>CAWUFW010001012.1:0-2400000 GCA_963921515.1 Calotriton arnoldi
GCGCTGGGGGAAAGAGGGGGTGGTGCTGCTACTGATCGAAGAGCCAGGTCTTGAGGAGTCTTCTGAAGGCCAGTGGGTCTTGGGTCTGTCGGAGGTTGGTGGGGAGGGTGTTCCAGGTCTTGGCGGCGAGGTGGGAGAAGGATCTGCCGCCTGGCGGTCGTTTCCGGATGCGGGGGACTGTGGCGAGGCGAGGCTGGTCGAGCGGAGCTGGCGGGTGGGGGTGTAGAAGCTGAGTCGTCTGTTGAGGGTAGGCTGGTCCGGAGTTGTGGAGTGCTTTGTGTGCGTGGGTGAGGAGCTTGAAGGTTATCCTCTTGTTGACAGGGAGCCAGTGCAGGTCTCTCAGGTGGGGTGTGATGTGGCTGCGTCGGGATGTCGAGGATAAGACGTGCAGAGGCGTTCTGGATGCGTTGCAGCGTCTCAGGAAGCTTAGCCGTCGTTCCTGCGTAGAGGCGTTTCCGTAGTCAGCCTGCTGGTGACGAGGGGCCTGGGTGACTGTTTTTCTTGTTTCGGTGGGGATCCACTTGAAGATCCTGCGGAGCATTCGGAGATGTTGAAGCAGGATGAGAAACGGCGTTGACCTGCTTAGTCATGGAGAGGGTGGGGTCGGGGATGACCCCTAGGTTGCGTGCGTGGTCGGTGGGTGGCGGGGCTGTTCCCAGTGATGTTGGCCACCAGGAGTCGTCCCAGGCTGAAGGGGTTGGAACCAAGGATGAGGACCTCCGTCTTGTCCGAGTTCAGCTTCAGGCGGCTGGTCCTCATCCATTCGGCGACCGGAATCAAGCATCTAGGACCGGTTTCAGGCTTCAAGCCCTCATCAGCCAGGATAGCTTGACTCCAGTGGCGTAGTGAGCACGGGACCCACGTCTGGGCATACCCGCTTCCCACTTAGGGCGAAATGCAAAACACACAAGATGATGGACGGAATGCTGCACATTGGCAAACATTCACCCCCAGTCACAGATCTGGGTTTAATCCATCGTTATTTTGCTCACTACACCACCCCAGTTCAGACATGGCCATATGCAAATCAGTCTTGACCCTGTGCCTCATTGGGAACAGTCCAGACCGAACTGCCAAGCCATGTCTTCCCTGGACCCGGAATCAAGCATCCTAGGACCGGTTTCAGGGCTATCAGCCCTCATCCAGCCAGGATAGCTTGACTCCAGTGGCGTAGTGAGCACGGGACCCACGTCTGGGCATACCCTGCCGCACTTAGGCGAGATGAAAACGACACACAGATGATGGACGGAATGCTAGAGCACATTGGCAAACATTCACCCACCAGTCAACAGATCTGGGTTTAATCCCATCGTTATTTTTGCTCATCCACACCACCCCAGTTCAGACATGGCCATATGCAAATCAGTCTTGACCCTGTGCCTCATGGGAACAGTCCAGACCGAACTGCCAAGCCATGTCTTCCCTGGACCGGAATCAAGCATCCTAGGACCGGTTTCGGGCTATCAGCCCTCATCAGCCAGGCTATCTTGAATCCAGTGGCAGTGCCAGGGAGGACCTGTGCCTGGCAGTTCGGGCTGGACTATTTCCCATTGGGTGCAGGGTCAAGACTGAGTTGCATATGGCTGAGTCCAAACTGGAATGGCATGGTGAGCAAAGAACGATGGATTTAGGCCCAGATCTCTGTACTGGGGTGAATGTATGACATTGTTCTGCATTCTGTCCATCAATTGTTCTTTTGCATTTGTCACCCGAGTGGGACGGGTATGCCCAGGCGTGGGTCCCGTGCTCTCCATGCCACTGGAGTCAAGCTATCCTGGCTGATGAGGGCTGAAGCCCGAGACCGGTCCTAGGATGCTTGTTTCCAGTCAGGGAGGACCTGGCCTGGCAGTTAGGGCTGGACTGTTCCCATTGGGCGCAGAGTCAAGACTGATTTGCATATGGCTGGGTCCAAACTGGAATGGCATGGTGAGCAAAAGACGATGGATTTAGGCCCAGATCTCTGTACTGGGGTGAATGTATGACATTGTTCTGCATTCTGTCCATCAATTGTTCTTTTGCATTTGTCGCCCGAGTGGGGCAGGTATGCCCAGACGTGGGTCCCGTGCTCTCCATGCCACTGGAATCAAGCTATCCCTGGCTGATGAGGGCTGAAAGCCCGAAGCCGGTCCTAGGATGCTTGTTTCCAGTCCAGGGAAGGACCTGGCCTGGCAGTTCGGGCTGGACTGCTTCCCACTGGGCGCAGGGTCAAGACTGATTTGCATATGGCTGGGTCCAAACTGGAATGGCATGGTGAGCAAAAAAACGATGGATTTAGGCCCAGATCTCTGTACTGGGGTGAATGTATGACATTGTTCTGCATTCTGTCCATCAATTGTTCTTTGCATTTGTCACCCCGAGTGGGACGGGTATGCTCAGGCGTGGGTCCGTGCTCTCCATGCCACTGGAATCAAGCTATCCTGGCTGAAGAGGGCTGAAAGCCGAAACCGGTCCTAGGATGCTTGTTTCCAGTCCAGGGAGGACCTGGCTTGGCAGTTCGGAGCTGGACTGTTCCCATGAGGCATGGGGTCAAGACTGATTTGCATATGGCTGGGTTCAAACTGGAATGGCATGGTGAGCAAAAGCGATGGATTTAGGCCCAGATCTCTGTACTGGGGTGAATGTATGACATTGTTCTGCATTCTGTCCATCAACTAGTTGTTTGTTGCATTTGTCACCCGAGTGGGGCAGGTATGCCCAGACGTGGGTCCGTGCTCTCATGCCACTGCGAGTCAAGCTATCCTGGCTGAAGAGGGGTGAAAGCCCGAGCCGATCTAGGATGCTTGTTTCCAGTCCAGAGAGGACCTGGCTTGGCAGTTCGGGCTGGACTGTTCCCATGAGCGCAGGGTCAAGACTGATTTGCATATGGCTGGGTTCAAGCTGGAATGGCATGGTGAGCAAAAAAACGATGGATTTAGCCCAGATCTCTGTACTGGGGTGAATGTATGCATTGTTCTGCATTCTGTCCATCAACTGTTGTTTTTGCATTTGTCACCCGAGTGGGACGGGTATGCCCAGGCGTGGGTCCGTGCTCTCCATGCCACTGGAATCAAGCTATCCTGGCTGATGAGGGGTGAAAGCCCAGACCGATCCTAGGATGCTTGTTTCCAGTCCAGAGGAGGACCTGGCTTGGCAGTTCGGGCTGGACTGTTCCATGTAGGCACAGGATCAAGACAGTTTGCATATGGCTGGGTTCAGACTGGAATGGCATGGTGAGCAAAAAAGCGATGGATTTAGGCCCAGATCTCTGTACTGGGGTGAATGTATGACATTGTTCTGCATTCTGTCCATCAACTGTGTTTTGCATTTGTCACCCAGTGGGAGCGGGTATGCCCAGACGTGGGTCCCGTGCTCTCCATGCCACTGGAATCCAAGCTATCCTGGCTGAAGAGGGTGAAGCCCCGAAACCGGTCCCTAGGATAGCTTGTTTCCAGTCAGGAGGACCTGGCTTGGCAGTTCCGGGCTGGACTGTTCCCATGAGGCACAGGGTCAAGACTGATTTGCATATGGCTGGGTTCAGGCTGGAGTGGCATGGTGAGCAGAAAGCGATGGATTTAGGCCCAGATCTCTGTACTGGGGTGAATGTATGACATTGTTCTGCATTCTATCCATCAACTGTTGTTTTGCATTTGTCACCCAGTGGGGCGGGTATGCCCAGGCGTGGGTCCCGTGCTCTCATCCACTGGAATCAAGCTATCCTGGCTGAAGAGGGTGAAACCCCGAAACCGGTCTAGGATGCTGTTTCCAGTCAGGAGGACCAGGCGGCAGTTCGGGCTGGACTGTTCCCATGGGCACAGGAGTCGAAGACTGATTTGCATATGGCTGGTCCAAGCTGGAATGGCATGGTGAGCAGAAGCGATGGATTTAGGCCCAGATCTCTGTACTGGGGTGAATGTATGACATTGTTCTGCATTCTGTCCATCAAGTTGTTTTTGCATTTATCAGCCGGGTGGGGCAGGTGTGCCCAGGCGTGGGTCCCGTGCTCTCCATGCCACTGGAATCAAGCTGTCCTGGCTGAAGAGGGGTGAACCTGGCCCGATCTGGATGCTTGTTTCCAATCAGGGAGGACCTGGCCTGGCAGTTCGAGGCTGGACTGTTCCCATGGAGCGCAGGGTCAAGACTGATTTGCATATGGCTGGGTTCAAACTGGAATGGCATGGTGAGCGAAAACGATGGTTTAGGCCCAGATCTTTGTACTGGGGTGAGTGTATGACATTATTCTGCATTCTGTCCATCAAGTTGTTTTTGCATTTGTCACCCCGAGTGGGACGGGTATGCAGGCGTGGGTCCGTGCTCTTCTGCCCTGCGAGTCAAGCTATCCTGGCTGAAGGTGACTTGAAACCGGTCCTAGGATGCTTGTTCCAGTCCAGGAAGGACCTGGCCTGGCAGTTCGGGCTGGGCTGGTCCCATGAGGCGCAGGGTCAGACCGAGTTGCATGGCTGGGTCCAAACTGGAATGGCATGAGTGAGCAAAGAATGATGGATTTAGGCCCAGATCTCTGTACTGGGGTGAATGTATGACATTGTTCTGCATTCTGTCCATCAACTGTTGTTTTTGCATTTGTCACCCGAGTGGGACGGGGTATGCCCAGGCGTGGGTCCCGTGCTCTCCGTGCCACTGGAGTCAAGCTATCCTGGCTGAAGGGTGCTGAAGGCCGAAGCCGGTCTAGGATGCTTGTTTCCAGTCAGGGAGGACACCTGGCCTGGCAGTTCGGGCTGGACTGTTCCCATGAGGCGCAGGGTCAAGACTGATTTGCATAGGCTGGGTCCAAACTGGAATGGCATGGTGAGCGAAGCGATGGATTAGGCCCAGATCTCTGTACTGGGGTGAATGTATGACATTGTTCTGCATTCTGTCCATCAATTGTTTCGTTTTTGCATTGTCACCCAGTGGGACGGTTGTGCCCAGACGTGGGTCCCGTGCTCTCCATGCCACTGGAGTCAAGCTATCCTGGCTGAAGAGGTGAAAGCCCGAGCCGTCCCTAGGATGCTTGTTCCAGTCAGGGAGGACCTGGCCTGGCAGTTCGGGCTGGACTGTTCCCATGAGGCCAGGGTCAAGACTGTTTGCATATGGCTGGGTCCAAACTGGAATGGCATGGTGAGCAAAAAAACGATGGATTTAGGCCCAGATCTCTGTACTGGGGTGAATGTCTGACATTGTTCTGCATTCTGTCCATCAACTGTTGTTTTTGCATTTGTCATCCCAGTGGGACGGGTGATGCCCAGACGTGGGTCCCGTGCTCTCCATGCCACTGGAGTCAAGCTATCCTGGCTGAAGAGGGCTGAAAGCCCGAGACGAGTCTAGGATGCTTGTTTCCAGTCAGGGAGGACCTGGCCTGGCAGTTCGGGCTGGACTGTTCCCCATGGGCACAGGGTCAAGACCCCGATTTGCATATGGCTGGGTCCGACTGGAATGGCATGGTGAGCAAAGACGATGAGTTGAGGCCCGAATCTCTGTACTGGGGTGAATGTATGACATTGTTCTGCATTCTGTCCATCAATGTTGTTTTTGCTTGTCACCCTGAGTGGGACGGGTATGCCCAGGCAGTGGGTCCCGTGCTCTCCATGCCACTGGAGTCAAGCTATCCTGGCTGAGAGGGTGAAGCCCCCGAGCGTCTAGGATGCTTGTTTCCAGTCAGGGAAGGACCTGGCCTGGCAGTTCGGGCTGGACTGTTCCCATGAGGCGCAGGGTCAAGACTGTTTGCATATGGCTGGGTTCAAACTGGAATGGCATGGTGAGCAAAGCGATGGATTTAGGTCAGATTCTGTACTGGGGTGAATGTGACATTGTTCTGCATTCTGTCCATCAATTGTTGTTCTTTGCATTGTCACCCGAGTGGGACGGGTATGCCCAGACGTGGGTCCCGTGCTCTCCATGCCACTGGAGTCAAGCTAGTCCTGGCTGAAGAGGGGTGAGAGCCGAAACCGATCCTAGGATGCTTGTTTCCAGTCCAGGAGGACCTGGCTTGGCAGTTCGGGCTGGACTGTTCCCACTGAGGCACAGGAGTCAAGACTGATTTGCATATGGCTGGGTCCAAACTGGAATGGCATGGTGAGCAAAGAACGATGGATTTAGGCCCAGATCCTGTGACTGGGGTGAATGTATGACATTGTTCTGCATTCTGTCCATCAATTGTTTTTTTGCATTTGTCGCCCCGAGTGGGACGGGTATGCCCAGACGTGGGTCCGTGCTCTCCATGCCACTGGAGTCAAGCTATCCTGGCTGAAGAGGGGTGAAGACCCCGAAACCGGTCCTAGGATGCTTGTTTCAGTCAGGGAGGACCCTGGCTTGGCAGTTCGGGCTGGACTGTTCCCATGGAACAGGGTCAAGACTGATTTGCATATGGCTGGGTCCAAACTGGAATGGCATGGTGGAGCAAAAAGCGATGGATTTAGGCCCAGATCCTTGTACTGGGGTGAATGTATGACATTGTTCTGCATTCTGTCATCAACTGTTTTTTTTGCATTTATCACCCAGAGTGGGACAGGTGTGTGCCCAGACGTGGGTCCCGTGCTCTCCATGCCACTGAATCAAGCTATCCTGGCTGAAGAGGGTGAAACCCGGAAACGGTCCTAGGATGCTTGTTTCCAGTCAGGAGGGACCTGGCTTGGCAGTTCGGGCTGGACTGTTCCCATGAGGCACAGGGTCAAGACTGATTTGCATATGGCTGGGTCCAAACTGGAATGGCATGGTGAGCAAAAAACGATGGATTTAGGCCCAGATCTCTGTACTGGGGTGAATGTGTGACATTGTTCTGCATTCTGTCCCGTCAACTGTTGTCTTTTGCATTTGTCGCCCTAAGTGGGAAGGGAGTATGCCCAGACGTGGGTCCCGTGCTCTCCATGCCACTGGAGTCAAGCTATCCTGGCTGAAGAGGGGTGAAACCCCGAAACCGGTCCTAGGAAGCTTGATTCCAGTCCAGGGAGGACCTGGCCTGGCAGTTCGGGCTGGACTGTTCCCATTGGGCGCAGGGTCAAGACTGATTTGCATATGGCTGGGTCCAAAATGGAATGGCATGGTGAGCAACAAAACAATGGATTTAGGCCCAGATCTCTGTACTGGGGTGAATGTATGACATTGTTCTGCATTCTGTCCATCAATTGTTCTTTTTGCATTTGTCACCCCGAGTGGGACGGGTATGCCCAGACGTGGGTCCCGTGCTCTACATGCCACTGGAGTCAATCTATCCTGGCTGAAGAGGGGTGAAACCCCGAAACCGATCCTAGGATGTTTTATTCCAGTCCAGGGAGGACCTGGCCTGGCAGTTCGGGCTGGACTGTTCCCATTGGGCGCAGAGTCAAGACTGATTTGCATATGGCTGGGTCCAAACAGGAATGGCATGGTGAGCAAAAAAACGATGGATTTAGGCCCAGATCTCTGTACTGGGGTGAATGTATGACATTGTTCTGCATTCTGTCCATCAATTGTTCTTTTTGCATTTGTCACCCCGAGTGGGACTGGTATGCCCAGATGTGGGTCCCGTGCTCTCCATGCCACTGGAGTCAAGCTATCCTGGCTGAAGAGGTGAAACCCCGAAACCGGTCCTAGGATGCTTGATTCCAGTCCAGGGAGGACCTGGCCTGGCAGTTCGGGCTGGACTGTTCCCATTGGGCGCAGGGTCAAGACTGATTTGCATATGGCTGGGTCCAAACTGGAATGGCATGGTGAGCAAAAAACTATGGACTTAGGCCCAGATCTCTGTACTGGGGTGAATGTATGACATTGTTCTGCATTCTGTCCATCAATTGTTCTTTTTGCATTTGTCACCCCGAGTGGGACGGGTATGCCCAGACGTGGGTCTCGTGCTCTCCATGCCACTGGAGTCAAGCTATCCTAGCTGGAGAGGGGTGAAACCCCGAAACCGGTCCTAGGATGCTTGATTCCAGTCCAGGGAGGACCTGGCCTGTCAGTTCGGGCTGGACTGTTCCCATTGGGCGCAGGGTCAAGACTGATTTGCATATGGCTGGGTCCAAACTGGAATGGCATGGTGAGCAAAAAAATGATGGATTTAGGCCCAGATCTCTGTACTGGGGTGAATGTATGACATTGTTCTGTATTCTGTCCATCAATTGTTCTTTTTGCATTTGTCACCCCGAGTGGGACGGGTATGCCCAGACATGGGTCCTGTGCTCTCCATGCCACTGGAGTCAAGCTATCCTGGCTGAAGTGGGATGAAACCCCGAAACCGGTCCTAGGATGCTTGATTCCAGTCCAGGGAGGACCTGGCCTGGCAGTTCGGGCTGGACTGTTCCCAATGGGCGCAGGGTCAAGACTGATTTGCATATGGCTGGGTCCAAACTGGAATGGCATGGTGAGCAAAAAACGATGGATTTAGGCCCAGATCTCTGTACTGGGGTGAATGTATGACATTGTTCTGCATTCTGTCCATCAATTGTTCTTTTGCATTTGTCACCCCGAGTGGGACGGGTATGCCCAGACGTGGGTCCCGTGCTCTCCATGCCACTGGAGTCAAGCTATCCTAGCTGAAGAGGGGTGAAACCCCAAAACCGGTCCTAGGATGCTTGATTCCAGTCCAGGGAGGACCTGGCCTGTCAGTTTGGGCTGGACTGTTCCCATTGGGCGCAGGGTCAAGACTGATTTGCATATGGCTGGGTCCAAACTGGAATGGCATGGTGAGCAAAAAAATAATGGATTTAGGCCCAGATCTCTTTACTGGGGTAAATGTATGACATTGTTCTGCATTCTGTCCATCAATTGTTCTTTTTGCATTTGTCACCCCGAGTGGGACGGGTATGCCCAGACATGGGTCCTGTGCTCTCCATGCCACTGGAGTCAAGCTATCCTGGCTGAAGTGGGATGAAACCCCGAAACCGGTCCTAGGATGCTTGATTCCAGTCCAGGGAGGACCTGGCCTGGCAGTTCGGGCTGGACTGTTCCCAATGGGAGCAGGGTCAAGACTGATTTGCATATGGCTGGGTCCAAACTGGAATGGCATGGTGAGCAAAAAAACGATGGATTTAGGCCCAGATCTCTATACTGGGGTGAATGTATGACATTGTTCTGCATTCTGTCCATCAATTGTTCTTTTTGCATTTGTCACCCCGAGTGGGAAGGGTATGCCCAGACGTGGGTCTCGTGCTCTCCATGCCACTGGAGTCAAGCTATCCTGGCTGAAGAGGGTGAAACCTCGAAACCGGTCCTAGGATGCTTGATTCCAGTCCAGGAAGGACCTGGCCTGGCAGTTCGGGCTGGACTGTTCCCATTTGGCGCAGGGTCAAGAATGATTTGCATATGGCTGGGTCCAAACTGGAATGGCATGGTGAGCAAAAAACGATGGATTTAGGCCCAGATCTCTGTACTGAGGTGAAAGTATGACATTGTTCTGCATTCTGTCCATCAATTGTTCTTTTTGCATTTGTCACCCTGAGTGGGACGGGTATGCCCAGACGTGGGTCTCGTGCTCTCCATGCCACTGGAGTCAAGCTATCCTGGCAGAAGAGGGGTGAAACCACAAAACTGGTCCTAGGATGCTTGATTCCAGTCCAGGGAGGACCTGGCCTGGCAGTTCGGGCTGGACTGTTCCCATTGGGCGCAGGGTCAAGACTGATTTGCATATGGCTGGGTACAAACTGGAATGGCAAGGTGAGCAAAAAACGATGGATTTAGGCCCAGATCTCTGTACTGGGGTGAATGTATGACATTGTTCTGCATTCTGTCCATCAATTGTTCTTTTTGCATTTGTCACCCCGAGTGGGACGGGTATGCCCAGACGTGGGTCCCGTGCTTTCCATGCCACTGGAGTCAAACTATCCTGGCTGAAGAGAGGTGAAACCCCGAAACCGGTCCTAGGATGCTTGATTCCAGTCCAGGGAGGACCTGGTCTGGCAGTTCGGGCTGGACTGTTCCCATTGGGCGCAGGGTCAAGACTGATTTACATATGGCTGGATACAAACTGGAATGGCATGGTGAGCAAAAAAACGTTGGATTTAGGCCCAGATCTCTGTACTGGGGTGAATGTATGACATTGTTCTGCATTCTGTCCATCAATTGTTCTTTTTGCATTTGTCACCCCGAGTGGGACGGGTATGCCCAGACATGGGTCCTGTGCTCTCCATGCCACTGGAGTCAAGCTATCCTGGCTGAAGTGGGATGAAACCCCGAAACCGGTCCTAGGATGCTTGATTCCAGTCCAGGGAGGACCTGGCCTGGCAGTTCGGGCTGGACTGTTCCCAATGGGAGCAGGGTCAAGACTGATTTGCATTTGGCTGGGTCCAAACTGGAATGGCATGGTGAGCAAAAAAACGATGGATTTAGGCCCAGATCTCTGTACTGGGGTGAATGTATGACATTGTTCTGCATTCTGTCCATCAATTGTTCTTTTTGCATTTGTCACCCCGAGTGGGACGGGTATGCCCAGACGTGGGTCCCGTGCTCTCCATGCCACTGGAGTCAAGCTATCCTGGCTGAAGAAGGGTGAAACCCCGAAACCGGTCCTAGGATGGTTGATTCCAGTCCAGGGAGGACCTGGCCTGGCAGTTCGGGCTGGACTGTTCCCATTGGGCGCAGGGTCAAGAATGATTTGCATATGGCTGGGTCCAAACTGGAATGGCATGGTGAGCAAAAAAACGATGGATTTAGGCCCAGATCTCTGTACTGAGGTGAAAGTATGACATTGTTCTGCATTCTGTCCATCAATTGTTCTTTTTGCATTTGTCACCCTGAGTGGGACGGGTATGCCCAGACGTGGGTCTCGTGCTCTCCATGCCACTGGAGTCAAGCTATCCTGGCTGAAGAGGGGTGAAACCACAAAACCGGTCCTAGGATGCTTGATTCAAGTCCAGGGAGGACCTGGCCTGGCAGTTCGGGCTGGACTGTTCCCATTGGGCGCAGGGTCAAGACTGATTTGCATATGGCTGGGTCCAAACTGGAATGGCAAGGTGAGCAAAAAAACGATGGATTTAGGCCCAGATCTCTGTACTGGGGTGAATGTATGACATTGTTCTGCATTCTGTCCATCAATTGTTCTTTTTGCATTTGTCACCCCGAGTGGGACGGGTATGCCCAGACGTGGGTCCCGTGCTCTCCATGCCACTGGAGTCAAGCTATCCTGGCTGAAGAGAGGTGAAACCCCGAAACCGGTCCTAGGATGCTTGATTCCAGTACAGGGAGGACCTGGCCTGGCAGTTCGGGCTGGACTGTTCCCATTGGGCGCAGGGTCAAGACTGATTTGCATATGGCTGGGTCCAAACTGGAATGGCATGGTGAGCAAAAAAACGATGGATTTAGGCCCAGATCTCTGTACTGGGGTGAATGTATGACATTGTTCTGCATTCTGTCCATCAATTGTTCTATTTGCATTTGTCACCCCGAGTGGGACCGGTATGCCCAGACGTGGGTCCCGTGCTCTCCATGCCACTGGAGTAAAGCCAGTGCTTAATTTGTGCCGGTGCTTTCCGGTGCTTAGCACCGGCACTTATTTATCAGGGCCGGGTCTATGCGTCTGCTGCACGCAGTATTATTCACATATATATTATATATAACTCACATATATATATATATATTATATAACTCACTGACTCGGCGCAGAGTGTTGTTTTTGATTGCTCCCAAGTCCGACTCTGCTCCCGAGTCCCGGTGAGGAAGAGTGTTGCGGCGGCTGAGAGAGCCAGAGCCATTGATTCGGCCAAGAACAGAAGATTCAAATATGGTGACAATCATGGCATTGGCAGCCTCAGCCCTTAATTCAGTGTTGCTGTTGCCGGTGGGCGGGACATCGAGATTGGGGCATTGGGCTGGATTTGGTTGTTTGGGGGTAGGGGCTGTGCGGCAACGTGCGCAGATTTTATTTAGATTGCCACGCCCCGGCACACCCGCAGTCATCATTATTCAAGGCAGCGACCGCAGCACGACGACGTAGAGGGCAGGCGGCAGCCAGTAGCACCAGGCCCAGGCCATTTTATTAATAAAGGCTCTTAGGCAGTGTGCCCGCCCCCGGCCCAGTCCAACACGTAACCGGAAGTAGTAAGTAGTACTAAATAGCAGTATTAATTTTATAGTAAGCAGTAGTAGCCATAAACGCTTCGTTGGTACTGTCCGCCAATCCGCCCCCAGCCTGTGGCATAGCTTGGGCTGCCAAATGAGCCTCTTGGTGTGGCACTGTACCAGCATCTGTGTACGGGGCTGTCGAGCTTCGTGACACTGTTTAAATTACCATTTTCTTGCGCCGTTACGGTTACACGAACATTATTTGCTGGCACTAGTTCATGTACTGCAATCGGATTGGACGATCATCAGTAAATAAACAGCAATCACTGAAATGCGCTCATATTCTGGTCCCTCAGTGCCGCTCCAAAATAAATAAACAAACAGAGTCCACTGTCCACCCCACTGAATGTGTTATCAATTGCCCTAGGCCCTAGCACACAAAACGGCAAAATGTATTATGTACTCCACTGACTACGATTCAAGGGGCACCAGGGTGTACTCAGAATGTGGTTTTCCTGACCGTGTAGGTCTCCCTCTATGTTTGGTTCACCATCAGTTCTTGCAGTTATTGTATGACGTGACCATCCATGTGAGTATAGATTAAGTTCCAGTAGTGAAACCATGCCATAATTAAATAGTAGTATGACCTCTGAATTTAAGTTAATTGTGTCTTCTGTGAAGCTGCTCTCAAGCACATGCATCTATTTCCTCATATGAGCCTCCGTCAGCCTCCAATTAATATTCATTCGGTTACCAATGCTACCATACCGATGACATGATACCGATTACCAGATACAAAGACTGATCAATTTGTTATGCCTTCAGTCCACAAAGGTGTGGCGCCAAACTGTGTGTAACTAGCTCCATATACATTTTCATTTGTATATAGGATTTGGGGTGGCCATATTGGATATACTGAGCATCAGAACGACATTTTCCTGCCTACGTGCTTGTTTTAAAGCTGCTCCTCTGCCTTTGGTCTTACAGCAGGGGCGAATGTTTGAGGAGTCTAGAAGTATTTCAATGGACTGGAAGTCAGTCACCTATCAGTATCACAGACAAATAAAGTGCCTCATGTATCCTTCCACTAGCAGCTCCCCGGCCAAAGAATCATGAGAGCAAGCAAGGGAGGATGTGGGCCCGGCCCCAAAGGAGACCCGGGTCCTAATGCCACGGCTGATGCCACGTACCCTGAAGGGGTGCGCTTTCTCCATACTTGCAGACTGGATAGGACTCCAAACTCAATATTATGAGACCTCCACCTAACTTCATATAATCCGCAACTCCAAGATTACACACAAAGCCTCCGAGTCCTTTCCGCACTGTATTAGCATCATACGTCACTTGTTGTGAGCCCCCAAGTAACTATGTGAACCAAGACACCAGGCCTTTGGTCTAAAACACCATTTTACTACAAAATACCTACTCACATTGGTCAGACACTCTTTCATCATCACAATGAGCAACCCTCCTAAATAGACTGATACACCTCCTGTCACCTATGAGACATCCACCTCACTCACTTGACTGATACTAGCCTTAAATGCCTGCCTTAATAATGGTCGAAGACCTCTTCACTCAGCTGCACTCTTGTTTAACTGGTCTCTTAGACTCCTTTCTGTTAGCCTGAGAGACCCTCAAATGACTGGGCCGAAACTTTCCCCTCACTGGACTGAGAGACCCTCCAACTCAGTATATTGATACCCTACCTCACTTGACTGAAACTGCGATGGAGGCAGCACATTAGTGAAAAAAATGGACCAGCTGACTAAAGTAGCTGTTCCACTTTTCACAATGCAATGGCAACATGGCCTGTTGTTACTGCACCTGCCTGGAGAGGGTATGTCTGGGGCATCCACGGTACCTCCTTTTCTCCCCTTTCAAGGGGTGGCCACAGTCAGTGCACCAACTCATATGAGGCACACAGTGTGGCCCCTGCCTGCTCCTTTGCCCTACGCTGATGTCTCCATGCGGTCGCGTAGAGAGGGTGCACTGAGAAAAAAGGTTTTCCTCATTTGCATGGAGCTACCTGGAGGCATTTATTTAGGTTTCTGTAGAATAGCATGGTCCTGGGGGCTTTAGCAGGTGAGTTTAGTTTGGCATCAACCGACAGCCACTGGCCGGACACAGCCGAATAATTTGTTCTCTGCATTTACCTATGCATGCCTGGGGCCCATACCATAGGCCGACAGATTGAGGTGCCTGCTTGCACTGCCTTGGAAGACTTTTAGCTCCAGTTTAGAATATCATATTACCATTGGGCAAAATACTAACAGCTTTATTAACCTTCTGTGTATGTCGATACCACTTATTAAAGGATCGCCCTCTATCCCTTATAGGCCTTTGAGTTGGGCCTTTAATTCGGGTAGGGGGCCTTTAACAGCAAGTATAGACATTGGTAGCAGGATACAATCTCTGGTGCAGGAAGCAGCTTGGTTCCCTCGCAGGCAGAGGCTGGATGAGTAAATGGGGAACAGCAAGGCCTGGAAGGAAGTGCTCTTCTCTTGGCTGCAGGGCTCACAGTGAAGAGTTTAATTTGCCAGGTAGTGAAGTCCTTCTGCTCTCGTTGCAGTGCAGTGCACCCTTCACCCAGTGACACTGACACCCGCCGCATAGCTGCCAAGGTTTCAGATTGCTGTGAGTGCCATTTTCATAATTTCAGTCAATTCAGTGTAATTATGAGTGACATTGTAACAACTATGAATGACACTGTCTAGGGAGTAAAATCAAGCAATGAAGACGAGAGATTAGAAACATAAATATCAGACATTGCACCCATTTGTGCATCGAGATTGTCTAAATCATACGTTTTAAGCTGAATCCTCACCCTTTATTATAGCATCCGCCACATTATGCTCCCAAACAGGGCGTTACACGTCTGTGATTGTTCAACACCTTTGAGTGATGCTTCTAATTTGTAGGCCAAGGTTATGGTGAAAATGTACTCTATTATGCTCCGTAGAAAAAATAGTCCTCTAGTGTGATCAAAACCTTACAATGAGGAAGGCTCCCTTGCTGAAATTCAGATCGGGTATTACATCTGACTTTTAGCAGTGCCAGTTGAGGATGTGGGTGGAGCTAATAGAGTAAGTGGGTGGAGCCAGTGGAGGAAGTGGGTGGGGCTGGAGAAAAGTAGGTGTGGCCTCCGACAAACATTTGAGCACCTGCACTTCATATTTTACAAATTAAGCACTGAGTAAAGCTATCCCGGCTGAAGAGGGGTGAAACCCCGAAACCGGTCCTAGGATGCTTGATTCCAGTCCAGGGAGGACCTGGTCTGGCAGTTCGGGCTGGACTGTTCCCATTGGGTGCAGGGTCAAGACTGATTTGCATATGGCTCGGTCCAAAATGGAATGGCATAATGAGCAAAAAAACGATGGATTTAGGCCCAGATCTCTGTACTGGGGTGAATGTATGACATTGTTCTGCATTCTGTCCATCAATTGTTCTTTTTGTATTTGTCACCCGGAGTGGGACGGGTATGCCCAGACGTGGGACCCGTGCTCTCCATGCCACTGGAGTCAAGCTATCCTGGCTGAAGAGGGGTGAAACCCTGAAACCGGTCCTAGGATGCTTGATTCCAGTCCAGGGAGGACCTGGCCTGGCAGTTCGGGCTGAACTGTTCCCATTGGGTGCAGGGTCAAGAATGATTTGCATATGGCTGGGTCCAAACTGGAATGGCATGGTGAGCAAAAAAACGATGGATTTAGGCCCAGATCTCTGTACTGAGGTGAAAGTATGACATTGTTCTGCATTCTGTCCATCAATTGTTCTTTTTGCATTTGTCACCCTGAGTGGGACGGGTATGCCCAGACGAGGGTCTCGTGCTCTCCATGCCACTGGAGTCAAGCTATCCTGGCTGAAGAGGGGTGAAACCACAAAACCGGCCCTAGGATGCTTGATTCCAGTCCAGGGAGGACCTGGCCTGGCAGTTCGGGCTGGACTGTTCCCATTGGGCGCAGGGTCAAGACTGATTTGCATATGGCTGGGTCCAAACTGGAATGGCAAGGTGAGCAAGAAAACGATGGATTTAGGCCCAGATCTCTGTACTGGGGTGAATGTATGACATTGTTCTGCATTCTGTCCATCAATTGTTCTTTTTGCATTTGTCACCCCGAGTGGGACGGGTATGCCCAGACGTGGGTCCCGTGCTTTCCATGCCACTGGAGTCAAGCTATCCTGGCTGAAGAGAGGTGAAACCCCGAAACCGGTCCTAGGATGCTTGATTCCAGTCCAGGGAGGACCTGGTCTGGCATTTCGGGCTGGACTGTTCCCATTGGGCGCAGGGTCAAGACTGATTTACATATGGCTGGGTACAAACTGGAATGTCATGGTGAGCAAAAAAACGATGGATTTAGGCCCAGATCTCTGTACTGGGGTGAATGTATGACATTGTTCTGCATTCTGTCCATCAATTGTTCTATTTGCATTTGTCACCCCGAGTGGGACGGGTATGCCCAGACGTGGGTCCCGTACTCTCCGTCCCAATGGAGTCAAGCTATCCTGGCTGAAGCGGGGTGAAACCCCGAAACCAGTCCTAGGATGCTTGATTCCAGTCCAGGGAGGACCTGGCCTGGCAATTCGGGCTGGACTGTTCCCATTGGGCGCAGGGTCAAGACTGATTTGCATATGGCTGGGTCAAAACTGGAATGGCATGGTGAGCAAAAAAACGATGGATTTAGGCCCAGATCTCTGTACTGGGGTGAATGTATGACATTGTTCTGCATTCTGTCAATCAATTGTTCTTTTTGCATTTATCACCCTGAGTGGGACGGGTATGCCCAGACGTGGGTCTCGTGCTCTCCATGCCACTGGAGTCAATCTATCCTGGCTGAAGAGGGGTGAAACCCCAAAACCGGTCCTAGGATGCTTGATTCCAGTCCAGGGAGGACCTGGCCTGGTAGTTCGGGCTGGACTGTTCCCATTGGGCGCTGGGTCAAGACTGATTTGCATATGGCTGGGTCCAAACTGGAATGGCAAGGTGAGCAAAAAAACGATGGATTTAGGCCCAGATCTCTGTACTGGGGTGAATGTATGACATTGTTCTGCATTCTGTCCATCAATTGTTCTTTTTGCATTTGTCACCCCGAGTGGGACGGGTATGCCCAGACGTGGGTCCCGTGCTCTCCATGCCACTGGAGTCAAGCTATCCTGGCTGAAGAGAGGTGAAACCCCGAAACCGGTCCTAGGATGCTTGATTCCAGTACAGGGAGAAGCTGGCCTGGCAGTTCGGGCTGGACTGTTCCCATTGGGCGCAGGGTCAAGACTGATTTGCATATGGCTGGGTACAAACTGGAATGGCATGGTGAGCAAAAAAACGATGGATTTAGGCCCAGATCTCTGTACTGGGGTGAATGTATGACATTGTTCTGCATTCTGTCCATCAATTGTTCTAGTTGCATTTGTCACCCCGAGTGGGACGGGTATGCCCAGACGTGGGTCCCGTGCTCTCCATGCCACTGGAGTAAAGCTATCCTGGCTGAAGAGGGGTAAAACCCCGAAACCGGTCCTAGGATGCTTGATTCCAGTCCAGGGAGGACCTGGCCTGGCAGTTCGGGCTGGACTGTTGCCATTGGGTGCAGGGTCAAGACTGATTTGCATATGGCTCGGTCCAAACTGGAATGGCATAGTGAGCAAAAAAACGATGGATTTAGGCCCAGATCTCTGTACTGGGGTGAATGTATGACATTGTTCTGCATTCTGTCCATCAATTGTTCTTTTTGCATTTGTCACCCCGAGTGGGACGGGTATGCCCAGACGTGGGTCCCGTGCTCTCCATGCCACTGGAGTCAAGCTATCCTGGCTGAAGAGGGGTGAAACCCCGAAACCGGTCCTAGGATGCTTGATTCCAGTCCAGGGAGGACCTGGCCTGGCAGTTTGGGCTGGACTGTTCCCATTGGGCGCAGGTCCAAGACTGATTTGCATTCGGCTGGGTCCAAACTGGAATGGCTTGGTGACCAAAAAAACGATGGATATAGGCCCAGATCTCTGTACTGGGGTGAATGTATGACATTGTTCTGCATTCTGTCCATCAATTGTTCTTTTTGCATTTGTCACCCCGAGTGGGACGGGTATGCCCAGACGTGGGTCCCATGCTCTCCATGCCACTGGACTCAAGCTATCCTGGCTGAAGAGGGGTGAAACCCCGAAACCGGTCCTAGGATGCTTGATTCCAGTCCAGGGAGGACCTGGCCTGGCAGTTCGGGCTGGACTGTTCCCATTGGGAGCAGGGTCAAGACTGATTTGCATTCGGCTGGGTCCAAACTGGAATGGCTTGGTGAGCAAAAAAACGATGGATATAGGCCCAGATCTCTGTACTGGGGTGAATGTATGACATTGTTCTGCATTCTGGCATTCAATTGTTCTTTTTGCATTTGTCACCCCGAGTGGGACGGGTATGCCCAGACGTTTAGTCCTGTGCTCTCCATGCCACTGGAGTCAAGGTATCCTGGCTGAAGAGGGGTGAAACGCCGAAACCGGTCCTAGGATGCTTGATTCCAGTCCAGGGAGGACCTGGCCTGGCAGTTCGGGCTGGACTGTTCCCATTGGGAGCAGGGTCAAGACTGATTTGCATTCGGCTGGGTCCAAACTGGAATGGCTTGGTGAGCAAAAAAAGATGGATATAGGCCCAGATCTCAGTACTGGGGTGAATGTATGACATTGTTCTACATTCTGTCCATCAATTGTTCTTTTTGCATTTGTCACCCCGAGTGGGATGGGTATGCCGAGACGTGGGTCCCGTGCTCTCCATGCCACTGGAGTCAAGCTATCCTGGCTGAAGAGGGGTGAAACCCCGAAACCGGTCCGAGGATGCTTGATTCCAGTCCAGGGAGGACCTGACCTGGCAGTTCGGGCTGGACTGTTCCCATTGGGTGCAGGGTCAAGACTGATTTGCATATGGCTGGGTCCAAACTGGAATGGCATGGTGAGCAAAAAAACGATGGATTTAGGCCCAGATCTCTGTACTGGGGTGAATGTATGACATTGTTCTGCATTCTGTCCATCAATTGTTCTTTTTGCATTTGTCACTCCCAGTGGGACGGGTATGCCCAGACGTGGGTCCCGTGCTCTCCATGCCACTGGAGTCAAGCTATCCTGGCTGAAGAGGGGTGAAACCCCGAAACCGGTCCTAGGATGCTTGATTCCAGTCCAGGGAGGACCTGGCCTGGCAGTTCAGACTGGACTGTTCCCATTGGGTGCAGGGTCAAGACTGATTTGCATATGGCTCGTTCCAAACTGGAATGGCATAGCGAGCAAAAAAACGATGGATTTAGGCCCAGATCTCTGTACTGGGGTGAATGTATGACATTGTTCTGCATTCTGTCCATCAATTGTTCTTTTTGTATTTGTCACCCCGAGTGGGACGGGTATGCCCAGACGTGGGTCCCGTGCTCTCCATGCCACTGGAGTCAAGCTATCCTGGCTGAAGAGGGGTGAAACCCTGAAACCGGTCCTAGGATGCTTGATTCCAGTCCAGGGAGGACCTGGCCTGGCAGTTTGGGCTGGACTGTTCCCATTGGGTGCAGGGTCAAGACTGATTTGCATATGGCTGGGTCCAAACTGGAATGGCATGGTGAGCAAAAAAACGATGGATTTAGGCCCAGATCTCTGTACTGGGGTGAATGTATGACATTGTTCTGCATTCTGTCCATCAATTGTTCTTTTTGTGTTTGGCACCCCGAATGCGACGGGTATGCCCAGACGTGGGTCCCGTGCTCTCCATGCCACTGGAGTGAAGCTATCCTGGCTGAAGAGGGGTGAAACCCCGAAACCGGTCCTAGGATGCTTGATTCCAGTCCAGGGAGGACCTGGCCTGGCAGTTCGGGCTGGACTGTTCCCATTGGGCGCAGGGTCAAGACTGATTTGCATATGGCTGGGTCCAAACTGGAATGGCATGGTGAGCAAAAAAACGATGGATTCAGGCCCAGATCTCTGTACTGGGGTGAATGTATGACATTGTTCTGCATTCTGTCCATCAATTGTTCTTTTTGCATTTGTCACCCCGAGTGGGACGGGTATGCCCAGACGTGGGTACCGTGCTCTCAATGCCACTGGAGTCAAGCTATCCTGGCTGAAGAGGGCTGAAACCCTGAAACCGGTCCAAGGATGCTTGATTCCAGTCCAGGGAGGACCTGACCTGGCAGTTCGGGCTGGACTGTTCCCATTGGGTGCAGGGTCAAGACTGATTTGCATATGGCTGGGTCCAAACTGGAATGGCATGGTGAGCAAAAAAATGATGGATTGAGGCCCAGATCTCTGTACTGGGGTGAATGTATGACATTGTTCTGCATTCTGTCCATCAATTGTTCTTTTTGCATTTGTCACCCCGAGTGGGACGGGTATGCCCAGACGTGGGTCCCGTGCTCTCCATGCCACTGGAGTCAAGCTATCCTGGCTGAAGGGGGGTGAAACCCCGAAACCTGTCCTAGGATGCTTGATTCCAGTCCAGGGAGGACCTGGCCTGGCAGTTTGGGCTGGACTGTTCCCATTGGGTGCAGGGTCAAGACTGATTTGCATATGGCTGGGTCCAAACTGGAATGGCATGGTGAGCAAAAAAACGATGGATTTAGGCCCAGATCTCTGTACTGGGGTGAATGTATGACATTGTTCTGCATTCTGTCCATCAATTGTTCTTTTTGCATTTGTCACCCCGAGTGGGACGGGTATGCCCAGACGTGGGTCCCGTGCTCTCCATGCCACTGGAGTCAAGCTATCCTGGCTGAAGAGGGTGAAACCCCGAAACCGGTCCTAGGATGCTTGATTCCAGTCCAGGGAGGACCTGGCCTGGCAGTTCGGGCTGGACTGTTCCCATTGGGCGCAGGGTCAAGACTGATTTGCATATGGCTGGGTCCAAACTGCAATGGCATGGTGAGCAAAAAAACAATGGATTTAGGCCCAGATCTCTGTACTGGGGTGAATGTATGACATTGTTCTGCATTCTGTCCATCAATTGTTCTTTTTGCATTTGTCACCCTGAGTGGGACGGGTATGCCCAGACGTGGGTCCCGTGCTCTCCATGCCACTGGAGTCAAGCTATCCTGGCTGAAGAGGGGTGAAACCCCGAAACCGGTCCTAGGATGCTTGATTCCAGTCCAGGGAGGACCTGGCCTGGCAGTTCGGGCTGGACTGTTCCCATTGGGCGCAGGGTCAAGACTGATTTGCATATGGCTGGGTCCAAACTGGAATGGCATGGTGAGCAAAAAAATGATGGATTTAGGCCCAGATCTCTGTACTGGGGTGAATGTATGACATTGTTCTGCATTCTGTCCATCAATTGTTCTTTTTGCAGATGCTTTATAAGCACTTTTTCCCCACAGAATAAGTTCACCTCTTCTCAAAGTGAACACTGTTAATTTCACACAACTTCATTGGTGGAACTTCAATTCTGCATACCCCTTAATGAACCTTCCACAATTCATGCACTTTCATAAACTTGCTGGAAAAGAGAACATCTTTAACAATATGATAAAATGTACCTGCCAATATGAAACCGCTTAATTTTAATCCTCTTTCTCCCTGAGTCCTTCTGGTCTCTTGACATTGTCTTGCCCTTGTGGGTCTCCATAATCAGTATCTTATCATTTATGCCCTACTCCTTACACTTCCACCTACTTCAAGCTCTTACTATAATTTAATCATTCATCTCAAAGTCTACTGTAGTCCACTTATCATGTTTCACCCTTTTTATTGACATCCCCATTTCCATACCCTAGATTAACAGTTTCAAGTTTTTTTTTTGATATAGTGATTATATTTTAATGTCATGATACATAAGGTGACACATGCATTTATAAACATAGCCATCACCCACCCATGGGCTACGTCAGTCTATTTTTTAATTTGCATAAACACTAGAATCTCCAACAGGTTAATCAACGCACTCCACACAGAAGTGCAATGCCCACTTTTCTGCATTATCAGCAAGTGGTCATGTCTCCTTAGGATGATGGAGGTGAAGATTCCCGCTAAGGATTTTATGCCCCGGGCGAGCGGAGTCAGAAGAAGAGACGCACATCCAATCCACTCACTCATTCCTCTGATCAGTGATACAATATATTCCACATTGCACTTCAGCTCAGTTAGTGGTAACATCTCCTTAATAGTATTCAGACTTTCTGCATCATTTATTAGTATCCCCATCTACATAAAACAGATCTGTGTGACCTATCCCTGGCTTACTGCCATTCTGCGGCAATAAGAATCACTGTAAATGAAGGCAGTGTATGTGTTCTCTGAGCAAGGCCTGTTAAGCACCAAAATGCCTTTCATTCACATCCTTTCTGTTCAGTGATTAAATCTGCAGCTGAATGGATTATCAGCCACTGTAAATTTATTCTAGTTTCCTTGGCCTGCTCAGCATACTCAACTTTTGAAAATGATTTGGTAAACTTTATTAACTCACTAGCTTGGGTAACTCTGCTGCCAGAGTCATAAGTGTGACATGAGTAGTCTCTCATGGACTACTGATCTATTCAACCTTCTAGAGTACAGTAAAAAGTCTTATCAATTGAAAGTGGGAGCCAGCAACAACTCATTGCCAATTTCTGCGCAATGAATGAGTTGAAATCGTGCTATAGTGTTAGTTCTTAATGGGTAAATAGCCAATGTCAGCATAGGAAACGAATTAGCACGTAAAGTGTTGGTGTTAAGTAGGGCTAGGGTGATTTTTTTTCATCATTATTAATTCTCACTTTTCCATGTCGCATATTTTCCATAATTGCTTGTCCTGTTTGCAAAATGTTTGCTCTCAGGTGACTTGTTTTGAGCACAAAATATCTCGTGAGAAGTGTTAAATTGGATGTATGCTGAGGCAATATGTATTGCACTCGCAAAATTCACTTGATAAATTAGAAACTATGGGCTGCATGTATCAAGCAATTTTGCGTTCACAATCGGCCCGTTTGCAAATGCAAAAAAAGGCTTTTTACATGTATCAAAACCCATTTTGCGATTCGGTAACCTGTTACTGAATCGCAAAATGGGTTAGCGATTCAGTATCAGGAAGGGGCATGTTTAGGGCGTCCCTTCCAAATACCGAATGGCATCAGTATGTAGGAATGTTTTGTGAACGAAATGCTGTAGCAAAACATTCGCATTTTACCACCTACTTCAAGTAGGTGGTAACCCATTCTCAAATGGGAAGGGGCCAAGGGACCCCTTCCCCTTTGTGAATGTTTGTTACAGCATTTTGTAAGAGGAGGCAGTGGTCCCACAGACCACTGCCTACTGTTAAAAAATGAAAAGAAAACTTTTCATTTTTGTTCTTGAATCGCATCCCGTTTTCCTTTAAGGAAAAAGTGCTGCATTTAAAAAAAAAAAAATTCCTTTATTTAAAAGCAATCATAGACATGGTGGTCTACTGACCACAGCAGGCCACCATCCCCGTGATTTCAGCGATTCCTAGGGGGTCCCAAGTTGCGATCTACCTCATTAATATTAATGAGGTAGAGCGATTTGCGACCCCCTAGGAATTGCTATATGAAACTCTTTGAGTTTCAGACATTATAAATTGCGATTACCTAATTGCGATTCTCAGAAATTCGCAATTAGGTATCCGAATATACAATTTTGATACATGTAGCCCTATATGAACAACACATTGAGCCAGTATCTTTTATATTGAGTGTGTAATCGCACATACATCTTGATTATTGGGTTTTGTGTAAGTCATGGAATGATTATGATGTACATCTGTTCTTTGCAAAATATTTGCTCATGAAAGACATGGTGCAAACATAAAATGTCTTGTAGGACATGTGAAACAGATGTGTGCGCACATGTGTGTGCTTTATTCACATTTGACTTTAGAAACTGTGTGAACAAAACATTGAGTTGATATTTCATGTGACTTGTGTTTACAAAGGCACACTGTCCAGGAAATATTTGCCAAATACCTATACTTATTACAAGATTTAAGCATATTGAGCACAGCACAAAATCGTAATTTTCTACAGCCCAAATTTTAATAAGGGTAGAATTTGAAGAGTCGCTTGCTTGGGAACTTCCAGAGCCTACAAAGTGATAGCTCTATTTAAAATCCCCTGCCTGGATTAGAGAAATGCCAGTCATTAGTTATTGGTTTTGGAAAGCACCAGAGACTAGGTTAGAGATCTGCTTCCATAAAAGCATATGATTTGAAAATGTGTGAGATATTCATTGTTGATTTGGCGTTCTGCAACAATCCACTGGTTTCAGCGCTAGTTTTGGATGCTAGAGGCTGAGGTACTGATTCAAGCAATAGAGTTGGTCCATCTATTCGGCAGTGTGGCAGAGGAAACATCTTTGTGATACTCGTCGAGGATGGTCTCTCAGTTTTAAGGTTTGCCACTAGGCAGCAGCTCTGTTTTTCATCTCAGATTACTTTCACTCATGTGGTGGGAGCTGCTTCTTGCAAAGCAACACAGAACAGCTACACAATTTCCTTAGCTGCTTTGTGTGAGCGGAAGACATTAGAACAGCAGCATCTCTACTAAGATATGGCACTGCTACTCTCTTCCCAAGAGGTTGTGCACACTTTGACTGCCATGCGCCACGTACACACCTTTGCCCCATAGGTGCAAAATGCTAAGGTGTGTGAGTGATATCTTACCTAGGTTTTATAATGGAAGGGGCATGGTTCAAGAACAAAATGCTATGCCTAGACAAACCTTGAACTTCTCCCACTTTGTATGGGCTGCTGTGCAGTGCAGCATACTTACAAAGGGAGAAACGGCTGGAGGAAAAAATAAATTCTCCTACTTTGCACCTGCCTCAAGGAGGCATATATATTCTGTACACAAAACCCTGTCTACAAAAATTAGTAGATAGGGATTAACTTAAAAAACGATGGGTGGTAGCTTGGGAATGGTCAAGTACCATCGAAGGAACGCCTGATATATGCTAAGTAGAACAAAGTAACATCCAGTGCTGCTATGTGTTACTTTTAGGCAACTCTACAGCACTGTTTTGCACTGAAAAGCAAATAACAAATCAACACTTTGCACCAGTTTTCCTCACTTTTAGTGACTTTGCCCAGGTGCAGTATAGAGAAATTTAAGCCCCAGTCTGAGTAATTCCACCAACCGGCATGGTAGAATTGCCATCACAGATGTGTGTGCCTGAAATGTGCCCCTATATTGGAGGCACATTTCCATAATCCACATTAAAAAATATTCCTGATATACTGTGGGGAGGATGGGAGAGGGGTTCTCAGGGCATGTCAGGGACATTTAAGAAGTTTTAGTGCAAGCCAATAATTGCACAATGGTCTTGTACAGAGTTCATGTCAGCAAAAATAGTGGCGGATCTGCATTCCAAATTCAGGTGCCAAGTCCACCATAATTTCTGGCTGTACCACAATCATCAAATGGTCTTTCTGTGAAAGAGACAGTAACCCCATTACTGGGAAGTACGCTAATCCCATAACATCATAATAGAATGGAATATGCTGGGGTAATCAGATTGGACATGCATCCGTTTTTTTGTCAATGTCCAGGTATTGCCATTTGTTAAATTTGGGACACTATTTTTGAATTGGGCTTCAATTTTAATAAATGCGATTGGAATACCCACTCTACTGTGCTGTGGATAAAATGTCTATTCTACACTGGTGGAGAATGGATGAAACGTTTAAAGTTTACCATGTCTTTGTTGGGTGTTTGTCCATTGAGGCCTCTCCCACTAGCGTGGTGGTAGCCACCTCAGTGGAAATACTCTGTCAGTGCAAATCCACTATCCACAAGTAACACAGCAGTACAGTTGCAAAGGTGGACAAGGGATATAGAACCTCAATGTGGGGATACATTTCCACCCTCCAAGTTATAAATCTCCCTGATGTGCTGGTTATACTCTCCAAGCAGACATTTACAGTACTTCCGTGCTAGTCCATCTTGCTTTAAATGATGCTTTTGTATGGTCTTGCATGGGCAGATTTAGTCAGGAATGGTGATGGACAGGCAAGCCTAAATTGTATGGCCAGTTCGAATCCATAAGCTGTGGTGTCATCACCAAATGACAGAGTCGGCAGTAGCTCTGCCATTTGAAATACCATTTTCCTGTATCTTTGTAATAGGAATGAATTTCTCATATGAGCAGATTGCACATCCATCTCATTTTTGTCACTGTCCTTTTACTTCACTCCTCTAAATCAGGCACTGTTTTCAGGAAAATAAAAAAAATTAACATTTGGACTGTAAAGGTCTAGGAAAAAACACACACCATAAACTATGTACATCTGGGCATCAAATAATATTGATATTTTTTAAGAAAGTTGAGTATGAAATTATTTATTTCACACATTAGTATGCACATCCACAATTGGTCTTGTAATATATGTCATTATTCTGTAAGAATTTAAACAGCACCATAAGTAAAAGACGTGCTTTAATTTGCTGGAGTTCAATATTCTCTTTTCTATCCTAGTCATTCTTACATTTTAGATTGGGCAAACACAAGCACAAATACAAGTGTAACAAAAGCATACACATGAGATATGTTTGAATTATTCCATGGCATTGCAAATACATCAGAACAGAATCTGATTTTGTCACTGATTCCATCATTATATTGAGACTCAATATGCACATTATGGATGAAGGCATCTAGGAATGGAACTGGATCTTCACCTAGAATGTCACACAAGAGAAGGGGTTTCAGACAGAGTAGACTCTTTAGAAGAATGTATTCAGACATAACACACTCAATTATGGCTTGTATGTTAGACTACTAATTACAAGAATATTGGCTACAAAAATATCTTAGCAAAAATATCAATGTCCAAAATATATACAAGTATTAAGAGGTAAGAATAGATTCAGTATTCTTAACTGCGCATTAATGCACCTGAATCATCAAGGAACATTTATGTGGAGTAAAGAGAAGTAAACCTATACTTACTTATATATACATACCGTGTTGTCAGTTTGCAATTTTTTTTGTAGCATAATATTTGGAGTCGATATTCTGTTACTATTCCAAAATTATGCATATCTCTCCTCTCAAGTCACCTTAAAACTCATTTGGTAGTCCCTTAGTTGTCAAGAACACTGTATTCAGTAAGACAGAAAGGATGTCTTTGTCTTTCTCCTGTGGATTAGAATATGTAAATGATCCGATCATAGGACACTAAACTTACATATCCTTACAGACTGTAATTCCAGTGTTATTATTCCGTGTGAATTCCAATTTTGAAGTAATTTTCCTTCCAATACTACCAATAAGACACCATCTTACCTCATGTTTGAATATATTTTATAGCCTTGACCACCAGTGCCACCAGCATTACCCTTAAAGTGCACCACCATCAGGCATGCCTCATTGATACTTTACTTATCGCAGCTGACAACCTCAATCCACTGCCTCACTTTAAACTGTACCTCAACAATTGAGCATTGTATTGTATTTTAATCTAAAGTGTGTCAATCATGACAGAAAAATGTGATGTTTCCATAACTGTAAAGGTTCCAAATTACTCTCTACTAATCGGGCAGCTTCTGCACACCTTAACACATTTGACACTTTTACTTTTACTAGGCAGTGCTTGATTTTCTAATATTAACACAACAGTTGGCAATTATGACATATTCTGCTAATCCTCAGTATATAAAAAGGGAAATAGTGGTCCGACAATAATGTCCTCAAAGACTGTAACAGTGATCCTTACTATCAAGACATAGGGCCTGATTACGCCTAGGTAGTCCATTGGACCTCCGTAGTCGTGGTGGGGGTCCACTCGCCGTATTACAACTTTGGCGGGAGGACCGCCACAGGACGGCTGCATCTGCTGGGGATCCTTGATCCTGCTGTGGTTGCACAGTTGTCAGAGGCTGCAGAATGCTGGCTGTGCCGCTGTGGCATCGCCAAGCATATTGAGAGTTGCCTCACCTGTATAAGTTCCATGGCAGTGAGCCCGCCATGGAAAGAATGGCAGTGAGTCAACTCAGGGGTCCCTTGCAGGGTCCCCTGCTGCCTCTGTGCATGGGGGTGCATGCAGGGGGGCACATGGTGTGCCCCCCTGTATTTCTGCACCCCCGTATCCTTCACAGGAAGAAATACACGTCATGGTGCACTTCTTCACATGCAGGAACGAGTTGCGGCTCTCCCACTGCTGTGCCTTACTAAGGCTCGCCTTTTGAGCCTTATAAAGGGACCGCCGTGGTACCGTCCAAGCACTCATAATCCAGTGGGCGGTTTGACTATGGGTTTGGTGGTCTTCCTGCTGGCATGGCAACCCGCCTGAAGACCGCCAAACACATAATCAGGCCCTTAGACTTTACAAATACCGCCTTTGTTTATGCTTTTCACTGAACCACAATTTCCCCAATGTTTAATATAATGGCTCCTTATGTGAGTTCTTCAAATCATGTCCTGCTATCCACCTTCATCACCTTGAGCATCTTGCCCTGTGTATACCTAATTAGGCCTAAGGACTTGGTGCATATTTTTTTGAGCTCCTTTGTCAATATGAACCATAAACCTTTTCAGCCTCATTGTTTTATCTTTCACCAGCATGGTTTACCTTTCTGTTTGTGGAGAAGAGATGCCAGTAACTGGTGTTGGTAGTACAGGAAATATTAGGCAACGAGAAAGTCCTCCCTTCCTGAACTACATAATGTTGTCTATTTTCTCCTGTGTTTGAAATTCCCCTGCATAAAACAGATTTTTCTTGGCCATATACACCTCCACTGGAATAGAAGTGAAGGCTTTGCGCCTAATTCACAAAGGTAAACCTACACTTTTGTGAATCAGGCCCTGAGTGTGTTTCTTTTCGAAGATCTTATTAGACTCCGCCTACATCTTTTGTAGCACAGGATTTAAACAAAACAGGAAGCCCACCTGAACAAGTGCAAGACTGTCTAGCGATTGGGCTACCTTCACATAGTCCATGGCTTGGGTGTATTAAGACTCAGGGGGATATTAAGCAACAAATGGCGATATTTATCGCTAACCGCGTTTAGCGCGAGATTTTCTATCGCCGCCGAACGCTGGAATCTATCGCCGTGTTAGCGGCGTATTAGCAACACGCCGCTAACAGGCGATAGCTTCCCTTTCCGGCGGAAATGGACGGCGATAGATTTAGCGTGACAGCGATAAAAAATCTCACGCTAACGTAAAAAAAGTGGCGATGGGCCAATCATTGACAGAATCCGATCGCTAATTGGCACCAGGCCTGCATTTTAAGCGTTCAGCGCGAAAATGCACTATAAAAGGCCCGTCAAGGAGAAAAAGAAAAAATGGAAAAAACCAGAGAAGCAATGGATGAAGCTGGGACCAGTGCTGAGGCCACAAACAACCCCACAAATACCCAGGAGGACCAGCCAGAGACCCATGTGAAGGCCAAGAGGAATCCTAAGTTCAGCAACCAGGAAAACCAGGTCCTGATTGCGGAGGTGACTGAACACCAACAAGAACTGTTTGTCACCTCCACAGTGACATTGGCAAGAAAAAAAGAAATATGGCAGGACATTGTGTCCAAGGTGAATGCCGTCGGAGAGAGGAGGAGGACAGTGGACGACTGCAAGAAACTCTGGCATGATACCAAGCGCAAAACCAAGGAGAAACTAGCAGCCAACCTGAAAGCAGCTAAGCAGACTGGAGGTGGGAGTCCAGCGCCACAGGAGGAGCTGGATGAGTTGGAGGAGCAGGTGTCCCGAGTCATCAGTGAGGAGACGGTGGTTGGAGTTGCGGGCCAGGATACTGCTGAACGTGACCAGACACAACAACACCAGGGTGAGCATCAACCAGGGACGGGATGGACGGGGATGGATGGGCCCAGTGGCACTCATGTACAATTAAATTAATTGAAGTGCATACCCACAATTACTGTGGATCATGTCCCGAATACCCCTGTCCATGGTGGCATAGGGACATATCACCCTTCTCAAACAACACATTGCACGACACACATTGGCGGGCACACAGACTTGTAAATGTGCACAGAAAAGTAAGCCCAACATAGTCCAAGATCAACGTCAGACCACTCCATAAGTGCTACATCAAATGACAAAGTGGCACAACAACTTGATATGCGGCAGGGTGGCAAAATGGCCCCCTTGCCACATCATCACGCACATACAAATTGCCAGCACAAGGACACATCTCTCCCTGACACCAAACTGCAGATGCACTGTGAATGTGACTGGTCATGTGCACGATAAGGCATGCCACCACCAATGTCAGCACACCTGCTGCATTGTGCACATCTGAGTAGTGTGCAAGGTTGTGTATGCGCAGTAAAGTCCACCTATATGCACATGCACATTCCTGCACACTACTCAAACACATGTGCGCAATGCTGCAGGTGTGCTGACATTGGTGGTGGCATGCCTTATCGTGCACATGACCAGTCACATTCACAGTGCATCCGCAGTTTGGCGTCAGAGAGAGATGTGTCCTTGTGCAGGCAATTTGTATGTGCATAGTGACGTGGCAAGGGGGGAAATCTGACATCACCTGCATTTCCAGGCAATGTGCCCCCTTGCCTGTTCATGAGATGCAGTCCGGTGTACACCAAGTGGGGAAACATCTAGTGAGTCTGCATACCACACACACATGCAATGTCACAACAAATTGACCATGTAGGCCGCTGGATAAAAGTTGCACATCCAAAATTGCACACAATCAGCACACTTCACTCAAAGGGCGATGGAATACAATGAGCAGGGGGACATGCCTACAACACCACAGTACGTGGACAATGCAGATCAGGAATGTGTCACACAAATATATACTGCATGCCTTGTCTGTGTGACATACTCCCTGAACCACAATGTGTCTGTAAAGCGGTCTCACTTCCAAAGTATGACAACAAGCAAGGACAGCTAATTTGAAACAAATAATGACAAACGCCCAAATTCCACCCTCAACCCTTAGCTAAAATTGCACTCCTACACCCCCAAGTGTACACATCTGCCATACAGAAAATAGCATCCCACATCAGTCCTGACGTGAGTTGCCCATCACACCATCATGTGCAATTCAACGCAACTGTTTGGTAAATCAACTGTGTCAGTGAACAAATATGCAGTCAGGTAGTCATCACCCACACGCTAAGCCAGGCATTGAATACCAGAACCAGGACAGCAGGTATCATCTATGTCAGCAGCTGCGTGGCACATACACAAACACACATCACCCACCCATTTGCATCTCTTGTGAGGGTGGTGGTGACCAGGCCTGAGCACGATAAATAAGCATCGTGAAATGCACATACATCAGAAAACTGACCACTTACACACCACACGTGGGGTCAACCTTGAGGGTAAAGGGTGTTGACACTATGGGGCATATCATCAAGCCCCTATCGCCACCACAACATCACTTTTTGTGACGTCTGGGTGGCGGTAGGGTCTGCGCCCCATTATCAAGGCAGCGTTAAGTCAATTAACGTGTCTTAAAGGCACGTTAAGTGGCTTTATGCTGCCTTGAGAATAGGGTCCCTTTCACGCTAAACTTTGTGTGAAAGGGGGCGTGCAGTGGGTGTTGTGGTGGGCGTCCCACCACAACACCCATTGAAGTCGACACTGCCATCCATTATCAAGGTAGGCGATTATACGTGGCTGTGCCGATCTCAACACCAGAAAAATCCTGGGCCTAAGGTTGCAAAACTAGGAGAAATGCATTAATTCCCCTTGTTTTTGCTTGTTTCATGTGTGCTGCCTTGTGCAGCCCACATGGAAAAAGCAAAATACCATGGTATGTTCATGTACAGGAAGGTGTCCCTTCCTGTACATGAACAAACAGTACTTCAAAATGCCATTTTGTAACTTCCATGTGTGCTGCACGAAGCAGCACACATGAAAGTTACAAAATGTCTTCTTAGGTTTGTCCATGTGCAGTAAGGAACTACTACCTACACATAAACAAACCTCCCTGCTCGCAGACACCCTTGCACTCAGGTGCAAGGGTGCCTGCGCTGGCGCTAAGCTGTGTAATTTTGTGCCATCGCAGGGGGAAACGCCAGGCTGCACCATATCCTTGTTAACATGGTGCACCCTGGCGTTACCAAAGTGGTGGCGCGAGGCGTGAAGCCAAGATGGCTAACGCCTCTCTCCGCCACTTCCTTGGTAACATGTCCCTGTCTGTTCAGACAGCAACAACAATAGAAACTCACGCCGAACCATACTCACAACGGGTAAGCCAAACGGAGGGCAGTAAGCAATGCATGCAAGAAATAACATGAAGGACGACATGCACACAAGACAAATCACAATAGACAAAGCAACATGGATGTCCATGTGTACTACATAGTGCAGCACATGTTGAAGAAGCAAGTAAGCTCTCATTGCTAATGTGCCTAAACGGTGCCCTAGTCACACATAACTATACTTGCACAAAACACATGTACAGTACCCTGCAATGCTGCGTGTCCGTGAGCCACATTGACAAGGCAAGTGACAGTGCATGATGAATAGCATGCCTGCAGGCCCAACATATTAACATGGTGCAGGCCACCTCACTGAGGTGGCTGAGTGTGGACAACATCCTTAAACAAGCAAGTCACACTCTGACACATCCTCGTGTACATACAACCCCTGACGTCAACAAGACACTTGATGTCAAACAATGCACAAGTCTCCCAACTCTGACCAAGACCCATATTCCACCCACTTAGCCTCATCCCAGCATTGTAAATGCACAGAACTTAAAGGCTCACTGCCTGAAAGGTATAATGGGCAGCTAAACCAAAGCTGCAGCTGCCACCATCACACAATGCAGTGCACACACATACACACAAATCTGAGCACATCAACATTGACTACTATGTGGGCCAAATTGCATTACTCACACAAATGAACAGAGGACACAACTTGTGACGCTTGTGTGTAGATATTGTACAATCACATTTGTCATAGCTGGAAACTGTGAGATGACAATATACAACAACAACATCACATCCGCGATGTCCTCAAAACCATCACTATCCCGCAACAAATAGGCATCTCCCCAAAAACAGTCTGAATGTACACTGTCCTGCAGTCTGCTTGTAAACTCATCCAATGCATGATCGTACATGATGAACACTGTTAAACTGTGTCTCCCCTATCACATTGCAGAGGGAGAGACATCACCTCCTGGACAGCAGACTGGCCCAACATTCACTGATGACGAGGATGATTACCCCACCATCGATCAGGAAGAACTCCAACATCTGCTAGACTCCTTCAGCACCCCACCTCCAGGAGCAGGGCAACCCAGCAGCATTGCGGCAACCCCACCCCCTGCACAAACCAACCAGAAGCAAGCACCTCCCACCACAGCTGGCTCCCAGGACCTCGAGGACCCACACCTGGCCTTCCAATGCCGTGTGCTAGAGGTCCATCGTGAGATGGCTGAACAGGTGCAGGTGGGGTTTGAGAGCCTGGCGGAAAAACTTGAGGCCAAATGTGGGTGTCTGAGTCCCATCCGGGACCACATGCAGAAGATCACAGACACCCACAGCCGCTCGATGCTCTCCAGCGGTCCATGGCTGACATTGCTGGAGTCATGATTCTGAGACAACAACAACTGTCTGCTCAGAGTGGCTCCAGCAATGTCAGCCAGAACTTGGCCAACATCTGTCGGATAATGGAGAGCATGGAGCGGATGCAGGCACAAGATATGGCTGCCAGGGCCGCACACCAGCGCGATGTAGCTGGGATCTATCATGCCCTGCACCTGCTCATCACTTCATTGCTGCCACAAGGTCTGGCGCCGATGAATGCTGCTGCTGCTTCCACATCCTCAGCTCCGCCACCTGATGTGTCAGTGCCTCACAGTGCTGCACCCACTATACCACCACCCACATGTGAGGCACATGACAGATCAGAGGACGAAGAGGAGGATGAAAGTGCATTTGTGCTAAGGAGAAAGTGGTAGCATTCATCGACGCCAAAATGCCAGTTTTCTCCTTGGTGCCGGGTTTAGTATCATGCCACGGAAAATCTTCTTGCACTGTCTTCCACTGTCCCCCGACAATCACCTTAGACCTCCACATGGACTGACATATCACTGTTTTCTTGCCAATGACACTGCAATCAGCCTGTGGAATGAACTATGCCTCTTCCCTTGGCCCTGTTACCACCAAATGACTCTGTCTGGCCCTCTAATGGGCATCCATGCAATGTGGGCATGTATGGCCAAGCACTGGTCCTGTCTTCATCCTCTGAATGTAAATAAAATTATTTAACTCACACAGATGTGTGTCGTTCTAGACCAATCAAGTTTAGAAGTATGTAAAAAGTGTTAGGACACTGATTCGCCCAGAAGGTACACCAAGGGAAATACAAGCAATGTACCTGTTTTACCTGATACAGATAGGCAGTGAGATGGGCGTGTATGTGTCAACTAGCTGTGACCCCATTGCTACAAAACAACCATCTAGCAATATACCAACCTAGCCCCACATCCATTAAGGAAAAGGCAGGTGTGCTAAATGGTCCTAGTCTGTTGCAGTCCACAAGTAGTGCCCTCCTTAACACTTGAAAACAAATATCTCTTGGCATATGTACTCCCACACTACGTGGTGGACAAAGCCTGTTGTGATGGTGCACATTGCATGTCACACCCCAAAATGTTGCCCACCATATTCACATTTATGAAGACACGGAAGGGCACATGTCCCCCATACACATACCGAACCACAATGTCTGCCTCAGTGAAGTAGATTTGCAAATAGGGGCTCACCCCAAAGTGCAAGGCGTCAGTCAGCCCCTCCCTGTCGACAAACGATGCAACCTAAAATTTGACCTCTCTCATGCTGTGACCACTGCGAGCGTATCGGGCAATGTGTGTAGGGATGTGTGGGGCACTGCACTCAGCATATAGTCAGATGCACGGCCAACATTTCAAGGGAGGCATCACCATGAGCCAATGGCAGAAGTAACAGCTAGGACAAGTCTCTATGACACTGTCACTACAGGGAGCAATGCAACATTTCCCCCCTTGTGTGCAGCAGAACAGTGGGCCACCAACCAAACGTCAGCTGGGACAATATCATAACTTGACAAGTCCAGTGAGTCACGAAAGGCATTTAGGAGAAGTGAACTCAGTAAACCAAAATGCACTACTCCTAAATGCCATTTGTGAGTAACGTGAAATTCCAAGTCATCACTTACTCTCAGATTACTCTTGTGAATCAGGAACACTGTTGTTCCATGTGCTGTACACAATGCACACCGAAATTTAAAATATCATGTATTGTCCGGAGATTGAGCGCTCATGTACAGGAACACAGTAGCGGTCCGTGGTAGGAGTGCCGGCCGGGCGGTGACGTGGGGCGGGGGAGGGGCAGGGTGGGGGGTAGTAAACCACGGTTTACGGCCGAATACAGGTAAGTAAACATTTAAATAAATAAAACGAATTTTGTTGCGCGCACTGCATCGCATTTGGCGATGCAGCGCTCACAACGAATTTTGTTGCACGCACTGCATCGCATTTGGCGATGCAGCGCTCACAACGAAATTCATTTTATTTATTTAAATGTTTACTTACCTGTATTCGACCGTAATCCGTGGTTTACTACCCCACCCAGCCCCTCCCCACCCACGTCACCGCCCGGCCGGCACTCCTACCACGGACCGCTACTGCAGGAACATATCTTGCAAAGGAAGCGGACACACTGGCACTACACAGCAAGTGTGGCCAGGTCTGTGCAATGTAGATGGACTCTGCGCCAGGGGCATCTGACATGCAGGTGTGTGACGGAATCTGTGGAACCTGGCGCCTACATCCGTCTCCATGATGGATAACAGTAGCTAACTGTATCAACTCGCCATGCCATCTTACTAGGTTGTGTGCGAAATGGGCAACAATGTGCTGTCCAAATTCGTGAGTCACACTGAAGATGTAGTACGTCACAGACGACTGTCCCTAGACTAGGACGTGAATCCAAATTGCCACCCTGTCATCCATGCAAGTTCACTGTGCTCACATCTAGACACTCAAGGCATTAACACTGGCCTACAGAGCAGTTAGAAACACTGGCCCTCAGTATCTAAGGAAGAGACTTCGTAAATATCACCAGTCCAGGAACCTGAGGTCCAATCACCATGAACTTCTTGCTATACCCCGCTTTGTTAGGGCCAGAATAGGAGGACGGTCCTTTGCCCTCAGAGCAGCAACCTTATGGAACTCCATGCCAGAATATATTAGGAAAGCCAACTCAGAACTCACATTTCGTAAATCTCTGAAGACCTGGCTCTTTGGTCTCCCATAGCACCCTGAGGTCGCCCGCACTTTGCCCTTCTTCTCTGCTACCAACGCCGGGACACCCCCGTTGGGGGTAGCTGCGCGCTTTACAAACTACAATAACATAACATAACATAACATCTAAGGTATCCTGACACAATACATCCTGCAAACTAACATGTCATGAGCAGACTTACAGATTCCAATGGATAGTCCAGTGATGGCAAGAGTTGCATACAATGGAATGGGCCACACGCCCCAACATCATCCCTGACATAAGTGCAAGCAGAAATCCAAAGTATCAAACTTTTATTTGTACATCAAAAAAATAGAAGTAACCTATACTAACACTTATCACTAGAACTACTACTAAAATATAAACTAACTAGAAAAATCTTACTTAACTAAACTATCTACCCTAACTAATCCTAAACACGCAACAAAATATCCTAGACATCAACCCCCCTCCCACCCTTAAGGCACACCACGAAACAGGACAAAGACATCTAAGCTATACATAAACTAACTACACATGTAACCTACACAAAGATATATATATATATATATATATTTTGTTTCTTTTTAATTTTTTATTAACAAGAAAACATCAACCCCCCACCCAAAGGAAAAGGAAACTTATCCCCAAATACGGATTACTAATTAAAATTTAAAATGTACCTTAGAAGCTAACACTACCTAAAACCTACACTAAAACTACACTACCTAACAATTAAATTACTAACCTAACACTACCTAATAATAAAGATTAAAACATTGGGGGAAGGGAGAAGAGGGGGATGGGGTCCAACAGGTCCAGCCATCATGGCAGTCCAAAGTGTTTCTTAATGTCTGCAACTTGTCTGTTCACCTCAGACACTTCACGCCTGATGTCAGCCAGGGGCACAATAATGTCATGAAGGAGCCTCCTGTCCCGCACTGTATATGGGACCACTTGATCGCCAGTTGCAGGTGGGACTGTGCCTTGGGGGGTTGTGGCTGTAGGGGGATGTGCCACCTGTCCGGTCTGGGACCCACCACTGACGCCTGAGGGGCCTGCAATGGGCTGTGTGACAGTCTGAGCAAGCTCGGGCACCGCCTTCCATGTACCCTTCTTCCGTTCCTCCCGGTACCTCTTGGCCATGTTGCGGTACCCCTTTGCCACCTTCTTAACATGTCTGAAACGGGCCTTCCGCACCTGGAAGGCATGTAGTTGGCCTGGCGTCATGTTGTCTGTAAAATATACACAAAGGCAAATTAGAGTCCCTTAGACAATGTCAATGTCCTCCATACACATCTGTAATACAAGATCACTTAAACATGGGAGCCTACACTCCAGCGTAACTATGTGAAGTCAGCAAGTGACCTGGACAACGACATGTTGAAGCATGGATCAGTGACTACATGCTGGGGAGACTGACATGGCAGAGCATGGCATGGAACATGTACTGTCACTACCAAATTGGACTGACAGTGCCAAACGATTGTTCCATTACATACCCGGGCTGAGGGTGACATGTACAAGCAATCGGAGGAGGGAAGCGTTAGCCCCCCATGTGTAACACCACCCTCATCCTCTCCAGTGACACAGTGCTGCATGATAGGTACAATGCCCATGTGGAGGCATGTGTGCGGTTCATCAAGCCTGCGCCAACACAGGCAATCTTGCACCAGAGTGCAAGGGTGTCTGTGTGACAGGTGGCTTGTGAATGTTTTTGGAGGTTACCCTACCTGCCCTGGAACAATCCTGGGACAGCCCTACTCACACTTTCAACTATGCTGCATGAAGCAGCACACATGGAAACCCGTTGTGTGGCTGAACGCTGACTTATACATGATGCGCAGTTGCGCTCTCCAACACTACTACACAATATGTGAAGTGTTGCCGCAGAGAGGGGGAAACATCTTTTCCTCTAAATTCACAGACAATCATGCATGTCTTGTATCCGCTAGGATCACTCCGTAGTGAATCAAGATACGCTGGCCGTAACAACGCAAACAGTCACAATGCATTCGCCTTTGTGACGGCACCCTGGAGTCATGATGCTCATAGTGTTTTTGGGGTAATGCTCATTCACAGATAGCGTTGGCGAGCCCTGCATTGTTAAATAAATAATGACACAATGCAAAACTAGCGATGAGGGCATAGAACAAGTGTGCACAAGACACAATTTACAGCTATTATACAATTATTCGGTGTTGACGCTCAACTCCCCGTGGTTCACCGCTCCAGGCCACTAATATTTACGACATATACCGCTAATAGGAAAGGAGCGTCCTCTGTATTGCAACACTATATCAGCCCAAATTTTGACATATAATCCACAAAAAAAGGGTTGGCAGGCCAAGTTTTCGATGTGGTAAAGTATTCAGGTTTCTATTCCAAAATTATGTTCAACAGCATCATCTGTTCAATCTCAAATCATTCTTGCCAGCCTACGCGTTTCGTCCTTTGCTGGACGTCATCAGGGCTGCAAGGAAAATGTACATATACACCAGTCAGTGTTTCAAATTATAATCAAAATCAATTCATATATACATTTTAAACACAAAAATATGCTTAATTTTCAACAACGAATAAGGTCCTGCCTATCTCCATTCTCAAATATATACCCCAGGATACAATGTTCAAAGAATTATTATACACGTTCAAAATTCAATTATGACATTGAACTACGAACCATTCTCAATGAATCACTTTGTTCCAATTCATTACAATATACTGTCTATTATTCCCTGCGTATAATACGCATAAATTAAACTAATTTGAAACTCCACTCTCAATAAAACCTTGTTTAAAGGGCAGAAAAGGAAAAGGGACATACCTATGTTTGTGTATCAAATGGTCATTCATTTGTTGTGAAGTGCTTTACTACGTTCGTTCATCAATCTGAAGAATCCAATTCTATATAAAGAAAAATTTATCAATATATTATACTACTGAATATGAATTTCCAAGTGTCCTAATTCCACTCGCTTATGTCAGCAAGATCTACCTATTAAAATCGTAAAGTCCCTCTAATCTTGGCTATTTAGTAGTTTGGATTCATGAGAGGCATTCAAGTATCTACACGATCCAAATTGCGCATTAATTTTTTCCGCTACGTGATAATTCTAAAAAAGAGATTAACAAATCCTCATATTAATTAATCTGTCTCTCGCTCTATTCACTACTGGTTGTATGTGCTGTGATACATATAGTACATACCTTAAAAACGCGCTAAATAGGTATAGTTTGTTCTTGGTCAATTTCCAAACTACTAAATAGCCAAGACTAGAGGGACTTTACGATTTTAATAGGTAGGTCTTGCTGACATAGGCGAGTGGAATTAGAACACTTGGAAATTCATATTCAGTAGTATAAAATATTGATAAATTTTTCTTTATATAGAATTGGATTCTTCAGATTGATGAACGAACGTAGTAAAGCACTTCACAACAAATGAATGACCATTTGATACACAAACATAGGTATGTCCCTTTTCCTTTTCTGCCCTTTAAACAAGGTTTTATTGAGAGTGGAGTTTCAAATTAGTTTAATTTATGCATATTATACGCAGGGAATAATAGACAGTATATTGTAATGAATTGGAACAAAGTGATTCATTGAGAATGGTTCGTAGTTCAATGTCATAATTGAATTTTGAACGTGTATAATAATTCTTTGAACATTGTATCCTGGGGTATATATTTGAGAATGGAGATAGGCAGCACCTTATTTGTTGTTGAAAATTAAGCATATTTTTGTGTTTAAAATGTATATATGAATTGATTTTGATTATAATTTGAAACACTGACTGGTGTATATGTACATTTTCCTTGCAGCCCTGATGACGTCCAGCAAAGGACGAAACGCGTAGGCTGGCAAGAATGATTTGAGATTGAACAGATGATGCTGTTGAACATAATTTTGGAATAAACCCTGAATACTTTACCACATCGAAAACTTGGCCTGCCAACCCTTTTTTTGTGGATTATATGTCAAAATTTGGACTGATATAGTGTTGTAATACAGAGGACGCTCCTTTCCTATTAGCGGGATTGTTAAATAAATGTCAAAGCATTGAAGGCAGAGCTAGAGCTTGCGTGGTAAATGCGTGCACAGAAATGACACCAATTGGGACAGAGGAGTTCCCACACCTGATCTAGAGTCATTCAGGGAATGGCCTCAAGGAGACAGCTTGTCAATACAATTGCAGTGGCCATACATGCCAATGTGATTAATTTGGCCTACTTTGCTGTGTGTTTGGGGAACGTGCCATTGATATGCATGACTCACAGATACACACTGCCACTACTCTGAAGATGGCATGCAGCATACCTACAAATTCACATTTGCAAACTGTGTCTGCGCACTTATGGACTGAAATGCACTGCCTCCTTGTGCATCATCATGCACACTTGCACAGTCGTCTCAGGCAAGGATGTACATGCATTCAATGTCATCGGATGGTCATCAGCAATCCCACTTACATGTCTCCTGTCCTATCGGTGTTCTCTGCAATCCACAGGCATGTGCTGTGGCGACAGAACCCATGGACCTAGGGGCATATTGACAAGGAAGTGGCAGAGACAGGCGATCGCCTCCTCAGATTAACATCTCCCTCCGTCACTTTGCTAATGCAAGACTGCACCCTATTTCCAAGGATGTGGTGCAGACTTGTGTTTCCCCCAGCGATGGCGTTACATCTCACAACTTAGCACGTACGCAGGCACCTGTGTGTGTAGGTGAGTTTGGTTTCTGTACAGGAAGGTGCCCCTTCATGCACAGATTCAATCCTAGTATACCATGTTGTAACTATCATGTGTGCTGCTTCGTGCAGCACACAGGGAAGATACATTAGGGAAAAATTAAATATGTTTCTGTATGTACTGGAAGGGCCACCTTGCTGTACTTATACACACCATGTCATTTTTCTATTCCCATGTGTGCTGCACAAGGCAGCTCACATGTAAAAAGAAAACATGATGAGCCAAAAGCATTCCTGCTCATTTGGCCAGATTACAACCGGGATGTCATAGTTGTTAAATTGTGCGCTGGCAACTATCAATGCCGCACTTGGACATAGGGGGCAGCCTCAAATACAATGGGTGTTGGTGTGGAACGCCAACCACAACACCCAATGCACGCTCCTTTCACACTAAACACAGCGTGACAGTGTACCTCATTGACAAGTAAGCTTTAATAAACGTGGAATGTATTAATGCTGCTTCGTTCATGATGCTAGGCCCTTATTGACAACACAACTTCGATGAAAGTGATGTTGACTTTGCTATATGGTCTCAATGATTTGCACCTTACTTTCAATGTGTATCACTGACTGGGGATGGGCCAAGTCACAACTGTGACACCAATGCATTTGTCAAAAGTCACTTACCGATAAGTGCACACTTCTGACTTCCAACAAAACATCATCACACTGTAGGCAAGGTAGATGTGATACACACCCATACTTCATCCTACAACGTTGATCATTTGACCCAGACATCCATGCCACCGCAACATGCCAGTATATGACGTTCCAACTCAACAGTGGCGTGTGGTTCCTCAAAGCTGTCGATGTCGCCCTGTGTGATTGGTGGCCGTCCATCTGTGAGACAAGTAAAGAAATATGTGTTGGTATTAGACTTCATATCATATGTGTCGTATTCCTCATGCCAATCATCACCGTGACAGCAAATGCTACGTAACTGTAGTGTTGCGTTTCATGTTGACTACATGATTGGGTTCACTTTGACTGCCATTCACACCAGACCTGTGACTGCTGATTTGGGACAAACAAGACTGTAATGCTAGCTAACATGCCCATAATAGTAGTGTGAGTCATCCACAAGGCACCATTACTACATGCATCATGATGTTCTACTTGCACTTTGTACGACTGAGTTGCTGCAGATTGCACAAAGCAGTTACACAGAGGTTGTTGGTGTATGACAATCTGGAGATGTCCAATTTGCTTAGACCATTTGTTCCTATGCAATACTTTGTCACACAGCAACTTTGTTTACAGGGCAGCGTAGCTAACGTAACACAAATCATGAGGACAGCATTTTGACACAAACTTTTGGCCAGCACACAGCTCACTTGGGCAAATCCTTGGATGGTTCATGTACAGTCACCCCTGCCGTACCCAAACAATCTTCTGACTGCACGCACATTTTGCGCAGGTGTGCCAGCTATGGCAGTACAGTGCTAAGTGTTGGTCCAGCGCAGTGGGTGACACAGACTTGCACCATATGCCTGTCAATGTGATGCAGCGTTGTGTCTCGGATGTGCCAACATGATGCGCAAACGCTTTGCGTCTCCCACCTCAATCAGCAACCATTTCTCAGTTTGACACCAGTGTCACACACGTCGTAATTTCCATTCGTTACAGTATACACGATTAAATGTGGAGTTTGTGCTTACCACCCTGTAGGCCTGTCATGACTCCCACGTAGTCCAGGAGGTCTGCTTCACGTGCAAGCATGTCCTGCCAGCGGTGCTTCCACTGGCGCACGTTACGGTCCACTCCAAAGAACCTGAGCATCTGCATGTAGTAATCTATGTTTGTAGTAACCTATGCTTGTTGCAATGTCATGGGCACAGAACCTTACAGCGTGGGTGTTCTGTGCCAGAGTTCTAGTTTAGTCAGTTGATCTTTGACGGGCGTCAGCTGCTGCTGCTCTGTCTTGATGGCCCAGCTTGATGTGGAATAAATCTAACTGCAACTTACCTGGTGTTCTCCTTCATTACCACATCCTTTTTGGCGACGAGGATGGGATACGAACCCACGTGTGCAAAGCACAATGTTGCATTTACCAGCTGTTCTTCATACCACGTGGAAGCGAAGTAGAAGTTCTCCGAGAGCAGAGCGCTACACAAAAATCCAGGTCAGTGTATCTGGAACGCATACCACGGACGTGCGTTCCAGCAATGGTAGAAATGGGGAATCAAAGCACGCAGTGACAAAAACACGTTTGCGTTTCACACGTTGTGACGTAAGCGCGTTTGCGTTTCAACATTGAAACGCGGAAAGGATTTCCTGGTAATTACGTCACAGAGACGCTTGTCAAGTATTCCAAAGTGGGATTCTATCTCTCGGCCGGCATCCCGCACTACGTCACAATTAAACAAAGGGAGCGGCAAAAGAACAAGTTCAGACCAACACATTGTTTTTTTTTCCTCATTCAGCCGCTTTCTTTATTAAAGGGCTACCACTTCAAACCACAAACAACTTTATTCAGCACACGTCTTTTCATTAAGTGGGCAATATTACAAACTCTCTTTCAGCGCTCTTTCCTCATGTAGTGGGCAGTCTCACAGACAGTCTCATCTTGCACACTACTGGCTTATTCTTCCTTCCATATTTGCCACCTTTTGTCCATTTTCAACAAAAGTCTGTCTTGTGCTGCATTATACTTTTTTGGAGTGCACGTTTAATCTGCCACCGCCGCCTGTACTTTTGGAAAAAAATCTACTTTGGTACACTCTATACGACCGGAATGGACATTGCCCTGTTGAATATTTAGCAAATTTGCCCTGTCGAATATTTAACAAATTTTCTTTGACTAACCATGCAAGTGGTTTCTCCACCTCCACCCTTCTTAGAGACACCTGGTGAGCCGCCCATCAAATGGAAGCAGTGGTTTGATGGATTCGAAACTTACCTTGGTGCAATTGGCGCTATGAGGTTTTGAGCTGAGTGTAGGAAGTACCTCCTACTACACTCATTAGGCTTTGAGGGCAGGGAAATTTTAAAACATCTTCCTACTCCAGTCCAAGATGAAGAAAATCCTCTTGATGAGTACCAAGACATGGTTAAAAAGTTACAAACAAGGTTTGATGTTCAACCCAGCTTGGTTGTACTCCGCCACAAATTTTTCAACGAAAACAGAACACGGGGAAGATGTTGACAATTACATCACTGCTCTAAGAAGACTTGTGGCAGACTGTCAATTTGAAAACTTTGCTGACCAACTGGTTCGTGATCAGTTCATCTCTCACTGTACGGACAAAGCCATCAAACAAAAACTACTTTCCATGGGGAATCCTACTCTTGACGAGACCATTAGAGTAGCAAAGAGTACTGAAACGTCACAGTTGTCAGCTAAGGAATTAGATGAGAAAAAAAGTGAGCCCGTCTCTGCTGTCAAGGTGAAAGACGCCAAGGCATTGGACAATTAAACATCAGACAGACAACATTTTTCGGAAAGACAGAACTCTTTTTTTTCAAAGATTAACATTTGTTTCAGGTGTGGGTATAAGCCACACGCTCCAGGCACTAAGTGCCCGGCTAAGTTTGTAACGTGTAAAAAATGTAACAAGATTGGCCATTTCGCTAAAATCTGTCAGGCAGGTAGAGGCAGGTTCAACCCAAAACCTTCTCCTGTGAAATGTGTTATTGATGAAGGCATGCTACGAGATGAAGAAGAGTTTGTCACTAAAGAGCTTAGTGATATGATCCTAGTTGTACAAGATGATGGGGTCATTGCAGGGGATCCTGAATTGTGTGTCGATCCTTATGTAGAAATTTCTGTAGGGGATCGTGTGTTGAAACTCCTTGTTGATTCCGGAGCACGCATCTCCATGGTCACTCTAGAACTCTATCAAGCAACATGGCCTAACAGACCCCTTCTACCCCCAGATCGTAAAGCCGTCTCTTACGAGGGACGAGAGATAAATCTTTCTGGGTACATTGAAGAGATCATGGAATTCAAGGGGAGAAAGATTGTGGGCAAGATTTATGTGGCGCAGAAAGGGCTAAACATCTTAGGCTGGTTCCACCAGGGACTATTTGGGATGGTACTCAGACCGGGAACCAAAGATCAAGTTCTTGTCGTAAGGGACAGTCCTGATCTCGAAAACTTAGTTAATGAATTTCCCCATGTGTTCTCTGGAGAATTGGGCAAAATCAAAGACTTTCAGCACAAGATTATTGTAAAGGATGGTGCTAGTCCTGTAAAACATAAGCTTAGAAACGTTCCTTCAGTGTCAGGTAAGACCTTGGGAGAGAACTTGATTCTTTGTGTACCAAAGGCATAATTGAACCAGTAGAATCGTCTTTATGGTTTTCCCCTTTAGTTGTCGCAAGGAAACAGAATGGTGAACTCAGAGTTTGCGTTGACCTCCGCTGCTTGAATAAGGAAATATGGATTGACTCCCATCCCCTTCCGAATATCAATGAGTTATTAGCAAGTTTGAAAGATGCTAAATTCTTCACAAAATTGGACTTAGCATCTGCGTACCACCAGGTAGAATTGGCACCAGAGTCCAGACCTCTTACCGCATTTGTTTCCCCTTTAGGAACTTTCCAATATGTACGCATGCCGTTTGGGCTTGCCTCAGCGGCGTCCATATTTCAGCGCCTTATGTCCAAAATATTGAAGGGGATTGAAGGTCTGTCCATTTTTCAAGACAATGTTCTTATTTTTGCTCCTGACAGGGTTTCACACAATGCCATTTTGAAGGAAGTACTATCAAGATTTCAGGCCAATGGTGTTGTTCTGCGCAGAGACAAATGTGTTTTTGTGGCTAAGGAAGTAGAATACTTGGGTCATTTAGTTAATGAGAATGGTATCCTTCCCAAGTCTAGTCTGGTTGATTCCATCGTTAAAGCCAAAGCCCCTTCTGACAAAATCACCCTCAAATCGTTCCTTGGGCTATGTGAATTCTATTCAAGGTTCATCCAAGACTTCGCAAGTAAATTAAGACCCTTGTCACGTATGCTCATGAAGGGTGTTGTGTTTGAGTGGAGCAGAGAATGTCAGGACGTTTTTGAGTGGGTGAAGCAACAGCTCAGTTCGCTAAAGATTCTGAAACACTATGACCCGTCTCTTACTTGCACCCTCACAGACGATGCTAGCAATGTCGGACTTGGTGCAGTTCTCTCTCAGAAAAAAGGGGGGGAGATCAGGACTATTGGGTTTGCCTCCAGAGCCCTGTCTCCTTTTGAAATGAAGTACTCAGTTATTGAGAGGGAATTGCTGGCATGCTGGTGGGCTGTGATGAAATTTAGAAACTTTGTTTGGGGAAGGAAGTTCTGTCTTCAAACTGACCACAAACCATTGGTCTTCATCCTCAGTGGGAAGAATGTTAGGAGCTTCACCCCCAGAATTGCTCGCCTATCTTCCAAACTCCTTCAGTTTGATTTTTCTGCAGAATATATACCTGGATGCAAGAATGGGTGTGCAGACTTTTTATCTCGCTCTTCTGATATTGTAGAGGACAAGCCAAACATAGAAGAGGAAGACAAGGAAGAGTTCCTTGTGGCAGCTGTGGACCTTCCACAGTTGTGTGCTGTGTCAGAGAATGAATGGCGTCAAGCTCTCTCTGGTGATGTTTCTTTGGGTCTTGTCATGAAATTTATCAAGGAAGGTTGGCCCAGGGAAAGGAATTTGAGTTTTGACTTTAAGACATATTTACAGGTTGCAGATGAGCTTACCATTGAAGATGGTTTATTACTGAGAGGTGACAGGCTTGTCCCTCCCCTTGTCCTAAGGGCTAACTTAGTCAAATGCGCACACGAGGGACACTTGGGCGCCACGTTGACAAAAAAAAGGGTGCAACTTTCATTCTGGTGGCCTTCTATAGATAGAGAAATTGCTGATATTGTCAAATCGTGTGTAATTTGTTCTAGTTGCGACAAAGCCGCTAAGTTGAGTACTCCACCCTTGTCACCTATAGAATTGCCTTCGGCACCATGGGTAAAGTTGGGGTTAGACATTGTAGGGCCATTCCATGCCCTTGACTCCTCATCCAAGTTTGCTCTAGTCCTTATGGACTACTATTCAAAATGGCCTGAGATTAAATTTGTGAAGGAGGTGAGTTCCAGAACGGTAGTTGAATTCCTCAGTGATGTTTTCCTGAAGGAAGGGTTCCCTGAGTTTTTGGTGACAGATAATGGGACACAGTTTGTCGCTTCTGAATTTGAGAAATATCTACACACATGTGGCATTACACATCTCAAAAGTTCGTTATACCACCCTCAGACCAATGGTCTGGTTGAACGAATGAACAGAGTGTTAGGTGAATGCATAAGGAAGGGTTCCCTGAGTTTTTGGTGACAGATAATGGGACACAGTTTGTCGCTTCTGAATTTGAGAAATATCTACACACATGTGGCATTACACATCTCAAAAGTTCGTTATACCACCCTCAGACCAATGGTCTGGTCAAACGAATGAACAGAGTGTTAGGTGAATGCATACAGTGGGCCCTGTCAAACAAGTGTGTCTTGATCAATTCTGTGAGAAGCATGCTTTGGTTCTACCGAACTACCCCTCAGTCAACTACAGGGGTTTCACCTTTCAAGTTGCTGCGTGGTCGCAGAGCTTCTACTACGTTTTGTCCTGGTTGGATGAGTAAGTGGATCAAAGGAAAACAATGGAATGATAAGAGTGTCAGGAGTCAGGTGGAACTAGCTCAAGAAAAACAGAAACTTTATTTTGATTCTAAGAAGTGTGTTATAGATTTTGTGATAAGTTCTGGTGATTATGTTTGCATAAAGAAACCTGTCCATGTGAAGAAGGGCTCTCCCAAGTTTAGTTCACCGATTAAGGTTACAGATGTGAGAGGCAACTCTGTCAAGCTCATCAATGGGCAATGGTGGAACAAGAGCCTTTTGGTGAAGAGTTTTCTCCCCAGTAATCCTCCTAGTAGTGAAACTGGTGAGAGGAATGTAGATTGTGGGTGGCAACCTGCTCTGAGGCGCAGTGCTCGAGACAGGAGAATTCCTCATCGGTATAGAGTTTAATTTATGTAGATTGTGCGGGACAACCTGCCCTGAGGCGTAGTGCTCGAGACAGGAGAATTCTTCATCGGTATAGAGTTTATTTGTTTATTTATCTCAATAGAGTCTGTTTCATTTCTTCTTTTCTTTCTGTTTCATTTCTTCTTTTCTTCTTGTCTGCTGCTCTTTGTTCTCCTTTTCCTTCTTTTTCTTTCCTTCTTCCCCTTTTCTTCTCCCACTTTTATTTATACTTCCCAATCTTTGCTTATCTAAAGGGAAGACCAATGTAGTAATCTATGTTTGTAGTAACCTATGCTTGTTGCAATGTCATGGGCACAGAACCTTACAGCGTGGGTGTTCTGTGCCAGAGTTCTAGTTTAGTCAGTTGATCTTTGACGGGCGTCAGCTGCTGCTGCTCTGTCTTGATGGCCCAGCTTGATGTGGAATAAATCTAACTGCAACTTACCTGCTGTTCTCCTTCATTACCACACTGCACCCGCACACGCTCCCACCTCAGCTTCCGCACAGTTATGTTATGTTATGTTACGTGAATTTGTAATGCGCACAGATACTCATGAGTGTCCCGGCGCGATGCCTAGCGGAGTATGGAAAGTGAACTTTAAGCAAAGAAATGTGTTTTCAGTTTCCTCTTGAAAGCCACTGGATCCTGAATATTACGCAGGGCAAGAGGAAGGGCATTCCAAGCAGCAGCAGCCTTCAAAACAAAGGAGGTGCCCCCTAACCTCTGATACTTAAAGCGAAGAACCTGAGCAAAGCGCAAGGACATAGACCGCAAGGGTCGCGCAGGAACGTAAAAGGAAAAACATTTCTGCAAATAAAGAGGACCACAACCATGAAGAGCACGATGGGCCAGAACCAATGATTTAAATTTAACTCTATCCATCACGGGAAGCCAATGAAGTGATCGCAACTGATGGAAAAAGCTGTTCCTAGCCGAGATGCCCAATAAAAGTCTGGCTGCCGTATTTTGGACCACCTGGAGCTTCTTCAGCAGGTAGCCCGGAATACCAACATAGAGGGCAGTGGCATAGTCCAGCCGTGACAAAATCAGTGCATAAGTAACCGTTTCCCTCGCCGCCTGGGGAAGGAGAGGAAAAACATTTCTAAGGGTTTTGAGAAGGCCGAAACAGCAGCCAGCCAACTTCTTATTGTGTGTCGAAAAGGAGAGACTCTCATCAAACCACACCCCTAGATTTTTAACAGGCTTCCCTGTGGAGGTAGGCAAGGGGAACTCAGGAGGCCAGAGCTGCTCTCGGTAGTTAGAAGGAAATTTCCCAAATAAGAGAATCTCAGACTTCTCTTCATTGCACTTGAGCTGTGCATCCACCAACCATTTAAAGATAGAAGAAAGACAATGTTGGACCGATAGAACAGAGTCCGCATTTTTATCCCAGGTAAAAAGCAGCTGGGTGTCGTCAGCATAGGCCATCACCTTGGCCCCCAACCCCTCCGCCAGATATATCAGAGGAGTGACATAAATATTAAAAAGAAGGGGGCTAAGGGAAGATCCCTGGGGAACTCCAGTTGTCACTGACTGAGGGGAAGAGGTGGACGGTGGAAGCCAAATCTGCTCGACCCGCCCCTCCAGGAAGGACCTAAGCCAGCCCCAAACAGCACCTGACACACCAATCCCGGCCAGTCTCGCTAGGAGAAGTGAATGCGGGACCGTGTCGAACACCGCCGAGAGGTCCAGCAAAATTAATGCTGCTCTCCCGCCGGCGTCCAAACACTCACGGATGGCCTCCGACACCTCAACCAGGACTGATTCTGTGCTGTGAGAAGCCCGAAACCCTGATTGGGCTGGATGCAGAAGCGCCTCCCTTTCCACAAATTCCATAAGCTGTTTGTTTACCACCTTCTCACACACCTTAGCCAAAGCAGGTAGGAGGGAGATAGGCCGGTAGTTCCCTGGTCTAAGGGGGTCCAATGACGGCTTTTTTAGAAGTGGCAAGATCTTAGCCTGCTTCCAGACCTGTGGTACAACAGCTTTCAGTCACATTGTATCCTTGCAGGATACGGCCTCCCCTCTCCAACATCAGGGGCAGGTAGAATTTAATCAGCCACAGGAAGCCCCCCAATGCCCCCTCAGACATCCTGCCCTTCCTGCCCACAGCCGGCATCTTCCTGCACACCTGTGAGCCCACAGCCAGTAAAAAAATTTAATTACCCTCTAAAATATCCCCTACAACAATGTTAGTGTACTACCCCAAGACAGACACCCGACAAAAAGTTAGGACAGGAGACAGTAAAACACAACAAATCAGTACACAACACTTCACAGACACTATCAACAGGACACAGCAACACTGTCCAAATCTCCAAACTGCAGCACACACCACCAAACACCTCCAACACTCTCCAAAATCACCAGCAATGTGCTCAAAAGAGAAAGTGAAAGTGCAGAACACTACTCCAGTAGAAAGGAAGCATGCAGACATCACTTCCTGCCTCTTTGCGGCCCGTTTTTGAGTTAGCGGTGAAAATCTGCACGCAAATAGTCACATGAATAATATTTTGTATTGCACAAAGTGTCGCGTTATGTATTTTAACATTGGGCGGATGGAAAAAAATGATCGCATTGTCGTTTTAGCGGCAAGATCTGCACGCTAAGAGCAAATCAATACACAGATGTACAGTCTTAGTGCTAAAATCATGTCAGAGCCCTGTAACAACATGATAGGCTTGGTTAGCACTCAAATGACACCATGAATATAATGTTTCACAACACATGACACCCTGACTTGCAACATGCAACACAGGTTACACCATAATTGCATATCTAACAAGAGAACCATCAATCAATCAGGGGAATGTTAAGTGTGCTACTCACCCGTGGGGGTCACAAGGCGTAGGGGCATGACTTCGGCACGCTTCCAGTTGTCTGTGAACGTGCATGTGTTGAAGGTGTTGTTGCGTAGTGCTTCGTGTGTGATGGCAGATGCGGCTCTGTGGAAGATGTGAGGGGGCCAGGGGTCTGTGTGGACCCCCGAGTGGATGCCTTACATTGCGGAGGCGGTGTCTTCATCCGTGCCTGCTGTCCATTTGGTGATGGCGGTCTGGTTGGTGTTCCAGGGGTGCTGGTGGTCCGGCTGCTGCGTCCAGTTTGTGGTCCACATACTTGTTGTAGAGGTTGTTGATCTTGGGGTGGAAGTGTCTTCCAGGCTAATTGCTTATGACACACAGAAAAGCATATTTTACCCCATTGCACGCCCTATTTTCATATTTTACCCCATTGCACGCCCTATTTTCATATTTTACCCCATTGCATGCCCTATTTTCATTATTTTCCCCCATTGCACGCCCTATTCTCATGTTTTACCACATTGCACGCCCTATTTTCATTATTTTACCCCATTGCACGCCCTATTTTCATTATTTTACCCCATTGCACGCCCTATTTTCATGTTTTACGCCATTGCACGCCCTATTTTCATTATTTTACCCCATTGCACGCCCTATTTTCATGTTTTACCACATTACACGCCCTATTTTCATTATTTTACCCCATTGATTGGACTTTTTTAATTATTTTACCCCATTGCACGCCCTATTTTCATGTTTTACCCCATTGCACGCCCTATTTTCATATTTTACCACATTGCACGCCCTAAGTTTCATTATTTAACACAACGTACACACTCCAATAAATTATTGACCACTGACAACACACTACAATTGTGAATTTATTCACAGATGACAACCTAAATTTCATGGATTACACAAAAGGACACGCAACAATTTTGAGTTGGGTAGCCCAATTTGCACCATGAAGACTCTAAGCTTACACATTTGACACACTGACATGCATCTCTGTACTGAGGAGACATTCCCTGCATAAATAGAGGTTTGTGATTTTCTTTGCACTTATTGTGCAACGTCCACTTTTCAGAGTGATGTACTCATGCAGGAGAGTAACATGCAGACAGGGTATGTGTGTATTGTTCTTTATTGGCACAAACCGTGATTGGGGAAATTTTGCACTGAGTTACATTTGATGGGGACTGTCACAATGTGACGTGCTCAGTTGAAGAAATTGTTTATTATTCGGTTCCTTCGGGCAGTTCCTGCTGCATTTGCTGTGGGGTGTGCGCCACCTGCCTCATCTTCATCATCATCCTGGTCATCGTCCGGTGCAGCAGGCACTTGAATCCATGGAGCATTGGTGCTCACACATATGTTGTGCAATACACAACATGCAAGGATGATTTTGTTGACCATTTCAGGGCTGTACAGCAGTCTGCCACCTGTGATGTCCAGGCAACGGAAAAGTGACTTTAGCACGCCAAATGTGCCCTCCACAATGGACCGGGTGCGTCTGTGGGCCGCATTATACTGCCTCTGGGGCTGGGTGGTGGGGTTTCGGAGGGGTGTCATCATCCACGGGCAGAGTGCATATCCTTGGTCACCTGTAACATGTGATGGCGAGATGTGTACATTATTGGTTGTGCCGGCTGTGTTGTTGGTGTTGATGGTTTGTGGTGTGTCTTTTGTGCTATGTTGGATTTCATGTTAGCCATGTGTTGCTTCTGACTGATTACCAACATCAATGCAATTTAAATTGCCTCACAGTTGATACTCCCTCCCCCAAGCCAATTTGATTGTGTGCGCTGCGCGGTTGCATAACTGGCTCTTCTACCGTCTATCGATGTCACTCATCCACCCTCCTCACAGTCAATGCCATGTGAACGTTTAAATGGCAATAGGCCACACCAGACACGGTTCACGTTCAGTTCTGCTGCTGCCGCTGCTGCCAGACCTGCCCCACCGCACAACACATGCTGTTTCATGTCCCGAGATGCCACAAATCAACAGTCAGCAGCCCCCTCGCATGCACGGCCCATTGAGGGCAGGTACGCTTCACCCACAACATCTGCATCATCAGGCGTAACACCGTCCACTCCCTGGACTACATACTCATTCGTGGGCGTAGCCTCCAAATCACATACCTCGACTACTCAAAATCCATTTTACTCTGGGAAATCTTTGCTGACATCAGACTGTCCCAGATCTTCACCACACTGAGCCACATGGCAGGGCACATCTTTGACAGCTTGACACCTTTGACAGCTTATTTGCATGTGTAGAATTCGTCCAGTTCATCAACCCCACTAAACGCACATGTATTGACCACTTACGCATGCACTGCCTTGTTGATGTACCCCAAGCCACCGTTGACCACATGCAGACCCCACAAAGTTGGTGTAGCTCAGTCACCGAGGAGATGCTACACACCACCAACAGCAACACCCACAACGTTGCAGTCATCTCCAATGGCGCTAGGCCGCATTTTACAGACATGTATCTCCAACTGCGCATACACCCTTGTCCCACTATGCAACTGCAACATACAGCCACCTCGGTCACCAACAACCTCTAAGTTGGCAGATGCATCTGCTGACACATGGAGAGGAGCTGGTGCAAGCTTGGGGATACGAGTAAACAGCACCACCAACACGGACACAATGCTCATATTCACCATCAACAATACGCCCACACACGAAACTGGGCTTCCAGGACGGTTTGCTGTGAGTTGCAACATGGATGATCAATACCTGGGGCGTGCTATACGCAGAGGAAACATGAGTCCTCATCCTCGTAACAGAACAATCAGCATGTGGCATCACCTGGTGGGCCAACCCCTTCGGATGCCCCCACCCCAACTCGGGGTACCTAGGTCCCGTATTTGACTCCTCCGTCTCCATGTACCTACAGGTGTACGCAGTGGGATGCAGCTGCTTTGCCTATCTCTGCATCCTCCATGCAACCTTCCAATGGATCCCCCCATTGTCGGGTAAGACAGTGACCCACACAGTCATTGCCATCAGGCTAGGCTACGGAAACACACTATATGCCCACATGGGCACGTCTGCGGTCAGCTTAGTCCCGACTGTCCAGCACAACACCTACACACTGGGCCTTGTGTTCATGCTTTCATTATGGATCGGGTCCCTCCATCGCACATACATGGTTCACACCTCTCCCCACATTTGCTAATGAGTGGCAGAGGGGCTAAGCCTTTGAGGATGGTTTGTCTACATAGCTAGCCACAGTTCCCACAGTTCCTGGTGTTGTTGTGTCTGGTATGTGGGCATGTTGATTACCATGTTGTATGTGTGATTGTGACATGTACATTCTCACACTAATGATTTTCATCTGTGTGAAGTTGAGGCATGTGGTGTGTTACGTTAGTACTTACCGACTAGCACTGCATTTCCATATGTGCCATCCTGGAAGCGCTGGTTTATGATGGACTGTCGGAAGATGTAGGAATCATGCACACTCCCTGGGAACTTGGCTATGACATTGGTGAACAGTCCCCGGTGGTCCACTATTGCCTGCACATTCATGGAATTGGTGTGCTTTCTGTTGCTGTATATGTGTGCACTGTCCGCAGGGGGCACAAATAGTACATGTGTGCAGTCAATTGCCCCCAACACCTGTGGGAATCCAGGTATGGCGTAGAATCCTTGCTTGGTCTCAATCTCTTCCTGCACAGTGTTGGGGAAGGGAAGGTGCTGGGGTATCAGGCTGAGTATGCCATCCAAGACAGTCGGGAGGACGATTGAAAAGGGTGCCTGTGAGACTCCTCCGACTATGGCCGTTGTTGGTTGAAAGGTCCCAGAGGCCAACATGTGCAGCACAGCCAGCAGCTTTGTCTGCGGAGGGATGTTGGTTCTCCGCTGTGTTGGTGGCGTCAACCTGTGGGCTATCAGGTTCAGGATGTGTTTGATGGATGTCCTTTTGAGCCTGTAGTGGGCAATGACATCCTCTGGCGTTAGATCTGCGAGGCTGAGACGTCTGCGCAGGGCCAGCTGTCTTCTTTGGCGCTGCCTTGGTGGTGGTCCTGGGGGAGGTGGCAGTTGCGGTGGTGGTTGTTTCCTTCGTGGGGCTCCAAGCTGAATGATTAGTAACTCCATGGCGTCAGTGGGTCTTCAGATGGGGCTCTGGGCTAGTCTCCCTTATCTGCCTCCCTTAATAACCATTTTTAGACCTGCTTTTTTCTGATCTTAGGTTCCTGCAGCTAAGGGGCCTTAGCGCGACTTTTTTTATCGCTTCGCGGGTCCAGGCCATCATTGCTAATAGGGCGATGTGGTGTTAGTGACAGATTTCGTGAAATTTTGAGAGCGAACGCCTACTTTGCATGTCATTAGCGATAACTATCGCTGGCATGCACAGCGATAAGAAATTCGGCTGCTATCGCCGGAAAGCAGTCGCTAACGCCAGTTAGCGACGACTTCGTAATAGGGCGATAAAAAAAACCCGCATTAGCGGCACAAAAGTGCCGCTAACGCGGCGTTAACTGGCTTGATAATATGCCCCTCTGTGTGATACGTTAGAGAGTCATGCCTTATATGAAGATCTTGAGACGTTATATCTTGTTGACAAGGCTGAACTCAAGTATATGTGTCTTCAGCTCTTCGAAGAGGAAAGGCATAACCTAGCCAGACACAAAGGAAGTTTTATCTTGTATTCTTCTTTGCCATTAAGTGGAGGTCTACAATTCTACCTGGCCCACATCTCAAGTACTCAAATCAGGTTTATACTAGATCCAGACTTTATATGGTCCACTGTTTAGTTACCTTTCCACCTTGGAATGACTTGATAGGTTACATTGCCATATTCCAGCTCCCCCAAATAACAGAAACTTCTGCTCCTTAAGAACAGGCTGATAATAGATGTAACTCGCAATTATCTCTCTGGTGTACTGTGGCTTTGGGAGCTTATTCTCTCACCGTGCACCCAGCTGTGTGGTTAGCACCCACAACTTCACTCCATTTCATTCATTTGCACACTTACCCACTACTCCTGTGCTCCACAGATTTGTGCCTTCTCATTTGTGGTCATTAGGTCAAACAATCACTGGACTTATTCCTATTGACAGGGCTCTATAGTGTGTCCAGCACCAAATTCACGAGTCAGTGGCCATATCACAGTAGTCAAGGCTCAAACCAGAACCACAATTACATTCTCAGAATACTAGGCCTAAATTAGAGCAGTGTGGTAATGTAAATTTCATCAATTAGGAGGAGAGTGTAGTTGTGGTGACTCCTCTACAAAGCTGATAGTATTGCGAAGGCAATTTCATCAGTCAATTCTCTTTGGAATTTAGCACTTCCTCCATAGAGAATTTTCCATTACCACCAACCCCTACACCAGGATCTTTTCCTCTAAAATGCTCCCTTGAATAATCTAAGACATCCTTTAAGCCCATAAACATATCAATTTAAGATATGGCTTAGCTTATGCAGTCAAAAAACAGACACCTTAATATATTTGTATTGTTTTACTAATTTAATTTATAATGTGTTAATTGTTTTAATGAAAAATTAAAATTTGAATTGCAGATTCAAAAGACACCCCTTTCTCTACAGAGGCCACCATATTTTGGCTCTTACATGACAGAAATATAAATACCAATGTATCTGTTATAACAAACTAAAATCCACATTGAAATGAAGAAGAAATAGCACTTGCTTCAGTAAGACACAGTGCAAACTATTAACCAAAACATACCATTTAAAAAGATGACCATTTACAAGTCTCTTGATCTCATATGCAATGACCAAGCTGTCAACCTTTAGCCTTTTTTTTTGAGGGGATGGTTCATCAGAAATGTACCCCAATGGATTAGTGAATTTAAGTGCTACACTCATGTTCTTTAAAACCTTAGAATGATTAGCTACGCATGGTGGACCATGCATAGGTTTGTATCAGGTTAGTTGTGAGAGAATAAAAAGAATAAGGATAGTCTGGTTCTGAATTCTTGAAAAGCATATATCAAGTAGCTAGTCTCAAACTGACTACTAGAAGCTATTGTATATTTGCTATACAATGTGGTCTATGCATTTGCTTCTGGAAACTATCTCTTCACTCGGAGCTTATTTTCGTGTTTAATTTAGACTTGTGCTCTGCGACCGGACCCAATCGCCCAGCTGCCCCTCAAAGGATCTTGTATTGCTGTCCTCCCGATCTCCTCTGCTTCCTCGGTGCTCCATCCATGAGACGACGTCCCAGGTAAAGTGCCTGTGCATTGCGATTTCGTGCACTTTGAAGGGGTCAGTTGATGAGTAATATTTATTGGGGGGTTCCAGTCTCTGATCATTCCTCCAAAGCGGGGGCAGCAGCAGGTCGTTATACTGAATACTCCGACTTGAAAGGGTAGCCAAGAGTGTTCCTTTGGTCTGGTCTTATCTGAAGGTCATTCTGGCTTCCCTTTGAAATAATCCGAGATCACCTTTTGGACTATCCGATGGCCAGGTCAGGGCCCAGGGCGGGGCTGGGGAGGATCTCTGATGATTTGTATGAAACGCCCACAGCGAGCCAGGATGTGGGGTTCTTTTTGAGTAAAACATATGGCCGAAGCCTCCAGGCAGGTACTTGCTTTTTCGCTCAGACATAATTCCCTAAGAAGGATTCTTCTCTCGTTGGCTATGGTTGGGCAACAGCACAGAAGATGCAGCCATGATTCACGTTTAAAGCACATAGACGACATGCCACCCCTATTTTTTTGTGCACCTAGGCCAGGCTAAATTCCGCTATCGGCAGGGCCAGCAGTCGCATATATAGAATCTCCCTTCGAGTTTTAGGGTTGAGCGCCAACGAGAGGTAAGGCTGTGGTTTAGATACCAGGTATGATGCGTTGAGCGGGGCCAGGAAAGGAGATGCTTTAATTGTTTCCTGGTCTTGCTGGAATGAAATTATTTGAACTTGCTTGTTTATGCACTTTTTTCAGGTGGCGTATGTGATATAAGGCAAGACAAATGCTGTTTTGTTTATTTCTGTGGTGGCTTATGCTTTCTCGAGCTGAGTATGTCACGGAGATCCAGCTTTCACGAAGATGTCTTTGTGCAGTTCTTTAGAGATTTCTCCAGAGCTTTCAAGATTCAAATGTAATATTTTAAAAGGTCCGCATCAAGAACTAAAGATTGCTTGATCAATCCAAGCTCCAGTCTCAGTCTCGCCCTGAGGAGATATTTTGGGAGTTGGAAGATCTTTTTGTAGCACAGACACTGTGCTCGTTCCAGGATTTCCGAGCAGCCCCCTGGAAACTCATGATGTCCATATTATAGTGCTGGTAGGAGGGATGCTTGCGTGACTTTTCTTATGCCCTCTGCTGACAGACTTTTTAGCTTAGTGTTTAATCTGATTAGTCCATAGGTAATTGCCGTCGCTTTCTTGTTCTGGTCTTTTTTGTGTGCAGAGTGTTGAGCAGTTTTTGTAAACCAGACCCCAAGTATTTGTATTTTGGGGCTGAGGTGATAGTCATAGCGCCTACATGGCAAGTGATTTGATTTTTGTGTTTTTGTTTTACAAGTACCAGAATCTTTGTTTTTCCAAATTAATGATTAAGTGGTTGGCGGTGCAGTACATCTGCAGACTGGTCAGTATGCGTTGCAGTCCTACTTTGGTGTGATCCATGATAAGAATGTCATCCGCGTATTGAAGGACGTGTAGAGAGCGGTGGCCTAACCGTGGAGGGACCAGACAGCTATTGGAGAGGGCCTTGGCCAGATCCGCTGTGTGTAGATTAAAAAGTAAAGGGGCAAGAGCACATCCTTGCTTCAGTTCACCAGGTGTGCAGATTTTTGCAGACAGAGATTGGGGGCCTGTTTTCACGCGTACCCAGGTGTCCGAGTACAGAGATATTATGGCCGTTAGGAGCGAGGATGGAATGCCCCAGTTTGCCAGTTTCCTCCAAAGGACTTGTCTATCTACTTTATCAAAGGCTGCTGTTAGGTCGACAAAGCAGCAAAAGAGGGGAGGTTGATTCATCTGTGTGGCTTGATGGCTGAGAGCTGAAAGGGCTATTATGTTGTCAATAGTCGCTGCTCCTCCTTTGAAGCCTGTTTGGAAAAAAGGTAACAGCTCGTTTTCTTCTACCCAGGTTTCCAGCTTTTCCAGTAAGATTCGGGCATACGCTTTTGCCTCCAAGTCTAACATGGCGATTAGGCGGTAGTTATTTGGATTCAGGAGGTTGCCTTATTTGTGGATCGGGCACAGTTTTGAGCCTCTCCAGGATTCAGGTGTTTTGCCCAGCGTGTATGCGGTATTAAACAGCGGGGTTAGGAGCTTGGCCCAGCTGTCTGGGGCAGATTGGAAAATCCCAGCAGGGAGCCAGTTTGGGCCGGGTGCTCCGGTAGCCTTCATGGATTTGATTAATTTTACTATTTCCATAGTTGTAATTGGGGCTTGGTGCTCCTCCAACTTTGCCCTGGCTGGTTCCAAGATGACTTAGGGGCTGTGAGCTAAGAACAGACACCTCACATAGTTTTCCCACACTGTTGCTGAGACTGCATTTGCCCTTAGTGACCCGGGCGCTTTCAACTTATTTACGTACTGCCAGAACCGGGCTAGGGATCCTTCTTTGAGCATCACAAATATCTTTTTCCACTCCTCCTCTAGGTTTGCACGTTTTACGGCCCAGGTGTTTTTCCTGTGTGCTTTCCGTGTCTCCTTTGCTGCTGCTAAGTTTCTGGATCTTAAGTTGAATTTGAGCAGACGGATTCTCTTCCTCAAGTTCTTCCGCGTTTGATTAATACTCTGTTGCTGTTGGGAGTTATTGTGCTGGTTAAGATGTTGCCAATTTTGTTTTCGGGGTCCTGTGTGGCCCTGGAGAGCTGCGACCAGTGTTCTAATCTTTGAGTCCCAAGCTGATAGGATTTGGACCCCTAGTTGGTCCTTCGCCCAGAGTGTCCCGTCCTCAAGCCATTTGGCCACCTGGGGCAGTTGGTGAGGGTGCCACTTGATTCTCCTGACTAAGTTGTGTAATTCATCTCATGTTGAGACCTAGCACCTGGCCAGTATCAGCTTTCTGGAGGTTTAGGTTCAGGTATATGACCAGAGGGTTGTGATCACTTTCTCCAAGGGTTACTATGTTGAAGCTCTGGAGATTGTTTGTTAAGTAGTTTGACATGAAAATATAATCATTTGTAGAATGTTTTTTTAATGTATGGCGGGTCTCGTTCCCCATGTTCGGCTGTATCTTGTCTGCCGATGTTAACCTGAATGCGGATAGTAGGTCGTTGAATTGGGTTTGTTCATTGGACTTTTGTACTGCATGTTTATATTGGCCCAGGTATTTTGTGTTAAAGTCCCCTGCTAACACGATTTCGTTGTTTGGATAATTTTCAATAATTTCTTTTATACTTGTGCACAGTGACCCCATGGCGACAGCTTTGGTTGATTTGATGAGAAGCAAGGAGAGGGTCTTCTGACCACATTTTAGGCCCTCTATTGATAGAGCTTGCAGGTCCCTGTGGTCTTGCGTGGGAATGGAAGTTGACACTATGTCTCCTTGCTTTAGGAAGATCGAGAGGCCCCCGAGGGCCGCCCGAAAATGCTTGTTTGTGCGGCTGGGTGGAAGATTTCATGGAATCCATATATTGTCGTGGGGTTCAGCGACCATGTCTCCTGGAGACATAGGATGTTGCCAGTGTTTAAAAAGGCCCGCCTCTATTTTGATTTTAACGTAGAAGCCAGCCCAGCCACGTTCCAGCTGATGATTGAAAATTGATCTTTTGCTGCTGGGTTACTTACCTGAGGATACATGGATGGTGTGAGAGGAAAAGGTTCCACTGTGCTAGGAAACAATGTTGAAATTGCTGGCCCTCAGCGTTGGTGGCTGCATTGACCCTCCTGGGACTGTGCTGCAGATTGCCACCTATCGACCGGTGCATTGAACTGCAATGGATCCTTAGGGGGTTAGATTCCACCTTGGACCCAACAAACCAATCGTGGGTGGCTCTCCAGGCTCCCTTCAATATGCTTCCTCTGTGGGGAGGTCCGGGGGGTTCTGTTAGAACATAAGGGTATTTCCGAGATCGTATGGGCTCTAGCTCAATGCCCCAGTCCTCAAAGGTTGGTGCCTCTTTGAGGATTGCATCTCAGGTTGTTACTGAGTCCCAGTTGGTTCTGGTAGATTCGGGTGCTCTTGAGCCCGGGATATGGGCAAATTTTACCAATTGAAGATCCGTAGTAGTAAGATGGTTCAGTGATGGTATGTGTTTAAATAGTCTTAAAAGGTTACCTCTGTTCAGGATATCCGCTGGCCCTTTGGACATGTAGTGGGGGGTAAATGCTAGGCCGGCCATTCGCCCGACTTTTTTAATGCTATGATGTATTAGTTCTCCTGGTTGTTGGGAGACTAGTGCTGTACTTTCTCTTTCTGGTAGGCGTATATGATTAATGTTGTTGGGTGCAGCAGCCCTTGGTGCTTGATTATTGTTTTCCGTCCCTTGTTTGTATTGCAGAGAGCTGCAGCCGATCTCCCATGTGTCCTTGTTCGCCTTCGAAGATTTGCTGGTTAAAGACGGATTCGGTATGCCTTTATTTTCGGTGCCCTGTAGGTATTCGGTTTGGTTGTTCGTCATTAGTGGGCCAGCTGAAGGCAGGACAACTCTAGGGTGGGCTCCATGTAGTGGGGTCAGGCTTGCTGCGTTAGAGATCGGTTTTCCTGGCCTAGACTGTTGTTTGTGTGTCATTCCTTCCAAAGACATTTGCATTTCCGAGGTGAAATAAGTGTCGAGTCACTTGAGTTGCCACTGTTTATTATTGTCTATTAGAAATTGACATTCTTTGGATCCACTGTGTAGTTTCTGGATTGGAAGGTAGTTGCTTTTCCTGATCGCAGGCCCCTAGGTCGTTATCTGAATGGTACGGTGATGCTGGAATTTTCATTTACTTTAGAACTGTAATAAAAGATTGGAAATAATTTAGCTGGCTTTTCTTGTTGTTTGGTTGGACCTATACCAAAATTTGGACCCAGTATACCCAGATGTCCTTTTTCAGGGCGCTGTATTTTGGATAGTTTTTTCTGTTTCTTCTTTGCTCTTCTAGAGAGAGAAGGCTCTCCCAATGTATGAGAGTGTGTGATGTCCTGAGAGGGACTCACTTGTAGCTGAAGTTTTCTTTTACAGAGTTTACGGTTGCAGTGGCATCTGTACTTAAATCGGTTTTGACGTTTGTGGCCGCGTTTCCTCCTTGGCTGGATAACACCGGGTGGAAGGCTAGTTCCACTGTTGTTGAAATTGAACTAGCTCCCAAGTGGGTTACTGGTTCCGCTGTTGGTGGAAAGGCGCTAGGTGTTAGGTCTTAAGCCCAGAACTGTAGCGCCGCACTCCTACCTTCCCTCGTGATGCGATGATTTGGGGGAGTCCTAGAGCCCTGGTCTTGCTATCCTGCGATATCCAGAGATGTCCTGTGCAAAAATCCTGTGCAAGAATCCTCAGTGTCCACCATATGCACAGGTCAAGGGCTGCTACTGGCGACCTCTCTGGTCCTGGCTTGCCACTCCTAGCCACTCCCTGCCTTTCCTTTGGATGCCCTGTTGAAAGGGGCTCAGTTGCTGGGTTAGTTGAGACCTGGGACCTGGCAGAGACAGCAGAGGCGGTGATTTGGCAGAGAGCTAACTGGGGCGCAACAGGAACACAGCAGTGGCAAATGGTGAAGCTTTCCGTTGGTGAGTGGGACACCAGGGCTGTCGCAGGCCGCACCCGGAACTAACCGGGCCGCCTTCGCATCAGCCTAGGGCACACTCTCAGTGGCCGCCGTCTGACGGCAGCCGCACTCGCCGGAGAGGCCAGACCTTCGCCCGAGGTCACCTCGCGAGGCTGCCCGATGTCAGGGCTTCGGTCTCGGGATTCTGTTAGCAATTGGGAGAAATTGCTCAAATTTGATCGGCACCAAGCTGTGCACAGAGCACAGAGCCACACTAGTGCCGCTCCAGGGGGCTCCTGCTTCAGCCCCACCTTCTGCGTGTGCCGTCAGCTTCCTCCTGTGTGCCGTCAGCCGTCAGAAACACCATTGCAGGCCGGAATGCCTGGTCTACAGGATGGTTTGGGGACTCTTAAGATCCCTGGAGAGAAAAGCCCAGATTCAGGCTAATTTTGGGGCTTGTTCTTTAATTGATTGCCGTGAATGTGCCATTTTTGGTTGTGGTTAAATAGCTACCTGAAAATGGTACCAGTGGCACAGGGGAGTATCTTATGTGCTCTCTTGAGGTTGCACACAAGCCTGTGTTTGGTGTCATCATATCTAAGCATTGTCTATCTAAATTTGTTTCTTTGACTTTAGGGGCTCGGGATGCAGACGAATCATCAGTTGCTACTTTTTATATTCATTTTGATGGGCATCCTATTGCACTTAATGATTGTTTATTAGTGACTCATTTGTCACTGGTACCATAATGAGATCCTTGTTTCCACAAATCACCGGTTTCTCACAGAGAGTGCTGATCGAAATTGGAGTGTGGCTCTAGTTAAAGATAAATCCTCTCATATCATACATTTTTGCCTTTTGTCAGTGGCAAAGTCAGTGATGTTGTTACAAGATCCAAAGTCAAAAGGGTGTTAGATTCATGGCTGTTCATTTACTTGTGGTGGGGAGGGTGCTAGCGTTCTTTGACCACTGTATGTGCCTGGTACTCTGCATGTATTTGTTGATGAACCATGGCTTGTTTGCTACTCGTGCTGCTAGTGCTATCCGCGTCAAGGTGCCTAAAAGTAATTTCAGAGCGAATGAGGAAGAGGAACATGTCCATCACTAACTTCTATACTAACTCATCATCCGTTCCTTTTGGGCCATGGACCTCTGGAGACCACTGGGGGTCATAGACGTAATCAATTGAAGTTAGGGCACAGGTGTTGAAGAAGAAAGATTGCCTCTTTCCCTCACCAACAACTCCACTGTAACCTTCAGCAGGAGCATACACATTTTCTAGTACATCAGCAGCACCATCTTCTCATACTGCTAGTACAGCATTTTCCTATGAAGGATCCTCTGCATCATAAAAGAGTCCTTCTGCCACAGCACTTCAAGCAGAGGAAGTTTCTTTCCAATGATGGATGATAATCTGTGTTCTACACTTTGCTGCCATTGATGGCTGTTTTTACCTCTCCCAATACATTTAAAGGCTTTCATGCCAATCTCTAACACACTTGTTGTCTTCATTGCACCTTTTTTAAATGAAATGTTGAGCTGAGGAATTGTTGCTTCTCCTGGAAATACCTACTTCTTCCTGTTTTTTTTTTTTCCTACAAGCAAGAGGAAAGCCGAATACTACCACCCTTGACCATTACAGTAAAATAGAATCTTGATGGTAAGGCATAATTTGGGAATATGTTGCAAAGTATATTTCACTCTGATAAGGTCACCGGCCTACCTGCACTGATTAATGAGATCAGAAATCTGAGGCCCAAGTCACTGACTCACTAACTCTGTATCCCCTGCCACAACAAGCGTTTAATGTCCATCCAGAGATGCACCATCAAAAACAGAAATTCCACCATGGGATAATAGAAGATAAATGCCATGTCAGCCACCCTGCTTCTAAACCCCTTGTTACCCACTCTGAAGCTCGCTAGCCTGAAATGGAAGGCTGTATGCCTCACTATCCAGCTCCTCCACCCCATCCCAAGATTGCTGTCAAAAGTGAAGCAATTTAGTCTCAATATATGGACACAAATACAGTACTACCAGTACTGGCCTGCCTGGTGACTTATTTCTGGCTGATCCCAGCCACTGGGCATGTTATATTTTATTACTAGCAAATGCTATAGCCGATGGAGCACCAGTCCCGTTGTCATGGAAGACCGCCGAAGTAGTTCCAATACACAAAAAGGGAGCTAGGGACGACCCCACTAATTATAGACCAATCAGTTTGATTGATGCTATGCAGAAGGTCTTTGACCGAATGCTTCTGCATAGGATACAGTCATGGTCTGAATAAGAAGATATCCTTTCCCAGTTTCAGGCCGGATTTAGAACAAAGACTGGGACAATGGATCAAGTGTTCAGATTTCTCCTCATTTATTGGAAGGTTGTGGTGCTAGGCAAAGGCAGTCTCTACCTTGCATTCATCGACTTGAAGACTGCCTTTGACCTGGTTCCTAGATCTAGGTTGTGGGCGACGCTCGGCGATATGGGCATCCCCCCTTTTGTCCTTAAATTACTGATCCGACTCCACGAGGGGAATTTTGCCCAGGTCAGGTGGGGGGAACAGCGGCAATTGACAGAGAGCATCCCCGTTAATAGAGGAGTCCGACAGGGCTGTGTTCTGGCCCCAACCCTGTTCTCCCTATATGTGAATGGGGTAGTTGATTTCCTCCAGGAGGAACCAGCAGATTCGCCAACCCTGGGGGGTAATAAAACACCAACTCTGCTATTTGTGGACGACACCCTACTGATATCCAAGACCCCAGCAGGGTTACAGCGCCTCATCAACAGATTTCAACTTTTCTGCGACAACAGGAGATTGGTCATAAATGGTGCTAAAACCAAATTCATGGCTTTTAACTGCCACAGGTCATTTAAGAATGGCCCTTTGCTAGGTGGGGTCCCCCTTGAAAAGTTTGACACCTTTGACTATCTAGGTGTAAGACTTTCCGATAAAATGTCTTGGAGACCCCACCTAGCAAAGATGCTGATGGGACATAAACGAGTGACTGGAGTAATAGGGAAAGAACACCGCCTTTCACACACTAGGCCTGTAGCTCCAGCCCTCCAAATATATGACACAAAAGCAGTTAGCGCTGCCCTTTACGGAGCAGAAGTCTGGGGATTCGATAAACTAGATGAGCTCTGTAGGTCAGAACACAAATTCCTAAGAGACTTGGTTATGGCACCCAAATACGTCCCCCTTACCCCCCTGCTGCTGGACATGGGTAGGCGGTCAATAGGTGATGTAGCTAGGCTACGCCCCTTACTTTTTTGGGCTCGTATTGGACGGACCCCTGAGCTCTCCTCTTACGCAGAAGCCCTTACCGAGATCATCCACCTAGATACCGGTGGGAAAATAGGCTGGATCCGTGACATCAAAAGAACGCTGTCGGCCACAGGATCTAGTGGCTGCTGGGCCAGCCAGGAACCCCCGAGGAGAGAGGAACTTAAACTGGGAATGGGTGGACCAACGGGAGAACTGCAAACCCAATGTGGGCAAATTGACAACAGAATTCTACTCCCATAAACAAATTAGACACTATGAGCCCTTCCTTGATTTAATCAAGGCACCAAGAGATAAAATTCTGTACATGCACTTTAGATATGGATCCCTCCCTGTTTGCGAAGTGACAGCAAAATGGTGCGCAAGCAATGGGAAAAATTACCCAAGTTGTAAGGCCCCGAAAGAAAGTATCGCCCACCTAATGTTTGCTTGCCCGGCGAATAAAACATCACGGGCCAAATGGCTGAAACCGCTTTGCCAGCAACTGGGCACATGGGACCACTACACAGCACTGCGTATCCTCAGGTCCGACCCCAGGCCTTTCTTTGCATGCTGTGTAGCAAACTTTTTGGGACAAGCTTGGCTCGTAAGGTGAAAAGCCCTTTCAAGAAAGATATAGGGGTATATTCACAAGAACGTGTGATAACTACCGCAAGAGTAGCGTAACTCAACTTTCAATATCGCAGCCTATCGCGGGAAAATATGCACGTGTCAACATGGAATTCACAACAAGGCGGTACCATGCGATAGCCACCAGATAACGCGTCAAATGTCAGCGTGAAAATCAACGCCACGCCGAAAAAATGCGAAACGCGAGAAATCATGCGATGAGGCCAATCGCGGTATAGAAATCAGCGAACACCAGCCACAGGCCTGTAAATCCCACGCAGCCGGCGGGAAAAAGCACCATAAAAGAAAGAAGAAAAAAAGCCCCAAAACAATTCAAACTGCGTAGCAACATGGATGCACCCGGACCGAGTGCAGAGGACAAGCCGAACACCACAAGCCCTACGGAGGACCATCCAGGAACCCCGCTTTCGGGGAAGGGCAAGGACAAGAGGAAGAGGAAAACCGGGTACAGTCCGCAGGAAGACCAGATCATCGTCACAGGGGTAACTGAACACCATCAACAACTGTTCGGCACCTCCACTGCGGCACTGGCAACCCAAACCGAAATATGGCAGGCCATTGTCACCAACGTCAATGCAGTCGGAGTGTCCAGGAGGTCACTGGAGGAGGTCAAGAGGCGCTGGCATGATCTGAAAAGCCAGACCAAACATAAGCTTGCCGCCAACAGGGAGGCAGCATCCGCGACTGGAGGTGGGAGTCCTGCGACACAGGAGGAGCTGGATGAGCTGGAGCAAATGGTGGCCACAGTCAGCAGTGAGGAGACGGTGGCAGGATTGGGGGGCCCGGACACAGCACGATACGACCTGACCCAACAGCAACAGGGTGAGTAACGACAAGGGACGGGGGGGACGGGGGGAGATGGGCACAATGGCACACATGCACAATTACGCGCAGCACACAGCACACCCACAATGACCGTGGAACATGTCCCTGAATGCCTTGGCACACTGCAGCACACATAGAAACGCCAAGTAGGCCCCCATCCACAATGTGCACAGAGGGCCCCCCCCTATCACCAATATCACAACCGACCCGTGCACATGTGCTGAATCCAGCAAAGGAGCTGCTCCGTGACCCACACTGACTATGCAAGTAACACTGCATGTCCGATAGCATGGCAGCTGTCCCAAAAAAATGACATGGCCCACATAGCGACATGGAGGTAGCCAAGTGCAGATCACATCCGTAAAGGAGCAGGTCACACTCCGACGTGTCCACGTGCACCCACAACCCATGCCTTACAATACACACAGCAGACGAACAATGCACCAGGCCACAAAAACAGTCCGCGAGCACACATGACCAAGTCAAAAGCAAATCAGGCCCCGAAAAGCACACAATACAAAGGCACTCCGCCTCAAAGGGAGAAGGCTACACGAAATCAGAGCTGCAGGGGCAACTCCCCCACAATGCAGCACACACACATAGCAATCACAGAACATCAGCAATGAAGGCAATGTGGTACAAAGTGCAACACCAGCACCACAGGACAGAGCTCACAACAGGTTCTGCTCGTGTGTAGTAACTGTCCACCCACATCTGGCATTGCCTGACACTGTGTGATGATAATGTACGGGTACTACCACACATCCGTCATGTAGTCGAAAAACACACTGACTGCCATCAAATAGCCAGCACCCCCAAACAGTCACAATGTACATTGGCATGCAGTCTGAATGTATACATCTGCAAATCATCACCATACATGTGAAACTCTGTTAACCTGCATCTCCCCTTTACATTGCAGAGGGACAAACAACACCCCCTGCAGAGCACACCACACATCCCATCATTGATGATGAAGAGGACAACCTGCACATATGTCAAGACACCCTCCAACGGATGCTGGACAGCCTCTGCACCCCACCCCCAGGAGCAGGCCAGGCCAGCTGCCTCGAGGTGACCCCACCACCTGCACAGACCACACAGCAGGAAACACACACCACCATGGCTGTCTCCCAGGACCCCCGACCAATACATGGAATTCCAACGTCGTGTGTTGGGTTGCCAGGTGGAGTTGGCTCATCAGCTGCGGGTGGGTTTCGAGCTCGTGGCAGCCAAACTCGATGCCATACGTGGGTGTCTGAGTCCTATCAGGGACCACGTACAGACCCTATCAGACACCCCCTGTATGCACCATGCTCTGCCACAGACCTTGGCTAACCTAGCTGGTGCCATGAGTCTAATACAAGAACTGTTTGGTCAGACAGGCACCAGCCATGACAGCACAGAGTTGGCACAGATGCGGAGGGCAATGGACACCAGCGAGCAGTGGCTGGGAAGTATGTCTGCCACGGCTGGACACCAGTGAGCAGTGTCTGGGAACAGCAACGCCCTGCAGTACTCCAACTTGCCATTGCTGCCACTGAGCCGTTCCCAGATGACTCCAGCTGGAACATCAACACACACAGCTCCGACCCCTGATGTGTCCGTGGCACACTGTGATGCTGCCCCATCACCTACGCAGTCTGATGTGTCAGGGGCACACAGCGATGCAGCCATCACCCCGCCACACACACCGGACACACCGGACACAGAACCCGTATCAGGGGAGTGAGAAGGGGATGGGAACTACTGTGTGAGGAAGGAGGCAGTAGCATCCATCACCGCCATATGGCCTGTCCCTGCCTGGTCATGACCTATGCATCATGCCCTGGGAAATACCTCCTACTGACCTCCGGAACACCCTGCGACATTCACCCGGACCCCGACACGGACTTCCATTTCTTCCCCGCTGGCCAATCACACAGCAATCCTGCTGCGGACTGCACTCTCCCTCTTCCCAATCACTGTGCAATGCCCAAAGGACTCTGGTTGGCCCACCACTGGGCTTCCATGTGATGTGGGCTTGGATGGCCAGGTACAGCTCCAGCTCCGTCAATCACCTGAATGTGAATATAACATTCTAAACCACACAGATGTGTCATCACTATGTTCACTCACGTATGGAAGTACGGCTGGATGTGGGGACGATGATTGCACATGAAGGTACACCCTGGTAACTGACATCTATGCGCATGTCTATCCCTGAGACACATGGCCAATTGGATGACTGGGAAGGTGAGTACTAGCTGTGTCCCCATTGCACATCAACAGCAATCTCACAACACCCCAACGTAGGCACATGTCCATGTGTTGAATAGGGCAGTGTGTAGGAGTGACCAAAACGGTGGCAGGCCAGGAGTGGTATCCCACACCACGTGTGACAGCAGAAATTCACGTCGCATACCGACTTACACACATCTGTGTGGACACAATCTGTTGTGATGTATGACATTGCTCCACATGGTCAGAGGTTGGACACCATACACACATAGCTGGAGTCATGTAAGTGCACATGTCGTCCAGCACCTATCCAAAAACAATGTCTGGCTCACAGAGGCGGAGCTTGCCAAAGGGACACACCCCCATTGCACATGCGTCAGTCAGTTCCTCCCTGTGTTGGGACGAGGCTCATTGTGGCACACGAGTGGACAATCTAAACAACACACCTCACAGTTTGACACCAGTGGAGTGGCATAGGCTTTATTGGCATGTGCGTGTCAGTACGGACGAGGCAACGGCCACAACAGGCAGGGACATGCTTAAGACACTTACACGCAGCATGGGTACATGTTGAGGTTCAGATGATGGTGGGGCTGAAATGGACAACATTCATCACGGATGGCAACGCTCACAGCCCACCTTGCCTTGCTGGATGAGTCATGTGTTGTTTGGCATCTGCACATTGCCCTGTGTGAGGGGGCACGACTCACTGCACGTGGGGTCTGCATGGTGCTCTGCCTCCGGGGTGCGCAGATTGTCTGCTCTGACGACAGTGATCAGGTGTGAGGGTCCGACAGGTTCACATGTTGTGCTACATTGCCATGTGTGTGCTCTCACCCAGCAGTGTGTCCGAATTGGCAGCGTTGCCAGACAACGCTGTGTTGCTCCGACCATGGACCTGCGTCGCCTTGCACAGTTGTGTGTACACACGCGTTATTCCATGCACATGCATCCAGAGCCCGAACGTTGGCAGACATGTCCTCTGTTGTGGTGGGATATGTGAGCAATCCCCACGATGCAACAAGTTGTTGGGCCATGTGGTGTGGGTGGCAATTGGATGTGGCTGCAGGAACGTAGTTACTCGTCCATGAATGCCCGTGCAGCTTCATGTGCAATGTGTTCCAATAGTACGTTAATGTCGTGTTCAAGGAACACCAGGGTGAGCCAGTCCATTAGGTGGTCCGGGCAGGTGTGCTCAGCCCACGCCATCTCACCGATCCGCAACACAGCCCAATAGGGGAGCACCTCGATGTGGTCACTGCACACGAGAAATTGTGCTATCTCCCATGCACAACTACCAATACATACGGAGTATGTCAAGGCATTCCATGTACGGCTGTCTCAGTTGCACTCCTGTTCGTGATCCAACAGGGGAGCAGACACAAGTCATAGTCCAATTCATCAACAGTTGTGTTGGATAGGCAGACATCCATGGGACACTCGAATGTGCATGTTCGGCAGTGGAACCAGGGCTGGACGCAGGTGACGTGGGCAATGCGGAAGCTGAGCCTGTAACTGATCCGCAGCACTGCCAGTGGCAGTGCGCCCAGTAAATGCAGCATACGTGCACGGTACTGTTCCACGTGAAGGGGGTTGTGCATGTGCCCGGTATGGCCTGCCATTTCCTTGGTGCGTCTCGTGAACAGGCACTCTTCTGGACTGCGGCAGTTGTGTGCAGGATATGCCACAGCTCTGAGCAATGATTCGAATGTGTGTGCAACGTTGTGGGTTATGGGTTGCTGTTTCCGTGAGTGTCAAGGGCATCCCATGCGCGGGTACCACAGGCAGGGGCTTCTGTGTGTGGGCTGTGGATGAGTCGGATGATTCATTTGCGGAATGCGTGGTGTGGAGTCATCCCCATCTGCCATTGCATCTCTATCAGGGTGTTCCAGGCGCGTTCTGGAGCAAGGTCAGAGGTGCAGGTGTCCTCCGCATTCTGCATTGGGACAATGGTGCTTTCATCCCTGATGTTTGTCTGACTACTACTTTCGTTTTCGGAATGTGATGTGGGTTTGGCGCTGAGATTGGGACACGGCCTTGGGCTCATGGTGTGCGGATGGCGATGCACACACACACATGTTGGCATGTGGAGCCAGGTGTCCGAGCGGCCTTGCGCTGCTGGTGCTATCTCACTCCGTCTCTCTCCCTCGCTCTCTCCCTCTCTTTCCTTTGTTGGGCGCATGGCACACCTTCTTCTCTTGGATTTGGTCTTCCAGGCTGTGTGCTACGGATTGTCCAGTGAGGAGCAGCTAGGACTCATCCTAAGGGTTGTTTCTGCTTTTGTTTGTATGGTGTTTTGTGTTGGTGATTGCATTGCTGTATGACTGATTCTCCATTTTCTGGCCACGCATGTATGTTTATTTTCCTGCTTGTGCGACATCAGGCAAAATGTTTGTTTTGGGATTCGTGGTGTTGGTGTGCAATTTCTTAGTCCGGGGTTGGGGGTGGTCCCGGGGGGGGGTGTTGCGGGCCTGGGTGTGGTGTCGGTGGGTGTTGTGGCCCTCTTGAGTGTCCGGGCCACATGATGGGTGGCTCCATGGCATCTGTTGCCCTTCGGATGTGGCCCTGGGCTGTGCTCCCTTTTGTGGTGCTGGCTGCCGTCCGACTTTACACCAGGTCAGAGCAGGTGTAGATTTCCTGGTGCTAACGCGCCTTATCGCCTGTTTTGTGTTTTTATCGCGGATGTGGCTGGTCGTTGTGAATGTTGAGGTGTGCTGTTGTCTCGACTTTTGTCACGGGAACGCCAACTCTGCATCTCATTAGCGATATTAGCGGGGGTCCTCTGTGGCGATGTTTTTTGCGGCTGCTATCGTGGGTAAACTGGTGCTGTGGGCTGTTAACACCGGCTTGTGAATGGGGAGGTAAATTTATCAGGACTTTGGCTGCGATAAAGTGCCGTTAATTCGGCGATAGCTCCTTGTGAATATGCCCCATAGTTTTTTATTGTATATATAGGTCAGTGGGGATTATAAGGCTACAACATTATTGCTGCTACAATCTCTATGCACAAGCACTTTATTTTTATATCCCCGCTGTCATGTTTAGGCAAACTTAATGCCTTTTTAGTATTGTACTAACGCTTACTTACAAAGATGAAGTATTGATTGTTTTTATACTGGCTTTCAAGGTAATTATGTGTTTACCTAGCATTGTTGTTCCGTTCTTTTATTAATTTTAAACACAATATATGCATTTTAGTATAAAGGGCTCGACTGATCATTTGGTTGTACCATCATCTATGTTAACCAAATATGCTGTATATCTGTACTCTTTTTTTAAACAACAGCAATGTATTTTTATTCGTAGCTTTTATGACATTTTTGTCGAAATAAAGCTTAAATTGAATTGAAGTACTACCAACAGCAATGCAAGATTCCCTCACACACCTAGTACAAGTACAGCAAAGGGAGCATAAGCTACAGTGTCACCCTCACAGTCTGAAAGATACACCACTCACAGGTTTAATGTAAACTTAACTCTGATGATTTGACAAGGCACAGCTAGCAGCTGGACATTTTAACTTATAAACAAAAAATGTCTACCAGTAGCAGCATTAGTGTAGGGTCAAGGTTCACTAGGAGAAAATAGTAGCAGTTCAAGCAGCAACAGAGGAAGTTTTAACATGCATAGCAAAAATCTACATCAAAGGCAGCAGCAGAAGCATAACTATAGCTGTCAAAAGCGTAGCAGGTTCAGTGTCACCAGGACACACGTGTATTATAGAACCAATGCACCGAAATTATGGCTGTACTTTACTGTCCACCCAGAGGACAGGGGACCAATTTATCCTGTTTGTTCCAGAGGCCATGGCACCATTGCTATGCCTCTGAGCAGCAATGCAAACTTTGGACACATGCAAGAGGGACAGAACCTCTAGCAGAAGTGTGAACTTCCCTCTCTGTAGTGTTGCTGCAAGCCTTTAAGCATTATTTCAAGCTGCTCTTGAGTGACAGGCAGACACTCTCTTTTTTTTAAGGTATAAATATTTATATGTTGATGTGTACTTAAACTCCTTCATTTTATATTCTCTGCATCGCTAGATATTTTAAATAAATAGATTGTACAGCAGACATACAAATGTAAATTGCTCTTTAACAAGTATATCATGCAGATCACTGGGGGTGTTTCAAACATCTGATATGTTATATTGAGATAAAATACTCTTTTATATAGGCGCTTTGATATAGGGCTGTATGACATTGAAATGCAGGAGGAATGCTGGGGAAATAATATTGGTCCTCATAGATTGCCTGGATGCGAAATTCGTGCTGAATCAATCCAACTTGCAAAAGGGATGTACAAGCATCTGCAGCCCCATCTGTAATACTACAGTGCTATACAAGTGTGAAAATGGCAGGAGTGCCCATTGAATTCCTGGAAACTTTATGTAAAACGACCCTTGGAGTCTGATTCGCTACATCCTTCCATGATATATGCATATAAAATTAAATCTGTGAGTTTGTTTGCCAACAGATGAGTGATTGTCTGGTTGTGATTTTGCCAATAAAAGTCTCTTGTGGACGTGTGGTTTTCCTTTCCACCTATTAGTTTTGCAGATTTGTTGTCAGGTTGCATTTTCTCATTGACATAAGAAACCCTACTATTGTTGTTCGCCCCACTCTCTCGCTGGTCTCAGTGTAGGGCAACCTGTGTTGCTCAGCTCTAGAGAGGATCCGAAGGTCCTTCACATCAATTTTTGACACAGTCAATGAGGAATGGAAACATGCATATTGTCAGCATTGAAATCTTGTTCTAGGAATTTACTACTTGACCCATGTACTCAGCTACCGAGGGCAACCCTTGCTTTCCCTTCTTTAACCAGCTGGTGCCCCCCTGAACTTCACAATAATCACAAACAACAATGGAGCACAGTTATGTTTGAGAACACCACTAAAACAATCAAGGGGCAACCCCCACCTTCCGAGGAACCTGGGTGATATATTCATTAAAGGTAAAGTGGGGGGGCTATGGAATTACTTATAGCTACACAGATGTATTTAATGGATCAATAAATTATTCAAACAATGACATGAAAGCTTAAATGATCAACAATATTGATAATGAAATCAGAACTAACTGCAAAGAAATTGTTTATAAACAGATTAATACATTTTATTGAACCAAACTTTTACATACCACTTTAACAAAAAAGGGTGGTACACAAAAGTGATGAAAGTAATGATGCAATGCATATGTGTTGTGAGTTTAAAGGCATATAGTTTGGAAGAACAACATAGATAACAAGGCTTTGGCAGTAGACACATGGAGGTCGATTCACCAAAATGCTAGGGATATGAAATCACATACCCTTGATCTTGATAACAACACTGGAAGTGACATCATCATGACCTTCGACCTTGGATCTTACAGGACGTGAGGTCACAAACTTCAGGGTACGTATGTGGTATGCCCTAGGAACCCTACTCCTTTCGCTTTTTATTATATAAAAAAAAAGTATATGTTTTTCTGAAGAGAATATAGTGCTACAGAACAAAGAACAGTACTGGGAGCCTAAATTATTTATATCACAAAGGCCCCTGGATTAATGGTACCTCCAATGTATAACTCAATGGCATATCTATTAATAGGTCATAGGTCATGTATGAATTGATATACACCTTATATTGAATATGAACTATACTATTCCTCATTGCCAATACATTTTGTTTCCTGATCATTTACAAGGCACTATCACTTGTGCAACTGACAGAGGTTAAGGATTTTCCACACCCATAATTTTTCATGTATTAATCCTGTAGGATTTAATGGGTTTTATATTTCGGCGGAGAGGATATCCGTTACCGCTGTGACAGAGTAACCCATCGACCAAGTTCTAAATCAGGCCCTCTGTCTCACTCATTCTCACTCACTACTAGTCAATCACTTTCTCTCATGTTAACACACATGCTCACACATACTCTATCTCACACAAACACACTCTCACATGCAGACAATGACACAACATACATTTAAAAGCATTTCCTTACCTCAGCTATCAGCGGATGTCTTCTTGTAGCTCTTTGTGTTACATTGTTTATTACACTAACAGTGAATAAAATACTATTAATTGTTGGTATATTAAAAATGGGCAGAAAACAAGGAGATGGAGCACTGATACCCATGAGGGGATTACTGATTAGCCTTCTGTTCTTAGCACCACTGTTCATGCCACTTCCGAGGCTAGGACGGTCATAAAAGCAGTGCCAGGGGTTGCAAAGAACAAGCCAGGGTCACAACTGTGACCCCTGAAAATGTCTACTTGATGTTCATTCCACCGCTTTTCAATCTAATCCCTTCTTTCTATGTCATTTGCCTCATTACACTCACTCTCTCTCTCGCTCCCTCTATTTCTCTTTCTGAGTTCTCTCACACCAGACTCTCTTTATTACTATACTTACCGCTGTCTCCTAAACTCCCTCTCTCTTTGAACTTTCTGTCTCATCTCTCCTCCTCTCACCTATCACCTGTTTCTCTCAGATGACTCTTTTTAATGTGTTCACCCTCTCTGCTCTCTTTTTAGACCTTCTCTTCGCCACACGTGTCTCTTCTGTAATTATTTCTCTCTTAGCTGCGTCTTTCTCATTTTTCCCCACCACATCTCTCACTCATGTTTCTTTCTCTGCCTCTGTTGTCTCTTTTTTTGCTTTTTGCTGTTATTTCTCACTTGTCGTGTGGTGTTTACTCTTCCTTTCTTCTAGTCTCTCTACTGCCCCTGTTCATCTATTAACTCTTTCTTTTCCCCCTCTCTCGCCTAACAAAAGAGTGTGAGAGATATTTAGATTCCTTTCTCGCTGGCCCTCTCAACTAGAAACAATGAATTAATTATGTTGCAAATGTTATTTTCGGTTTGAGGACACCCCTTCACAACAGGCAGCTCATGACAGGACCCCAGGTCCCCAATAGTGGTAACAATTTGTTTAACTGCAGTGTCAGTTTCACTGCTGCTGAGTTTATTCCTGGCAGCCAAACGCCCCCGTCTGCAGCAGAATATGAAAGTTCAAAAAGGAGCTTGTTCCTGCCTATGCTTTTGATGCAGCGGAAGCGGTGGGGTCATTTATATCCCACACCAACCTTTACAGTACCTAAGGAAGCGTAAATAGTATAATGACGGGCCCATAAGTCATTATCCTTTCCATTAGCTATAGCAATATCAAAGGTCTTCCAATGGATCTTTGGTAGAGCTAAAAGGAACTAAGTAAAGAAATCGGAGAGCTATCCCTTCACGAGGACCTGTAATGAAGAAATAGTTATACCACAATATACTACAAAATGCATTAGTAATATGACAATTATTATCCTAAAAATAAGTCATGACTCAGGAAATAGCTACAGACACTATTCTTTCTAGGCACCTTTTTGGTATTATTTCAGAAATATGAATGGTCATACACAAATACAAATCATAAGAGTACACTTTGTTTGCAAATATCACAGGTAAACATTCACAGCTCTTTCATAAGCAGAGTAATTCAAAATCATCAAATTCAGGTGGGAAGAGAAAAGGGAAGGAGAAACAGTGATCATCAGGGTGATCACAGTTCAGTTACCTCTCAGAATTTTAGAGAAAACTAATGCACAGCGTGCAATCAGTTAAGAAAACTATCTCCACAGCCGTAGGAGAATAGTGTGGGCAGTACCGCCAGCCGATGATGTGCAAAGTCTCTAGGGAAAGGTTCTCAGCAGTCAGGTTTGCCAGCCAAATCAGAAATCAGCACAGCACAGCATACAGCATACCACGGATGCAGGACAGGTCACCAGAATGTGGACGAGCCGATGATCATTTTCCCACCAGCGTTTTTATACTGACTTCGCAACTTTGTTTCACTAGGTTAGAAACTCTCCTAAATCCTACAAGCCATTCTCATTGGTCAGAACTAAAGAAGGAAAACAACTCCTAACGATGACTTTACAAATTTCTCTAAACAGTCTTTGTCTAAAATTGTATAACTTCCTAGAGAGAAAGGAAAAAACTAAAATTTACACATTTTGTAACTACATTGCAACAGTTTCATTCTGAATCCTCGCCTAAACAGGAAAGAGTCGTACTATTCTCCGCTCTCTAAGGATGTAAATGTTAGTCTTTACAAGGACATCAGGAAATGGCAGGAAATGAAACAAAGGAGCACGGAAGCACATCCCTTAACTAATACATTTGCTTAAACCTGCATGTTCAGCAAGGAAAGACAGAGAGAAAAGAAAAAAATTATTTCTACATTTTCTAAGCCTACTCTACTTTCACGAAGAATAAAAGAGCATTTTCATGTTTGTGCTTGAATATTCCTGCAGTTCAGGAAACATAAAAACATTAATATTAAACACGCAAATTAATAATTTCTTCTCACTCTATTATTATTCATAACCCTATAGAGAAATCTTCCATTCTACATGTATTATTCTGACTCTTAGAAATAAGCGCAGCTTTGCACATTTTTCGGTCGTACCTTTTAAATCTTCACATTTTAGTAATTATGGTTTTCACACACATTAGTAATTTATTAAAACACACACATGGGTGGATTTTCCCGATCAGATTTTTATTAGCAAAAATCATGCTCCATCAATCCCCATCTGATGGTATCCCAAACCATCACACCAACCCATATCAGATTACTATCTGATAATGAACAATCAGAATGCAGTAATTCTCATTTGTTTCAGCCTAACACCCTCTATATCCTTCCAGGCATCATAATAAATCCCTCTTCGATCTTCCATTTCTATTTCTTCTCTTTTCCTTTTCCTTGCTCGTCGCTTTCCCTCAGTAGGCTTACTCCTGTGACACTTGTAAAGCAATATTATCATTAGTATGCTTGCAGTAATAGCAATTATTGGTGTTAGTATTCTCCCTAATAAGCTGTTAGAAAAGTCAGAAAACCAGTTACCTATGAAAGAAATACTCTTACCAATTTTCTCCCATGCACCATCAGCCTTCAGTTTTGATAGATCATCATGTAAATGAGTAATGTTACTAATATATCCCTCCAAATCCTTACTCTTATCAGGGATATAAGTGCAACATTGTTGAATCTTTAGCATACTACAGACTCCACCTTCCTTTGCCAATAATACATCTAAGGCAAGTCTATTTTGTAAAACCATGGTCCTCATAGCAACCATTTCAATATCAACCATCAGAAACCCTCCAGCAGTAGCCGTAGATAAACGATCAACCACAGTAGACAATTTTCGAATTTTCTGTGAATTTAGAATAACCCCAACTGAAGGTATCAATGCACCAAATATATCCCCAATTATTTCAGCAGCACTCAATCCCCATTTTTCTCCGTGTTAGTTGCTTTTCATTGGTTCCTTGTTTATCATTCACATGATAAATTTTAGGAAAGACAATTCCCATATAACAACGTCCATACCAATGTGGTGGCAACCAATAATAGGCATTTTTACCACAAATAAAATATATCCCAGGGTAAACAGGATCTGTACCACCCTTTAATCCCCAAACACCAGTAATTAAGAAAGTGTGTTCACATTCACTGGAACCAATGAAATGGTTATTATAATCTGTTTTCTGCCTTAATATGCAAAGCTTTCCCATATGGGGCCAATCCAGAGCCATTGCATCAAAAGTCTCAGTCTTCTGATAATTTCCTTCTTTATGTGCCCATGGAGGCTCTTTACCCTTTTGTTCAGCAGCCCTGCGTTTAAATTCTCTACGTCTATCCTCTACTGAATTTATAAAATCAATCTCTACACTACTTAACCTACAGGTTAAATTATGTCTATGTGCATAAACTGTATCTATCGTTTTGATAGTATGAAAAAACTCTCCCAAATATTCTGCATCTCTAGCACTATAAACTATGTTCATATTCTTTCTAATAGGAATTTCTGAAAACACTAAATCATAATTTGAATAGAAATATTGAAACGGCCCTTTAGCATAAAACAAACTGGTTAGTACACTACACGATATGCAATACGTTAGTGTCAAATGGTGGTAAGTTACACCCTCAGACACAGACGTGGGTAATTGCATGCACACATAACAATCTCTCGCATCCATTGTGTCCACATATTCATAAAGTAATTTTGTAAAGACGTTTAACGAATAATCACTAATAGATTTATCCAAATGTAAGACACTACCGGTTATTTCTTTCATATTAGTCTCAGAATCTTCTTTCAGAACATTTTTAGTAACCAAAGTCACATGCTCATTATTATTAGTAGTAGTATTTACTATATTAATAAACATAAAGCAAGGTATTACAAATGTTAAAACCAACCATACAGATATTGTTAATAAAACACAGAAAACACAAACATTAAAGCATTTTCGCCTATATATTCCCTGATTCTGTTTACCAGTCTCAGTTCTATTCATCTTCAAAAAATTATGTAAAAAGAAAAATAGACAAAAAAAAAATCCAAACTAAATTTTTACTCAAAATTAATTAGTAATTTTACTAGGCTAGTTTAGTTTGTGCACTCCACACAAAAGACCTGAGCCTTGAGCTCTTCTTCAAAATCAAAAATCCACAGCTTCAGAAACTTTTTCTGGAAATTTATCACATAAATCTCCTCTCACTTTTTGATCACCCTCTTCAAATTAGCAGTTCACTTAGGGCGGCTTGAAAGACTTGTCCTTCTTCACACAGAATTTTAGAAATTCTTTTTCCCAATAATTATTTGAAACACTTTCATTTGCACCCACAACCACATAAGTCCATTCTGGTGCTGAGTATTTCTTGCTCGGCACTTGCACTCTCTTTGTTCTTCGTACTTGATTCTCTTCTTCTGTTTCACTTAGTTCTGATTGACTCGATACTTCAAGTATTGTTTCAGGAACCTTGCTACTGACAGTATATTTCAGCTTTTTCACTCCTTTTGGCCACTAGTCTCCCTTCTTTGCCCTTTTTCCATTTTCATTCGTTCCTGAACTTTCTTCAGATGAATTCCTCTTTCTCTGATCTTTGGCAACTGCAGAAGCTTGCCTGAATCAGTGGTGAAAGGAAGATGGCGGATTGAAGCCGCCGCTCGGAAGCGCGCACACAGAGCTGCTCCCGTCCTGTGCCCAGGCGCTATGCACATAGGGTGGTAAATTAGAATTATGCCGGGATAAAGAAGAAGAGCATTGCGTATTAAAAAAAAAAGAGAAATGAGTCTTTTCAGAAATTGAAGAAGGAAGAAATACACGGAGCCTGCTTACATGTTTCTAGCTGCTACCCGAATACCGCCGCGAGTTTGGCTTTCTGCTCAAAGACGCTTAGCAGACTCTCGCCGGTCATCGCTTCACTGGTTCTCCCGCGACTCGTTCACTGAGCTACTCTTCTCAGTACAGCTGCGGGTGATGGGCCCGCCGAAGGTGAACACCCAGAGAGGTGGACGTGCTGGGTCCCGCTCTGCTGCAGCAGCGGCTGGAGAAACGACTGCTATTACTGGAGGCGAAGGGGATCCTCACCTCTCTACTACAAAAAGCAATTCAACTCGGTCTTCCTCACGGGTCGGCCGCCCTATCATGAGGATACTGCAATCTGCAAATGCTTCTGAGGTAATTAACCCGGGGGGGGCGACTGCTTTCCCACCGGAGACTGAAATGGTGAATGCATTATTGGGGGCTATACTGCCATCTGGTGGAGATAAGTTTCAGGAGAATGTAGAAACTCTGACTGATCTGGGACTGCTGTTACCTGTTCAGTGTGAGGTTGATAACGGGAATAAATTACAGAATGTGGAATTATCTGCTTGTCCTGAGGAGGCGAGTATGGCTGCTGAATGCGATAGATTAATTAAATATTCTGTCAACCCACAACCTGCTAATCAAATGACCAAAAAGTTAAACACTAGCCTGGCTTCACAAGACCAACCAAGGCGATGATTCTTCAGGAAGCTATTTCAATGAGTTCAGTGAACTCCGCAGAACTGAATGGGGATTCAGATATTTTATTTCTTTCAACTGACATGAACAGGGAAGCAGCCGTGATTTTACAAGAGCCAGAGCACTCTATCAGCCCTTTACCTGTTAGTAATATCGACCTGTTAGAAAGTAGTACTGGGGGTAAGGAGAGCTCTCACATTACTAACATTACTAACGATGGTTGGGTTACTATCAATCATGAGGGGGGACTTGCAGAGTCTAATGAAGATGTGGACTTATCGATCAGACATAATAAAGGCGGAGCTAAACCTAAGAATCAGACTCAGAAATCGCATAAAAAGAAGGGAGCTGACAAACAATGCAACTCTAGCTCTAGCAAGATAGCATCAACTAGTAACCCTCTCCGGAAATGGGTCACGAAGAAGGGAGGAGTCAAGAAACTAATTTCACGCCTCTCCGGTTCTGGTTCAGTTATGGCTCTCCAACCTAAACAAATTCTTCAAGACCCTTTGGCTGCTGCACAAGGAAAGGCAACCCCGGAACAAGGGGATTATAGCACTAGTGGCAGGGGTGCTAGTAGTCTGGTACAACTTCCACCTCTTTTGCTCTCGGCCCCCTCAGCTGCCATCATGGCTATAGAAGGTGACGGTCGAACTAATATACAGTCAACATCTGACCAGGCATCACTGGTAGAAATCCTACATGCATTGCAAGTACAGAGGACGGAGGCTCAAGATTATTATGCTCAAGCCAGGGCTGATAGCTCTGTAATTAAACAATCTCTTTCTGAGGTTAAAAATCAAGTGGCCTCTCTTACATCTGATATTACCGAGTTGCAACAGAGGGTAGCTGACACAGAGGATCACGTGAGCAGAACAGCTAAACTTGCAGAGACACACGATATCCGGCTCAGGTCCATGCAGCAGAAGATTGAAGATTTGGAGAATCGCCAACGGAGTAATAATCTTCGAGTGTTTGGGGTCCCTGAAGGACTGGAGGGTGCGGACTGTCGTATATATATTGTAAATCTTTTTCAAAAATTTTTCCCAGACTTAGCTGACTGGGATTGGGACAGCCAAATTCAACGTGCACACAGGCTACCGCTGATTTCTAATAAAGCTCCTGGTCATTTTCCTAGGCCTATTCTAATTTACTTTGGAAACTTTTTATTAAGGCAAGCGGTGTCTATTAAGGCTCGACCAATTTCCCCTATTTGGCTGGATTCATTTTCAATATTCGTTAGGTCTGACTTTTGCAAGGCCACAATGGACAGGCGATGGAAATTACGTCAGTTTATTGACCCTCTAAAAGCCGGAGGAGCACAGGTCTATCTTCAGGAACCTGGCCGCTTAAAAATTATTAAGGATGGTCATTCCAAACTGATATTTACGGAACAGGAGGCTCAAGAAGTTCTGGACTCTTGGCGACAGGGGACTGTGAAATAATTTGAAACGATGAGCTATAATTCTTAACTGATAAGCTCTTCTTTCTTCTTTGTATCCTGTTTTCTTCTCTCTTAATTTTCTCTTGTTATTTTTCTTTTTCTTCTTTTCAGATGACAGATATTTCTTTTGTACTTTTTTCTAGTTAAGATGGATAAACAGTTCGGTGGCACTCTGTGTGCGACCTTCCTCCAAAGCTGTCTTTAGGTCGACAGCAATGAGGGGGGTGATTCCTTTCTTTAGATACGGGGTGGATGTTAGGGGGGGATGGGGGTGTGTTGATGCAGGGTAAAAGCAAAGGGGACATGGATATGATATTTTTGCACTTGAGGGAGTGTTTTTGATTGGTGAGTCTCTAGGAGAATTTGATAGTGGTGAGCTGTTCCCTGCTATACTATGGGGATGATTAAATGCTTATGTTGGAATGTATCCGGTTTAAATGCCGCACACAAACGCCAACTTGTATGAGAAGAGTTAAAGATGTATCGTCCCCACCTAATCTTTTTAACAGAAACTCACTTAGCGTATAAAGATCGAGCACTGCTTAACCAACTTGGATATAATACTGTTGTTTGTTCATCTAAGACAGTTTCGATAAGGGGCGTGGCTATATTAGTTAGTAAGACCCTGGTATATAAAATCAGCCGAGTTTTAGCTGACTCCAGGGGGAGATGGGCCATTGCTCAGTTGGAGATTTTTGGAACTAAATATGCTTTAGCTGTTGTTTATGGGCCCAATACAGATGATCCTGAGGTCTTTAACACACTCATGCTAAATTTGCTGGAATTTCAGGGGGTTATGATAGTCATGGGCGATTTTAATTGTGTTATGAACCAAACTATGGATACAACTACCCGACGTCCAACTCTAAGAATGCCGAAAGTACGGGCTGCAATCTTGGAGCTTGCTTGCCTACACAATATTCAGGATGCATGGAGGGTTCTGCATCCAAATTCCCCAGGGTTTACATATTATTCTTGTCCGCATGGACAATATTCAAGGATAGACATGGCCTGGGCTAGCGATGCAGTACTCGGTTCAGCCAAGATGGAGGTCTGCCCTAAGATCACTTCAGACCATAATCCCATCCTGTTATCTATTCAATTGCTACCCGTTACTAAGGCAGGACGATCTTTTTCTTTTCCTTGTTTCTTGCTATCGGATGATGATTATATACAACATATGGGGAAATTGCTGGCGGAATTTTTATATTTTAACATCCATACTGCTTCATCCCATATGGTTTGGGATTCAATGAAGGCATTCATAAGGGGCATTACACAGCAATTTATACTGGCTAAAAACAAAACTAAGGAGGCTTCTATTAAAGCAGCCTGTATGACACTAACTAACTTAGAACATTCTCATGCGCTGTCTATTAGAAGACAAGACGAAGATCAATCCCAGACTTACATCAAATTAATAGAAGTGAAATAATCAGTATTGGGGATAATCAAGGAGAGAGTGGCTACTGCTTATAACAAATTTTGTTCGGCGCAATATGAATATAGTGAACAGGTAGGCAGGGTATTAGCCTTTAAAATTGCTGATAAAAAGGCCAAGAATAGAATCACTGCCATCAAAGGTGTGGACAATGTCCTATACACTGAAACTCACACGATCTTGGAACAATTTGCGTCTTTTTATGAAGATCTCTATGCTCCCTCAGATTCAATAGTAATAGATGAGGTTTCTAGGTACTTAGCTAATGCACGGCTTCCTTCACTATCAGCTGAGGATGCTACCCAAATGGGTTCAGAGATATTGGCAGAAGATATCTGGATGGCCTTGTCATCACTCCCTTCGGGTAAAGCTTCGGGCGAAGATCAGATACCTGTTGAATTCTATAACATTTTTAAAAATACTATAACCCCACTTTTCATTAAGGTTATTATAGAAATAGGCAAATCGGGCACTGTACCACCATCTTGGGATATTACTAACATTGTTTTCTTCTTAAAGAAGAAAAAGCCACCAGTGGATTGCGGATCTTACCGCCCGATATCGCTCATTAATGCTGATGCAAAATTGTTTGAAAAAGTTTTGGCTAACCTTCTCTCTCCACTGATGTCGAAATTGGTTTCTACTCAACAACACGGTTTCATAGTAGGCAGAGATACGTCGACCCATAATACTGCAATCACGGCATTTGATTTGGCTAAACAAACCGGGGTCAACTTAGGCATGATATTACTAGACGCAGAGAAAGCTTTTGACCGGGTTGCATGGGGCTGTCTCTGGTCTACTCTCACTGCATTTGGAGTTTCTGGCCGGTTTCTGATATGGGTAAAAGCGCTGTATCGTTTGCCTCAGGCTAGACTAAGCTATGCTGGCCTACAGTCTAGGTCTTTCCGGGTAAATAGGGGCATGTGACAGGGATGCCCCTCTCTCCATTAATATTTGCTTTATATCTCGACCCTTTCATCCGAGTTTTACTGGCGAATCAAGGTATCTCACCGTTATCTCCTGGGCCTAATGAATTAAAAGTTAATGCTTATGCAGATGATATTGCAATCTTTTCCATGGACCCAGGTCAATCTTTAGAACTAATTATACAAGAGGCAGAGAAATTTGGCTCTTTCTCTGGGTACAAATTGAACACTAACAAAACCCAGGTCTTACTGAATTTTATACCTGACAGTCCTATAATGGGAACATGTCTTGAAGCTACTTATCTCGGTGTGTGTATTACCCCTCAGATTGAAAACATAATTAAACTAAACTACGATGCATTACTGGCCGATGTTATTAAAAAATTTAAGAATTGGCATAAACTACCTATTTGTATAATAGGTCGATGTAATATTGTAAAGTTGACAATTCTTCCAAAATGTTTATACTTATTCCGGTCTATTCCCTTGAGAGTTTCTAATTTGGTTTTTAAGAAACTTGATGGGGCAGTGAGCAATTTTATATGGGGTTATAAGCGTGCTCGTCGGGCAATCAAATTCTTAAAATATCCATTCAATCAAGGTGGTCTTACACTTCCTGATTTCAAATTTTATTATTGGGCCTCCTTTAGGCGTAGACTTTGTAGCCTTCTCTCTAACAGGGACCAAGATTTTAGTCATAAACTTTTGCTGAGCCAAGACAGCTGCAGGTTTCTTTATCGGATACATGATCCGAATTACTTTAAGAGAGTACGTTTTAAGACTCTCAGGGGGTTAGTTACTATCTGGCGAGAAATTGCTATTATGTATTCTCTACCGATCTATTTTACTAAGTTTCCACTGTGGGATAACCCACTCCTCCCAGGCATCTTTCATGACGGGGTAGCAAAACAATGGGCCAGTCTTGGGGTGGATAAATTGGAAGATTTATACAATTGCTACGGTTTTCATACTTTTCAAGATTTACAGGATATTTGTTCGATACCACGGCAGCATTATTATAAATACCTACAACTCAGGGATTATTTTATGAGATCACAATGTCTTAAAGCGGTAGAGACCCATCAATTATTGATATTTTTACATGAACCTCCTCAGAAGAAGATAATATCTGCGGGCTTTTCAGATAATAAGAAAACACACACTCAGCAGCTGACAAAGGTCGAGCTCTTAAGTTCCAACAGTTCCATAAATATCTTGCGAGTGCAGCTACTCCCGACATCCGCTGCTGAAGGATGTCAAACAGGCAACAAAGTTCATAGAAAAGGAAGGCGCACTCTGATTGCAGTCACTTAAAGAACACGTGTAGTGCCAAAATTCATCTTTTTATTAATGTTGCTTTAACTGTAAAGTAGGCACACAGCCAACGCGTTTCGTTCCCTTGTGCCAGGGGAACTTCGTCAGGGCTAATTCAAAGTTGAATGAAACACCCCTTGACAATCATGTGGGTGTTGAAACGCCTAATTGAGAATCTCTGGTGCAGTCAAGATAGAAGATATATCAATCTAAACAAGTGTGGAAAGACATCTAGTAGTGTCAAAAAAACAATCCAATGTCCACATCAAGTATCACCTGAGCAGCAGTCGCATGAGACAAAGATAACAAGGTCTTCGCACTATGAACACCAAGACCGCACAGCATGATAACTTGCGGGAAGTCAGCCAGGATAGATCGGACCCTTTTACACATTTAGCTGTAAAATGGAGTTTAATTCTCGTGAAGGAAATAACCCCTATAATGCTAGATGACGCACTATCCACATTAAAATATGCTGTCTGGTATATTAACTTGAGACTTCAGCAATTTAAGACAGTATGCATGTTGTACTATACGCCCGATAAGATAGTAAGATGGGGACAAGCAACAATTCATTATTCCAGTAATAGGGTGAATTGCCCTAAATGTGGAGAGTCCATATGTTTGCCACATGCCCACAGTTAGTGGTTTTCTGGCGTGAGGTTATGCTGGTTTCCAAAACCCGTCTTAGATTAGATATGACCCTTTCTAACAAAGAGATCATGCTGGGCTATAAGAGTGATCCTAATCGGGTGAGGTGCGCATTAATATCTATAATCATAGTCACTGCTAGTTTGGCTATAGCTAGAGCTTGGATTTCTCCAAGACCTTGCAATGTGGCGGAATGGTGGGATATTGTTATGTAGGCTTTTGAACGGGACAAGGCTTTGGCTAAAGCTAGGGGCTCAAAGTCGATGCAGAGATTTAATGCTATTTGCATGGTATGAATTAGGATTGATTTTGAAAAATTTGTGGCATTTTACTTTGCAATATTTTCCTTCTTTCGCTGTGTTTTACTCCCCCTGTAACTAGAGTGTATGGTTATTGAAAGCATTTAATATGCTGATGTATTTTTCTCTTCCTTTTCTTCCTTGTCTCCTTTGCAAAAAAATAAAAAATAATAAAAAATAAAAAAGGCAACTGCAGAAGCTGAAGGAGTCACTCTGTTCTCACCATTGTCAGCGACAGAGTTATCTTCACTAGTCCCAGTAACTTGTGCCCACTCTACTCCAACTTCAACCTGCTCTGGAACATTTCTTTGTTCACGTCTCTCTTCTTCAGCAGTATCTTTGTTTTCAAGTGGACTTGGGACTTTTCTCGTGTGACTTGCGTGAATCCAATTCGACAGACCAGCACACTTGACAGCTGTCATAGTCACCAGTATGATCTGATGAGGGCCATGCCAGCGAGGTTCTAAACAGGACTTTCTGACATGCTTCTTCACCACGACCCAGTCCCCAGGGCTAAGATCGTGGCCTTGTTCTTGTTGAACTGTTGTCGCAACTTCTCCAACCTGGTGAGACACAGAACGTACCACATCAGCCAATCCTTTACAATAATCCAGTACCAAGTCATCAGTAATGTTCATCAGTTGATTTTCTGGAACTGTTGGCTGTCTCATAGCCCTGCCCATAATGATTTCGTGGGGAGACAATCCAGTTTTCTTGTCTGGGATACTTCTTAGGCCCATTAACACTAATTGTAAAGCATCAGGCCATTTCAATGTTGTAGAAGCACAAACCTTTGCCAATCTTGATTTTATTGTGCCATTAACCTGTTCAACCACACCTGAAGCCTCAGGTCTGTGTGCACAGTTCAGTTTTTGCTCAATCTGTAATGCTGCACAAAGCATCTGAATTATTTCATTATTAAAATGTGTCCCTCTATCTGATTCCAACGAGACTGGAAAACCAAATCTAGGAATAATCTCTGTAAGAAGCAATTTAGCAACTGTCAGGCTATCATTACGTCTTGTTGGATATGCTTCAACCCAACGAGAAAACAAGCAAACAACCACAAGGACATATTTTAATCCATTGCAAGGGGGCATTTCAATGAAATCAAACTGCATTCTGGTAAATGGACCAGGTGCTGTCCCAATTCGTCCCAAGATTCTTTCTTCCTGGGTTTTGTTTCTGACAAACCGTGCATCTCTGACAGAGACTTTCTGCAATCACTCTGAATTTGGGATTAAACCATGTCTGTTGAAACAACCTAATCATTGCATCTCTTCCAATATGTGTCGCCCATGATGGACTCTAGCCATCTGAGAAAGAAGACTGTCTGGCATTACTATTTCCCCATCAGTGTATACTCAGACCTCATCATCTGACCTGCATGTGCATCCAAATTTAATCCACCCTCCTTTTTCAGAGTCACTTGCCTCTTCTTGTAGGTCTCTCACTTCATCCCAAGTCTCAACAGATGTGAACAATAATTTGCATTCTGTTTGTTCAGTTTGCTCATTTACTGATGGTTCCACATTAATCGAGTATGTATTTAAAGCACAAAATTTAGCAATTTCCTCTGCATATCTATTACATTGTATGATGTACTCACAACCAGATCGATGTGCACTCCACTTCACCACCCCAATTTGTGCCGGCAATTGTAGTGCCATCAGTAGATCTTTTACACACTCTCCGTTTCTGATCGGTGAACCCGAAGAGGTCAAAAAGCCACGTTGGGACCACAACTGCCCAAAGTCATGTACGACACCAAAGCCGTATTGACTATCCGTAAAGCTTGTAACCCTCATTCGTCTTGATAAAATGCAAGCTCGAGTGAGCGCTTTTAATTCAGCCACTTGTGCAGAACTTACTCCTTTCAACCACGATGCTTCAATCACATTTGCTACTGTGCAAATTGCACAGGCAGCTCTCAAGCAACCCTCTGAATCTCTCAAACATGAGCCATCCACAAACAGAACCACATCAGATTCAGGAAGCTGTGTAACTTTTATATCAGGCCTTGGTTTTATGCACAATTCTGTCACATCCAGGCAATCATGATCCACTTCATCAAGAACTTCCTCACAATCTGGAGTTGGCAATAACGTGGCTGGATTTAAACTGGTACACCTCGTTATTGTCACATTTTCAGCACCTAGAATCACTTGTTCATATTTTGTCAAACGGCTACTCGTCAAATGTTGTGTTTGAGTGCGCGTTAACAGAATCTCAAATGAGTGTGGAACAAACACTTTCAATGGATGTCCCATAACAATTGACTCACTTTGTTCAAGACTCATGCAAGTAGCAGCAACTGCTTTCAAACATCCTGGTAATGCTGCATCGACGGGATCCAAAGTAGCAGAAAAATATGCCACTGGTCTTCGCGCTGTCCCGTGCGTTTGTGTTAGAACTGAGAGTGCGCAACCCTCTCGATCATTGCAAAACAACGCAAATTCTTTCTCAAAATCTGGCATTCCTAAAGCTGGTGCTCGACATAAACTGTCTTGCAACTCTAGGAACGTTTTCATGCATTCCTCATCCAGATATATTGGATCTTTCACATCTTTGTGTGTCAGTCTCTGAAGTGGTTTTGCAATCAGTGAAAAATTCATTATCCACTGTCTGCAATAACCAACCATTCCCAAAAACATTTGAACCTCTTTCTGTGTTTTTGGTGGATTCATTCACATGATAGCATTTATTCGATCTTGAGAAACTTTTCGAATTCCTTTTTCAGTGATTTGTCCAAGAGAAAGCACTTCAGTCTTACAAAATTGTAATTTTGTCGGTGACACTTTATGACCACCTACTGCTAAGTTATTCAGCAAAGCAATCGTATCTGTCACACAATCTTCTCTAGTCCTTGACGCCACTAGTAAGTCGTCAATATACTGGACTAGAACTGAATTTTTGGGCATGACCAATGACTCCAAACACTTTTTCAATATCTGATTGAAAATTGAGGGACTCTCTGTATACCCTTGAGGAACTCGGCACCATGCCAAGACACGATTTCCGATCCAGAATGCAAATAAATATTGGCTATCCGGATGCAAAGGTATCGAGAAAAACGCCTGACACATATCGATCACAGTGAACCATTCTGCGTCGCATGGAATTTGATATAGAATCACTGCTGGATTTGGTACTATAGGACAACAAGGTATAACTATTTGGTTAACCTTTCTCAGGTCCTGTACAATCCTGTATTTCCCATTAGGCTTGCGAATTCCCATTATAGGTGAATTGCATGGACTTCCTAATATCTCTCTCAAAATTCCTTGTTCAATCAGCATGTCTATCACTGGTGTCACTCCTGCAATAATACCAGGATTCATTTTATATTGTGGGGTTCTCGGAAACTCTGCATTTGGTTTGACTGTAGTTTGAATCGGAGCAACTCCTTTCATCAGACCAATATCATTCCCAGTAAAAATCCCACACATCAGACACCATTTTTCTCAACTCAAGAGGCAAATCATTCTCTGTGAGCAATGGGTACAACTCATTCACTACTGTTCATTGATTCAGCATTTTAAAAACCACGTCTTCATCTTTTGTGTGAAATGCTATTCCATCCGGTGTACAGTAAATGGAACAGTTCATTTTACACAACAGATCTCTACCTAGTAAATTAACAGGACTTGAATCACACACAACAAATTTGTGTAATTCCTTCAAATTCCCAATTTGAACTTTCATTGGCTTAGTTATTGGTGTTTTAATGAGTTTATTTGATACTCCGACAACTTGGATATTTTCTCCCGAGAGTGGTAGGTTTGGAATTTCCACAGTTCTCACAGTGGAACGGGTAGCACCAGTATCTATGAGGAAAGTAATTGCATTACCATCAACCTCGCCATCCACATATGGACCCGACTGATCTACCACTAGAGATGCGCCAAGAACGCACTCTTCCTCCCCCCTCAGGCACCGTCATTGTGATGAATCCGAATCACTCCCATCTGTCTGCAAAACACACTGTGAGACAACCTGCACATTTGAATTTGTTTGAGCATTTGTACGCAAACCAGTAGTGGTGGGGGTCATATAATATCCCACACCAACCTTTACAAAACTAACCCTGGGCGGTGAACTCCGCTCCGCTCGCGGAGTTTGCAGAGTTTTCCGCACTCCGCGTTACCCAGAGCTCGCGGAGTTCCGAAAAACTCCGCTTCGCGCAGTGGAGCAGAGTTTTTTTCCTCGCTTGCACTCACCAACGTCAAGTTGGCGAGCATGAGCAAGGAAAATCCACCTCCCAGCGAGATTTTTCCTCGTTCATGATCGTCAACATCAAGTTGGCGAGCGCGAGCGTGGAAAATAAACTCCCCGGCGAGATTTCTCAACGCGCGGGGGGGTCGGGTTTCTCATTGCGAGTGGTCGCGTATGCTTGCGACCGCTCGCATTGAGAAACTACCCGTTCACTTTGAGAAAGCTGCTGCTCGAGTAAAAATCTACTTGAGCGGCAGAAAGGAAAGCAGCGCTCGCTTGCGCTGTGCATGGTGCCGTTCGCGATGATTGCACAGTGCGGACAAGCATCCGGCACTGAAAATCACAGCGAACAGCATTTTTCTATCGCACTCCGCCGCTTGCGGAGCTCCGCGTAGCGCGGCGGAGTTTTTTTTCCACTTTGCGGAGTTTCGCGTAGAGCAACTCTGCGAACTCCGCCCAGGGTTATACAAAACCTAAGGAAGCGTAAATACTATAATGACGGGCCCATAAGTCATTATCCTTTCTATTAGAATAGCAATATCAAAGGTCCTCCAATGGATCTTTGGTAGAGCTAAAAGGCACTAAGTAGATAAATCAGAGGACCTGTAATGAAGAAATAGCTATACCATATATACACTTTGTCTTTGCATTTGACCATTCACATTACTATTATTAGGCATTGGAGCTTGTGGAATTTGCAAATTCTGTCCCCTGTTTATCATCTGCACTTGCTGATTCTGCACCTGATTCATCTGCACTTGATAGTTCTGATTTTGGCTCTGCGTCTGCTCTTGTCCCTGATCAAATGAACCTACGTTCCCATTATTATTCAACACCACCTTACACTCACAACGCCAATGTCCAAACTTGCCACAATTAAAACAAGGATGTTTTTGTTTTAAATCTTCCATGTTCACAAAATTACCTCTACCTCTTCCTTGACCCATTGGAACCATTTGAGTCACTGCATTGCCATTTGAAACTAAACCTTTCATACCAGTTGTAGTCTGACCATCATCAGTCGCATCTCCGTTCAGATATCCTCCTTTCTTAGCTGCTCTCATTTATGCTAACATCAATTTCTCCTTTAATTTCTTATGTCTCATTTCTATGTTATCTCCACAATACTTCGCATAACGAAGAATCTCATCAACTGATCTACTCTGCCAACATATTAAATGTTGTTGAATCATGGCACTTATTTCTGGTCTCAAGCCATAAACAAAACGATATACAAAATGTCCCATATCTTTTTCAGTGATATTTTCTATACCACTAAACTGCTTAAACAGTTGAAGAAGCCTTTCATAATAAGCATGCACTGATTCTTTCAGTTCCTGAGTCGTTCTATCAATCTTCACCCAATCTGTTTCTTTTGGAGAAATCTTCCCTTTCAGGTATGTAATAACCTGAAAAAATATTTTTTCATAACTTCATCAGAAGGGGCTCCTGTTTTAGGGTCTCTTGGGTATTCTTTATTTGGCCAATCTACAGCAATTTTACACTCAATCCACAAGTCAGCTGGAACTACTATATCAAAAAGACCCTCTAAATCAACCCACAAAACTTTTGATATTTTCACAAACCTTTCAACTTGTCTGTACCATTCAACAGGCTTTTCTCTCAATCTTGGGAAATCATTCGTAAATGACAAAATATCTTGTCTTGACCATGGAACATGGACATAACCACCTCCTGGTACGTCTCTCATTGGATAAGCCCCAACAGCATCATCTGATTCTGTCTTTTTCTCTGTTTCTCTCAAAGGATACGATGGAAAAGCAACATTTGCTTTGGCATTTTCATCTTTCTTCTTTTTAGCCCATCTTCCTTTCCACTTGTCCAATTCACCCCAACGCTTTAATGTGCTAATCAACTCTTTAATTTGCAATCGTTCCCTGAAACATTTAAATTTTCCAAATCTCTGTCTGTAAAATCTAATCTATATGTTTTTTGTAATGCTTTTGACTTCTCAATGTCTATTCCATACTCTTGTGCTGTCTCTACAAATGTCTCATGTAAATTTCTCGCTCTTCGAGTAATAGTCTTACATAGAAACAACAACTCATCATCTTGAAATTTACTCAATCTCTCTGGGCTAATTGTACCTGTAATCATTTCTTCTAGTACTCCTTTTAATTTAGCCACATCAACACAATCATCTTTACCCTGACTACAACAACCAGGAGCTATATCTCAAATCCACTGATCTAATTCTTCTGGCGATGGACCCATTGATCTTTGTACATCTTCTTCACCTGACTCACTTCTAGGTTTAGCAGATGCTTATTTAATCTCTCTTCAGTCCGTATTAATCTCCTAGGTACCTGATACACCACCCTTTTTGGTGTCTCATTTCTCCCTGAAACATCAATTAATTGTTCTTCATGTCTCAAAATTATACTCACATCTGCACTGTTACTTCCACTACTTCTTTAATTATTCCTAGTCACTTCTGTGACTGCCAAAGTATGTACTCCCGCAACACTCTGTCCATCACTATAAAATGGAACTACTGGACCAATCGTCACTGGTACTGACAACACTTCTGGATTTCTCACTGCTTCCATCCTAACAATTGTCCTTTGCCTGTTCTCAATCTGATCTGGTCTTACTCCATTCGTCACTCTATTCTGAGCTTGTTCTTCAATTTGAATCAAAGGAGCACTAGGTATATTATTTGAAGTATGTGAATCATCTGTACTTAAACTAATCTGTTCTTCTTGATATGGCGGTGGTCTGTTCATTAATAATTCGTTTAGGAAATCCTCATCAATGTCATCTGAATCCATTAGATTCACATTCACATTCTTATCCTGTGTTTCAGTATTATTCTTTTTCTCTTTGGACTTTCCCCTTTCAGTCTCATCAGCCTCTCTAACAGTGAATAATCCATTTGTTTTTATAACAGTACCTCTTCTCTGCATTTTCTTGCGAGCATCCCACTTTGCTTCAGAATATCTACTCACTGTATTTTTATACCTATTCTGATGCTTGACTCTTTCTCTCTTGTATGCTTCATACTCCCATTCTTCTAATGCCTCATACTGCATTGGTCTAGGATTTGGATTCAAACCATTCATCCGAAACCTCAGGCTTTCTAAAATCCTTGTATTAAAAGTACCATTTTCAGGAAAAGCTAATTCACATTGATCCTTTGTATATTTCACCCAATTCTCTAACCATGCACATGTATGGTAACCCCTTTCCAACGCCATAAAGGCTACTGGCGTACCTTCAGGAGCTATTGAAATCCCTTCTCTAATTGAAATTGGCTGATCTTTGCTAAACAATGTCTTTAACAATTTTATTATCTTCATTTTTTCTGCTTACTGTAAGTAAATTATTATTAATAACTCTAATCTACGTAAATCTTAACAACACTCTCTTCCGTGTTATGTTTCTCAACTTCCAATCAAAGTTATTTTCGCTGTCCAATCACAGCGCGGTTCACACCAACTAACCAGTACCAGCGCGGCACCTCTGTGACGTTGCTCACCAACTGTCCAATACCAGCGCGGCTCTCTGTGACATCAGTATCACTCCTTCCACTGACCCTCCCTTTACAAAATCAGCGTTAATGTCTTTTAAGGTCTTTTTAAACAAATAAAACAAACTACATAAACACAAATTGTCTGCTCCACTAAAAAAAAATCAAAAGTATATTCATGCACTCAAAGAGAAAACCCTACACTCCAACAATAAACCACGACCAGTGTGATTCTTGTTCTCTTACAATGGAGGACTCTCGGGACTTCCCCAGTTGCGCTTACTGAAGTGACCCAAATTACCCCTCTTATCTCATTCAACAAGGTTCCCTTTACAATACTTTAAGTTTGACGAAAGTCTAGTATTGTATTACCAGCAGACAATGTACATCACCTTAGTGTACGCAAACACTAAGAACAGCCCTTAGGCATATCCCGGGATCTCAGGCCTCGACGGACCTGTAACAAAAACTCAATATGACAAAACTAACTCAACATATATTTGAACCGTCAATTCCGTCTAGTCAGTAAAAACTCCTTTTTCTCCACCTAGTATTTTAGTCTAAACTAACCATCCTCTGCTACCAAAAACTGATGCAGCGGAAGCGGTGGGGTCATTTATATCCCACACCAACCTTTAAAATACATAAGGAAGCGTAAATACTATAATGACGGGCCCATAAGTCATTATCCTTTCCATTAGCAATATCAAAGGTCCTCCAATGGATCTTTGGTAGAGCTAAAAGGGACTAAGTAAAGAAATCGGAGAGCTATCCCTTCACGAGGACCTGCAATGAAGAAATAGTTATACCACAATATACTACAAAATGCATTAGTAATATGACAACTATTATCCTAAAAATAAGTAATGACTCAGGAAATAACGACAGACACTATTCTTTCTAGGTACTTTTTTGGTATTATTTCAGAAATATGAATGGTCATACACAAATACAAATCATAAGAGTACACTTTGTTCGCAAATATCACAGGTAAACATTCACAGCTCTTTCATAAGCAGAGTAATTCAAAATCATCAAATTCAGGTGGGAAGAGAAAAGGGAAAGAGAAACAGTGATCATCAGGGTAATCACAGTTCAGTTACCTCTCAGAATGTTAGAGAAAACTAATGCACAGCGTGCAATCAGTTAAGAAAACTATCTCCACAGCCGTAGGAGAATAGTGTGGGCAGCACCACCAGCCGATGATGTGCAAAGTCTCTAGGGAAAAGTTCTCCGCAGTCAGGTTTGCCAGCCAAATCAGGAATCAACACAGCACAGCATACAGTATACCACGGATGCAGGACAGGTCTCCAGAATGTGAACGAGCCGATGATCCTTTTCCCACCAGCGTTTTTATACTGACTTCGCAACTTTGTTTCACTAGGTTAGAAACTCTCCTAAATCCTACAAGCCATTCTCATTGGTCAGAACTAAAGAAGGAAAACAACTCCTAACGATGACTTTACAAATTTCTCTAAACAGTCTTTGTCTAAAATTGTATAGCTTCCTAGAGAGGAAGGAAAAAACTACAATTTACACATTTTGTAACTACACTGCAACAGTTTCATTCTGAATCCTCGCCTAAACAGGAAAGAGTCATACTATTCTCCGCTCTCTAAGGATGTAAATGTTATTCTTTACAAGGACATCAGGAAACGGCATGAAAAGAAACAAAGGAGCACGGAAGCACATCCCTTAACTAATACATTTGCTTAAACCTGCATGTTCAGCAAGGAAAGACAGAGAGAAAAGAAAAAAATAATTTCTACATTTTCTGGGCCTACTCTACTTTCACGAAGAATAAAAGAGCATTTTCATGTTTGTGCTTGAATATTCCTGCAGTTCAGGAAACATAAAAACATTAATATTAGACACGCAAATTAATAATTTCTTCTCACTGTATTATTATTCATAACCCTATAGAGAAATCTTCCATTCTACATGTATTATTCTGACTCTTAGATATAAGCGCAGCTTTGCACATTTTTCGGTCGTACCTTTTAAATCTTCACATTTTAGTAATTATGCTTTTCACACACGTTAGTAATTTATTAAAACACACACATGGATGGATTTTCCCGAGCAGATTTTTATTAGCAAAAATCATGCTCCATCACTTTAAACACGTCTTATGCCAGGAGTCGCATTGCCTGTGCCAGAGATCGCACGACAGAATCCAGGGGTCGCAGTTGCGACCCCTAAATAGCGTCCTGGAGTTGACATCTGTCTTCAATGAAGCATTATAAAATGTAACAATTTCAATATCAGGCTTCATCAGGTTAAAATACAGTTAAAATGTCAAATACGTTGACTTTTCGACCCCGTTAAACATATTTGGCAGAGTCTTCATCAGAAAAAAGGTGAAACAACATTTGCATGTAGCTTCCTCTAACAAAACAGAAAAAATGAAAAATAGTCAATATCACTCCAAATCAAGCACTACCACTACAGCAGATGAAGCAGTCATACCGCTTGACTTATCAGCTCAGCTATCTAGGACACTCGGTGTAAGATATATAGCTGCCTCCTCTTCAAACCGCTTAGTACATTACAACAGTCACCAACCACAAAGCAGTACAGTTATGTCTTATGAAACATTTCACCTGTTATTACTAACACATCACGCAAAAATATTTTGATTCACTCCTGAAATATATAGTGTCTCATTTGCAAAAACAATATTATGAAAATAGAAGGGCACTCACAGATAGTTATTGACCAAGGATAAGTGGGACCATCATGTTAATTTTTGTTGTAAAAAAATTACATTTACTAAAATTCACATCATTCTATACCCTATGGAGAATATTTACAAGGGCATTACGCCACTGGAGCCTCACTTTTTACGACACTCCGGTGGCGAAGTGCCCTGCTCTATATTTACAATGTGGTGCTAAGCCACTTTTCTTGGCTTAATGCCGCATTGCAAATATCGGACCATTTCACACAGTTTTCCGTGTCAAAGTGGCGTGCAATGGGTGTTGCTGTGGGCGTACCCACACAACACCCATTGCTTTTTGGCACTGCCCCAGATTTTCAAGGATGTGTAAATCTGAGGCAGCGCCATAAACTAACGCCATGCAAAAGGAGGCGTTAGAGTGGTGCATCGACGAGAAATACTTTTATTTCTCCTCGTGTTTTTGCTCTTTCTATGTAGAAGGAGCAAATTGTCATTAATGATTGTTTATGTGCAGGAAGGTGCCTTTCCTGCACATAAACAATCATCCCTGCAACGCAGGCCCCCTTGCACCATGGCGCAAGGGTGTCTGCATTGGTCCTAAGCCGCTTTTTTAGCACCGGCACAAGGGTGAGCACAGGGATGAGCCGTATTCTTAATACACCGTCTTCCTGCATTTTTTTAAAATGATGCAGCTCATGCAGCAGATTTACTTGCGGCGCCGCCAAAAATATACCCTTATATTTTTTATTTCATAAGTGTGTATGTTTTGATTCGCACAGGCCAAAATGATAAGATTCCAAAAATGACTTGAGACTCGAAAAATAATACCATTGGCTCTCCAATGTTTAGGTTGTGTACCATTATATTAAAGATGCTAATTATGTTAGATCCCACATGGTACTCTTCTCATTTTGAAAGTTGTCTCAAAATCTTTGTCCCAGACTTACTAAAACATGGGAAGCACAGAGATGCGTGAAAATAAACAGTGTTGCACTCCACAAATAGAAGAAGTTTGCACAGCACGGTATTAGTAAGATGCACAATCTTACTAAATACTGGGTCATATGTACAGAGAGTTAACGCCGCGTTAGCGGCACTTTTTCGCCGTATTCACAAGCTGTCGCTTACAGCCGTTAGCGACAGAATTCAGGTGAAACCGTTTGTTTCCACCATCGCCACTCATGTTAGCGATAACTATCGCTAATGAGATGCAATGTAGGCGTTCCCGTGCAAAAACACACGCTAACCACACTTCGCAATATTTACAATGATCTCCCGGGCCCGCGATACGTTCAGAAAACAGCCGCTAAAGTCCGTTAGTGGCTGGGACCTAAGACCAGAAAAAAGGTGGTCTTAAAAATGATGATAAAGAACAGTACATAAGGGAGACTAGCCCAGAGCCTCATTTGAAGACCCACTGATGCCATGGAGGTACTACTCATGCAGCTTGGAGCACCAAGAAGGCCACAACAACCACTGCCACTGCCACCGCCCCCAGGACCACCACGGAGGCAGCGCCGAAGAAGACAGCGGGTCCATCGCCCACGCCTCACCCTCACAGACTTAACGCCAGAGGATGTGATCGCCCACTACAGGCTCAAAAGGTCATTCATCCTCTGCATCCTGACCCAGATAGCCCCGAGGCTGCAGGCACCAACAGAGCGGAGAACCAACATCCCTCCGCAGACAAAGCTGCTGGCAGTGCTGCACATGTTGGCCTCTGGTACCTTCCAACCAACAACTGCCAGAGTTGGGGAGTCTCACAGTCAGCCCTGTCAAGGTTCCTCGCAATTGTCTTGGATGGCATCATCAGCCTGACACCCCAGCACCTACGCTACCCCAACACTGCGCAGGAGCAGCGTGAGACCAAGAAATGCTTTTATGCCATTGCTGGCTTCCCGCAGGTGTTGGAGGCAATTGACTGCACACATGTCCTACTTGTGCCCCCTGCGGACACTGCACACATATACCGCAACAGGAAGCACACACATTCCATCAATGTGCAGGCAATTGTGGACCACCGGGGCTTGTTCACCAATGTTGTAGCCAAGTTCCCAAGGAGTGTGCATGATTCCCACATCTTCTGCCAGTCCATCATCAACCAGCGGTTTCAGGATGGCACATATGGAAATGCACTGCTTGTTGGTAAGTACTAACTGAACACACCACACACCTCAAGTCCACAATCATGGAACTCACAAATGTGAGAATGCACATGTAGCAAATTTCATACAACATGCCTAGTAACATGTCCACCTACCATACACAACAACCCAAGTGACTGCGGTTACTGGGGCTAGCCTTGTGGACAAACTATCCCCACAGGCACAGCCCCTCCGCCACACATTAGCAAATGCTGGGAGGGGTGGGAACCAAGTAGTTGTGATGGAGGGTCTGGACCTATGAGGAAATTATGAACACAAGGCCGAGTCTGGCGGCGGTGTCCTGTATAGTCTTGAGCTTGCAGAGCACAGACTTGTCTATGCGTGCATATAGAGCGTTTCCGTAGTCCAGTCTGATGGTAATGACTGTGTGGGTGACTGCCTTTCTTGACTCGGGGAGGATCCATTTGAAGGTCTCATGGAGGATGCAGAGGGTGTAGAAGCAGCTGGAGGCCACGGCGTAGACCTGTTGGTTCATGGAGAGGGAGGAGTCGAGTACGATGCCTAGGTACCTGGGTCGTCGGTGGGGGGCCTGCCGAAGGCAGTGGCCCACCAGATGTTGTCACATGCTGGTGGGGTGGTTAAGAGGATGAGTACTTATGTCCCCTCCGCGTTGAGTACCAGGCAGCTGTTGATCATCCATGTCGCAACTTCCTGCAATCCTTCCTGGAAGCCCAGTCTGGTGGGTGTGGGTGCCTTCGTGAGGGAGAGTATGAGCTGGGTGTCCTTGTAGGTGGTGAAGTCTTCTGGGTGTCTTGATTTTGCTCCAGTTCTTCTCCAGGCGTCTGCAGATGCATCTGGCATCTTGGAGGTCGGTGAAGACCAAGGTGGCTATTCTTGCATGCTGTATGTTGGAGTTGCATAGCAGGGCACGTTTGTATGCGCAGTTGGAGATCCATGTGTGGAAATCCCTGGCAGCGCCGTCGGTGTTGGCTGCAGTGGTGTGGGTGTTGCCATTGATGGTGGAGTGGAGCAGCTCCTCGGTGACTCAGCTCCAGTTCCTTTGTGTGGCGCGGGCTGTGGGATTGAGTGGCTTGGGTTTCTCAACAAGGAAGTGTACGCAGTGGTGGTCACTGCATGGGGCTTGAGTGGTGTGAATGAAGTGGACGCTGTTTCCACATGCAAAGATGGGGTCGAGGGTGTGTCCTGCCTTGTGGGTCAGTGTGGTGAAGATTTGGGTCAGTCCGATATTTGTGTGCTTTGGCCAGAGGGTACTGGAGTTGGAGTTGTTGTGGTTTGTGAGGTGGAAGCTCAGGTCGGAAATGAGTACATAGTCCATGGAGTAGATGGCGTGGTGTGTGATGATGTTGATGGTGTGGGCGAAGCAGGCTCGGCCTCCGGGGGCTCTGCAGGCAAGGGTGCCGCGGAGTGTTGCTTTGTCGCTGGTCTGGATCTGGAAGTGCAGGTGTTGGGCGGTGGTGAAGGTCTGGCGGCAGCAGGAGAACTGGACGTGAATTGTGTCTGGTGTGGCCTATTGGCAGTTGTACTTTTTCCTTGCGTTGACTTTGAGGAGGGCGGGTGAGTCGTAGCGCTAGACAGTAGGAGAACCAGAGTCACTGCTGCTGTTTGCATTTTGTTGTGGACGGGCGCAGACGGGATTGCCTTTGGCGCGCCGTTGGAGTGCCAGTGATGCAACCGCGCAGCGCACACAATCAAATAGGCTAGGGGGTAGGGACGGGCAGCTGTGAGGCAATGTAATTTCCATTGATGCTGGTCAATTGTCTGAAGCTACACATGGCTAACCTGAATTCCAAAGTAGCACAAATCACACACCACAAAATATAAACTCTGCAAACACAGCATGCACAACAACTTATGGACACATCTCTCCATTACATGTTTCAGGTGATCAAGGATATGCACTCTCCCCATGGCTGATGACACCCCTCCGAGCCACAAACATCCAGGCCCAGAGGCAGTATAATTTGGCCCTTGGACGCACAAGGGCCATTGTGGAGCGCACTTTTGGCGTGCTAAAGTCATGTTTCCGGGGCCTTGACATCACAGGTGGCAGACTGTTGTACAGCCCGGAAATAGTGTGCAAGATAATCATAGTATGTTGTATGTTGCACAATATATGTGTACGCACCAATGCTCCATGGATCCAAGTGCCAGATGCACCGGACGATGCTGAGGATGATGAAGAAGATGAGGTTGGTGCTGCACAACCCACAGTTTCTGCTGCAGGAACTGCCCAAAGGAACCGAATCATAAACAATTTCTTCACCTGAGCACGTCACAATGTGACAGTCCTTTGTGAAATTTATGTTCAAAATGCACCTAAGCACAGTTTGTGCAATAAAACAACACAAAACACATACCTTGTGTGCATGTTTATCCTCTGCATAAGTACATCTCCCTGACAAGTCAAAGTCAAACATTTTGCGGTAAGTATTGTACAATTGTAATTTTGAGGATGGGAAGGTCTTTTGTGGTTTGCGATGCTTTTAAGGGTGTCATTTGTGGTAAAATATGCTTTTAGGGTGTCATTTGGGGTCAGATATGCTTTTAGGGTGTCATTTGTGGTAAAATATGCTTTTAAGAGTGTCATTTGGGGTCAGATATGCTTTTTAGGGTGTCATATGGGGTAACATGCTTTTTAGGGTGTCATTTGGGGTCAGATATGCTTTTTAGGGTGTCATATGGGGTAAAATATGCTTTTTAGGGTGTCATTTGGGGTCAGATATGCTTTTAGGGTGTCATATGGGGTAAAATATGCTTTTTAGGGTGTCATTTGGGGTCAGATATGCTTTTTAGGATGTCAGTTGGGGTCAGATATGCTTTTAGGGTGTCATATGGGGTAAAATATCCTTTTTAGGGTGTCATATGGGGTGAAATATGCTTTTTAGGGTGTCATTTGGGGTCAGATATGCTTTTTAGGGTGTCAGATATGCTTTTTAGGGTGTCATATGGGGTAAAATATGCTTTTTACGTTGTCATTTGGGCTCTGAGCTGAAATGACATCTAATACTGGTTATCTGTGTAAAAACGTGCACGTAGCGTGCAAAATCTGGCCGCATTAACGTTAACAAGATTTTTTTTCAGTATTGCGATGGAAAATCTATCGCTACACACATTGAACAACACGAAATATTACTCCTAAGCCAATTTGCGTGCAGATTCTCACCGCAAAGTCAAAAAACGGGCCGCAAACACACAGGAAATGATGTCTGCATGCTTCCTGCTTCCTGGAGGAGTGCTGTGCACTTTCTCTTTTGAGCACATTGCTGGTGATTGTGGAGAGTGTTGGAGGTGTATGGTGTTGTGGGCTGCAGATTTTTGATTGAGAGAGTGTTGCTGTGACCTGTGAACTGTTGATAGTGTCTCGTGAAGTTTTGTGTACTTGTTTTTACGTGTTTTTTGTGTCTTGTCCTCAATCTTGTCAGGTGTTTGTCTAAGGGGTAGTTTAAATAATTACTAGTTGTTGGTGCATATATTGGGCATTTGTTTTCTTAGTAGTGGGTTTAGGTGTGTGCTGGGAGATGGTGGGTGTGGGTAGGGGGGCAGGATGTCAGTGGGGGCATTGGGGCCTTCGTCTGGCTGGTGAAATTTTACCTGCGCTTGATGTTGGAGAGTGGGGGTCATATCCTTTCTGGATATCCTGTCCATGTGCAGAAGGTCAGGTGGGAGCGCGTGAGAGCACAGATGCTGCGTGCCTTCGGTGTAGACAGGACTGTCCGCCAATGGAAACACCGATGGCAGGATTGTGAGGGCCATGAGGGTGACCTGCTGGACCACCTGGGAGTCATCATTGGCCTACAGTGTGGTAAGCTCAACCTCAAAATTGATATATGAACACTCATACGAAAAGCCAAAAATGCGGTGTGTGACACAATGGTGTATATGTGCACAAAAGTGGCGGAGTGAGGCGTTAGACGTCATGCCTTCATGCCTAACGTTGCCACATCAGAAACGCAATTCGGCACCATATGTACAGGCATAGTATGCAGGCTTGCGTTTCCCCCTGCGCTGGCGCAACACTTAGCACTGTAGTGCCAACGCTGGCACCCTTGCAACATAGTGCGTGCAGGGCAAAGATTGCTCATGTACAGGAAGGGTGACTGTAGATAAAAAATCCAAGGCATTGTTTTTTGGACATGTGTGCTGCACAAAAGGAAGAGTAATAATGCATTCCTCCTTGTTTAGCAAAGTTAGGTACGCTGCCCTTGTACATAGGCTTTGTGTTACAATGGATGAGATAGGAACAATTGTTCCAGTGAAATAGGACATCTCCAGAGTGTCATACGCCACCAACAGTTGTGACACAGCCTTGTGCGATCTGCAGCGATGCTATCGTCCACAGAGCATGTATAACATCATGTTGGGTGGAGAAATAGGGCCTTGGGAATGTGTCACACAAGTAGTATGTGCAAATTTGTCAGCATCATTGTCTTGTTGGCCTAACTCAGCATTCTCAGGTCTTGTGGGAATGACAGGCAAAGTAGACACAATCATGTAGGCAACATGGACTGCAACAGTACAGTCACAGAGCATTGTCAGTGATGGTGATGAATTGTATGATGAATATGACACGTGTGATTTGACGTCTGATACCAACACACATTTCTTTTCATGTCTCACAGCTGGAAGACAACTCATCACACAGGGGGACATCAACACCTTCAAGGACCCACATGCCAGTGGTGAGTTCAGCCATTTAATATTGGCATTGTGAGATGTGATGAATGTCTGGGGGAAATCATTGATGTTGTAGCATGCAGTATGGGTGTGCATCACATGTACCTTGCCTCCAGTGTGATGATGTATTGTGGAAGTGTGAAGTGTGTACAAATCAGTAAGTGAAGATGGAGCAATGCATATGTCTTCCAGATGTAACTTTGCACATCCCCAGTCAGTGATACCCATGCAAGTGACATCTATGGGTTCTGTCACTACAGCACATGCATGTGGATTACATTGCGTACAGATAGGAGAGGAGACATGTGAGTGGTGTTGCTGATGAGTATGACCATACATGGAATGCATGTACATCCTTGACTGAGATGACTGTGCAAGTGGGCCCGATCATGCCCAAGGAGGCAGTGGTTTTCAGGCCGTGCGTGGTCAGACACAGGTCTGCACAGTCTTATTGTAGGTATGCTGCATACCAGCTTCACAGAAGTAGCAGGGCGTAGCTTTAAGCCAAGGATATCAAAGGCACGTTCCCCAAACACCAAGCAAAGATGGACCTATGTATCTCATTGGCATGTTTTGCCACTGCAATGGTGTTGCCAAGCTGTCTCCTTGGGGTCATTCCCCTGGTAGACTCCGGGGCAAATGTACAGGTCCCTCTCGCCAAATTAGTGACATTACTCCGCATGCATTTACACTGCATGCTTTTGCTCTGCAGTTATTTCTGCACAATATATTTTACAACGCAGGCCTCTACAACGCTATTCGTTAAAACGCATCTCCCAATATAACACAATTACCATTATGACTCCAGGGGGCCGTTACTTTGGGGAGTGCATTGTAACAGTTTGCACTGTAAAGCCCTGCGTTGTTAAATCGTCAGTGGAGTAAGAATTGCGGATCAAAGACATTCAGATTTATAAAAATTGAGTAAACTACGTTTCCCCCTCTCGCCAGCACCGCGTCACCTATTGTGAAGTTGTGGTGGAGAGAGGGCCTGCGCCTCATGTACAAGTCAGTGTTCAGCCACCTAACGTGTTTCCATGTGTGCTGCTTGATGCAGCACAAAAGTAACTGTAAGTAGGGCTGTTCCAGGATTGCTCATGTGCAGGAAGGGTAACCTTCCTACACATAAACAAGCCTCCCCTGCACACAGACGCCCTTGCACTCTAGTGCAAGGGTGCCAGTGTTGGTGCAGAGTTGAGGAACTTTACGCCGTCGCTGGGGGACACGCAGGGCTGCACATGATTATTGTACATATGATGCAGCACTGTGTTACAGTAGAGGATGAGTGAGGCGCTACACCTGGAGGGCTAATGCCTCCCTCATCCAATTCCTTGTACATGTCACCCTCAGTCAGGGTATGTCAAAGCACCATCATTTGACACTGACAGTCTCATTTGGTTGTGACACTACATAGCGACTCAAGTACGGAAGAGTGGGGCTTTAACCAGCGTAGAAGGGGAGGCCGACAAGGCTTTGCAGGATTCCAAGTACCCCAATACCAGGGGCCTGGTTTCTGGCCATACCCCATGTACCCTCAAGGGCCCCCACAGTTTTACCCTACTGGCAACAGCCAGCCTTTTTTAGAAAAGGTTGGGGCAGAGGGCGCGGAAGAAAAAGAGGGAATCAGCAACAACAACAGAGAAGAGTTCAATGGCAGGAATCCAACCAGAATGTGGTGGAAACCCGGAGCCACACCAAAAGGAGACCCTGATTGTTAATCTCTCTCAAAGGACTCTGACAGATATCGAGACAAGAGTCCTAGAAAAGGGACTTGGGTATGTTCCAACTCCCAGGACAGACAGGTTCCAGGAACAGTGCGAACTACAAAAATTCTTTCGGAAGGTACGCCTCAAAGCCTTCTTTAATGAGACACCAACACCACAGCAAACCGATTCTGGTTTACATAATGCCTCGACATTTACTCCCAACAATGGGATGGTACCCAACTAAGTTTTAACCTTCGAACAGGCCGTACTTAAAGATCTAGGGAGTGGTGCAACTAAGAAACATTTCAAAAACATCTCTAATGAAGAGTTGACGGCTGTTAACTCTCTTGCCAATGACACCTCCATAACCATCAAACAGGCAGATAAAGGGGGAGCCACTGTGATAATGGCCACCAGTGACTATGACATTGAATGCCAATGGCAATTAGAGAATCGGCAGTACTACACGCCTATCGCTAGGAGTCCCGGGACACGATTACACCAAACCATAACATCAATGGTTTTCTCGGCAGAAAGCCAAGGTTGGCTAAGCAAAAAGGAGGCGGAATTTTTGATCAAGAAGGATCCTAAAACTCCATATTTTTATACACTGCCAAAAATCCACAAGGGCGTTCAACCAGTCCCGGGACGTCCCATAGTATCTGGGATAGACTCAATACTTGAACCCTTGTCCGAGTTTTGCGATCACTTCTTACAGCCATTGGTAAAACAGACACCCTCATATCTACAGGACACCGCAGACGGCCTACGTCTACTAGCGAACTTCCCCAACACCAGTAACATCAGTCTAGTGGTCATCCTAGACGTAGAAGCCCTCTACACAAACATCCCGCAGAGGGCCACTCTAGGTGTGATTGAGGAAGCCTTCAACAAATCAGCCTGGAACTCGCCCACACCCAGTAGGTTCGTTCTGGAACTAGCAACACTGGTTTTGACCGAGAATTTTTTCGAATTCAAAGGTCAATTATACCATCAGACTCAGGGAACTTCCATGGGGAGCACCATGGCCCCTAGTGTAGCCTGTTTATACATGGCCTCTTTTGAGGAGGAATTCATTTTGAACGACTCTAACCCATACCATGAAAATCTATGCCTCTGGAAGCGGTTTATAGATGATATAATCATCTTCTGGCGAGGCGATGTGGATACATGTAATGATTTCTGCGTGTGGATTAACACCTTGAATCCATACCTCAGATTCACAAGTTCCATTTCAGACAACCAAATACCGTTCCTTGATCTCTTGATAAGGTTAGATAATGGTAGCTTGAGCACAACAATATATAGGAAGCCAACGGATCGCAACAGCCTTCTACTGTTCAGTAGTTGCCATCCGCGTGCCCTTAAAGAGAATCTTCCAGTGGGACAGTTTCTGAGACTCCGCAGAAACTGTAGTCAACTGGAGGACTATAAAACAGAAGCAGAAACATTGGCAAAAAATCTTACACATCGTGAATATCCCGCACGCAGTATTGCCCTTTCAAAAAACGTGCAAGAAACAATAACAGGGAGGCTCTATTAGAACCTAGACAAAAAGCACAAACAGAGACCTTGACATGTGTAACGACATACACTCCAGCCTCAATAGGATAAAAAATGTTATCAAGAAACATTGGGGCATATTAAATACTGGGAGCATGACCCTTGAACAACCACGCTTTGCTTTCAAACGATCAAGGAATTTGAAAGACATACTGATCCACACGAGGCCTAAGACACGAACGGTTAACACACAAAGACAGCTGTGGGACCTTCCGCCTGTTCAGGGTCACTACCCGTGCAGCACTTGCACAGTTTGCGCCCTCACAGCTGTGACTAAGAATATCATCTTCAATGCAACCTTCACATGGGAATTGCGTAAGCACACTAATTGTAATATGACAAATTGCATTTATATGATTACGTGCCCTTGTAATCTCAGATACATAGGGATGACCACACGTCCGGTCAAAGTGAGAATCACGGAACATCGCAGTAATTTCCGGTGTCAAAAGTGAATACCAAAATGTGCACACACTTCTTTAACACCCAACATTCACCAGACTCTTTCCGTTGGGTGATTCTTGAAACATTCACTAAAATCAGCAAAGATGCTTTGTTTTACAAAGAACAAAGATGGGTGCATCGTCTGTCTTCTGACACACAAGGACTGAATGAAGACATTCCTTGGAGTGCTTACGCACTTAAAACTCCCTTGGAATAGTATCTTATTACTGCATCATTGACACCTATTGACCTTCACTGGAACCCGTACATTAAGATTCACATTGCATGTTATATTACATACTGGAGACACCGTTCAGGAGATGATGATGAAGCCTTAGTGTGACTTTTACTCCACTCCAAAATGGCCTCCAAACTTGCCATAGACTTCAAAATGGCCCCCATTTTTCTTTTTTTTTTCTTTTTACCATGAACAGAGGTAGCGCCAAACTCATGGTGGTCTCCAACCAGTAAAATTCCTCAATAATTTTACTAATTCAACAACCTCTCAAACCCTGCACCCAATCGAGGCTGTTTCCAGAGCAGTTATAGGTAGAATCTGACCCGCGGCCCAAGTTATCGTACCCACTCCAATATGGCGCCCGCAGTGTGGAGACCAGCACAATGACTGCCCTCACACACGCGAGCGGTCCAGCAACAGCTGGTAGCAATCACGAGTTTATGAGGAGGAGTAGCGGGTATTTAAACCGGGCTTTCTCACTACACCATACCTCCCGGTCCTGGCAGCAGTGGGTAGGTCCCTGGACATATTGCATACTACGCAAACGTGAGTACTTTGTTAACCTTGGTGGTCTGTTGTTGTTCCCTACTGCTAACCCCTGTTAAATGGTTTCTCAGCCATTTTAAACACAGTCAACTAGGTAGATGCACCTTCCCTACCCCCCCTTTTTCTTTTTTCTTTTTTTATTTCCTTAACCTAACTTCAGTAACAAATATGAAGCCTGTGTATTTCCATCATAACAGGGACTATGACTTTTTATGATTTGGGCAACTTTAAAGAACTCCCCTTGAAATATGTTCACTTTTCCATGTAACAGCGTGATGTAGGAGCATGTTATTATACATTTTAAGGAGGCCCACATATCAAATCCTCTAGTTTATTTAATTTAAGCGCGATCAACTTCGCAAGCTGGCAGTTCTTAACTGTTCCTTTCATCTGTATACCCCTCTAGTATATGGGGAAGTTCCTCATATCTTGACCTACCGGGGATTGATGAAGCAGTAGTATATCCCAAATAGGGTGAGTCTTGTGCTCTTTCTGCAGTTTTGGGTTTTTAATACACTGATTTGGTCACTACATACATGAGACATAATGTGACCACAACAACATTTGGCACCTGGTGTATATATGCCTGTAACACCTCACCACTGTGTGCTGTGATTTAGACACACAGGGAACAGGACAGTAGTGTTTGATACTCGTATTATTGGTTTGATATCATGCATTAATATGTGATTTTCTCTCCATAATAGGTAGAACTAGTACTACCTGTCATTAGACAGAGTAAGTCATGGTGGCATAAACCTCTATCATTAGTTCATTATTGTTTTTTCGGTCCAGCTTAGTGTAGATAGTTTTTTAACTTTAGGTCCTGACGAATCGCCTCTAGACTTGTAGAATAGGCGAGAAACATGTTGACCAACCACACGGAAGAGCGTCACACCTGAGACATTAACTTAGCATTGCGCCTTTCCTTTTTATTTTAATCAGGGTAGGAGACCCCACAATTAAAATTATTTTTGCTGGTACTCCCAACCCTGTTTTAATTCACATAAACATCACACACCACTCATTCATCTACACTCACTAAGCCCCTCACCCCCACGGCACCAAACGGCTATTTGGAAAAAGATCTCCTCATTGGGAGCCCGTCAGGCATTACAGCGCCGGCCAGACGAGGAGCAGCCTGATGATGAAGCATGACACCCAACTGGGTGTGTGAGGGCATTATATTCCAAAGAAATGGATTCCCATCTCTTTGACTCTGTAGCCTACTGTCTTTTGTATATTGCTACACTCTAGATTATTTAGGAACAGCACAACTCTAATTTTCATACTACATGTCACATGCCATGCACTGTCATGTCAGTCTCCCCAGCATGTTGTTACTGATACTGGATTCCACATTGCATTGTCCAGGTCACTTTCTAACTTCACAATGTTACGTTACAGTGTTTCACGGACCTTGTGTTTCTGAGTTGAATGGAGAACATTGACATAGTTATCAGGACTCACATCTTGTCATTGCTCTTATTTGACAGACAACATGTCGCCAGAGGAGTCCCACGCCTTCCAGGTGAGGAAGGACCGGTACCTCCATATCAGAAAGGTCTCAAAGGGATATCGCAACATGGCACGGAGGTACCAAGAAGACCGGGCAGCTGGTAGTTGGAAGTCGGTGCCCGAGGCAATGACCCACGGTAGGCAGAGTGTCACACAGGCCATCCCTGGCCCCTCTGGCGACAGGCAAGGCTCCCGGCGTGGACAGGCAGCAACACACCCCCCTTCAACAACACACACACAAGGGACAATGCCACCTGCACCAGCAGATCAGGTGGTGCCGTTCACTGTGCAGGACCGGTGCACAGTCATGGACAACAATGTTATCCTGGCAGAAATACGTCTGGAAATGGCGGAGCTTACCAGGCACCTGCAGGACATAAAGGCAGCCCTGGGTCTCCCATATTGAGCGGACTCAATGAGTCCCATCCCCCTCTTCTCCCTTCCCCCAGTGTTATTTATTGTTCTTGGTTAGTGTTAGGTAAGTATTTTAAGTGTTAGGTAGTGTAGTTGTAGTGTAGGTATAGTAAGTGTTAGATTTTAATCTAGTTTTAGATATTTATTCTTCTATAGTATTTGGGGATAAGTTTCCTTTTCCTTTGGGTGGGGGTTGATGTATTTGTTGTTATATAAAATAAAAAATCCCCAAAAATATATATTTGTGTAGGTTAACTGTGTAGTTAGTTTATGTATAGTTTAGGTGTCTTTGTCCAGTCTCATGATGTGCTTTAAGGGTGGGAGGGGGGTTGATGTCTTAGATATGTTGTTGCGTGTTTAGGAATAGTTATGGTAGATAGTTTAGGTTATCATTCACTTTGTTCCAGTTAGTTTAGATTAGGTTAGTTGTAGTAGTGAGTAGTGTTAGTTTAGGGTAGTTTATTTGGTACTTTCATAATAAATGGTTACTACTTTAAAATTCTGGTTGAACTTATGTCAGGGGTGATTTGGTGGAGTGTTGCTTTTTACCTTGTATGCAACGTATTCTATCACACGACAATCATTTGAATGTGTACGTGTGGTCATGACATGTTACTTAGCTGGACGGGTAGTGTCAGGATACTTTAGTTATGAGCACAGTAAACTTGCATGGGTAACATGGTGGCAAGTAGGAGTTACGGCCTAGGCTAGGGACACTCTTTTGTGAAGTTTGACATCTTAAGTGTGACTCACGGAGTTGGTCAGCACATTGTTGCCCATTTACAACACAACGTAGGGACATGGGCTTGAGCAGATATTGACATTGCAATTCTTATCCATCATGAAGATGGATGTATGCGCCGGGTACCACAGATTCCGTCCACCCCATGCATATCACATGAGCCTGGCGCAGAGTCAATCTACCATGCACAGACATCGGCACACTTGCTGCGTAGTGCAAGTGTGGCAGCATCATTTGAACTGGATGATCCTGAGCATGGAGGCTCAACCTCCTGCCCATGCAGAATGTTGTCATTTAGCGGATCTAATGTGCACGGCATATGGCAGTACAATGGGCCTGATTCACAAAAGTAATCTGAGACAAAATCCTAACTTGACGACTTTGGGTATTCACAAAAGGCATTTAGGAGTAGTAAAGTTAGGAATCCTAACTTTACTACTCCTAAACGCCTTTTGTGAATACTGAAAGTCGTCAAGTTAGGATTTTGTCTCAGATTACTATTGTGAATCGGGCCCATAGTTCTGCTGCACACAGGAGGGGGAATGTAGCATTGCTCCCTGTACTGCCAGTGTCATAGCCACTTCTCCCAGCTGCTACTTTTGGCATTGGCTCATAGTGATGCCATCCTTGAAATGGTGGTACAACATCTGACTATATGCTAATTGCAGTGCACTACACATCCCTAGACACATTGCCCTATCCGCTCACAGTGGTCACAGCATGAGAGGGTTCCTTATTGACAATAAGGCATTGTTAGGCCACAGGAAGGGGCTGACTGAGGACTTGCACTTTGGGATAAGTCCCTGTTGCCAACACCACTTCACTGAAGCAGACATTGTGGTTCCAATAGCGGCTGGTAGGCATATGCCCTAGCGATTCTTCATCTATGTGAATATGGTGTGCTCCATCTTGGAATGTGACATGCAATGAGCCCCATCACAACAAGCTTTGTCCACCCCGTAGAGTGTGAGTAGATCTGCAAAGTGAGACTTTGTAGCAATGGTAAAGGGAGACACTACTTGTGGCATGCAACTGACTTGGACATATTTGCACACATGCCTATTTCCATCATGTACGTAGGGCTAAGTTGGAATCTTGCTGAAATGTATTTGAGCAATGACGGCACGGCTAGTTCACACATACCCGGTCATCTCACTACCTATCTGGGACACAGTTAAACATGGACATTTCTCAAATGTCCCTTGGTGTACGTTTTGATGGATTCACTGGGCCACCATTTGTACAGACTTCTATGCTTGAATGGTCATAGACAACACACACATGTGTAACTGAATTTTCTTTTTTTTTAAATCCGCATTGTCTCTGTTGGAGACTGGGCCAATACTTGGCTCTAACAAGCCCCACATTCCAGAGATGCCCAGTGGAGGGCCTGACAGAGTACTTCAGGGGTGACATGTCCAGAGGAAGAGGTTGAGTTCAGTCAGCAGGCTGATTGCAGTGTCATTGGGAACCACACAAATCATGGCAGTCCATACTGAGGTCCAAGGTGAGTGTCAAAGAGTGGATCTGGGGACAGTGGGAGCTGATGTTCCGGGGCATGATGCTAAGCACTGATCCAAGGCAAAACAGTGCATTTGGCACAGATGGATGCTACCGCTTTCTTCTTCGCAATAATGCAGAATCATCCACATCTTCGTCCTCTGATGTGTCATGTGCCTCACATGTGCGTGGTGGTAGATTGGCTGCAGCACTGTGAGGCACCGACACATCAGGGGGTGGAGATGTGGATGTAGAAGCAGCAGAGCATTCATCTGTGCCAAACCTTGATGCAGCAATGCAGTGATAATCAGCTGCAGGGCATGGAAGATTCCAGCTACGTCTCGTTGGTGTTCAGCCGTGGCAGCCATTTGTTCTGCTTGCATCCGCTCCATGTTCTCCATTATCATTCGCATGTGAGCCAACTCCTGGCTGGCATCGCTGGAGCCACTCTGACTGGACAGTTGTTCTTGTCTCTGAGTCATGACTCCAGCGATGTCAGCCATGGAATGTCGGAGTGCATGGAGCGGACTGTGGGTGTCTGTGATGTTCTGTAGGTGGTCCCGGATGGCACTCAGACACTCACATACGGCATCGAGTTTGGCCGCCAGGCTGTCAAACCCCACCCGCACCTGATCAGCCATCTCCTGCTGGACCTCTACCGCACGGCGTTGAAATGCCATCAGTGGGTCCTCAAGGTCCGGGGAGACAGCTGTGGTGGTAGGTGCTTGCTGGTGGGTGGTTTGTGCAGGGGGTGGAGTTTCCACAACGCAGCTGGATGGCACTTCAGTGACCGTGGCCTGCACCATGTTAAAATGTTTAGGGTGCAGGCATGCAATTCATCATGCACTGTCACTTGCCTTGTCAGTGTGGCTCACAGACAGTCAGCTTTGCTGGGTAGTGCACATGTGCATGAGTTTGGTGCGAGAATGGTTATGTGTGAGGAGGGACCCCTTTAGGCAGATTGGCAATGATGGGATAATTGCTGTTTCTATGTGTGCTGCACAATGCAGTACATATGTACATCCAGGTAGCTTAGGCTCTTGTGATTTCTCTTGTGTGCATGTCGTCAGTCATGTTTTTCCTTGCATGCATTGCTTACTGCCCTCCTGTTGGCTTACCCATTGTGAGAATGGTGCAGCGTGAGTTTCTATTGTTGTTGCAGGCTGAACAGACAGTGACAACACCTATTACCCTTAATGTTGGGCCCACGTGTGGTGTGTACGTGGGCCTAGATTTGATGGATGTGGATTTCAAAAAGCGTATTAGTTGTGCTCAGGCCCTATCACCCCCCCACCCCTCCCATCAGATACAAATGGCAGGCTGATGTGTGTTTGTGTATTTGCCACGCAGATGGTCACATGGATGATACATGCTGTCCTTGTTCAGATTATTGAATGCCGGGGTTTTCGTGTGGATGATGACAGACATGACTGCATATTTGTTCACTGAAACTGTAGACTTAACAAACAGACAGGCTTACATGCACATCATGGTGTAATGGGCAACTCACAGCAGGACTGATGTGGAATGCTGTTTTCTGTATGGCACATGTGTACACTTGTGATTGGAGGAGTCGATTTTGACCTAAGGGGTGATGGTGCCATTTAGCTACTTGTCATTATTTGGTGCTACTTTGCTATTCTTGCTTGTTGTCATACTTAGGATGTCATCCTTCTTTACAGGGACATTGTAGTTCTGTGAGTATGGCACACAGACAAGTCATGTAGTACATATTTGGGTGACACATTACTGATATGCATAGTCCATGCACTGTAGTGTTGTAGGCATATCCCCCTGCTCATAGTATGACATCACATTTGGACTCAAGCCTGCTGAATGTGTGCATTGTGGGATATGCACCTTTTAGACAGATGGCTACATGATCACTTTGTTGTGATAATGCATGTGTTTATGGTATGCAGACTCACTAGATGCTTTCTCACTTAGTGTACACAGGACTGCATCTCATAATCAAGCAAGGGGGCACATTGACTGGAGATGTGGCAGGATGTCTAAATGGCCCCCTTGCCTCAACCCCACGCATATGCATGTACCCGTGTGTCTGAGTTGTGTGCAAGATTGTGTATGAGCAGTAAGGTCCTCCTTGATGCACATGCACATTCTTGCACACGACTCAGACACACGGGCACATGCATATGCGTGGGGTTGAGGCAAGGGCGCCATTTTGACACCCTGCCGCATCTCCAGTCAATGTGCCCCTTTGCTATTTGATGTTGCACTTAGTTTGTCACCTGATGTTAATCTTGGACTCTATTTTTTGGGTACTTTTCTGTGCACATTTCCAGGACTGTGAGCCCACCAATATGTGTCTTGCAATGTATTGGTTGAGAAGGGTGATATGTGTCTATGCCACCAGGGAGAAGTGTATCCGTGACATGATCCGCAGTCATTGTGGGTGTGCACTGAGATATGTTTAATTGGGCATGAGTGCCATTGGGACCATCCACCTCGTCCCCCCAGTCCCTGGTAGTTACTCACCCTGTTGCTGATGTGTCTGGTCCTGTTCAGCAGTATCCTGTCCCGGAACTCCAACCACCGTCTCCTCGGTGATGACAGGGGACACCTATTCCTCCAACGCATCCAGCTCCTCCTGTGGCGCTGGACTCCCACCTCCATTCTGCATTGCTGCTTTGAGATTGGCTGCAAGTTTCACCTTGGTCTTGCGCTTAGCATCATGCCAGCTCATGCAGTCATCCACTGTCCTCCTCACCTCTCCGACAGCATTCACCTTGGCTGCGATGGACTGCCATATTGCATTTTATGTTCCCAATGACACTGTGGAACTGACAAAAAGCTGTTGTTGTTTTTCTGTCACCTCCGCAATCAGGACCTGGTTTTCCTGCTGACTGAACCAGGTCTTCCTCTTCCTCTTCTCCTTGCCCTTCCCCTGGGTCTCTACCTGGTCCTCCTGGGTGTTTGGGGGGTTGTTGTTTGCTTCAGTACTGGGTCCAGCTTCCTCCATGGTTCTTCAAATCTTTTTTTTTTTTGTGTTTGGGCTACATACCGGGCGTTTTATAGTGGTTTTGCAGCCCAAACGTGAAAAAAGTGGCGTCACGCTGAATAGCGTGCAGTTTCTGGCCGCTAATTGGCCTTTCGCCACTTTTTTCACGTTAGCGTCAGGATTTTTATCCCCGTGCCGCTGTTCATTACGCGGGAAAGTTCACACGGTAAGATAAACTATCGCCATTTAGCGGTGTGTTGGGAATACACCGCTAATACGGCGATAGTTAACCGCGGTATAGGGCGATAAAAAAACTAGCGCTAACTTCCGTTAGCGATAGTTATCGCCAAATCTTGTACATATGAACCCACTGTGTCTTGCTTGAGATTTGCGAGCCACACCCTTCCATGGGACAACCTCCAGAGGTAAACCGCATAAGTGTATCATTTTACAGAGATTACAATTTACGCATGGAGATATCATGCACTATTCACCTTGCCCACTGTTTGCTCCTGATTTCATTCTGCACTAGCATTTTGCATGAACTCTGGTCAGGTTATCTTAGTTGATCTGACTTTGCATAGATTCCTAGGAACTTTTTGCACTGTTCTTGCCCTATTCCTCACAATTTTCCTAAATAATCAGGGTTTTTGCTTACACAATCCCAAATTTTTAACAACTTTAAAACAAAAATACATTTGGGGCAAAGGTTGATGAACGATGATGATTGTGGTGCTTTTGTGCCTTGTAGGACTCCTTTGGACCGCCCAAGAACTAAAATATAGTAAATCTGGACTCCCAATTGGCCTTTCTAACACCACTTGGGAACAGTGATGGGCATGGGGAAAACATATTACTGTGACCTGAAATGCTTGTCACACTAGTGTACTTTTTAATTCCATTTCCAGAGCATTTCTGATTAATGATGATTACCACACAGTTGTTCAGTAAACCAAAGCTGAAAGCCAATTAAATGAAATGAATGTACCGAGCGCATAGAAGAGCTGTCTTTCATAGCTTTTTCTCACCCCTGGGCTAGACAGTTTACAAAGAAGCGTGGAACATCCGCTGAAATTAGTTGTTCCGAAAAATCCAAAGCATCCAGCTTCACTCATTGTCCTCAAATCTCTATGCCAAATAGTCTCCCTTTCACCTCTTAACATGATAAAAACCAAACAGGATTAGTGGTTAATGCTTTTCGTAGCACTACAGGATTTTAAATATGTGTCATTTTTAGTTCTGGCTTAGCACTGAATTGTTTCTGTTGAACTATTGTTACAAATTAAATCAAATATAAATAGGGTGGGCTGTGGCTCCTCTCTGGGGAGTAAATTTGTCTTACCTCACGATATTGGCTGTTTGCTGTATCATTTTACTTCCTATGGTGTGCTTGTTTCGCATCAGGGGCTATTTTACCTCTCAAAAGTACTCTGAATTATCACATATTAAATTATTTATATTATATGTGTATTTTACAAATAAATCAGTTTTTTACAGTAGCAAGCTTAATTAAAGTTTTGGTCGGGATTCAATATGCAAGTAAGATATATTGGCTTTGCCAATGCTTGTTCAATTTGTTTTCGCTTTAAAATGTGACTTGTGGCTGTTCTGGAAGCAGGTTGGTCAGTGCTGAAGAGTTAAGCTCGAAGGTGTTGGTTAGCTGTTAGGGGGTCAGCTTTTATTATTCCTAGATGTCTAAAAACACCATGTAACTGACTATATCTGTTGGCAAAACATCTGGGGACCCGATTCACAATGGCAAACTTACACTTTTGTATAAGTTTACATTTCTTTTCTATTCACAAAGGTATTTTACGAGTAGTAATTTTACGACTGCGGAGTGTCCGCACTCCTGGCGGAGACTATGCACATAAAAAGATAGGTCTGGCTACTACTCGTAAAATTTGTGAAAACGAAAAAAAACGTTAACTTACTCAAAAGTATAAGTTCACATTTATGAATCGGGCCCCTGATGTCATATCAATGACACATACAGCATTATTGAAGTATGACATTAAATCAGTCATACTTGTTGCATACACGGGGGCCACCCGCCCGTCCGGGATGCGGGCAGCAGGGCCTTGCAAGCGCGTCAATAAATGCACGCACACACCGTGTCTGAGTTAGGCGCGGACTGCCGTGCGCAGCTCCGCCCATATTTATTTATACTCGCGTTCACGCCATCCGGCGTGAACGCAGGGACTGGGAACTTCCGGCACGCGCCGGCGGAAACCACTAGCCCGCTGACCGCCACATCCCATCTCAACTCAGTCCTTGACTGGATCTCATGAGTCTCACAGTTCACTTACTTGACAGGCAAAGTCTCTCAGGCGGGTGCTCGGCTGGGGGTTCTCCCTCAGGGCATACCTGGATGGGCCCCGGCGGGGACTTGATGCAGGGACAGGGGTGCAAGGCGCCAACGGTGATCCAGGGGCCTCTGGGGTCGCCTCCGGACCTGCCGGTGATGGAGCTGGTCCCGGATGGTGGTCCTCTGCCTCTCGGGGTTCTTCCTGGCTGGCGCTGTGTTCTTCGGGGTTGCCGGCAATGTCAGTGTGGGAGGTGGGGTTGTCTACTTATTTGAACCATGAGACATTGCAGGTCACGGTTTCTCCTCCTTTCTCAACTGTCACCATGGTCCCCTTCATGTCAACAACTGTCCAGTAACCGTGCTCATACCGAGTCCGGAATTTTCCCCCAGGCCTCCTGTCTTGCATGATGACAGTGTCTCCTCGCCGTAGCTGACGGGACACCGCTCTTCGGGCCTGGCTGGCGGTGTTGTTGCACTTTTCCCTCCGCCTGAGGGCGCCCTCTTCGTCAAATGGAGGGGGGGACCACCCCGGTGCAGTGGGGAGGCCATCTCGGCGGTTGCCGTTGAACATTAGCGCCCAGGGTGCTTGGCGCGTTGAGCAGTGAGGGGTGCTCCGATATTCCCACAGGAACCTCTGCAGTTGGTGTTCGGGGTCACTTTGCTCCGCTACTGCGATGCGAAGAGTCTTGTTGATTGTCCTCATAAAACGTTCAATCTCCCCATTGGCTTGGGGCCATTGCGGGGTGATGCGCCTGTGCCGGATGCCATGGTGTTGTAGGAACTTGCGGAATTCGTGCCCCTGGAACGGGGGTCCGTTGTCGCTGTGGAGTTCATCCGGACATCCGAACATGGTGAATATCTTTTCTAGAGCGGGGCCAACATGCAGGAAGGCTGTTGAGTTCACGACTTCTACCACAGGGTATTTTGAATAGCTATCGATTAGGGCTAGTGTGACTCGGCCGTCAGGGAAGCTTCCAAAATCCACGCTCACTTTCTCCCAGGGGCTTTGCCCGTGTTCCTCCGTGTGAATTGGTGCAGGCCTTTCGGGCCCACTCGTCACTTGACAGGATGGGCATCTCCGGACTGTCTCTTCCACACAGGCATCCAGGCCCGGGAACCAGACCTTCTCCCGCATGCGGGCCCTTCATGTTCTCCACTCCTTGGTGCCCTCCGTGGGCGAGTTGTGTTGCCCTTAGTTGAAGGGATGCAGGGATGACGATGCGTGGTCCTCTGAGGAGGATGCCTCCTTGGGTGAGGCTCAGCTCATTTCTGACTCTCCACATGTGAATCAAGCTTTCCTTTTCTGGGCTTGACCATGAGTTCGCGGAGTGTAGGAATTGACGCCACTGCACTCCTTGGACAGCGTCCCGGACCTTGGTTATGGCTGGGTCCTTTTCGGCCGCTGTAGCCACCTCTTCGAGGGTCAACGCTCGAGGGCACGTGAGTGCAGAGATCATGTTCAGGTGGGCTTCGGTGGCGTCGGCGTTTGGTTCTTCACCTCCCACTCCTGTTGTGTCTGGGTGTCTCGACAGGAAGTCGGCCGGGTTCTTGGCACCGGGCCGGTAGGCTAGGTCCATTTCGTAGTGCTGGAGCCCAATGGCCCACCGTTCGATGCATGGTGGTGGGTGGGGTGCTGATCCCTTGAACAGCGGCACCAGGGGTTGGTGATCCGTGATGAGGGTAAATGGGTGCCCGCATATGTATAAGTGGAAATGTCTGCAGGCTCAACGGATTGCTAGGGCTTCCTTTTCAATTTGAGCATATCGCTTCTCTGTCGGGGATAGTGCTTTGCTGGCACATGCTAGAGCGGCCCATCGTACGGGCTCTTGTTCCTGAGTGAGGATGGCCCCTAAGCCTACGGGGCTGGCGTCCACGAGTATTTCTGTCCGTTTGGCGGGGTTAAAGTACACCTGCGTGGTGTGGTCAAGGAGAGCGTTCTTGATGGCTTGAAACGCTGTCTCTTCGGCGGAACCCCACTGCCACATGGCATCTGCTCGGGTGAGGTTTCGGAGTGGCTCTGCGATGGTGGCTAGATCTGAAATGAAACGACCACAGTACGTAGCCATCCCCAAGAAACTGTGGACTTCGGCCACAGTGAGAGGGGCAGATGCGTTCTTGATGGCTTGGGATTTCCGAGGGTCTACCTGTATGCCTTCCTGTTTGAACGTTTAGCCGAAGAACTCTATTTTTTGTTGGAACAGCAGGCACTTCACCTTGTGCAGGGTGACCCCGTGGTCCAGGAGTCTTTTCAGCGTGGCTCTCACGTGCCGGTAGTGTTCTTCAGCCGTTTGCGAGTGGATGAGGATATCATCACTCACGTTCAATACGCCAGGTAGCCCGACCAGGATCTGCTTGACTGCGTTTTGGAATATTTCAGCGGCAGAGGATATGCCGAAATTCAGCAGTTTATATCTTCGGAGACCTAGGTGTGTGCTGAATGTGGTTATGTAGCGACTGTCTTTGGCAAGGGCTAACTGATGATAACCTGCATTCAGGTCCAGCTTTGAAAACCATCTGGATCCGTTCAAGTTGGTCACAATATCATCCATGGTCGGCGTTATGTGGCGTTCGCGTCGAATGGCCTTGTTGGGGAGGCGCATGTCAATGCAAAGTCTGATCTTCCCCGGTTGGCGAGGTTTCTCGGCGATCACCATGGGTGACACCCATGGTGTGGGCCCGGACACCTTCCCTATGACCCCTTGATCTTCGAGCTTCTGCAGCTCTTCTTCCACTAGCAGTCGGAGGTGAAGAGGGATCCTCCGGTGTCTTAGCGCCGTTGGTGGGACGGTCGGATCTATGTGTAGTTGGATGGGGGCCCTCTTTATTCGTCCTAGTCCCTTAAACAGGTCCTCAAACTGGCTAAGCAGTTCTTTTGTCTGGTCAGCTTGTACGCTCCTGGCGAACGTCACCAGTCCCAGGTCTTCAGCTGCATGACTGCTCAGCAGTGTGTCTGCTTCCTGGTTGATGACATGGATATCGATGGAGATTTCGGTGTTTTCGGACCGCACTGGCATGGTCATTTTGCCTCGGAGGGGTAGTGGTGAGCTGCCTCCGTATGCGAAGATTTTCGTCTTTGACGGTCTGAGTTCAGGTTTGGGCCTCAACTTGTTGTATTGCTGGATCCCCATGACTGTCACTGAGGCTCCGGTATCAATTACCGCATTGACTTCTGACTCTGCAATCTGTATCGTGCATCGGGGCTGGGGCCGTCTCCAGCTTTTCAGGGCTTGGGTGAACGGAACTAGGTACGTCTCTTCTTCATCTTCCGATGTAGAGTCGTTTCCCTGGTAGACTGTTTGCTCTTTTCTCTTCCCTCCTGGCGGGGATGCTAACGAGACACACGATAGCTGGCGGACGATCCTCCTCATTTGTTTGGGTCGGTTCCCTTCCTTACGCTGTGTTTTCTTTCTGCATACTGAGTCAAAGTGGTTTGCGATGCCACAGTTAGTGCATGTCTTCCCTTGCAACGGGCATGACTGTGGGGGGTGTTCCTCGTAGCCGCAGTACCGGCATTGATTCTTTGGGGTTTGCGGCTGGTGATCTCGTGGTCTGTGGGCCTTGTCCCTCGGTCTGACTGCTTCAGCTCATTCTGTCTTGACGATGGCGCCTTTCTCTGCGCCGCGCACCAGCGCAATGTCCATCTCTTCTACCCGCGCCGCTGAAAGGTCATGTGAACGAGCCAGCACTAGGATGTCATTCATGGGTATGTTCGGTTGCCTGAGTATGAGGCCTCGCACGGTTTTGCTGCGTATTCCCAGAATCAGTTGGGCTCTGATCTCTTCTGCGGCTCTGTCTCCCATGAGGTGAGTACTGGCTAGTTCTCGTAGCCGCGCATGAAAAGCGTCTACTGATTCACCCTCTCTTTGCTTGGCTTGTCTCAGCTTGAAATGCTCAAAGTCTTGATTCAGCTGGGGGTCAAAATGTGTGTTTAGGGCAGCGACTGCCGCTGCGTAGTCCTCGGGGGGCCCTGTGTCGGGAAGATGCTTGAAAAGCAGGTAGATCTCTTCCCCCTCATAATGGAGCAGTAGTGAGCGTTTCACTGTACCGTCCTTCTCCCTGGTGGCGATGAAATAGTTTTCCAGGCGGCTGAGCCAGGTCTGCCACCTTGGTGCTGCCGTGGAAGGGTCCGCTGACTCGCTGAACGGAGGTAGGACTCCTGTGGGAGGGTGGTGCGTGGTCGCTGGCGCTGGGGCCTGTGCGTCATTATCCTGGTCTCCCATGGTGGCAGCAGGTGAGTGTCACTGGGTGGCACAGCGAGGGTGTTTCGCCCTAGTGATGAGCCCTGGTGTGCTAGGCGGTGGTGTCGAAGCGTCAGACTGTGCGCGGTCCGCTTATGGGCGCGGCCTTGTAGCGCGTGGGCAGGGCGGCCTGGGTCAGGGCGCTCTCGCGTGGCCTTCCTTTGTGGCGTGTGACTCACCCGAGGCGGTGTGTGCACCGGTCGCCCTGATGAGTTGATGCTGGGGCGGGGACAACTGTTGTGTCCTGCCTTCCCTGTCGTTGTCTACACAGCCAGTGAGTGCCTTGCGGTGTGGCCTGGGGAGCACGCCGATGCCTTGGATCACAGAGGCGCTTCGGCGCCACCCAGCGGGGAGCACAGACGAGCGTACATAGAACCGCCCTCGTCGCCAATGTTGCATACACGGGGGGCACCCGCCCGTCCGGGATGCGCGCAGCAGGGCCTTGCAAGCGCGTCAATAAATGCACGCACACACCGTGTCTGAGTTAGGCGCGGACTGCCGTGCGCAGCTCCGCCCATATTCATTTATACTCGCGTTCACGCCGTCCGGCGTGAACGCAGGGGCTGGGACCTTCCGGCACGGGCCGGCGGAAACCACTAGCCCGCTGACCGCCACAATACTCATCATGAGCAACAGGAGGCCAATGATTGATTGAAATTACCAGATGCTAAAATAAACGTTTAAACTTTGTTGTCCAGGTTGCAGTAAAATTTAAAGAAATCAGTTATGGAGCTGTAGAGTAAATGACAAGTTTATATCTTCACAGGTATGAGACACCAAAGACATAATCTCCTGAGACGGTAAAGAAATCCTGTGAGTAATAAAGGGGAAGGTTAGCTAACGTGCTAAATGGTTTGGCGTTAAATTATTAAGCGATGCGACTCTAAGGCACGTAGGGGCATATTTACAAGGGCTTTATCTCCGCTTTTTTGGCTTAAAAAAGCAGAGATAAAACTATCGCCCTATTTACAAGAGGGTGCTAACATGCATAATCGCATGTTAGCACCCTTTTTCCCAACGCCTCCCTTTGCATCTCTAATGAGATGCAAAGTGGACGTACCCCGGATGGACTACCTTGCAAATATCGCTGATGTTCACATCGCGATATTTACAAAGTTGTTCTAGCATTTTAGCACACGTTAGTTTTTGGAGAAAACCGCTGTTTTCTCCAAAAACTAACATCTGCTAAAATGCAGACTTACCTATCCCTAACATTGGGGTGGATTATGCTGATACGACCCTGTGGGTCGTATCAGCAAGGTTATCGCCGTTTTTCAGGGAACATCGCTGGAAAACCAGCGATGTTCCCTGCAAAACGGCGATAACCTCGCTATCTCTGGGATTTTTATCGCCCTGGAGAAACGCGTTGTTAATAACGCGCTACCAGGGCGATAAATTCCAGAGATAGCCTGCGATAACAAAATTATCGCTAAGCACGGCCAGCGATAATTATCGCTGGCCGTTGATAATATGCCCCTGAGAAGTTAAGAAATGCAAAGCAGGTGTCTCGTCTCACGCACAGGGCCTCGATCACGTGGATTGTCGACGGGCGCACTTTCGAGGCAAAACGGTGCCACCAATATTGCGTCCTGTGAAAACTTCCTGTCAAAATGAGTGACAGTTTCAGCTTGAAGTAAAACTGCTTATTTCTAGAAAACTCGCTAAATGGTGCTGAAAGTATTTCCCACAGGAATAGCTGAAATATCACCAGAAAATCAGAGCTATTTCTCAAAAATCAAAAGGTGAATGAAACAATAGGTGATGTACATGAGGGGTCTAACTTTTTACGTACATCTTATATAGCCTACAATTTTAGATTATGTCTGCATATACGAGAGCCGGTTGTGGTCTATCAAAGCACTGACTTTCCGTATTATTCTCTGTGAAGGATTTCAGTGATTATACTATTCAAGACTCCTGTAAATTTATTTTTGCAGTTTTATATGGTGTGAACTTTGCCCAAGGGCATTAGAGAGCTTGGCATGAATTAGATTACTACAAGATGAGATTCTATTTTCAAGTAACTTGCACAGAAACCCAGAATGTGGACTGGAAGTCAGAACTCGACTCGAACCTGGTTCTCGGTTTTCTAAAGTCAACAGCTCTGGCCAGTAGGCCACATCTCTTCTCCAATATCCTTCTGGCTTTCAATGAAGCTCTACAAGTATTGGAAAATGTAAACCTGCAGTCTGAAATAGTGACTGAGATAATTTAGTGTGCTTTTAAATGGCGGAAATCTCTATATCAACATGTCAAGCACATGAAATTGAAAACAAATTGCTGTAAAGCAGTCTATGCATTGGCAAGTCAATCAACCTTGCATTACATTTCATAAGTAAAATAGAATTCCAATTAGGCAATTTAACAGTTTTCAATTTACTGAACCCGGATGGAAGGCTGAGTCAGCCCTGCCATGAATTGTCCTAGCAATGAATGTATAGGTCACTAATCCATCCAGTCGGCATAGAGATGTCCACTTTACACTCCATGTCACATATATTTTACACCAGAGTGAACTGGAAAACGTAACATTAAATTGAAATTCCTAACAGAGGTACGCCCATAACAGCAATATATGATTTGCATGAATTTCATTTTTATTCTCCTTTCTTTGTAAACTTCCTCCCAGGTAGTTCCCTAAGCTCCCTGTTACATTTCAAAAGTACCTGTGCTATTCACCCATCCGTAGCACCGTTGCTAAGCACCCATGCTGGAACCCTCAAAGTCTCTGCAAGGCACCAAAGATGACCACTTCTTCATCCGTGCTATTGCCAGTCCCAACAACCGTAGCAGCTGCTAGGATTTGCACCTCTTCTTCATGCTGCTCTCATGTTTGCAGGGTCAGACTGGCCTATAGGGTTATCAGGCAGTGCCTGATATGCTGGTCTGACAAGTCAATGTGTGGGCCGTGTTTTTGGCTGTTTGTAGGCCTGGTGAACGATATGCTGGGCCTGTCTTTAATGTTGATTTCCACAAACATTGCATGCAGCAAGCTAAAATCCACCCTGTCATCCATAACTTGCAAAACACTTACACAGCATGTTTGTAGAATTTCAAAACTGCCCAATTTGCAAACGTGCCACTATTATAGCTTTCTTATTTACTAATGGGGTCCCAGGCCTACATTCTGTCAGTCCGACTTGTTGCCACCAATGGTGAAAACAACCTGGACATGCCCTAGGACTCATAATATTGATCCTCAGACACTGTTGTGCCATGTGAACCAAGGACCAAACATCAACCACTCCCATGGAATTCACGTGAAGGTACACATTGATTTGGCTTATTTATTTAACTGTATGTGCACCACCAATACCACAATTGCAACACCTTATAAATATATAAACTACATAATAACAGGTCAAAACACCTAAAGAGAAAATAAGATACATCGTATAATTAAACAGATACATTTCTTCTGACAGCTATGATGCTTCCTCAACATTAGTGCCACATTTATATTTTGCATTCACCCCGACAAATAATTGTCATAGTCTAAGGGGGATATTCTCAAGAACGTGTGATAATCATTGCCAAATTAGCTTAACGCAACTTCTCACATCGCAGTCTATCGCGGGAAAATAACGCCGTGTTAACGTTGTATTCTCAACCCGGCGGCACCATGCGATAATTCCACGACATCGCGCCAAATGACCGCGTTAAAATTAACGCGACGCCAAAAAAACGCGAAACACGAACGCGAAAAAAGTTGCGATGTGGCCAACCGCGATAAAAAAATCAGCAACAGGCCTGCAATTCCCACGCGGCATGCGGGAAAATGCACTACAAAAGCACCGAAAAACACAAACAAATAATTCAAACTGTGTAGCACCATGGAGGAAGCCGGAGCAAGTCCAGAGGACGACCAGAACCCCACAAGCCCCCAGGAGGACCAGCCTGGGACCTCAGGGTCACGGAAGGGCAAGGAGAAGAAGACGAGGTTCAGTCCGCAGGAAAACAGAATCATCATCATGGAAGTGATAGAACACCACCAACAACTGTACGTCACCTCCAACGTGTCATTGGCAAATAAAAATGCAATATGGCAGTCCATCCTGGACAAGGTGAATGCAGTCGGAGTGAGGAGGAGGACAATTGGAGAGGTCAAGAGGCGCTGGAATGATGCGAAGTGCAAAACCAAGAAGAAACTCGCTGACAACCATCAGGCAGCAATGCAGACTGGAGGTGGCAGTCCAGCGGAACACCAGGAGCTGGATGAGATGGAGGAAATGGTGGCCACAGTCATCAGTGGGGAGACGGTGGCATGAGTTGGGGGTCCGGACACTGCTCGACATGACCTGACACAACAGCACCAGGGTGAGTACCCAACAGGGACTGGGGGGACGGGGGGAGATGGGCACAATGGCACACATGCACAATTAAGTAGAGCACACTGCACATCCACAATGACTCTGGACCACGTCCCTGATCCCCTTGGCACACTGCAGCACACATACAAACAGCAATTAGGCCCCCGTCCATTATGGGCACAAAGGGGTCCCTCCCCACACAGCACCAATCTCACAACCAACCCATGCACACGTGTCTAAACCAGCAAAGCTGCGTGTCTGTGAGCCACACTGACAATGCAAGTGACACCGCATGACGAACAGCATGGCTGCAATCCAATTATCATGACATGGCGCACGCCACGACACTGAGGTGGCTGAGTGTGGAACACATCCGTAAAGGAGCAGGTCACACTCTGACACATCCACCTGCACAAACAACCCCTGACGTCAACAACACATCTGCGGACAAACCATGCCCAAGAGTCCAAAATCCGAACTCGAGCCAAAATTAGCCAAGTCTGCAACATCTCAGCACTGTAGAAGCACAGAAGACAAAGGCACACCGCCTCAAAGGGATAAGGGGCAGCAAAATCACAGCTGCAGGGGCGACTCTCCCACAATGCAGCACACACACATAGCAATAACAGCACATCAACATTGACGACAATGTGGTACAAAGTGCAACACGTTCACTACAGAACAGAGGACACAACTGGTTCCGCTTGTGCATAGAAACTGGCCAATCACATCTGGCATAGCAGGAAACTGTGAGATGATAATGTACGTGTACAACCTCACATCCGTGATGTAGTTAAAATGTCCACTGTCCCGCATCAAATAGTCAGCTTCTCCCAAACAGCCACAATGTACATTGTCATGCAGTCTGTATGTAAACTTGAACAATGCGTCAACATACATGTCAACACAATGTTAAAATGCATCTCCCCTTCACATTCCAGAGGGACAATCAACACCTCCTGCAGAGCAGACCAGACAACTCATCAGTGATGATGAAGAGGACCTCCACACCTTCGACACCTATGCCCTATAACAGCTCATGGACAGCTACAGCAACCCACCTCCAGGAGCAGGACAGCCCAGCTGCATCGAGGAGACCCCACCCCATGCACAGACCACACAGCAGGAAGCACCCACCACCACGGCTGGCTCCCAGCACCTCACCGAAGAACACATCGCATTCCAAAGCCATGTGTTAGACTGCCAGAAGGAGGTGGCTGAACAGGTGCGGGTGGGGTTCGACCTCATGGCAGCCAAACTAGATGCCATGTCTAAGTCCCATCAGGGACCACTTACACTCCCTAACGGACACCTACAGTTCGCTCCATGATGTCCAACAATCCATGCCCAACATCGCTGGAGTCATGACTCTGAGAGGAGAACAACTGTCTAGTCAGAGTGGCCTCAGCGATGTCAGCCGAGAGTTGGCACAGATGCTGAGGATAATGGAGAACATGGAGCGGATGCATGCGGAAAGAATGGCTGCCACGGATGCACACCCGCGAAAAGTTGATGGGATCTTCCATGCCCTGCAGATCCTCATCAACGCATTGCTGCCACTAAGGCAGTCGCTGATGAATGCTGCTGGTACTTCGAAACACACATCTCCGGCCCCTGATGTGTCAGTGGCACACAGTGCTGCAGAGCAAACATCAGCACCCACATGTCAGACAGATGACATAGAGGACGAAGATGCGGGTGATTCCACCCTTCTAGTACGAAGGAGCCAGTAGCATTCTTCTCCACCATATGCCCTGTTTCAGCTTGGTCCTGCCCTCTGCATCATGCCCTGTAACAACACCTCCCACTGTCCCCCGAAACACTCTGCGACACTCACCTTGGACCTCGACATGGACTGCCATATTTCGTTTGCTTACCAATGACACAGCAATCAGACTGCGGACTGTACTGTTCCTCTTCCGATGTACTTGTCAATCACCACATGACTCTGGCTGGCCCTCCACTGGGCTACAATGCAATGTGGGGTTTGGATGGCCATGTACTGCTCCAGCTCCGACACTCCACCGAATGTGAATAAATCATTCAAATTCACACAGATGTGTCATGTCCATAATCGATCAAGTATGAAAGTATGGATGAATGTAAGGACATTGATTGCCCAAAAAGGTACACCCTGGGAAATGAAAGCAATGCGCAAGTGTGACCGTGACACACATAGGAAGTGAGATGACTGGGAATGTGTGCACTAGCTGTGGCCTCATTGCTCTGAAACAACAATCGCGCAATTTCTCAGCTTTGCTCCACGCAATGTTAGAAATAGGGCTGGGTATGAGATGTCAAAGTCGTTGGCAGGCCTAAAGTAGTGTCCACCATCACATTTGACAACAGAACATCTCTTCGCATACCTACTCACACTCAACTGGGTGGACACAGCCTGTAGTGATGGATCACATTGATCCACATGGCAAGAATATGGACACCATACTCACATTGCTGAAGACACGTAAGAGCATAAGTCTATCAGCAACTATCCCAACCACTATGTCTGGCTCACAGAGGTGGAGCTGGCAATAGGGACACACCCCTAAGTGAAATGCGTCAGTCAGTCCCTCCCTGTGTACGGACAATGCTCATTGAGGCACACAAATTGACATTCTAATCAACACTCATCACAGTTGAACACTAGTGAAGTTGCGTAGACTTTATTAGCATGTGCGTGTCAGTGCGGGCAAGACAAGGGCCACAACATGCAGACCAATGCATCAGACACTAACAGGCAGCATTCGGTCACGGTACAGTTCCACGTGACAGGCGTTGTGCATGCGCCCGGGATGTACTGCCATTGCGTTGGTGGCTCTCGTAGAACCGGCACTCTTCTGACCTGCGGCAGTTATGTGGATGATATGCCACAGCTCGGAGCAATGAGTCGTATGTGCGTGCAACGTTTGGATATATGGGTTGTTGTGTACGTAAGTGTCAAGGGCATTCCATGCAAGAGTACCTCGAGCAAGAACTTCTGTGTGTGGGGTGTGGATACGTTGGTCTTTCATTAGCGCTGTGCGTAGTGTGGGAGACCTCATCATCTGCTATGGTATCTCTCTCAGGCGGTGCCTGCCGCATGCAAGACCAAGGTCGGAGGTGCAGATGTCCTTCCGCATTATGTATTGAGACAAAGGAGCTTTCATCCCTAACGTTAGTCTGACTACTGCTTGCATTCTGGAAATGTGATGTGGCTTTCACGCTGCAATTGAGGCTAGGCCTTAGGCTTATGGTGTACCAATGGCGATACACACACAACAGTTGGCATGCATGAGCCAAGAGCCCGAGCGGCCTTGCGCTCCTTGTACAATCCCTTTGTGCGCGGCCGCCCTCCGGGTGCATGCAACATTGCAACATTGTCGATTACGGGCCGTGTGGCGCAGACACTGCAACAGAGACACACGCATCAGTTGGTTTCCTGTCCAGCCCAGAAATGAACCACGCCCAGAGCCCAGGGATAATAATTCACACCCCTACGCTGTACTTGCGTACGCCGGCCCGGTCCACCCCTCTTACATATTAAGGGGGGACGACAAAGCTATATGTCCAAGGTCTTACCCACTGCCTGTGGTGACCTGGTTGCGTCCGCTGTACACAGCACAAGACTCAATCAGACAGGGTCCATGAGTTGTGGTGCATTGAGTTAGTGGCACCTGAAGAGCTGAGCAGGATATCAAGCTGATGATGGCATCCAAGACAGGTGTGAGCAACTCTGGTAGTCTGGCTGTAAGACTCTTCCGACTCTGGCAGTTGTTGGTTGGAGGTGGTCCTGGTGGTGGTGGCGTGTGCAGCCAGCGGTGATGCGTCGTCCGGACAGGTCAGGACTCGATTTGATGTGTGAGCCATGGTGGACCGCAGTTGAGGCCAGAGGCAGCGGTCAGCGCAGGGCCACAGACACATGGCGTTGATGACCCCCAGGCCATCGACTCAGAGGCCATCCAATATTCAATCAGACAGGGTCCATGACTTGAGCTGCACAGAGTTAGTGGCCCCGGATGCAGTGCGGCCGGCACAGGCACACCGCCACGGGACAGTGACTTGCAGTGCACTGAGGTAGGGCCACGAGAGCTGAGCGGGTCCTAGTCGATGTCGAAGGTGAATGTCGCGGAGTGTTTCGGGGAACAGTGGAAGGTGTTCTTCCAGGGCATGATGCAGAGGGCAGAACCAAGCAGAAAAGGCAATATGGAGGAGATGAATGCTACAGACTGATGTTTAACACCAAGTCAGTACCAGTCACATGATGATGAAGACAACCCCCAGGCCATAGACTCAGACGCCACCAAAGTTCAACCAGAGAGTGTCCATGAATTTCGTGGCACAGAGTTAGTGGCACCAGAGCTGAAAGGGGATGCAGTCTGCGATGAGGCCCGTACAATGGTATAAACTCTGCCATAAATAAATCAAGACTCAGTTTCAAATGTGTGACCTACTTGACCGCAGTGTAGGCCGGAGGTAGCGGGGAGCAGGGGCCCACAGCCACGTGTCGTTGGCTTGCGATGCACAGAGTTAGTGGCACCAGAGCAGTTGTTGGTACTGTTCGATCACCTCCATAACGATGATCCTTTATTCCTCCGGACTGAACCGCGTCTTCCTCTTACTCCTCTCCTTGCGTACAATGATATGTACTCGGCCATTTAATAATCAAGACTCAGTTCCAAAGGTGTGACCTACTGGACCGCAGTGTAGGCCGGAGGCAGCGGTGGAGTACGTCAACGAGAAAGGAGTGATGGGGGCCTGTGTCGCGGAGGCCGTGATGGTCTGAGGAGGCTGCCAAGGTCGCGGGCCTCGGGCTTGGAGCTTGCACCAGCACGTGGTGGGCCCTCTTTGACACACGCCAGTGTCGGCAGGTGAGCAGTGAGGCCTGGTTGCGCAGGGGCGGCCAAGACAGGTCTGGGGACCAGCGGCCTGGGGTGCAGCAGGCGCACAGGATCGCAGGCACCGTCGCTGACGGCGTCGGCCTCGTGGCAGGCTGAGAGGCGCCGCCCTGGCAGACACTTAGGCCATTCCGGAAGAGAACCACGCCCAGAGTAACGGGCTTTTTATTCACACCCCTACGCTGGCCTGGCGTATGCCGGGCCAGCCCACTCCGCTCACGCTTACAGGGGGGGACGTAACAAGCTACATTTCCACGTTCTTCCCCACTGCCTGGGGTGACATGGTTGCGTCCACTGTCCACTACACTCCAGACACCAGCAGTATATGTCGACATGGACATGTCTGTGGTCTGCATGCTGCAGTCTGTCCAGCACATTCACGCCACACTTGGCATTGTGTACATTCTCATTCATGGGTCACTTGCCTCCTTCGCACATGCCTGGTTCCCACCTCTCCCCACATTCTGCTATTGTGTGGCTGAGGTGCATGCCATTGATGGCTTGTGTACATGGCTAGCCCAGGTTACCACAGTAAGTTGTGCTGTCGTGTCTGGTAGGTGGGCATGTTGTTTGGCATGTTGTATGTGAGTTTGTAACGTGTGCATTCCCAGAGTCGTGAGTTGCATGACTGTGTAGTTGAGGTGTGTGGTGTGTTCATTTAGTACTTACCAACGAGCAATGCATTCCCATAGGTGCCATCCTGAAAGAGCTGGTTGATGATGGACTGTCGGAAGATGAAGGAATCATGCACCCTGCCTGGGTAGTTGGCGACGACATTGGTGAAGAGTCCCAGGTGGTCCACTATTGCCTGCACATTGATGGAATGCGTGTGCTTCCTGTTGCGGTAATTGTGTGCAGTGGCGGCAGGGGGCACGAGGAGTACATGTGTGCAGTCGATTGCCCCAACACGTGCGGGAAGCCAGCTATGGCGTAGAAGCCTTGTTTGGTCTCCAGCTGTTCCTGCTCAGTGTGTGGGAAGTAAAGGTGCTGGGGTACCAAGCTGATGATGGCATCCAAGACAGGTGTGAGGAACTTGGATAGGGCTGGCTGTGAGACTCCTCCGACTCTGGCAGTTGTTGGTTGGAAGGTCCCAGAGGCCAACAGGTGCAGCACAGCCAGCAGCTTTGTCTGTGGAGGGATGTTGGTTGTCCGCTGTGTTGGTGCCGTCAGCCTGTGGGCAATTATGGTCAGGATGCGGAGGATGGTTGTCCTTTTGAGCCTGTAGTGGGCAATGAGTTCCTCTGGTGTTAAGTCTGTGAGGCTGGTGCGTTTTCTGAAGGTCCGCTGTCTTTGTCTGCGCTGCCTCTCTGGTAGTCCAGGGGGGGCGGGGGGTCCAGGGGGGGGTGGTGGGCCTGGGTGTGGTGGCGGTGGGTGTTGTGGCCCTCTTGGGGCTCCGAGCTGCATGATCAGTAGCTCCATGGCATCTGTTGTTCTTTAGGTGTGGCTGTGGGCTTGGCTCCCATTTCTGGTGCAGGTTGTCGTCCGACTTAACACCAGGTAAGAGCAGGTGTTAAATCCCTGCTGCTAACGCGCCTTATCGCATGTTTTTGGTTCTTATCGCCGATCTGGCTGGTCGTTGAGAATGTTGCGAAGTGGTGTTTTCGCGGCTTTTTGCACGTGAACGCCTACTCTGCATATCATTAGCGTTAGTTGCCGGTGTCATCCGTGGCGATGTTTTTTGCAGCTGTTATCGCAGGAAAACTGGTGATATCAGCTGTTAGCACCTGCTTGTGAATAGTGCGATGAATTTATCACCACTTTGGTTGCGATAAAGTGCCGCTAACTCCGCGATAAGGCCCTGAGAATATGCCCCTAAGTATGAACATGATGTTTATTAAAAACTGGCCTCAAGTACAAATTGATTTCTTAAAAATAGGGGCTAAACAATCAATAAAAGTATTAAGGTATTTTAACCTTCTACAGACATTCACATGTCCTCCCTCTGGTACCAAGCATTTTAGACTGCATGTTTCAGTAACATCTGGGAAGCATTCATAGGCAGCATTTAAAAATTCATTTAGGCCGGGGAAATTCAGCACAGTACATCCTAAAATTCCCTCGTTAATATCAGGGAAATTATACTCTATATAACTTTTATCATCATCAAAATTCTTTTTCATAAACTCCATTTTTGAAATTATTTTACTGATCATGAGGGAGGCAACAACTCGGATTTGTAGGGAAAATAGCAGCTGTGCAATCATTGTTTTGGGCACTTTACCTTAAGTCCAAGCACTGAAGAAGTTTGTCAAAGGTAGAAGGAGAAATCTAACAAATGAGGTTATTTGTTGAGAGGGGTAGAAACCCCACTCAAATAATAAACACATTCTTAGTCAGGGTGAACCACAAAAATTCACTAAATTAACCTGTGCTTAATCCTCTGTTAGCTTGGCACAAAAGAAGTCAGACTTAACTTAGAGGCAAGGTGTAAAGTATTTATGCATCACAAAAACAGTAATGAAAGGAAAACACAATAAAAAAAAAATCCCACATCAATTTAGAAAAATAGAGCAATTTGAATAAATAAAATGACACCAAAATTAAGTAAATCCAAACTGTAGAAGCGGAGTTATGAATGTTTTTTAATTTTAGTTGAAAAAAGTGCCAAAAAATCAGCTGCCAATTGCCGGTATCTGGTAATGTGAGATAGGTTGGTTAGAAAGGGTGGATTGGGTCTGGTCTTAGCTTACCTTTGGACTTAGAAAAATCATTCAGAAAAATTATTTGGAAGGTAGACTCTCAGAGGGGCAAGGCAGTATGCTGTATCTGAGGCTGCATGATCGACAATGGGGAGCTGCTGGATGAGGTCTCGGTGAAGCTGTCTACGAAGTTGGGAAAAAGCTTTAAGTAGGAGAAGCTGGATTTCCAGGCCCAGGAGGTCGTCATCATTAGTAGGATGCTGGTCGTCGTTGATCCCAGTAAAGATTTCTACCTTCGAACTCATAGGCTTTTCTGGAGCTTGGATTCACCCAGCGGGATGAGGCTGCAGGCTGTAGTAGAAGAGGACCCCACAAGGTTGGATACTGCTACTGGGAGGTCCCACTGAAGAGGATTTGCTGCTATGGAGAAGAATGCAACTTGAGCTACTTCGAAGTAAGGCTGATCAGAGATGCACCTTGGGCGGATCGTCTGTCAGGTAGGTCCCCTTCTTCTGTCATTTCTCTAGGCAGTTTTGCTTGAAAAATATTTTAAGTCCCAGTATTTAGGGCTAGGCAGGAGCAGTATCACCAACACCACTTTCAAGGGTCAGGGTCCAGGGGCCCCATTTGGGGGTCAGGACTCACTCCAGCCGAGGCCAGCATGAGGATTCAAGGCCTTTGGATCTTGTGTTGCTGTAGCTCACATAGGAGGCCAATGAGCTAGTCCTTGGAGTCACTTTGGTGGTGCTGGTTTCAAGCAGCAAGTCTAGTATTCCTTCCTCAGGCAGCAGAGCAGCAGGGCAGTCCTTCCAGCAGCAGGGCAGTCCTTTCAGCAGCAGGGCAGCAGATTAGTCCTTCTTCTGAGTCTTCCACAGGACCAGATTTGTCTGAAGAGTGGTTCTAGGGGTCCAATATTTATACCTGGAGACAGCCTTTTGGTGTGGTGGGGTGACCCTGTCCTACCCCCACATCTGGTTCTGCAACGTTCTTCCCTTTGCCTTTCAAGGCTCCAAACTGCCTGGGATGACAAAAGGCTGGTGTCAGGTTTTTTTGTTTGTGCTGGAGGCAAAGCCCTTTGAACTGTAAGCGGGGCAGGGTACAGTCTGCCCCCAAGTCACCCTAGCAAGATGGCCCATCCTGTCCACACCTAGTATCCTTTGTGTCACTGTCTGGGAGGAATACACAAACCACTACAGCACAGCCATTCACAGTCATGTGACCCAGAATACCGGCAGTGACACAGATGGATGGGACAAGAAAATGCCAACTTTCTAAAAGTGGCAATATCAGATTTGTGATTTAAAATCTGACTTTACCGTTAAAGAGGATTCTAAATTACAATTCATTTGAGTCTAAACAGCATAGCTCCATTACCTCCCAATCCAAAGTTAGCACTTATTAAATGTATTAAGGTGCCCTTGTGTCAGTCAATGGGAGAGGTAGGCATTACCACAGTCAAAAACTATTTTAGGAATTTTCTACTGCCAGGACATGTAAAACTTAAGTACACATGTCCTACCTTTTAAATACCGCACACCCTGCCCTAGGAACTGTTAGGGCCTACCTTAGGGGGTGACTAGTATTAAAAAGAAAGGTTTAGTCCTGGTAAAAGGTTTGTTTTGCCAGGTCGAATTGGCAGTTTAAAATGGTTGTATGTTGGAACAACGAGTTCCTCTACCCCGCATACCTTAACAACACGCTCTCTATAACGACCGCGTCTTAACCACGAATTGCTTTACCACGCATGCCTTTACCACGAATTTTCATGGTAAAGGCAGTCATGGTAAACGGCTGTGTGTGGCTAAGGTTACCACCCCCCCTTCCCCTCCCCCTGCGCCCTAACTACAGACCTGCCCTCCACTTATCCCTAAAAAATACCCCATCACCCACCTTGAGCCCTAAAAACTACCCCTTTAAAAAATACCTCGAACCCCTCTCTGAAAATTTTCACGAACCACCCTCCACCCCCTAAAAACTACCCAAACCCCCACCTCCTAAAAACGACCCTGAACCCCCTACCCCCTAAAAACTACCCCTAACCCCAACCCCCTAAAAACTACCCCGAACCCCTGCACCCCCTAAAAACTACCCCAAACCCCCACCCCCTAAAAACTACCCCAAAACCCCACCTCCTAGAAACTACCCCGAATGCCCACCTCTGTAAACTACACCAATCCCCCAACCCCTAAAAACTATCCCTGAATTACCCTGAACCCCCTCCACCCTTGAAAACTACCCCGAACCCCTGACCCCTAAAAACTACCCTGAACCCCCACCCCTAAAAACTACCCAAACCCCCACTCCCTGAAAATTACCCCGAACTTCCACACCTGAAAACTACCCCAATCCCCCAACCCCTAAAAACTACCCTGAACCCCCATCCCTTAAAACTACACCAATCCCCAACCCTTGAAAACTACCCCAAACCCCCACCCCTAAAAACTACCCCAAATCCCCCCCACCCCTGAAAACTACCCCAATCCCCCAACCCCAAAAATCTACCCCTGAATTACCCTGAACCCCCTCCACCCTTGAAAACTACCCCAAACCCCCACCTCCTAAAAACTACCCTGAACCCCCCCACCCCTGAAAACTACCCCGAACCCATCACCCCCTAAAAACTACCCCGAACCCCCACCCCTGAAAACTACCCCAACCCCCCCCCCGGAAAACTACCCTGAAACCCCACTTACCTGTCCGTGTCCTCTTTCTGATGTCTTGTGGATTGTTACCTGCCTTGTTATGTTGGCCTAGGCCTGGCTGCCATGCTGCTTTTCTTTGCGCACGTTACACTGAGCCGGGCCTCCTCGCCCTTTGCTCGTGCCAAGTTCTTTTGCACTGTCTGCATTTTCTGTTGTTCACCTTTTTGGGCTCAGTCTGCACAAACATGTACAAGGTCGCATAACAATGTATTTTGGTTCTTCCTGATATGGCCAGTCTCGCGCACCCAGACATAACATTAGGTGCAATTGCCATGAAGAATTTGGTATGCTTTTAATACTGTGGTTTACTAGCGCTTAACACACTTGGAGAAATCCTTTTTCAGTGAGAAGAGCTATGATGTCCTGCTGATGTAATTCTGCATCTAGAGACTGAGGTATGGGGGTTCGCTAGTCAAAGCCCAGAGGTCTTCTATTATTATTATAATAAACTATCTTACTGCAAGGGAGGGTGGTAATGTTATTTATACGTTTATCCACTGAGCTCTGAGATGCTTTCCCCGTTTGTATTCTATGGAATTGTAACCATGCTGCTTATATTAGTCATATGCATTATGCTATTAGTACTGACACGTGTACTGTACATTAGAGCACGTAAGTTGGAATAAACATTTTAACCTATCCAGTGTCTCTTCCTACGCATCTTGTGGACAAGTACGAGTGAGTGACGAAAGAGTGTTCTTGCTTCTGCGAGTCCTGAGATAAAGATACCGTGTTCTGGGTTGTCCAAACATTAGTACTTGGGTGCTAATGGGATGCTAAGCTAGTTGGGTTGGGGTTTTTGGGTGCTACGGTATATGGTGGCAAACCACTGTATTCCGGGGTCCCATTTTCCTGTGCATAGCTCTGTGTATGTGCAGAAACCTTGTGACATGGCGCCCAACGTGGGGCAGCTTATCTGCGAGACGCTTTAGTAGTACTTGTGCTTGTCCACAAACCCCTCGCGTACGCTTCCGGAGGCGTATGTGACGGTGATACCTCCTATATTGAATATTTTATAGGTTCTTTCAAGCTTGATGTTATTAAAAAAGGTTAGTTAACAGACCCTTTTTTGTGCTCCCTGTTAGGTTGTCAAATATAATTGTTTAGTCATGGCTGGTGTGGCGATAGCTGCACATAGTCGAGGAGCACTCCGAGACCACTTAGCTGTGTATGGAGTGCCCGATACAGGGGTCGAGTTGGTCTTTGTGGTTCAAGCCGATGCGGCTTATCACTTTGAAGTGTTTTACACTTGGATCACTTTTGAAGCGGTGGATGCAGGTGATAAGCTGTTTCATGAATATAAACCCACCGCTATTCCTGCTGCCTATCGACCCTATACTACTCTTGAAGTGCCTCTCACGGCTTGGCAGCACCGTGTTTGGTTTAATGGCGCCCTACCACAACCAACTACCGCAGTTCGTTTAGGCCCCTTGTCAATTCAGGGGGCCACTTGGCCTGTATTGGCCGGGTATACCCCGCATCCAAATTATCTGGCATTACCGCTTGCGGAACTGCGCACTATGCATACCGAATTGGTGCGAGTGCATCGAGCCTTGGTGACATACGTTACAGGTAGCCTCCATGGAGCTGCTCCTGTAGTCGCAGGCCAACCAGCTATTGCAGCTGGAGTGACTATAAGTCCTGTCATGATAAATTCTGTGATGGGCAAACGTCCACAAAATAAGGACGACTATCCTTACTGGCTTGCAGAAAAGTTCGATCAGATAGAAGCAGTGTTTCCACATACATCCCCAGTAGATAAACACCGCATCCTTACGATAAGTTTGCCAAAAGACATAATCCCCGATTTGACATCATGTGAAAACTGGGGTAAGGTATTCGCAGCAGTTTATTCAAAATGTTTTGGAACTCCTTCCATGACGGTTCTACCCTCTGTAATTAAAAAAGTACAGGATGAACATGGCCCTGAAGCGGCTGTGGAATTAGGGATGAGACTAGTGGGAGTGTTTGATGTAGTAGCTGAGCTGATCCTTGGAAATGTCAAGGGCGATGCTATGAACTTTCAAGTAGCGAATGCTTTGGCTTTGGTCCCAGAGTTGGACAGGCCTCGCGAATTACCGAAAATAATAGCCCGGGCTTATAAAACAATTGGAAGAAATAGCCTAGGCAACAAGCCTTTTGTAAAAATGCAAACTCAATCGCAATCACAAGTTATACAAACAAAAAGTGCATCTGAGAAAGATGATAAACCAGTCTTCACTAAAAAGAGTTGGAGACAGAAAAAACAGGGTAAGCAACAAAAGAAGCCGGGGTCGAGAGGCGCTTCCCCAGTTTCGGTTTCTTCTGAACGTACTTATGATTTACGTGATAGGTCAAGGATTAAATCACCAGAAAGGTTTCAGAGCTCTGATACGCGTTCTCCTCGTTCTTCACAGGCCCAGACGTCGTCACAGGCTGGTGGAGGAGGACGGCAAGATAGAGGAAGGGGCCGAGAGGCTACCCAGGAGCGAGACCAACCTCGACAACAAGTCAGAGGGAAAGCAGAAGACTTTCATCTTCCTCGACCGCAATTTCAGAAGAAAAAGTTGCCGCTGTTACAGCGAAATATGCCTCAGACCGTGAGAACGAGACTCCAGAATTGGACGTGGGCAGTGACCCTCCTAGACAGCGCCGCGGAAGTTACCATAGTGCGGGAGGCGCTACGTCCTCATATGGAGGCGACAGCAACTGAAACATTCGTTACTGTAGAGACAGCTGACACGAGAGTGGCACCCCCTGACAGACTATATAATATAGTTATACAAATTGAAGGTGACATACCGCGTGAAATAAAAGGGATTTTTTGGGAAAATCTAACCTCTTCATATGACATTTTGTTAGCAGAGGTGGATTGGCCACCCCCATTCGTTTTAGCTGCACATAAAGGAGAGGAGGTAATCCTTCCAAGCTTTTCAAGGCATGTCCCAAAAGACAAAGCTGAAGCACTTGCAGCTGAGTGGGCTGTGTACCTGGCACCAGCGTTATACCGCAACCATGTGGGATGGGATGAAGAATCACCTCCTCATGCAATACCTTTGCGGTCACTACCGCAGCCACAACCCCAATATCCCATCAAACGGCAGGCAAAAGGCCCCGTCTCCGAAATTCTGACACAGTTGGAATATCAGGGAGTAATTGAACCGTGCATATCACCTATGAACAATCCCCTTTTCGTGGTTTCTAAACCCGATGGATCGTACCGCTTAGTTTTGGATTACCGGCATTTAAATACGCATTGTCGGAACTTTGCGGTGCAAAATACACACAGTTCTGCGCTTGTAGACAGTCTTGTTCGTAAAAAATACAAAACGACACTTGACCTTTCAAACGGTTTCTACACGCACAACCTAGCCCCGGAGAGTGGTCAATGGACCGCATTCACATCCGGTGGTAAATTGTTCCAGTTCCGGCGTTTACCCATGGGCTATAAAAATAGTCCGGGTATATTCGCCGCCCGTGTTGTTTCTTTGTTAAATGACATTGATCAAGACGCATGTTCGTACGTTGATGACATCTATCTGACAGACGACGAGTTATATCAGCATCTGTCCCGTGTGGACCGCATTATTCTTGAATTTGCGGAGCAGGGTTACAAATTTAACTTTGCTAAGTCACACATTGCTGAATTTACCGTTCTGTTCTTGGGCTATGAGCTAAATAACGAAGGTAAGGGCTTAGCCCCCATTTCTTGGAAAAATGTGCACATTTGTGCCCCCCAAATACTCTGAAGAAACTTCAGTCTTTGCTGGGTTTCCTAAATTTTGGGCGTACTTACATTCCCGAATATGCCCAGCGTATCAAGCCTTTGTATGCTTTGATACAACCTACTTATTCAAGGTCTTGCTGGCTGCCTGAGCATACCTCAATTCTGCAGTCTTTGCAGACAGACCTTTTGGAGTCTAAATATCTTTTGACTCGTGATAACCACACAAACCTGGTGATTAGAATAATTCCGGGGCGGTGGGATTCACCTATTTAACCTTTAATGAAGGTGATACAGTACCTATCGCATACAAGTCACATCTGTACACTTCCGCTGAATTGCGCTTTACATCTGTCGAAAAAGTTCTGACTGCAGTGCAAATGGCGATTCTAAAAGAACGCGCACTGGCACAGGGTAAGCGGATTCTGGTGGTAACACCCTGTCCTGCCCTGGAGGCAGTAACAAAGGCAAGTGTACCGAACTCAAAAGCAATGCATCCCCGTTGGATACAATGGGCTACATCTTTGACGTCTTCGGACGTCACTTTTGTTTTTGATTCTTCTCTTCAGACTCAGGAGTTTTTGCAGTATGAATTCGTTCATCCTCCTCCTTTGTTTTTACTACCGCTTGAGGATTACAAATGTGTGATCTACACAGATGGTTCGGCGCAACCGGCCACTGGGTCCAAGCACGCTTATTCAGCTGCATGTGCTATTGTTGCGGGTTCCTTTGTAAATGGAAAGTTCAAATCCTCTGCAGTGCATACTCGCACACTTGGAGATAGTACCGCACAATTGGCCGAGCTGCATGCATTGCTACTTGCGCTTGAGTTCGCTTCTCAGGATGAGACCACTCTTATTGTATGTGATTCTTTTTACTGTGTACAATCTTACAATGACAATCTGTTTTTCTGGTCAAAAAATGACTACAAGGACGCAAAAGGGAGCACAATTAAGCATAAAATGCTTTGGGTTCGAGTGGCAGAATTGCAACAACGTCTGCCCCTCACACAGGTGGTTCACACCTTAGGCCATCAGCGGGTGGGCGCACACGCTATTGGTAACGATCTGGCAGATGAAGCTGCCCGTTCAGCAGTAGTCACGTGTTCAGTAGCAGCGGTTACCAGGTCCATGTCTAAAATAGACCCTGTTATATTAGCAGCAATTGCTGCAACCAAGGAAGGTAATAAGTACCCTACAGGTTTTCCTTCCAAGTATTCTTACACATTAAGTCCCGATCAGGTTCCTTATGTAACTATACCTGACGTTGGAGATCGACTGATTCCCAACGCGGACCGCAGGAGTGCCTTGATATCAGCTGCACACGAAGGCATGGCTTCTGCTCATGCAGGTGTGTCAGCTACGGTTTCCATATTGCAGCAGCGTTATTGGTGGCGTGGGTTATATAAAGACACCCGTGCTTTTGTGCTTTCTTGCGACGTTTGTCAACAGATTAAGCCTTCCACGGTAACACGTCCACCACAAACCCCGCTCTGCATTGCTAACAGACCCTTTGGGTGTGTTTACTTGGATCACTGCGGTCCATTCTCATCAGACACTGCCTATAAATACATCTTGGTGGCAGTGGACTCGTGCACACGGTTTCTCTGGGTCTGGCCACAACGGAGTGCTGACGCCCGAAATGTAATCAGGGATTTGCGTGTCTTTGTGGGAATTTTCGCATGCGGCACCTTCCATTCGGACCAAGGTCCAGTGTTTGCCTCTAGGGCTTACAAGGATGCAATGGCTTCGCTTGGGGTGCGGGTGAAATTTTCGTCTCCGTATAGGCCTGAGGGCAACTCTATCGTTGAACGAATGAACCGTGACTTAAAGCAATCCTTAACAGCTAGGGTTATAGGTACTGGCAGGAACTGGCTGGCCCATTTGTATACCGTTCAGCGTGCACTTAATAATCTCCCTAGAAGACCTCTGGGTGGGCGGACCCCATACGAAATGCTCTTTGGCATAAGAATGTTTGTGCCTGACCTTGAGGGTCCAGACATCGCGGCGCAATCCGCCAAGTTTGATGTAGATAACCATTCTGCTATGTTACAGGACTTACAAGAAGCCCGAGACAAACTTGCAACTACACATTTGCCTTCAGCCACAGATCCTGCGTTGCAGATTCCGGTAGCCGGCTGGCTTCCAAAGGTTGGAGAACTGGTTCGAGAAAAGGTTGAAAACAAAAAGAATTCGGCCCCTCTTTTCGTGCACCGGTTCCAGTTCTGGGCTTGAAGGGAACACGTACAGTCATTTTACCACCGCTTCCTGGTCGCAAGGAGAACAGATACATCTCAGTGGAAAATGTCAAGCTACAGCGCCTGGCCGATCCTGAATAGTGTCACACCAGCGGTCTCTTGTCCTGCCATTTATCGGACATATGTTCATAGTCCATCTGCACGAACGATCGCTGATGCTGTAATTGAGATGGTTGATTTGCCTGAATCCTCTACTTTGCCTGAAACTATAATTGATCCCCAACTCTCCACCAACATCGACGAGGACGAGTATACTTATCCTGCATCTGAATCGGTGGCACATCAACCAATATCGCCACTAAGCCAGACTCATTATTCCTTTGATTCGGATTCCACATCTTCAAAAGTTCCATCCAAGTTCAGTATTTTTATATCCTGGTTTAGAGACAATTTTTTGATTCCCCCCTGGACATACATCTGGTTGGTACTTTTCTTGATATTTTTGTTCATGTCCATTGGCTTTGTCACAGTGTTTTTTCTACTAATTAATGGTCACTATTTACCTGAACGCTCTGCTGTAGACTATGTTTCTGGAACTTTGGCTCCTCATTCCTCGTCTCACATCATGAAGCGTGACCACACATTTGTGAACATTTCAGCTTTCCCAGTTGCTGATGGCATCGTATGGGATGCAGTGAATTATCAAATCCATGGTCCGACGGAAATTATTAATGTACCTAATGTCCTTCGTGTTTCAATGGGTGATGTAGTACAAAATAATATTCATTCTGATGATTGGGATGTGCATGCCGTTGAAGCATTGTTTGCCGATTTAAAATATTATGCATCTTTTAATGCTGAAGATCTATATATGAATTCTGCTAATTATGCCGATTTGTATTGTTACCAACATTGGGGTAATCATTTTCTTCATAAGCCCAGTGCCCTGCGAAGTTCTGTTAACTTCACCCAATGGGAACATTGTCCAAACCCCTTGCCAGGTAGCTCTCAAACTCTTCGGAATAAGTTTAATTATTTTACTGATTTTAATCGGTCGAACCCTGCATCCTATTATTTTAGACTTAATAACACATCAACTCAGAAAATTATGTTGACACACACCAAATTGCTTTATTCAGGTTCCTTTCTGAGTGCCCTAGCTGTGGGTGGTTATGAGTACTGGGATAATACAGTGGATTTAAAATCTATTTGGGGCTCCAAGCCATGGCAGGTACAGGGAACCGAGGCGTTGCATCGTGCTTGCCTCATCCCTACCCAAATTATGTTCCTAAATGCTTCCATCTATCAGACTACATGTTGGGGCTTAGCAACCACTAAACAATTGAATACGCCATCAATACCATCCCTGTCGAGTTTTCCAAATGAAAGCTCACGATTCAATATGTCCCTCGTGTCCCTGCAGGCAATGTTACAAAATAATTCGTTTAATGTTTCTGAGCTGGTTCAGTCACCCTGGTTAATATGGCCTATATCATCTAATGCATGTCAAATGCGTTTTCATGATACTGGTGCTAGCTACACACAGAATAGGCCTGATCCGAGGTTTACTGATGCCCGTACTGTCACTACATACTCTGTTGGTAAATTATGCAAACAATGGCTGCAACATTCGTCCCTTGATTCTGTTAAACAACATTTGTCCCTCCTTACAGGCAATATTGATCTGTCCGACTTTGTTTTGGGACCTCGTGGTCCCCGACCTAAGAGATTCATTTATGAAACGTATAATGAACTCTGGAAGCTATCACAAATGGAAGCTGCTTCCCGTCTTCGGGAAATAGATCAAGCAAATATGGAAAAGGTGCTTGCTGTTGTTGACAATAGTATTAATACCCTGTCTTCTCGCATTTACACTTTAGAGAATATTGTGTCCTCTGTTGTTGATATTGTACAAGATGATGTTTCTGTGCTATATCATGGTCAGAATCAATTGCGCTCAGTTATGCAGTTTGCATGGACTTTACAAACACTTAAGTTAGGTAAAGTGCCGTGGCATTTCTTGAACACCTCTGCCTTATTTCTACCTTTTAACTTAACTGATAAACAGCAATTTATGTCCATGAAAGATGCAACGTACACTCTATTACATAACGAAAAGGTGGAACCTTTGCCGTTCTCTGTTGCAGAACTCGATTCTGCTGTATGGCTAGTTCATGGGGTTATCGTTTTACCTTTTTCCTTGTTTGAATTTGACTCGTGCATGAAACATTATCCTGTGGGCCGTTACCGGCCATTGGGCAGTGCTTTCCTGCATGAACTCTGGTCCTTGCCTTTCATGTATAAATGCCTTCGGGACGGCAAGGAAGTCTTTCTCACGGGGAGTACTGCGACTCGACTATAGGTCATTCGCTTATTTGTAAACACATTAAATTGCATGGCTCATGTAGCGTTTCCTCTCCTAATCTTGCTAGTGTGCTGAAAGGTATTCCTGCTCCTGTTATTTCTCCTACTTTCACTCTCCTTTCCAATGGTAGTTATTTACTTTTAAATAACGAAAACTGTTGTGGCCTGCAGGCTGGCATTCCTTACATTGTAACAGTTTCGCACAGGGTTGTCTGCTGCAAAAATGTGCTTTTTCCTCCCCCTCATGGCAAGGTTGATATCTCTATTTGGCCTTCCATCCCTACCATGGAAGCAGATTTCAATAGACTGAGCAGAATAAAGGCACTATTATTAAACGAGGAAGTTATGCTCACGTCCGCCCGGGAGACATTCATTCTCCAGGTGGCGAGTACCCACAGTGAAATACAGGCCCTTTTAAACACTAATCTCCCCCAACATTTTGGGGAGTTAATACATCGTATTTTTAACGCATCTAACACTGAAGGCCTAGTACACTTTTTAAGGTCGTTGGGTCGGGCTTGGTGTCCTCCTTCCAAGCTATTTTTGGTGTCATCCCGGCTTTCATACATTCTATATTTTCCAGTGTCTTTGGCGGTTTCCCATTGATCCTCGCTTTAGCGGCTGGTGTCTTGCTCTTAATTTGCTTTCTGCGCAATGGCTGCTCCCCGATGGGACCTGCTCGATCCAGAACGCCTCCAGCTGCTCCGTGAGCGCCTTTTGGCCGGTTTTGGCGTCTTGCCATTGGCGACACTGAGTGTGTCATATACTCTTTCATTTCGCTTTGCGTATTTCACTTGCGTGCAACCTGTGATGACTTGTGTCCGCTGTCCTTTCACCTGGACTCTGGATTATTGCCTCTCCAATTCGTCATTGTCTGTTCCGGATTTTGTTCAGCTCATGGGTCCCTTAGAGGCCCATGAGCAGGACTGTTCCGTCGCTGGCTGTATGGCGCGTGCGGCTGCACTGGGGATTTTGGCGCAATGGGATATCTGGGCGGCTGCCCAGGATCTCCTACAACGAAGCTGTTTCAATTATCACGCAAGCTGTCCCGCATTGCTTCTGGATGCTCCCTTTGTTGAGGAGCATTCCTGTTCTTTTGATCTCATGGATTGGATGGCATCTATGTTTTTTGACAATTCCAATGATGAACTCTTGGAGGGTATGGCTTTTCTCTGCACTTACACTTTCATGGATTGACCTGCCCTTCGCCGTTTGGGTGCTCCCTGTGCTCCGACGGCTCTGTTTTTCCTCTGATGGGCCTCTGTCCTGACCGCTGGACTGACCAGGGAGGGTGTCTTGTGGATTGTTACCTGCCTTGTTATGTTGGCCTAGGCCTGGCTGCCATGCTGCTTTTCTTTGCGCACGTTACACTGAGCCGGGCCTCCCTCGCCCTTTGCTCGTGCCAAGTTCTTTTGCACTGTCTGCATTTTCTGTTGTTCACCTTTTTGGGCTCAGTCTGCACAAACATGTACAAGGTCGCATAACAATGTATTTTGGTTCTTCCTGATATGGCCAGTCTCGCGCACCCAGACATAACATTAGGTGCAATTGCCATGAAGAATTTGGTATGCTTTTAATACTGTGGTTTACTAGCGCTTAACACACTTGGAGAAATCCTTTTTCAGTGAGAAGAGCTATGATGTCCTGCTGATGTAATTCTGCATCTAGAGACTGAGGTATGGGGGTTCGCTAGTCAAAGCCCAGAGGTCTTCTATTATTATTATAATAAACTATCTTACTGCAAGGGGAGGGTGGTAATGTTATTTATACGTTTATCCACTGAGCTCTGAGATGCTTTCCCCGTTTGTATTCTATGGAATTGTAACCATGCTGCTTATATTAGTCATATGCATTATGCTATTAGTACTGACACGTGTACTGTACATTAGAGCACGTAAGTTGGAATAAACATTTTAACCTATCCAGTGTCTCTTCCTACGCATCTTGTGGACAAGTACGAGTGAGTGACGAAAGAGTGTTCTTGCTTCTGCGAGTCCTGAGATAAAGATACCGTGTTCTGGGTTGTCCAAACATTAGTACTTGGGTGCTAATGGGATGCTAAGCTAGTTGGGTTGGGGTTTTTGGGTGCTACGGTATATGGTGGCAAACCACTGTATTCCGGGGTCCCATTTTCCTGTGCATAGCTCTGTGTATGTGCAGAAACCTTGTGACACTGATACTCCTCTCTCCCCGTCCATCCCGAACACTAGACCAACTTTGCCTTAACCACGGACATGCGTGGTTAAGGCAAAGTAGTTGTTCGGGCAAGTCATTGTTCGGCTTGCGGGCTTCCGGAACTTGTGGCTCTGGTCTCGTTGTTCCAGATGTTTCCCGTTAAAACTGCACTACAGGCTGCAGTGGCATGCCTGAGACATTTTAAAGTGCAACTTTAGTGGGTGGCACAATGAGTGCGCAGGCCCTGCATTTAATTTACAGGCCCTGGCTATAAGTAGTACCACTTCCTATGGACTTATAAGTAAATTCAAATGTGCTGATTAGGTGTAGGCCAATTTTACAATATTTCAAGAAGAGAGCACAAGCACTTTAGCACTGGTTAGCAGTGGAAAGGTGCACAGAGTCCCAAAGCCAACAACAACAAATTCATTAAAGCATAGGGTATGAAGCCAAAAGGTTTAGGTGTGACCATACTGATTGGACCAGCTTGAACAAGAACTTTGAATAACCAAAGATTTTTTAGGTCTAGCAAAACACCTATAGTGTAAAAGAAATTCTTAAATCAAATTATTCCCGGGAACCCTACCTCAGTTCACATCTAATAGCCTGGAACAGTGCTGATTGTGACACTTCAAATACCTTCCTGTAAATTAATGATTTCACACTGGGCGGCTGTGGTTCTGGTGCACTTAAACCCCCCTAGATTTCTGTTTTTGGGCTACCAAGTTTTTGGATCTCTGCTAGGAGAGTTTCACAGAGGCTTACGCACTGTAAGCTTCTGTAAAATAGTTTTGAGTGCTGACCATTAGTGCCCATTTATTAAGAAAATGCATGCTGCTGTACAGCTGGGGAAGACACTCTACACTAGGTACATTGGAACAAGTGTGTTGTCTGTTGCAGGTGGAACGTGTAATAAATTTATTATTCTTGCGCATGCCTTATATTTTTTGAAATAACAATTTATTAGGTGTTCAAATAAATATACTGATGCTCATATCAAATTTTATAGTAATACCCTCATACCATTATTACTTTCATCCACCTTCCAAGTTAACATACAGCTTGGATGTAAAGGGGGACTTTTCATAATCACATCCAGCCACCTATTGTAAGAACTCGTTTCTGCCCCTCCACCCTGCAACCTCTCGCCCATCAGTCAACCTTCCCCTCCCGTAAAAAAGTTCCTGCCCGACCCAAGCCAAGAAGTCCACTCACTTGGGCATCCTTCCAAAATGTAGTGAAAACAAAGACCTAAGCTTTAAGCATAAGGGTCGTAGCTCAAATAGTCTTGAAGCACACAGTGTGGGTGGGATGTCTTGTAATGGAGGTAAAGATCTGAAGAACTGAATGACAGGCCCCCAGATGATCTCAAAGGATTTCTGACACTGCTGCAGCACATGCAACAGTTTCTCCAAAATCATAGTATTCCAGGTCTCTTCCACCCACAGTGAATCAGGTAGTGGCTCTTTCTACTTCCAAAATCTAGGTATTAGGTTCTTCATTGCGCCCACATCTGACGTATCACCACCCACCACAGCCCTTTCTTCCCTGTTGTCCCCAATGGGCCTAAATGTAGTAAGACAAAATGCGGGTTGTGGGGGAATAGGGATCCCCACAATACTAATAATGTGACTCAGCACTTCCTTCCAAAAAATATGAATAGTTCTACAGCTCCAGCAAATATGATACATTGTGAAAACACTTTCTGTACATCGCCAACACATGCTTAAAGTGTTTGGGAAACGAGCTGTAATTGTCATCAGGGATCATCACATACATATTATATGTTCTGTTTCTCTTTGTGTGAAGCAAGCAACGTACTCCATGTACTGCAGCCTCAAAACTCTTTGTCCACACCTTATCCACACATTCCACTCTGAGTTCATCTTTGTGTTTGATGATCCCATTTCTCCGGTGCACTGATGTCACTAATGGTGATTTTGTACAAGTTAGAAATCAAACATTTGTGGAATCACAGGAAAACAAGTACTTTTCAAAAGTTGTAAGGTGTCTGGTAGCTGCTGCAGCTTTGATCAGATATAACACCCAATGTCACAATTACACATACAAAAGTCTATCCTGCTTGGGTAACCCAAACTACTCTTGAAGTCCAGGTAGGGCTTAATCCCACTGCCCGCCAGAATAGATCTTTCACTATTTCAAAATCACAAGAGCAACCCATATGTCCATGCGAACAAGGTAATAGCTATTTAGCTAGGCACAATTTTTCAAATCATAAATTCTCGGCGGCTTTGTGATTTAAATTTCAAATCACGAGCCATTGCCTCGCTGGAACTGCAGTGAGCTATTATAAAATACTCTACATGTTGGGTTATGTAATTGAAGGGAAGCTGCCATTTGATGCACATATGGGACCGGACCGTGTTCTCATTTAGAGGCGATCCCCTTAACAAATGTTAATTCTTCTAACATGGGATTGAATTTTTACCCACCTGTTCTACACCACACGTACCCTTGTCCTAAGAAACACCTTGAAAGGCAGATCATATATTGATAAGTCATCTACATGGCACTGAACCTATTACATATACAATTCACCCAGATTCATTAAATAAAGGGCGTTGTTTATTGGTGAATTAGAAGACGTATGCCACAAGTGATTCGGCGCTTACTACAGGGACATAAGTGCCCTTAGTCCCCAGAATTCTCAGTCCTGAAGAGACCCCCATTTCCATAGCGGGGTCGAAACATCGTCGGCAACCTTTAAGGATAGTCTCGAAAGCACTAGAAAAGACTCTGGTCCTTCATCTGAAACAGTGAATCAGAATCACAAAAGACATCCTTCTTACTCCAATAACCTGTTTTTTAACTCAGTACAGTCACTTTTTGCTTTAATACAAGTTGGTTATAGTTACTTCACTGGGGTCACAAATGTCACTTATTTTCTATTCTTTAATTACTGCGTATGCATTATAAGTACACTTTATGGTGTGTGAATATGTGCTTTTGTAAAGATCTCTCTAATGATAAATAAATACATTACTCATTCGGGCTACTTCCTCAAAATGTATTAAGTAAATACTACAAATGTTGAATTAATTTAGGCATTTAGATTAAATTATTCAATTTTTCAGGCTCATGAGAGAGTCATTGCAAAAATCAGATACTTGCAACAAAGATAAACAATTTCTTAAAATGAGTTCCTTGTGAATAATTGTGCCTAGCTAAATAGAATAGATCATTCAGCATTAAGCATTGTCTCCTAGGTCACTTCCGGAATAGCTTTTCGTCCAATGCAGGAGTAAACTGTGGATCGTAGTGAAAATTAGTTTAGGACAGGTAAATGTGGTCAGACCCACTCTCACTGCTAAATTTCTACATATTGCGTGGCCAATGATTCTTTGGCAACCATGACGCCCTCCACAGGGTTGGGCGGCTATGGCTTTCTCAATGTGAATTCAATGTTTCTCAGGCGCCTGTACAGAACATTCAACAATTGCACGTATGTGCTGCCCAACAGCAGTGTAAAATATTAGTACACGCCAGCCCACCTCTTTCTTTGGGGGCCATGAGCAGCTTGGTACTTACTCTTACCCTACCATTGGCCCATATGAACCCCAGGGCAGCACTCTGCAAAGATAATAATTTGGTCAGTGGGATAACAGTAGAGGGGGATAAGAAGAAGTAGAGCAGATGTGCCAGAATATTCATTTTAACAACATTAACTTTGTCTAACCAAGACACAGAGAACCCCTTCCCAGGTCAGCAAGTATTTGAGGTTTTAGCATGGACCAATTGTGTTTCGCTCAGGCAGCAATGGAGGGAAATATATTAAGGCCTAGATATTTAATAGAGACAACGGCCAAGCAAAACTTGAAGCATGGTGAGTTTAATATGATAAGATAAATATGTTGCCCAACAGACATCTCAAACCTTGCTTTTCCTTTACCCTGACATCAACCATGGCTTCCTTACCATTGAAATCAATCTCAACACTGTCAAATGGATACTCGTTCTCCTCTCCACTGGCTGCCAATCCTATATCCTGGTACCAGGGAGCATCTCCTCAGGCTTAAGGTAGTTTCTTACATCCATATTGTGGATGGCTCAAGTATCTCTCAGGGCAGGCACTTTCCTCCCATTGATATTATCTTTCAACACAAACCCCATCATGTTAGGGAGAATGTGCTTCAGAACATCTGAGCCACTCTCCCAGATCTCAATAGCTAAAAGGTTGAGCCCAACAGGGCCCTCGCAGGTCCCTTCACCCACATGCAACATGCTTGCTGTCAAGGGTGCTGTTGTGTCAGAGTCTTTCGACTGATAATCCCTCGTGAAGTATCCCACCTGGAGGAACTTGTAGCAAGTCACTACCTTGGACTTCGAAGAAATTCCTTGTCTTCCCTTCTCATTATGCTCCTTCCCGGACACACCATTGCCATTCCCATTTCACCTGGGTCCTCCTCGAGTCCCATCAGAATTACCCTGGCCCCTACCAACCTGTTTGGAAACAGTCTGTAGAGAGTTCCTCTCATCCTTTGGCTTAGATTCCTGCTGTTCTAGCCCCTTGTAAACCCTCTCCACTGACCACTTGCCAGCCAGCACTGCAAGCTTCTCTCTATCCGTCTCTGTCAGATCAAACAGGAATTGCCTAAGTAGGGTAGAGCACCCCTCCTTGAGACGTTCTGCCACCATCAGCAGGAAAAGGGACTGAAAGTCCTTCACCTCCATCCCTCTCATCCACTGAATTCAACCATGGAATACACCACGAATCTAGGTCTCAAACAAAACACCATCCACTCTCTTGCAGTCCCAGAATATCTGTATGTACTGAGCAGCCCAGAACTGTCTAATCAGAGCCTCTTTCATTAACTTGTAGACTACCTGGCCTGCCACAGGAAAACTTCCAGTGACAGTTGTCCCTTCCAATGGCATGTATCCCGTTAAGACGGCTGCCTTAGACACCTCATTCAAGGCATTCACCTTACATGTGACCTCTAAGCTTACAAACCATTCTAAGATGTCATGAGCTTCTACATACATATGCATAAGATCTCTTGGAATCTCGGTCACAACCTTGGCCTGAACTGGAGGTAGAGTAAAAATCCCAGATGGAGTTGTAATTTCTGCCATCCTAAGTTTCTCTTTCTACAGGGCTGTCCTTTCCCTCTCCAGTTCTCTTTCCTTTTCCTTCTGTTTCTCTTCCCATTCTCTCTGTTTCCCCTCCCTTTCAATCCTGCTTCTCTCCCCTCTCTTGCAATTTCATTTCATGGGCCCATTCCTCCTGCCTCGCCTGTGTCCTCCCCTTTTGTTCCGGTGAGCTAGTGTTAGCTTCTCCCTCTTGAACTCCCTAGCCTTCTCCTCTTCTGCAGCCTTAGACTTCTGAAGGGACAGCTGCAGGCTTAGGAACTTTTCCAGGTTCAACCCACCCAAGATATTTACTCCTAGAATTTTTGACAGTGGACCCTAGAAATTCAAGGTAGTGGACGCACCTGGGGCATTTTAGAAACTAAGGGGCAGACTTATTAAAATGTCATGCAGCACAATGCAGTGCAGCAAGACACCTTCCTGCTCTGCGTTGCATGACACAAGAGGGCAGGAATGTGCCATATTTGACATTATATGGGACATTCCTGTCCTCTCCTTGTGCTAGTGCACTATGTGCTGCCTAGTGTCAAAGCTGGGTGCCTGCATTACAGGCAATGTTTGCTTTTGTGCAGGAAGGGACACTTTTCTGCACATAAACAATCCTTTGAGGCATTTTCCTCTTTCTTGGTGTGCTGCAGAATGCATAACACATAGAAAGAGGAAAAAATGAGGAGAAATGAATGTTTTTCTCCTCATCATGTTTCCCTTGGGAAGGCTTACCATTTTGACGCAGTCCAAGGATTACTAGTGTTAGTAAATCTGGGAATGCACCAATCTGGAAATGCACCAAAATCCATGACAGGATGTGTGGGGACACCCATGCTCCACCCTTGGAACACCTTATCTGTGCAGAGTAATGCAAGGCAAGGACTCCAGATTTACCAAGCTACCAGGGCCATGCAAGGTGGTCTTGTGTGGCTTGATAAATTTAATAGGTTTTACGTCACCCTGCATCCCCTTTCGTGGCACTAGGGTGACGCAAAACCTTTGGTAAATATGACCCTAAAGGTGCTGAGTGTCTTGGGGGAACTCTGGAATGCATTAGGGGATACACTATGCATGTATCTGTGAAAGATCTGTCCTACGGGGATCCTAGTGTCTGAGTACACAGCGCTGCCTTGTTGGGTTCCTAAAATGATTCCCTCCCCAAAGTTACCTACAGCCTCTTCCCTTTCATCCAGTGTCTCAAACTCTTCACTAATGAAATTAGCAAGGGCCTCTCTGTCCCTACTCATGGAAACCTACCACCCTCTGTCCCTACATGAATCCTTTTTCTAATCTATGGACATGGTGCTCAGGTCTATTCCCAACCCTGTATTTTTCCTTTTCTATGTGTGCTGACTTTTTGTCGAAAAACTGGACTTATTGTACTACTGCTGTAAACTGGAAATGGCCAATGCCTCACCTGTAATCCAGGCTCCTAAACGTTAGGTATCCCACCACTTGCTTCAAATTGTCAGAGCCCTGTTCAGAAGGCACTGGGCAAGTAGGAGGCACTGAACTAAACCATGTGCGTTGGGGCCTTTTACTCCCAATGTCCCAGGCCTGATCTTCTATGGATACTGAGCAACTGGGCCAAGTAACCCTCCAGCAATTGACTCTCAGTGGTAGGGTGGGATGAGCAGTCCAAGGATTCTCAGGTGGGTGGGGGGGAAAAAAGGGAATGAATACAGGCTCACAACACAAAATACATTCAACAGTAGCAATAGATGATTGTCCAGTCAAATATTTGCTGTTATGAAAAATAGAGGTTTTATATATGAACACAAAGTCAAATAAGGCATTCGCAAACAATACACACAGTCCACCACAATCAGGGATCTAGTGTTTCAATAGGTGGTCCCTGAGTTCCTCTCCCCTCTAGCTAGCAGTAGTGATTATACCCCATTCACTATAGGCGACTTTCAGGTTGAGCCCCACTATTAGTTCATATCTCAGTACTCTGACTCAGGATTCCAATTAAAGTCAAGAGTGTTCGAGCACCAAAGAGCAATATGGCAGGCAAGTTCACCTGGTGCCTACCAGCCTGTCAATTAGTCTTACCACCACCAGCAGGACCAGCTTGACCGGAGTCTCTGTAAGTGCCCCCTTGCAGGTGCGGAGGCTGCAGCAGCTGCCTCCGGTGAGTATTGCACATGAGTCACTGCAGGGGCAGCTGTCAGGTGTTCTTGAGTTCCTCACATGCGATCCTGTGGTGACAGCAGCCGGTTGTCCTCAATGCTCCTCCGATGCCGGCAAGTTTCCTTGGATCCTCTCCACAGGTGGGGTTGGAATTTGACTCTTCTGGTGCAGATCCTTAGTCGGGGTTTAGGCCCACACAGGTTACCAGAGCGGCCACTTCCTCTTAACAATGTTCTCAACCAGATCACATGCTTCACCTTTTTTCTGGTGGCCCCACCTGACGTACGGCGTCACTTAACTCACTCCCCAATCAGGCTATGGCCTGATCATCACAGCAGTAATCTTCACGGTGGGCCCCACAGGGTCACCGACTCCCTCTGCACATGGCTATGGCCAAATCAGCATGACAGTAATCTTCATGGTGACCCAACCTGGCATATGGGGTCACCAACTTCACTCCACACATGGGCTATGGCCTGATTGGCACTGCAGTAATCTTTACAGTGGCCGCATCTGGCATACAGGGTCGCCGGCTTCCCTCTGCACAGAGGATACGGCCCGATTGGTGCAAAAGAAGTCTCCTCACACTTCGCTTCAGAGATCCAGTTGTCAGGATCTCCTACTGGACCTCGCTTCCACCACTGCTCTCATCTTCTTCACAGGGCACACTGGCCTTGACAAGCAGGCAGGCACTAGCACTCCAGGCTTCACAGGCAGGTGGTCTTGTATTACCTGGGTGATGTTCCCTCACCCAGAAGGGAGACTGGCAGGCCTGGTCACAGGCAGAACTCTTGCAGAACTTCTCCTCCTTGCCCAGCCAGACTGGTTGCTTGACTGTTGACAATTCTGAGGACCTAAAGCTCCCCTTCCTATGGTTAATTTCCAGGCACAAAATGTGATTTAGGGTCTGAGTCTTTGAAGTTTATGTTGTTGGGGTTCTGCTTCCTTTTGATGTGCCCTCTCCTCAGCCCTGCTCTTCCTCCAGAATGCAATCTATCACAGAAGGAGTGACTCCAAATCTGATATGCCCCCAAACCAGGCCAAGGGGATGACTAGAGGTTCACACCTAGATGTCAGACACAGTGATAAGTGTATCAAAAGGTTACCCCTGGGCCGCAGCCCTACTCTTTATGATTCTCTTATTTGCTCCATCTCCTTCCTAAGATATGCTGAGGCCCCTTTCCAATGACCTTTCTTAGAATCGAAGAGCACCCTTACAAGTATACTGAAGAGCCTGGCTCTCCCTTCCGCTAATGTGTCCCACCCAGCTCACAGGAATGCAGCAATTAACAAATCGGTCTGGATGAATCGTCTACCTCCGCATGCTCCTCCAGTCTGCTCAGGGTCTCCCAAAATGAAACCGAGAATCTTCCATGTATTGTAATATTCACAGGCACACATACACCCAGCACATGCATAATATACATGCACTGCACAGCACATCTTCCACGTATTGCACCATTCACAGGCACACACACCAAGCACCTGCATATAATACACATGCCCTACCAGCACTCCATACTAACCAGATGTATGCAAGGATGAGTTAAGCACACAGTAGTGGAACTTAACACAATTGAGCCTTTAATCCTCACTCCAGTGACACAGGTGAAAATGCCTGTTCACTTCTATTGATCACTACATGGTATGATGCTACCACTGCGCTCATTCTACCTAATGTCTGGCAAGGCAGTAGCCTTTCACCACTATGAGGGTAGTGCTTTGGGCGCCCCTCCAGTTAAAAAAAAGACTGGAAACCGTGAGATAGGCCAATGTCATGGCATACACAAATTATCTGTGTGCGCCTATGACAGCAAAAATCAGCACCAGGGATCCAGATGTCATTGCATTTGAGAGTGCTCAGGGCAGGGGTGCACGTCCATCACCATGTGAGCGGCTTTTCTGTCCCAACGAGGGAATCCCTGCTTTGTATCTCTGCCCAAATGAATCTCATCAGAGCACCAGCAGTTAACATGGATTCTAGTCATAGGCACTCTATAGTTAGCTAGGATCCATCCCCTCATTTTAGGTCCCAACCGTGTCGTTGAAAATATATCTGTCAAAAAACTTTAACTAAACATATCAGATTTTTTCTAAGCATCTAGCATCACAAACAAGGTAGGGATCTCATTCAGCTTCACTTTCTCCATATGGTGTCTCACTCTTCTAATGTTGTCTGACCCTTGCATCCCCTGGATGAAGTCCACCTGGTCTGCACCCACCAGCAATGGTCACTTTTGTCCAATCTGATGGTTATAGTCTTTGTGAGCATTTTAACATCATAATATAGGAGCCCTATGGGGCAGTATCATAAACACTACTCAGGATCTTTTCTCGGCATTGGAGTAAGAGTAATTTCTGCATCACACATTGATAGTATGACTCCCTCCTCAGCCTTGAAGGGGTTACACAACCTCTAAAGGTTGAAGCAGGAGATCCACATTATCTCTATAAAAAGCTAGTGAAATACCATTTGGGCTTGGGGTCTTCTTTGGGTTCATTGATTTTATGGCCAGTAAGAGCTCCTGTTTCTTCAATGGCTTATCCAGCTCTCTTAGCAAGCCGGTATGATTGTGCTGTCATACGTCCACGTTTTATGGGCTTCAGCTGAGGCTGTGTGTACATTTTGATAAAATTGAGTAAATACTGCTCTCTTGTCCTGCTCACCCTGACTTGTGCTATTTTTACCTTAGCCCTTCGAGCATGGAGACTCACCCAAGAGTCTGTTTGGTTTATTCCCTTTTTATAAAAATTTTGTTTTATATGCAACAGGGCAAGATTGCTTTCTTGGACCATGAATCCTGTAACTGAGCCTGACATAGGTCATATATTAGTGTGCTTTCAAAGAGAGGTTTTGCTTGTGTTTCTGTTCTGCTGTGATTATATAGTCTTGCAGTTTGAGTTCTGCCAATTTGCTGTCCCTATGTGCTCTGTGCTGGAGTGCTATTGCTACTACTAATTGTGGCCATGAAGATATCCCAGTGGGTGTGCAGGTTACTATCAACTATGTAATTTTCAGTTGTTGCAGATGCTCTCCCTGATCTTCTCCTGGTTTATCTTGTAGGTGAATAACTGCATATGCAACCTCCAACCAGTATGGGGACAGGTAGGTCTCCCCTCTTCCCACTCAAAGTCCATCCTGGAGTGATCCAGAATTCTACCCTCCACAATACATGTTCGACATAGCCCTGTGAGGATGCTCTGGGAAAGGAAGAGGTAGTTATTTCTAGTGTATGTGCCATGAACAGTTGAGAAAAATGAGCAATACTTCACCCCTGGGTTGGCAAACCTCAACACATTATATAGTCCCTGCTCAGCGATTCTGTCCTTGAGCTTCTTGGAGAATGTGTTAGTGTTATCTGCTGCCTGGGCTGATCTATCAAATCCTGGGTCCCATGTTTAAACCAGATTTCCTCCCCTAATCAATGCATCCTCGACCAGCAGCCCATCACTCTCAACAATATTAAGAAGAAAAACTTCTTGCTGCATATTGGGCCATATAGATTAATACATGTATAAGGTATATCTTCCAAGGAAATGGGAAGAGTCGGGAAGTGCCCATTTGGGTCTCTGGTGATATTATGCTTGGTGTCTGCAACTCTTTCTTTAAACAAGATAGCGACTACTGCAGATTTAGTTTTGGTGCTTGCCCAAAATTGCTGCTTGTAATGTCTATGTTGCTTTAGTTGTGTGTCCCCCTTGAGGAGATGCATCTCTTCTAGGAATGTAATGTCCCATCCACCTGCTCTAGATATTTCCAAACCTTGCGCCTTTAAGTCTGGGAGTAAACTCACTTAACATTTAGGGCCTAATTTATATGTTGGCGGTATGTATATTTAGTGGAGACGGAGTATACATACTGCCAACATAATGGTCCGCCTGCCCAATTTAGATGTGGGCGGACCATAGGTTTGGCTATGGTGGTGTCTACTCTGTCACCGACATAGCCAAACCACTCCAATGGCCAAGTGGAGCAAGGGCCATTGGAGAAATGGCTATTTGTCCATCCACCCAATCCATAGTGGTGAGGGACAGTAAAATGCAAATAATGCCCCCCCTTACAAAGGGGGATGACTCTGTTTGGTGCAGGCTTGCGTCATGATGATGCAGTCCTACACCAAACAGCGTAATGCATTGGCAGGAACTGCTGTGACAGCGGTTCCTGTCAATGTATAATAAATAACTGTCTCATTGGTGGCTATAATAAATTTGGCGGGCAGTCCCTCGACCATGGGGATAGAGTAATGTACTCTATCCCCCTGGTGGAACAGCAGACCAACCACAACATTTTAAATTAGGCCCTTGTGAGGTTAAGGTGAAGGCGTAGTATTTCAAAATGTGTCAATAAGCCCAGAGGGTGATATTTGCCTCTAATTGAGTGAATTTAGACTTAATTCCACCTCCAATTCCCCAATTAACATAAACAATGATAACAATTCAAATCTGGTAAGTTCAACAAGAGCTCCACAACTCTTTCTTCCCACAACATAAAGCCCAGCACCCCACACCCACTCAGGGTTTCAATTGGTCTTCAGCATTTATTAAACACAACATGTAGCTTCTCGAACCGGAATTCACTTAAAATAAATTTTAAGAAGTCCAAAATTATGGCAGTCAACTACCACAAAAAGAAGATCAATAGCTGGTTCCTTGATGGCCAACGTTTGGAACAAGTACAAAGCTATAAATACTTGGGAATATTAATGGATCACACAAGCTCATTCAAACGTCATTTAGAGTCCACGCGAAGGAAGGGGACCATGACATACCTATCATTGAAGTCATTGAAGAGGCGCCTTCCTGACCTTACGCTTGGTCCTTTTTTACAGGTCCTGAGGGCCAAATTGCTGCCTACATTGACATATGGGAGTGAGGCTTTAAAAGGCAAAGATGCAGCAGCCTTAGACATTATAATAGCCAACTCTTACAGAGCAATTTTCCATCTTCCAAAATATGTCTCCCCGGCTCAAATCCGGTTAGAATTTGGGATCCAAAGACAAACGGTGGAAAGAAGGAGCTCCTATGTTAAAAGTTGGCACAAAATCCGAAGTGCTGTGGCAGGGTCGTTAAACTTCCATCTTTGGAAAGCCTTGCAAAATCAGGAAATATGCCCAGCCAGGGATTATCTGCTTGATTCAATTGAGACACTGGGCCTGTCCAATCTCTGGGCGGTACCAACTGATCATCTTTCCTTTAAAAAAGCAGTAAGAAAAACAACATCTATGCTATCCGTCTTAGAAGATAAAGCAATTCGCACTAAAAAGGCACACAGCTGGATAGTGCTCAGTGACTATGTAGGGCCAAAACCCCAAGCCTACTTGAGTGCCGGAATGAAGATAAGCAGGAAGGAAAACTTTCTAAGGTTGCGCATGGGGGTTATTGCGATCAAACCTCATCTTCCTCCATGGGAAAGGGATGGGGGTATTCCGACCTGTCGTCTATGCGGAAATGGAAAGGAAGATATTACTCATGTCATTTGCAATTGTTCTAACTTAAAGGACATAAGATGTATCTTGTTACGTCCCTTTTTTAGGTATTACGGCATCCGGACCTGCAGGCAGGCAGTGACGCTTTGCTTCAATTCTACTGACGTCCAGCTTAACTGTCGGCTAACAACATTTTTTGAGATGGTAACTAAGAAACTTAAAACTCTGTCGCCAACAGGAATATGCTAAAAAAAAACTCTAAGAGCCTACTCTGTTTTAGTCCTACTTGCACTTTACTTACCTAAATTTTAACTTGGACAATGGACCTGGTTAAGCTGAGCATTTGTTCTGAAAAGTTGTGGTCGTCACTGCTAGCTAGTATTTTATGAGACGTAAGAGTCTATGAGAATCGTTTTTAAAATAATTAACACCATAATACAAGAATATGCAAATGACGATCCTTTTTACATTATGTGTTTTTAAACTGTTTTTAATCGTTTCTATTTGTGTACAAGAGGAATCTTTTTGTTATGTATTTGCAAAGATTTTAATTAATCAAGCAAAAAAATAATAAACTAAACTAAACTAAACACTCAGAGTTTCCAGTTACCATTTTTCCTGGAAGAGCTTGGGATTCCGTCAGCATTAACCTCCTACACCTCACCCAGTTAATTGAGAGCACAACTCCTGAGGTACTCTCAGTTTTTATTTGTCCATTTTAGCACAAGAAACTCACTGGTCCAGACTTCATATCCCTTTATTGTAGATGTTGTTAGTGTAGTAGTCGGTTTAAGGCTCTTAAAATACATTCCATGTGTGCATACGTTTCTCATCAAACTTGTTAGATTTAGGATTATTTCTCATCTTGTTTCGCATTTGTGTCTTTTTGTAAAGGTTTTGACACTTTGAGCGTATCATCTGGATGTGCCAGGTCTACTCTGTTGCCTTCTCCTGAGTCCCTCAATTCCATCCTTCCTCTTTACATTATTGATCAACTTGGGTTTCCAACTTATGCAGGTTTGTCGTTTATCTGGTGTGATTATCACAGTGTCCTGGCCATTCCACAAACATAATGATTGCATACCCTCAGGGAAAAGCCACGTATATCTGATATTCTTGTCCTGTAGCTCTTTGGCGATGTCCTGGTAAGCTTTCTACTTGTTCATGTTGGTCACCACTAGATCTTGATTTCACTGTCTCTGAAAGGATTTGTTTCACCCTTCCTCACCGCCTCCATGAACCTTTAGTTTATCGGAAAATTGTGTGAGAACCATGTCCCTAGGACTGGGCCTCATTTGTCCCACTCTGTGAGTATGCTCAATGGACACAGTTTTACTATCTTTCTGCTACAGCATACCTGTAAATAGTTCTTGCACACAAGCTAGGTTATCGGGCCTTTCACTTGTTTCTTCAGAATTTTGATATGCCTGAATATGGGGTTCCTTTACTAATTCTCAGGCATCAAGAAATATACCCATTTCTACGATGTGAGTCTGTAGAGGTCAATTACTGTGACTCTATAGTAGTTTGTGGTAAGTCTGTAGTGCGCTACTGTATTCACAGTTTAGGTGAAAGGCGCACCAGAATGTTAACTGTAAAATTCAACAGTGGAACCCTTCCATCCACAGCACCTGAGCTGCTATCCCTCTATTATTTTAACCCTTCTATACTCGTTGGGGTTGTGTGCACACTGAAACGCACCCACTGTCACAGTGCAAGTCCCCTCGGGAACATAACAATTGAAAACACCAGCAAAGGTGCACCACAAATCAAGCTTAAGAGCAAAAAAGAAAAACAATTTTGAAGTCCGTGGACAACACAAATATTTTTTCAAAATATTCCTTTTTAATTTAAATTCAGATTCTTTGTTTAAAAGATCATGAACATCAATATTCACAACGATACAGCCGACGCGTTTCGTCCTTATACAGGACTTCTTCAGGGCATTGAAAATTGGAATAGGTCAATCTCAGCAATAAGCCAGAGAGTGGCCAAATCAACCGCATATGTTGTTTTCCACGTCTATATCACGACTTAGGTATCAATTGTATTGCGGGTTCCTCAAGGTCATAAAAATAAGATAAGAGTGCAGGACGAATCCAATGTTGAGACACAAGTGACTACGTAAAATATCATAAAAGAAGAAGAATCACTCCTGAGCCGGAATTAACATGTAGATCACCATAAAGTTAACCTCAACAAAGTAAAAAGCAGACCCAAACCGAATTAGTTCGGGTGCTACCTGTAGGCAAAATGTTATTGCCAGCAGCCGGAATCAGGCTGTCTTCACGTCTCCTATAACCAGTCGTCTCGGCTCTATAGTAGTTTGTGGTAAGTCTGTAGTGCGCTACTGTATTCACAGTTTAGGTGAAAGGCGCACCAGAATGTTAACTTCACATTGGCTCAAATAAAGAAGAGATTAAAGTAGTTTTTTATGTTTAAAAAGGCCCAAATGTTTAATATCGATTTGGTCAAATTTGTACCCTTTATACTTTGGGTAATGCAGTATTTTATTGAGTAAGTCCATAATGAGATTCAGGTTTTGAACTACTCTACCAAGTTAATTACTCTGCTGGTGAGGAGGTGGATCGAAACCTCCCCAGACAATAGACCAATTTAGGGGGATTAGCCTGCTCCAGGGACAGAGGAAGAGGGTGAGAGAGAAATATGCATCGGCCAAATAACTGACGCTGGCAAACGTGGGCATGGCCTTTCTCGCAAAAGCAAAGTAGGAGGGCAGTCAGAGTTTTGCCAGGATAGGCGTGATATCCTTTTGAATCCTTTGACGTTTTTGAAGGAAGGAATCAGTTTGTTATATCAGTTATCAGTTAGCTTGAATTCACCATCCTGATAAATCTCAGGATTCTGTGCTAGGGGATGGACAAGGGGTGGAGGAATGACGTGGCATTTTTGGATGGGACAAAAGATGCCCTCCTTCTAGAACTCTCCACCTCCACTTTTAAACCCCTTCACAAGGGGGACACTCTGAGAAGACTTGGGAAGTACAGAGGAAAGAGGACTGATTAGCTAGCTGATAAACACCTGCCCAAAGAGGACTTCAGGCTTGTACTTCTAAGTACTCTGTTAGACACCTATCTCCAGGGCTAGTGTCACTGGCCTCACTACTACCACTGGGGACATGTAGTAGGCAAACTTACTGGGGCTTTTGTGGGCTGGTCCTGTTGTGAGGATTCATGGAGGGATACTCTGTGATTTCTGATGGACACAGAGGCACCCTGAAAGTGATCAGGATGCTATGAGGACTGGGGAGTGCAGGCAAGCAGTGTAACCTATCTTGGGGGCTACGTGGTTCTGCTGAAGGAAGACCACCCTGAGCAAAGGACATTACTAGGAACCTAGACAGAATAGGAGGACCTGGGTTATCCACAGTTCCCTTTGCTGGAAGGAGGCTGGTGGGCAATCGCCATGCAAAAGTGCCTTATAAATTAGACTGAGGACCTAAAGGGGCAGGAGGGCAGGCCCTCTGCTCTCCCCCATTGGAGGGAGAGCATTCTACCTTAAGCTTAAAATATTTACAAAAATGTAGAGGCCAGGAGACCCTAGAAAGACACACTTGGTGGTTGGAGCACCAGCACACTCCCTCTGTGGATTGACTCTGGCAAGTGTCATGGCTATGGGGTTACTGGCAGTCACTCCTCACCCAGTCCCCATGCCTGTGTCTGGGGCGAGTGGGGAGAATGACCACACAGGTCTCCTTCTTGTGCAGCAGGAAGGAATCTGCAGGAGGTAGAGCGGGAGCTATAGAACTCAGCTCCTCTGCTGGTAAGAGAGATGATGGGCAGGCTTATGCTCCTCTGAGTCCAAACAAATACATCACTCTGGTGCCCTGGGAAAAGGGAAGGAGCATCCACTCCAGAAGTACAAAGAGTATGCACCAGTAGGCTCTTTGTGGTTAAGAAAAAACAACAAAAAAGGAAATATTGCAAGGCTACCGCCTCTCCAAAGAAAAACACTGGAGGGGGAAGGTCACCCCATAGGCCCTTACAAGGGCAAAGATAAGTTGCATATCTGCCCAAAGTGGTGCCCCAAGAGTGGCAAAGGCACCATCAATGATGTCCAACAGCTTGAGAGCATCAGACCCCCACAGAAGTCTTACATTTAATTTTTCATATTTCACCTTAAGTCTCCTGGTTCACAAAAAGAATGACCCCATGAGAGCTTTGCTTTACATATCCCTGGATCTGGGGCTTTTTTTTCAAGGCTGTAGGATGCATGGCCTTTTTCAGTACCTTCTGTGGTTGCTTTGGAGACACGATGAAGATAGGAAAAGGCTCCACCTGCATTATGTTGAACATTAATACGTTTGATTATAAATACATTGCTGACTGTAAATCATAGCATATATTCTTTTAGGTCACACATTAGTTAATAAGTCGGCTTAGACCACCTACTTGAAAACTTTCACCAAGAAAAATAGTGAACCTGTGAACTTTTGACTTCACATAATTTCTTTTGGCAGTTCAGTTGCATTTAAATGTCTTACTGTTTTCTTTCTTTACTTCTTTCTCTCTTGCATGCCTTTGTTTTTTTCCAGTCTCCATTCGTTTTCTCTTTCTAGCTCCTTTTTCTCTTTATCTTCATTTCTTTCTTTCTTTCCGAATGTAATATTTGTTACCTTTTTTTCTCTTTGTCTCTTATCTCATCTCATTCGCTTCCTCTTTCTCTCATGTCTTTTCTTGGTCTGACATCCTTTATTTTTCTCACCTTGTTTTTTCTCTCTTTTCTTCATCGCATCTTTCCTTGTTTCTTTCTTTTGTCGTTCTCACTTTCTCACTTGATCTGCTTCTTTTTCTCTAACTTTCTGCTTCTTTCTCTTCCTTTTTTCTTTCTCTTTCCTTCCTTCCTTTCTCCTTTTTACTTTCCTTAATTCTTTTCTTCCTTTTTTCTTTCTTGTTCATTATTCCTTTCCGTCTTCATTGGTTTTTATCCTAGGTTTTTCACTTTTGTTTTCTCATAGACATATCACTTCCTTGCTCATTCCTGACCTTCCTTCCCCTGTCCCTTCCTTCTTTCATCCCTTTTGATCTTCAGTTCCCCCTCCCTCTTTCTTCATTCCTTGCTTTCTTTCTCTCTGTGTTATCCTTCTCTTTCTTTCTCTGTCTCGTTTCTTTCTTTTTTTCCTTTGTTTTGCTAATGGTCTTTACCTCTTCAAAGCAACTTTTTGTGACTTCAGTGATTCAACTTTCTTGTAGAAATATAGGAAGTCTGCATGTACCTTGTTAAATGTATTATTGCTAGTGGTCCTAATTAGGGGTGCAATGAATATGTTAAAAAATAACTAGGAAAGGGTAGGGGTGTCTCCATGGGCATGCTCATGGGGGGCAGAAAGAAGTCTAGTGTCAGCCTTGCAGATAATCCTCAAACTATTCTTGCGACCAGGAAATTCATTCAAATTTTTCTTTTGACTGTAAGCCATAAAAGAGCAATAAAACATAGTATAAAATATTAAAATCAAACAAGCATACTCCAAAAAAGTGATATAACCTGCTTGGATCAAACATGCATCATAAAATATTTGATAAAATCGATGCAGCCAAAACATTTCATAAACTCAGTAGAAAGAGTCACAAAGGTGAACAAAAGCAGACTTGGTCCGTAAATTCTCGTGGTGCTGGTGCATAGGGGAAAAAAAGTTTCTAACGGCACCCTATGCTTTAATAATGTACAGATACAGTCATGAACTACAAGGCTCAAAGTGCTAGTGCATGAGGGGGAGAAGAGACACTGGGAGCACCCTATGCTGTTGTGATATCAGGACCCGCATTAAGCTTGGATGTCATGCGCCTAGTCCTCTCCATCGTCAGAAGGTAACGGGAGACAGCAAAAACTGTGCTTTGACTCGTGTCGTATCTTAAAATACAAAGAGCCTCAACATATTTCTAGCCCTTACATTTCGGCATACTGTGGTATCTATTTTTTCCTCCCCTTCACATAGGTGGGGTGGAAGAACAGAGCATGCTCCACAGTTTCCTTGCTGGCAGCACAGGGGGGCATGTCCACCTATCCCGTTCATGTGGCCGACCCCAATCTGAGATGGAGAGCAATGGAAGGGTGCCATAACGAAACTGGAGGTATAGTTTCCTAGCTGCCGCAGGTTCAATCTCATCAAAGAACCGCTCCATCTTAAATTCATCCTTCACCAAGAGGAAAGCCTCGGTCAGGGGGTCGAGGGGACATTTTTATTTTTTTAAGTTTTTTTATATAGCGCGAACTAGACCCGAAGATATCAGGTATCAGAGTGCTTTACATGAGCACCAGTTTAATTACAGATTGACACATTCATTTTTGTTAGGCACGGGGAGATTAAGTGATTTGCCCAGAATCACAAGATGTTGAGCGTCTTTGCCGAGACTCGAACCCGGTTCCCCAGCTTCGAGGTCGACCTATTCTTAGTCTTTAGCTTTAAAGGCAGGGTTTGTTTCTGGACATCAACCAATGGACTTTAAGGCATTAATCAGGTAATGGAATTCTTTCCGTACTTGTATGACAAGAAACAACAAGCCCCACTGAGAAACTCACCTCACAGAGTTAATTCATAAACAATACTAAAGGGACATTACTGGTCTTTGGGGACCCTATAGATAAGCCTTTCCCAATGAGGATGTTTTGGCGTTAATGCATTGTACTCATTACAGCGGGACTTGGGTACTCCAGCGGTAACATTCAAGTTGATTAGCATTTTGGCATCCTGTTTCCCTTCCTTTCAAGTGTGCCTCCAGTGTTACGTGTAAAACCCAGAGACAGAAGTCTAGTAGAACAATCGTAGGGATTTCAGCAACCAGATAGTGGATACATAAGAATTGTTTTGGCATCCTGTCTCACTTCCTTTCAAGTGTGCTCCAAAGTTTTATATGTAAACCGAGCAGACCTGTCTAGAAGGATTCGACATTCAAGCAGGATTTGGCCCTGTAATTTCAAAAAGTATGCTCACAGCCCCACCCTGCATATTCAGTCAGGTTCAGGTGAGTAATCTCAGCCCCTTCAGGTCGCCCGATTGTTTGCTCCTGAGAGGCACATCACACCTTTTTCCACCCTTATTGAAACGGTAATTATTGGCTGGAAGATGTGGGAGAACAAATGCAAATCTAACCTCCAAGATTTTTAGGCAGAGAAAAGGTAACTTTCTAAAAGTCATTTTTTCTCCATATATTTATTAAAAAATCCAACTACTCCATTTAATTGGATTTTTAACAACTATTTAAAAATGGCTCTTTAATGATGTTTCTAGCTTGTCCCATTCCAGAGACACAATATTAGGATGTTTAATCTATACTCCAGTTTTCTACATAGGACCGCTAAAACTGCCACAGTGAAAAACAGCTGTTGGGTGCTGGTCAGTGTAAGGACATGTTAACATTAAGAGGCGTATTTACAAGCCCATTGAGCCACCTGTGCATCACTGTTTTTGAAGCACCAGCGGCGCAGTGTGCCTGCCCATATTTATAGGGCCATGTAATGCCACCCTGCATGGCTTTTCATGGACTTATAAATATGGCCCCCTTTCATGCATCACTCTGCGTGACAGGGGCGTTCCATAGGTGTTGCTGTGGGTGTTCCCATAGCAACATCCATGGAGCCTGACACATTCCCAGATTTAAAAGGTTTTGTAAACCTGGGAATGCGTCAGATTCCTACGGATCTCCAGGGGAGGCGTAAGGGAGGAGCAACAAGGAGATATACCTTTATTTCTCCTTGTTTTTCCATTTTCTATGTGTGCTGCATTCTGCAGCACACATAGAAAGAGGAAAACACCTCTCGTGACTGTTTTTATGCAGGAGGTGTGCCTTTCTGCACAAAAACAATCACCGCTACAACGCAGACATCCTTGCACCATGGTGCAAGGGTGCCTGCGGAGGCGCATGGCAGCCCATTGTGTGCCAGTGCAAGGGAAAAGGACAGGAATGCCCCGTATCTTGTACATACGGCACATTTGTGCCCTTTTCTTTTGACGCATGGCAGCGCAGCAGGAAAGCTTTCTGCCCTGTGTCAAAATATTGTAAATGAGGCCCTAAATTTCTACATGGCCTACTTCTATATTCCATGCACTCTGCCTTGTTGGCGGCAAGGCCTACATAGGGCAACTTATTAACATTTTCAAGGCGAGCTTAGCCTGCTGAAATGTATTATGATGATATGTTGAAAGTAGGCCTGAAGGCTGTTTCACACTGTCACTGTAGAGGATGGAACAATAGGTGCTGCAGTTGCAATAGTGGTATTTAGATCAGAGGCCCTGGATACATTTTGTACTATATACTAGGGATTTATATATAAGTTAAATATACCAATTAGGAAGATGCAGATTCAACCATGCTTTAAGGGTGAGTACAGGCAGTTTATCACTGGTTAGCAGGGTTATTGTGCAGAGACTTCTAAAACCAGCAAATATATAGGGCCCAGCAAAAGGTGAACAATGAGGGATGACTGTGCAGGAAAGGCTGATTTCCTACAAAGTGCTTTTCCTTTTTACAAGAAAAGCACTGACTGGACAGTTTTCTACATAGGACCGCTAGAACTGCCACAGTGAAAAACAGCTGTTGGATGCTAGTCAGTGTAAGGACATGTTAACATTAAGGGGCGTATTTACAAGCCCATTGAGCCACCTGTGCATCACTGTTTTTGAAGAACCAGTGGCACAGTGTGCCTGCCCATATTTATAGGGCCATGTAATGCCACCCTGCATGGCTTTTCATGTACTTGTAGATATGGCCCCCTTTCACGCATTACTCTGCGTGACAGGGGCGTTCCATAGGTGTTGCTGTGGGTGTTCCCATAGCAACATCCATGGAGCCTGACACATTCCCAGATTTACAAGGTTTTGTAAACCTGGGAATGCGTCGGATTCCTACAGATCTCCAGGGGAGGCGTAAGGGAGGCGAAACAAGGAGATATACCTTTATTTCTCCTTGTTTTTCCATTCTCTATGTGTGCTGCATTCTGCAGCGCACATAGAAAGAGGAAAACACTTCTTGTGACTGTTTTTGTGCAGGAAGGTGTGCCTTTCTGCACAAAAACAATCACCGCTAGAACGCAGACATCCTTGCACCATGGTGCAAGGGTGCCTGCGGAGGCGCATGGCAGCCCATTGTGTGCCAGTGCAAGGGAAAAGGACAGGAATGCTCCGTATCTTGTACATACGGCACATTCGTGTCCTTTTCTTTTGACGCATGGCAGCGCAGCAGGAAGGCTTTCTGTCCTGTGTCAAAATATTGTAAATGAGGGCCTACATTTCTACATGGCCTACTTCTATATTCCATGCACTCTGCCTTGTTGGCGGCAAGGCCTACATAGGGCAACTTATTATCATTTTCAAAGGGAGCTTAGCCTGCTGAAATGGGTTATGATGATATGTTGAAAGTAGGCCTGAAGGCTGTTTCACACTGTCACTGTTGAGGATGGAACAATAGGTGCTGCAGTTGCAATAGTGATATTTAAATTAGAGACCCTGGATACATTTTGTACTATATACTAGGGATTTATATATAAGTTAAATATACCAATTAGGAAGATGCAGATTCAACCATGCTTAAAGGGTGAGTACAGGCAGTTTATCACTGGTTAGCAGGGTTATTGTGCAGAGACTTCTAAAACCAGCAAATATATAGGGCCCAGCAAAAGGTGAACAATGAGGGATGACTGTGCAGGAAAGGCTGATTTCCTACAAAGTGCTTTTCCTTTTTACAAGAAAAGCACTGACTGGACAGTTTTCTACATAGGACCGCTAGAACTGCCACAGTGAAAAACAGCTGTTGGGTGCTAGTCAGTGTAAGGACATGTTAACATTAAGGGGCGTATTTACAAGCCCATTGAGCCACCTGTGCATCACTGTTTTTGAAGAACCAGTGGCACAGTGTGCCTGCCCATATTTATAGGGCCATGTAATGCCACCCTGCATGGCTTTTCATGTACTTGCATTACTCTGCGTGACAGGGGCGTTCCATAGGTGTTGCTGTGGGTGTTCCCATAGCAACATCCATGGAGCCTGACACATTCCCAGATTTACAAGGTTTTGTAAACCTGGGAATGCGTCGGATTCCTACAGATCTCCAGGGGAGGCGTAAGGGAGGCGAAACAAGGAGATATACCTTTATTTCTCCTTGTTTTTCCATTCTCTATGTGTGCTGCATTCTGCAGCGCACATAGAAAGAGGAAACACTTCTTATGACTGTTTTTGTGCAGGAAGGTGTGCCTTTCTGCACAAAAACAATCACCGCTACAACGCAGACATCCTTGCACCATGGTGCAAGGGTGCCTGCGGAGGCGCATGGCAGCCCATTGTGTGCCAGTGCAAGGGAAAAGGACAGGAATGCTCCGTATCTTGTACATACGGCACATTCGTGCCCTTTTCTTTTGACGCATGGCAGCGCAGCAGGAAGGCTTTCTGTCCTGTGTCAAAATATTGTAAATGAGGCCCTACATTTCTACATGGTCTACTTCTATATTCCATGCACTCTGCCTTGTTGGCGGCAAGGCCTACATAGGGCAACTTATTATCATTTTCAAAGGGAGCTTAGCCTGCTGAAATGGGTTATGATGATATGTTGAAAGTAGGCCTGAAGGCTGTTTCACACTGTCACTGTAGAGGATGGAACAATAGGTGCTGCAGTTGCAATAGTGATATTTAAATTAGAGACCCTGGATACATTTTGTACTATATACTAGGGATTTATATATAAGTTAAATATACCAATTAGGAAGATGCAGATTCAACCATGCTTAAAGGGTGAGCACAGGCACTTTACTTTATCACTGGTTAGCAGGGTTAATGTGCAGAGACTTTTTAAAATCAGCAAATATATAGGGCCCAGCAAAAGCTGAACAATAAGGGATGACTGTGTAGGAAAGGCTGATTTCCTACAAAGTGCTTTTCCTTTTTACAAGAAAAGCACTGACTGGACAGCAAATTATTGAATGGAGTTGCTTATTATCTTGACAACATTTCTCTAGTGCAGTGATTATCCTCTGTATGCCAACTGGTATAACACATGGGTGTATAAAATAAAGGAAAGGACCAACAATCGCTCCTGCTTGAATCCATTTTTCATATTTATTTATGCTTATTTACTGAGAGTCTACCATCATTAGTTAATCGAACTTGAGCCCAATTTCTTGGGCATCATGCGGAAGATGCAGGGATGAATGTTCCATTGGACAGCCTCCTCCAGAGGAGTCTTCTGTCTCTTCAATGAAATGCCGTGAGGAAGACTATAAAATAAAAATATAATATAAACACTCCCCCTGTCAATGTACTTCCATGCAGCACTCAACAGCACAACACTATGGTCCATTGATTAGAGACCCACTTGAAAATCAATCTGTTCAACAGCCACAAAACTCTTTGAAGAAACCCCCTCCTTAAGTAGTAGCAGAATTTGTTCAGAGAAGAACTTTGCAGAACTATCCATCAGCGAAATAATCTGATTTCAAATTGGCTCAATCTTGAGTGTTTTTTACATATAGGTTTTAAAATTTCTCTATGCCAATGAGGGGGGAATTACTCCTTTTTTAAGTACCCATCCAAACAAGCATTGGCAAAGCCAATAGGTCTTGCTTTTATTTAAACAAGCATTGCCAAAGTCAGTATGTCTATCTTGTAACTGTACATGAAAGACAGACCTACCAGCTACGATAATGCTTGTGAGGACAGATTCTACCAACCAGATGTAAGTCCTTGCTGCCGCAGGACGCAGCACCTTAGGTAATTGCAATCAGTTATTGGGGACATTAAAAAATCCTTCATATAGAAATTTCCGTAAAGTGAGACACAAATCCTTTTTTGTAGCAGGCTGCAGTACCATACTTACTATAGGTTCATGGATTCAGAAACAAATGTTTTCTGTAGCAGGCTGTAGTACCACAGATTGTTACTAGGGATCCCTGTTGTCACAAACAAATCTTTACCATAGTAGGTTGCGGTAACTTAGACTGTAGAGGTCTCTGTAGTCAGAAACAAATGTTACTGAGGCAGAATGTAATACCATAGGCTATTACTGGGAGCCCTTGGAGTCAGATATCTGTGTTTCTTGTAATCAGGATGTGGTACCTGCAAATACTCAAGTTACGAAAGTTATCCACCTCTCTCCCTTCAATCTCAGGCTAGTAGAGAATCATTAACAGAGCAAATGCCATTGAATGTCATTTGTTGAACATACGACTAGGTTGAGTATGATGTTGGCTTAACAGAGAGGTTGTAACATAAATGTGCATATTCACTTGCAAAAGTCCATTAATGTTTGCTTATGTTCTGTGCCATAAATAAGTATGTTGATGTGTTATAACTGTCATTATCAGAGCTGTAAATGTCTAAAAAACATAACCACATAGTCATGTTGCCTTTAATATTAATGCTTCCTTGCACGTGTATATCACAACATGCACTGATATATTACATAATCAAATTTGGATATCGTTTTTATATTAACCTGAAGTGTTCATCAGGCTTAACATGCACGCTATGTTTCATGATTCCCGTAGGCCTAGAAGCCATTTTATTTTAGAGAGTCCATCTGCACATTTCCTCAATCTTGCATTAAAGAGTTGCCTAACTTTCAATGTTGGCAAACTGAAGCATAATTTTGGGAAAACAGTTAATTAAGCAGTATTTTTATGTATCTTTAACTTCATTTCAAGGACTTAATGCATTCTCTCCGTGATCCTGCCTCCTGCCCATTAGATAGTTATGTTGAAGTGACTGTTTCTGTCACATATACACACTCCATAGACTTGTATTGAGAGAAAAGTGTATAAAAACCATCCAAAATTGCACGCATTTTAACATTACTTGCTCCAGTTGGCATTTTGAGCTAGAGCTATGGCAGGATGAAATTACAATTGTCACCTGATTATTTGCTTTGTTGCTTGATATTTTTGCATTAAACATGTTAGACTTTTAGGTCTTTAGATATTTTGTTTTTTATTTTAATAAATGCATGCATACATGTTCAAGAACAATCTTCTTAATATCTTTAGATAATACTAATTGATTGTATATAGAAAAAACTGTAAGGGATGGAGTGAAAGTTGGAAGACAGAACTTTGGGAAGATCAAGCGCAGTCACTGCCATGTATTAAAAGTAAAATAATACAGTAAAGTGCAAAAGGAAAAATAATTTTCAAGTGATACATCCAATCAAAACCCTGTTGCTTGAGTCAGACACAAATCTGTTTCTTTAGCAGGGTGCTGTACTTTAGGTCATTGCTAGAATCCTTGCTGTCTCAAAAGTAGGAGTCAGCTGATACTCTGCCATCTAGTAAAGGTACAATGATACAAAAATATTCTATAAGAAACATAATTCCCTGACTCAACAGTAGAAGGGTACAATTCATCCAATCAAAACAAGTTCAATGGAGTCAGACACAAATCTTTTTCCAAAGGCTGCAGTTTCCTTGTTCATTAATAGAGGTCCCCAATGTCATAAATATATCTTTTCCTAGCACGTTGCAATACCTTTTGTTGTTACTAGATGTCCCTGTTGTCAGAAGCACATCTCTTCTGTAGTAAGCTGCAGTATCAATGGTCATCACCAGCTGCCCCAGCAGTCAGAAATAAGGGGCAGATTTACAAGCCCCTTGCGCCACTTTTGCGTCACTTTTAACATGGGAAAAAAGACGCAAAAGTGGCGCAAGGGGCTTGTAAATATGCCCCTAAATATTTTCTGAAGCAGGGTGAAGTACTTTAGGCTGTTACTAGAGGCCCCACGATTCAGACATAAGATCCTCCTTTAATCAGCGTTCAGTAATAATGCACCTATTGGGGTCTCACAGGTGTCCACCACTGCCCCATCAAACTCAGCATTCAGGGGAATTTTGATCAGTGCAGATACCCTTGCATGTCTTTTGATATTTCCGATTTACTTACATAACATGAAAGTAGTGCATAGCACTGATTTGCATTACTTAGCTCCAAGGGGCGTATACCATGGGTGGAGCATGGGCATTCCCATGCAACCAATCAGGGTTTCTGACACTAACCCCTATTTACTAAATAAGGTAGACAGGGTTTAGCAGCAGAAAACTGTGCCTTTTGAAGTAGGTGCAATGAAGGAGAAATGCTTTAATTTCTCCGACTTTGTACGTCTGCTTCACTTTACAGCACACATACAAAGAGCGTCAGTCTATGCATAGTATTTGGTACTAGAAAGGTACCCTTCCAGTACAAAATCTATGCTAGACTCGCGGAAACACCCTTGCACTATGGCGCAAAGGTGTGTCCATGGCGCACAGCAGCTGATTTCAGTGCCAGCGATAGGGAAACGGGAGGAGAGTGACATATTTCTGTAAATTTGGCGCTCTCCTCCTCTCTCCTTTTCACACAGCGCAGCATTTGCGGCGGCTGCACTGCGCTGCATGAGTAGGTGGTAAATCTGGCCCATAGTGTTAATTCTTGATGCTTATATCAAAAGCGCAGACATTTATCTTTAGTTCATTTGGATTCATGGCTAAAATGATTAAAATGGAAATATATTCTCTGGACTTGTACATACAAAGTAAACACACAATGTAACCTGTTTTAGGCTACATGTTCTTTATATTTTTATCCATCAGCTGGCCCTTGAAGTTCAAAGCTAATACGTGTCTGGATTACATTGTTGCCAGTATCCGTAGCCAACAAGCTTTCTAAGCATGCAAGGAACCCTGGTTCCCCTTTGCTTCTGAATGAAAATAATTGAATGTTACTGTTCGAAGCATTTAAGATAAAGCAAATGATAAAAAGTGAGCTTCTCCGAATTGTTGTAAATATGTGAACTTACATAAGGAAATTGCTTCTATACGATTTAATACGGATTTTAAAGTGAGAACAAAATGATATGAAAGACTGCAAGTAACAAAATACGCTGGGGTCTCTCTTGGGTCCCGACATTGTTATAATGTTGGTGCTGTCTTGGAGCGTAACTACAGGTTTTTAAATTACTTTTAATTGTGGCTATTACTCATCTTATGAAATGCAATACCGAAATGTTGACTTAGATTTATCTTGTGCAGAGTTGTTTTTTTCGGTATTTTATAGAACCACTTTTTACCTCGGGTGTCTTTTTGGATTGATTCAGTTTTATGTCTGTGTTTTGTGGACTTTGCATCTATATTATTTTATGTATGTATTAAAGTACATCAAATACACTTTTTTGAAGGTTAATTGACTTCGATCTTTTTTCATTCTTCATAGGTTTGCTCCAGGTGCCGCTTCCAAATGCTCTTTGTACATTTTAGAATTTTAATGTCCAGAGTTTCTCGCTGTCTTAAAGGGACGAAAGCAAGGTTTGACTAAGGAAGAATTTTCAGTATATTCCAGGACAAAAATATTCCAATGTATTTTGTATGTATATGGTATTTCCATAGAACGAACCGAGTCAAAAGGCAGCGGGCGCTGTACATAGTCAAAGGCAAGGTTCAAGTCAGCGAGTAACAGTGAATAAAGCTCGGCTGTGGACAGTTAATGTAATGTGATGTATTGTTCTTTAAAGAGGTGAGTCTTCAACTCTTTCCTAAATTGGAGCAGCGTTTGGGGGTGTCCTGGTGGAAATGGTGATCTTGTTACAGATCCTGGGTGCATAGATGGAAAGGCCTGTTGTCTTTTTTCTTTTTTAAACTTCTGCAGTCTGAAGGTGTCCTGGGTGTTCCAAGAATCGCCAGATGGTGAGCTTGTCCGCAAGATAAGCGGAGGTGCTGGTTGTGATGGTTTTGTAAATTATGCAGCTAGTTTTGAATATGGTGCCTGCTGGGCAGCCCTTGATGAGACATGTTACGGCGTGTGTAGGAGAGTAGGATCTGCTTCACATGGGTACCCCCACTTTTTGCTGATGCTGCACTGTTTTTCGACATTAGTCTGGCTGGGGCCCTGCTAATCAGAACCCCAGCCTAGCTGCTTCCTCTCTAAAATGGTTTCCATGTGCCTTAGGCACATCACTGATTGGAATCTGGAGTGCCCTTATAAGTCCCTAGTATATGGTATACTATGTACCAAGGGCATAGGTACCTCAGAGGCCTACCAGGGGCTGCAGCATGTATTATGCCACCCCTGGCAGGCCATCCAAACTGACACCACAGGTCTGCTACTGCAGCCTGGGTAAGGTGGTGCATGCACTCCTTACTGTGATATAGGTTACCTATATCACTAAATACATACACACATATAAACCTATAAGTCACTCCTAAGGCAGGCCTTATCAATCCTAAAGGCAGAGTGCATGGTTCCTATGTGAGAGGGTGCCCCTGCATGAGCAGGGCCCCTCTGCAGCGTTCGGAGACCCTTCTCTGATGCTGTTTGTAGTGCAGCCTGACCATATACTCTTAAGCGCATTATAACCTCGCGTTAAATGCTAACTTTGGAATGGCTGCACCTAAACATGTCGTGTTTGGTGTCAAACATCTTGGAATACTACCCCCCGCCAATTCTGGCGGCGGGGGTAGCATTCCACCCTTCTAGAGGGAAAGACATGTTAACTCTGGCTAGCCCGGTAACTTCTTTCCAAAGCCCTGGCATCACAAAATGGATGCTGCTGCCACAGACACGAGTCTGGCCTCCTGCTGCTGGACGAAACTCCGGCAGGGGAGGCCTGGACAATAGGTTTCCTGTCCCAGGGAGGTGTGACCACCTCCCCAGACAGGATAATGTGTATTGGGGCTGGGCGGGAGCACTTGCGGGTGCTTTGAAGTCCTGCACTGGGGGCACACTTGGTGTCCCTGTGCATACCCCAGTTCAAACCGGATCAGGGGCTTGCAGCCCCTGCTTTGGCGCGAACTGGACAAAGGGAAAGGGGTGTAGCCACCCCTCTGCCCTGACCCACCCATAGGTGGGGCCACAGAGTAGTCCAACCCCTATACTTAGTATAAGTATAGGAACCCAGTCCTTAGGACTTTAGATTATCCCTGGACGAAACTCTGAAACAGAATCCTGGACCTTCGACGCTCTACTCACGATTAGAGGACAGAAGAATCTCCCTTGGGGTCAAGGAGTGACTCCCTGCTTGGCAGGCACCAAAGAAGCATCTGTCCGGTTCGCATTTCTGAAGCTCCCGTCGGACGCCGAAGTCATCGCATCACCAGAGGTGGATTCTCAGACTTCCCCGAGGCTACCCTGAGTCCCCAGCAAAGCTGAGGCCCGTAGTTATCGTGGGTGACGTGAGACCGTGACCCCTGGACACCGAGCACATTTGCAAGTGCATCCTCTTCTGGGTCTTCCACGAAGTCATGCTTTGGGCTCCAAATAGCCCTAGCCTCCAGCACCAACTGCACCGAAGATCACTGGCCTCCACTCTACGAGTGTCCTGTGAGTCAGATCCACGTGCAACGTCTCGAGGCTCCTTCGCGGTCGCTAGCCCGTTGGCTAGTAGCCCTTAACGAAGGCCAATCTTCTCCTTACTTGGCATCCTGGTTGCTCCAGGCCTGCCCTCACTTACCCTCGCTGGGTGAGTTCCCCAGACCTTGCTGGTCTGCACCATCGACAATCTTCCTCTGCATCGAGACTTGCCGGTGCCAAGGCTTGTTGGGTCCAATCCGGTCGCCGACACCTCAGCACTCGACAGACATCGTGTACCAGCCCGAATCCTGCTCCTGGTTGCCAACAACGCCTCCTGGACCTTGTGGCTGAAGAGTCAAGATGACCGTCAATGCACCTGAAGCACTCGACATCGGTGGGCATCTGTCCATCGCCTTCCTGGTCACTGGCTAGTGACCCAGACTCTGTCCCCTCTGCTTTCAGGTTCTTCAGAACTCCGATCTACTCTTGGATCCACCCGGACACTTTCCACTTGGTCGCCAGCAGCACTTTGCAGCAGATCGCCATTCAAATCGACGACGAAACCCGACCCCGAAAGGCACCTATGCACCCGGCTTCCCTGGGTGAGGTAACACGAGTACTCCGGTGCTCCCGTGGGTAGAGACTCTTCAAAATCCTAGATCTCAAAGGGTTTGCTCCAAGTCCTCCTTTAAGTGTCCCTTTCCTTTAATTTCCCGATCACGACTTTCTCCATAGAAGTCAACGGCGTATCGCGGTTGTGTATTTACACTGCACGCGTCCCCCGTGGGTCCCCTGTGTCACTACCTTGGGTGGTTCCTTGTGGTCCAAGCACTTCTAGAGGCTCTAGGCCTAGTGTCTAGTTCAGTCGTGGTTCTTATACCACTTTATTGGTATATGGTTTGGTACGCCCCTAGGACCCAAACGTGTATTTGTGCTATTACTGTGTTTAAATAACTTCTAACTTATGTACTTCGAACTCTAGCCTCATAAAGAGACTAGAGGGGTGTGTTTAGCAATAAATACATATATTTTGAATATATACCTGGTGTGGTGCTCTTTCATTTGGTCACTCAAGAGATTATAGACTGGTAAAACAAGCTGCTTTACATTCCTTCAAGACTTAGCCTGAAGGCTGCTCTCCATAGCTACCACTAGGATAGCTTTCAATAAGGTTGTCTTTAACCTATCTCCAATAAGGGGTTGTTTGGACTGGTGCAAGGTGCCCACTATAATTAGTGGACAGCATATGCCAGGCCAACTTCTCACATTGGTGTGCAGCGTGTGGGATTCCAGCTTGCTATTGATTTACCAGATAATCTCAATTGAATTGATCAACTGAAAACCACTAAAGGTACCTAAGGTACATATAATTTAAGCTTAGAATACAGTAAGTTCTACTGAACTTAGAGTTGTGTGTTAAGGGATAGCACAACCCTTTCTACAACTCAAGAGAGTTTAGTAGGCCACACTATAGTAGGTAGTGCATACACCACACCACACTAGTAATGTCTTTAAGGGTAGGATCTAAAGAATCCTTGCAGGAAGCCACTGAGCTTCCACCCTCCAAGTATGATACACTCCCATTCTTGGAATTGAGAGCTTTATGCAACTTGAGAAAAATAAGGACAGGCCAAAGTCCCACCACCCAACACCTTAAAGAGTTGTTGGTGGCTTATGACCTTAGTAAGCCCTTGGGGACTGAAGGGGTAGGAGCTGAGGGTGGGGCAGAAGATGAGGATGGGACCAGGGGTAGAAATACCACCAGCCCCCCCTCTGAAACTGGCCAGGAGGGTGAAAATGACCCTGACCTGGATAACCCAATCCCTCCTGAGGAAGATGAAGAGGATGATCAAGATGATGCCCTCTTTGTCCCCCCAGGAAGGATTATGAGTGTGCCCAGGAAGTCTAGATCTCCTTCTCAGGAGTCTAACCACTCTGGCACCTCAATAGGGAGCTCTGTCTCATCTCATAGGAGGGAATCCTCTCATGAGAGAAGAAAGAGGCTGGTTCAATATGAGGAAGCTCAGCTTGAAATCAAAAAGAAGCAACTGGCTATAGACAGGGAGTCCCTAGATCTCTTTAGAGAGAGAAGAAAGTTGGGACTAGAGTCCCCTGGTGGCAGCCATGTCCCTAGAGATAGGGAAAGGTCCTATGACCATAGGAACCTGAGCAAGATTGTCCCTCCCTATCAGAATGGGGATGACATCCACAAGTGGATAACTGCTCTAGAGAGGGCCTGTAAGGTACAGAAGGTCCCTCAGGAGCAGTGGGCAGCAATCTTGTGGCTCTCCTTTGCAGACAAAGGTAGAGATAAGCTCCTCACTGTTAGAGAGGAGGATGCTGATAATTACAAGGTCTTGAAGAGTGCTCTTATTGATGGGTTTGGCCTAACCACTGAACAGTACAGGTTGAAGTTCAGAGATACCCAAAAAGCACAGACTCAAGACTGGGTAGACTATTTGGATTGTTCTGCCAAGGCTCTGGAAGGCTGGTTGATGGGCAGTAAGGTGTGTGACTTCTCAGGATTGTACAATCTGATAATGAGGGAGCAGATTCTTAATAACTGTCAAAATCAGCTGTTGCATCAATACCTGGTAGACTCTGATCTGACCTCTCCCCAAGAATTGGGAAAGAAGGCAGACAAATGGGTCAGAACCAGGGTGAAGCAGAAGGTACAGAACCAAGGTGGGGAAACCAAGAAGCAAGATGCTAAGATCTCTGAAAAGGGTGGGGAGAAGGGTAAAGATCAAAAGTCTTCATCAGGCCCCCAAAAATCTTCTTCAGGTTGGGATTCACAGTCTACAAAAGGGAAAGGCCAAAGAAAACCATGGTGCAAGGTCTGTAAGCAAAAGACCCACTGGACCAGTGATTGCACCAAGTCCAAAGACTCAAGTCCAGCACCCACCAATGCCCCTAAGGCACCTGTTCCCCCTAGTACAGTTGGTGGGAGTGCTCCAGCCAAGGGTTTAGTAGGGTTCACCCTGGGTACTGAGTTGGGCTCTGACCTAGTCAGAGAACTGACTCAGGCTGTGTTAGTCTGTGATGGAGGCATGGATGTGACCTCCTCTGTGAGTCCCAGTAATCTGGGCAAGTACAGACAACAGCCTTTAATCAATGGACGTGAGGCTTTGTCATTTAGGGACACAGGGGCAAGTGTCACAATGGTGACACAAGACCTTGTGAATCCTGGGCAAGTTATACTTGGTGAGATGTACCAAGTGACTAATGCTAGCAATGTCAGAACAGACCATACTCTGGCAGTTGTTAACTTCTCCTGGGGAGGGGTAACTGGCCTTAAGAAGGTTGTGGTAAGTGCAAACCTACCAGTCGAATGCTTGCTTGGCAATGACTTAGAGACTTCTGCTTGGGCAGAAGTGGAGCTCAGGACCCATGCAGAAATGCTGGGGATCCCTGCAGATGTGTTTGCTGTGACCAGGTCACAAGCCAAAATGTCTAGCACTGAACAGGCCTTGGATTCTGGAAGAATGGACCAAGTGCCTTCCAAGAGGAGGAGTAGTAGGGTTAAGGCAGAGCCTTCCCCCTTGGCTCAGGAGGAGGATCAGTCCCTTGAGGGGGATGATCTCAGCCCTGAAGAAGGAACTGTCCCAGAGGAACTTGAACCTGACCAGGTTGAGTTCTTGGGGACAGGTGGACCTTCTAGGGCAGATCTGAGCCAGGAGCAGCAGAGCTGCCCCTCCCTTGAACCCCTCAGACAGCAAGCTGCTGCTGAGGCTGCTGGGAAAGCTAGTGGTCCCCATACAGTGTATTGGGATGATGGACTCCTGTACTCAGAGAGTAGAGACCCCAAGCCTGGTGCTACCAGGAGGTTGGTTATACCTCTGAAGTTCAGGGGCTTCCTATTGACCCTAGCCCATGATAATCCCTTGGCAGGTCACCTGGGCCAGAACAAGACTTGGGACAGAATTGTCCCTCACTTTCACTGGCCCCACATGTCTGAAGACAGCAAGGAGTTTTGTCGCTCCTGTGTAACCTGCCAAGCCAGTGGCAAGGCAGGTGGCACTACAAAGGCCCCCTGATACCACTACCTGTGGTGGGGGTGCCCTTTGAAAGGGTAGGAATTGACATTGTTGGTCCCATGGATCCCCAAACAGCATCTGGGCACAGGTTTATCCTGGTGGTAGTGGATCATGCCACCAGGTACCCAGAAGCTATTCCCCTCAGGACCACTACAGCACCTGTGGTGGCAAGGGCCCTCCTGGGAATTTTCTCAAGAGTGGGCTTTCCTAAGGAGGTAGTATCAGACAGGGGTGCTAACTTCATGTCTGGGTACTTAAAAGCAATGTGGAAGGAGTGTGGAGTGACTTATAAGTTCACCACACCCTATCACCCACAATGCAATGGTTTAGTTGAGAGATTCAACAAAACCTTGAAGGGCATGATTAAAGGGCTCCCAGAAAAGCTTAGGCGAAGATGGGACATACTCTTGCCCTGCCTTTTATTCGCATATAGGGAGGTGCCTCAGAAGGGGGTTGGTTACAGCCCTTTTGAACTTCTGTTTGGCCACCCTGTGAGGGGTCCACTGTGCTTGGTGAAGGAAGGATGGGAGTTACCTCTCAAGCCCCCAAAGCAAGATATAGTGGACTATGTACTTGGTCTCCGCTCCAGGATGGCTGAGTATATGAAAAAGGCAACCAAAAACCTTGAGGCTAGCCAGGAACTTCAAAAGGCCTGGCATGACCAAAAGGCTGTTCTGACTGTTTACCAGCCAGGACAGAAGGTGTGGGTGTTGGAGCCAGTGGCCCCAGCAGCTCTCCAAGACAAATGGAGTGGACCCCACACTATTGTTGAGCAGAAGGGTGAGGTTACCTACTTAGTAGACCTAGGAACACCCAGGAGTCCCCACAGGGTTCTCCATGTCAACAGGTTAAAACCATATGTGGACAGGGCAGACATGGGCTTGCTCATGGCTACTGATGAAGGGCAGGAGGAAGAGAGTGACCCACTCCCTGACCTGCTCTCACAGAACCCTGACGATGGGTCAGTAGATGGTGTAGCCTTGGCAGGCAGCCTCACTACCCAGCAACAAACTGATTGTAGACAAGTTCTCAATCAGTTTAGACATATGTTTTCACTGACACCCAGTCAGACCACCTGGTGCACTCATGAAGTGGACACTGGGGGCAGTCTGCCTATTAAAAATAAGATTTATAGGCAACCTGACCATGTCAGGGACTGTATCAGGACTGAAGTCCAGAAAATGTTGGAATTGGGAGTTATTGAACCCTCAGATAGCCCTTGGGCTAGTCCAGTGGTCCTTGTGCCAAAACCTCACACCAGTGGTGGGAAAAGAGAGATGAGGTTTTGTGTGGACTACAGGGGTCTCAATGCAGTCACTAGGACTGATGCCCATCCAATACCAAGGGCAGATGAGCTCATAGATACTTTGGCCTCAGCCAAATATCTCAGCACATTTGACTTGACAGCTGGCTACTGGCAGATCAGACTAGCTGATACTGCAAAGCCCAAAACAGCATTCTCAACCCCTAGTGGGCATTATCAATTTGTGGTAATGCCCTTTGGTCTGAAGAATGCACCTGCCACTTTCCAGAGGTTGGTGAATACAGTTCTCACAGGTCTGGAAGCCTATAGTGCAGCATATCTAGATGATATTGCTGTCTTTAGCTCCACCTGGGAGGATCACCTGGTCCACCTCAGGAATGTTTTACAGGCCCTGCAAAAGGCAGGCCTGACTATCAAGGCCACTAAGTGCCAGATAGGGCAGAGTCAGGTTGTGTACCTGGGCCACCTTGTGGGTGGAGGCCAGGTTCAACCTTTGCAGAGCAAGATCCAGACTATCATGGACTGGACTGCTCCCACTACCCAGACTCAGGTGAGAGCCTTCTTAGGCCTGACTGGGTACTATAGGAGATTTGTCAAGGGGTATGGATCAATAGTGACACCCCTGAATGACTTAACTTCTAAGAAAATGCCCAAAAAGGTTCAGTGGACAGTTAGCTGTCAAAAGGCATTTGATGACCTGAAGCAGGCCATGTGCACTGCTCCCATTCTACAGAGTCCTGATTACTCCAAGAAGTTCATTGTTCAAACTGATGCATCTGAATTGGGGGTAGGGGCTGTACTGTCACAATTGAATGAAGAAGGTCAGGATCAGCCAGTAGCTTTCATTAGCAGAAGGCTGACCCCTAGAGAGAAACGTTGGTCAGCCATAGAGAGGAGGCCTTTGCTGTGGTCTGGGCTCTGAAGAAGTTGAGGCCATACTTGTTTGGTACACACTTCCTGGTTCAGACAGACCATAAGCCCCTCTTATGGCTAAAACAAATGAAGGGTGAAAACCCCAAACTGCTTAGGTGGTCCATTTCCCTACAGGGGATGGACTTTACAGTGGAACATAGACCTGGGAGTAACCATGCCAATGCAGATGGACTCTCTAGGTACTTCCACTTAGAACATGAAGACTTAACTGGGCAAGGTTAGTTTAATGTCCCTACGTTTGGGGGGTTGTGTAGGAGAGTAGGATCTGCTTCACATGGGTACCCCCACTTTTTGCTGATGCTTCACTGTTTTTCGACATTAGTCTGGCTGGGGCCCTGCTAATCAGAACCCCAGCCTAGCTGCTTCCTCTCTAAAATGGTTTCCATGTGCCTTAGGCACATCACTGATTGGAATCTGGAGTGCCCTTATAAGTCCCTAGTATATGGTATACTATGTACCAAGGGCATAGGTACCTCAGAGGCCTACCAGGGGCTGCAGCATGTATTATGCCACCCCTGGCAGGCCATCCAAATTGACACCACAGGTCTGCTACTGCAGCCTGGGTAAGGTGGTGCATGCACCCCTTACTGTGATATAGGTTACCTATATCACTAAATACATACACACATATAAACCTATAAGTCACTCCTAAGGCAGGCCTTATCAATCCTAAAGGCAGAGTGCATGGTTCCTATGTGAGAGGGTGCCCCTGCATGAGCAGGGCCCCTCTGCAGCGCTCGGAGACCCTTCTCTGATGCTGTTTGTAGTGCAGCCTGACCATATACTCTTAAGTGCATTATAACCTCGCGTTAAATGCTAACTTTGGAATGGCTGCACCTAAACATGTCGTGTTTGGTGTCAAACATCTTGGAATACTACCCCCCGCCAATTCTGGTGGCGGGGGTAGCATTCCACCCTTCTAGAGGGAAAGACATGTTAACTCTGGCTAGCCCGGTAACTTCTTTCCAAAGCCCTGGCATCACAAAATGGATGCTGCTGCCACAGACACGAGTCTGGCCTCCTGCTGCTGGATGAAACTCCGGCAGGGGAGGCCTGAACAATAGGTTTCCTGTCCCAGGGAGGTGTGACCACCTCCCCAGACAGGATAATGTGTATTGGGGCTGGGCGGGAGCACTTTCGGGTGCTTTGAAGTCCTGCACTGGGGGCACACTTGGTGTCCCTGTGCATACCCCAGTTCAAACCGGATCAGGGGCTTGCAGCCCCTGCTTTGGCGCGAACTGGACAAAGGGAAAGGGGTGTAGCCACCCCTCTGCCCTGACCCACCCATAGGTGGGGCCACAGAGTAGTCCAACCCCTATACTTAGTATAAGTATAGGAACCCAGTCCTTAGGACTTTAGATTATCCCTGGACAAAACTCTGAAACAGAATCCTGGACCTTCGATGCTCTACTCATGATTAGAGGACAGAAGAATCTCCCTTGGGGTCAAGGAGTGACTCCCCTGCTTGGCAGGCACCAAAGAAGCATCTGTCCGGTTCGCATTTCTGAAGCTCCCGTCGGACGCCGAAGTCATCGCATCACCAGAGGTGGATTCTCAGACTTCCCCGAGGCTACCCTGAGTCCCCAGCAAAGCTGAGGCCCGTAGCTATTGTGGGTGACGTGAGACCGTGACCCCTGGACACCAAGCACATTTGCAAGTGCATCCTCTTCTGGGTCTCCCACGAAGTCGTGCTTTGGGCTGCGAGTAGCCCTAGCCTCCAGCACCAACTGCTCCGAAGATGACTGGCCTCCACTCCACGAGTGTCCTGTGAGCCAGATCCACGTGCGACGTCTCGAGGCTCCTTCGCGGTCGCTAGCCCGTTGGCTAGTAGCCCTTAACGAAGGCCAATTTTTTTCTTACTTGGCATCCTGATTGCTCCAGGCCTGCCCTCACTTACCCTCGCTGGGTGAGTTACCCAGACCTTGCTGGTCTGCACCATCGACGATCTTCCTCTGCATCAAGACTTGCCGTTGCCAAGGCTTGTTGGGTCCAATCCGGTCGCCGACACCTCAGCACTCGACAGACATCGTGTACCAGCCCGAATCCTGCTCCTGGTCACCGACAACACCTCCTGGACCTCGTGGCTGAAGAGTCAAGACGACCGTCAATGCACCTGAAGCACTCGACATCGGTGGGCATCTGTCCATCGCCTTCCTGGTCACTGGCTAGTGACCCAGACTCTGTCCCTTCTGCTTTCAGGTTCTTCAGAACTCCGATCCACTCTTGGATCCACCCGGACACTTTCCACTTGGTCGCCAGCAGCACTTTGCAGCAGATCGCCATTCAAATCGACGACGAAACCCGACCCCGAAAGGCACCTATGCACCCGGCTTCCCTGGGTGAGGTAACACGAGTACTCCGGTGCTCCCGTGGGTAGAGACTCTTCAAAGTCCTAGATCTCAAAGGGTTTGCTCCAAGTCCTCCTTTAAGTGTCCCTTTCCTTTAATTTCCCGATCACGACTTTCTCCATAGAAGTCAACGGCGTATCGCGGTTGTGTATTTACACTGCACGCGTCCCCCGTGGGTCCCCTGTGTCACTACCTTGGGTGGTTCCTTGTGGTCCAAGCACTTCTAGAGGCTCTAGGCCTAGTGTCTAGTTCAGTCGTGGTTCTTATACCACTTTATTGGTATATGGTTTGGTACGCCCCTAGGGCCCAAACGTGTATTTGTGCTATTACTGTGTTTAAATAACTTCTAACTTATGTACTTGAACTCTAGCCTCATAAAGAGACTAGAGGGGTGTGTTTAGCAATAAATACATATATTTTGAATATATACCTGGTGTGGTGCTCTTTCATTTGGTCACTCAAGAGATTATAGACTGGTAAAACAAGCTGCTTTACATTCCTTCAAGACTTAGCCTGAAGGCTGCTCTCCATAGCTACCACTAGGATAGCTTTCAATAAGGTTGTCTTTAACCTATCTCCAATAAGGGGTTGTTTGGACTGGTGCAAGGTGCCCACTATAATTAGTGGACAGCATATGCCAGGCCAACTTCTCACAGCGTGTAGGATGTCTCCGAGGGATACCAGTGTGGCGTCTGGGAGGTCATAGAGTAGGGCATTACCACCATCCAGATGTGAGAGAGCAAGAGCTTGAACAGCAGTTTTCAAGCTGCTTTTGGGAGGAAACGGTTTTGACTTTCTTTGGAAGAGAATGCCGGCCACAGACCATCTTGTTTCTTTTTTGGAAAAGTGTTCCTTGAGGGAGAGGTTGGTGTCCAGGTTGAATCCAAGTGATTTGGTATATAGTGAGAGTTGGGGTTCAAAGCCGCCAAGATTCATAACATTGAGCCAGGTTTGTACTGTATCTTTTGTGTTGCTCTTTGAAAATAATAGGAATTCTGTCATGGTTGGGTTAAGCTTAAGGTAGGCGCTGTCCATCCAGGTTTGAATGAGGTGCAATGTGGTAGATGCAATATTTTTGCAGGTCGATATCATCGAATCTCAATAGAATGGCATACAACTATAAGCGTACATCATGCCAATAGAGGAAATGGACTGGTGATGGGTGTTTTGTTATTACATGCACAGCAACAGTAGCCTGCTCAGATGACGGCATCCCTCAAAAAGACTGAAATGGTGATGAAGGGTTGGATTGCAGGTGACTGCCAGGTTACGCTATAATCACTGTGTTTTTCTAATTGACTGAAAGTTGTACCAGCCACTCTAACCTGCCCTAGGGATGACTTATAAATCTTGAATAGGAAGGTTAGGACCTGGCAAAAGGGTTATTTTGCCATGTTGAGTTGCCAGTTTAAAAGCTGCCTGACTAGGCTGCAGTGGCAGACCTAGAGACATGTTTTCACTTTGTCACTATAGCCACTACTGACATTTAACGTACATGCCCTGGGTACACTGAGTACCATATACTAGGGACTATTAGTTAAGTTAAAGATGCCAATCAGGGATTAGCCAATTTTACATACACCTTGAGGGGTCAGTGCATATGCATTGGGTCCTGGCCAGCAAGGCATAGTGTACTTCAGAGTCGATAACCCAGCAGCATCAGTCCACAAATTTGGGGGGGGGGGTGACCATACAAAAATAGGCATTTCCTTACAGGGAGCCTTTCTTATACTAGTCACTGGCTATAGGTTGGTGATAAGATGCCCAGACTATCTTCAGAAGGTTCCCACATTCCAGATCATCCACCTGTTGCAGCTGTTCCTATCGTTTTACTGCCAATGATCCACAAACCACTACTCTGCTGGAACTTCCAAGAACCCAGGACTCCAAGGCTGTTGTCTGGAGTTCTCTCCAGTCATTGTAGGGTGTGACTCAATCAATATTCTTTATTTCAGAATTTGTAAGATTCCATAAAAAGACATAACAAATCCAATACATTCAATAAAAAATGCAATTAAGAATATAAAAATCATTTTTTTAAAATGAGTGCCACCCACACATAAATAAATAATCCGCTCCCTGTGTAATGCACAACAGCTAGTCTGAATTAAAATTTATCGTAGACAATACTAATTATCGGTCAGAGAGCAAGCGTCTTATTTTGATTGCATCTGAGAAAAAACTCGAAACAGAATAACATATAAAATCATCTGCTGCCAATAGATGTAAAAAATTAGGGCTGGGCGTACTTGATTAAAAGAGTGATATTGTTTAAAAAGCGGTAAAATGAAAGCTCTACATGGTGTCACATAAAAGAAGCAAAACATAACAAAATGTAATGTCTTGTACGGAAACAGAATCACAACCACAATGTTTAAAGTTCGATCCTGTGTGCATGGCCCTTGGAAAGGCTAGCAGCCAGTGTAATTGGTACAATCTAATCTTTGTCAGCAGGAATTGGTGGTTTGGTATGCTGACCCTAGTAAGATAAGGTTCCATCAACAGGACTGTTTTTAGCTAGTAGTAGGCTCGAACAGACGGCGTTGAGAGTTTCAAAACCTCTCTATTGAGTTGGCATGCTGATGCAAACGCTTTCCGTGTCCAGGTCTGATGCGCCTTCACTATCAACTCAGGGCACTCAAACAATTCTGGACAGCCCAGAGAAAAAAGAGGATTTGATGTACTCAAACCAGGGAAATTTACGGGTATGATCAAGGGATAAACAATCCCTTATAATATCCCAATTTAACTGAGTCTTAGGCCACAACCAAACTGAGATCCATCTCAGCTGGTGCATCTACTAAGTACTGTGTACCTAACTCATGGTAAACAACAAAGTCAGGAGTGCATTGTGGCATGTCCAGAAGACATTTCAAATATTTATTTTTGGCTATATGGAGCACCGATCCATCCGTGTAACTCCATATATCGCTGACATATGAAACTGTAAAGTCTCATTTAGGCTGATAAATTTTGAGGAGAGCCTGCAGTGATTTTTTTTACCCACCCTTGTGGCGAAATAAGAGGCAGCCGTATTAATTCAAGTAAACATATTTCAATTGGTGGCAACTAGTGGAAGCCAGGATCGACATCATCAAATTGAACCCCTAAGTAGGAGAAGGAATGAACCTTGGCCAACACATGACCCTGAGCGTAGAAGGTTTTAGCTCTTAACAGCCCAGCTCCTATAACCATCACAAAGTACTCACTATAGTTTGTTACCAGATCCAGTGAGCTCCTAAAAGAGATAAAGGAGACTACTAACCCTTGCATGCCCACACCTGCTCTGGCTAAGAGTAGGGCATTGTCTGCGTATGATAAGGCAGGGAGAGACCGTGTGCCCACCATAGGAAAATCCTGACCATTGTTTACCATGTGCCATTCAAGATCATTAATGTATAAGATAAATAGGAATGGTGCCAGGATACCCCTGTCGCACCCCACACTGCACCTTAACAGGATCAGAACAGGATTCATCAATGGTATAACAAACTACGGCTCCATGTTTTTATTCAAGTCTCTAGAAAAGCAACAATGTTGGAGTCCACCTCTATTCTTAAAAGTATAGCCCATAGTTTATCAAGATTAGGTCTATCAAATGCTTAAGTTAAGTCCATGACAACCTTATAAATGGTACCTGGTTTAGCAATTGTGAACTTATCGATCACTAGTTGCAAGTTGAGACATTGGTCTATAGTGCTCAGACCCAATCTGCAACTATACTGCAGGTCTGATAAAATGTGATTCTCATCTGCCCAGGGCAAAAGTCTTTTGAGGACTACCCTCCCAATGACCTTGATTACAGAATCTATTAATGAAATGGGCTTATAATATTTCCCCTTTTTAAAAATGGGGACTATATTTGAAGTAGACGATGAGGGAGGGGGTCCAGCCCTAACCACTGCATTCAGGATCTGCATGAGTACAGAGGCCCAATTCTCCAGTTCACTCATGTACCGATCCAGACCAGGAGCCTTGTTTTTCGACAACCCTAGAGCCCAAGCCTTAACTTCTCCTACTAAAAAGCCCAAGGTTGCAATGCCCAGGGAAAAGGACACGGTGAGCTATTCTCAGTGGAGAGTAGAAGAGGAATACATTGCAGTAAAATGGCTCACTCACCTATCAGCTGTAATATGAGAGCAGATCTGGGCTCCCTCTGGAGGAGAAAACAGAGTGCGGTTGAAAATGTCCCAAAATAAATTGCTATTTGCTAGACAAGTAGCATTGTTAATCTGGTCCTATGTCTCCTCCCTAAGGAAATATTCTGCCTTTTGATCTCATGCTCATAGCTAAAGCGACAGATCACATTCTGCTGCTCATCTTGGGGGGAGGTCTTTAACACCTTTATTAAACCTCTGTGAGTCCTAGCACATTGGGTGTCGAACAACCTTTCAAGTTGTTTACTAATACCGGTTTTGAGCTGAAACGGTCAGGTGCTGATGCACACACCCCGCCTCACATTAAAGGCTCTCAAGATGTCTATCCCTTTAGCATTCTCTGTTAAGCAAATGGTAAGATTGAGTGCACAAATATTAAACAGCTTAGTCTTAAAGTTTAGGGGGGACTGGTGTCAATCGCAATTAGCCAGGGAATTTAAGGGATCAACTCTATTGCTTGCTGGAAATAAATCCTCAGAAATGAATCCCGAAATGTGGCCTTGTGTGTTTGTAAGAGGTGAAGGTTTGTGGATTTGGCCAAGGCAGATTGGGGGTTGCGGGGTGGGACCTGTTGTGACTGGGCTACATTGACTAGATTAAAGCGAGGCTTATAGAAAAACTCTAATGGTCAACACTTTGATGGCCGAGCCCGCCCTTTTAGAGACAGCTGTTTGCACCAAAATTCATGCTGCCACACTGAGCATATTAACCCCTTCGATGCTTATGACGAGCTGGACTCGTCATGGCACACAGTGGTCGTGTGCTCATGACGAGTCCAGCTCGTCATAAGACCCACCCACGGGGGAAGCGCTGGCGCTCCCCCCGTGGGAATTCGATCGTTGGTTTTTTTGGGGGGACGGGCTTCCCCTGCCTCCCCCCGCACCCCCCCTTCAATGACGTCAGCGCGCGAGGCGCGCTGACGTCATTGGGGGTTTCCCTTTGTTCCCTGACGCGCTGGAAGCCATTTGCTTCCAGCGCGTCGGGGAATAAGGTGAGTTTTGGCTCCGGGGAGGGGGGGTTTGAAACAAAAGAGGCATCGAAGGAAAGGAAAGGGTTTTCCTTTCCCCCGATGCCTCTTTTGTGCATTCCTGCTGCACGATCATGCGATCGTGCAGCAGGAATGCCCACTAGACACCAGGGAATTTCTTTTTTTTCAAAAAATAACGTGAAAATACTGTTTTGGGGAGCGGCCCCTTGGGCAAGGGTCGCTCCCCTTTTGAGGGCCATATGTTTTTGGTGCTCTGCCCCTCCTGGGGGGGCAGTTTTTTTTAATAAATCGGGAGAATGGGGCCTTGAATCGGGTTAGCCTTCAGAAGCATGGAGCGCAATGGCAGGCAGAGAGAGGGTGATGGCAAGTGTTGTGCACTGGCCTGGCAGGTTGCTGGCAGTGCATACACCACCCCCCCCGTGTGTGGCAGCCCGGGCTGAAACAGCTTCCGGGCACACACACATGTGCATGATACATGAGATACAAAATACAAATAGAGGTATACTGCAATAAGTGGCAGTCACTCAGAACACAATGAAGAGCGAACTTCCTAGAGGGGGCTGAGAGTGAAAGTATAGTGTCTTTGGAAGAGAAGGGATTTGAGGTCAGCTTTGAAGATCTGGGTAGAGGAGGTGGCACGGAGCAATGGGGGAAGCGAGTTCCAGATTCTCACCGGATTGCGCCATCGATCTTCCCTTTTGAAGACGGGGGGCTCAAGCAGAAGCTTTTCCGCATTGCGAGCCACCGGACAATTTCAATTTATTCGCCAGGTAATGAGGGGAGGATGTGTGTAAGGGTTTGTGTGTGATGCAGGCAGTTTTGTAAATAGATCTTGCCTCGATCGGAAGCCATCGAAGAGAGGACAGGATAGGAGTGACGTGGTCGCTTCGTTTAGACCCTGAAATGAAGCGAGCTGCTGAATGGAGGATGGATTTGAGTGGGGAGAGGTGGGATTTGGGTAGGCCCGTCAGAAGAGAATTGCAATAATCCAGTCTTGAGAGAACCAGAGATTGTACCAAGGTTTTTAAGTCTTTCTCCGGGAAGAACCGACGGATCCCCCATAGAAGGCGCAAATGGTAACGTGCGTTCTTAGCAATAGAGTTGATGTGGGAGATTAGGTTGAGTCTTTTGTCAAGAATGACACCTAGGGATTTAGCGCTGTCGACAATGATGGGTTTGTTGTTGAGTAGGTTCAGCTGATCCATCCAAGATTGAACAGGAGGAGGTGAGAGAGAGGTAGAGAGGAGGAGGAATTCAGTTTTGGCGGGATTCAGAATGAGTTGGTGAGCTAACATCCAGTTGTGAATAGAGTTGAGAGTAGAGTTGAGTAGTGAGAGATCGTGTGCGGAAGATAAAGGTATCTTCCCACTAGTCCACCAGGCATTTATTTGTGGAGAGTGACCCCTTGGGCAAGGGTCACTCTCCTTTGGGGGCAATATTTGTGGCTGTGTCTGCCCCCCAGGAGGGCAGATCGCCATGTTTTTTTTAAAAATTGGGCCCACTAGACCACCAGGGATTTGTTTGAGGGGAGTGGCCCCTTGGGCAAGGGTCGCTCCCCTATGGCCGTTGCTGCCCCCCTGGGTGGGAAGATCGGCTGATTTTTTTTGTATGGCCACTAGGCCACCAGGGATTTTTTTGTGGGGAGTGGCCCCTTGGGCAAGGGTCGCTCCCCTTGGGGGCATTGTTTGTGGCTGTCTGCCCGCATGGGGGGGCAGATGTCACCATTTTTTTATATTTGGCCCACTAGACCACCAGGGATTTGTTTTTGGGGAGTGGCCCCTTGGGCAGGGTTGCTCCCCTTTGGGGAGCATTAATTTGGCTGTTTCTGCCATCCTGAGGGGCAGATCGGCTGATTTGTTTTTTTGTAGGTCCACTAGGCCACCAGGGTTTTTTATGTTGGGGAGCGGCCCCTTGGGCAAGGGTCGCTCCCTTTATGGGAGGATGATTGTGGCCATTTCTGCCCTCTTTGGGTGGCAGAATAGCAGTATGTTTTTAGGCCCATCTGCCCCCAAGGAGGGCAGAAGCCACTAGACACCAGGGTTTTTTTTAATTTTTGTGTTGGGGAGTGGCCAAAAGGGCAAGGGTTGCTCCCCTTTTACGGGAGTGAATATTTTATTTATACTCTTTGGCCCACCTACCCCTTAGCTTGGCTGGTGGATTGTGTGTGGACTGGTGCATTATTTGCATATGTGATTGTAATGTTTTTTTCTCCTTTTTATTCTAGTGTAAAGCTTTTGATTCCTGTTTGCGGTTTCGGCAGTGGTTGTTCTGCAGTTTTGCGTAATTGCATTTATTTGGTAAGAAAAATATTTTTGTTGTGTGTGCTCCAAATGAGTATTATTGTCATGCATGAATGAATTTTTTTGTAAGTGGTGTCATAATGGCAGCATATTTGTTAGTGTTCAGAGCATGAAATTCTTTGCGATGTTTTGCATTGTCTTATGTGTAATTTTTTTTTCTTCTTTTTTAGTGGGATATTGTTGATCCTTACTGTGTCTGTGCAGAGTAGGTGGTGGTGAGTCTAGCTGCTTCTGTCACGTGAGTGGTATAGTGTTGGAGTATATAGGTCTTTGTGATAAAGCTACATTTTGTTTATTTCTTTTTTTTACAAAGGGTTTGTTATTGTTGACTTGTTTGACAAGTAACCTTTATTAGTAAGCATTATGGCTAGCCGTAGAATGACTGCTCAGCAGGTGGTTGGTTTGCTTCTTGAATCTTCCTCTGAGCAGGATTATGAGACTGACAGTGCGTCTGAGGGAGAGGAGGGAGGGGAAGATTCAGGCAGTGAGTTTTCTCTCCACATGGACTCATCGGATGATGAAGGTACTCTCAGTGCAGATGAAGTGCCTGTTTTAGAGGAGGATACTACTGTGCCGATGGTGCAAGAGGCATCTGGATTGCAGCCTGGGGCTGCTAGGCTTCCTACTGGAAGTGCTGGACTCTGGGTTGATCCAAACATGGTGCAGCCGGTGTTGCCTGCCTTTAGTGGTTATGCAGGGTGTAGAGTGGATTGTGAACATTATTTGCCTATACAGTATTTTCAGTTGTTTATGGATGATGTATTTTTGGGTGAGATTGTTGAGCAGACTAATGTGTATGCTGAACAGTTTTTGAGGGACATCAGTGCCAGACTTAGGCCCCATTCTAGAGCTACCCGGTGGAGTCCCACAAATCTGGAAGAGATGAAGAAGTTTTTGGGTTTGACTTTTTTGATGGGTTTGATAAGGAAGCCGTCCATGGGTTCATATTGGTCTACCAGTCCCTTGATGGCAACGGCCATATTTTCTGCAGTTATGACTCGTGATCGGTATTTACTTTTGCTTCGGATGCTGCATTTTGTTGATAATGGTTTGGCGTTGCCACGAGATCACCCTGAATGTGACCGTCTTTTTAAGATTCGGCCTGTTCTTGATCACTTTGTAGATCGATTTTCAGAGATCTATACTCCAGGGAAAGAAATATCTATTGATGAGTCTTTAGTCCTGTTCAAGGGCCGTTTGGTTTTTAGGCAGTACATTCCTAGCAAGAGGGCACGCTATGGAATTAAGCTGTATATGTTGTCTGAGAGTAGGACAGGATATGTTTTTAATTTGCGTGTGTACACTGGTAGGGATTCCACTATTGACCCCCCTGGTTGTCCGTCCACTTTTGGAGTTTCAGAGAAAATTGTGTGGGATCTTGCTAGAGGACTCTTTAACAGAGGCCACCATTTGTACCTTGATAACTTCTACACTGCTGTGCAATTGTTTAAGGAATTGTTCAAAGTGGACACTTTTGCTTGTGGCACAATCCGCTCTAACCGTAAAGGTTATCCAAAAGAGCTTGTTTGCAAAAAACTTCAGAGGGGACAGTGCAGTTCCTTGCGTAGTGATGAACTACTAGCTGTGAAATTTGTGGACAGGAGGGATGTGTACATGCTGACTACCATCCATGATGAGAGTACTTCACCTGTGGCTGTTTGGGGTCAGATTGCTGAAGTGCGCAAACCTGTGTGTATTTTAGACTACAATAAGCACATGGGTGGTGTTGATAGAGTAGATCAGAGGTTGCAACCTTACACTGCTATTCGTAAGGCTTACATTTGGTATAAGAAGTTGGCCATCCATCTCTTCAATTTAGCAACTTTCAATGCTTTTGTTGTGTTCAAGGAGTGTTCTCCTGCGTCAAAGTTGACTTTTGTTCAGTTTCAGCAGTCTGTCATAGGCAGCCTTGTTGTTGTGGAAGAGGCAAGTGTTCCTAGAGTTGGAGTGGTGGAGGATGTGGCTCGATTGAAAGATCGCCACTTTCCTGATCACATTCCTCCTACACCCTCAAAAGACTTTCCCACTAGGAGATGTAGAGTCTGTTGGCGAAGAGGTACGCGGAAGGAGACTCGTATGTACTGCCCTGAGTGTCCTTCTAACCCTGGGCTGTGTGTGCCTGCTTGTTATAGAGCGTACCACAAGCAAAAGAATTATTGGGAGCAACCATGAGTGGTAAAGTGAACTGCCTGGTCTGTAATGTTTAAGAATTGTTGTTCTGTTTCAAGGTTGGCATTAGTGCAATGTATTTAGTTTCTGATTTTGTGTTAGTAGATTTGTATCTATTTGCAATTTGTTTGTGTTTTCTTTTTTGTATAAAAAAATCCTAAATGTGATGGTGGTGTGTGTAGGCTGGTGCTTGGCTGGCGGTATGCGTGGAGTGGCGCTTGGCTGGCGGTGTGCGTGGAGTGGCGCTTGGCTGGTGGTGTGCGTGTAGTGGTGCTTGGCTGGCGGTGTGCGTGGAGTGGCGCTTGGCTGGCGGTGTGCGTGGAGTGTCGCTTGGCTGGCGGTGTGTGTGGAGTGGCGCTTGGCTGGCGGTGTGCGTGGAGTGGCGCTTGGCTGGCGGTGTGCGTGGAGTGGTGCTTGGCTGGCAGTGTGCGTGTAGTGGTGCTTGGCTGGCGGTGTGCATGGAGTGGCGCTTGGCTGGCGGTGTGCGTGGAGTGGCGCTTGGCTGGCGGTGTGCGTGGAGTGGCGCTTGGCTGGCGGTGTGCATGTAGTGGCGCTTGGCTGGCGGTGTGCGTGGAGTGGCGCTTGGCTGGTGGTGTGCGTGGAGTGGCGCTTGGCTGGCGGTGTGCGTGTAGTGGTGCTTGGCTGGCGGTGTGCATGGACTGGCGCTCGGCTGGCGGTGTGTGAGTAGTGACTTGCTGCTGGTCACTACACACACTGCTAGCCGAGCGACACTCCACGCAATCCATCAGCTTGTGTGGTTGCTGTGTTAGGAATGTGGGCGTGTGAAAGTGATGGGCCCTTGAATGGCGCTGTCTGCTGGTGTGAGTGTTGTAATGTGATGGGCCCGCGGCTGGTGGTGTGAATGGTTTTGTATGTGTCACACGTATGAAAGGTGTATGAATGGCCTGTAAAGAGGTTGGTGCCTTGTCGTGGCTTTACAGCTCACGAGCTGTGAGTCAATGGTTTAGTTTCTCGTCCTTTCAATTATTAACAGTGCATTTCATTTTTGTGAAATCACTTGTTAATACAATTGTATATACTGAACCATCACTCACCCTCGTGCCAAATCCAACCAGTATGAGTGTGTGCTTGAGGATTAGATGGCTGTGCAGTAATATTTTTTTTGTCTTTCTCAAGCAGGGTGTACCTTGTCCCTTTTTGTGAATGTTGTAATGTGTTTGTTTCGTGGCTGGTGGTGTGAATGGTCTTGAGTGTATCACGTATGAAAGGTGTGTGAATGGCCTGTAAAGCGGTTGGGGCCTTGACGTGGCTTTACAGCTCACGAGCTGCGAGTCACTGGTTCAGTTTTTTGTCCTTTCAATTATTGACAGTGCATTTCATTTTTGTGAAATCTCTTGTTAATAAAATTGTATACACTGAACCATCACTTGCCCTCGTGCCAAATCCAACCAGTATGTGTGTGTGCTTGAGGAATAGATGGCTGTGCAGTAATCTTTGTCTTTTTAGTCTGTCTGCCAAGGTGTACATTCCGTCTAAGAATAACCTACCAACTGTAGATATTGTCGTAAACGAAACACCCGTGGGAGTACATGGTGATATCTCTCTTGTGGATCCCAACAAGTTATGGTACCCACAATGTCCTGCAAACCTCAAAATGTCTGTCACATTTTTCTTGCAATATTGTGCCAAATTTTTCACGCTGCAGAAATAAACAACACATTATCTCAAAATGACCTGGTTTTGCAAGGGGGTCACCTGGGTTTTGGCCCGGGGCTCGGCGTCCACCTAGGAAACCTACCAAACCCACACATTTCTGAAAAGTAGACACCCGGGGATTCCAGGGAGGTATGGCGTGCGTGGATCCCCCAACGTTTTCTTACCCAGAATCCCCTGCAAACCTGACATTTTGCTGAAAAAATCCCTTTTTACACACATTTTGTGTGGTAAAGTTGTGGCATCACCGGGCTGACACAAATTTCCTACCACCCAGCGTCCCCCAGGTCTCCCGATAAAAATGGTGCCTCACTCGGGTGGGAGGCCCAAGTACCCGCGACAGGCAAAGGCCCAAAACGTAGTGAGGCGACATCAAAATTCCCTATCTCAAAACCACCTGGTTTTGCAAGGGGGGTCACCTGGGTATTTGGCCCGTGCTCGGCGGCCATCTAGGGTAACCTACCAAACCCACACATTTCGGAAAAGTAGACACCCGGGGCTTCCAGGGAGGTATGGCTTGCATGGATCCCCCAACGTTTCCTTACCCAGAATCCCCTGCAAACCTCAATTTTAGCTGAAAAAATCACTTTTTCACACATTTTTGTGTGGGAAAGTGTGGCATCACCTGTGCTCACACAAATTTCCTACCACTCAGCGTTCCCCAGGTCTCCCGATAAAAATGGTGCCTCACTTGTGTGGGAGGCCCAAGTACCAGCGACAGGCAAGGGCCCAAAACGTAGTGAGGCGACATCAAAATTGCCTATCTCAAAACCACCTGGTTTTGCAAGGGAGTCACCTGGGTTTTGGCCCAGTGCTCGGCGGCCATCTAGGGTAACCTACCAAACCCACACATTTCTGAAAAGTAGACACCCGGGGGCTTCCAGGGAGGTATGGCTTGCATGGATCCCCCAACGTTTCCTTACCCAGAATCCCCTGCAAACCTCAATTTTAGCTGAAAAAATTACTTTTTCACACATTTTTGGGTGGGAAAGTGTGGCATCACCGGGCTCACACAAATTTCCTACCACCCAGCGTTCCCCAGGTCTCCCGATAAAATGGTGCCTCACTTGTGTGGGAGGCCCAAGTACCAGCGACAGGCAAGGGCCCAAAACGTAGTGAGGCGACATCAAAATTGCCTATCTCAAAACCACCTGGTTTTGCAAGGGGGTCACCTGGGTTTTGGCCCCGTGCTCGGCGGCCATCTAGGGTAACCTACCAAACCCACACATTTCTGAAAAGTAGACACCCGGGGGCTTCCAGGGAGGTATCGCTTGCGTGGATCCCCCAAAGTTTCCTTACCCAGAATCCCTGCAAACCTCAATTTTAGCTGAAAAAATCACTTTTTTCACACATTTTTGTGTGGGAAAGTGTGGCATCACCGGGCTCACACAAATTTCCTACCACCCAGCGTTTCCCCAGGTCTCCCGATAAAAATGGTGCCTCACTTGTGTGGGAGGCCCAAGTAACCGCAACAGGCAAGGGCCCAAATCATTTTTTGATAGGCAATGTTGATGTTGCCTCAAAACGTTTTGTGTCCTTGCATGTCGCGGGTACTTGGGCCTCCCACACAAGTGAGGCACCATTTTTATCGGGAGACCTGGGGAACGCTGGGTGGTAGGAAATTTGTGTGAGGCCAGTGATGCCACACTTTCCCACACAAAAATGTGTGAAAAAGTTATGGTTTCAGCTAAAATTGAGGTTTGCAGGGATTCTGGGTAAGGAAACGTTGGGGGATCCACGCAAGCCATACCTCGCTGGAAGCCCCCGGTGTCTACTTTTCAGAAATGTGTGGGTTTGGTAGGTTTCCTAGCTGGCCGCCGAGCACGGGGCCAAAACCCAGGTGACTCCCTTGCAAAACCAGGTGGTTTTGAGATAGGTAATTTTGATGTCGCCTCACTACGTTTTGGGCCCTTGCCTGTCGCGGGTACTTGGGCCTCCCACACAAGTGAGGCACCATTTTTATTGGGAGACCTGGGGGAACGCTGGGTGGTGGGAAATTTGTGTGAGGCCAGTGATGCCACACTTTCCCAGACAAAAATGTGTGAAACAAGTGATTTTTTTCAGCTAAAAGTGAGGTTTGCAGGGGATTCTGGGTAAGGGAACGTTAGGGGATCCATGCAAGCCATACCTCCCTGGAAGCTCCCGGGTATCTACTTTTCAGAAATGTGTGGGTTTGGTAGGTTTCCTAGATGGCCGCCGAGCACGGGCCAAAACCCAGGTTACCCCCTTGCAAAACCAGGTGGTTTTGAGATAGGCAATTTTGATGTCGCCTCACTACGCTTTGGGCCCTTGCCTGTCGCGGGTACTTGGGCCTCCCACACAAGTGAGGCACCATTTTTATCGGGAGACCTGGGGGAACGCTGGGTGGTGGGAAATTTGTGTGAGGCCAGTGATGCCACACTTTCCCACACAAAAATGTGTGAAAAAAGTGATTTTTTCAGCTAAAATTGAGGTTTGCAGGGGATTCTGGTAAGGAAACGTTGGGGGATCCACGCAAGCCATACCTCCCTGGAAGCCCCCGGGTGTCTACTTTTCAGAAATGTGTGGGTTTGGTAGGTTTCCTAGATGGCCGCCGAGCACGGGGCCAAAACCCAGGTGACTCCCTTGCAAACCAGGTGGTTTTGAGATAGGCAATTTTGATGTCGCCTCACTACGTTTTGGGCCCTTGCCTGTCGCGGGTACTTGGGCCTCCCACACAAGTGAGGCACCATTTTTATCAGGAGACCTGGGGGAACGCTGGGTGGTAGGAAATTTGTGTGAGGCCAGTGATGCCACACTTTCCCACACAAAAATGTGTGAAAAAAGTGATTTTTTCAGCTATAATTGAGGTTTGCAGGGGATTCTGGGTAAGGAAACGTTGGGGGATCCACGCAAGCCATACCTCCCTGGAAGCCCCGGGTGTCTACTTTTCAGAAATGTGTGGGTTTGGTAGGTTTCCCTAGATGGCCGCCGAGCACGGGGCCAAAAACCCAGGTGACTCCCCTTGCAAAACCAGGTGGTTTTGAGATAGGCAATTTTGATGTCGCCTCACTACGTTTTGGGCCCTTGCCTGTCGCGGGTACTTGGGCCTCCCACACAAGTGAGGCACCATTTTTATCGGGAGACCTGGGGGAACGCTGGGTGGTAGGAAATTTGTGTGAGGCCAGTGATGCCACACTTTCCCACACAAAAATGTGTGAAAAAAGTGATTTTTTCAGCTAAAATTGAGGTTTGCAGGGGATTCTGGGTAAGGAAACGTTGGGGGATCCACGCAAGCCATACCTCCCTGGAAGCCCCCGGGTGTCTACTTTTCAGAAATGTGTGGGTTTGGTAGGTTTCCCTAGGTGGCCGCCGAGCACGGGGCCAAAAACCCAGGTGACCCCCCCTTGCAAAACCAGGTGGTTTTGAGATAGGCAATTTTGATGTCGCCTCACTACGTTTTGGGCCCTTGCCTGTCGCGGGTACTTGGGCCTCCCACACAAGTAAGGCACCATTTTTATCGGGAGACCTGGGGGAACGCTGGGTGGTAGGAAATTTGTGTGAGGCCAGTGATGCCACACTTTCCCACACAAAAATGTGTGACAAAAGTGATTTTTTCAGCTAAAATTGAGGTTTGCAGGGGATTCTGGGTAAGGAAAGGTTGGGGGATCCATGCAAGCCATACCTCCCTGGAAGCCCCCGGGTGTCTACTTTTCAGAAATGTGTGTGTTTGGTAGGTTTCCCTAGGTGCCGGCAGAGCTAGGGTTCACAAACTACAGCTAGGCACTTTGCCAAAAAAGGGTCATTTTTCACTGCGAAATTGAGGTGTGACCACGTTGCGTTTTGCGCCGTTTCCTGTCGCGTGCACTAGGCCGACCCACACAAGTGAGGTACCATTTTTCTCGTAAGACTTTGGGGAACGCGAGGTGGGCGGAAATTTGTGGATCCTCGCAGATTCCAGAACTTTCCACCACAGAAATGTGGGGAAAATGTGTTTTTTTTGACAATTTTTTAGGTTTGCAAGGGATTCTGGGTAACAGAACCTGGTGGGAGGCAGTCAAGTCACCCCATCCTGGATTCCCCTGGGTGTCTAGTTTTCAAAAATGTATAGGTTTGCTAGGTTTCCCTAGGTGCCTGCAGAGGTAGGGTTAAAAAACTACAGCTAGGCACTTTGCAAAAAAAGGGTCATTTTTCACTGCGAAATTGAGGTGTGACCACGTTGCGTTTTGCGCCGTTTCCTGTCGCGGGCACTAGGCCGACCCACACAAGTGAGGTACCATTTTTCTCGGAAGACTTTGGGGAACGCGGTGTGGGTGGAAATTTGTGGATCCACGCAGATTCCAGAACTTTCCACCACAGAAATGTGGGGAAAATGTGTTTTTTTAATTAATTATTTAGGTTTGCAAGGGATTCTGGGTAACAGAACCTGGTGGGAGGCAGTCCAGTCACCCCATCCTGGAATCCCCTGGGTGTCTAGTTTTCAAAAATGTATAGGTTTGCTAGGTTTCCCTAGGTGCCGGCAGAGCTAGGGTTCAAAAACTACAGCTAGGCACTTTGCCAAAAAAGGGTCATTTTTCACTGCGAAATTGAGGTGTGACCACGTTGCGTTTTGCGCCGTTTCCTGTCGCAGGCACTAGGCCGACCCACACAAGTGAGGTACCATTTTTCTCGTAAGACTTTGGGGAACGCGGGGTGGGTGGAAATTTGTGGATCCACGCAGATTCCAGAACTTTCCACTACAGAAATGTGGGGAAAATGTGGTTTTTTGGACACTGTTTTAGGTTTGCAAGGGATTCTGGGTAACAGAACCTGGTGGGAGGCAGTCAAGTCACCCCATCCTGGATTCCCCTGGGTGTCTAGTTTTCAAAAATGTATGGGTTTGCTAGGTTTCCTTAGGTGCCGGCAGAGCTAGGGTTCAAAAACTATAGCTAGGCACTTTGCCAAAAAAGGGTCATTTTTCACTGCGAAATTGAGGTGTGACCACGTTGCGTTTTGTGCCGTTTCCTGTCGCAGGCACTAGGCTGACCCACACAAGTGAGGTACCATTTTTCTCGTAAGACTTTGGGGAACGCGGGGTGGGTGGAAATTTGTGGTTCCACGCAGATTCCAGAACTTTCCACCACAGAAATGTGGGGAAAATGTGTTTTTTTGGACAATTATTTAGGTTTGCAAGGGATTCTGGGTAATAGAACCTGGTGGGAGGCAGTCAAGTCACCCCATCCTGGATTCCCCTGGGTGTCTAGCTTTCAAAAATGTATAGGTTTGCTAAGTTTCCCTAGGTGCCGGCAGAGCTAGGGTTCAAAAACTACACCTAGGCACTTTGCCAAAAAAGGGTCATTTTTCACTGCGAAATTGAAGTGTGACCACGTTGCGTTTTGCGTCATTTCCTGGCGCAGGCACTAGGCCGACCCACACAAGTGAGGTACCATTTTTCTCATAAGACTTTGGGGAACACGGGGTGGGTGGAAATTTGTGGATCCACGCAGATTCCAGAACTTTCCACCACAGAAATGTGGGGAAAATGTGTTTTTTTGGACAATGTTTTAGGTTTGCAAGGGATTCTGGGTAACAGAACCTGGTGGGAGGCAGTCAAGTCACCCCATCCTGGATTCCCCTGGGTGCCTAGTTTTCAAAAATGTATAGGTTTGCTAGGTTTCCCTAGGTGCCGGCAGAGGTAGGGTTCAAAAACTACAGCTAGGCACTTTGCCAAAAAAGGGTCATTTTTCACTGCGAAATTGAGGTGTGACCACGTTGCGTTTTGTGCCGTTTCCTGTCGCAGGCACTAGGCCGACCCACACAAGTGAGGTACCATTTTTCTCATAAGACTTTGAGAAACGCGGGGTGGGCGGAAATTTGTGGATCCACGCAGATTCCAGAACTTTCCACCACAGAAATGTGGGGAAAATTTTGTTTTTTTGACAATTATTTAGCTTTGCAAGGGATTCTGGGTAACAGAACCTGGTGGGAGGCAGTCAAGTCACCCCATCCTGGATTCCCCTGGGTGTCTAGTTTGCAAATATGTATAGGTTTGCTAGGTTTCCCTAGGTGCCGGCAGAGCTAGGGTTCAAAAACTACAGCTAGGCACTTTGCCAAAAAAGGGTCATTTTTCACTGCGAAATTGAAGTGTGACCACGTTGCGTTTTGCGTCATTTCCTGATGCAGGCACTAGGCCGACCCACACAAGTGAGGTACCATTTTTCTCATAAGACTTTGGGGAACACGGGGTGGGTGGAAATTTGTGGATCCACGCAGATTCCAGAACTTTCCACCACAGAAATGTGTGGAAAATGTGTTTTTTTGGACAATTTTTTAGGTTTGCAAGGGATTCTGGGTAACAGAACCTGGTGGGAGGTAGTCAAGTCACCCCATCCTGGATTCCCCTGGGTGTCTAGTTTTCAAAAATGTATAGGTTTGCTAGGTTTCCCTAGGTGCCGGCAGAGCTAGGGTTCAAAAACTACAGCTAGGCACTTTGCCAAAAAAGGGTCATTTTTCACTGCGAAATTGAGGTGTGACCACGTTGCGTTTTGCGCCGTTTCCTGTCGCAGGCACTAGGCCGACCCACACAAGTGAGGTACCATTTTTCTCATAAGACTTTGGGGAACACGGAGTGGGTGGAAATTTGTGGATCCACGCAGATTCCAGAACTTTCCACCACAGAAATGTGGGGAAAATGTGTTTTTTGGGACAATTTTTTAGGTTTGCAAGGTATTCTGGGTAACAGAACCTGGTGGGAGGCAGTCAAGTCACCCCATCCTGGATTCCCCTGGGTGTCTAGTTTTCAAAAATGTATAGGTTTGCTAGGTTTCCCTAGGTGCCGGCAGAGCTAGGGTTCAAAAACTACAGCTAGGCACTTTGCCAAAAAAGGGTCATTTTTCACTGCGAAATTGAGGTGTGACCACGTTGCGTTTTGCGCCGTTTCCTGTCGCAGGCACTAGGCCGACCCACACAAGTGAGGTACCATTTTTCTCATAAGACTTTGGGGAACACGGGGTGGGTGGAAATTTGTGGATCCACGCAGATTCCAGAACTTTCCACCACAGAAATGTGGGGAAAATGTGTTTTTTGGACAATTTTTTAGGTTTGCAAGGGATTCTGGGTAACAGAACCTGGTGGGAGGCAGTCAAGTCACCCCATCCTGGATTCCCCTGGGTGTCTAGTTTTCAAAAATGTATAGGTTTGCTAGGTTTCCCTAGGTGCCGGCAGAGGTAGGGTTCAAAAACTACAGCTAGGCACTTTGCCAAAAAAGGGTCATTTTTCACTGCGAAATTGAGGTGTGACCACGTTGCGTTTTGTGCCGTTTCCTGTCGCAGGCACTAGGCCGACCCACACAAGTGAAGTACCATTTTTCTCATAAGACTTTGAGAAACGCGGGGTGGGCGGAAATTTGTGGATCCACGCAGATTCCAGAACTTTCCACCACAGAAATGTGGGGAAAATTTGTTTTTTTTGACAATTATTTAGGTTTGCAAGGGATTCTGGGTAACAGAACCTGGTGGGAGGCAGTCAAGTCACCCCATCCTGGATTCCCCTGGGTGTCTAGTTTGCAAATATGTATAGGTTTGCTAGGTTTCCCTAGGTGCCGGCAGAGCTAGGGTTCAAAAACTACAGCTAGGCACTTTGCCAAAAAAGGGTCATTTTTCACTGCGAAATTGAAGTGTGACCACGTTGCGTTTTGCGTCATTTCCTGACGCAGGCACTAGGCCGACCCACACAAGTGAGGTACCATTTTTCTCATAAGACTTTGGGGAACACGGGGTGGGTGGAAATTTGTGGATCCACGCAGATTCCAGAACTTTCCACCACAGAAATGTGTGGAAAATGTGTTTTTTGGACAATTTTTTAGGTTTGCAAGGGATTCTGGGTAACAGAACCTGGTGGGAGGCAGTCAAGTCACCCCATCCTGGATTCCCCTGGGTGTCTAGTTTTCAAAAATGTATAGGTTTGCTAGGTTTCCCTAGGTGCCGGCAGAGCTAGGGTTCAAAAACTACAGCTAGGCACTTTGCCAAAAAAGGGTCATTTTTCACTGCGAAATTGAGGTGTGACCACGTTGCGTTTTGCGCCGTTTCCTGTCGCAGGCACTAGGCCGACCCACACAAGTGAGGTACCATTTTTCTCATAAGACTTTGGGGAACACGGGGTGGGTGGAAATTTGTGGATCCACGCAGATTCCAGAACTTTCCACCACAGAAATGTGGGGAAAATGTGTTTTTGGGGACAATTTTTTAGGTTTGCAAGGGATTCTGGGTAACAGAACCTGGTGGGAGGCAGTCAAGTCACCCCATCCTGGATTCCCCTGGGTGTCTAGTTTTCAAAAATGTATAGTTTTGCTAGGTTTCCCTAGGTGCCGGCAGAGCTAGGGTTCAAAAACTACAGCTAGGCACTTTGCCAAAAAAGGGTCATTTTTCACTGCGAAATTGAGGTGTGACCACGTTGCGTTTTGTGCCGTTTCCTGTCGCAGGCACTAGGCCGACCCACACAAGTGAGGTACCATTTTTCTCGTAAGACTTTGGGGAATGCGGGGTGGGTGGAAATTTGTGGATCCACGCAGATTGCAGAACTTTCCACCACAGAAATGTGGGGAAAATGTGTTTGTTTTGATAATTGTTTAGGTTTGCGAGGGATTCTGGGTAACAGAACCTGGTGGGAGGCAGTCAAGTCACCCCATCCTGGATTCCCCTGGGTGTCTAGTTTTCAAAAATGTATAGGTTTGCTAAGTTTCCCTAGGTGCCGGCAGAGCTACGGTTAAAAAACTACAGCTAGGCACTTTGCCAAAAAAGGGTCATTTTTCACTGCGAAATTGAGGTGTGACCACGTTGCGTTTTGTGCCGTTTCCTGTCGCAGGCACTAGGCCGATCCACACAAGTGAGGTACCATTTTTCTCGTAAGACTTTGGGGAACGCGGGGTGGGTAGAAATGTGTGGATCCACGCAGATTCCAGAACTTTCCACCACAGAAATGTGGGGAAAATTTGTTTTTTTTGACAATTGTTTAGGTTTGCGAGGAATTCTGGGTAACGGAACCTGGTGGGAGGCAGTCAAGTCACCCCATCCTGGATTCTTCTGGGTGTCTAGTTTCCAAAAATGTATAGGTTTGCTAGGTTTCCCTAGGTGCCGGCAGAGCTAGGGTTCAAAAACTACAGCTAGGCACTTTGCAAAAAAAGGGTCATTTTTCACTGTGAAAATGTGGTGCGTCCACGTTGCGTTTTGCGCTGCTTCCTGTCGCGGGCACTAGGCCTACCCACACAAGTGAGATACCATTGTTTTCGGAAGACCTTGGGGAACGCGGGGTGGGTAGAATTTTCTGGATCTGCGCAGATTCCAGAACTTTCCACCACGGAAAAGTGAGGAAAATTTGTTTTTTTTACCAATTGTTTAGGTTTGCAAGGGATTCTGGGTAACAGAACCTGGTGAGAGCCAGTCAAGTCACCCGTCCTGAATTCCCCTGGGTGTCTAGTTTTCAAAAATGTATAGGTTTGCTAGGTTTCCCTAAGTGCCCGCAGAGCTAGGGTTCAAAAACTACAGCTAGGCACTTTGCAAAAAAAGGGTAATTTTTCATTGTGAAAATGTGGTACGTCCACGTTGCATTTTGAGCCATTTCCTTTTTGTGGGCACAAGGGCTACCCACACAAGTGAGGTACCATTTTTATCGGGAGACTTAGGGTAAAACAGAATTGTAGAGCAACTGTTATTACCTATTGACTTTCGATGCATTTCTGCCTTCCAAATGAAAGACAATGTGTAAAAAATAAGTCATTTTGAAAAATGACCTATAATTCTCATGCTAGTATGGGTACTCCCAATTTCGGAAATGTGCAAATATCTACTGTTTCTAAAATCTACATTTTGTTCCCATTTCAGAAATACATAGGTGTCTTTCATAATAATTTTTCCATGTATACATTTTCCCAAAATAATTGCTATATACCCGGTACATAATAAAAAACCATTGCAAGATGCTGCTCAGTTATTGGCTCTGGGTTCGTCGGGTTCTTGGTGAACCTACAAGTCCTATATATCCCCACAACCAGAAAGGTCCAGCGGATATAACGGTATATTGCTTTCAAATAGCTGTCATAATTAGAAGAAGTTACAGGTGAAAACGTTGACACAAATGGCTGTTTTTTTCAACTAATTTTCAATTTTTCCTTCATTTAACTGTTAGTTTCTATAAGGAAAACTTTAAGGATCTACACAAATGACCCCTTGCTGAATTCAGAATTTTGTCTACTTTTCAGAAATGTATGGCTTTTCAGGATCCATTATTGGTTTCATACCCATTTCTACCATTAACTGGAAGGAGGTTGAAAGCACAAAAATAGCAAAAATAGGCTATGTCCCAGAAAAATGCCAAAACTGTGTAAAAAAGTTGGTTTCTGACAAAAGTCTGCTTGTCCCTGAAAGCTGGGAAGATGGTGATTTCAGCACCACAACCCCTTTTTTGATGCCATTTGCAGGGAAAAAACAAGACGCTTTCATCTGTAGCCCTTGTTTCGCATTTTTCCCCCAAAAAACAAAATGTTGCTGTATTTTGTAAGCCTGGGCAAAGCACTACGCTACGCTCGCGTAGTTTGCGAAGTTTGCGCTACTTCGCACTACGCGAATTGCACGTAGCACAGTGCAAACACGCGTAGCGGTCATTTTTTGCTTGCTCCCGGTCCTCAACGTCAAGTTGGCGACCGCGAGCAAGCAAAATGACATCCCGGCGAGACTTTTTCCTCGTTCGCGATCAGCAACATCAAGTTGCCGATCACGAGCGTGGAAAATAAACCTCCCGGCGAGATTCTCAACGCGGGGAGGTCAGGTTTCTCATTGCGAGTGGTTGCGCATGCTCGCGACCGCTCGCGATGGGAAACTACCAGTCCGCGTTGAGAAAGCTGCCGCTCGAGTAAAAATCTACTCGAGCGGCAGTAAAAGACAGCTCGCACTGTGCAAGATGCCGTTTTCAATGATTGCACAGTGCGGACAAGCATCCGGCACTGTGCAATCAGTGCGAACAGCATTTTGCACAGTGCACAATGCAGTTCGCGTAGCAACGCGTAGCTCGCGTAGTGCGAGGTGCACTTCACGTAGCTTCGCGTAGCGCTACTTCGCGAACTACGCCCAGGGTTAGTATTTTGGCTAATTTCTGGGTCCCCTCCAGGGGAGTCCACAAACCCTGGGTACCTTTACAATCCCCATGATGTTAGGAAAAAAGGACGCAAATTTGGCGTGGATACCTTATGTGGTCAAAAAGTTACAGGGGCCTAAGCGCGCACTACCCCAAATAGCCAAAAAAAGGCTTAGCACAGGGGGGGGAAAAGGCTTAGCAGCGAAGGGGTTAAAGTTTACCACTATGCAGTCGCCATCAATAGACTTGACATCAGGCCCAATCTAACCCACCCTCCTGGCCATGATAATATGTCCTGCTAGTTGATCCCCATGCCACCATATCTAACTAGCCAGGGCAACACTTTGTTTTTCAGCTAGAGAAAATCCTCAGTTTTTCCTTCCCATTGTGGGGGGACATTACACATCACAACCACATGTGAAGTAGCTTCAGGTGGTAAGTTAGTGGTAGGTTTGGCTGGAATGCGATTGTGGGTAAGTGAGGTGCGCCTGGCAACAATATTGCCCCTCCCTCTGACCGCCTGAGAGGGCTAGCACACTGCAACAAGTGAGAGGACAAAGGGTTGCCCTTGCTGCATTGTCTTTCTTGGCCTGGATCAGGGCAGACCGTGCTCCCCTCTACTGAGATTCCCCCTGAGTCAACCAGGCCAACAAGGATCACAGCCCCTAGCCTGCCAGTCACGAGCTTCGCAGCCTCTCGGAATGGCCCTTGTTCACTGGTGGATGATGTTGTCGGGTGCCTCACTGGAAACTATGTTATATAGGGCATTTTCCACTGTCCCAATCCTATCTAACCATTAAGTGAACAACCTAACAACCAAACCTTTTATCAGGGAGTATAGGTCGGACAGCTGTTGATCGACTGGAATGTCATGGGCTTTTTTGAGTCTCCCCTTAGGTTGTTTGGAGGTGCATGGCTTACAATTGTTTCCCATGGATAGAGAAGGAGGAGGTACTGTCTTTGTTTTCCTAGAAGGTGGCAGCAGGTGAACTGCTGAAAGATTTAAATTGTCTTTAGGGCTTTCAACGATTGCTGAGTGGACCTCCGCCGCAATAGTCAGAAACTTTGAGCCAGTGCGACTGCTAGAGTCACTGGCATTGTGCCCGGATTTGGATTTACAATGTGGAGGAATTGTGCCACCAGCAGACCCACAAGACCCCTGGTTGCCACTGGGGTGAGTAGACCTAACTTCTCTTCAACTGTGATGATTTCCTCAGTCACAGCACCCACTGTGGAAGTTAAAAAAGACATAATGGAGGATTTGGGACACAAACTTTTGCATGGCAGCATCAAATTCTGTGAAATAGTGGGTGACTTACATTTCCCCTTCTTGAGAGGATATACTGGATTGGGTGAAAGAGGGGTGGCCGGTCCAGCCTTGTCTGGCCGCGGATGGGTGCAGACGGGCCCGAATTGGCCCGGTCTTCATCTGGGCACAAACCCAGGCGCATCCCGTGCTGTGGACAGGCAGGCAGGAATTTATGCAGCCACCCAGCAAAGCCTTTAGCATGTCCCCGTCTTCTAGTGGTAAATGCCTTATGGGCTCAGGAGCCCAGTCCTTGTTTGGGAGCTCCAATGCTCCACATGCTCTGAGATGTGTCATTTTAGGGTGTGGCATGTGGAAATGAAAACCTCTCCTTCACTTCCCAGAAGAGACCAAATTAAACTTGTTCTTATCCCAAGTCACCTCCAACATGCAGCCAACAAAACTATGAGGCATGTCTTACTCAATGGAAATTTCACACCAGAGTCATGTTTGGGCAAACAAGCCACTGTCTTCGATCCTGTCTATTCTTTGAGGCCATTTATGCCTCCCCTCCTCTCACATTCTCAGATCACTAGTGTTGAATGTCTCTAATTTTGTGCTCATAGAGATCATTTGTTTCTCTCTGATATACACATTGCACCCATTCACTGGTGCTGAAGAATATAAGTAAAGTCTTTTTAAGGGAGGGAACCTCGCAGAATCAGCCAGTTGACTATGCAGGCTTTAGACACAAGTGAACAACTTTTTTTATAAACTATCTTTCTGGCGTTTACCAAAAATCTATATTTACTAATGAGTTACATTTTTTTCATAAATATTGCAACAGTGTCTGGAGTTTTTCTCATCTCCTTCTCAAAGGCAACTTAGAGAAAATATGACTTTCATGCCTAAGCAGGCCCTTACAATGGGAAGAGATACTATGGCTTTTAGACTGAGATAGCACGGTCAGGCTTGTCACCGTAAAGGGCTGTTAATTCTATATTTAACTTGCTTCACTTATATGCATTATGAATTCAGGACTTGTTTGCTCTAAGGCACAACTAATGAGTCACTTACATAATTAAAAAATTGGCTATTAAACATGTAAAATTGGAATTACATTGTCTAGGCTGCAGTTTTGATGATAGCTGTTCAGACCTGCAATGTCAGTCCTGAAGCCATAGTTTTTAAGTCAATCATGGCTAGTGTAAGAGCACTCTATAGCCAACATGAGAGATTTGGGGGCAGATTTACTAAGGTATTGCATCAATTTTGGGGCTCAGCCTGACTGGCTTGTTGACATTTACTTTTGCCAAGAGGCAAGTCCTTCTTATGCGGACAGACACAAGGGGGTGGCTTTTTCAAGTAATATTTCATGTTTAAATGTTGATATAATTTTTCGCTCTGCTTGGTATCGAATTATACTTTATTCTTCCTCTAGAAAGTCTGACTTATTGCTCATTCATTTTTATAATAACATTTTTGATAATCAGTTAACAGAGTTTACAGACCTGTTAGACAATACCTTAACCAGGTTTACCAGTGAACACCAAAAGCAGTTAATGATGATATGGGCAGGAGATTTCAACATTGCTCTTTGTAGTCATAGTAGAAAGTCACTATGCAGTGCTGAGGATGCATATGGAGGAGATATGTCCCATCTTAAAAACTGCCCATAAGGGGAGGCCTTAAATGGGCTACTCGCTGATTACAATCTAGTGTTAACTAGTGACATAGCAGGGAAAGAGAAGATAGATATCCCAACCTTTACAGGTGCATGTAAGGGCAGTACTATTGATTTTATTGCAATCTCCTCGGACATGCAACCTTTATTTAATGATTTTAATATTATTGTTAATTGTCTGAGTGATCACAATCCTCTCTACCTGAATTTGGATTTACAGTTTAAGTCTGAATGTGATTGCATACAAACGGGCGAGCTGGATTACAGGAAAAATAAGGGTGTGAGGATTAAATATGAGAAAACAGATGCCACCTCCATTCTGAAAGAGATTGTCTCCAGGGAATATGAATCCATTATCACCTGTTTGTCATCAGAAGCTGATTTTAGCTCTATTATTAATTCTTATATATCAATTATTAAAGAGATATCAGGCAGCCTCACTGCCCCAAAATGTAACAAATATACACTTGGGCATAGATGGTTCATCATAGCATGCTCAACCATCCATAAACAACTTTTAGAGGTGCTCAAACAGACCCCAAACGATATCACTCATCTTAGGAAATTTCACCTGGCTTATAAAACGGCCTTAGAACCTCACAAAGATGAGATTAGGAAAGCCAAATGGGTGAATCTTGAAGCAGCGAGTATTACCAGGGACGCTAGGAGATCCTAGGATAATAAAGCATCCTTATTTTGTTGATCATACCAACCCGAAAATTGTAAACAACATCCCAGCTGGATCATGGATGGCTCATTTTGCCTCGGTTTTTAACTCAGATTGTAAGGATGACCAACTAGCTGATGATGTTGTGAATATTAACTCACAGGTTTTCTACAATTACAGTAGTTCTATTGAAGTCACCCGGGAAGTTATTACTTCCCTCCATGAAAAGACACAGGGCCTGAAGGTGTACCTGTGGACATCTTTACTTTCAATGTCACTTTATGTGCTCTGATTATCACTAATGTATCAAGACCTGTGATGCAAGGTGATCCCATCAGGACATGGATAAAGGCAGTTATTGTTCCTATTTATAGGAAATAGGATAGGAACAATCCAAAGTGCTACCGTTCAATCTCTCTAGATTCAACTTCAAAAATATTGGGACCAGCCTGTGGTGATCTGTGTTGTTCTTCAATGCTCCACTGTTGCCTGCCTCGTGTGGTGCAGCGCATGATGCATGCAAGAACTTTTTAAGTTCTCTTTGAGAATGTGTTGGTTCAAATGTTTGAGACAGTTGTTTCCTCATGCTGTTACTAGAAGGACATGAACAAACAAGGCAGTAAACAGCTTTAACTTTGATTGGTGTAATCTACTTCCACACTTTGGCAATGAGCAGGTCTTTTATTTAGAGGGACCCGACCTGTGTGTTTTTGCAAGAAGGAGTGAGGAAAGAAAAATTATGTTTCAGCGGTCTAGTTGGCCAACAATGGGGAAGTGGACGCAAGTGGCCAACAACAGGGAAGAAGACGCTGCTGCTGGCACAGTGAGTCTGGTGTTGGTGGTTTGAGGTGCCGGCAGTCTACTTTTAGTTTAAGGCATGCGCTCATTGCTTTTTGGGCCATTAGTCCGTCTGTTATCAGCACTTGGTACCGGCATCTGCTACGGCCTAGCCGCATTCTCACCTGTGATTGTCACGGAGAGGGATCCAGTGCATTCAAGATTCCAATTGGTGCTGGGTAGCTCGAGCACCATTCTGCTCACAAGCATTGTCTACTCGTGGGAGCTCATTACGATGTCGTACGTCCAATGTAAGCACCATTTTGGATCAGTAGAATTTCCTGAAGATTTATATTACTGCATGTCATTGTCTGTCAGTGATGTACACACTTGATTGTTGATTTTGTTTGCCGGAAATCTGAATGTCATTTTGGGGTGGAAGGATTTCCCAAAGATTTTGCGCTACTGCGTGTAGTTGGGAAAGTGGTTGCCAATCAGTAATGTGCACATTTCAGTTCTGAGTTCGTTGTCGCCATTTAACAATTTTGGTGCACCACGAATAACTGTTTATCTGAACTGGAGAGAAGTGATGCGCACACTTTCTGAGGACACTGTTTGTACCATAAAGCAACGAGGTGAGTCCCAGGCATATTTTTTTCATCCTCAATGATATGCACACTTCTCATTTGCATTGTTAAAGTGTGTTGCTGTCTCAAAACAGTATATCAGTGACTTGCACACTTGGAAAGATCAGTGACACGCACACTTGAAGATTAATAGTGACACTTATTTGTTTAAATTCGTCTGTTTGGGTGTTTTTGTGGGGTAAATCAGTGATTTGTTTTTAGCTCATTATGTCTATAGTGTTTTGAATCACCTATAGGGAGTCGCACCACCAACGCATTTATGACACAGTGTTATTTGCTTTGACTGCTGTGTGTGTTTTTACTGTTCATATGATATTGTTTTATTTTTGTTGTTGATTTATCTAGTCAAGTCAAAATATCATTTAGGCATGCAGTCAGTGAACGCAAACCCCAACGCACCCACAAATGTAGTTGAAAACCTGATTCAGGGCTTTTACAAAGTATTTAGGTGCCATAGGGGAAACAGGTACTGCCCAGAGAGGAAAAGATTTCTGTTGGATCATAATAGAGGGTTTGAGGGGCAAGCCATTTATGAACATCTACCTCCGGTACATGAAGGATCACATGAGGAGGAAGAATGAGACCAGTATCAGCAAGCAATTAGAAAATTGGAAAAACAGTTTGATGTTCAACTGAGTTTAATTGTCAACAGACATAATTTCTTTATGAGAGAACATCATCAGGAGGAATCTATAGATGCCTATTTTGCAGTGTTATTCATTTTAGCTGAAGATTGTGAGTTTGAAGATTTCACAAGTCAGCTGATATGAGATCAGATAGTGGTCAGGTGTTGAGACAAAAATGTGCAAGGAAAATTACTTACATTCAAGAATCCCTCATCGGCAGAAACAATTGATATCATTAGGAGTATAGAGATATCGCATAAGGCCTCTAGAGTATTGATGAACAAAGAAAGTGTTGGTGTTCATGTGGTTGCTGCCAGTGGGGGCGGGAGTCAAAACAATGTTAAGTCAATTTTTCAAAAGAAAAAATTGGACTACACAAAAGGAGATATGAATGAGTTTTTCCAAACAGAAAAACATGTTTCAGGTGTGGATTTCCCCCACATTCTCCCGGTAGTTGTCCCTGTCGTGCAAGGAATGCTGCATGCAAGAGTAGTGGGAAAATGGGCAATTTCGCCAAAATTTGCCAATTTAAGAAAAATAGGGTGAATGTTTTGTATGAATGTGATAGTGGCGATGATAATTTTGAATTAATGGATGAAACAAGGGATTTAGTTTTAGTAATAAGGGATAAGGAAGACTCTGAGTGTAGAGATCAAAACACTGACATATGAGTTGATGGTAAGCCTTTGAAGCTTTTAGTTGATTCGGACGCTAAAATGACTATCATCACAGAGTTTTTGTTGAAGAACATATGGACAGTAAAAAGATTTAATGGTGCTAGACAGATGCCCGTGTCTTATGACGGTAAGAGAATTGATTTGCTAGGGTATTTTGAAGCCTTTTTGCAATTTAAGGACAGAGACATTAACAAGAAGGTTTACGCTGCTAAGAAAGGGTTTAACATTTTTGGGTTGGTATCACCAGGGATTATTTGGTATGAATTTAAGACTGGGTAAGGAAATTCAAGTTTCTTTAGTGAGAGGGAATGATACAGATATAAACAACATCTGGTTTGATACATTTCCCAACTTTATTTAACCCCTTGACCGCGATCGGAATTCCGCTCGTGTGCTGGACATTCCGATCGCGGGTGGGGTCGTGACGAGCTCAGCTCGTCATGCGCACAGCACTACCGCGCAGCATGACGAGCTGAGCTCGTCATGAGCACGGAAGGGGTTAAGGGAGAGTGGGGAAACTCAGGGATTTTCAGCACAAAATTAAAGATCAGGAAAATGATGCCGTTCAGTATCAGAGAGGTTTTAGCAAATATTTTTGAGAAGATGTGTATTGAAGGGGTCATCGAGCCAGTCGAATCATCTTTGTGGCTTTCCTCTTTAGTCATGGCCAGGAAGAAAAACGAGATTTGAGAGTTTGCATTGATTTACGCAGTTTGAATAAGTCAATCTGGGTACATTCTCATCCTCTGACACGGTTTGATGATATACTGCCAAGTTTTGCAGGATCGAGGATATTCAGCAAGATTGATCTAGCATCCACTTACCCCCAGGTGGTCCTGAAACAATCCTGCAGACATCTCACTTCTTTCATTTCTCTGCTAGGCACATTCCCGTTCAAAAGGAAGCCTTTCGAGTTGGCATCCGCTGCCTCAGTTTTCCAACGCATCATGGAATCTGTGTTGAAGGATATCAGTGGGGTGGTCGCATTCCAAGATGATATACATGTGGCAGCTAAAAATATACAGGAGCACAATGACACTATGTGTATAGTCTTGGAAAGATTAGAACAGGCAGACATATTTGCAAATTTAAAAAAAATGTGAGTTTGCAGAGCCGAGTATTGAGTATCTAGGTATCGTGTGTTCACAACGTGGGTGAAAACCACGTCAAGGTTTGGTTTATGCCATTACCAGTACTCCTGACCCTGGCAATAAGGAACAAGTCACACCCTTTTTGGGAGTTTGTGAGTTTTATGTAAAAGTTTTTTTTTAAATTGCTGATAAAATAGAAAATCTGAGAGTACTACTTAAAAAACACAAAGGTTTTCACTAGGATCAAACTGTCAGGCAGACTTTGTCCGGTAGAAGAAGGAGATTGGTTCTGCGAATGTTTTGTCACTGTATGATCCTTCAGCTCAATATTTGATCACTGTTGATGCTAGTAATAGTGGACTGGGGGCAACATTATCTCAAATGGTCCAACAGGTCGAGATAATGGTAGGATTTGCTTCCAGGGCTTTGAGGGACAAAGAAAATATGTTTTCTGTCATTGAAAAAGAATTGCTGGTGTGTTGTTGGGCCGTTAGAAGGTTTAAGAGTTTAATTTGGGGGAGGAAGTTTGTGCTTTTAACAGATCACAAGCCAATAGTTGGAATTTTAGGAGGAGATGCCGTTAGGGGTCACACCCAGGATAGTCAGATTGAGTCCAAAACTTCTGTAATACAATTTCAATATAGAACACATCCCTGGTGGAAAAACATTAGAGAAGACTATTTTCAAGGTCACCTTTAACAAATCCAAGTGGTGATATGAAAGAAGATGATGAGGAGTGCCTAATGGCTGCTGTCGATGCTGTTATTGTATGCACTAAAGGGACATTTAATCAAGATGAATGGTTTGTTTGCTTGAAGAAGGACGAAGTGTTGAGGAAAGTCCGTAAATATATTGTTGAGGGGTGACCTAAACGAAAATCTTTGTCAACAAATCTGCAACAATTTTTTTAAATTGCAGAAGAGCTGATTAGAGATGATTAGAGAAAGAGAGCATCCTCCTTAGGGGAGACAAATGTATACCTTCTTTGACTTTAAGAGCCACGATCATCAAGCAGGGCATGGGGGCCAGTTGGGGCAGACTTTCACCAAAAGAAAAATAAGTTCAGTGTATTGGTGGCCAAGTATGGATACTGAACTTTTTTAAACAGTGTGTGATCTGTTCAACAAGTGATAAAGTTTTAAAAGTTGTCACACCACCACTTCATCCTGTGAGTTTCCTTAGAGAACATGGTCAACACTGGCAATTGATTTTATTGGGCCTTTCAGTTCCTTAGCTCCTAGATTCAGATATTCGCTAGTTTTAGTTTATTATTACAGTAAGTGGTGGAATGTTGAATTTGTCCAGGAGCCCAACACAAGCAATGTCATTTAATTTTTCAACAAAATGTTTATGCAAGAAGGTTTTCCTAGAGAGGTGGTCTCAGACGACAGAGTTAAATTTGTTTAAAAAAAGATGAGGGATTTTTTAATTAAATCTGGAATCGTTCACAAAAGAAGTGCAATGTACCTACCTCAAGCAAATGGTTTGGTGGAGAAGATGAATTGCACATTAGTTAATTGTGTTCAATGGGCAGTCATAAACAAAATGGATGTAAGGCTGGCTGTAGAAAGCATGTTGCCCTCTCATTGAACGAGTCCAAATGTTTTTATGGGGAAAACACCATTTGAAATCATGAGGGGTCATTTGCCCACATGTCAGATGTGCCCTCCATGGTTGAAGGAGTGTCAGTCTTCTTGTTCAGTCTGTGAGGAAGTTATAGATAGGGATATATGTCCCACTATTGAAGTTGCACAACGCAAAATGAAACAATGGTTTGATGCCCACTTGAAAGTCATAAGATTCGAGTCAGAGATTGGGTTTGCATTAGGGAACTTATTCATGTGCAGAAAGGCTAGTCTAAGTTTAGAGAACCTGTGAAAGTAGAAGCTGTAAGCAGTATTGCTGACAGAGTGAATTAACATGAATGGTAGAATTTATCCAGAGTAGTGAAGGTTCCTAGCAGAAATGCCAGTAAGAATTCAGAGGAAGCTCAGCTTAAGGAGAAGTCCAAAAATATATTTTGTCAAGCCAAAATTATAGAATATGTTCAAAGTCGAACCAGTGGAAAAAGGAGATCAGGAAACCAGCCAGATTTAGGAATTGATTCTGTCTTTTTCATATAATTAGGTTTTGAGATGGTTTCTTTTGTTTAGTTATGCTGTCACATGACAACTCATATTATTTATGCATATGTGTGTATATTTATGTACTTGTACTCCATTTATCAAAAGGTGTTTCTGTTTTTATTCAGGCTGTAGAAGTAAATCATGTTTATAGTTTTACATCAAATGTCTTAATTTATTTTTCAAGAGATTTGTTTAGTATATTTAAAGTTTTATAAATGTTCTGTTTTCTTTTCTTATTATTAAGAGGGAAGATGTAGTTGTGGTGATCTGTGTTGTTCTTCTATGCTCCACTGTTGCCTGCCTTGTGCGGTGCAGCACATGATGCATGAAAGAACATTCCAAGTTTTCTTTGAGAATGTGTTGGTTCAAATGTTTGAGACAGTTGTCTCCTGGTGCTGTTACCCGAAGGACATGTGCAGGAAGCTGGCTCTGTAAATGGTATGCCACTATGCGGTTATACTGTGCACAGAGTCCAGGGGTACCATAAAAGTGTACAGGGCTCAATGTAATACTCAAAGTGCTCTATTAGTGGTAGTGTGGGAGAGCAGCCTTAGGCCTAACACAGAGGAGTGTAAGACATTTATTGCACAACATTGACAAATATTGGACACACAACTCAAAATGGAGATCCATACCAATTTTAGAAAAATAAGCTTTGTTTGTATTTTACTTTAAGACCAAGATCTTGGCAAAAAGGTAAGTACTTTTTTAAATAAAAATACTTTTCAGTTTCAAAAGTCGACACATTGCACAATTTCTGAACAGTTCAATGTTATCCTATGGAAAAACAATATTGTGGTTAAACAGGTAAGTATCACACTTACCGTTCCAGTCTTTGGGACCACAGGTCAGCAAGGGGCAACGGCCAGGTGAGTACCAAAACTGCACCACCAGCGGCACAGGGGCGGCCGGGTGCAGAGGTAAAAATCGGAGTTAGGCCCAATGCATTTCAATGGAGACTGAGGGTGCTCTGCTTGCAGGTAAGTAGCCACACTGCTTGCAGGTAAGTAGATCGGTTGCAGGGGTCAAACTTTGGGGGTTAGGACAAGCAGTATGAAACATACACCACCAGCGGCACAGGGGCGGCCAGGTGCAGGGTGCAATTTCGGCATCGGGCCCCCAAAGCTCTTCAATGAGGATACTGTTGTCGAAAAACAGGCTGCAGACATTGCACCGGAGGTTGCAGAAGGGAGACCAACGACAGCAGAGGTAAGTAGAGATGTCGTGGGTCATAGTGGCACTGTCGGTTCAGTTTACCAAGGCCCAGAGGCTTCGGGTGCAGGGGTGCATTTTGACGTCAAAGTCTTCTTACTGGAGCCAGTCGCAGTCAGGGGCAGCCTCTGGATTCACACTGCAGGTGCCGTCGTGGAGGTCTGGAGAGGTCAGCCAATGCTGGACTCAAGGTCTGGATCACTGGGGAGACTTCACTGGGCAGGTGAGCCACTCATACTCGGGCCGTGGGCATCAAGTGCAGCGTGGGCAGGAGTCGTGGTTCCAGCTGGATCCAGAGCCCTTGGAGTAGATTTCTTCTGGACAGGTCCTCTATCCACAGGAGATTGGAGTTTTTTTCCAAAGGCAGCAGTCCTCCCAGGGTTTTCAGAGGTTGCTGGCAGATCACAGCGATCATTAGCACGAAGCCCCCCTTCTACTTGTGTATGTAAGTTGTTCCAGGAGGTTGAAGTGGGAAGTTATTGCCTCCTACCCCTTACCTTTTGTGTGTGTTGAGTTTTTGCTGGCTGCAAGACAGGTCGCAGGTTCGTCAAAGCTGGGGACAGGCCGGTAGGGCTGAGGCCAAGGCAGTCGTCATCTTCAGTCTTCTCTGCGGGGATGTCTTCTTTCTTCTTAGGTCATTGTAGATCTAGCTTCTAGGTCTGGGGGAGCCTCCTAAATACTAAATTTAGGGGGCGTGTTAGGAGAGTAGTAGGTAGGGGCTCCTTGGGCTCCCAATGGGCTCCTTACCTGGGGTGACTACACCCACTTTTATGCCATGCTCCTGTAGGAGGGGGAATAGACCTACCCTGATTGGAGGAGTCACCTCATCTTCAAGATGAAGGGGACTGAAAAGTGTGCTTAACTTTGCCTCCTCCACCTGAGGTGTGGAGTTGGCAAAGGAGGGCACACCTCCTAGTCTCTGAGTTTTCTCGCCGGTTTTCCCGCCCAAAGTCGGGGTGTAAACTGGGGGCTGCCATCTGCTGCTAGCAGCAGAGGCTGGGGGGCCCATTAAAAGGCGGCAGGCCTTTGAAGCTTCCCCTTTGAGCACTGGCCCATCCTGGGGAAGGAGGTGTGATACCTCTGCCCAGGATGTGCATTGTTTCTGTTCCCAGAGAGCTGAGGCTCTCCTTCCAGGGGTCCAGAAACATATCCGTGTGTGGCAGGTTGCCTAAAGCCAGTCAGTGCCCACACCAGGGTCGGTAGGTTTTCAGGGGCACCTCTGAGGTGCCCTCTGAGTACGTTTTAATAATCTCACGCTGGCATCAGTGTGGATTTGTTACATGGAACTGTTTGGTACCAAACACTCCTGGTTTCAGTGAAGCCATCATGGTGCTGGGGCACCCGAGTTGTCGAGTTTCCAGCCCATGTACTCCTTATGGCTTCTCTGGCACTTACAATATTGAAGAATGGACTTAAGTATTGTAGGGGTATCTACTCAGGCAGATATGCCCTCACCTGTGGTATAGTTTCACCCTGCCTTAGGGCTGTAAGGCCTGCTAGAGGGGTGACTTACCTTTACCTACAGGCAGTGCTGGCTGGCATGTCATCCAGGCAGGGTGCCATGTTGACTTTGTCATTTTTTCTCCCACAAGGGCATGCAAGCTGCAAGGGCAGTGGCATGGTCCTAGTGAGAGGGGTCCCAGGGGACCATCTTCAGCTTCCAGGCCCTAGGTACCCAGGGTACCACTTACAAGGGACTTACAGGGGGTAGAAGTACCAATTATGGATATGGTTTAGGGAAGAAGCACAGGCCCAGGTGACCTGGTTTGCAGGGACCCTGTGCACTACAATCGTAACCGCATCAATTGCCAGCCAAAAAGTGGGGGCTAACTATGTCAAAAGAGGCCCTTTCTCACAACATGAATAAACAAGGCAGCGAACAACTTCAACTTTGATTGGTGTAATCTACTTTCACAGAGTACTTTTAACATGGTAAGAGGATTGGGCTGAAAAATATTCCATCTTGTCTGATGTCCAATCTGGCTTTTGCCCAGGTATTTGGGACTGCAGAACATTCTTTAAACTTCGCATTAATAATAGGTAAGTACGTCAAGGCCAGGAGAGGAGCTGTTCATGTGGCTTTTATGGACTGCTCCTGTGCCTTTGACAACATTAATCAATCCAGATTATGTGAAATCCTAGAAGCCACAGGAGTTGAGGACCCTTTGAGAATTTTGCTTTAAAAAAACTCCATATGGATACTTCAGTAAGAATAAGATATGGCCCAAATAGTGAATGTCCATCAATGGAAAGGTTGGGGAGATTCATGGTTCAATTTACACTCTCCTCAAGCGAGCGTAACAAAGTCTCAGTATTCTGTTCCGATATGTGACAACCCCAGAAAAATTATCCCTAGCTGGGTGTAGGTACCCAAAGAAGCATGAGCTTGTGAAAACAGTTGCCCTCACTCACCCGAAGGTGACATGCTTCATCATAGGGCGGTGCCCCTCACCAGGCCGGCACTGCAATGCAGAGAGGGCGCTTTATCAGAGATCTTTTAATTTAAGCTGATGGAGCACTGTGAGTCAGAGGTGAAAAACGCCACAAAAGTGAAAAGATTGGTGTGGAGTAAAATCAGCTATCACCAAGTTGTCGGCAAATTATTTAATGAAGAATCACTGGGTGGTGTTGAGTGAAAAAGAATGGCAGGAAAACACAGGATATAATGGTCCAGGTCCCTGCAAGTGAGCAGTGAGTCGGTCACTCATAGGCCAGCTATTCAGCTATGGTCTATGCAATGGGTGGACATGTTTCCTGCCACAAGCAGCCGTGAAGCGGTCTATTGGCATTTCATCAGGACCAGATAGTTTATATTGTGACCTAATCTTCTCGATAGACTGAGGGGTGCTAAAAAGTTTTTTTGACCCCATTCAGGTATTGTAGGGTAAGGAATCAACTAGAATCTTACCCTTAGTTTGGAGCACTATTCACTGTAATGTGCTCTCTTATGGGTCACCCTCCTGAGATATTAGGGCAGACCCCCTGTTTCCTCATGTGTGTGCTCTTGTGCACCTACCCTCTGCCTCGCGATCTGCGAAATAGTGAATGTGCAGCTTCAGTGAGTACTAGGCGCGGTGTATGGCTGGGTTGTATTTTAGTTCCCGTTTTATTTCTGCTCTATATTGATGGACTGGAGGTCTTTCTATTGCAACACAAAGCGGACATTCTCCAGGTGGGTAAACGCCTTAGCCCAACCTTGCTGTATGCCAATGAAGCGCTTTTATTAGCAAGGACCGCAAATGCACTCTAGATCCTTTTAGATGCTTTAATGGTTTTAAGAGTAATTTGGATTTAAAAGTTAATTTTACTATTCGTTCATAATGACAAGCAGACCAAAAATGTGAAATATGAATCATATTTTATAACGAACAGGTTGCTAAGGTTACGCCATTATTTGGGTATTATTATTTAACACCTCACTGCATTAGAGCCATTTGATAACCACGAGGTCTCAGCAATTCCTGAAAGTGATGGAAGCTATCTTTCGCTTTGCCAGCAAGCTAGGCCGTAGGCCATTGAAGGAGATGCTGCAATTGTATAAGAGTTAATGTTGACCGGTTGCAACATATGGGGTGGGTGTGTGGGGACATGCTAATACAGAAGTTTTCCAAAAACGTAGAAAATGCCTTCTTATGAAGATTCTTTTCCGTTCCAAAGAGCACCGCCACATACATTTGCCCTTCTGAGTTAGGGATACATTTTTATCAGACATTATACGAGCAGTCCCCTTGTATTTATGGATCAATATTTGACTTTCTTCAGTTGCTTCTGTTTCAAGATAAGTTTTGAAAGATTGCTTAGAACAAAAAAATCACTAAACATTCCATGGTTAACTTATATCGGCAGTATTACATTGTATCTGTACAGCGCTAACAATGAGAAGAAGATTTGAACTTGTATTTTGATTAATGATTACATTTTTATCCCTGTCTGTATTTAAACAATTGTCTAGTTGAATTGCACTGATGTTTTTGTCCTAACTTTTATGCTATTTTACTGTATACAGTTGACTGACTGAATTTAACTTTGCCCCAAGTTCAACTGAGAATTTCACAGAGGTACTAAGGTCCACAATACGAATGGCTAGGTAGGAACTACTGCCTAATGCATAAACCAGGATTACAAATAATGGAGAAACACACATGCTCAATGTTCTTCTACCTCCCCCAAGACATTTAAGCTGCAAAAAGTAGAGTGGATAAAACCTGGAGGGTCAAAACAGTTTTTTCAGTCATTTTGACATTGAATAAAATTCACTTCCTAGAAGCCCATCTTAATGGCTACTCCCACTGACTTATTTTGTAACCAGTATATCCACCACTTTCCCTTACTTATTGTTCTTGAAAATGTTTTATAGTAATTAGTTAATACATTTTTATTAACTTGGGTTCTTGTTTACTCTTGTATTTTTTCAGTTGTTGATTGCTGCACTGCTGCCACCCTCAGCTTCTCTCTTAAGAGTCAAACTTGAGCTTAACCCTACTATGCAATGGTGAGTCAAGGATATTTTTAAGGAAGTATTTGGGGGCATATTAACAAGGCGGCGATAAACAATTATCGCCGCTTTTGCGGCCGTTTTCGGCCGAAAAGCGGCGATAATTATATCGCCTTATCAGCAAAGACACGCTATCGCGTGTTTTGCTGATTTTGCTCCCGTTTCCAGCACGCCTGACTTCGCATCGATAATGAGATGCAAAGTAGGCGTGTCTGTGGAAACAACATGGGTAAATATCGCGAAGGCAGCTTCGCGATATTTACAATGCGGGAAGCGATTATTTTAATCGCGTTAAGTATGCTTTAACGCAGGAATTTAACGTCTGTTAAATTCCTGACTAAGGCATACTTAACATGGGGGTGGATTCTGTGGCTAAGACCACAGGCCCTATCATCTAGGATATCGCCGTTTTCCATGGGAAAACGGCGATATCCACGCTATCTCTGACATTTTTATCGCCTCGGCGATGCGCGTTGTTAATAACGCGCTAACCGGGCGATAAATTCCAGAGATAGCTGGCGATAAATATGCAAGCGCTAAGCGCGCTTTGCGATATTTATCGCCGGCCCTTGATAATATGCCCCTTGGTTTCCCTGTCTGATGTATCGCTTGCCAGGCTGTTCAGGGACATCAGTTAAAGTAAATGTAGTGGTCATTGTTGGCTCTCTCACACCAGTTTTCTAGGAGATTTTGTCACACTCTCACATTATTTCTATGATTTTGTGATGAACTCCAATCTCTAGCTTTCTTCCTGAAGCCCCACCTGTCTTCCCCTATTTCACTGCTGCAAATATATTGCACCATTGCCTCAGCGACATACCTGTGAGTGAGGTTATGTATGCAACACAAAATATGGATTGAACCATCTCCTGGTCTTCACCATCAAATCTGTGATTAATTGAGGATTCTGTTTTTAACCATCTCTTGGTCTTCGTCATCAAATAGGTGATTAATTGAGGACTCTGTTTTTAAAGAGTAATCAGAAGCCAAATCTGCCAAATCCTCTTTGATTTTAGTTGATTATGAATACGACACAATTTCAAACGTGGGGCACGTTGACACTTTAATTACTTATTTTGCCTGTCTGCGCATGAGAATCTGTGTTTTGAACACAACCAGCCTTTGTAAAGAACGTTGTCCAGATGAAACATGGCCATTATTTTAGTGATCATAATCCAAGGAAAATGGACGAATAAAAAATGATTTGTTAAAATCAAAGTTTGGGTTGACTAGTCCTACAGCTACTGCAGCTTTTTCCTCCTTTGCGGTAAAGGGAAGTTGTGGTGAAAAGGCTTTCGATGAATTAATCTTACCTTAAGCAATAGCACCATTGAACTAGTAGGAAAGTTAGATTTCAGGATCAGATATTATAAAGTTGAATCGCAAAACATTTTTAGCTGGTGATATTACTTGTTCTTTGTGGTAAGTAAGGCCGTTTTTGGTGCAAACACCTATTGCCACTGTATTATGAGAGCGGATTTGTGGAAGTGGCAATGTGTGACAGAAATATCTGTGCATATTTGAGAAAACAGACAGCAGTTGAGATACAGCAGCGTCGTATTACAACAGGACACCAAAAATAAACACAATGCAGCACTATAACATAAAGTATGAACACAACACTGTAACAATAACAAAACAAAACTATAGAATACAATTCAACGCAGCAACAAATAGAACCAAACCACAATGAGAACACAATCATAACTCAACTCTGCAGCCCACCAATACAACACCTTATAGCAACACAATAATACACCAACACAATATTTAAATTTGCAATTGTTAGTTTGTGATATGATGTCGGGATGTTGTGTGGGGTTATTGTGCTGTGGTTATACATTTGTTCTAGTTTGTTGTGTTATGTTGCTTTGTGGCACATTATTGTGGTTTTGTAAGTAAAAGTGTGCTTGTTAGAAATGGGGGTCTCTAGTTGGCAGAGGTAGGTACCTTTGACCAAGTAGGGGCCCTTGCTTCTAGTCAGGGTAAGGGGGCTACACTCCTACAATAACCCCTGCTCACCCCCTTGGTAGCTTGGCACGAGCAGATAGGCTTATCTCAGAGGCAGTGTGTAAAGCATTTGTGAACACATACAGTAATACAGTGAAAACACTACAAATGGACACCACACCAGTTTAGAAAAATAAGTAATCTTTATCTAGATTTAACACAAGACCAAACGACAAAAAATCCACAATACAGTATTCAAAAATATGACTTTCAAATGGTAGAAATAGCTTAGTTCAATGTAGATGGTCAATGCGACACTTTACTCTCAAAGTACCTTGGATGCGCAACGCAATATAAACAAAAGGGTCGCAGGGAAGGCAATGCGTCAGTTCCTTGCTTCGGGGGAGGCGGTGCACCTGTTCCTTACTGCAGTGCAGGGGAGGCGATGCGTCTGTTCCTTACCGGAGAGGAGGCGGAGCGTCTGTTTCTTACTGCGTTCCAGTTACGATGCGACAAGATGGTGCCCCGATGCGATGCGACGATCCGATGCGATGCAACAAAATGGCGTCTTTGTTGCGATGCGACAACTTGGATGCGATGCGTGCACGCCCGACGGCCGTGCAGCAAAATCGGTGGTTTCTTGAGCCGCGACAGGCCCTGCGACGCGCTTCTCCGGTGATGCGACGGCAACCTCTGCGGCGGCGGCATGCTTCTCCAGCGATGCAACGCGCTTCTTCGGTGATGCGACGGCAAACAGCTGCGGTGGTGGCACGCTTCTTCGGCGAAGCGACGGCAACAGCTGCGGCGGCGACACGCTTCTTCCTCGTTGTGTCGCGCTTCCAGCTCCCAGCGACACGCAGTCTCTAGAGGACCCAAAACAACAGCAGGCACCTTTCTGCAGGTAGAATTCACAGCAAGGAAATTCAGGGGAAGCTGGTGGTGAAGTCTTTGTGTCCCTGAGACTTCAGAACAGGAGGCAAGCTCAGCTTCAAGCCCTTGGAGATCTTCCTCAAGATTGTAAAGTACACACAAAGTTCCTTTTCTCCTTTCCTTGGCAATAAGTAACCACTGCAGGCCAACCCCAAACAGTAACCAGCGCAGGGGCAGTCTCCTCCTTCAGCTTCCTTGGTTTCTCTCCTTGGCAAAGGTTTGTCTTGATTCCCAGAAGTGATCAAAAGTTCTGGGGTCTGGGCCCCAATATTTATACTCCAAAATCCTTTGTTCTCTGAAGGCAGAGAGTGTCTGAACCCAGCCCAAACCAGTTCTGTCCTCCCTGGTGCAGCTTCCTGGCAGGAGGTGGAGACAGCATTGTTGAAAGCAGACCTGGCCCAGGTAACTGAAAAGAAATCTCCTCCCCCTACTCTCTATTCTATGTAGGCTCAGGCAAGTGAAAGGAAATCTCCTCCCCCTACTCTCTATTCTATGTAGGCTCAGGCAAGTGAAAGGAAATCTCCTCCCCCTACTCTCTATTCAACCCAGGTCCTATTCAGCTTAGCCCTGACTCATCAGACTGCTGGAGCCAAAGCCCTCTCCAGCCCCCTGTCACTCACAAACCAGACATGTAATACACAAACCTAGCAGAGGCATACTGGATGGTTAGGCAAGAAAATACCTACTTTCTAAAAGTGGTATTTTCAAACAGAATGTTAAAATCACCCACACTAAAAGATGCACTTTAACATTCTGAGTTCAGGCATACTAAACTTTATTTCCCATCTTGTTCCTTGGGTCAGTTATGCTTATAAAGTGTTATAATCAAACTGCCCATTCTGGCCTATGGGAACAGATAGCCTTGCAATAGTGAAAAACGAAATTAGCAGTATTTCACTATCAGGACATGCCACACACACCAGGGCATGTCCTACCTTTCACATACAATGCACCCTGCCCATAGGGTTACCTTGGGCCTACCTTAGGGGTGACTAACATGCAGAAAAGGGAAGGTTTAGGGACTGGCAAGTGGGTGCACTTGCCAAGTCGACATGGCAGTCCCAGACTGCACACAGGCTCTTCAATGGCAGGCCTGAGCCATATTTTACAAGCTGCTTCTGTGGGTGGCACAATCAGTGCTGCAAGCCCACCAGCAGCATTTGATTTACAGGCCCTGGGCACTCATGGTGCACTGTACTAGGGTTTGACAAGTAAATCAAATAAGCCAATCATGGAGTCACTAATCCATTACAACAATTTACAATAGGGAGCACTTGCACTTTGGCACTGAACAGCAGTGGCAAAGTGCACCAAAGCATCTAGACCAGCAAAACATAGCAAAAACATAGGAGGCAACAGCAACAAAATGGAAGGGAGACCCACCCCAATGGTGCTAGGTCTAACACGTGTCCCCTTCAGCTGAAATGTGGGGAGAACTACCCACCCTCTTGGGAGTTCTCTTCACTAAGGCGGAAAAATCTGGACAGACCATCAGCGTTGGCGTGTTCTGTACCAGGGCGGTGTTCCACCGTGAAGTCCATCCCCTGTAGGGAAATGGACCACCTCAACAGCTTTGGATTCTCACCCCTCATCTGCATCAGCCATCTGAGGGGCCTGTGGTCGGTCTGAACCCGGAAGTGAGTCCCAAACAAGTATGGTCTCAACTTCTTCAGTGCCCAGACCACAGCAAATGCCTCACGCTCAATTGCACTCCACCTCTGTTCCCGTGGAAGTAACCTCCTACTAATGAAGGCAACAGGTTGGTCTAGGCCCTCCTCATTCATCTGTGAAAGTACAGCCCCCACACCATGCTCGGAAGCGTCTGTCTGCAGAATGAATTCCTTTGAGAAGTTGGGCGCCTGAAGCACGGGCGCCGTGTACATGGCAGTCTTCAGGGCATCAAAAGCTTTCTGACAGGTGTCAGTCCAGTTCACTTTCATGGGCTGCTTCCTGGAAGTAAGCTCTGTCAAGGGTGCAACAATGCTGCCATACCCCTTGACAAACCTCCTGTAGTACTCTGTGAGTCCTAAAAAGGCTCTCACCTCTGTCTGGGTCTTGGGAGGCTCCCAAGCCAGGATGGTATCAATCTTGGGCTTTAGGGGCGCCACCTGGCTGCTGCCAACCTGGTGCCCCAAGTACACCACGGAACCCTGCCCGATCTGGCACTTACTTGCCTTGATCGTGAGGCCTGCCCTCCGCAGTGCCATCAACACTTCCCAGAGGTGGCGCAGATGTTCTTCCCAACTGGGGCTGAACACTGCGATGTCATCCAGGTAGGCGGTACTGAAATCTTCCAGTCCAGCCAACACCTGGTTGACCAACCTCTGAAAGGTGGCAGGGGCATTCTTCATCCCAAAGGGCATAACCCGGAATTGGTAGTGCCCATCTGGTGTGGAGAATGCGGACCTCTCTTTTGCCCCATCAGTTAAGGCAATCTGCCAGTACCCAGATGTTAAGTCAAACGTACTGAGGTACCGGGCAGCCCCTAACCGATCAATGAGCTCATCAGCTCGGGGGATGGGGTGCGCGTCAGTCCTGGTGACTGAATTGAGTCCTCGGTAGTCCACACAGAACCGGAGTTCGGGTGTGGCACCAGGCGCGGCAGCCTTTGGGACCAAGACCACTGGACTGGCCCAAGGGCTGTTAGAGGACTCAATCACCCCTGAAGCAAACATCTTGGAGTCCTCCTCCTTGATGCAAGCTCTCACCCTGTCAGTCACTCTGTAAGTTTTGTGTTTTACAGGAGGACTGTCCCCAGTGTCCACATCATGGACGCACCACTCAGTGACACCGAGAGTCAGGGAGAAAAGATCAGGAAACTGTCCCAACAGCTGGCGACAGTCATCCTGCTGCTCAGGGGTCAGGGCGGAAGAGAGGTTCACACCGTCCACTGACCCATCTTGCTCTGTTGCAGACAGGAGGTCAGGAAGAGGCTCAGTCTCCTCCTCCATTCCATCATCTGTCGCTAGGAGCATGCCCACTTCGGACCTCTCCAAGTGGGGCTTCAGGCGGTTTACATGCAGGACCCGCAAAGGGTTCCTAGGAGACCGCAAGTTCACCAAGTAGGTAACATCACTCTTGCGCTCCACCACCTCAAATGGTCCAGTGAACTTATCCTGGAGCGCACAAGGCTCCACGGGGGCCATGACCCACACTTTCTGTCCAGGCTGAAACTCGATCAGAGTGGCATTCTGATCATACCACCGTTTCATTTCCTCCTGGCTGGCTTCCAGATTCGCCTGAGCGAGTTGTCTGAAAAGCCTAGTTTGGTTTCTGAAGGCCAGCATGAAGCTATATACATCCTGGGGAGGTTTACTGGGAGCTCAGAGGTCCTCTTACAGGGTGACCATACAGCAGTTCAAAGGGACTGAACCCTAAGGACTTCTGTGGCACCTCTCTGTAAGCAAACAGAAGGCATGGCAAGAGGACGTCCCACTTACGCCTCATAGGTTCCTCAAGACCCATAATCATGCCTTTTAGGGTCCGGTTGAATCTCTCAACCAGCCCATTACCTTGGGGGTGGTAAGGAGTGGTGAACTTGTAGGTTACACCGCACTCCTGCCAAAGGGACTTCATATACTTAGATATGAAGTTGGTACTACAGTCTGACACCACCTCTCTGGGGAACCCCACACGGGAGAAAATCCCCATCAATGCACGTCCCACCACGGGGGCCGTCACAGTCCTGAGAGGGATGGCTTCCGGGTACCGGGTGGCATGGTCCACCAAGACCAGGATGAACCTGTTGCCCATGGCTGTCTTGGGATCCAGAGGCCCCACAATGTCAATGTCCCCCCTTTCAAAGGGGGTGCTGACCACAGGGAATGGTTGGAGAGGAGCCTTGTGCTTTCTCCCACTCTTACCACTTGCCTGGCAAGTCTGACAGGTCCTGCAATGAGTATCTGAACTCTTGCACATTTGGGGCCAATAAAAGTGGGTGACAAGCCGTTCAAAGGTCTTGTCTTGCCCCAAATGTCCTGCTAAAGGCACATCATGAGCCAGACCCAGTAGGAAGGCTCTGAAGCGCTGGGGTACCACCAGCACATGGGCTGACCCAGGCTCAGCAACCTTAGGCTCGCTATACAGGAGACCATTCTCCCAGTAGATCCAATGTGATCCAGACTGATCACCTGCTGCCTGGTTTGTGGCCTGTTGCCGCAAACCCACAAGAGAAGGGCACTCCTTCTGCTCCTCGCAGAACTCTTCCCTGGAGGGTCCTCCTTCCTGTTGCCTATGGGTCAGCTCAGGCAGGGCCCCCAGTTCAGCTACTTGTTCCCCTGTAGGTTCCAAGGCATCCCCCTCAAAGTCTGCCTCCTCCTGGACCGTGGGAACTTCGGGGACTGGTTTCCCGTGCCCCCTGCCTCTTCTCTTTAAGGCAGGCACCTGGGCCACTCTTTCAGGCTCCAGGTCCTCTTGAATACCCTTACTGGCTGCCATGGACCGAGTGGTCACACACGCCCACTCAGGCAGACCCAACATCTCCAAATGAAACCTTCTCTCCTCCTTAGCCCAAGGGGAGCTTTCCAAATCATTGCCTAGCAGACAGTCAACAGGCATGGCTGGCCTCATAGCTACTTGAAAGGTACCTGAGACCCCCCCCACACTCAAAGGGAACCTGGGCCACCTTACAGTGGCTCTCTGAGTTGTCAGCGGCAACTACAGGGTAAAATGCATGGGGGATCACCTGCTCTTCAGACACCAGCCGACAACTGACAGCTGTCACACTGGCTCCGGTGTCTCTCAGAGCCTCCACCCTATGGCCATTGATGGTCACCCACTGCCTCTATTTCTTAGTGTTATCAGGCAGCTGGGTCCTAGGGACCATCTCACTGTCTCCTAAAGAGACCAGGGACATCTCTGCGGGACCCCACCCACCTTGGGCACCCAACTCCTCCCCCAGGGCTACACTAGCCATCTCCCGGGCGGTGCACCAGTGGGTGCCGCATTCGCTTTTATGGGACACTTAGGATCCCAGAAGCAGTGGCCCACCTGACCACAAGTATAACATTTCCTGGGCACCTTTTGAACAGGCTTATCTGTCGGGGCCCCTGACTTCTTCTCAGGGGGAGGCTGGGAACCCTTCCCTTGGTTCCCTTGGGGATTACTTTGGGGCCCTTTATGGAACTCCCTCTGTTTACCCTTGCCCCCCCCACTCTTCTGTTGGGGATCCTGCCCACCTTTGGCGAAGTCTCCCACATGACCCTTGTGGACCCGGGTACTAACCCAGCGGTCCGCCTCCTCAGCAAGCTTCCTAGGGGTAGTCAGCTTGCTATCAATCAGATGCTGGCGAAGCTCTGGAAAACAATTAATGGACAAGTGCTCCCATGCAATCAAATAATAGAGCGCTTCAAAATCATTCACTTTGATACCCTTCACCCAACCATCCAAGGCTCTGCAAAAAAAAGACACATATTCCACCCAAGTACTTGACTCCAGTTTCTTCCAATTTCTAAACCTTTGTCTATAAAGCTCTGGGGTCAACCCATACCTGGTCATTAAGGCTTCCTTCATGCGGGCATAGGAATTCTGGTCCTCAGAGGGCAAGTCTAACAAGGTATCCCGCCCCTCACTGAGAAAGCGCCCCCACAACCCCGCTCCCCAATCCTTCTCAGGGACCCAGTGGGAGGACATGGCCACTTCATAGGCCTTAAACCATTGCCCAATATCTTCATGCTTGTGGAAATCCTTAATTACATCTTTGGGGATAAATACTCTTGCTTCTACAGGCACGGATGGTGTGCTGCCACCAGAGGGAGTAATCTCTAACTTCTTGGCTTTCAGCTCCAATTCCCTCAACATTCTCTCATGCTCTAAATGCATTCTCTTTTCTTCCAAGGCTAACTTCTTGCTTTCTAATTCCATCTGACCATCCAGTTTGAGCTTGGCTAGCTCCAGCTTATGCATCCTATCCCTCTCCCTGTCCTCCAGCTCTCCTGGGGACAGGCCCTTTGAAGAAACACTGCTGCCTGCCCTGGAAGGAGCTTTCTCCCCGGTCAGGCCCAATGGCCCATCTAGCTGCCCATATGAAATTCTCTGCCTCCTCCCTAGGCTCTTCAGGATGCTCAGGAGTATTTCTAGCTTCCAACCAGGCCTTCAGCGCCTTTTGGAACTCCTCCTTCTTGGTGATGCCTTTCACAGAGATTTTAAATCTTTTACAGAGGGTTTTAAGCTGTGGCACAGTGTAGGTATCAACCCTCTCTTCTTCAAATTGTAGATCCATAGATGCGTTGGATGCTGCTTTGCTCATGGTAACACGGATTGGCAGTTTTTAGCAAAAATAGAAGTCCCAAGAAAAAAAAAAATTCTACCAAATGTATGTGGTCGCGTTATGGTCTGCACTCACTAGTAGTGTACACCAATCACTGTATATGAGTCACAAATGCAAGTCCAAATCCTCACCGCTGACCACCAATGTTAGAAATGGGGTTCTCTAGTTGGCAGAGGTATTGTATTGTATTGTAATTGTATTTGTATAGCGCTTACTACCCCTGACGAGGCGTCGAAGCGCTTTTCGGCGAGTAGCACGCTACTCCGGGACCCATAGAGGATTAGTGTTAAAGTATAGTGAAACATGCAAGTAAATTTTAAGTGGTGGATATGTTAGTCAGTTATTTGGATTCGGAAGAACAGAAGGATAGAAGAGGAAAAAAGGTTTGTATTTATATAGCGCTTCTTACCCCTGATGGGGTTTAAAGCACTTTTTTTTGGGGTGAGTAGCACGCTACTCCGGAAACCCATAAAGGATTAGTGGTGAATTAGTATGGTGAAATATGAAAGTAATTTGAGTGGTGGATATTAGTCAGTTATTAGGAGTGAGAAGGATAGCGGAGGGATAGAAGGGAAAGAAAGATTTGCATTCATATAGCGCCTGTTACCCCTGATGGGGTATTGAAGCACTTTTCTGATGGGGTATTGAAGCACTTTTCTGGCGAGTAGCAGGCTACTCCGGAACCCACAAAGGACTAGTGTTGAAAATTAGTATGGTCAAACATGAAGCAATTTGAGTGGTGGATATGTTAGTCAGTTATTTGGGTTGGGGAGGGGTAAAAAAGGGTAAAAGGTTTGCATTTATACAGCGTCTGCAACCCTGATGAGGTGTTGAAACGCTTTAGGTACCTTTGACCAAGTAGGGGCCCTTGCTTCTAGTCAGGGTAAGGGGGCTACACTCCTACAATAACCCCTGCTCACCCCCTTGGTAGCTTGGCACGAGCAAATAGGCTTATCTCAGAGGCAGTGTGTAAAGCATTTGTGAACACATACAGTAATACAGTGAAAACACTACAAATGGACCCCACACCAGTTTAGAAAAATAAGTAATCTTTATCTAGATTTAACCCAAGACCAAACGACAAAAAATCCACAATACAGTATTAAAAAATATGACTTTCAAATGGTAGAAATAGCTTAGTTCAATGTAGATGGTCAATGCGATACTTTACTCTCAAAGTACCTTGGATGCGTAACGCAATATAAACAAAAGGGTCAGTTCCTTGCTTCGGGGGAGGCGGCGCACCTGTTCCTTACTGCAGCACAGGGGAGGCGATGCGTCTGTTCCTTACCGGAGAGGAGGCGAAGCGTCTGTCTCTTATTGCGTTCCGGTTACGATGCGACAAGATGGCGCCTCGATGCGATGCGACGATCCGGTGCGATACGACAAAATGGCGTCTTTGTTGCGATGCGACAACTTGGATGCGATGCGTGCATGCCCGATGGCCGCGCGACTAAATCGGTGGTTTCTTGAGCTGCGACAGGCCCTGCGACGCGCTTCTCCGGTGATGCGACGGCAACCTCTGCGGCGGCGGCACGCTTCTCCAGCGATGTGATGCGCTTCTTCAGTGATGCAACGGCAAACAGCTGCGGTGGCGGCACGCTTCTTCGGCGATGCAATGGCAACAGCTGCAGTGGCGACACGCTTCTTCCAGCTCCCAGCGACACGCAGTCTCTAGAGGGCCCAAAACAACAGCAGGCACCTCTCTGCAGGTAGAATTCCCAGTAAGGAAATTCAGGGGAAGCTGGTGGTGAAGTCTTTGTGTCCCTGAGACTTCAGAACAGGAGGCAAGCTCAGCTTCAAGCCCTTGGAGATCTTCCTCAAGATGATAAAGTACACACAAAGTTCCTTTTCTCCTTTCCTTGGCAATAAGTAACCACTGCAGGCCAACCCCAAACAGTAACCAGCGCAGGGGCAGTCTCCTCTTTCAGCTTCCTTGGTTTCTCTCCTTGGCAAAGGTTCGTCTTGATTCCCAGAAGTGATCTAAAGTTCTGGGGTCTGGGCCCCAATATTTATACTCCAAAATCCTTTGTTCTCTGAAGGCAGAGAGTGTCTGAACCCAGCCCAAACCAGTTCTGTCCTCCCTGGTGCAGCTTCCTGGCAGGAGGTGGAGACAGCATTGTTGACAGCAGACCTGGCCCAGGTAGCTGAAAAGAAATCTCCTCCCCCTACTCTCTATTCTATGTAGGCTCAGGCAAGTGAAAGGAAATCTCCTCCCCCTACTCTCTATTCTATGTAGGCTCAGGCAAGTGAAAGGAAATCTCCTCCCCCTACTCTCTATTCAACCCAGGTCCTATTCAGCCCAGCCCTGACTCATCAGACTGCTGGAGCCAAAGCCCTCTCCAGGCGCCTGTCACTCACAAACTAGACATGTAATACACAAACCTAGCAGAGGCATACTGGATGGTTAGGCAAGAAAATACCTACTTTCTAAAAGTGGTATTTTCAAACACAGAATGTTAAAATCACCCACACTAAAAGATGCACTTTAACATTCTGAGTTCAGGCATACTAAACTTTATCTTCCTATCTTGTTCCTTGGGTCAGTTATGCTTATAAGATATTATAATCAAACTGCCCATTCTGGCCTATGGGAACAGATAGCCTTGCAATAGTGAAAAACGAAATTAGCAGTATTTCACTATCAGGACATGCCACAAACACCAGGGCATGTCCTACCTTTCACATACAATGCACCCTGCCCATAGGGTTACCTTAGGCCTACCTTAGGGGTGACTAACATGCAGAAAAGGGAAGGTTTAGGGACTGGCAAGTGGGTGCACGTGCCAAGTCGACATGGCAGTCCCAGACTGCACACAGGCTCTGCAATGGCAGGCCTGAGCCATATTTTACAAGCTGCTTCTGTGGGTGGCACAATCAGTGCTGCAAGCCCACCAGCAGCATTTGATTTACAGGCCCTGGGCACTCATGGTGCACTGTACTAGGGTCTGACAAGTAAATCAAATAAGCCAATCATGGAGTCACTAATCCATTACAACAATTTACAATAGGGAGCACTTGCACTTTGGCACTGAACAGCAGTGGCAAAGTGCACCAAAGCATCTAGACCAGCAAAACATAGCAAAAACATAGGAGGCAACAGCAAAAAAATGGAAGGGAGACCCACGCCAATGGTGCCAGGTCTAACAGTGCTAATCTATGCATTTGAGTTTTTCTTGTGTGGGTGTATTCTGTTGTGTTACTGTGTTATTTTGAGTTGTTTCGTTGTGTCGTTTTGTCTTGCATTGTATTTTTCTATTGTGGTGCTTTATTCTTTTAGTAGTGTACAGTTTTGTGGTATTGCATTGCTGTTTGTGGTACTGTTGATGTGCTATTTGTGTGGGGTTGTATTGTGTTGCACTGTGGCATTGTATTGTTATTGTGTTGTTTTGTGGTTTTTGTCTTGTATTCTGTTTTGACTTTTTTTCTGTTGTGCCTGGTTATGTTTTGCTGTGGTTTTATTTTTGCTTAGTGTTAAGTTATGGTATTGTGCTTTTTAGTTACTTTAAAGACATCAATAAATTCTTCTAGATGTCCAGCCAAAAGCAACTGCTTTCTTTAAAGTTCCTTTGAAAACAACCACTTACCACCATCTAAGGAGGTAAAATACAAGTCCGTCAGCTCTTCAGCTATTTCAGATACTTATCAACCCAAAACAGTGGCAGATATCTTGTCGTCTAGGACATGTCTGGGTCTGAATCTCAAAACATGTTTGATTTACACTATTACATGTACTTGATTTTAAGTGTAGCAGTGCTTGGTGCAATCAATTTTCCCAATTATATTAAAAAAGCAGATTTGCAGAGTTGTTAAAGTGTAAAATGATTATATTTATGCACATTCTTTTAGTAGAATTTGTTTTGGGGGTGTTGTGTTTGATTTTGTTTAGCTTTATTTGAGCTGAGATTTTGCCTTGCATTGTTGTTGTGTTGTACTCTGGTTATTATATCACATTCTGTTCTGACTGTTTTGTTATGTCCTGCTATGTTTTTGTTCTTTTTGGATTTTTGTTCTGAGTTATGTTATTGTGTTGTGTTTTGTGGTCTGTGATTCTTTAGAGATGTCAACAAATGCTGCCACATTTCCATCCAAAAGCAAAACATCCCAAGTTTTAGTGGCAAACAACCATTTACCACTCTATAAGGTGGTAAAATACTGCTGGTCCAGCTCAACTATTTAAGATGCCTATAACCCCAAAACCGTAGAGACAATGCCTTAAAATTAGTGCCTCCAGTCTTCACTTTATGTGGTGTGGTGCTGACTTTATGTAAACTAGACCATAGATTGCAAGTCAGTTCCTGTGCATTCTGGATCCTTTCACATTGCCTTTCTTTGTATCCCTGTCTTGCCCAGCTCCTCAAAAATACAGAACATTTTATACCGACATATACCAGCTGAGCGAAATCCCAATCTGCAACTTATTCTCTTCCTTTTTCAGAACCTCTGGCTTTTCTCCTTGACTGTCCTGGACGGACCGTCTGTTTCTGCCCTTATTTTCCAAAGAAATTCAAAGCATAAACATAGATTAATTAACCACTCAAATGCCTTCCATCTTAGGGGCCGATTCCGGTCGTAAACCGTACCGACCGACTCGGACCTGGAATGGAGACCGACCGACACGGACCTGCGCCGTACGACCCGCGCAGTACGATGCCTTGTGTGTGAATTACAACCCACCCGCACGGAACACAAGCCGCACGCCCGACCCGTTCGGAAATCATTGATTCGCCCGTAAATTGACCGGGAATCGTACCGACCGACACGCATTAGGAATTGACGCGAGCGAAACGTACCCGCGATGCACGAGCTGCGTAGTACGATGCAATACATGTGAAACGTGACCGACTCGCACGGAGCACGAGCATGAAAACCGAGACGTACAGCAAATAGTGACAAGCAAACAATAGAGCCCTTCGCGTCCGAGGCGTACACCAACGTCGAAACACAGCAGATTGTCAGTGTGACAGACTCGGATCACCCCGCGCGAGCCACAGGCAGCGTCCGACCCGGTCAAACGAACGTCTCCATCATGCACAACAAAAGCAAAGGAAATAAGACAAAAAAAAACAACAAAAAAAACAATGACACAGCCAATTTATAAATAAAAAAAAAAAAGGAACAAAGACACACCCACAACTCCAACTATATAAAGGCCAGAAATCCCTACCATGATCCTTTGCAAACTACAGGCATAGGACAGCAGACAACCCCACCACACTGCAGAGACACACCACAACACACACAAAACACAACAACTACACCGTTTGCACCACTCAAAAACCAAATCACATATTCACTGATAAACTCACACCCACCACACTCACTTACACCCTCACACACACATCAATCACCACAACCACCCAGCACCATGCCCCCCAAGAAGAATCCAAAGTTCACAGATAGTGAGTTGGAAGTCATGATAGACGAAATACTCAGGGTAGAACCACAGTTGTTTGGCACATTGGTCCAACAGACCCCCATGTCACAGAAAACCAAGATGTGGGAGAGGATTGTCGACAAGGTTAATGCACAAGCTCCTTGTCGGCGCACAAAGGACGACATACAGAACAGGTACTATGATGTGCGCATGAGGGTCAAGAAGCTCATCAACAGGGAGCACGCCTTGAGCACAGACACTGGCGGTGGCCCTCCTGCCAGACCAACGCACTTCAGGACCTGGGAGGAGAAGGTGCCGGCCATCCTACCACCGGAGAGCATCCATGGATTAACAGGAATACCAGAGCCTGGTGAGTACACAAACAATATACTCAATTTTGTGCGGCAATACACATATATCACTCTCAAGGGGACTGTTAAACCAATTCCTGCCAGCAAAGCCATAGCAACATAAAGGCAAGTATCCTGTGATGTGTATGCCAGTTACCCAAACACAATACCTGCCATCCCACAGTAAAATGGAACTACGACATAACATGTACAAACCTAACGACAAATACTGCAAGGCATTAGCATAAATCCACAACAAACACAGTCATCCATTTCGCCAACAACGTCACACCACCTCACAGGAAAGCTGAGTCAAAATGAAGGAAGGTTGGGCTGCTGGGAATGTGCATGTAGCAGAAAGCATGATGGGAGTTGCAGTCACAGCCAACAGTCCCCACCCACATGTCCCAGCAAGCTCCCACTGAGCCATGCTCACCTCACAGGGAGTGCAAAAGCACTGTCAAGATGGCTGACACTAGGCCCTGCTGTGGGGAGCACAAGGCCCTGCTGGGACTTGGGCTCAAACAAACAACAGGACACCAATGCCTGACAGCCTGAAAGGTAACTCACACTCCCTGCAATGGAAGCATGCTGCATGGTGGGATAACTGGACTGGGTGAGGAGTACTGCCTGCTCTGACCACATCTATCAGCAGGTACTTGCACACACACCCCCCTTAACACAAACGCAACACAACCCACCTGGTATAATGCATTCCCTCAGAATCCATTTAAATATCCCACAAAGATTAAATACACTGGGTTCTGCAGTGTGAAGCACATGGGCTTGTTGGTTCTTTTGTGCAAACAAACACCAGGACAACACTGCCTGCCAACTTGTCAGCACAGGCACACCACCACATAGTGAAAAAGCTTCACAGGAAGTAAGGTCAGGTATTGTGGGAAGGTGGGTGTACCCAAAAGCATGATGGGAGTTGAAGTCACAGCCAACAGTCCCCACCCACATGTCCCAGCAAGCTCCCATCGAACCATGCTCACCTCACAGGGAGTGCAAAAGCACTGCCAAGATGGCTGACACTAGGCCCTGCAGTGGGGAGCACAAGGCCCTGCTGGGACTTGGGCTCAAACAAACAACTGGACACCAATGCCTGACAGCCTGAAAGGTAACTCACACTCCCTGCAATGGAAGCATGCTGCATGGTGGGATAACTGGACTGGGAGAGGAGTACTGCCTGCTCTGACCACATCTACCAGCAGGTACTTGCACACACACACCCCTCCCACCAACACCAAAATACACACCTAGAATTATGCTCCACAAGAGAGTGAGTGAAAAGTCTCTACCAAGAACACAGACAATGGCCTCTGCTGTGGGGAGCACAAGGCCCTGCTGGGACTTGTGCTCAAACAAACAACAGGAAACTACTGACTGACAGCCTGAACGTAAATTGTGACTCCCTGCAATGGAAGCATGCCACATGGGGGATTACCTGGCCACTGTGGGTGAAGGAGGTCCTGCAATGACTCCAAATGCCATCAATGCCGCATCAAAACACACCTTCTCTGCTCGAACAAATTGCACCCTGGGACCAGTCAGTCCAAAAGTAAATGCCTTGGCAAGATGTCTGACACATGGTCCTGATGTATGAATTGGCTGCAAGTCACACCTACGCACTGGCCAACTCAAACACATTTACACTCACAGCCATTGGAACTGTAGGTATCCTCCCACTGTCTGGAGATTCAGTGTCCCTGGGGTGTCCCCTGACCTGCCTGTGAAGGTGTGTTTCGTAGATGACAATTGGGGAGATGTAGACATAGTACATAGCACCAAGCACACACAATGTCACATATACATCATTGACAGTGGACACCTGACAGTGACTAGAATGGACACACACATATAGCTGGCACTGTAGCATGGTGTCATACACAAAATGTGCATTTGTGAGCTGCATGTCAATACCACATCGGTCTGCGTTGTACGCATCATTCACACAACACATCACTCACTGTCATGGACAATCCAAACACAATGACTATCCTGGACTGCATCGGATGACGCATGCAACTCACAGCAGCAGAACTGTAACACACACACCTCTGCCCATCACTGTCATGAGCATGGAAAAGAAAGAGTGCTGCTGTGCCCAATCCCTCTCACTGTGGAGGAAATAGACAAGATAAAAGATGTTAGCACTGACAAAACTCTGCACCAACATCAGTAGGCACGGTAACACCATGACTTGTTTGTAATGAGATGTGAACTAGGAACACAGATAACCAGAAAGTATCTCACATTGGATCACAGGCATACCGGACTGTGACCATGTTGCACAGACACACCAATGTGACGCACAGAGCAACGCAACAAATTACACCACACATGCACCAAGCTTGATACATACCCTAAGTGTAATTGTACGTATGTCATCGTTATAGCACAAATGTGGACAGGGATGATACAGCTGTGTCAGGCATGTGATGGAACCTGAGTAGCAATGGACATGTACAGACAATTGATCAATACATGAGCTGGTCATGCACACAGCTTGACGTGCACATCGAAATGCTTCAGGTTGCCATGACAAAGTGCTCCAACAATATCAACCTCAGTCTGTTACAACTTTTGACAATGCAATGTACAGACTCTCATTATGATGTCCAGTGGCAAATGTCATGTTGGTGAAACGTTGATGTTGGTAGAAACATAACATACATTGTGTGTCTCCTCCAAACACAGGGGATGCTGGGGACACAGCACGACCTGAAGAAGAGTCCCAGTCCCAGACTCTGGCGGACCCTGACCTCACCGGTGTGGATCAGTCCCTGTCCTCTTCGGACGACGACCCTGAACAACCTGGCACCTCCGGTGTGACTCATCATGCAGCCCCAGCAGCAGTAACATCAGCACCCCCTGCAACCACACCTGCCACATCTGATACCACACCGAGTAGCCCTGCCGACACGGACAGGCCGAGGCCACTGAACAACAACGGAACAGGTACACAGGGCACCCTGGAATCAAGGGACAACACCACTGTCGCAAACACTCAAGTGGTCCCAGTGTTGCCTGTGCCGGCCATGGCAGGTCCTGCCTGTGTGGGTAGGGGCGGTGGGAGGGTGGGCAGGCAGAGGACACGGCCTGCAGAGGGGGCTGGACTGCATGATGAGCCACACCTGGGACGCATCATAGATGCGTACCAGGAAAGCACCGGAGGATTTGGACAGGTAGTGGGGATCCTCAAGGACATCAAAGAACAGCATGCTGCACATCATGCCCGCTTGGACTCCCACATGTCCCGGATGGAGTCCAAGTGGGACAAATTGGATGAACTAACAGCGGTGCATAGGGACATACTGACATGCCTCCGCCAGATCAGCACCAACATGTCCACACCTCCCTGTGCGCCCACAACATCTGTTGCCACAACATCCGCAACTGCCACAGGGAGGGAGGAGGACTCTGGTGGAGAGTCCTCTGCACCGCAGCTGCCTGCACATGAGGGTCCCCCGAGAAAGAAGAGGGGTCGTCCAAAGAAGGGGAATTGAGACGCTGATGGCAATGCATATCCCCCAGGAACTCAACACCTGTTCTGTATGTCGTCCCTTGTGTGCAAACCAATTAACCTTGTCGACTGACACACAAATCTCCCACTTGACATGGAGGGTCAAAGCTGTGACAATGCAGCAAATGACTGTGGATTCTACTCTGGACATTTCATCTCTTAAGACTACCAACTCACCTGTGAACTTTGGATTACCATCACATTGTACAGCACTTCAAATTCCGTTCACCATCCTTACACATGTCTGTAAATAAAATCACATTCACACAATACTTGCCTCTGTCGTGATTTATACTTTGTCTGTGTCATGGCGATGATGATCTGATAAGGAACACTGTGCATGCAAACTACCACAGCAATGTGAACACCGTTATGTGAGTCATGGTAATGTGACACATATGAGGGAGACACACCACTAGGGCAACACAAGACATACTCACCATGTCAAGCTAACTCATCCTCATAAGTGATGTCAACAGGAAATACAGTGGAATGCACATACACCACACCCATCCTGGGTCAGTGGCAAGCATTCCACAGGTACAGGATGCTAATGACTGTCTGATGTGTAGATACACACGGAGCACATCCCAAAGTGAAGCACAGGTTTATTACAGATTCACAACGTGAAAAGTCCACAACTGATGCAAGTTAACCTCACGTAACAGTGAGCAAACATTAAACAAGTTGTAAACAAGGAAAGTCCAGGGGTGTGTGGCACATCATTGGTTGGGACAATGACTACTTGCACTCTGGAACAAGGATCTGGGTTTTGGGGTTCAGACCTCCCCATACAGCAGCCAAAGTACCCTGTGAAGGACAGACAGAAAACACAATCAAAAACCTTGAATTACAGCATACAACAACAATATACATGCCCACAAATGTAACAAAAGTACGTACACACAACATATCAATCAGCTAAACACTGTTTGGGAGTACAGACTACCTTAAAGGACACATCACAGCAAGCATCCTGACAAGTAGCACACAGTCACACTCAAGCAGCACAAGTGCACCACCAACAGATATCAGGCAAACACAATACTTTGAAGACACATCAGTGTATACTCACATTCATGTGAAGAAGTTGAGGATCAGCTGGCTACGAACATCATCCTCACCCTCATAATCACTGGCATCATTCCCCAGGGCAGGATCCTCCACGGCTGGCGGAGGTTGGTCATCGTCATCTTGGATGAGAGGCAACTTCTTCATCACTGCCAGGTTGTGTAGCATGCAGCACACTATGATGATTCTGCACACCTTAGCAGGTGCATATGGGAGGGCCCCTCCTGTCTTGACAAGGCAGCGGAATCTGCTTTTCAGGAGTCCAAATGTCCGCTCGATCACTCTCCTGCTTCGACCATGTGCCTCATTGTAGCGCATCTCCGCCGGTGTCACAGGGTTCCTGAGGGGTGCCAGCAACCACGGCATGTTGGGGTATCCGGAGTCACCTGCATAAAGACAATAGCACATTAGATGAGTCTTAAAAGAGGGTGTAAATAAACTTTAGCAAAATCACACAATAGTAAACAGTCAGTACACACCGACAAGCCAGGCACGCTGGTGCTGCATCTGTGACATAATCGTTGGGATGCGACTACTCCGCATGATGTAAGCGTCGTGCGCTGAACCTGGGAAACGTGCACAAACATGTGAAATGGTCATGTCGGCCAGACATACCACCAGAGCATTGATTGAGTGGAAATGTTTCCTATTCCGGTATGTCTGCTCATGTGCCTGTGGTGGTACCAAAGCCACATGTGTCCCATCAATGGAGCCAATGACATGTGGCATCCTTCCCAGGGCATAGAAGTCACCCTTGATGTCAGAGAGTCGTTGTGGTGTTGGGAAATGGATGTCGTGGTTGAGGAAATGCAACATCGCCTCCAACACATCTCGTAGCACACGGCTGAACATGGTCTGTGACATCCCACCAGCAGTAGCAACTGTGTGTTGGAAGGTACCGGTGGCAAAGAAGTGTAGGGTTGCCATCACCTTCACCTTGGGGGTCAGCGCAGTAGGGTATGTCCGGCCAGGTTGCAAGTGTGGTGCCAACTGCTCCGCCAAATCTTCAATCAGTGGCCTAGTGAAGCGGTACCATCGCATGCAGTCACGTTCAACCATGGTGGCAAGGTCAGGGAACGGTCTGTGGACAGCTAGTCTCCTGCAGTACATAGATGAGCAAAGACAGTTTGTCAGTTCCCCAATCTAGGTGCCAGTGTACATGCTAAATAGCACATGAAACAACAGGACACAAAGACATGATGTATGTGCTGTAGTGTATGTGCACACATGTCAGATACATGCCCATAATCTGAAATCTCAGCTCCACAGGTCCACACAACAAGGTCCATGTTGTGCTGTGACCAATCTATGGGCTCTGCCACAGTACATCAGTATGAGTGTCACATACCAGACACACACCACAGTCACTAGTGAGGACAGATGTCTACCACACATCACAGGTTTTTGACAGACACACACAGGGACCTTGTGTCGCCACAAGGACACCATCATGATGTAGCGTCTCATATACACACCACAACGCACACATGACACACACATGAAGTGCCACAACCTTTTTTGCATCTCACACATGGTGTCTGTGACACACAGATGCCACATCAACTCACATTGACAATACACATGGATGTGGTGACCGTTTGACATTGAGCACATGAAATCAGAGTAATCTCCGTAGCTAAATGCACACATACTGTGGATGAACATCACAATTGTGGCACTGGGACACCCTGTGACACACATCCCATTCCACCTAAGAGTCAGGGTGTATGTCACATGTCATACACAATGCACCCCGGGAACTGTGTACATGCCTCATGCCCTGAACTGTACAGTCGTCAATCACAGTGGTTATGTGTCCAACACACAGAGGTATCTGTCCCCATGACACCTTGCCCTGCCTGGGAGTGGGTGCCACTAAGTGACACATACCAAATCACATGTTTACCCACATATGCACACACAGGTAATGCAGCCTGACATGCCCCTTGATATACTGTGTCACAGGCTGTATTGTTGTTGATGTGCCCATGTGTCCATGGAAAGCTATTGTGGGTGGAATACTTAGCACATTGCCTGCAATGGTGACTGACGCGGGTGACCAATTCAAAAGACGCGTCGGACACCTAGGGAACGAGGCGAGCGCACGCCTTGCACACACGCCTTGCACATTGCCTGCAATGGGGACTGACACAGGTGACCAATTCAAAAGACGCGTCGGACACCTAGGGAACGAGGCGAGCGCACGCCTTGCACACACGCCTTGCACATTGCCTGCAATGGGGACTGACGCGGATTTGGCCCTTGTACGATTCGTGTTGTGAAAAATCAGTTGGCTCCCTACAACAATGTATCAGACTCGTTGGTGTAATGGGTTTGAAATATTTGAACGATGCGGAAGGCGTGTACGAGCCATGCAATGTGATGGATTGGCCAGATTCATAGGATGCAAACGTGTTGGACCTATCGCTTTGGACGCATGGGACAGAATCTGCCTCTGCAGCACAGATATAAGGCTGTCTGTTCCCCTGAGAGCTCACTTGCCTGCACTACATGCTCCAGATTGACATCTCTGCTACCACTGCTGCTGTCTCTGCATCCTCTGGCTCAAAGAATGGCACGTACTGTGGAGAGGGCCCCATCCTTCACAGAGGAGGAAAACAAGGCTCTGCTGGACAGCCTCCTTCCACAGTACAGCAAGCTGTATGGGACACCAGGGGAGCAGGTGAGTGTGCAGTCCACATCCCTTTTTCATTGTGCATGTTGTCTGACTGGCACTAATGGCATTGTGTACACCAGTGGCTAGCATGCTCACTGAGTAGTTGTTACCCCCAAAGTGTGTATGTACCTGTAGTGGACAGGTACTGTGCATGAAAAGTGCATTTTAACACAGTTATTATACTCAGGCAATGTTTCAATTTTGTAAATGCAGGACAACTGTCAATCACCATAGTTGCACTACCTGTGTACATCATATGCCCTTGTGATGAAGACATGTATATCCAACTGTGTGTTGCACAAACATGTTGCATGTCTGGTAATGGACTTTTATCCTTGTCATCCTTACAGGTTGATGCCCATCAGAAGCAGGAGATATGGCTGACCATTGCCCGGGCTGTTCATTCTGTGGGGGTCTACAGACGCCGCATCCGCAACTGCCAGAAGAGGTGGCAGGACCTTCGTGGCTGGACCCGGAGGATCGCCAGAGTCCAGCTGAAGCTGTCGCCTCCTCACAGAAGGGGCAGACGATGGACACTGACCCCCCACATGCACCGGAATCTGGCGGTGGTCTACCCTGAACTGGATGGGCAGTTAAAGGCCAGACAGCAGCAAGGAGGGGGTAAGTGCATGCCTTTTCTGTGAACTATGTCTCACATGCTCTTTGCACTCCTTTATCCTGGTTACACTCCCACAGATCTCCTGTCTGCTTGAACAGGAGTCATGTTCCTAAATTAGTTCATGGCCCATCCTCATCTGCTACACAGGTGTGGCCCTTTCAGTCTGTGACTTGTGTCACTTGTGTTGTGTGTCCCTGCTGTTGTCCAAAATTAAAGGTTGTAAACAGCATCTGCTACCGGTGCATTGTTTTGTCCTCATGAGTGAGGCAATTGATTGCCATGTGTCTGCACATTGCCAGAAATCAGACATGTACTCTATGTGGGCAAATTATATGTGTTCCAATTGATGCTTTGGCTCACCATATGTGTCTGGGGTATTTACCACACAGCCATGCAGCAGGTAAGACAATCTTGGGGCCTCATAATAATGTACATCATGTGTGTCACACATGCATGAACACATGCCTAGTGTTCAGGGTAATCCCATGTTGCACATGGAACTGGACAGGTATGCCTACTCCAGACATGAGGAACACTCTGTGCTCCTACTCCTGTGTGTCAGCCTACATTTAGTTCATTGTGAAATATGCAATATGGTGTCTGCCTCTGTGTCATTCTGGAGTGGCCTAGCTTCTTAGACTCCTGTGGTGTTGAGCATTTTGGTTTTGGCAGCTAGCTGAGGTGTGGCTAATGGATCATCACAATGGGGAAAAACATAGGTGTGTGATCACTTGACGGTGCATAATGATGTATTATACATAATAGTGCAGGCAGCCTCAATTCGTTCTCATCAGACTGTGATGTTATCATGTTCACAGATTGGTGCTTGCAGTCACTCAACTGGCGCATTTGTATTACGTGGGATCATCATATGCCTTAAGATGTGTGTAGCAGTAGTGGAACATGTGCACTTGACAGCTGCAGGGCTTACATTCCCCAAAATGATTATGATTGTGACACAGTGCAGACTTTTTTATTTATGGATGCACTGCCCCTGTGACTTTATCCAGTGATGACTGATTAGCCAGACTGGCCCGTAGGATGGTATCCCACTTGCTAATGTGTATCCTGCCGTTATGTCAGTTGTACGGCATACACTCGATTGTGGCATTGACCATCAATACATGGGCACATCATGGTGTCTTGTGAAGGAAGCATATCCATTTTACTGACAATGAGTTTGGCCATCCCTTATCCTGACACATGTACTGAGTCAGTGGCAGGAGATGGGATATGTGTGTACTGACACATTTCATTCACAATTTAAGATGTTCTGAGATATGTCTATGCGGTGCATGTGTGCACATATAAGTAGTGGCATACTACATGCACCAGACAGATGGGTCCATGGAGGGGAAGTGTATGAGTGGCATGGTTGACTGGCAGAATGACAGGTGTCTTTTTCAATATGTGCCAGCACTTCTAGCAATATTTAGCAAATGCGGCAAATGCGTCATCTGTAATGTGCTGTAATGACTGTGATGTCTCAGGTGAAACAAGTGACTTATGTGTATCTGTTTATCCTGATTGTTTGCAGAAACATCTTCGGCTACTGGAGGGGACAGCTCCACGGACCAAGAGGAGCCGTAGAGCCAGACTGGGTCTGCTGGAGAGGAGTTGGAGGGACCCAGTGGCACAGAGGGTGAGGGGAGCCACACTGAGGATACCTCAGCTACAACCACCTCGGCTGAGGAACACAGCATCTCCAGTGAGGACTCCCTTGTGGAGGCGGGTGTCAGCAGACCCCAGACAACACCGAGGGAGTCTATCCCCGCCACCACCACCATCTCCACCCTCCCATCTGCTCCCATCCCAGAGGTCCGTGGAGGCCCCCGTGTAAGGGAGCATGTCTCCTTTGTGCCAGGCACCGCACCCCCTGCCCCTGTCTCCCCTGCTGCCCTGAGTGTGGAGTCTGTGGACTTGCTGAAGCAGCTCCATGTAGGGCAGACAGCGATGCTGAGTGTCCTCCATTCCCACACCAGTCTGTTGACACAACTGGTGTCCTTCATGGAGGGCATCTCATCAAACATGTCTGCCCTACATCGGACTATTCAGGCCATGGCCTCCATACAGACGTCAGCAGTGTCTCTCCTCCAACAGTCCCTCACCCCTCCTACCTCTGCCACATCCACAATCCCCACTGCCCTACCTGTCCAACGCACACACACACCAGCACCGGCATGCACCACAACAGACACAAGAAGCACACAGCCATGCAAGCCAAAATCCAGAGCCACAGGCACGCACACTCCGGGGACTGATGGCACACACACAGGGGATGGGTCACAGACGCACAAACAGACATCCACAAGCACTCCGCAGTCCTCAGATGCCTCTCCCGCCAAAACCCCTTCCCTTGCCTCACCTGCAACCCCCCCTTCCCAGCAGCTCTTCCTCTGTGACCTTGGCCTCTTCCCCACCGATCCATCTGCTCCAACTCACAAGGGGAAGAGGAAGTCACCACGCACAGGGGGGAGTTCCCCTGCCACACGGACACCCTCCCCCAGGTGCACGGACACTGAGGCCCCCATCCGCAAGTCCCCCGGACTAGGAAGAGCAAGACCCCACCACAATCCCGTAGCTCCACCACACAGTCTCCGTCCTGCAGCCCCCAGGCCACCACTCCACAGGTCCCCCAGCCACACCCTGCCCCTGGTTCACCCACACACCGATACCGCATCCCCAAAATGATTAGGCCCTCCCCCCCTACCACATGCACTTCCACCCCACCTCACATGCTTAGCCTGTTCCTGCCACTGGTGTGGAGTCCGTGTCTCCCCCCTCTGTCCTGCCCACCTCACCTGGACCCCATGACACTACTTTGGAGGTTGGCACTGCAGTGGAGAGCTCATCCACCCCGTCTGACTTTGGCACTGCAGTGGAGACCACGTCCACACCATCTGATCTGCCCACTGCTGTGGTGCCGGCAACCACCCCATCTGACTTCATCCCTGCAGTTGTGACGGTGCCCACTGTGTCAGATACCTCCACTGCAGTTGCCAGTGACACTCCAGCACCCACCACCCCTCCCCTGCCCCATTCTGCTGTCCCCTGATCCTGTCCCTGCGGTGCCTGGCCTGCCCCATGTATGCCCCTCCAAGGGGAGATGTCCCCTGGTCGTAGCAGTGCAGGCAAGCAATGGGTGACAACTTGTAACATGTCACCCTGGTTGAATTGAGAAATGGACTGGCCATTGGCCTTTTGACATTGTGGACTCGAATTACCAGTTTTGAGGAGTTTTATTTTTTAATAAAGCAAATTGTTGTTATCCATTGTTGTTGCATCTAATGTACATGATGTTGATGATGAGTATCATGGACTTGATGTTGTACTTGTGTTTTGAAGGTACAACAGGATGATTTGTTGATGTGATGGACTCCATGTGGTCCATGGGATATGTGTACTTTTCTGCTATGTATCCATGACATCCTTTGCTGCAATTACAGGGTGTAATGATTGCAAAATGTTGTAACCAGGATTATCTCTTTGGGTTTGCTACTTCACATCTTTGGCATACACTGTTGCACATATGTTGTACTTACATTTGGGCACATGGTGAGATTCCCTGACTGGGCCCATCTACACTGGACAGGCAGGTTTGTGCATCCATGGTACACAAGTCATCTGTGTCATCAGTGCAACTATCTCTACATGTGTATTGCGTATGTGCAGATGACTGAAGGGACACTCCCGTACACATGTTGCTGTGACCAGAGCTTTCATTGTGTTGTAATTGTTGGCTCACTGTGCAAGTGGTGTGCTGGCATGACAGGACCCTCACAAACAACGTTTTTCACAGCTGACATTCCCCAGGAGTGGAGACCCCTCATGGCATTGTGTCATTCCGTGGCATTGCCTGTGCACATGGTGTGTGTTGTGTGAGCATGTCTGTGTGTGTTGCCTTCCCTTTTTTCGACTCAGCCTGTGTTCCATGCAGATGTTCCTGTTATGTGCACTTGCTGAGTTGTCCTGTGTTCATCAGACTTCTTTTCCCTGGGTTTACTGGGATGTAGGTGCATGGCAGACTACTGGTCATTATGTTGTCATCCATGGCTGTTTCAGTTGTAATTTCAGGGGATGTTGTCAAACGCACATGGGACACATTCAGGATTCCCATTGGCACTTATGTGTTTCAAACATCATGTTGTTTTCCCTATGTGGTATCTGTCAGTGTGAGGCTCACTCGTATGTGTGTGTGACTACTCCCACTCATCAGGGTCATTGCTGCAATGTTGGAAGGTGTCAACATGTGTTCTTTGGGGGTCTCCTTTGGTTCCTCATTGGTGTAGGTGTGTGGCAGGGTTCCCAATGAATCGTGTTGTCTTCACATTATGCCCATGTTCCGCATACTGTGCAGTGTGGCAGGCATTCACAGGTGTTGTTGACAGGCCATGTGTGTTGATTTTTGTGTACCTTAGATCCCCCCACCACCCCTGGGCTTGTAATGGGTGCTTGAGCAATGTCAACAGTCCCTGTGTGCCTAGCTGATGCACATTGTTGCAGATCAGGGTGTGTGGTGTTGAGGGTGGCCACATGTGAGTTGTTTCATGTCTAGGCCCCTACCTACATTTTGCACATTGGTTGCAGGACATGGCCAGTGATTTGTGTTTATGGAGGTGTGATGTGAGTTTGTTGTTCTGGACACATGACCCAGTATGCACAGCTGACTGTGCTCCACAGTATAGGCAAAACAGATCTTTGTCATCACAGTGGGATTGGCGTACAGGCTACTGTCACCACAAATTAGGGTACTAGAGGGTAGTGCTGTAGTGGGTCTGTCTCTTGCTGTGTTGGTTGCTGTTCCACCCAGCTTGTGTCACATGAATACGTTGCTATACCACTCATCTGACAATGTATGCTTGACCACAAAGGGGTGCCCAGTTCATTAGTTATTTTTTGTATGGCACTGTGGACACATCTGTGTGATTGGAGTTCATCCCACCGTCATGTGTTGTGTACTAGCCTGGGGACACTGAGACACACACACGTGTTGTGTATGATATGCAGTGTGGGTCTGCCTGTCTGTGTTTGTGCATCTGCACCTCTGCATTGGTATTGCTTTTGCTTTCCATTGTGTGGATGTAGTTTGGAGGTTCTTCCCTAATGTCCATGCATCTTGTAGCTCATCATCCTGCACATTGCTCATGTTTGGTATGTCCCATTGCTGCCATGGTATGGGACTTTGTCACCAAACATCGACAGTCTCCACAGGATTCCTCAGTTTGTGTGTCTGTTCGTAGAGATATGTGTGTATGCATCATGATGCTCACTTTTCACATAGTCTAATTGGACACTGTGGGGATTGTCAGGGCTCATGGCCAATGCTTGTCTGCACATGGCAGAGGGAGTTCTTGTGATACACAGCAATCTTTGCCTCTCAAATCTATGTTTGTATGTGACACAACCACCACATTACCACTACATTGGTTGTGGATTTGGGACCAGTGAGCACAAATGCTGGTCTGGTGATGCTGCTATTATTTTGTCCACACTCACCTTCTGGTCACTGTAGTGATGTGGGCTTTGGAACCCATTACCACAATGTTCCTGAGATGCTGGAGTTTTGAACCCCACAGTCATCTTTTGGGCACACGTGATGGGAGTCACATTGTATGCTCACTATCAGAATCAGTGTTGTGGGCATTTGGCACACACATACATAGAATCTTGCAAAGATGGTAGGGGTGGGGGTTTGCTTAGTGACCCTATGCGTGTGAATGCTGGTGGTGCAGGGCATCCAGCCCCCTATGAGTGGGGATGGTAGTGGTGCAGGGCATCCAGCCCCCTATGAGTGGGGGGTACTGGTACTGATGGGCATCCAGCCCCCTATGAGTGGGGGGTACTGGTATTGATGGGCATCCAGCCCCCTATGAGTGGGGGGTACTGGTATTGATGGGCATCCAGCCCCCTATGAGTGGGGGTACTGGTATTGATGGGCATCCAGCCCCCTATGAGTGGGGGTACTGGTATTGATGGGCATCCAGCCCCCTATGAGTGGGGATGGTAGTGGTGCAGGGCATCCAGCCCCCTATGAGTGGGGATGGTAGTGGTGCAGGGCATCCAGACCCCTATGAGTGGGGATGGTAGTGGTGCAGGGCATCCAGCCCCCTATGAGTGGGGATGTTAGTAGTGCTGGGCACCCCCCCCCCAGGTGTGGGCACTGCTGGTGGTGTGGACCATGCTACCCCTGTGGTTTTGCTTTTGCTGGTGGACGGCATGTCCCCCCCTTTGTGTGTGTAGCATTTCGCGTGTTCGTGACATTTGTTTGTGTGGGTGTCTGACTTACCGTCTGCGATGTACGCGTCTGTTCATTATCCGGTCATAGATATACAGTACTGGGATGACCTGCGCGATGGGATTCATCATTGGTTCGTCTCGTACTTGCTGATTGTTGCTCCGTCTCGTACACGTTGTGAGTTGGTCCGTTTCGTAGCAGTGGATCGTGTTGTGGCGCGAATCGGACCTGCTATTCATCTCTCCCGGATGCTCTGACGTGCTGCTAGTGGCGACCCGTTCGGCGCGTAGGATTTGCGAATCGTACTTGTCCGGCCGGAAACTATTGTGGAAACTGCTTCCGGGCGACTCGGATGGGCGTTTGGGTAAGCGGCTCGTATGGGAAATGTTGCTGGAATCGAAGCCTACGTGTCGTTCGGAATTGTGGCACTTTTGCGCATCGTACTTCATCGCCCGGACGGACCGGCTCCCAGTATGAGTCGGTCGCAAGGTAAGGCTACGGACAGCTCTCGGAGGGCTGTCCAAGCGAGATCGGAATCGGCCCCTTAATTGGGTTGCTTCTAAATAAAAAAGGGCCAATTGTACTATATACTGCCTCTAAAAATGCTGGTCGCAGTTTGCCATCCATATATTTGCAACTAGTATATAATTTTCAAACACTATCTATGAACAAATAGGTCGGATTGGAAAATTTAGATTTACATTGGTTGCAAGCCGACCTTCCTCATTAGTATTTATGAGACAGGTCGCAAATTGCGATTCACTTCAGTCGGCAGCCATCACAGGGATTATGGCCTGCTCTAGGGAGCAGACCATCATTTCTGTGGTTGCCTTTCAATAAAGTAAACTTTTTTTTTTAATGTACCCCAGTTTACCTAAAGGAAACAGGTCTGTATTTAAAATGAAAAGTTACATTTTTTTGTTTGTTTTAGGGTTGGTCATTGTCTAATGAACCACTGCCTACTCACCAACTAACTTTTTTTTCATTCACAAAGGGAGAAGATCCCCTTCTCTCTGGCATATCAGTAACCACCTAGACTTGAGGGTCTATAACATTTTAAGGGTTTGCGACCGGATTTCAGTCACAAAGAATTGATGCACAAAATGCATCCAGGAAGCATGATGCTTGCATGCTTCTCTTTCCGGAAATTGCCAAGCTAGCAATTCCACATTCCACACCTCATGTCATTTCTCTCATATTACCTCCAAACAATGTGGCATATAAATATAAAGCCAAACCTAATAATAGGGATTTTCTCAATGTTAGTGGCATCATACATGATAACAATTCAAATAAAAATGTCACAGTACGTTTCGGAGGCAGGTATTTAAATGTTTGTTAATGCGATCCACCAACGGAACTCACATCAGGTAAAACAGACTTGTACAGGAAAAAAACTTTTGGGTTTGTGTCAACAGTCAGTAGATTATGTTGCCGCCAGACCTGTCAAAACTTGCCCCGTTTTTGACATTCGTCTAAGACACCTTTTTTACTCTTTTGGAGATATTAAAAGTTCATGGGAAACTCACTACTACGATTCAAAAAGTTCATCTGTGTTTCTGTATGAAAAGTGCAGCAAATTAAACCAGAAGGCACAACATGGATTTTATAAAATGCATCCAGCGTGTTGTTATAATGTGTTGATACAGCAATAATTTTGCTAACATTGCAAGTAGTGGATTTTTAAAATAATTGTAAAACCTCAAAAACGATTTAAGTGTGCAATATCACCACTTAGGTTTTCTAAAGAGCCGTTTGGGGCAGAATTTCTCAAAATGTGTTTCTATTGCAACTGCCCACATACAAACTTGATTACTGTGACACATGGCAAGCTTCTTTTTGCTGCGAGTCGTATATTCAGAATGCTTACAGAATTTTATTTCAATTATTTCCTTTTTGCTTTAAAAACCTTATCAAAATACAGCCAACTGAGCCCTCATTTTTAGACATTGAAATCTGTGAAATTTACAGTGTGCTGAGTCTAGGCTTAATATCTAAAAGTTAAGGGACCCAAAGCTTTTCTTATGAGCCTGCTGCCAGCCTGCTGAATGCCAAGGTTGGTGGTTACCAAGTGCTGCTTAGTCTTAACTCTTTCTAGTGACTATTTTTTCTACTAACCTACAATTCCTGACTCCTTAATCTCTCTTACAGCTTCTTCTTCACCCTGTTTTCACTGTTTTATTATCTTTCTTTTCCTCCTCCTTTCTTTCTTTTCTGATTTTCTCTCTCTTGCTCTGGATTAAAGTACCAGTCAACAAAAATTATTACTCGGGCCCAAAAAATCCAGATACCTGCATAAACTAAGCGCTGGCTGGATCATAACAATAGACCATCTGAGTAAATATATACAATTGCAAGGTTTTCCAGTCTATAACCTTACTACAAGATCATTCAGAAGACTAGACTAGTACAAGGCTTTATGATCAGATGTAAAAAGCCATTTTGCGGTTACCAATCCTTTGATTTGCAAATAAACAGGATTTGCAACTGGAAAATTGATGTTTTGGTATGTACTAACCCGATTTTGTGATTTGATAAAGGCTTATCAAATAGCAAAATGAGTTTATAATTGGATACTGAATTATAATTTGGAATGGGTGTGTTTACGACATCCCTTCCAAATTTTTACTCAGTATGCCATATCAGTGGTTTGCGACAGCAATTCTCATTGCAAACTATTGAAAAGTTACTGACTCCTCAAGGGAGGTGGAAACACATTTGCAAAGGGTAAGGGGCTCCTTAGGACCACTCCCCATTTGTGAATGTTGGAAAAAATGTTTCGCGAGTAGGAGTTGTCTAGGGAACCACTGCCAACTCTTAAACATTTAAAAGAAGTAAATTTGTTTGTTTAACGCATCCCTGATTCCTTTAAGGAAAATAGACTGCATTAAAAAGATATGGTGGCCAGCTGACTACAGCAGGCCACTCTGCCTATGATAGCCTCCAAATGGAGAGAGTCTCAATTGCTACCTACCGTATGTATATTAATGAGGTGGGTCAAATTGTGGCCCACTCCAATCCTTATTTTGTAAACAGACCTATTAGTACTTAGATTGGTTTACAAAATCCGATTTCATTTGCAAAAAGTCAGTGCGCAATTTGTCACCTCTTTTTCACAGATGGAATGTCAGTACATCTGGCCATAAATGTAATAATCAAATAAACAAACTCATGTAACTTTGGACCAAAAAAAGCTGTATCATGTCGTCCAGAATCACAGATTCATGAAGAATAATTAGTTCTTTTTATGCAATTCTAGAAAATATAAAAAAAATAGTTACATTTAACCATCTAAATGATTTACCTGTAGAGTATTCAGCATGCTATTATTTTTAGTGATAAGATATTGGCTGATAGATAACATAGTGGGAGTCATATCTTAATATTCAATGTACAAAATATATACATCTCATAAAAGTAACAATACCTTAGAAGACTTCACGTCAAAGCAAACACATTATTAATCCTAGCCACACCACAAATGCCCGTCACCATTAATTACATCTCAAAGTAGAAACATATTGAATGAAATAATTGCTATATGGTTTTGGCAGGTAAAGTTGATACATAGAGTATTCACTATAACAGTGTTGTTCAAAATTATAAAGTGTCAGCAAAAAAACCTACATTGAAAAACTAGAAAGCTTGCTGAAATCGGTTTTTGACATGTTCTGGGAAGATCGAAGCCTTCATCAGGACAAAAAAAGTTAACATTTATTCTATCCTAGTGTTTCTTAACAAACTCAAGCTACCCACAGGGACAGAATGAAATGTTACACACAATCCAACAAATAAAATAAAAATCATGGCTCCCAAAACAGCCATAATTCATTGACTCGTATGTTTTACTGTGACATTTTACATTTAATGGCCGAATTACCTCTCTTGCAAAATACAGCTCATGACCAAATCTATTAGGCAGCTCATGTTCTTTTCATTGATAATGATTTTAAATAGTCCCCATACATCCTTCAAGAACCCATAGGATAGAGCAAGACCATCTCATGAAATCTTTGGGGTGAACTTTTCAGCTAAAATCCAGGAGTCTGAGATGTATTTCTTTTAATTGATAATGAATTTATTCTCAATTTGCACATACAGGGATTCCCTATAACTGCCTAAGATCGTAAGCAGCTATGAATACATCATGTTCATTACTCATTATAGAAGGATAAAAATACCTGCAAAGACTAAAAATGGCGTTTTAACTTGGACTGGCCCATGAACCCACTGGCATGATGAATGCCTTCACATCAGCCTACTGGTGGAGGACCACCCACTCAATCTAGAGATACCCACTGCCTTGGTGAAGATCATGAAAGACTGTTGCCATTTTTGTTATCATTTCTGAAACAAAAGAATAAAGCAGGAGTTTGTTTCTGAAATATAAAAAAAGAAAGAAAAACAATGGTCTTGATGCACAGTGAATTTCTCCCCACATGTGGGAGCCATTCATTATTTCTTCAGCCTGGTTCTGCTATGCAACATAAGGTGGTTCCTGGAATGAAAAATATGCATGAGAGCGCCTTCGCTAAACCTATGGTGCATGGGCCAGTAGGTCATAGGTGTACAGCAGCAGGGCTATTGCAGGTGCAGGCTTCGGTAACTTAGCTGTTCCTCATTCAGAGATCACACAGGCTTAGCCAAAGTCCATCTGTTACTAAACCTAGGGAAGTTATTATTTTCTTTTTGGAATTCACTGACCTCTTGAAAGTGCTTGATTCTGTAAAATCAAAAAAAAAACTAATCTAGTCAGGAAAAAAGATTTTTATCACTCAAGATGTTTCTAAAGCTACTTCCACTAGAAGGAAAGAGGTCCTGGAATTTTGCCAGCCACTTTGGTCTTTGGGAGCATGCTATGAATTATTTCATTACTGTTATTTCAAAGTGACATATCAAAATAACACTATAACGTATGAAGATCCCATGCAGCTTAGGAAGTTCCTCCAATTTAATTCGGCCGACCCAATGGATACTGCGGACCTTCCAAACGTTAAGGGCCTGATTCACAAAAGTAAACTTAGACCAAAAGTCTAAGTTTAGACCTAAAAACTAACTTTACTACTACTAAAGTTAGACTTTTGGTCTAAGTTTAGACCAAAAGTCTAAGTTTAGACCTAATGTCTAACTTTAGTAGTAGTAAAGTTAGACTTTTGGTCTAAGTTAGACCAAAAGTCTAACTTTAGTAGTAGTAAAGTTAGACTTTAGGTCTAAACTTAGACTTCAGGTCTAAACTTAGACTTTTGGTCTAAGTTTACTTTTGTGAATCAGGCCCATAGAGTTTTGCTCACATTAATCCTTAATATTTGTCTGTTTTTGTTCTCTCAAATACATATCTTAAATGGTTGTTTTTTTGTCATCATTTTCTGTTTTTCCTATGTTTTCCATGACAACAGGTTTGTATGCTGATTCTTCCTTTTTGCCTCTGTTTTTGGTATTCCTGGGACTGGTTTTGTGGGTCTTTTCTCAGTCTTCTGCATTTCTGTTTTTATGCTCCGTCGTTGGTGTGTTTTGCTCCATGGGTGTGCCGTCTTCATCCTGGGTTCTGACCAGCCCAGTCTCTTTTTAATCGACTTATCAAGGTAAGCTATTTCAGTCATAGTTTCTTTGATATGTACTGTCTCTATCTTTACTATCTTATATCCTTTGCCCTCCTTTTTTTCTGTCGTCTCCTCTGTTGTCCTCTCCCAGCCCTTCCTCTCCTTCTACCTTGTGCCCTCCATGAATTCGTTTTGTTTTCTTTTATAATTTTTGTATACACCTTTCGAGGACCATTTTCAAATGCTATGTTTGCATACTAAAATATCATATAGAGTATTATAGTGGAATGTTAAAGGTTTTATAAATCCCATCAAGTGACAGGGAGTACTATCACTTGGCTACTTGGCTACATACAAGCCTGTTATAGTTCTATTACAAGAAACCCACCTACAGAAAGTGAAGCTTCAAAAGTTAAACATGGTTGGGTGTGTTTTGTCTGATTGTCCAAATTTAGTTGTTATCTTATGTAATAAAAAAACGAGATTTTCCTGTATTATCCCAAGAAACTGACAACAAGAGCAGATGGACTGTAGTTCACTTCCATATTAACAAAATTCCAATAACAGTGTTTAATGTTTATGGTACTACTCAAGTAGATTATGATTTTTAGGCTGACATTCCAAAGAAGAATTCTTCAGTATGGAGATCCTTACTCCATTTTGAGAGGAGATTGTAATCAGATTATTGACCCATTTATAGACTCACAGTCTTCAGTTAAATTTGCACCACACAAAATGCACAAAAAGTTTGTTCTATTGTATCCCATACCACTCTACTTGACTTTTCGAGGTTGTGTCATCTTACCTCTAGAGATTACACATTTTACTGCTCTCCTGTTCATTCATCTCTTACTTGACTTGACCATATCTTTTTGAGCAAACGCTTGTCACAATGCCTTGTCACTGCTAGTATTGGTCCGATTGTGCTTTCAGATCAGGCCCCATTGATCACAGATCTAGATTTGATTCCTACTAATACTAAACTAAACAGATGGAGATTCAACAATTCTTTACTTCAGGATGCACAATTTTCTTCTTCTTTTCTTTCCTTTGTGTCTGCATTTTCTTTTACCTTAATGGACCTCTGAGATCTCTCGACAGGTTTTATGGGACACATTTAAGGCAGCTGCAAGAGGATTCATCATTGACTTTGTTCCGCGCAAAAAAACGTATACAGATAAAGAGCATATAGAGTGCTTGCCTTCTATTTAAACTTTAGAGGCCCAACATTATTCCCTGTTATCTGAAGCTACCTTGCCACAGTTAATTAAAGCAAAATTACATTTCAATTAGATATCTACGAAGCAGGCTTCCTCTATATTACTTAAGAGCAGTGACAATAATATGGGGGCAATAATAAAGTTTGGATAATATTGGCTAACTATCTCAAAGTTTGGAAACAACATTCTCATATTGCCTCAGTTTCTAGACCTGGATGGGTTTAATTGTTTAAAGATGCAGATATTTTGGGAGGATTTGTGAAATTCTACCTTGATCTTTATATGCTGGAAGCCTCGCACCCGAAGTCTCATATTACGTCCTATTTACAACAAATCCCGAAACTAGAGAATATGCATCTTGACTTTTCTGCTCTGGAAACAGATATTTCTTTACAAGAAGTACTTAATGCACTCTCTCTCCAAAAATAAAGGTAAAACACGTGGTTCAGATGGATTTACTGTTGAATTCTTCTTTCACTTCTCTAGCCTACTGATACCTAAATTGCTACAAGTCTTTCATTTTTTCTCTACTTCTGGTATGCAGACTGGTACATTCCCGAAGGCTACTGTTTGCTTTATCTTAAAGGAAGGTAAAGATTCCACATTATGTAAGAACTATTGACCTATATCACTTGTCAATGAAGACTAGAAGATATTTGCTAAAGTATTAGCATTACAATTAGACCCTCTCTGAGTGAATTGATTGGGAAGGAACAGACGGGATTTGTGAACGGTAGACTGGCCTTCGATAACACACGTTTATTTTTTAATGTTCTGAGCCAATCCTCATCAGTCAGGTATCCTTTAGCAGCCATAACAATTGATGCTGTGAAAGCCTTTGATAGAATTAACTGGGATTTCTTGCTTCTCTTTACGGTGGCATGGTTTTGGATCCCGTTTGATTTCACTGATTTCTCTGTTATATGCATCTCCCAGACCCTCGGTCCTGGTTAATGGACATACTTTCCCCTATTTTACTCTTCAATGGGGAGTGCGTGGTTTGGATCGCGGCGAAGATGGCGGCTTGAGCCTTCATCTCCTCCCGTGGAATTGCCAGTATCAACTCTTTCACCCGTTTCCAGCAGCGCGTGAAGGCTATTCCCTCGCCGTTCATCTGGCGGAACCTCTGGGGGTTCTAGCGGTACCAAAAACTGTGAGCTACACTCACCAGGGGTGAAGAAACAGACTCTACATCTCCGGCCATCAGCAGTCCTGGATACGGAGCCTTTCGCCATCGCGGCACCGCCGGCGGGGAGATCGCCCCGTGCCCCGGGCGCCCACCGAGTTTATCGTGTAACAGAGCGGTCAGTGCAGTTTAAAAGGTGCAGGAACAGCAGGCAGTGATATGCTCACAGTCATCAAGCTTTTTAAAGCTTTTAAGTAAGATTGCACGCTGAAACCCCGAGCTGCCTGTACATAAGATGGCGGCCATTCAAGGCTTAACTGTCTTAACAGACCCATAGTTAATGTCTCTCCAGGGCGGCAGTGATGTAGTGTTAATGTTTTATTCTTAAAGAGGTTTGAGTGGGGCGATAAACAGTGTGCTCGTGAAGCCGAAGCTGAACTCTGAAGCTTTCAAGTGAAGCAAGTAAAGCAACGCGTGCCAAGATGCTTGTACATAAAATGGCGGTCGTAACAATCCCGTAAATCAGCACAATTACACAGCTCCTTCACAGTCAAACGTTCTGGTGACCAGTTTATGGCATAATCAGGGAAAAATAATAGCGTGTACCTAGCGGTGGCGCTGAAGCGCGATGTAAGGCTGTTGTAATGCTGTTGTATACACGCTTTGTCCTCGGAGTGCCTCGGAGTGCCTCGGAGTGCCTGACCTTAAAATGACGGTCGCTATGTGATGCTGTTAACTGCCTCTGATTCCCAGCTAAAACCGACACCTGGAGTGGAATTTCTTGCATGTTATGTCATTGCTCCTGCTGGGTCTGTGTAGCTCCCTTGGATTATATGTTTCGGATGGTTACCTACAGTGTGAAAGGAGCCCACCACCTGCTACACTTTGCCTGACCCTACTATGGCACTCATAATGTTCTAGAAGAAGTCCGAAAACCTCGTGTAACCGAGTAGCTTAATAGACAATTAAATCTTCTGTTGTTCTTGCAAACTACATATATATGCAAGCATGCTCAGACATATTCAAACCCTCAACGCTAATTCAAACATCTTCAAGCATATGTGACCTTACGAGACATTTGTCAGCAATGACCAGTGACCAGTAAGATAGTAATGCAAAGGCACGATCCGCCCAGGGCAAGGTGTGTAAAGCTCTCACCCAGAATAGTAAATTATATATTATAATAGAGATGCCGGTTATCATGCCGTTCCAGTTCTACATGCTCTAGAGGAAGCATGCCAGGATCTTTATTGCAAATAAAGCAGTGTTTTTTTGGACTATGCCCATTACCATTAAGGCTTTGAGCCATCTCTATTATAATATATAATTTACTATTCTGGGTGAGAGCTTTACACACCTTGCCCTGGGCGGATCGTGCCTTTTGAGTTATTTCTTTTAAAATATTTTGTTATTCATTACGGAATAGTTGGATATCGAAGAGCCCTGATGAAGTTCCCTTTTGGCACTATTGGGAACGAAACGCGTTGGCTGTGTGCCAGTTTTAAAGACTGATTGAATAAAGGAAATATTTTGGGAATTATTGCTTACGTGCTTGACTTCCCTGCGAGTGCACCTTCCACTCTTTCTTGAAAATCTTTGGTTGTAAGATACACTGAAGAGGCACGGTAATCGCCCATAAATGACTGACAAAGAGGTTAAGGCGAGCCGCAAGAGAATTAAGCCTGACCCGCCAAATCCGGACTCTCCTGCTAAAGGCAAACACGATATCAATGCCACAATGAATACCATACTAAGTAAACTTGCGGAGGTCCACGATCTCGCCAAGTCCATGAAAGAAAACACTGACAGAATGCAGACTGAGATCTCTGCGATCAGACAAGATATCAGGGACACTAACGTTAGGATAACAGAAACAGAAAATAGAATCAGCCAACTAGAAGACACGGAATTCAAAATGAGCAAATCCCTCAAGAACCTAACAATCACGACAGACTCTCTAATGAAGCGTCTATCAGGACTGGAAGACAGAAACAGGAGAGGGAATTTAAGAATCTTTGGAATTCCTGAGGGAGAGGAAGATCCTTCTGGTTCATGCATCGCGTTTCTAGAAAATTGGTTTACTCAAGCCACTAACCTGTCGTTCAGCAAACCCCTAGAGTTTGCCAGGGCCCACCGAGTACCTACTAGAATACTTGCGAATCAGAAAGCACCTAGACAAATTGTTTGCAAACCTCTCCGCTATCAACATGTAGAACAGATTCTCGCCTTCATGCGAAAAAATGACCACATCCTTTGGAAAAATAACAAAATTTTTATCTCGCAGGATTATAGCAAAGAGACTGTTGATAGAAGAAAAGGTTTCTTGGCACTTCGACCAAGATTAAGAGCCTTGAACTACCAGTTTGCCTTTGCGGGCCCAGCTAAATTCCGTGTCACGATTCAGAGATCTCCACATTTCTTCACAGATCACCTCCAATTGAAAAAGTTCCTCGACGGGAAAGATGAGTGTTTTATGGAGACTACGGCCTCCGGGCCTTCTACCACAAGCCTATGACTCTCCGCTGTCTCGATAATGTACAATTGCACAATGACAAGATGATCTCTTTGGGCCCTCAAGATGAACTCTCTGGGCCTTCACCTGAACTTCACTTGAACGATTCCTCATGCTAACATGATGTGATAATGTCACAGATTGAACCTTCTGTTCTTGCTGTGAGCTGGCAGGAAACTGTCAAGAAACTGTCATATAATATCGGATAGATATATAGATGTCAGATAGATATCGGATAGATAGATAACGGATAAATAGATAAATAGATAGATGGATAGATATCAGTGTTATACTATCTGTTGGTCAGCTGAAAGATGCTTACTGCTCATATATATACTGCTCATATTCCGATCTTGCATAAAATGACACTAATCTTGCACTCAATGGGGAAGATGTTTCTCTGTAAGTGTTATGTCCAGTTAGGTTACTTGTACCTTCCATCCACTACTGAGCTGAAAAGACCCTGCTCAGGCTCGACCTGGCCGCCAATCCATTCTGTTAGCTACCCATAAGTAGTACTCTTTGACGGAACTCTTTGATGTACCTCAGGTTTTCTCAAGGTACCCTAATACACGTTAAGTTGCCTAGTTAAACCGCTTAGTGTTCAAATAACGACCATGTTCAAATTCGCACTAATCTCACACGGTATGGTAAGATATGACTTGGTAAATGTAATTGTTCAGTTAAGATCGCTAGCCCTCCTTTCCCGATTTCGGGCTGATATGGTGTTGAGTACGCTCGGCCAGGATGCCATTTGATATCGCTTTGATACCATAAGATATCCACAGCTTACTCCAGATTATACGCCTAGTTCATTTATATACACAGACGTTCATCTGCACAGTCTGCTTTTGCATAGCAATGATCTTTATCATATTCTACCCGCACTCTGTTCTCAGTTTTTGATGTTCATACATTAGGTCACAGATTGGACTCATGCGTTCAATGTACTCTAATCTGGTTTCCATGGGAGAGGAGCTTTCTTCCCCTATCACCATGCCAATTCACTACTTTTGGGGTTGGGAGGGAGGGTTTGGGGTGTGGTTGGTCAGGGTAGGGGTTTTGGATTTTGTTTTCTTTCTTCATGTACTTGTTTTGATTTTCTTTGCATATTGTCATTTTGTTTCAGATTATCATTATTGTTTTCTTCATTCAAATGCCATGGTTTACAATGCTACCTTTATATATGCAGGTGATATCTCATTGAATTGTATGCGGTATATACACTACGTGTACACAATCCTAACCAATTTAACACCAGTACTGTTACTAATTCTATGGCAGGTACAGGTAAAAGGTAATAAAACTTTCTCCTATCTAGTGAGGAAACTGCACAAAACGTCTCCCTCAGACAGAGATTCCCTTATTATGATCATAACACTAATATAATGTCTCAGACTTCTCCGGTAACTATGTCCCACAACAGTTTCAAGATAGTCTCACTGAATGTTAAGGGTATTAACCACCCTATTAAGAGAAGGAAGATCCTTGACTATCTCCACAAACAGAAAGGTGACATCTTCCTCTTACAGAAAACTAAAATTGACTCCAAGCAATTCAATTCACTTAGAAATAGGTTTTACAGTGATGTTGCTGGTTCAGATGCATTAGGTAAGAAAAACGGTGTCCTGACTTTAGTAGCCAAAAAAGCCAACATAGACCTTTTGTCAAGCTCAACAGATACACAAGGGAGGTGGATCACAACGAAACTGGTTAAAGATAATTCCGAATTCTACATCACAAATATCTATGCCCCCAATAGGGATGACTCGGACTTCTGGGAAGGTCTTAGTAAACAAATCGATACAATTCCAGATACCGCCATGCACATACTTGCGGGAGACTTTAATCTGCCCCTGGACCCTGCCTTAGATAGGGATTCACGCTGTCCTTTTCGTGTCAACAACTCTCATAAAGCCCTTATCAATCTGTGCACACGTTTTAAATTGACAGATACTTGGAGGTTACAAAATCCCACAGGTAGAGAGTTCACTTTTTATTCATCTCTGCATAATTCTTATTCACGCATTGATTACCTACTTATTTCTGATAACGCTATTCCCAGAATTGACCATACCTCCATTGAACCAAGAGTGATCTCAGACCACTCATGTATTAGCTTGTCTATAACCGACCCGAAGCCCTTTAAAAAACAATCTCTTTGGAGACTCAATGATGAAGTTTTAGAAGCAGACTCCAACAGACAAAGTATCGAGAGAGCGATCCAGAATTACCTTACGGTAAATAAAATTGGAGATACTTCGGACCTCACTAGGTGGGAAGCATTAAAAAGCACCATTAGAGGTGAGATCATTAAAATCAGAACTGCCATGAATAGGGACACCAATAGCAAACTTCAGAAATTAGAAAAAGAGATTTCTACACTGGAGGAAAAACATATCTTAGCTAGAGATGCATCAGTGTTGAATGAAATAGTGAAAAAGAAATACGAGTATAATAAAATAGTAAGTGATAGGGCGGGGATATGGATGACTAAACAAAAAAGCATCAGGCTCTGTGAATCCAACAAGGCGGGGAAGAGCTTAGCTTCCTACTTAAAGTTCAAACTACAGAAGAATACGATTAAGAACCTAATGGACCAAAAGGGAATAGCTCACTCTGACCCTGACAAAATTGCAGAAATGTTTAAGAATTTCTACAGCACATTGTATAGCAAGAACCAGGACCTGGACACAACAAAAACCCAAGACTATCTAAACAATTGCAATCTGCCTACCCTATCGGAACAAGAAAAAGATGAGATTAATGGCCCAATAACCACTACCGAAATTGAAAACACGATAAAAACCCTTAAAGTTGGGAAGGCACCGGGACCTGATGGGTTTAATGCTAGATTTTATAAGTCCTTCTCCTCTACACTGATTCCCCCACTCCTAAACATGTTCAATTAATTCTGCGACTCTGGTCAGATTAATAGGACACCGGCAGAGGCTATCATAGCAGTGATTCCCAAGGAAGGGAAGGATCCAACACTCCCTAAAAACTATAGGCCTATATCACTGATTAATATAGACTGTAAAATCTATGCAATGATGTTATGTTATGTTATGTTATAAGAATTTTATAAAGCGCTCGTACACCAATTGGTTTCTTGGCGCTGTCTAGGAAGATGGATTTGGCCTGCTGTCCGGCTAAGTAGCTGTCTGAAAGGGTAAGCCGATAGTTCATTTGTAGGCCTGGATGAACAACCATGTTTTAAGTGACTTTCTAAAACTCAGTAGGTCGATGCTGGATCTGATTTCCAGGGGGATAGAGTTCCACAATTTAGGGGCCAAGGTGGCAAACCTGCAGCCACCTAGGCGATTAAGTTTAAACGTTGGAACGTTCAGAAGTTGGAGGTGAGCTGAGCGTAGGTTGCGAGAAGGGATGTAGCGGGAGATCAGGCTGTCCATGAAATTTGGGCTTTGACAAGACAAGGATTTGAACAGCAAGCAGCCCGTTTTGAAGGCGCAACGTTGGAGAATAGGTAGCCAGTGTAGCTTCTTTAGAAGGGGGGAAGCGTGATCCTCGCTAAATGCCTCCAAAATCTTTTACCCAAACTCATTCATCCTTCACAGGTTCAAGGCTCTCCCCTCCCTCTGCTGTCTGGATTGGAAAGTTAGCCAACTTCTTCTATACGAAGATTATAACAATTCAATCCTCCTTTGATGGTTTAGTTGGGAAAGATGTGATGTTTTCCTCAATAACTGCCCCCCCGAATGAGGATGGGAGGGCCACCCTCTCCATCTTCCCTCCCGTGTCCCTTGAGACGTCTTTATCAATAATGAAGGGCCTTAAATCCGGTTCTCCCGTGGATCCGTGCCCTGCCAAATTCCTGGCTTCAATGGCAGAGGTTCTGAACACCACTGTGAATAACGTTTTGAACGTGTCTCTTCTCAGCGGTCAAGTCCCAGTAAGTTGGAAAAGTGCAAAAATTATCCCCTTATTGAAAAAATCTACGGCCGATCCCATGGTCTTAACTAACTATAGACCAATCTCCTTACTGCCCTTCTTCGCAAAGACAATTGAGAAATATGTTGACTTGGTGATCAGCGACTTTGCTGAAGCCAATAATCTTTTCCACCCAAGTCAGTCCGGTTTTAGGCAGAACCTTAGCACAGAGACGGCCTTGCTGGAGGTCTCTGATTCCATCAAGGAGACCCTGGATAAAGGCGGCAAAGCTGTCCTGGTACTTCTAGACCTCTCTGCGGCTTTCGACACCGTGCCCCATGGCCTCCTCCTGCAGAGGCTACGGGAGTGTGGACTTGAAGGTACGGTGTTGAAGTGGTTCTCTTCCTTTTTGGAGGATAGAAATCAAGAGGTCTGGTCGCCTCCGTTTCCTGCCAGGGTGCCGCCCTTGAAGATTGGCGTGCCACAGGGATCTATCTTGAGCCCTGTACTTTTCAATTTGTACATGGCTCCCCTGGCTACCCTGGCGGAAGCAGGGGAGGCTATGATTATATCCTATGCCGATGACACGCAACTGCTGTTCACTTGCAAGAAGGGGGAGGAGTTTAATGGTGAAAAGATTAATAAATGTCTGAGAGAAATCTTTGCTTGGTTCAGACATAACCATCTCAAATGTAATCCGGAAAAGTCGGAAATTATTTTCTTTGGCACACCCCCTCTGGACGCCTGGAAGCAATGGTGGCCCACGGATATGTCTCCCCCCCAGTCTGCAGTTAAGATCGTAAAAAATCTGGTAGTGAAAATGGACGACACTTTATCTATGATACCTCAAGTACAGTCGGTAGCGGGTACGTGCTTCGGGTTTTTGAAAATGATCCGTAGGTTTCTTTTTCTATTACCGACCTCTCACAGAAAGACGGTCGTTCAGGCCCTTGTCACCTCCAGATTAGACTATGCCAACGTGCTCTATCTGGGCCTCCCAGAGTCTATCCTCAATAGACTGCAAGTCGTGCAGAACGCGGCAGCCAGAGCAGTCCTGAGACTTGGACCTAGAGACCGGATCTCCCACCATCTGAAGAATCTGCATTGGCTGCCTGTCCGATGCAGAGTACTCTTTAAGGCACTGGTCCTTGCTTTTAAAGCTCTGCATGGCATGGGGGCACATTATATCCGCAGAAGAGTCTCATACTACATACCCGGCCGATCCCTTAGATCAGCACATCAACATCTAATTGTCATCCCTAAGTGTCTCAGAGCCCGCCGTGGTGGACGCTCGTTCCAAGTGCAAGTGGCTAGATTCTGGAACAAGCTACGTCTATCGCTGAGACAAGCCACAAGTATAATGGCATTCAGGAAACAACTGAAAACCTGGCTGTTCCAGCATGCAGCTTAATGGCCTTCCGCCTCGGGAACAATGTTTCACCCCTGGCCTCTGTATCTTTCTATCTTAGCGCCGGGATACTCTATTGAGTAGCTGTGCGCTTTATAAATCCATTTTTAACATAACATAACATAACATAACATTTTTAAAGAACAGACTCTCCAGTGATAATACTCGTATTCTATGTCACGTCCTGGAGAAAGCCAAACTAACCGATTCTCCAACAGTGGCAATCACTTTGGATGCCGAAAAGGCTTTCGACAAAGTTGATTGGTCCTACTTGAAAGCAACACTTGATAAATTTAATCTGGGTGAGAATTTTACACGCATGGTAATGGCGCTGTATTTTAACCCTTCCGCCAGGGTTAGTGCTGGGGGAAGCCTCTCTTCTTCTTTTAAACTGGAACAGGGAACTAGGCAAGGATGTCCTCTTTCCCCCTCCCTATTCCTTCTAGCTATAGAACCGTTCCTCTACCATCTCCGTAACAATAACCAGATCACAGGGATACGCTTCAACAATTGCACAGTCAAAATAACAGCTTACGCAGATGATGTGTTAGTTGTTTCCGAGAATGCGGAAGCTGCTATTTCTGCTCTTATGTCCTCAATAGAAGACTTTTCTGCAGTATCTGGGTATAAGATGAATAAGGACAAGACTGAGGTAAAACTCCTGAACAACCTTGGCGATAAGGAAATAATTGGTAACTCGGGTCTTTTATGGCAACCTAATAGCTTCAAATACCTAGGCTTAGACTTCACAAGAGATCTAATTACCACTCTGCAGACTAATGAGAATGCTCTCATCAAAAAAATGTCTTCGCTATTAGATGGCTGGTCACCCAAATTTTTATCCTGGTGGGGAAGAGCTGAGACATTAAAAATTATGATTACCCCACTTGTAAACTATCTAGCCAGTATGCTACCGATGTCTCTCTCCAATGAATTCCTGAACAAGATCTATAAGCTTCTCAATACGTTCCTCTGGCAAGGTAAGAGACCCAGAATCTCCATGAAAAAACTTCAATTATCCAAAGAAAAAGGTGGTCTGGGCCTACCAAACTTTAGGAACTACCAAACTGCGTATCTTTGCAAACAAGGAGCTAACTGGCTACTCCAACAAGCTGACTACGTCCCTGTTTGGTTAGACATAGAAAGATCAATCATCAACAAAATCCCTCTTCCCGCTCTCCTCACCATGGACTTATCCTCCATCCCCCACTCAAAATATATCATGCTAAATACTAAAAGAGCCCTTTTACGTCTGGATTATTTATCTGTGGTAAAAATCAACAAATCCAACTTAACCTCTCTCTGGCGTAACCCGTCCTTGAGGATTGACGGAGAGATGCTCCTCTGGCAACAATGGTCAGAAAATGGCATAAATCTAGTCAAAGGCCTCTTTACAGGGAATCTCCCCCTGTCTTTCTCAGAACTTCAGTCTAGGCACGAGTTAAAATCGATAGACTTTTATAAATTTCTAAAACTAAAGTCACTGCTCACACTACGCTCTATAAAACCTACTGACCCTTCGATACTTCCAAGGATGCTTCAGCTACTAAAGTCAGGACACACCGTCTCTAAAATATACAAACTCTTATCCCCTAAACCTCGCAAACCTCACATGAAGTGTGAAGCAAAATGGGAATCCGAACCTAACTCCAGAGATATCCCATTCGACTGGAACAAGATACATATTACTCCTTTCTCAAATAAAATATCACCAATATTATCCCAAACTAAGCTAATGCTAATAAACAGGACATACTGGACCGCTGAGAAGATCTTTAAACTCAACCTCAGCCAGAACCCGACATGCTGGAATTGTAATTCTCACGTTGGTAACCTTGCCCACATGCTCTTCCATTGTCCCGTCCTACAAACATATTGGGACAAAATTTACGAATGTATAAGCAAAACATTCAAAATTGACCCCCCCAAGGGAATTTTCCTATATCTTGCTAGGCTTTCTGGACCCAATGCTCCCAGACGAGAATGACCGTTATTTGTTAGACCTTATGCTCACTCTGGCCTGTAAAATAGTACTCAATAAGTGGAAAAACTCCAGAGAAGTCTCCTTTAGGATGTGGCAAGAATGGTTGTCCTTTCTCAGAGGGGCCAACAACATCTCTCTTCACTCCTCTCCCTGGTGTAAAACACATAGGAAATTATGGAGGTCCCTCGATGCCTTTTCCTTCACATATGATTCACCGTGAAACTTATCTCGTCGACTACCTTCACAATTACAGGTGTCCTAGTGTTCTCGTCCTTCAAGTTGGCGGCTACCCAACCATACTCCCTTCCACTCCAGGATTGCCTTGTATATTATATTATATTTCCTATAATGTATTGCTTACAAAATACTATGGCCTTTGTGTTACGCCTGTATTATACCTCTCTTATTACACCTCTCTAAATTGTGATGTTAATAGATCACCTGTATTTCTTTCTAGCTTCACTGCAACTCCTATGGTAGCGCTCTCGTATAACTTGCTGTTTTTCTTTTGTATTTTTTTCCTGGTTATTATTATTTGATATTATTCTTGTGATCATTATTATTTTATCACTGTGTTTATTATTTATTTGTTATTTTCTTGAAAATTCAATAAAAACGATTTGAGTTAAAAAATGGGGAGTGCGCCACGGTTGTTTTTATCGCCATTACTGTTTATCTTACCACTGGAATTCTTTCTTTCTTGTATCCAACACAACCCATTGATGTGGGGATTTTATTATGGAAATAAGCAGTTGAAACTCGAGGCCTATGCAGATGATATTCTTTTTTTAAATTTCAAATCTAGATAGTACTATATCAGCACTTCTTATGGAATTCATTTATCATCATTTTTCTTCTGGCTATAATCTGAGGTACTTCCCCTTAATAACTATTGTTTTATATACTCCCTTGCTTCCTCTGGATTCCAATGGAACTCCTCTAAGATTAAATACCTACGTTTTTGGTTTACTATGGTATATTCCTGATATAGTGCGTCTGAAACTTTACTAGCCTCTTGGAATCCCTTGTTCCTATCTTGGTTGGGCTGCTTATATTCAATTAAAATGATGATTTCTCCAATGGTGTTATATACATTATCTATGATACTGGTACATGTTCCCAATTATTATTTTTTTTTTTAAATGATTCTATTCTTTCCAAATTTCTATAGAGAAATAAAATATCTAGGGTATCGTTATTTAAACTAAAAAGATCTAAGTTGGAGGGTGAGGTGAACTTTCCAGATTTCCGTCAGTATCATCAAGCCTTTTGTTTTTGACAAGCAGTTTTATGGCTTCAAACTTTTCCTCCCCTTTCTCTCCATTATGGTTTGAAATGGAAAGGCTTTTGCTCCTCCCTTTAACACCATAGAAAGTTATTTCTTTTTCATATCCCTCTTATTTGGTGCTGTCTCCGCTTATTAAACATGCTTGTCTTCTATTAAAATCTTGTTGTTGCCCTGGCGAAACATCTCAGATGCTTTTTTGCACTTCCCTCTGTGGTATAACAAGTTGATCAAACATAGGAATAAAACACTGTTCTGGAAGTCTTGACGAGACCGGAATATAATTTGGGTTGCTGACTTGTTTCACGAAAATTCACAGATTTCATCTCCACAATTTTAGCAGTCTTTTAAATGCCCTAATTTCTTCCGAACTCGGTTTTTATCCTTTTGATGAATAGAGAATTTAAAAAAAATTAGCTGCTCACTCTTAGAAGTATTGTTTTTTTGTAATGTTTTTTAATGTATGAAATTTGGACAATGATGTTTTTTATGTGTAATGAGATTATCATACTTCCATGAAATGTTTCTATTTTTATTGTACTTTTATGGTCTAACATTCGCTGAATAAAGTTCTATTGATGATGAGTATAGTATTGGATGTCTTTCTTTCCTTGTGAGATTCACATTCTTAATTTTCTTCTGATAGGAATTTGTTAGGTCTCTTAGCTTCCACTCAAAAAGCTTCTAAGATTTATAAATATCTCCCCCCTGTTAATACTTTGAGGAGCAAATCTATAACAGAACAACTTTGCGAAGTAGATATGGGCTTTACATAGTCAAGTATGTTTTGGGTTAACATTTGGGAGAAAATCTATCAGACATCTAGAGGGGCTAACACAACACAAACCCTATTTTTTATTTATAACAGATTATACATTACTCCTTCCCTATCGACTAAATTCTCCCAGAGGACAGATGCTAATAGTTGGTCCTGTATTAAACCTAATAGTGATTTAATGCACATGTTTGTTTGGTGCCCACATATTCTTTCCTTTTGGCACAAGATCTAGCATCAAATCAATGCACTTTTTCATACTCAATATCCTTTTAAGATTGTTTACCTTTTTCTTGGTAGCTTAAACCCTTCGATGCTAGGCCTTTCCCCCCCTGTGCTAAGCCTTTTTTTGGCTATTTGGGGTAGTTCGCGCTTAGGCCCCTGTAACTTTTTTACCACATAAGGTATCCATGCCAAATTTGCGTCCTTTTCTTCCAACATCCTGGGGATTCTAAAGGTACCCAGGGTTTGTGGATTCCCCTGGAGGGGACCCAGAAATTAGCCAAAATACAGCTAACTTTTGGTTTTTTGGGGAAAAATGGGAAAAAAGTGCTGCAAATGAAAGCATCTGGGTTTTTCCCTACAAATGGTATCAAAAAAGGGTTTGTGGGGCTGAAATCACCATTTTCCCAGCTTTTAGGGAATGACAGACTTTTGTCATAAAACCAAAGTTTTTTACACAGTTTTGGCATTTTTCTGGGACATAGCCTATTTTTGCTATTTTTTGTGCTTTCAACCTCCTTCCAGTTAATGGTAGACATGGGTATGAAAGCAATAATGGATCCTAGAAAGCTATACATTTTTGAAAAGTAGACAAAATTCTGAATTCAGCAAGGGGTCATTTGTGTAGATCCTTCTAGGTTTCTTTATAGAAACTAACAGTTAAATATAGGAAAAATTGAAAATTAGTTGAAAAAAACAGCCTTTTGTGTCAACGTTTTCACCTGTAACTTCTTCTAATTATGACAGCTCTTTGAAAGCAATATACCGTTACATCCGCTGGACCTTACTGGTTGTGGGGATATATAGGACTTGTAGGTTCACCAAGAACCCGACGAACCCAGAGCCAAAAACTGAGCAGCGACTTGCAATGGTTTTTTATTATGTACCGGGTATATAGCAATTATTCTGGGAAAATGTATACATGGAAAAATCGGTATGAAAGACACCTATGTATTTCTGAAATGGAAACAAAATATAGAGTTTAGAAACAGTAGATATTTGCACATTTCCGAAATTGGGAATACTCATACTAGCATGAGAATTATCGATCATTTTTCAAAATTACTTCTTTTTACACATTGTCTTTCATTTGGAAGGCAGAAATGCATCAAAAGTCAATAGGTAATAACAGTTGCTTTACAAATTTGAATTATCCTAAGTCTCCCGATAAAAATGGTACCTCACTTGTGTGGGTAGGCATAGTGCCCACGACAGGAAACGGCTCAAATGGCAACGTGAACACACCACATTATCACAATGAAAAATTACCCTTTTTTTGCAAAGTGCCTAGCTGTAGTTTTTGAACCCTAGCTCTGCCGGCACCTAGGGAAACCTAGCAAACCTATACATTTTTTAAAACTAGACACCCAGGGGAATCTAGGATGGGGTGACTTGACTGGCTCTCACTAGGTTCTGCTACCCAGAATCCCTTGCAAACCCAAAAAAATTGCAAAAAAACCACATTTTCCTCACATTTCTGTGGTGGAAAGTTCTGAAATCTGTGTGGATCCACAAATGTCCACCCACCCCGCGTTCCCCAAAGTCTTCCAAGAAAAATGGTACCTCACTTGCGTGGGTAGGCCTAGTGCCCGCGACAGGAAACGGCGCAAAACGCAACGTGGACACAGCACTATTTCACAGTGAAAAATGACCCTTTTTGGCAAAGTGCCTAGCTGTAGTTTTTGAACCCTAGCTCTGCCGACACCTAGGGAAACCTAGCAAACCTATACATTTTTGAAAACTAGACACTCAGGGGAATCCAGGATGGGGTGTCTTGACTGGCTCCCACCAGGTTCTGTTACCCAGAATCCCTTGCAAACCTAAAAAATTGTCAAATAACCCACATTTTCCTCACATTTCTGTGGTGAAAAGTTCTGGAATCTGTGTGGATCCACAAATTTCCACCCACCCCGCGTTCCCCAAAGTCTTCCGAGAAAAACGGTACCTCACTTGTGTAGGTAGGCCTAGTGCCCGCGACAGGAAACGGCGCAAAACGCAACATGGACACACCTCAATTTCACAGTGAAAAATGACCCTTTTTTGGCAAAGTGCCTAGCTGTAGTTTTTGAACCCTAGCTCTGCCGGCACCTAGGGAAACCTAGCAAACCTATACATTTTTGAAAACTAGACACCTAGCGGAATCCAGGATGTGGTGACTTGACTGCCTCTCACCAGGTTCTGTTACCCAGAATCCCTTGCAAACCTAAAAAATTGTCAAAAAAAACACATTTTTCTCACATTTCTGTGGTGGAAAGTTCTGGAATCTGCGTGGATCCACAAATTTCTACCCTCCCCGCGTTCCCCAAAGCCTTCCGAGAAAAATGGTACCTCACTTGTGTGGGTAGGCCTAGTGCCCGCGACAGGAAACGGCGCAAAACGCAACGTGGACACACCACAATTTCACAGTGAAAAATTACCCTTTTTTGGCAAAGTGCCTAGCTGTAGTTTTTGAACCCTAGCTCTGCCTGCACCTAGGGAAACCTAGAAAACCTATACATGTTTGAAAACTAGACACCCATGCAAATCCAGGATGGGTTGACTTGACTGCCTCTCAACAGGTTCTGTTACCCAGAATCCCTTGCAAACCTAAAAAATTGTCAAAAAAACCACATTTTCCTCATATTTCTGTGGTGGAAAGTTCTGGAATCTGCGTGGATCCACAAATTTCCACCCACCCCGCGTTCCCCAAAGTCTTCCGAGAAAAATGGTACCTCACTTGTGTGGGTAGGCCTAGTGCCCGCGACAGGAAACGGCGCAAAACGCAACGTGGACACACCACAATTTCCCAGTGAAAAATGACCCTTTTTTGGCAAAGTGCCCAGCTGTAGTTTTTGAACCCTAGCTCTGCCGGCACCTGGGGAAACCGAGCAAACCTATACATTTTTTAAAACTAGACACCCGGGGGATTCCAGGGAGGTATGGCTTGCATGGATCCCCCAACGTTTCCTTACCCAGAATCCCCTGCAAACCTCAAATTTAGCTGAAAAAATCACTTTTTTCACACATTTTTGTGTGGGAAAGTTGTGGCATCACTGGGCTGACACAAATTTCCTACCACCCAGCGTTCCCCCGGGTCTCCCGATTAATATGGTGCCTCACTCGTGTGGGAGGCCCAAGTACACGCGGCAGACAAGGGCCCAAAACTTATTGAGGCGACATCAAAATTGCCTATCTCAAAACGACCTGGTTTCGCAAGGGGGTCACCTGGGTTTTTGGCCCCGTGCTCGACGGCCATCTAGGGAAACCTACCAAACCCACACATTTCTGAAAACTAGACACCCGGGGAATTCCAGGGAGGTATGGCTTGCATGGATCCCCCAACGTTTCCTTACCCAGAATCCCCTGCAAACCTCAAATTTAGCTGAAAATATCACTTTTTCCACACATTTTTGTGTGGGAAAGTTGTGGCATCACCGGACTGACACAAATTTCCTACCACCCAGTGTTCCCCCGGGTCTCCCGATAAAAATGGTGCCTCACTCGTGTGGGAGGCCAAAGTACCCGCGACAGGCAAGGGCCCAAAACGTATTGAGGCAACATCAAAATTGCCTATCTCAAAACGACCTGGTTTTGCAAGGGAGTCACCTGGATTTTTGGCCCCGTGCTCGGCGGTTATCTAAGGAAACCTACTAAACCCACACATTTCTGAAAACTAGACACACGGGGAATTCCAGGGAGGTATGGCTTGAGTGGATCCCCCAACGTTTCCTTACCCAGAATCCCCTGCAAACCTCAAATTTAGCTGAAAATATCACTTTTTCCACACATTTTTGTGTGGGAAAGTTGTGGTATCACTGGGCTGACACAAATTTCCTACCACCCAGCATTCCCTCGGGTCTCCCGATAAAATGGTGCCTCACTCGTGTGGGAGGCCCAAGTACACGCAGCAGACAAGGGCCCAAAACGTATTGAGGCGACATCAAAATTGCCTATCTCAAAACGACCTGGTTCCAAGAGGTCACCTGGGTTTGACCCGTGCTCGGCGGCCATCTAGGAAACCTACCAGACCCATACATTTCTGAAAACTAGACACCTGGGATTCCAGGGAGGTATGGCTTGTGGATCCCCCAACGTTTCCTACCCAGAATCCCCTGCAAACCTCAAATTTAACTGAAAAAAATCACTTTTTCCACACGTTTTTGTGTGGGAAAGTTGTGGTATCACCGGGCTGACACAAATTTCCTACCACCCAGCGTTCCCCCGGGTCTCCCGATAAAAATGGTGCCTCACACGTGTGGGAGGCCCAAGTTCCCGCGACAGACAAGGGCCCAAAATGTATTGAGGCGACATCAAAATTGCCTATCTCAAAATGACCTGGTTTTGCAAGGGGTCACCTGGGTTTTGGCCCGTGCTCGGCGGCCATCTAGGGAAACCTACCAAACCCTCACATTTCTGAAAACTAGACACCCGGGATTCCGGGAGGTATGGCTTGCGTGGATCCCCCAACGTTTCCTTACCCAGAATCCCTGCAAACCTCAAATTTAGCTGAAAAATCACTTTTTCCACACATTTTTGTGTGGGAAGTTGTGGCATCACTGGCTGACACAAATTTCTACCACCCAGCGTTCCTCGGTCTCCCGATAAAATGGTGCCTCACTCGTGTGGGAGGCCCAAGTACTCGCGACAGGCAAGGCCCCAAAACGTATTGAGGCTGACATCAAAATTGCCTATCTCAAAACGACCTGGTTTTGCAAGGGGTCACCTGGGTTTTAGCCCTGTGCTCGGCGGCCATCTAGGGAAACCTACCAAACCACACATTTCTGAAAACTAGACACCGTGGGACTCCAGGGAGGTATGGCTGTGGATCCCCAACGTTTCCTTACCCAGAATCCCCTGCAAACCTCTAATTTAGCTGAAAAAATCACTTTTTCCATCACCAGGCTGACACAAATTTCCTACCACCCAGCATTTCCCCAGGTCTCCCAATAAAAATGGTGCCTCACTAGTGTGGGAGGCCCAAGTACCCGCGACAGGCAAGGGCCCAAAACATTTTGTGATAGGCAATTTTGATGTTGTCTCAATACGTTTTGGGCCCTTGCCTGTCGCGGGTACTTGGGCCTCCCACACGAGTGAGGCACCATTTTTATTGGGAGACCTGGGGAAATGCTGGGTGGTAGGAAATTTGTGTCAGCCCGGTGATGCCACAACTTTCCCACACAAAAATGTGTGAAAAAAGTGATTTTTTTCAGCTAAAATTGAGGTTTGCAGGGGATTCTGGGTAGGAAACGTTGGGGGATCCACGCAAGCCATACCTCCCTGGAATCCCCGGGTCTCTAGTTTTCAGAAATGTGTGCGTTTGTAGGTTTCCTAGATGGCCGCCGAGCACGGGGCCAAAACCCAGGTGACCCCCTTGCAAAACCAGGTTGTTTTGTGATAGGCAATTTTGATGTCGCCTCAATACGTTTTGGGCCCTTGCCTGTCGCTGGTCCTTGGGCCTCCCACATGAGTGAGGCACCATTTTTATCGGGAGACCTGGGGGAACGCTGGGTGGTAGGAAATTTGTGTCAACCCAGTGATGCCACAACTTTCCCACACAAAAATGTGTGAAAAAAGTGATTTTTTCAGCTAAAATTGAGGTTTGCAGGGGATTCTGGGTATGGAAACGTTGGGGGAGCCACGCAAGCCATACCTCCCTGGAATCCCCCGGGTGTCTAGTTTTCAGAAATGTGTGGGTTTGGTAGGTTTCCCTAGATGGCCGCTGAGCACAAGGCCAAAAACCCAGGTGACCCCCCTTGCAAAACCAGGTCGTTTTGTGACAGGCAATTTTGATGTCGCCTCAATACGTTTTGGGCCCTTGCCTGTCGCGGGTACTTGGGCCTCCCACACGAGTGAGGCACCATTTTTATCGGGAGACCGGGGGAACGCTGGGTGGTAGGAAATTTGTGTCAGCCCGGTGATGCCACAACTTTCCCACACAAAAATGTGTGAAAAAGTGATTTTTTCAGCTAAAATTGAGGTGTGCAGGGGATTATGGGTAAGAAAACGTTGGGGGATCCACGCAAGCCATACCTCCCTGGAATCCCCCGGGTGTCTAGTTTTCAGAAATGTGTGGGTTTGGTAGCTTTCCCTAGCTGGCCGCCGAGCACGGGGCCAAAAACCCAGGTGACCCCCCTTGCAAAACCAGGTCGTTTTGTGATAGGCAATTTTGATGTTGCTTCAATACGTTTTGGGCCCTTGCCTGTCGCGGGTACTTGGGCCTCCCACATGAGTGAGGCACCATTTTTATCGGGAGACCTGGGGGAATGCTGTGTAGAAGGAAATTTGTGGATCCACGCAGATTCCAGAACTTTCCCACAACAGAATTTTGAGGAAAATGTGTTGTTTTTTTTACAAAGTTTGAGGTTTGCAAGGGATTCTGGGTAGCAGAACCTGGTGAGAGCCAGACAAGTCACCCCATCCTGGATTCCCCTTGGTGTCTAGTTTTAAAAAATGTACAGGTTTTCTAGGTTTCCCTACGTGCCAGCTGCGCTAGGGCTCAAAATCCACAGGTAGGCACATTGCTAAAAAAAAGTCGGAGCCTATTTGGCTTTCTGCCGCCCTGGGGGGGAATCGGGGGAGGGGGTTCACCCCGATATGCCCCCAAGGGGGGCAGAAAGACTGTGGCTATTTTTTGTGGGGGTGGGGGCATTGGTATGACCATTTTGGGCAGCCCCCACCCACACGCATAGAAAAAGCCTGCGTAATTGCTGGCGCCTAGTGGGCTTTCTGCGCCCCCATGGGGCAGATCAGGGGCCACTGCCCCCATCTGCCCTCCCGGGGGGCAGAAAGCCTGGAATTTCTCTGGGGGTGGGGTGGGGGTATTGTCATGCCCATTTTGGGCAGCCCCTACACGAATAAAACAAAAAAATCCCTGGTTTATAGTGGGCTTTCTGCCCCTCCGGGGGGGGCAGATTGGGGGCTACAGCTCCCATCTGCCTCCCGGGGGGGCAGAAAGACTGTCATATTTGTGGGGGGGGGTGGGGGCATTGGCGTGCCCGTTTCGGGCAGCCCCCACCCTAAAAAAAATTGCGCAAAAAAAAATCCCTGGCGTTTAGTGGGCTTTCTGCCCCCCCAGGGGGGCAGAAAGGCTGTAATGGTGGCGGGGGTAGGGGCATTGGCATGCCCGTTTCGGGCAGCCCCCAACTTAAAACAAATTGTGCAAAAAAAAATCCCTGCCATTTAGTGGCTTTCTGCCCCCCCAGGGGGGCAGATTGGGGGCTACTGCCCCATCTGCCCCCCAGGAGGGGCAGAAAGGCTGTAATGGTGGTGGGGGGTGGGGGCATTGGCGTGCCCGTTTAGGGCAGCCCCCACCCTAAAAGAAATGCACAAAAAAAAATCCCTGGCGTTTAGTGGGCTTTCTGCCCCGCCGGGGGGGAGATTGGGGGCTACTGCCCCATCTGCCCCCCTGGGGGGGCAGAAAGACTGAATTATGCCCATTACTTTATGGGGGGAGCGAAGGCCCTTGCCCAAGGGGCCGCTCCCCCCTCCCTGGTGTCTAGTGGATGGATCCCTGCTTGGGGATCGCCCTCCTGGGGCGATCCCCAAGCAGGGATCCACTGGGGAGGGGTACCATTGGAAAGGGGAGATTCTCCCCTTTCCAATGATACCTCTCCCGTCTTTCTACGTGCTCAGGGGGCTGAGATAGCCCCCTGAGCACGTAGAAAGTGAAACTGAAATGAGCCTAGAGGCTCATTTCAGTTTCGGTTTCTGTGAAATGACGTCAGCGCAACGTGCGCGCTGATCGTCAATTCACAGAAATGGCGGGGTGGCCCTCGTGAGCTGGGGAAGCTCTTCCCCAGCTCCCGAGGTCACAGGGGAGAAATAGAAATCCCTCTGCTGTCTGCAGCAGAGGAATTTTGTGCCCCTGTCCTCATGACGGAATGGTTCCGTCATGAGCACAGGGGCACCGATGCTCATGACGGAACCATTCCGTCATGAGCATCGAAGGGGTTAATTGACGTTAATGATGCCCCTGTGCTTTCTAAAAACCAATTGTTGGAATTGATTGCTTGGTGTTGCTTTTCCAAAAATTACTATCATTTGGAAATGTTCTTCCAGTATTTCATATAAAGCTTGGTGGTATAGTATCTGTTCTCAACATGGACTAGATAGAGCGTTTTCTAGTGGTTATAAAGCTGACATTGATTTCTTTTGGTTACCTCTTACTACTTTTTTAGATGATATCATTAAACAGATACCAGCTACTGATTGCATATTATCAGAGAACTCTAATCTACCTTGAACTCTCTCAATGAATGAATTATATAAATAATTTTTCAATTATTGATTGCTATACAGTTATACTACATTTGATGACCTTTATTTATGGTCCTTCAACGTATTGATGTTTTAGGTATTTATTAAGCTTATACTTGCTTCCCATATTTATTCCTCGGATTCCCTCTCCCCCTCCTTTTTTCCTGTTTCTTCCCAGCATTCAGAAAATGTTTAAAAAATGGCATTTTGTATATGTACTTAATTTATTTGATAGTCTACCTTTGCAATGCATGATTTAATTATCTCTGATTTCCTTATTATAGAGTGTGTATTGTACTTTGTACTTTTTATAATGCAATGTATGATTTAATACTTTTTTGTTTTTTCAATGAAGCCATTTGAACTTTAAAAAAATGGAAATTATATGCAGGCACCATCCTATTCAGAACATGTCATTATATGCTTATGATTGACAGGTCACGCTGAACACCTGCCTGTTGACAAAAACTGCACTTGTTGAGGCTGCAAGTAGATGAGAAGTCTGGCCGTGCTATGTTCATTGGGTAGATGCCTATTCATATAGCTAATAGAAACCCACAGTTTTGCACACTTGAAGATATTAATTGGCTCATTAAACATAGCCAATGTAGTAATTTTATGCTATAGCAATGTACCTCAAAGCCTCACACAAACAACCAAGGGGCATATCAACAAGGGCCTTATCTCCGCTTTTTTGGCTTTAAAAGCCAAAAAAGCGGAGATAAAACTATCGCCCTATTTACAAGTGGGTGCTAACATGCATTAGCGCATGTTAGCACCCGTTTTCCCGACGCCTCGCTTTGCATTTCTAATGAGATGCAAAGTGGGCGTCACTGGGCAGTACTGCTTGTAAATTATCGCTGATGTGCACATCGCGATATTTACAAGCAGGCCCACGCATTTTAGCAGACGTTAGTTTTTGGCGAAAACCGTGGTTTTCGCCAAAAACTAACGTCTGCTAAAATGCTGACTTACCTATACTTTACATTGGGGTTGATTATGCTGATATGACCACAGGGTCGTATCAGCAAGGTTATCACCGTTTTCCATGGAACATCGCTGGAAAACCAGCGATGTTCCATGGAAAACACCGCTATCGCAGGAATAATTATCGCCATTGCGCTATGCGTTGTTAATACAGCGCTAGCATGGCGATAATTTCCAGCGATAGCCGGGGATAAAAAATCTCACGCAAAGCGCGCCCAGCGATAATTATCGCTGCCGCTTGATAATATGCCCCCAATTTCTTTAGGAAGGCAATAGGTACTGAGGTGTTCTCTTCCAGTGCCCTTCTCAATGCACTGTTCCTATGGCTGTGATGTACATGCAAATTCCTATCTACCCCTCTGTAAGACATGCCATGTATCCTTTCCAGATGAAAGTCTGTAGAAAAGGACACAGAGGGCCTGATTAGCAAAGGGCCTCCGCATTCGTGGCGGACGCCCCACAGTGGTGGGACAGTCTCCGCACTAGGGTGGAATCCTGCAATTAGAATTCTCATTGCAGAGATTATGTTCAGAGTGGGGAGACTACTCCATGACTGCGGGGCCTCCACCATGAGTGCGGAGGCCCTTTATGAATTAGGCCCAGAGTGCATTACATACACCATGTATGTATTCCAATTCCCCCATCCAACAAACAGTGAAATTGATTCTTACTGCTGTACAGTAATACTCGCCGTTCCCTCAGTCAGATCTTGTGAAAATTGTTTAGTCCTAACCTGGTATGCTCACTATGTATATCATGCCAGCTTTGCCTCCAACTTTGACTGGCTCCTTTTTGAGTCACAAGGCCACTACTCTTTATCACACAGTGAGGTCACTGAGGGTTTCCAGTATCTTGCCTGTTTGTGTGGTGAAAGATAATCTTCAGTTGAGGTACCACTTGACAGCCAACAGCAGAAGGCGATAGAGAAATATGTCCTTGGGTTGTGCCAGAGCTCATGAATGTCCCCTACATGGTGTACATTTGTGTTCCCATGTCTTGGGTGCCTGACAACGTTAGTCTGGTGTTGACATTTTTGTGGATTTTATATTTATGTGTATTACTAACAGTGTGCAGAACTTAGATTTTATCTCAAATATACATCTGCACACTGACGTATTGCTAATGCATTTGAAGCAAATTTGCTATGACTTGTAAAAGTGTGTTATTCAGGCTTATGATAACTACGCCTCAATTTAGGACTCAATGCCATCTTGTTTGAAATGGATGTCTCTTTCTGCATGTTCACTGTTTTTTATTTCTGCAGCACACAGTCAATCAGAGTGGTGTGTTTAGTTCCATTGACGTTGTTCTTGCTGTTTCAAAGAAAACTTTCCAACAAGGATACAGTAATGTTGCATTTCCACTAGCTTACTGTATTGCATTCATTCATAATAGTTTGCTGTTGTTCATGTAACCAGTTTGTCCTGCCATCTCCAGATGACATTATCATAGAGTGGGCAGAATCAATATTCATGTGGCAAGATAGTGTTTAGATGCTGCTAAGGCAATATAACGTTTCATAGAACCGTGCTCTGATTTGCTGAGAGTATAATTATTTTGCTCACACCAAGATCATTTTGCAGAACTCGATGATTTCCTATGAAATAAGACTGTATGTAAACCCTCAATTTTGGGGGTGAGCAAGAAGTCTTGCCAATGCTAATGGGGATGATGTCTGTTTTTCAATTGATTTTGCTGCTCCCTTGGGGCTTAGAATTATTCTGATTTTGCACTTTGTTCTGTATTGTCCTTTACTGAGAGCCTTCATGCCAATAGCTTGTGCATTTACATTTATGATTCCTATACTGCAGGTTTTGCATTTTTGTAATCTTTAAAAATTCGATTCCTGCTCTAGAACTCGTTTATTGAGTCTGTTATTACATCGACTGTATTTTGAAATAATGTAAGGTGCCTTATCTCTGGTCATATTACCTCATGAAATTGAGGTTTAACACCATCTGTAATTCATCCATCTGTGAGCATTGAGTTGACGTAATATTTTGGGGTGTACAAACTTTAGGTGTTCCATGAATCCAGAAAAGTATCCTGTTTTTTTTTAATTTTGGCCCTAGCCTCACACTAATCTAGTGTGTACACAGAGGCCTAGGCATGTCCTTTGACTTGAGTGAGATCCTGGACCTGTCCTGTGACCTGAAGGGGTGCACTAAGCATGCACTCATTGTACAGACATCAGACTAATCTCCTGGTCATGGGTTTAGTACATAGAGTGTTGAGGGCAGCGTACTGTGTTTTGTGAATCCATTGTTGTGACCAGACCTTTTTATCTGTGTCACTGAAGTAGAAGCCTACTAGCGCACTTGTGTAAAGTTTTACTTCTATGCCCTAAGTTGGATCTTATTGCTAACATCCCAACTGTACCTTGTGCGTGTTTGAGTATTGGACATGTGTAATACATGCACGGTGGGTATGCATAAACTGGAGTACTGTAGGCCTGTGTGATCCATTTTGGATACCCCAACCCTGACCTGTGCACAATATGAAGGTTCAGTTGTTTTCCCAGGTGGCAGAAGTGTGTTGCTGACATTCCTGAAGCTGGACGTAGGGGATCTAGATACTGAAGCTGGGAAAGAGGAGGCAAGACTCCTTTAGAAATTTGATTAGACCTTTTGCTGAGAGGAGCTGCTGATTAGTCTTCCCAAATCCATGCCATTTGGTAGATGATGAGTGTGAAGCGTGGGTCTGCAGTCTCTGTGGTTTAAGGTGAAAGGGAACCCGTAGGTGAGGCCACCCTCTGCTCTTTTCACTGATCACTCTTCAGTGTGGCCGATAACAACCAGGTGCAGAAAACGTACACCTATTTGTGCCTCCATTATGGGTTTTCCCGGCTGGAGACTATCCCTCTGTGAGGAGCATTACTCTAAACAAAGCCTGTCTGGAGAGGTGCCTAGAGAACACCCTTGAAAGGAGGACCACCCAAAAAGGTTGGATTTCCATCTCCTGGCTGCTTTGACTGCATAAACGTGGGACCCACTAAACTCTTTATGGTTCCAGTTCCAAGTTCTCTATGACCAAAGAAGAGAGAGCTTCGCAATATACTCAGGGGCATATTCTCAAGGAACTATCGCCGAGTTAACGGCACTTTATCTCAGCCAAAGTCGCGATAAAATTATCGCCCCATTCACAAGCTGGTGCTAACAGCGGATACCACCAGTTTACTTGCAAAAGCATCCGCAAAAAACATCGCCACAGATGACCCCGGAAACTATCGCTAATGAGATGCAGAGTAGGCGTTCCCGAGCAAAAAGCCGCAACAACACCACACCTCAACATTCTCAACGACCAGCCACTTCGGCGGTAAGACCACAAAACAGGCGATAAGGCGCGTTAGCAGCAGGAAATTAACACCTGCTCCGACCTGGTGTAAAGTCGGACGACAACCTGCACCATCAAAGGGAGCCCAGCCCAGAGCCACACATGAAGAACAACAGATGCCATGGAGCCACTCACCATGCATCCAGAAGCCCCGAGAGGGCAACAACACTCACCGCCACCAGCCCCAGGACCGCCACCCCCCCCTGGAACACCGCCCCCGGACCACCACAGAGGCAGCGCAGACAAAGACAGCGGACCTTCAGGAAATTCACCAGCCTCACAGACCTAACACCAGACAACGTCAATGCCCACTACAGGCTCAAAAGTACAACCATCCTCCACATCCTGAACATCATTGCCCACAGGCTGACGGTACCAACACAGCGGACAACCAACATCCCTCCGCAGACAAAGCTGCTGGCTGTGATGCACCTGTTGGCCTCTGGTACCTCCCAACCAACAACCGCCAGAGTCGGAGGAGTCGCACAGCCAGCCCCATCCAAGTTCCCCACACCTGTCCTGGATGCCATCATCAGCTAGGTACCCCAGTACCTATACGTCCCCCACAATGCGCAGGAACAGCTGGAGACCAAGCAAGGACTATACGCCATAGCTGGATTCCCGCACGTGTTGGGGGCAATCGACTGCACACATGTCCTACTTGTGCCCCCTGCTGACACTGCACACAAGTACCGCAACAGAAAGCACACGCATCCCATCAACGTGCAGGCAATAGTGGGGGACTCTTCACCAATGTTGTAGCCAACTACCCAGGCAGTGTGCATGATCCCTTCCTCTTCCGACAGTCCAACATCAACCAGCGCTTCCAGGATGGCACCTATGGAAATGCACTGCACGTTGGCAAGTACCAAATGAACACACCACACCCCTCAACTCCACAATCATTCAACTCACAACTCTGGCACTGCACACGTCACAAAATCACATACAACATGCCAAACAACATGCCCACCCACCAGACACGACAGCACAACTTACTGTGGCAACCATGGTCAGCCATATACATGAGCCATCAACGGCATGGCACCTCAGCCACACAATACCGGAATGTGGGGAGAGGTGGGAACCAGGCATGTGCGAAGGAGGCAAGTCACCCATGAATGAGAATGTACACAATGCCAAGTGTGGCGGAGATGTGCTGGACAGACTGCAGTATGCAGACCACAGACATATCCATGTCTACATGCACTGCTGGTGTCTGGAGTGTAGTGGACAGTGGACGCAACCATGTCACCCCAGCCAGTGGGGAAGCCCAAGGAAATGTAGCTTGTGACGTCCCCCCCTGTAAGCGTGTGCGGAGTGGGTTGGCCCGGCGTACGCCAGGCCAGCGTAGGGGTGTGAATAAAAAGCACGTATCTCTGGGCGTGGTTCTCTTCCGGAATGCCCAACGTGTCTGCTAGGGCGGCGCCTCCCACCCCGCCATGAGGCCAACGCCGTCGCCTTGAGCGGTGTGGCCTGCGATCCTGTGCGCCTGGTCCCCGAACCCGTCATGCCCGCTCCTGCGCAGCCAGGCCTCACTGCTCACCTGCCGACACTGGCATGTGTCAAAGAGGGCCCACCACGTGCCGGCGCAAGCTCCAAGCCCGAAGCCCGTGACCGTGGCAGCCTCCTCAGACCACCACGGCCTCCACGACACAGGCCCGCTTTACTCCTTTTTCATTGACGTACTCCACCGCTGCCTCGGTCTTACACTACGGTCGAGTAGGTCACACATGTGGAGCTGAGTCTTGATTTCTGCATGGCGGAGTTCATATCATTGTACGCAAGGAGACGAGTAAGAGGAAGACGCGGTTCAGTCCGGAGGAGAAAAGGATCATCGTTACGGAGGTGATCGAACACTGCCGACAACTGCTCTGGTGACACAAACTCTGTGCATCGCGGGCCAACGACACGTGGCTGTGGGCCCCTGCTGACCGCTGCCTCGGGCCTACACTGCGGTCGAGTAGGTCACACATTGGGAATTCAGTCATGAATCATTTATGGCAGACTTGACATCATTGTACTGGCCTCATCGCAGACTGCATCCCCTTTCAGCTCCGGTGCCACTAAGTCTGTTCCCCGACATCCATGGACACTTTCTGGTTGAACTTTGGTGGCGACTGAGTCTATGGACTGGGGTTTGTCTTCATCATCATGTCGGTGATACTGACCTTTGTGGCAAAAACGAGGCTGTAGCATTCCACTCCTCCATTTGCCGCTTCCGGCCAGCTCCTGCCCTCTGCATTATGCCCTGGAGGACACCTTCCACTGTCCCCCGCAAACCTCTGCTACATTCACAACCGACATCGACGAGGACCCGCTCACCTCGCGTGGCCCTATCTCACTGCACCGCAAGTCACCGTCCCGTGGCGGTGTGCCTGTGCCAGCCGCAGTGCATCCGGGGCCACTAACTCTGTGCAGCTCAAGTCATGGCCCCTGTCTGATAGCATATTGGATGGCCTCTGGGTCGATGGACTGGGGGTCATCAAGGCCATGAGTCTGTGGCCCTGCACTGTCTGCTGCCTCCGGCCTCAACTGCGACCCACCTGGGCTCACACATCAAATCGAGTCCTGGCCTGCCCGGACGTCGCATCACCACAGGATGCACCCGCCACCACCTCCAGGACCAACTCCAAACAACAGATGCTAGAGTCGTAAGTGTCTTACTGCCAGACTATCAGAGTTGCTCACACCAGTCGTGGGTGCCATCATCAGCTTGTTCCCTGCTCAGCTCTTCAGGTGCCACTAACTCAGTGCACCACAAATCATGGACCATTCTGCGTGCATGTTGGGTGAACACTGTACTTTCTCCGGCAACCACCATGATGCTTCACAGTTGTTTCTGTTATGCTGGTGTTTTCTGTTTCCGCTTTCATTGTGATCACTGTTCAAGTTGTTGCCAGCACCAACGACTCCATGAGGGCTGGCTTACACTCAACCCACACACACATCCAGCACATACGTCACTGTACATGTGACCATGCCAATAAAGGTGTCGAGCGCACGTGCCCGTAGCCAGTTCAACTAACTATCTGAGTGTGTCCGTGTGCTCATGATGTATGCATTTGTGCCCCGGGCACTACAACATTACATTGTGCCGTGTACAGAGGACGCAGCCATGTCACCGCAGGCAGCGGGTGGGACATTGCACATGTAGCTTTGTCGTCCCCCACTCAATACATAAGTGTGGGGGTGTGGATGATCATCCCTTGGATCTGGGTGTGGTTCAGTACTGGAAATGTGAAGGCATGTGTCTGTTGCAGTGTGGGTCTCCGTTGGGGAGTGTAGGTGGGCCCTGATGGGACTTAGACACCCACGTATGTGATCTAGTTCGGCTTCCATGAGGTAGTGCCCCACCCGCACATGTTCGGCCACCCCCTTCTGGCAGTCTGACACCTGGCCTTGGAATGCGATGTGTGCTTCGGTGGGCAGCTGGGAGCCAGCCGGGGTAGTGGGTGCGTCCAGCTGTGTTGTCTGTGCAGGGGGTGGGGTATCCTCGATGCAGCGGTGCTGCCCTGCTCCTGGAGGTCGATTGCCTAAGATGTCCATGGACTGTTGTGGGGCGTGGGTGTCGGAAGTGTGGTGGTTCTCTTCAGCATCACTGTAGAGTTTTCTGGTCTGCTCTGCTGGAGGTGTTGTTTGTCCCTCTGCAATGTGTAGGGGAGATGCTTGTTGACATTGTGTTGGCATGTATGTTGCCGCATTGTTCAAGTTTACATACAGACTTCATGACAATGTACATTGTTACTGTTTGGGAGGGGCAGACTATTTGATGCGGGACAGTGGACATTTGGACTACATGACATAGGTGAGGTTGTACACGTACATTTGCATCTCACAGTTTCCTGCTATGTCAGATGTGATTGGCCATTTTCTATGCACAGGCGGACCCAGTTGTGTCCTCTGTTCTGCAGTGTAGGTGTTGGACTGTGTACCACATTGTCGTCCATGTGGGTGTGCTGTCATTGCTATGTGTGTGTGCTGCATTGTGTGGTAGTCGCACCTGCAGCTGTGATTTTGCTGCCCCTTATCCCTTGGAGGCGGTGTGCCTTTGGCTTTTGTGCTTTTGAGGTGCTGTGATGTTGGCGACTTGGGTCATTTGTGCTCTTGGACGGTTTTTGTACTCTTGTGCATTGTTTGTCTGCAGATGTGTTGTTGACGTCAGAGGTTGTTTGTGCAGGTGGATGTGTCAGAGTGTGGCCTGCTCCTTTCCGGATGTGGTCCACACTCAGCCACCTCAGTCTCGAGGCGTGCACAGTGTCATGGTGATTGTACTCCAGCCATGCTGCTGGCCATGTGGTGTCACTTGCATTGTCAGTGTGGCTCTCACATACGCATCTTTGCTGTGTTTTGCACGGGTGCATGTGTGTGTCGTGGACTTGGTGATGTGTGGGGTGTGACCCCTTTGGGCACATGGTGGACGGGGGCCTACTTGATGTTTGTATGTGTGCTGCAGTGTGCCACGGGGATCAGGGACATGACCCAGGGTCATTGTGGGTGTGCGGTGTGCTACACGTCGTTGTGCATTTGTGACATTGTGCCCGTCCCCACAGTCCCTGTTCGTTACTCACCCTGTTGCTGTTGTGTCAGGTCATGTCGAGCAGTGTCCGGACTCCCGACTCCTTGCACAGTCTCCACACTGATGACTGTGGCCGCCATTTGCTCCAGCTCCTCCTGTGGCGCAGGACTCCCACCTCCATTCGCCGTTGCTGCCTTCCTGTTGGCAGCGAGTTTCTGCTTGGTTAGGCTTTTCACATCGTGCCAGCGCATCTTGGCCTCCTCGACACTCCGGCTGCATTCACGATGGAATGCCATTTTTCCGTCTGTGTTGCCAATGACACGGTGGAGGTGACGGACAGTTGTTGTTGGTGCTCTGTCACCTCCGTGATGACGATCCGGTTGTCATGCGGACTGTACCTTGTCTTCCTCTTCCTCTTCTCCTTGGCTTTCCCCGACCCAGAGGTTCCTTGCTGGTGGTCTGTGGGGCTTGTGGGGTTCGCGTTGACCTGGGCACTCGTTCCGGGTGCCTCCATGTGGCTACGCAGTTTATTTTGTTTATGGTGTGTTTTTCTTGTTCAGCTTTTATAGTGCATTTTCCCGCATGACGCGTGGGGATTGCAGGCCTGTCGCTGGTCATCGCTGATTTTTGTATCGCGGTTGGCCTCATCGCAACTTTATTCGCGTTCGTGTTTCGCATTTTTGCGGCGTTGCGTTAATTTTAACGCGGTCATTTGACGCGTTATCATGTGGCAATCGCATGGTGCCGCCAGGTTGGGAATACTACGTTAAGACGGCGTTGTTTTCCCGCGATAGACTGCGATGTGCAAAGTTGCGTTAAGCTAAACTTGCGGTGGTTATCACACGTTCTTGAGAATATGCCCCTCAGAGTACTAAGGTGCAATCAGATCTGGTGCCTGACTGGTAGCCAAGTTCCCAGATGTGAGGGGACCATCTGAGTTCTAGAAGACTTGACTACCTGACCTGAAGTGTCTAGAGACCAGCCTGCCTTCCAAGAGAGGGAGGGAGCCTGCAACCCTACAGGAGGAGTGTCTGTCCAGGAGGAGTGAGGTGAGCATGACCCCAATGCAGCAGGTCTACAGAAGCAGAGAACCCTGAAGAGTGATATGTGTACCCTGCTATGAGACAACCCCGGACTTTCAAGTGTGATTGCTGGTGGGTGTCATGAAGCTGCAGTGCAACCTTAGCCACTGAGCCCAGTTGCAGCGTGACTTGAACCTCTGAGCCCCACCTGTGAAGCTGCAGCATGACCTGAGAAACTGAGCCTGATCTGTGAAGTACGACATGACCTGAGCCACTGAGTCTGATATGTGATGCTGCAGTGTGACCCGAGCTGCTGTTCCTGAAACCATAGTGTGGCCTGCAGCCACTGCACCTTGACCTAGAGCTTCTGTGTGACCTGAGACGTTGGTGTGTCTGAAGCCATAGTCCACCATCCAACCAAAGAGGCCTGTGTAAGGCCTTACCATCTGCTTATACCCGGCCTTGCATTGGTACACCTATCCAGCCCCAAACAGCTCTAGCAGGGTTGCACCGAGCACCCGGCTGACAAATTGTGAGAAGATCCAGCACTGAATTGAGGGGCCATCCCTGACTGCGCAGTAATACCCAGAAATAACTGCTGAGCAGACCAAGAAGAACTGCAGGCTCACACTGAGCCCGGAAGAGGGTCATCAAGCAAGCATAAGAGGAGATGGATGGCAATCAAGAAGTGCCATCCCATCCATGGAATGAAAGAGACAATTTAGGGGAGAACCAGAGAACTGAGTTACAAATGCAGTGCGCTAATGCAAGAGTATAAGGTTATCGGCACCTAAGTCTAAACAAGCTAGAACCAGACCTGGGGAAGGATCCGCCTGGAACATCAAGGAGGGGACCGGTGGGAATAGTGGGAAGAGGTACCAACCTACTCTAGCACCAAGATACTAAATTGCATTGTGTACATTTTCACATGTCGAGTATTCAGTTCTTGGGTGCGTTATAATACTTTTGTTCTTGAAAGTCAAGCATTGGGTAGGAATATCATTTATTAGACTAATGTGTGTTTGTTGAGTGCTAAGCTCAAGCACCCCCACACTACCAAAATGTGAAGCCTGCGATTGCTTGCCATTGCTACCACTGAGAGGCAAGAGCCGACGGGGTTGTACTTGGATCGGTTTGTAGAGCCTTTGGTGTAGGGACCCCAGGACATCAGAGAAAAATGACCTCAACCCTCAAGGTTGGAGCCTATAAGCCTCTAGTTGCCGGAGGCCCCTGAAATAAGTCTGACAGTATATTTTAAAGAATCGATTATATTAGGGCTTGCAGACAGCTGTACTATCAAACCATACCTAAAAATGCACAGGACAGTGTTAGGCCAGGAATATTCTGTGCATTGGTAGACGGACATGTACACCTGTCCTGAGTGGCCAACTGCATATGAACCTGGTATCCTGACTTTTATTTCAACATGCTAATCCAGCATGGGCACAGAGGACCTTCTTTTGACATGCATGACTTCATAGTTGATAGTGGAATACTGTCACTATCATGGGCATAAACATAAAGCGGTGGTGACAGCGTACCATGTTTTTAAATTTTTTTGTGAAGGCAGACTTTTTTATCGGTATCAGTGAGAGTGTGTGGCCTACTGACCCCTCCCATGTAAAGTTCCGATGTTGTGTGAAATGCAGAACCTTGCACTAACATTCTGTGTGCATGCTGAATGCCTGTGAGTGTACAGTAAGCCTGTGACATTGGCAGTACTAGGATTTTGTGTCTTTGTGAGTCTGAGTACTGAAGCCAATGGAATTTAATTTTGAAGGATGTTTCTAGGTCAGGCCTGCCTTTTTGTGTGTCCCTGAGTCCTATTTCAGAAAGGCTGATAACAACCAAGATCTAGAAACTGACGCCTTATTATGTCCATGTTGCGGGTGCTCCACCTCCATAGAGGTAGCCCCGGTGGTACCTGCTGCAAGAAGTATAACTTTCCTCAAAGGCTGTGTCCGAAGATCATCCTGAGATCCACACATGAAAAAGAACCAATCCACACTGGTTCCCAAGCCTGAGGCAAGGGATCCATTTCATGGTTTTCCACAGGCGCTCACCCCAACTCCCATGCTACTCTGACCCTGGGCATTATTGGACCCTTCAATCCCTTGCTTGGAGCATTGACACTCAGGATGTCTTCTGCACTTGCTTGACAGGATTCATGCCTCCCAGGATTGCGGCTGCCCCATGTAGCATGCTCAATTGTGACCTCAACCCCACACATCATCAGCACAGCTATTCCTGCCCCTGTGCAGGCACATCAACAGTCACCACAGTATGCTCCATCAGACTGGAAGCATAGGATTTGAGGATCCTGCAACTTGAGGATCTACCACAGGATTCAAAGATCCCACAGCTCCTTAGATGTGGGACATCTAATGCAGGATTCAAAGATCCCACAGTCTATAAATATACACCCAAGACATGGCCATGTACTTGGTGATCCTTCCTGGTGATGAGAGTAAGGCTCTGCCTGAGCTCAGCTCTTCACCTGTGTTCCTCTGCTTGGGTTCTGTGTTTCACTTATGTTTCTGGCTCTCTAGCTGAGTCAACCTTCAAACCAGATTCCAAATTCATCCACTTAGATGTTTTCTGCTTGTGGCACATCTTGGAATCTCTTCTGCAGCCTCAAATCAGAGAATTTGCTTGCATCATAGGAGCTACTCAAACAAAAATATGCATGAATTGAAATTGATGTAAGAGCAGGAAGTAACAGTAGTCATGTGTTCTGTTTAGTGTAAAAGAGTCACCACTTGTTAGAGACTGCAGAACTCCTGTGAGAGCCTCTTTTTGATAAGACCAGATGTGTGACTACAACCCGACCACATCTTTTGTGTGCTTTTTCTCATATCCCTATCCCCCTTCCCTCCTCTTTGCCATCATTATCAAGCACAGTCTTGAACATGTTCAGCATTGCCAAGTGAAAGAGACTTCTGCATTCCATGTAGTTCTCGCAATAACATTCAGATCTACAGGTTAGTGGTAACTTGAGTCTGACAATCCAAACCCTGTGTCTGAAACATGTGTGTGAAAGTGGATACTGTCCAACTCAATTTGCTCTAGTCCCATCTTCTTCCGGGAAGAAAGAAGTGCTTTGCAGAGAACTTGAAGTGTTGCTTTGTAACCAGGGCTGTTGTCTGCCTGACAGTCAGTCTCCCAGAAGTGAGTGATGGGATATCACTTGAAGTCAACATTTTCTGCTGGAAGAGCTGAGAGTCTGCCTGAAGAGCCTAGATGCCTACCTGCCTGCCTGATAGAGGGAAGAAGTGTGCCTGGCCCTGCAAGAGAAGACTGTCCAGGAGGAGAAGTCTGTGTGTGTTCCAGATGAAGGAAATACCTGAGAAAGCTGATTATCCAAGAGAAAGTGCCAGGAGAGACACTGTGATGTGAATTTGTCTCGCCAACCTCCCTGCAGAGTTTTTGGAGACGGCTATGTCAAGTTTATTTCAGAATCATGTCACTGACAGCTGGCCATGGCCTCAATCATTGAGTGTTACCAGTGAAGAGTGAATGACTGTGTCACCATAAGTGGAAAGCTCGATCTGGCCAGGAGTTGCTAGTGTCCAAGAGCTCACAGTCAGAGTATTTGCTCTAGAGGCTTCAACTACCCCAACAAAGTGCATGCCCTTTTCCAAAGTCTTTGAGCCATCGCTGATGAGTTCAGTACTTCTATAAAGGCATGCCTTCCTGAGTCCATCATTTGAAGGCAGTACGGGTTGGTTGCATCCACCACACATAAGGACTGCAAAAAGCAATCTTGCAAGTAAGCCTTGGAGCTTAGCCTAGCTGAGAATGAGAGACACATAGACTCACAGTTTATTTCACCAAGCCTATTGGAGACTAGTATTTTGTCAATAAAGAAATTATAAACTGTTGAACTAAGCTGACTATTGAAATTAGTGGGAACATTTGAGCTAGCTCCACCTGAGCATAATGATGCCTAGACCTAAATGAGTACAGAAAACAGTCGGTCCTGGACCTTATTGTCAAGCAAGACAAATTTAGGAAAAATTACGATTTAGGTACAATTTGTATGCATGCATATAGTTAGCAAAAGGTTTTGAATCCAAACACACTCCTTTGATGTGCACCAGGCATAAAGGCAAACTTGGTACCTATTGGCTTTGTAAAAACATTTCTGTTTATTATTCACAGATACATTTAAAAATGGTAGATACTCTACCATACTCAGTTGTAGAAAGGAGAGGTTGCTCCAGGAAGGGGGTGCAAAAAGTGGTGCTCATTTGTGAGATAGGTAGAGCAAAAAAATGGGAAGGAAATCAAAGTAAGGAGAATTCAAACCACAAACATCATTATAATCATTCTGGAAGGTAACTGGTTGTAATTCACAACAAAACCAGTTAGATAAGGCCTGTCCACCATAAAGTCATTTCCATATAATTATTTTTGTTAATTTCCAAAAACAGAGAGGTATCATCTGTAGCTCGGACGGGGTAGTGGTGACGCATGGTACAGGCCCACTAAGGGATAAGCGTCGACGTTTCGACCCGACTTGAAAGCACAGAGGGTAACTACATCCTCAGCTGGCGTGTCTTCCTCAGGACAAGGGAAAAGTGGGGAGACAACCTAGGAAATTAATCATAAATGGGAGGTTTTTAGTGCCAAGAAGTGAATAATAAATAAATAAAAGGCCTGGATGTGCCTATTTGACTAACCTATTCAAGGTGCTCATTGATCACGGCTCCCGGGGATGCGAAATCTGTAAAAGGAGGGGGAAGTGCACATCAGATATCCAATATTTAATTACGGATATGTTGACATTAGCCACTAAGTCAAAAATTCGCTTGTCCACACTTTCGTTGCGGTATAGGAACAATATTTCCAACACTTAAACGGATGAGGGCAACTCAAAATCCCATCCTAGTTATTCCATACCATGTGACATATATATATAAATGGTGAATCAATCGCCATCTGAAACAAATAATGAAATGGCCTCCAGTTAGTCAGAAACCCCGATATATTGGGAACCAAACCGTGAAGAATTGAGCCCACACTGTACTTTACCTAGATTACTGCGGCAGCCCTGGGAGAAGTCGACACCTTGCTCGTCAGCGCAAGACTGACCCAAGATATGTGTTTCTCTAAAGAATACTCGGCAGGCAGCGCGTGCACATCGCCGTCGACATGCCGTGTCACCAAAACGTATGCCTGATCATCCAGCTCGCTTAGGAAATGGGGAAGCCGGTCAGACAAGATAGAGAAAAGACTGGTCATGTCAGTGAGGATCGGAGGTGATCATGATCGGACTAACACCAAGGAGACCATTAGTCATACCAATGTAAATTATTTTGACAACAAAACACATGACAATTACATTAAACAAAGGTCAATTACATTGAACAAGGTCCATAACAATATAGCACAACACATTTAACAATATTCCTTACAGTGTGTCACAAAAGAAAGGTGGGCTCAAGAGTGAGACGAAGACCCACATGGGGAGAAAGGACACACTCACATTGTTTTTCCAAAAATGCAAAATTGAAAAACAATAAAACATTAAATTAGAACAAAGAACATAATTACAGTGTATCGTGCAATACCCAAGGAGCTGGGTGAAAGAGCGCCTATTCAGTGGTGTACGTAACATCTATACATAAGAGATAGTACAGTGTTCTAGGGGGTCACCTTCTAGCCATTATTCAAAACAGCCACATGTGTGGCAATTTCCTCATATTCGTTGAGGCCTCTCAGGACAGTGTCAAAAATATGAATCCATTTGCACTCACGAATGCTGAGAGTATTGGTGAAATCGCCTCCCCTCGGGTTGACCTTCACTTTTTCTATGACCCACCACTTAAGACTCGCTGCTACATGTCCAAATGTGATGAAATGTTCAACTAGGGGTGCACCCTGGACCCTGCAACGTATTCTACTGCAATGCTGCAGTATGCGGGTCTTCACTTTCTGTATGGTCTGACCAATATACATAAAATCACATGGGCAGCTAATAGCATAAATTACACCTGTGGAATTACAATTTGTATGGTCCTGTAATATATGTGTGTGGTTGTTATGGGTGAATTGTTTCATCTCCTTCGTCATCGGACAGGCTTTACATTGTCCGCACTTATGATGACCTTTCACAGGAGGGATATCCCAGAGTGTTGATTGTCTGTCGCTTGCTTCCATAGGTAGTAGTGATTTAACCACATGGTCCCTCACATTCTTACCCTTCCTAAAGGCATGCATGGGAGGTTCCATGATCCCTATCTCGTCTGCCACCAGATGCCAGTGACGATTTATAATCTTTTTTATCTCATTGCTTTTCGTGCAGAACGTGGTTACACATACCAAACGTTCCTGACCTGTGGTTGCTCTCTGCTTGGGTTCAAGGAGGAACTCCCTGTGACTGAACCATGCCCGTTTACGGGCTTTCTTAAGTAAACTCACAGGGTACCCTCTCTCAGCGAGATGTATCATTAGATCCGCAGATTCCTCAAAATAATCATGTTTCTTAGTGCAGTTCCTCCGCAACCTCAGGAATTGGCCAAAGGGTAGGTTATCCCTGAGATTGCGAGGATGATGACTGGAATACCGTAGAAGTGTATTTCTTTCACTGGTTTTCCTGTACAGGGTGGTATATAGTCTGCCCTCATCAGCCCTGATCGAAATATCAAGAAAGTTTATCACTTGATTATTAAACTCAAGTGAGAATTGGATATCCTCTGACCGCGCATTAAGCCAGGCGTGAAAATCCTTTAGTTGCTGTTCATTACCTTTCCAAACCACCATGACATCATCTATATAGCGTCTTCACACATCAATGTGCTCCCTATAGGGATTCTGATCACTCAGCACATGGGTATGTTCGTAGTTATCCATATAGAGGATGGCTAGGTCTGGTGCAAAACTGGCCCCCATCGCCACCCCTTTGGTCTGGAGATAATACTCCCCTTGAAAGTAGAAAAAATTCTTCGTCATAGCGATCTCAAGGAGGTCTACTATGAATTCTGTAGGAACCTGGTGTGGTCTGGGATGGTCTTCAAGGACTGTCCTGATGATGGCAAGTGCCGCCCCCTGGGGAATATTGGTATATAACGATGTTGTGTCCATGGTAACCAAAATTTGGTTACTGGGGTTAAATGGTCGATTATCAACCAGCTTAATAGTTTGCATGGTATCCCCAGGTATGCTGTGGTGTTCTCTGCAATAGGTTTAAGAAAAACGTCTATACATTTACACAAAGGTTCCAAGACCGATCCACAGCAGGAGATGATAGGTCTCCCGGTGGATTGTTCATGCGTTTGTGGATCTTGGGTAGTGTGTATATTGTGGGCATCCTAGGTTGCTTGTTATTCAGATATTCAAATTCATGTGTAGATAGAAACCCTTCCTCTAGTCCTCTATTGGTGATATGCCTTATAGTATCAGCAATCTCTTTTGTAGGGTCAGATCTCAATTTGCTGTAATTCCCCTGTACTCCTAGTTGGGCAATGATCTCTTTTTTATAGTCGTCCGTATTCTGAACGACTATAGCCCCTCCATTATCGGCAGGTTTTATGACTATGTTTGTGTTGCTCTTAAGGTATTCCAAGGCTAGACGTTCCAACTTCGTGGTATTGTATTTAACATACTGTCTCTGTGACAAGGAGTTCATAATGTCACGCATTACCACCTGTTCGTAAGCTGGAATCTTGTGAGACATAAGTTGAGTTGGCAGGGTAAACCGAGAGGGTGGTCATAGACCCGTGCTTGAAAAAATTGGTTTGAAGGGGATTTTGTTAAAGTAATGCTTAAGGCGTACTTTTCTAAAGAACTGGTGCAATTCAATCTTTAGGTTGCAAGTATTAGGCAGAGTAGTAGGTACAAATGATAAACCTTTTTCCAGTACCTTTTTCTCATCTGTTTTCAAAACGTAACCAGATAAGTTCACCACTGGGTTACCAGGTGTGGTTGGTTGGTGCTTCACCACCTGTAGTGTTGACGCCTGGTCTTTATCTCTCCATGTGTTTCTTGCGGAAAGTGTACCTGTTTCTTGACTCTGTCCCTGCCTCTGTTCCAAATTGGTTCTCTCAGGCCCCTGGGTCGTCCCCAGGGTTGTCCCCTCCCCCTGTAATCCAACCATGGTCCCTCCCCTAAAAAAGGTTGTTGGTCTGGGTATGAGTGACCTGGTGTGTGTGCCTGAACTAGGGCCTGGTCTATCTGACTCACCGTCAGACCCACTTGCTCAAGAGGAGTCAGAAAATGTAGAGTAACGTCTAAAGCCCCCATGGACCCTAGTGGAAAATCTACCTTGAGTCTCCTTTATGTAGTATCCTTCCTGTAAATAAGGATAGGTGACCTTCTTGTCATAGAACTTTATGTCTTTTGCTAGTTTGTCAAGCTTATTAGTCTGGGTATATGTATCAAAATCTCTGATAGTTCTCTCGAGACGTTCCAAAGCCTCCTTGGCATTAGTCAATGCCTTGTCGTCAGTGATTTCTTTTTTCAGGTCAGCTATCTCTTTCATTAAGCGTTGTACCTCTTCCAGGGCTGTCTCTATCCCGAGCACTATCCAGTGGCGGGAGCAGTTATTAGAAACAAAACTGAAGTTCTCTTTAAATTTTGGGTTATCAATAAAGATAGCGGGTTCATTCCTTACTTGTAAGCCCACGGGGATGGCATTTGCCTGTAGGTATTTGCCCATATAATCTGGTTCTAATTAGCTTCTTTTCTAGTCTTTCCAACTTATTGATTTTCTCATTCAATGTGAGATCTATGCTAGGTGATGTTAAACCTAAGAAACTACTGCCGCCCTGAGCCTGCAGGATTCGGTCAATGTAGTCTTCGCTATACGACAAGGTTTCTCTGTCAGACATAGCACAAGTTTAAATTAGATAATGTCGTAGGTGAACAAATGTAAGACATATAACATAACAGACAATGTCGACGGGCTGTGCCACAGTGAATTGCCACACAGAATCAAAAAACAACATGGACTCAATACACAACATATATAATCCCTCACAGGTAACACCTGCTCAAAGTAGCCATTATAAAATAATGGGGTAACCCAATCAATGTCCTCGGAACTAGGTATCAAATAGTCCAGAAAACAGTCGGTCCTGGACCTTATTGTTAAACAATACACATTTAGGAAAAATTACGATTTAGGTACAATTTTTATGCATGCATATAGTCAGCAAAAGGTTTTGAATCCAAACACACTCCTTAGATGTGCACCAGGCATAAAGGCAAACTTGGCACCTATTGGTTTTGTAAAAACATTTCTGTTTATTATTCACAGATACATTTCAAAAATGGTAGATACTCTACCATACTCAGTTGTAGAAAGGAGAGGTTGCTCCAGGAAGGGGGTGCAAAAAGTGGTGCTCATTTGTGAGATAGGTAGAGTGAAAAAAGGGGAAGGAAATCAAAGTAAGGAGAATTCAAACCACATACATCATTATAATCATTCTGGAAGGTAACTGGTTGTAATTGACAACAAAACCAGTTAGATAAGGCCTGTCCACCATAAAGTCATTTCCATATGATTATTTTTGTTAATTTCCAAAAACAGAGAGGTATCATCTGATGCTCGGGCGGGGTAGTGGTGACCCGTGGTATAGGCCCACTAAGGGATAAGCGTCGACGTTTCGACCCGACTTGAAAGCACAGAGGGTAACTACATCCTCAGCTGGCGGGTCTTCCTCAGGACAGGGGACAAGGGAGGAGACAACCTAGGAAATTAATCATAAAGGGGAGGTTTTTAGCCTATTTGACTAACCTATTCAAGGTGCTCGTTGATCACGGCTCCCGGGGATGCGAAATCTGTAAAAGGAGGGGGAAGTGCACATCAGATATCCAATACTTAATTAAGGATATGGTGACATTAGCCACTAAGTCAAAAATTCGCTTACCCGCACTTTCGTTGCGGTATAGGAACAATATTTCCAACACTTAAATGGATGAGGCGATTTCACCATTACTCTCAGCATTCGTGAGTGCAAATGGATTCATATTTTTGACACTGTCCTGAGAGGCCTCAACGAATATGAGGAAATTGCCACACAGGGGGCTGTTTTGAATAATGGCTAGAAGGTGACCCCCTAGACCACTGTACTATCTCTTATGTATAGATGTTACGTACACCACTGAATAGGCGCTCTTTCACCCAGCTTCTTGGGTATTGCGCGATACACTGTAATTATGTTCTTTGTTCTAATTTAATGATTTATTGTTTTTCAATTTAGCATTTTTGGAAAAACAATGTGAGTGTGTCCTTTCTCCCCATGTGGGTCTTCGTCTCACTCTTGAGCCCACCTTTCTTTTGCGACACACTGTAAGGAATATTGTTAAATGTGTTGTGCTATATTGTTATGGACCTTGTTCAATGTAATTGACCTTTGTTTAATGTAATTGTCATGTGTTTTGTTGTCAAAATAATTTACATTGGTATGACTAATGGTCTCCTTGGTGTTAGTCCGATCATGATCACCCCCGATCCTCACTGACATGACCAGTCTTTTCTCTATCTTGTCTGACCAGCTTCCCCGTTTCCTAAGCGAGCCGGATGATCAGGCAGACTTTTCTGTGACATGGCGCGTCAACGGCGACGTGCAAGCGCTGCCTGCCGAGTATTCTTTAGAGACACACATATCTCGGGTCAATCTTGCGCTGACGAGCGAGGTGTCGACTTTCTCTCAGGGCTGCCGCAGTAATCTAGGTAAAGTACAGTGCGGGCGCAATTCTTCACGGTTTGGTTCCCAATATATCGGGTTTCTGACTAACTGGAGGCCATTTCATTATTTGTTTCAGATGGCGATTGACTCACCATTTATATATATATATGTCACATGCTATGGAATAACTAGGATGGGATTTTGAGTTGCCCTCATCCGTTTAAGTGTTGGAAATATTGTTCCTATACCGCAACGAAAGTGCGGGTAAGCGAATTTTTGACTTAGTGGCTAATGTCACCATATCCTTAATTAAGTATTGGATATCTGAGTGTGCATTTCCCCCCCCCCCTTTTACAGATTTTGCTTCCCCGGGAGCCGTGATCAATGAGCACCTTGAATAGGTTAGTCAAATAGGCACATCCAGGCCTTTTATTTATTTATTATTCACTTCTTGGCACTAAAAACCTCCCTTTTATGATTAATTTCCTAGGTTGTCTCGCCCCTTGTCCCCTGTCCTGAGGAAGACCCGCCAGCTGAGGATGTAGTTACCCTCTGTGCTTTCAAGTCGGGTCGAAACGTCGACGCTTATCCCTTAGTGGGCCTGTACCACGGGTCACCACTACCCCGCTCGAGCAACAGATGATACCTCTCTGTTTTTGGAAATTAACAAAAATAATTATATGGAAATGACTTTATGGTGGACAGGCCTTATCTAACTGGTTTTGTTGTCAATTACAACAAGTTACCTTCCAGAATGATTATAATGATGTTTGTGGTTTGAATTCTCCTTACTTTGATTTCCTTCCCCTTTTTTCACTCTACCTATCTCACAAATGAGCACCACTTTTTGCACCCCCTTCCTGGAGCAACCTCTCCTTTCTACAACTGAGTATGGTAGAGTATCTACCATTTTTTAAATGTATCTGTGAATAATAAACAGAAATGTTTTTACAAAGCCAATAGGTGCCAAGTTTGCCTTTACGCCTGGCGCACATCTAAGGAGTGTGTTTGGATTCAAAACCTTTTGCTGACTATATGCATGCATATAAATTGTACCTAAATCGTAATTTTTCCTAAATTTGTATAGTTTGACAATAAGGTCCAGGACCGACTGTTTTCTGTACTATTTGATACCCAGGTCCGAGGACATTGATTGGGTTACCTCATTATTTTATAATAGACCTAAATGAGGGTAGGGAAGGTAATAGTGGGAATCTAGGCCCTAATCTGAAAAGAGGATGCGTACTAGGAAGGGGCTACATCGCCTCACCATAGAATGCGTAGACTACAGCCATGTATGTCATGTTCATTGAACTGTATAGTATTGAGTTCTGCTGTGAGACCAGAAGTACTTTCTTTTCCATAAAGACAAGCACTGGGTTGGACATTACCTTATTATATCTGTTGGTTGATTGCTGAGCTCTGAGCCCTTACTCCCTACATTACCTCCCTGAGAAGCCTATGACTGTTAGCCATCACTGCCCTGTGAGTCAAGTTACGGAAGTGGTTGTAATTGTCCCAGTTTGCAGAGCCATTAAAGTATGGGCCCCAGAACTCCAGTGGCAAATGACATCAGCCACTGTGGTTGGGGCCCAATACCTCCTGTTGCACCTATGGCTCCATGAATGAGGGCTAACAGACAGGTTGCTAATGTCAACCATCAAGCTCAAATCTTTTTGCTCTCTTCATTGCACTATAAACAAGGAAGGGCATGAGCCAGCACTTCATCAGCCTGCTATTGAGAAAGAAAACAGGCGGAGTTGGATAAGAAATTCTAGAGCCGTACTACCTCATACATGAGAGCATTCTTTTTTTTGCAAAATGTACCCACTCTCTCATCACTGCTGGTTTACTATTCAGTCGCTGCTCTTCAGCTGGGACAAATTTGCCTAGATAAAACTAAATCTCGGAGCAGGCTTGTGCTCCAAATATGCTCTAGCCAACTGGCTAGGCCTTACTGCGTTGACATTTTTTCCAAGTTATAGGCTTTGGCCTTGTACTTTTGGATACCCTGTCCTTTTAGGCCCAAAATAATAATTTTCTTGTCTCTTGGGCATCAGTTCACACTACTATAGGGAACAGTACAAGAAAACAATATTAAAGGCCAGAGTCTAAAATCTAACAACGAACGATGCTCATAACTACTAAAATAAATATGTAACTTGGCCATGTTCCTCAGTCACACAGTAAATAACAAACTAAAGTAGATAGTTTGTACCACTTTAAACAATACTTTTACATATACACCTATCCTTTACTGATACTAACAAAGGAAGCTAGTGGATAAAGCACCCCACACCTTTTTTCATGTCAATTTTTATTTTATTTTGAATTAAAAAACAATATCCAAAAGTAAAGGACAGTTTGCAATGCGCGGTGGACGTCCCTCACACTCTTTATGCATCAATGGCACTCTCTTTGTGCCCCAGTGCTCGTATCTTGCTTTTTCTCCTGCTGGATTATATATCAAAGTGCTTCGTAATCATTACATGTATGTCAGCTTAGCCTGCCTATACCTCTCACCAGGAAATACATTCCACAATTTTGATAGGGTAGTTTTGGTTTTGCAGCTGACTTCCACCCCTTCTCTTCACCATGAATTATAATCATGATGAAGAAAAGAGTAACCTTGTGCATCAAGACTGTAGACTGTAGGCCTGATTTAATCTCTGACTGGCTGGTACTCCATCACAAACGTGACAGATATCCAGTGGGGCTGGGAAAATTTGTAGAGTGGAGGTAATGGCCAGTAATGTCACCTCATTGAAGGCTTAGGGGATATGGCACAGCCTCTGTTTGAAAACACCAAAAATACTTCAATAAGTATAACATTTGGAGGGTCCCCACTATTGTGCCTTCATCTAAACTCTTTCAAATGTTATGGGGGTTCTGCAGCACCTCCAGCACCCTAGCTCCTGCGCCACTGCATCCCGTCTGCTTTATTACAAGTTCCATATGATATAATGCACTTGTGAGAAGGCGGACTGGATATCCGTCACGTTTGTGATGGAGTAAACCATCTACCAAACTCTGAATCAGACCCTACATGATATATAGGGAGTAGGGAAGTGAAGGTTGTCTACAACATTTGGCAATGTTTTATCCCAAGGAGTATTTTAGCATGAGTTAGAATGTGAACTTTCATGGTGAGGATGGAGAATGTATCTCTGAGTACAGAGGGCTGGTCTCATAATGTGCATATAGAAAGAAAGACAGTGTATAGTTAGTAATTCATAGACCAGGGCAGGGCCCCAAAATGAGAACTGGATTCCTACGAAGTACCTGCAGCAAATGGCAGCTGAAGGCTTGGTTTCCTTAGGCCACGTCTTTTGCAGTGTGGGAACCACTGGTCACCTGTGTGATTTTAAAGTCTATAGAAGGAGATGCCAGAGGATCACGCGGAACTGCTAAGTGTGTTGTCCATCAGTAGTTTGCCTTGTGTTATTTTAAGGTCGAGCATTCGAGACCTCTTGTATATACTTTAGTATATACTTATATGTGTATGTACTTTGTGGGCTCTGGAGATCAGCCCTAGGACTTGTCTGCTTCCGCTTAGGGACTTTTTTTTTCTGTTCAACTGCCTCTATTTAACTGTCTTGATAGAAAACGACCAGTAGAGGTCAGTAGAATAGCAGAATTGCTTTCTGCTGAAGGACGTTCTTTTTTTTCTTTTTTTGGCAACTGCCTCTATTTAACTTTCTTGATAGAAAACGACCAGCAGAGGTTAGTAAAATACCAGAATCACTTTAGCATTCTCTAGATTCCAGTCCATAGAAACTGTCTTCCACGAGCACCCGTAGACAAAAATATTCTTTCAAATCTTGTATTTTCAGTGATGTGACCACCGAAGGCCCTGATTTTATATTAAAAGCAGAGCTTTGGACTATACCATTTCCCGCTGAAAGGCAATTTCTCTCCATGTGTTCCCATACCTGGCGTGTCACGCAGTTTGGTGCTCACTTTCCCTCCATGTTAAAGAACAGTAGATGTTTCAGCACCCAGGCTAATGTGCTGCATAGCTAAATACATATAAGGTCCCAAAGGCGAGACCGATTGCATTGCAAACGCTTGTTTCCCTAGGAGTCCTTTGGAGGACAGATATCAGAGTGGAATCCCTAGCCCAGGGGCTAAAGGAATTAAAGCATGGATCCTGAGTGGCAGGTGTTAGTGGGATGCATTTCTTCCCCCTTGTGCAGGTTTTTAGTTGAGTCCACACAACAGTAAAAGCGTATTTTCATATAGTGCTTCATATCATTCTTCTGCAGTTTGCAAGCGCTGAAAAATAACAGGAGTTTCCTTTTTCCAATTTACTGGTACTCTCCTTGCCAACCTAAGAAAGAGGGAAGGCTAAGTCAATCTTCTTGAGGTTCAGACCCACGTCTTAGTGGCCTGCATTTAACTCACTGAGCTATCAAGCCAGCAAACATAGGGATTGGATTGAGCGTTGATGGGTGAATTGCAGCATCAAATGTGATCCCTGGCAATACAGAAAATGTTCTGCTTTCACTTGCTCTTCAGCCTCCATCCTCCACACTGAACTAATGTGTGTGCTGGAACTGTTGTACATTTGAAATCAAATCAACAATACATAAGTGTTTGATCAAATGCCAAAATTCCAGACAGAAACCTGCCAGGCTAAGACTATTTAGATGACATACTTAGCATAATATTACCAGGTTATGCGACTCATGGTCACTTGCCAATTGCCTGTGGGTTTAACATGTTTGGCATGGTCCAGGCATCCTTTCCACCGTACACTTCATGCATGTTTTGAAGGAACCAGCAGGTGCCAACATAGCAACACTTGAATACTACAAATGAGTTTACCATAATCGACAAAGGCATTTTGGACAAATGCCTGTTGGAGGCATGGACTTTAAGGGTTTTGACACTTTTCCTCTTATAACTAGGCCTTTGCGTCACTCTTTTGATGAGTGGGTTCTTGTCTTTATTTTTCTAGTCATTATGAAGTCGGTGCTATAAAGTGACTAACTCTAGTACGCGTGTGCGTGTTTTTTAAACTCTTTTTGCAACTAGTTTTTGCATAATACGTGATTGTAATGAATGCAATGATTGACTGTCTCAGGCATAAGTCCAAAGGCAACTGGGCAATGCTGGTAATTACAGTGAAGCAGGACCTTATGTGCACTTTTTCATGCCAACATCTCATAAAGTTAGAGCGCGTGCAATTAGCGCGCATGCTGCCAACCACTCACATTTTTTGAATACAGAGGTGTGCATCATCAAGCGACGCAAGTCTCTGCGACGTGGGCGTTGCATTTTTGTTTTTTTCTAACACTTTGTACCTTTAGTCTTTGCATGCATTCATTATACAAATGCCCATTTCCTGACGCCTGTCCCCCATCTTCTTTTCTTCACGAAAGGCACAAACATCATTAAAGATTGGAATATGACGGATAACTTCCCCTGTCTCTTCCAAAAGGGTCCATGCCACCTTGGCGGTGCTGTTTTTCCCTTGTCAGGCCTTGAAATGACCTTGGTTTAATTACCTGCATCTCAATGAGTGAATCTACATAGAAAGTGAAGGTTAATTAATGAAGGATCGTTTCTTACTCTAAACCCATCAGGCAGTGGCTGACAGCAGGCCTACTCCATGCAGCCGGATCCCACGTCTCATTAGAAGTGGTCAGATTGATGCGTTAGCTTTGGTCGAACGAAAAGAAAGAGGACAGCTTATTAATGATGAGCATTTGTGGTGCTGTTGCATAAATTCTGAAATACATACACAGTAGTCTGTTTAAAATAACAACCTGACAGGCAAGAGAATATAATAATTAGGACAACAGTGAACATCGGGTTCTGTATTTTTTTAAGTCAGCATTGTGTATCAATATAACCAGACAAACCACAAGGGAAAGAATAGGATGGTTTTTCATTCCTTATGGATAAATTACTTTATTTCGCACATTTTGTTTACGGGATTTTATGAAAGATATTCTCATCAGTTTATAAAAGATATTAAAAAATGAAATTTAAGGCTTGTGTCTTATTATGCTATGTTATGCAGATTTGTAGAGCGCACCATCCCCCGGTAGGGTATCCTGGTGCTGAGCAAATGTGTGTCTAGTCACACCTATGGGCCAGTTTGGCTACTCGAAAAGCCAGGTCTTTAGCTTCTTGCGGAATTCAAGAAGTGAGGGTGAGGCTCTTATGTGTATCGGCAGGTTGTTCCAGACTATAGGAGCGATGTAGGAGAATGCTCGACTGCTGTATCTGGTTTTCCATATGCATGGGATTTGTACAAGTAGAAGTCCGGATGACTGGAGGTATCTGGAAGGTTTGTAAAAGCAGATGCAATTGTTCGGGTATGCTGGGCCAGTGTTTTGTAGTGCCTCGAAAGTATAGGTGAGAGTATATATGAATCGAGTTATCTGCATCTAGCGAATAAAGAATAGTACATGCTGAACATTGTTGGCCTACTGCGACCATGATTTTTGCATACAATAAAAGAAATAGTGAAGGCTTCAGGCAAGATTTTCCAAATTCTCACAACACGCAATGCAGCAGCTAAAAATGGTGCGCTACATTGCATGAGGAGAAAGCAAGAGAGCACCATATCAAAGGGTTATGGCTCTCTCATCCCCTCTCCCTAGAACCGGAGCAAAATTTTACTGCCGAGCACCACGCACACAACTTTGCGCTATAGTGCAAGGGTGTGTGTGTTAGTCTAACATAGGTTTTGTAATGGAAGGTTTCCCTTCCAGTACAAAATACTATGCCTAGACAATATTTAAAACTTTTCCTACTTTGTATGTGTGCTGCACAGTGCAGCACACACGTAAAGGCGGAAAAGAAAGGAGAAATGAAAGCATTTCTCCTTTTAACGCCTTTAAGTGGAGTTAATTTTTTACACAAAGCGCTGTCTCATATTTTTGGTAGCTAGGGTTTTGCATCAAAAAGCATGGGTGGTAGCATGGGAATGCCCATGTAATGCCCCCTTGACGCTAAGTAATTCAAAGCAGAGCTTTGCGCTGCTTTGTGTTAGTATTAGGCAACTTTCCAGTGCAAAACAAGTTTTGCACTGGAAAATAAATAACAAAAGAAACATTTTGTGCTAGTGTGAGTCACTTTTGTAATGCAAACACGCAAAATGTTTGTAAATCTGGCCCTTCATGTTATTTCATAACTACACACCACACCTAGTTGAGCACGTGGCATGCAGCACAGGGTGCTATATAAGTCAACGTTTTTACATATAAACGCTGCGGTCTCATTACAAGTGGCCTCTTTATTCCGATGTGGCTGGTATCAGTAGTTTTGGGCCCCATCAGAATGATGAGATCGATGGGAATACTTTCAGCAGCAGAGTTTGGCTGCTAAAACCAGCTGGACTCTCCATGTGAAAGGAAGGGGGAAAACTGAGGAATTGCCAGGGGAATCGGACTGAAATTACCAACTCCCCCAGTAATTCCTCATTTCATAACAAACTCTCACGGTCTAACTAGTAATAGGCCGGATTTTCCCCATCCCTGGAGTTACCAGTAGCCACTGTATCAGTAAATCTGTGGGTGAGGAAAATCTAGCCCAATTACCAGGCCGCTCATAATGAGGACCTTATTATCTGCGGAGGGAGGGAGGGAACTTGAAGAATGGAGGTAGGTATTGCTGGAATGCTGATAACTCCATCACCCAAGCTAGTGGTGTTCTAATGTTTGAGGCTGAGACAAATAGAAATCAACACTTTTTAGAACCACAGTATATGCAAGTGTATGCAAAATATTTGTCATTATTTTTCCATGCTCCTATTTTCAGTATTTTTCTCATCTATATTGACACTGTGTGACCTAGGGTCTGATTCGTTTTTTAAAAGATATTTCTTTCTTTCATTTGTTCTTTAATGTAGCTCTGATTTTTATGCTTCTATTCCCTGTCTTGGGATCTACCCAACACAGTGTTGGATCTTAAACTGCGGCTTTTCCCTGTTGGATAAACCATAAAATACTTAGTTATAATTGTTTCATCTAATCAAGTAATTAAACCAATCTTTTATTTGCTGATGAAAAGGCTAATTTTCATGTTAGTGGAACATTAGCTTAACACCAGCAAAGCAACTATGCATAACATTTCTCCCGAGCAATGCAGTGACTGCATGCACGTAGAGTTAGCACATTTATTTAAGACAAAATACAAACTTTAAGAACTATCCATGTGAAACAACTTTAAAAATGTCACAACACCGTATTCCAAACACAAAAAACAAAAATAGGGGTAGACCCACCATATCTATTCAGGTATGCACCTTTGTGAATTTCAATTTCCTCACCATTTATTCTTTATGGTGAGTAGTATCTTCTCGGTAAGAAGAGGAAACTTGTGCATCTCCAGGCCAAAAAGAACTTTGAACATGCCAATCACATACTAAGACTCATCTGGAAATATTGATAGGCTCTTAAGCTCTTTTGGTATTGATCATGTTGAAAGAAACCCTTGCAAAGAAGATGGGGTAATTGATTTGTGTCCACTTGAATCAAAATATATTATTCATTTAAAAAGCCGTACCGCAACGGGTTTTAATACTGAAGAAGAAATGTGGGTCCATTTTGAAACTGCTTTCTTGTGTCCATTTTTACAAATACCAGGAGACGGGAGTCTCAAAAAAGAAAAAAAATATATATATATAGACAGATATATATATATATATATATATTCACTGAAAAAACCATAGGTTTTAGGGACAGTTATAGTTAGTTGGACATTTCACTCGTACAAAACCCGTGAAATTCCCCCGTTATAGTTAGTTCAGCTAACTATAACTCGCGCCCGCAATGCACTGCTGATGACGTCACATATTACATCACTCATGACATGGTCAGTGACATCACTGATGACATCACTGATGACATCTCAAATGACATCACTGATGACATCATCCAGTGACTGTGTGTTTCTGTAAAGTTTAAATATTTTTAATATATATAGGAAAAGACGTATTGAAGAATGAGTGGGTGTGTAAGTGTCTGTATGGATGATTTAGTAGGTGCGTGACTGACTCTATAAGTGAGTGATTTAACGTATCTTACTGAATGCATGGGTTAGTGACTAAACTGGGTGAATGTCTGTATCCGTCTGTCTGTTGCTGTGTAAGTGGCTGCATGGGTTTGTGAATAGCTACATGAGTGTCTATATGAGTTATTGATTGGTTGTCTGAGTATCTGTATGGGTGCCTGAGTGTTTGTGTGGGTGGGGTGTGTGCGACTCTGTGCATAGATGTGTGAGTGGGTGATTCACTGGGTGGATGGTTTCAAGAGTGCATCTGTGATAGACTGTATGGGTGGGTAAGTGTGTGTAAGAGTGTGTTAGTGAGTGAATGTATGTCCCAGTGGTACATGTGTGAGTAACTACATATGTGAAAGCCAGTATATATGTGTGTTGGAGTATATAAATAGCTATAAGCGAGAGTGAGTGATTGTGATAGTGGCTGTATGGATGAGTGTGTGCTTGTATCAGTGATTGTATAAGAGCGTAACAATGTGCTAGTATTTGTATGATTAAGTGAGCTGGTGTGTGTATAACTGTATAGGTGAGTAAATGGCAGTGTGTTTAATTATTTGCATTGCTGACTAGGTGTGTGAGTACCTCTATGGATGAGTGGCGGTGTTTGAGTGTCTATATAGGAGTAAGAGTGCATATGATAGTCCTGTACTGAGTGACCATAAGTATGAGTGACTGTACGGGTGAGTGAGTGGATGTGTGTGTGTAGACCTAAGAATCAGTGAGTGGGTATGTAGTTATTGGTGTTGGAGTGTCTATAGTTTTGCGAATGGCAGTCTGTAATTTAGATTGGGTGTATCAAAGGTTATATTAGGGTGTGAGGAGCTGCATCAGATTATGACGTGGATGATGTCATCAGTGATGTCATTTGAGATGTCATCAGTGATGTCATCAGTGATGTCACTGACCATGTCATGAGTGATGTAATATGTGACGTCATCAGCAGTGCATTGCTGGGCGCGAGTTATAGTTAGCTGAACTAACTATAACGGGGAATTTCACGGGTTTTGTACGAGTGAAATGTCCAACTAACTATAACTGTCCCTAAAACCTATGGTTTTTTCAGTGAATTTCAAAGGTTTTTTAAATGCTAATTTGTAACTATAACATATCTGAAACCTATGGTTTTTTCAGTGAATTTCAAAGGTTTTTTAAATGCTAATTTGTAACTATAACTGTCCCTAAAACCTATGGTTTTTTCAGTGAATTTCAAAGGTTTTTTAAATGCTAATTTCTAACTATAACGTGTCTGAAACCTATGGTTTTTTCAGTGAATTTCAAAGGTTTTTAAATGCTAATTTGTAACTATAACGTGCCTGAAACCTATGGTTTTTTCAGTGAATTTCAAAGGTTTTTTAAATGACATTTTTTAAATGTATTAATTTTTATATTAATTTTTTTCATACTGATTTACTACATTTTTTGAAACAATTTCTTTTACATATTTTATTTTTTAAATTACATTGTAATTACATTATACATTACATTACAAAAATACTTTCTCAGAATGAATTACTTTAGTTTAAATACTTAGCACATAGGCAATAGACTTTTAAGTACAGTAGTTACAGTTGTTGCAATGGGCAACACATTTTCAAACACAATGCAACATTCAGCTCAATGTGAATTTCTAGTTAAATGCAATTAGTTACTTTATGGATTACTTTTCTAACCACAGGACTGGATCCTAGATTCAGTCCTGGGACATCTCCTGTAAACAGTTGAGTAAAAGCGTTTTGGTTACAGTCGTGATTTTTAAGGAATATTATTGTATTTTAAAAGTTGACACTTAGAAACTTTTCCTCATAGAATCACCAATGTTATCCTATGGAAGGAAATTCACTTAGCAGGTAAAAACTGTTATCGTTACTTTTTCTTACTCAGTGTTGGATCCTGGATCCAGCACTGGTGCATCTCCTGTAAACAGTTGAAAAAATGCGTTTAAGTCATACAGGCGATTTTTAAGGAATATTTGTAGTTTGTGAAAATCGACACTTTGAAACTTTTCTGCTGAAAACCAGACAATGGATTCCTATGGAAGAAAAGATAAGTTACTGGTAAGTACGGTTAAAATTACTTTTCAGGGTCAGTGCTGGGCTAAAAGATGCAGCACTGGGTTCTCTCCTGATAACAGGTGAGTAAATCGGAATTCGTATTTCGGCTGATTTTAGAAGAATAATTTAAAGTTCCAAAACTCCACACTTAGAAGAATTTCCAAGTGAAACCAGTCAATGTTAGCCTATGGAAGGAAATTCAAGTTACTGGTAAGTACGGTTTAAATTACTTTTCAGGACCAGTACTGGGCTGAAAGATACAGCACTGAGGTCTCTCCTTATAACAGGTGAGTAAATCGGAATTCGTATTTCGGCTGATTTTAGAGGAATATTTGTAGGTTTCAAAAATCAACTCTTAGAAACTTTTTCAGCAAAAAGCAGGCAATGATATCCTATGGAAGGAAATTCAAGTTACTGGTAAGTACGGTTAAAATTACTTTTCAGGACCAGTACTGGACTGAAAGATACAGCACTGAGGTCTCTCCTTATAACAGGTGAGTAAATCGGAATTCGTATTTCGGATGATTTTAGAAGAATATTTGCACAATGGTGAAGGGAGGGGCGGGGCATGAGGTGACATCTGTGAAACGCGCCCCGTGGCGCGTTTTAAGTTGGGGGATTAAGTCCCCTTGAATCCTGTTTGTCCCTAGGGGCCAACTAGCCCACCAGGAACCTCCAATATGCGCCAGGGGGCTGCGTTGCAGAGACGTGTAGAGAGGCCACACCCCTTTTTACACCTCTCTGCAACGCAGCTCTGTGGCGCTTTCTGGGTGTACCTGTTGGGCTAGTTGGCCCCCAGGGACCCTCAGGATTGAAAGGGATTTAATCCCCCAACTTAAAACGCGCCACGGGGCGCGTTTGCACAGATGTCACCTGTTCCTGCCCGAATTTATACACCCCAAATGTTGAACACAATGTTTGTAGCCCTCCGGTGGGCCTCAGGCTGACTGGAATACAGGTCTGTGGGGCTGCGAGGGAATGGCAGCCTGATTCCAGCACACGAAATAACTGTTATTGGCAAACCGGAGCATTTTCCTGAGGCCCACCGGAGGGCTACAAACATTGTGTTCAACATTTGGGGTGTATAAATTCGGGCAGGAACTCGGACCCCACTGGAGGGGTAACATCTGAGACTACAGTACCCAGCAGGCCGCTCACTGGAGGGTGGTTGCTAAGATGGGAGATAAGAGACTGTAGTCTACTCCGGGTTTCTGCTCTTCCCCCGACCCTATGATTAAGATGCAAGGCATCGAAACGCGTCAGGGACTGCTAATTGGTTGGGAAAGTGAGCCGGTTTGGAAATTAAAGTTCAGTTGAACTTCTTTCGTGTGGAGTGCGTCTTTGTGCACAGGGGCAACTTTGGGACATGTTTTACACGGCAGCTCCGGCCGTGGAAGATTGCACCGCCTGGCTGACTGGAATACAGGTCTGTGGGGCTGCGAGGGAATGGCAGCCTGATTCCAGCACACGAAATAACTGTTATTGGCAAACCGGAGCATTTTCCTGAGGCCCACCGGAGGGCTACAAACATTGTGTTCAACATTTGGGGTGTATAAATTCGGGCAGGAACTCGGACCCCACTGGAGGGGTAACATCTGAGACTACAGTACCCAGCAGGCCGCTCACTGGAGGGTGGTTGCTAAGATGGGAGATAAGAGACTGTAGTCTACTCCGGGTTTCTGCTCTTCCCCCGACCCTATGATTAAGATGCAAGGCATCGAAACGCGTCAGGGACTGCTAATTGGTTGGGAAAGTGAGCCGGTTTGGAAATTAAAGTTCAGTTGAACTTCTTTCGTGTGGAGTGCGTCTTTGTGCACAGGGGCAACTTTGGGACATGTTTTACACGGCAGCTCCGGCCGTGGAAGATTGCACCGCCTGGCTGACTGGAATACAGGTCTGTGGGGCTGCGAGGGAATGGCAGCCTGATTCCAGCACACGAAATAACTGTTATTGGCAAACCGGAGCATTTTCATGAAAAACCACCGGAGGGCTACAAACATTGTGTTCAACATTTGGGGTGTATAAATTCGGGCAGGAACTCGGACCCCACTGGAGGGGTAACATCTGAGACTACAGTACCCAGCAGGCCGCTCACTGGAGGGTGGTTGCTAAGATGGGAGATAAGAGACTGTAGTCTACTCCGGGTTTCTGCTCTTCCCCCGACCCTATGATTAAGATGCAAGGCATCGAAACGCGTCAGGGACTGCTAATTGGTTGGGAAAGTGAGACGGTTTGGAAATTAAAGTTCAGTTGAACTTCTTTCGTGTGGAGTGCGTCTTTGTGCACAGGGGCAACTTTGGGACATGTTTTACACGGCAGCTCCGGCCGTGGAAGATTGCACCGCCTGGCTGACTGGAATACAGGTCTGTGGGGCTGCGAGGGAATGGCAGCCTGATTACAGCACACAAAATAACTGTTATTGGCAAACCGGAGCATTTGCATGAGGCCCACCGGAGGGCTACAAACATTGTGTTCAACATTTGGGGTGTATAAATTCGGGCAGGAACTCGGACCCCACTGGAGGGGTAACATCTGAGACTACAGTACCCAGCAGGCCGCTCACTGGAGGGTGGTTGCTAAGATGGGAGATAAGAGACTGTAGTCTACTCCGGGTTTCTGCTCTTCCCCCGACCCTATGAATAAGATGCAAGGCATCGAAACGCGTCAGGGACTGCTAATTGGTTGGGAAAGTGAGCCGGTTTGGAAATTAAAGTTCAGTTGAACTTCTTTCGTGTGGAGTGCGTCTTTGTGCACAGGGGCAACTTTGGGACATGTTTTACACGGCAGCTCCGGCCGTGGAAGATTGCACCGCCTGGCTGACTGGAATACAGGTCTGTGGGGCTGCGAGGGAATGGCAGCCTGATTCCAGCACACGAAATAACTGTTATTGGCAAACCGGAGCATTTTCCTGAGGCCCACCGGAGGGCTACAAACATTGTGTTCAACATTTGGGGTGTATAAATTCGGGCAGGAACTCGGACCCCACTGGAGGGGTAACATCTGAGACTACAGTACCCAGCAGGCCGCTCACTGGAGGGTGGTTGCTAAGATGGGAGATAAGAGACTGTAGTCTACTCCGGGTTTCTGCTCTTCCCCGACCCTATGATTAAGATGCAAGGCATCGAAACGCGTCAGGGACTGCTAATTGGTTGGGAAAGTGAGCCGGTTTGGAAATTAAAGTTCAGTTGAACTTCTTTCGTGTGGAGTGCGTCTTTGTGCACAGGGGCAACTTTGGGACATGTTTTACACGGCAGCTCCGGCCGTGGAAGATTGCACCGCCTGGCTGACTGGAATACAGGTCTGTGGGGCTGCGAGGGAATGGCAGCCTGATTCCAGCACACGAAATAACTGTTATTGGCAAACCGGAGCATTTTCCTGAGGCCCACCGGAGGGCTACAAACATTGTGTTCAACATTTGGGGTGTATAAATTCGGGCAGGAACTCGGACCCCACTGGAGGGGTAACATCTGAGACTACAGTACCCAGCAGGCCGCTCACTGGAGGGTGGTTGCTAAGATGGGAGATAAGAGACTGTAGTCTACTCCGGGTTTCTGCTCTTCCCCGACCCTATGATTAAGATGCAAGGCATCGAAACGCGTCAGGGACTGCTAATTGGTTGGGAAAGTGAGCCGGTTTGGAAATTAAAGTTCAGTTGAACTTCTTTCGTGTGGAGTGCGTCTTTGTGCACAGGGGCAACTTTGGGACATATATATATATATATATATATATAATGACAGATATACATAATGACAAGACCATTTTCAACTTCCTCTTGATTATCATACCACTTAGATAGCATGATATGTTGATGCAGAAGGTTAATTATTATCCCAACTTGGCAGTGTAATTTAGAATACTGTATTTGACTTTCTATAGCACGGTTGTACACACTGAGTATACATTTCTGATGTGTGGTTTTGGTTATTAAGCTTTAAATATGCAACATGCATGATAAATTGATGTGCAAATTTTGATTTTGGACCTTATACAATTTATGTAATTATTCCAATTTGTCAATGTTTTTGCAAGAAATGCCTTTAGCCATGACTGCTGAAGCCATTCCTGCTGGGGAATGTTTTATCTTATTGTCAGTCACTGGATTGTGCAAAATGACATACTTAAATGAGGCCCCACACATACTTCTAAGATTTTCCAATGATCACTCTTTCAAGTGCAATAATAGAGCTTTGTGTCAGCCCTCTTTATGCATTGGACTGTTCAGCTGACATTCACAATTTGCTTCTACCCACCATAGTATACATTATGGACAATGGGTCAGCCTGCTTCAGCCATTGGCACTCTTACACTGTGAGTTAAGGTATTTGTCCTGATTCTATGTGGACATCTGCCTAAAAAGAAGTGTGCTTCAGTGCCAGGACCGGCGAGCCGATATTTTATTTTCCAATGTCTTTTAGGTCTCGCCTTGGCATTGCTTGCACTGTCTCTGCGAGACATGCTGTATTCAGGATATGGGCTTTAAAAGCTCCGCCCATTTTCAAGGACTGTCCCTGTTACATATGTTGTTACTCTGAGCTTGTGAGCACTATTTCTTTTTTTAAGCTGCAGCACTGGAGACCAGTACTCGTGGTTTACAGAGCTCTGTTGTAAACAGGGCTTTAAATCTTGCTCTTATCTTGCCCCATTTGCTGTGCATTCAAAGACCGAGGTCTGTTTTTTTCCGCTTGTGCTCGATGCTATTTATTGTGTTAAACTGATTAATAGGTCTGTGAAGCCTCAGTGCGTGCTGTGGCCAATGTTTAAAATATATGGCTCTTCCCTCACTCTCTCTCCTGTAGCCTCTTCCCCTCTCCTTCCCACCCGCCCCATCCCAATCTAGCAAGATGACCCTCACATCTGAACGCTCCAATTCTGTAAACAGGGAACCAATTACACTGCTTTATGTTACTGCTAATACTGTTTATGCACATTGTCACAGTTTTGGTATTTCTCCTTCTGCAGTTGAAGTACAATTATTTAAAGTAGTTCTGAATCTGATATTTCCTTTCAAGCCAATTGTTTCACTAACACCACTCCACGCAACGCAAATTCAATCTACTCAATGGTACTTCATACAACTGCACTACTGCATACTCATCCCACTCCACTCTATGAAACAATGCCACTCCAAGCAGTGACACTCAAGGCAACGCCACTCTCTGCAGCCACTCTGCTCCACACAACACCACTTCATTCAACACCACTCCACTCCATGCAAAGCCACTCCACGCTGCTGCACTCCACACAACTGCACGCCACCCCACGCAATGCCATTCCACGCAACGCCACTCTGCCATGCCACTCCACAAAACTGCACTCCACTCCATGCAACTGCACTGCACTCTATGCAACTCCACTCCACTCTAAGCATCTGCACTCCACACAACTGCACTCTATGCCACACCACTCTAATTTATGCAATGCAACTCCACACAACACCACTCAGTACAATGTCACTCCATGCAACTCCACCTAGCTCTGCGCAATGCCACTCCATTTTATGCAATACCACTCCACACAACGCCACACTGCTTTACTCCACTCTGCCCAACGCCACTCTGCTTTACTCCACTCCATTTCACTCTGCTTTATTCCACTCCACGCCACTCTGCTCCACTCCACTCCACTTTGCTTTACTCCTCTCCACTCCACTTTACTCCATTCTGCTCAACGCTACTCTGCTTTACTCCACCCCACCCTGCTCTACACCACTCAACGCCACTCTGCTTTACTCCACGCCACACTGCTTTACTTCACTCCACTCCACTCCACTCAACTCAACTCTGCTTTACTCCACTCTGCTTTACTCCACTCCACTCTCCTTTACTCCACTCCACTCTGCTTTAATCCACTCCACTGAACTCCAGTCCGCTCAACGCCACTCTGCTTTATTCCACCCGCTTTACTCCAATCCACTGTGCTTTACTCCACTCCACTCTGCTTTACTCCACGCCACTCTGCTTTACTTCACTCCACTCTGCTTTACTACAAGCCACTCTGCTTTACTCCATGCCAATCTGCTTTACTGCACTCCACTCTGCCCAATGCAACCCTGCTTTACTCCACTTTACTCCACTCCACTCTGCTTTAGTCCACTTTGCTTTACTCCACGCCACTCTGCTTTATTCCACTCCACTCTAGTTTACTCCATGCCACTCTGCTTTAGTCCATGCCACTCTCCTTTACTCCACACCACTCCACTCAGTGCCACTCTGCGTTACTCCATGCAACTCTGCTTTACTCCAAGCCACTCTGCTTTACTCGACACCAATCTGCTTTACTCCACGCCACTCTGCGTTACTCCATGCCACTCTGCTTTACTCCAGGCCACTCTGCTTTACGCCACGGCACTCCACTCCTTGCCACTCTGCTTTACTCTACTCTGCTTTACTGCATGCCACTCTGCTTTACTCCACGCCACTGTTTTACTCCACGCCACTGGGCTTTACTCTCCTCTACTCAGCTTTACTCCACTCCACTCCTCTCCTCTCTGCTCCACTTTACTCCACTCTGCTCCACTCCACTCTGCTTTACTCCACTCCACTCCGCACAACGCCATTCTGCTTTACTCCACACCACTCTGCTTTACTCTGCTTTAATCCACTCAACACCACTCTGCTTTACTTTACTCCACTCTGCTTTATTCCAAGCAACTCTGCTTTACTCCACACCACTCTGCTTTACTCCACTTTTCTTAACTCCACACCACTCTGCTTTACTCCACGCCACTCTGCTTTACTCCACGCCACTCTGCTTTACTCCACGCCACTCCACTCCTTGCCACTCTGATTTACTCCACTCTGCTTTACTCCACGCCACTCTGCTTTACTCCACATCACTGCTTTACTCCATGCCACTGGGCTTTACTCTGCTCCACTCAGCTTTACTCCACTCCTCTCTGCTCCACTCCACTTGACTCCATTCCGCCCCACTCCACTCTGCTTTACTCCACTCCACTCCGCTCAACGCCATTTTGCTTTACTCCACACTACTCTGCTTTACTCTGCTTTAATCCTAATCCACTCAACGCCACTCTGCTTTACTTCACTCCACTCTGATTTACTCAATGCCACTCTGTTTTATTCCATGCCACTCTGCTTTACTCCACTCCACACAACGGCACTCCACGCCACGGCACTCCATGCCACTGCACTCCATGCCACCACACTCCACGCAGCCATACTCCACTCTTCACAACTGCACTCCACTCTAGACCACTCCATTCCACTCAGTTCTACGCAATGCCACTACACAGAACACCATTCAATACAATGCCAATCCATGCAACGCCATTCTACTCTATGCCACTTCACCCTATGCCACTCCACACAACGCCACTCCACATAACTGCTCTCCACTCTACGCAATGCCACCCCACTCTACACAACTGCACTCCACGCAGCTGCATTCCACTCTGCACCACACCATTCCACGCAGCGTCAATCAATGCAGCCCCTCCCTTGAAATGCCACTTCTTTCAATGCCACTCCACTCTACACAACACCACTCCACACAACCCCACTCCTCTCCACACAATGCCACTCTGCTCTCTGCAACACCACTCCAACCAACTGCACTGCACATAATGCTGCACAACTGCACTCCACTTTACGTCACTCCACTCAACGCCACACGACTCTACGCAATGCCACTCCACACAACACCACTCAATATATCACCAATACATACAACCACACCACACAACATAATTACAATCCACATAATACCACTCAACACCACATCATTCAGCTCCATTAAACACTACACAATACTACATAAATACACACCACATAAATCCACTCTAAACCACATAACAATCGACATAGAAACACTCCACAGCATGCCACATAATTCCACTCAACATAATTTCACTCTATACCACACTGTTCCATGCCACACTATTCAACTCCACACAAATCCATTCCACCACATAATAATAAAAAAAACATTATTCCACCCCACAACACAATTCCACTACACGCCACAGATATCCAATTTAAAACACATAATTCAACATCATACCATATAATTCAACAGCACACCACATAATTAAACTCCACTACATAACACTCCACAACAAAAAATACCATTCATCATAATTACACTCCATTACACACAATCCCACTCTAAATAATTCCAATACACTCAAAACACATAATTACTATCCACATAATACAACTGCACACCATGCCACATAATTCTAATACACAAATCCACTCTATACCACACAACTCCATGCCACACAATTCCAAAACTAACAATTCCAATCCATCCCACATAATTCCACTACACACCAAATACATCCACTACAATCCATAGCATATAGGTAAGAGACATTTACATTTACAATGCCAATAGCTCTAACTCTCTTTTTTTTTTACACCCAAACAAGGAGATCTGAAGCTTACCTTCTACCTCTTTCTTCATTTTCATCACCAAACAGGTAAAGCTATCCACACAGTTCCACACGACACAATTCAACTACACACATTTGCAATTCACACCACATAATTCAACACCAAACCACATAATACAACTCAACAACACAATTACACACCATACCACATACATCTAATCCATACCACACAATTCCACATCGTGGCACAAAATTCAACAGCACACCATATAATTAAACTCCACTACATACCACTCCACAACCCAAAATACCATTTCATATAATCACACTCCATAACACACAATTCCACTCCACATAATTCCAGTACATTCAATACCACATATTTACTATCCATATAATTCCATGGCACACCATGCCACATAATTCCACTACACAAATCCAATCCACACCATACCACACAATTCAAATCCACACAATTACACAACTAACCAATCCAATCCAACAAACATAATTCCACTACACAGCACATACATGCATTGCATAACATATAGGTAAAAGGCATTGCCATTTACAATGCCAATAGCTCTAACTCAAACAAATGCGAGACCCATTGCATTTTCAATGCTTGTTTCAGTTCCATTCATAATTCTTTTTATTTTTATTGTCATCCTCATGTGTTAAGAAACCTAGGTTCCTTTGATGTGCACTAAAACTAAAAAGGTTTCTATACCTCGTCTAAGCACACCTGCATGGTAGTAAGCACCATTATTGTTTAAAGCTATTAAATAAAAATAAAAAAATCATTACTGGTTTTTAATTCAAAAATGTATTTTGCAAGCATATCATTTCTGTAGCATGTTTTCTTTTTTGTCTTCTCATCTTTGTGGCATATGCATGCAATAAATATGAAAAAAGAACAACCATTTCTGTAGCTTGCCAAGATTATACCTATTGGCTTTGACAATGCTTATTTCATTGTTTATGAATCTCTCCAATAAAGATTCTCTCAAGAAATTTATTGAACATCAATTTTTCATCTACAGATAAATACTGTTGAATCTGTTCTTCAAGTCAAAATTACATACATTAAGTGCAGCACTTTCGGTAAGTCTTAAACACATTTGATATTAAGCCTTCTGAAGCAGCTGTCTGTCAGTTTGAATGATAGCTAAAAGCTGTGTATAAAATACAGTTTAAATTGTTTAACTAGAAAGAGATGCAGAAAGAGAAACATGCAGCCATACCAACTCGCCATCAAACGGTGCAATAAGGGTTGTACTATGTTCATGTTAGGCATATTATTATTATATCTGCATAAATCGCGTTTCATAGTTTTATTCTGAAATACAAATTAACACAACATTAGTTTGTACATTGTGCCAGGCATTCCAGGGGACAAGTAACTGGTTACATTTGATTAATCAAAATGATATTTTCTGTGAGAAATTTCTAGTGCGGATTCTAGTGGCTTATGATACAAATAAAATGGCTTCATGCATTTTATGCTGCCTTTGTAAATTTTCCTTTTCTATCTTTGCCTTGAGGTTTACTGAAGTACATGCACCGATCGTGTTATCAGCTCTTTCCGATAATAACCTTCGGTTTATATTCGTTTGTGATGCACTAAAGTAACACACAACGCCACTGTTTGTAGTAATGCGTTTCACAAACAGGACAATGCTGAAGCTGCTATTTACATTTTATTTAGCTCTGTCAGCACAACCTTAATTGTATTATACTTCCGAGGCTAATTTAGAGCACAACACTCTAAATGGCATTTAAGTTTTACATGGATGGCAGAAGGTGAACTGAGAAAAAGAGGGAGGCAGATTGTGCACGTGCTAAAATCACCCTGAAAAGCTATTTAAAAAAATAGCCAATGACTATTGTCCTGTTAATTACACGGCGTTACCGATTACGGGTTTCCTCTAACTATAGTGGGGTGGAGTTAACGGAGTGGAGGTAACGAGATCCTCGGCCAGCAGGGTCCATGATGTTCCCTTGAGAAAAGAAAATTACCAAGGATATCGTTACATCAGCATATGATATCCCAGTAATTCCTCATTCTTCCATGAAGTTCCACCCAGAGATTTTGGCAACTCTAAGCAGCTGAATATTTTAGATAAAATCTACTGTTTCTGTAGAGTTACCATGGACCTTGTACATGTGATGGGTTCGACAACTGCTGTTACTGGCCCCATCAGAATTAACAAGCTTTGGCAAAGACACCTATTGGCTTAGCCAATGTGTTTTAGACATATTGTACACCAGCGTGGCTGCGGTTCAGCATGGCTAAAAGTTAGTGGTGTTGAGGAGAGTGTCATGGAGATGAATGTCATGGAGTGGAGTGTTGTGGAGTGAAGTGCGTAGAGTAGAGTGTTGTAGAGTGGAGTACAGTGGTGTAGAGTGGAGTGGAGTGTCGTAGAGTGGAGTGGAGTGGCACAGAGTGGAGTGGCCAGTGTAATAAATGGAAATATACAAATGCAGGTACTCACTCTCTAGAGTACCTTTTTGCTCTTGAGAAGTGCTGGTACTCTCCCATTAAATGTATAGCAGCAGTGCTGAGAAGTGCAGGTACTCTTCCTTTCATATTAAAGAAGTGCAGGTACTCAGTACCGGACACTACCGGCCCATTTGAAGCACGGGGAGGGGCTTAGAGTGGAGTGGCATAGAGTGGAGTAAAGTGGGATGGAGTACCATAGTGTGGAGTAGCGTAGATTGTCGTAGAGTGGCATGGTGTAGAGTAGAGTGGAGTGGCTTAAAGTGGAGTAAAGTGTTGTAGAGTGGAGTGGAGTAGAGTAGAGTAGAGTGAAGTGAAGTGGCATAAAATAAAGTGACGTATAGGGGAGTGGCGTAGGGTGTAGAGTGGAGTAAAGTCGCATGAAGTGTCATAGAGTGGAGTAGAGTGGCGTAGGGTAGAGTAGCATAGAGTGGCATAGATTGGAGTAGCGTAGAGTGGCATAGAGTAGAGTAGACTGTTCTAGAGTGGAGTGATGTAGAGTGGAGTGGAGTGGTGTGTCATAGAAGGGAGTGACGTAGAGTAGAGTGTCATAGAGTGGAGTGGCATAGAGTGGCATGGAGTGGTATGGAGTACAGTGTCGCAGAGTGGAGTGGGATAGAGAGGAGTGGAGTAGAGAGTCATAAAGTGGAGTGGCGTAGAGTGGCGTAGAGTGGAGTAAAGTGTTGTGGAGTGGAGTGGCATTCAGTGGAGTTGTGAAGAGTGGAGTAGAGTGTCGTTTAGTGTAGGGATGTACAGTGGAATAAAGTGGAGTGGATTGTTGTATAATAGAGTGACGTATAGCGCTGTTGAGTGGAGAAAAGTGTTTTATAGTGGAGTGGAGTGGAATGGAGTAGAGTGGAGTGGCGTATAGTGAAGTGGCATAGAGTGGAGTAGGGTGTCATAGAGTGGAGTGGAGTAGAGGGGAGTGCTATAGAGTGGAGTAAAGTGGCATAGAGTGTCATAGAGTGGAGTAATTGTCATAAAGTGGAGTGGCATAGAATGAAGTGGCATAGAGTGACGTAGATTGGAGTAGGATAGAGTGGCATTGAATGGCGTAAAGTGTCCAGGAGTGGAGTGGTGTAGAGTAGAGTGTCGTAAAGTGGAGCAGAGTAGAGTGGAGTAGTGTGTCATAGAGTGGAGTGGTGGAGAGTGGAGTAGAGTGTCATAGAAGAGTGCCGTATAGTGGAGTGGCGAGTGGTGGAGTGGTGTGAAGTATAGTGTCACAGAGTGGAATGGAGTAGAGTGGAGTGGAGTGAGATAGAGTGGAGTGGCATAAAGTGGAGTCAAGTGTTGTGGAGTGGAGTAGCATAGCGTGAAGTGGCATAGAGTGGAGTAGAGTGGCATAGAGTGGAGTGGCATTGAGTGGGGTGGTGTAGAGTGGAGAATCATAGTGTGAAAAGGCATAGAGTGGAGTGGCATAGAGTGGAGTAGAGTTTTGTAGAGTGGAGGAGCGTAGAGTGGCATAGAGTGAGGTAAAATGTAGAGAGGAGAGACATAGAGTGACGCTGAGTGAGTATTGTAGAGTGGAACGCCGTAGAGTGGAGTAGAGTGGAGTATGTATGGTGTGGTAACGCACTGCAAACACAGACAACACATTTTCAATTGAAATTAACATTATATTTGACCAGACATACAGTTTTACTGATAGAACTATACAGCGCACAAATGATAATGTGAAGGATTCAGCATCACCTAGTGTATTTATTTGTTTTGATCCTATTAAATTATTTGCTTCCACCACACTTCAAAATTACAAAAAAATGTGCTTCATTTGTGTCATAGAGTGGAGTGGCTTAAGTTAGAGTAGTGAATCATAGAAAGGAGTGGCATACAGTTGAGTTGAGTGCAATAGAATGGAGTGTTATGGAGTGGAGTGGTGTAGACTGGCATGGAGTGGCATGGAGAATAGGGTTGTAGAGATTAGTGGATTAGAGTGGAGTGGGATAGAGTGGTATGGTGTGGAGTTAAGTATCATAGATTTGAGTGGCATAGAGTGGAGTGGCATAGATTGGAGTAGAGTGGAGTGGCATAGATTGGTGCAGAGCAGTGCTTAATTTGTAAAAAAATAAGTGCCAGTGCCCTCATCAGGAGGTCATTGCAGCTTGCACCACATATCATTTCTGTCAGCGCTGCCAATGGCAGTACCTACACAACTCTTAACCATCACACTGCTGCAAGTGTGAGAATTCATACTGATTGAGACCCCCCAATATTATAAGAATGACGTGAGTGGCAGGTATTAGTTGTTTACAATGTATATTGAATTAATAAACAACTGTTGTTCTGCTCATCTTTGAATTACAAAAAACAGCGCCACCATGTGGCAGCTGTCAAGTGCCGGTATTGGCAATTTAAGTGCCGGTGCCGAGCACCAGAAACCACCGGCTCAAATTAAGCACTGGTGCAGAGTGGTGTAGAGTGGAGTGGTGCAGGATGGAGTAGTGTGGTAGAGTGTAGTTTCATAGAGTGGAGTGTCACAGAGTGGAATGACATAGAGTGGAGTAAAGTGACATGGTGTGTCATAAAGTGGAGTGTCATAGAGTGGAGTAGAGAGTCGTAGAGTGGATTAGCGCAGAATGAAGTGGCATAGACTGGCATAAATTGGAGCAGAATAGAGAGCATTGAGTGCAGTAGGGTGTCGTAGAATGGAGTGGCATAGAGTGTCATAGAATGGAGTGTGGTAGAGTGGAGTGGTCTAGAGTAGCATGGAGTGGTGTGGAGTATAATATCGAAGAGTGGAGTGGAGTAGAGTGGAGTGGGATAGATTTGAGTGGAGTTGAGTACAGTGGTATCAAGTGAAGTGGATTAGAGTGTCATTGAGTGGAGTGGCGTAGATTGGAGTAAAGTGTTTCAGAGTGACATAGAATTGAGAGGTGTAGAGTGGAGTGGCGTAGAGTGGAGTAGAGTGGCGTAGAATGTAGTAGAGTGTCCTAGAGTGGAGGGGTGTAGAGTGGCATAGAGTGGAATAGAGTGTTGTAGAGTGAAGTCATGTAGAGTGGCGTTGAGTGGAGTAGAGTGTTGTAGAGTAGAGTGGAGTGGCATAGAGTGGACTATGCATGGTTTGGTAGTGCACTGCACATAACAGACAGCACACATTCATTGAAATGAACATTACATTTGCACAGACATACAGTTTTATTGGTACAACTATACAACCCACAAACAATAATATGTGGTAATCGGCATCTATTAGTGTATTGATTTGTTTTGATCGTATTAAGATATTTGTTTTCACCACACTTCAAAATTGCAAAAAAATGTGCTTCATTTGAGCTTTTCTAATTCTGATATATTCTGAAGTATTTGTACAGTTCGTTTACTGGCATTTAAATGATGTTGTTTGCTAGACAAAATAGCCTTTCCTTTCAGCCCCCAGTACCCAGCAAGATTGTCACATAAATCCTCTCACTGTGCAGTCAGAGAAAGAAAAGTAAACACCAAGCTCCCCTGGAAGACAGAGCCTAACATTTGACCTCTGTCTTTGAATGTGCAGCAAATGTGACAAGATAAAAAAAAATACAAAGGGGCAAGCACGATCTCTCCGTCAGATTTGAAGCCATGACCCTATAGGCACCAGAAAGCATCCAAAGACATCGATGCATGCCCCCGCCTGCCAAGATTAAATCCAAGGGAGCTGGACCCACACAATGCTACATGACAGTTACAATAGAATCCTGTACATAGCCCCGCAGGCTTAACAGTACCCCCACCTTTATTATCCCTTTCCCACTGTCCTACTCCCCCCCCACCCCACATTAAGTTAGTATTATTTGCTGTTCATAGGAATTAGATATCAATCTTCTGCAGATTCTCCCAGCGCTGTGGGTTGGTGGCAACGTCCAGGTGAATGTAACCTATTATTATGTATGTATTCATCTATCTCTGTTCATATGTTTGAATACTCAATAAAGAATCACAACACAAAAAAAAATACAAAGGCCTGTTTAGTGCTCCTTCACTTCTGAACTCCAACATGGTTATGTTATGGGTGCTTTAGGGCGTCCCACTTCCCAACTACCAGCACCTATGGCATGGGTGGCAGAGATAAGTAGTCAGCTAAGCAGAAAGATAGGAGTCAGAAAACCTTTTCAAAGAAATAAAGCATGTTTACTGCTGTGAACTAGCATACGAGGGAGACAACAGAAAGCACATATACTCTCCTGGACTGCCTCATGAAATAAAAGTTCCCAGAAAGCGAGCACTCGTGGAAGAATATAAGGGGTCAGTCAGAGAGGTGGTAAACAGGCTATGCTCCACAGGAGTAAAAATGACATGCTGGATAGCCTAAAACAAATAATGCCAGCAAATAGAAAGCAAACACATGTGAGTTACAAAACACAAACCCAATGATAAGCAATGGGCAGAATGCATTCCCAGAAAAGCTTTCAGCATGTCCCCAACATGTATTTGCAATCAGGCAGTTGTGCTGTCTGGTAGGCTTTTACCTAAAAAGGATTTTGTAATTGAGGAATTCATGTTTTAAAAGAGATGGGGCTTGTTTTCAGTTTATGTCTTGTTTATCTCCTAGGCCATAGGATAATTCAATAGACGTATGCATCCACAGCGTAGATCTTTGTATGTACACTGAAGGTTCCTGGGTTGAATTTTGTTTGGTGCACTTGGGTAGTAACACAAAAGCTGATAGTAGTGCTGCCAGACAGCAAGTTTTACAATAGGTTTCCAGCTTTACTGTTCACCTTGGGTGGCATTATAGTTACTTGGCTTTTGCTCAGTTGCCAGGTCAGCCTGGTAATCCAGCACTCAAGCATGAATGGTGGCCATGCTTGCTGCATTATCTGGAAGGCCCAATTTTACTTACCCTCTAATGACTTGGGCCCATAAGAAGCTTTGAATGTCACCTTAACTTTCCTCAGTGTTTCACTGGGATTTTGCAAAGGAATACAATGCAGCTTCTCAATCAATCAATCAATCACAGAATTTGTAAAGCGCACTACTTACCCGCGAGGGTCTCAAGGCAGAGTGTGGAAAAAAAGGGGGGGGTGCTGCTACTGGTCGAACAACCAGGTCTTGAGTAGCCTCCTGAAGGTCAGCAGGTCTTGGGTCTGTCGTAGGCTTAGTGGAAGGGTGTTCCAGGTCCTGGCGGCGAGGTGGGAGAAGGATCTGCCGCCGGTGGTGGTTCTTCGAATGCGAGGGACGGTGGCGAGGGAGAGGTCGGCGGAGCGGAGTTGGCGGTTGGGGACGTAGAAGAGGAGTCGTCTGTTGAGGTAGGCTGGGCCAGTCTTGTGGAGTGCCTTGTGTGCGTGGATGAGGAGTTTGAAGGAGATTCTCCTGTCGACGGGGAGCCAGTGCAGGTTCCTCAGGTGGGGGTGATGTGGCTGTGGCGTGGTACATCGAGGATCAGGCGTGCGGAGGCGTTTTGTATGCGTTGCAGTCGCTTGATGAGCTTGGCCGGGGCTCCCGCGTAGAGGGCGTTCCCATAGTCAAGTCTGCTGCTGACGAGGGCCTGGGTGACTGTTCTTCTTGTGTCTGCCGGGATCCACCTGTAGATCTTGCGAAGCATGCGGAGGGTGTTGAAGCAGGAGGATGAGACTGCGTTGACTTGCTTGGCCATGGAGAGCGTTGAGTCGAGGATGACTCCCAGGTTGCGTGCGTGGTCGGTGGGTGTCGGGGCTGCTCCCAGTGTCGTTGGCCACCAGGAGTCGTCCCAGGCTGAGGGGTTGGAGCCGAGGAGCTGTCTTCTCCGTGTTCAGTTTTAGTCGGCTGATCTTCATCCAATCGGCGACGGCCTTCATTCCTTCATGGAGGTTGGATTTGGTGGTGAGGGGGTCCTTGGTGAGGGAGAGGATCAGTTGAGTGTCGTCTGCGTAGGAGATTATGTTGAGGTCGTGCTGTCTGGCGATGCGTGCGAGCGGACCATGTAGATGTTGAACAGTGTTGGGCTGAGGGACGATCCCTGGGGTACGCCGCAGATGATCTCAGAGGCTTCGGATCGGAATGGTGGGAGGCGGACTCTCTGGGTTCTGCCGGCGAGGAAGGAGGTGGCCCATTCCAGGGCCTTGTCTCGGATCCCTGCGTCGTGGAGGCGTGCGCGTAGAGTGCGGTGGCAGACAGTGTCGAAGGCGGCGGAGAGGTCCAGCAGGATGAGGGCTGCGGTCTCACCGTTGTCCAGCAGGATCCTGATGTCGTCGGTGGCGGCGATGAGGGCAGTCTCAGTGCTGTGGTTGCTGCGGAACCCCGATTGGGATGGGTCCAGGATGCTGTTTTCTTCGAGGTATCGGGTTAGCTGTTTGTTGACGATCTTCTCGATGACCTTGGCTGGGAACGGAAGCAGGGAGATGGGCCGGAAGTTCTTGAGGTCTCTCGGGTCCGCCTTGGGTTTTTGAGTAGGGCGTTGATCTCTGCGTGTTTCCAGCTCTCTGAGAAGGTCGCGGTCTTGAAGGAGAGATTGATGATGTTGCACAGGTGGGGTGCGATGGAGCTGCTGGCTTTGTTGAAGATGTGGTGCGGGAAAGGGTCTGACGGGGAGCCGGAGTGTATTGTGCTCATGGTCTTGATGGTGTCCTCGATGTTCACGCTGGCCCAGGCTGGCAGGGGTCGTGGTCGATGGTGTGCGGCGGGTCTGGTGCATCGATCTTAGTTGGGGCTGTCTGGGTGTTGAAGCTGTCGTGGATGTCGGCGATCTTGCGGTGGAAGAAGTTGGCGAGGGAATCGCACAGGGGTTGCGACGGCAGGATGTCGTTGGTGTTGGAGCTGGGGTTGGAGAGTTCCTTCACGATGTTGAAAAGCTCCTTGCTGTTGTGTGCGTTGTTGTCGAGGCGGTCTTTGAAGGAGATTCTCTTGGCGGACTTGATGAGGTGGTGGTGGTTACGGATGGCGTCTTTGTGGGCTGCGTGGCTGTCCGGTGTCTTATCACTGTGCCATTTCTTCTCTAGTTTCCGGCAGGTACGCTTGGAAGCTAGGAGTTCCGAGGTGAACCAGCTGGCTCTTTTGGTGGTGTCACTGTAGGTGAGTTTTTTCAGCGGGGCGAGGGTGTTGGCACAGTCGTCCATCCATCGTCTGAGGTTGCAGGCAGCGTCGTCGGTGTTGGACGGTGTTGGATGGGTCGGAGGGATGTTTCTCAAGAAGCACTCTGTCCTATTTCTCCTTGGTTCGTAAAATGGATTTCTGGTTTTTAATGACATCTTCCTGAGACTCTTGCACCACATTGAGATTGTCTTCCTTGGATCGTTTCAAAATCACAAGGGGGTGCCCATGACCTAGGGGGGACTCTCCATCAAGTAAGACCTTGCCTGGCAAACCTATTGGTTTGTTAAAAGGACTCTCACTCCAGTGGCATGCTTCATTATCAAGTCCCCGTCACAGATATTCTACACATATCTGAGTGGCTCAACCTAGGGCAAATCCAAAGAAGCTCTTACATTTTCATCTATTTTCTAGGAAGGGGGAACTGTATATAAAAATTGTCTTAGATTGCCCTTGTAGTCTTTTGTATTTCTCTAAGCCCCTAGATAATATTAAAAACAGGTTTGTTGATGTCTACAGAGTTTCTATTAAGTGTTCCACATCAACTCTGGTCTCCGTGTTTCAGGACTAGCGTGCTCTCAATGGGTCACTTTGGCTTTCTTCAGGACCACCAGTACCTAGATCCCTGCCACTAGTTAAATCCACCGTATGATCATATTAATCATATTCTCATTGATTCTGCATCCAAACATTCATCCTTGTATGCCATACACTTATGTAACCTTCCAAGGTATTTTACCAGTCAGGTTCCTGAAGGTAAGAAAAAGGAATATATTTGCAATCCAAGTTGTCTGTAGTGGCTACTTTTATTTTTACTACAATATTGATCGTAAGTGCAATCCACCTATGTGTCTCATTGCCAGTGAAGAGGGAAAAAAATTGTGGACACTCCATCATGCATCGTCACACCCTGAGGAACAAGTGCTAGCAGGTGAAACTATTCTTCATAGGTGTCATTCACAAGTGATGATTTTTAAAGGCTAATGGTTAGCATTTTGTTGTTATTTCAAATGATATGTCATGCTTAACAGTGCTTGTTTTCACACACTCATCTCATGCTTACATATTTATTCAGTATCTGTTACTATCCCTATAGACAGCTCGAGGGTAGTCAGTCTTGTAGTCACACACTAAAGGTAATATCATAGGAACACAAAAATTCAGGGTATATCAAGAATTCTATTGAGGTGTGTGATAATTCTAACCTCATTTCAAGCAAAAGCCACTTACTTCAACAAGGGACCTGACCGGCAATTCACCTATTACTTCCCCTGATGCCTGCATCTTGGAAACGAGACCAGCGTTGCTTCCTATAATGCTATGGTAAGCTATTTCCAGGGCATGTGACTCAGATCATGTGACCAGTGCTTACGTCTAGCGTGACCTCAAGTCAATTTAGTAGTCTGTCTTTGTCTTTTATGAATCAATGAACCTATGCCAAGCTCCGTAGGTATGTCCTAAGGAAAAGGTGATTTCTCAATACCTAAACAGCCTCAGGCTATGTGACCCTATTGTATACTTATATGTTCTGTTGTCTCCTTATTTCTCTATAAAACAAGAACAAGGCCATTTACACTTATCTACAGGGCTTTCGACTTAATTATTGCTTTGACCACCAGATTTTTACAATACACCGTCACCTTCCTGGTAACCTACTGCATTGCATCCATCCTGTATATTGGTAATGTGTACTATGGACATAATCTACTAAAATTTCAAATCCACGGGTTTCTTAATTCCCTGCTGTGATCAAACTAAGCTGAGGGCCAATGCGTCCCCACAGTCTCATCCCTGTGTAGTACCTCTGAGGGATTCACTTCAATACTGCTCCCCAGGGGATATCATATTTCAGCACTTTGATGTGTGTTCAAGGCCTAAACACCCAACGCTGTTTGTTCTCCAAAAGAGTACTTTCCAGATTCTTAGTGCCCTCCTCCAGTTTTTTCAGCAGTACCCACTTCTAATCGGTCACCAAATGTCCCATCCTCACATAATGACTGGTTATCTTAGCTATACTCTTTTTGCATCTCAAGTTACTCCTGTTTTCTCCTGTATTTGATTTTTTCCTTCCTGCATGTCATGTCTATGTATCTCAAGTGACTGGGGCATGCTATCATATAGATAATGTGTGTAGAATCGCAGTTTGTGTGTCATTTCAAAAACCATGGTCTATTTAGTCCAAGGTCTAGAGACGTACTGTGTTCAGTAATGGCGCAAACACTGCACTGTTCACAAGTGAAGTGCTCCATCACTCGTCGAAGTCCCCAAAGGATCTGTGTGTTATTTAGAGTAGATACCTTTGGGATGTCCCTTGTATGTTCCAGGATATCCTTCAGATTTCTACTCTTCTCATGAGAGAACAGAGGTTTTTCTAGGGATATAGATCCCGTATTCAGGAGGTGCCAGTGTTTCAAAATGATACGTGGTACTTGGTTAGAAATTGTATTGTATGTCGTTACACATGCCAGTCTCTCTTCTTTGTCATCCTTTCTCCTTGTCTCAAGCAGGTTATCTCTATGCTGATGTCTTGCCCATTTTTGTGTCATCCTCTCAGGGTAGTTCCTTGTCTGTAGTTTTTTCACCTTCAAACATTTCCTCCTTAGCTGTAGAAATTGGCCATTGGGTAGATTTTCCCTCAATGGTCTCAAATGGAAGCTTTTAAACCTCTGGAGATTATTCTTATCTGTCGGTTTCTGGTGTGTTTTCGTGTACAGACCTCCTGCCTTTGCCCTTATGTTTACATCAAAGAAACCTATCTACGTGTTGCTAACCATGTTGGTAAATTTCAAGAACAGGTCCAAGTTATTCAACCATGGAAAAAACGGCTTGATGAAGTTTTGGTCTCCAAATTATGATCTTTTCATAGAAAATATTGGTCTCACTCAAGATGAATTTCTTTTCAAAATTGTACACATCCAAGCCTGCCACACTCGGGGCGAAGGTACTCCCCATTGAAGTACAGTGAATTTGTTTGGTGCCTTCAGAGACAAAAAAATTCTACTTGAGCACTATTCTGGCACACGCTAACACAAAATGCTGTGGTGTATTATACGCCTAAGGTGCTTAGAGCGGTGTATCCTCCAGCATTTGTAAAGTTTCTTCTTAGGGTAGACTAGTGTAGAGGATTTCTATATCTAGGCCCATCAGGAGGTTATTCTCTGGATCAAACTGTTCAGCCTTCAATATAACCAGGAGATCTTTGGTGTCCTTAACATATGTAGACATTTTTTGTACTAATGGATTTAGGAATGCATCACAAAACTGTGAGAGGAGTTCAAGGATAGAGCCTATCCCTGCAACTATTGGTTGGCCTGGTTATGGTCTTTTTTCATTGAGGATTTTCATGAGAGTGTAAAAATATGGTATAGTTGGATTTCTATTCTTAAGGAAATCCCGTTCTTTCTGTGTTATCCATCCCCCTGTATCGACTTCCTCAACCATGTCAAGTCAAAATAACTTTATTTTGGCCACTAGGGCCATAAAAGTGTACCTAAAATACATAAAAACATATAATAAATAGATAAAAGTCAGGCATACACGTGATGAGTTGACAGGTGCTTGCATAGTGCAAAATGGCATAACGATTCCCTAAAATTAAAAAGATAAAAGACACAATTGCGTTGAAGCCACCATTCACAATCAACTGCTACTAGGTAGTATAGAGTACATCATAAAAGTGCAAATAAAGGACCAAATGCCGTAGCTGCACAATCGTCCCCTTAGAAATAAAGGAATACGACAAAGTGCAGAGCGGCACCAGTGGGTCTAGCGGAAGGGTCAGCCCTGGCTCAGAAGACAAGAAAGAGCCTTCCTTCTAAGCATTCACATTGCACTCAGGTACTTGGCAACTGCTCAGACGTGCAGGGGCTGACAGTCAGTTCTAAGGATACGAAGAGCAATGCAGTGCCTGCAAGTGCCCAGCTGCATACAAATGGGAGATATCAAGAAGCAGTGTGGGGGCACGTAGGCAAGGCATGCAAAGAAAACCTGGGGAACAGTTTCCCTAGAGTGAATGCAAGCAGGGCAGTCAGGAGATTCCAAAGCTGACCATTTAGAGGTGAAAGATGTCAGTAGCAGTGCGCACACTCTAAATTGGAAGTACAGCTTCCTGTCTAAAGGCACGGTAATGTAGTCACAAAACAGCTCGAGACCACAAGAGGGCTTAAAGTCTATAAATTGTCTCAACAAAGTGGCACTGACAGCTTTTTGATTGTAGTAGGCCAAAGTACTAAGCCAATACTGTTGCTTCAACGACTCTTGAGAAGGACTCTGGCCTGCAACTGGAGCCTCCCATAAATCAGACATTCCAAGGGAGAACAATAGCTTTTTAATGAATTGAAGCCAAGAAATTTTATTGAAACCGTCAGCCTTGATAAAATCCTGCAGACCAGCGGCATAAGTTCGTCAGTGGTGCAGATTTTCCTCCAGTACAGAAGAGGGTGAAACCTAGCTTTCCCTTCTATCCATTTCACACCCAGATCAAAAGATAAGGGATAAGCTGGGGTACTGGGAGGTAAATTAGTAAGGGTTCGCAAGAATTTGCTCTCCGATCTAACAAGGTTACTTATATTAGAAGAGCCGCATAGCTCAGCTCCGTAAAGGGCTGAGTCCAGGGCCTTGGCCTCGTAGATCTGGAGAGCAGGTGCTATAGGTTTAGTAAAGGACGTGCAATGCTCTTTGAGAATTCCGCCTGCTATCTGTCTATGCTTGATAACAGCCTTGCTGGTATGTGTCTGCCATGTCATGCCAGAGAAGAGTGTTATGCCCAGGTAAACAAATCAATCCACCTTCTCTAGCGGGACACCCCCCTAATGTTAAACCCCCTAAATATGACTTATGTTGGCTAAAAGCCATTAATTTAGTTTTTGAAGTATTGAGCTCCAAGCCTTGAGCACAGCAGAACTGGTCAAAATGAGTCAGAAGTTTCTGGAGCCCACTCGGGGTCTTGGAGATCAATAAGGTGTCATTAGCAAATAAGAGAATAGGAGTTTTAGCATTTGCAAGTGCTGAGATATGAAGTGCACAATTTCATTTAAGTAAACGAGAACAGCATTGGAGCCAGGACGCTGCCCTGGAGAATGCCTTTGGAGGCCAGAACCCTCTTGGTCAGCTGACCCTGAGGTCGCCATTGGATTCTGGCAAAATTGTGTTCGTGTAAGCGTAGGACAAAGGGCAAGATGTCAGCAGGCATACTCATGTCTTTGAGGGCTTGCAACAATTGTGGGCATGGGGGCTAAGTCAAAGGCAGATTTTAAGTCGACAAATCAACATAAAGGTTGCCTCTGCAGATTACCACTGTCTTCCAGTATATGAACATGAACCGAAAAACGTGGTCAATTGTGGAGGTTTTTCTCCGAAACCCAGCTTGGAAGGGACAAGTACATCATTATTGCAGATCCAGTACTTGATTTTAGATTGGATACAACAGAAGACCTTTTGTATGCAATCAATTAAACTAATGGGCCTACAATTGCCTAGTTGGGAGCCTATCACCCGATTTTATGGGCTGGAATGACAACAGCGCCCTTCCAGCAGTCCGGGATGGGCATGCCTTTTGCGATAGCATTTGCAAGGGCGAGCATGCATTTTGACCATGGCTCAGTATCATGAGTGAATATGTCAGCTGGTATGCCAGACGGCCCGGCAGCTCAGCCATACATGATGGCATTTAAAGATTCTAGGATGTCCGAGAAGTCAAACATTGGTCAAGCACTGCTCAGGTGTGGTATAGACAGAGAGGCCTTTCCAATCTCAACACAGAGTCTTATAGTCAGCTCTATGGGCATTTTATGATAATTCCTTTGGTCTCCTAACACTTCTTCGCATGTTCTTCTTTATGCTTCCAAAATCTGTAGTACGATAACCCTAACTTTGTTTGCTTATTTTATCACCACCTCCTCATCTCCAATTAGTTTTCTCAAGGTGGCCTTTTTTTCCCATTACATATTGTGAACATTTTTTGGGAAGTTATTTCAATTAGGTCCACCTCTTTGAGGACTTCCTGCTCAAAGGCCAGCACCTCAACTGGAATCATTGACGTAGAGGAGCAGAATGTAGACTTTTTCCGAAGTTCAGTATTGCCCTTATCAGGCGCCTCTTCCATGTCATGAAAAAATTTGCAAAATTTTATTTTCCTAAAAATTCCTGCAGCTCACCATGTAACTTGAACATATCTAGGTTGGGTATTGGCACGAAGCTCAGTCCTTTGTTCAGCACTCTCAACTGTGCATCACTCAGTTGCTTAGGAGTCAGGTTAACTGCTAGGTTGTACTTGTTCTTGTTCCTGGTGTTTCATCTTGTTTTCTGTTTTTTGTCTGTATCTCCTGTTGTTCATCTTCCCATTACACTTGGGTGGCTCCTCTTTTCTTCCTCCCTCTCTGGGGCCCCTGGCCCCTTCCTAAAAAGGAAACCTATTTGGTTTTTGTAAAAATGCTGGCACATATTGATCGTGTGGATTACGCCACCCCGGGTGGTGGAGGGGATGGAAAGGAGGGAGATGTGGCTGTTGAAAAAAGTGTTGGGGGAAGGTGTTGTAATTCTGCCATTGTCAGTTCCCTGGTCTGCCCCTTTATCTACCTCATTGTCTGCCTCCTGCTTGCTTTTCTTAGATAAGGTCAAATGTCCTGAGTCGAATTTTATAGAGCTAGAAGAAATAACAGAACATAGAAATATACAATAGGGTCACGTAGCCTGAAGCCATTCAGGTATTGAGAAATCACCTGTTCCTTAGGACAGACCTACTGGGCTGGGCATAGGTTCTTTGATCCATGAAAGACAGAGATAGACTACTAAAGTGCACTCAGCACAGACCACATGATACTGGTCATGTGACCCAGAAAGCTTACCGTTGCTTTAGAGGATGTGACGCTGGGATAATTTACTATTCCTATTTCAGGCAGTGCAACACTAGGGAAAGTGTTGAATTGTGGAGGGGTAAAATTTACTATTCCAACTCCAATGAGTGCAACAGTAGGGAAAGTGTTGGATTATGGAGGGGTAAAATGTACTATTCCCATTCCAGTCAGTGGAACACTAGGGAAAGTGTTGAATTGCCAAGGGGTAAAATGTATTATTACCACTCCAATGAGTGCAACAGTAGTGAAAGTGTTGGATTGTGTAGGGGTAAAAGTCACTATTCCACTCCAGTCAGTGCAACATTAGGAACAAACAAATTCTCTTCAACACAATAAAATAATTGCAAAATATAGTAAACAAATAAAAATATAAATATGTAAATAAAATACAAATATATTTTATATTACAAATTAAATAAAATAAATACATATGACAATGTTAAATACATATCATAAATAACTACAAATATAATAATTTAAAAAATACTTTAAATAATTATTTTATTCAAAAATTATTTATTAACTAAAAGATATTTATTAAATGGATTTATTCTAGTTACTTCCCACCATATACCCCTACAAAACTCACAACCCCAACCTAAAACTTAACTTTAAAAAACAAATTATTTACACTATGAACAGACATATTTTTTAATAAACTAATTATCATTAATTACAAATTAATTATGACAATTATAATAAATATACTTCCCACAATATACCCCCACAAAACCCGCAAAACACTCTTAAAATGTAACTTAACAAACAATGAATTACACAATTATCATAATTATTTATCAATTTAATTATTAATATCAATTAAAAATGTATTATAACTTAAATAAAATCAGTTTCCTTTCCACTCTATACCCCTACAAATCCTACAACACACACCTACAATTTAAATTAAAAAAGTAATTACGCAATTAACATAATTAATGATCAATTAAATAATAATAATTAAATAAAAACAAAATATGAATTACTTATAATTACATTGCTTCCCACCCTGTACCGCTATAAACCCCACAACCTGCACCAAAAATTAAAAATTAAAATTTAAATTTATTACACAATTAACATAATTAATTATCAATTAAACAATTAATATTAATTAACAACTGATTATTAATTATTTAGAATTAATTTACTTCCCACCCTGTACCCATATAAACCCCACAACACACACCTAAAATTTTTAAAAAGTGATTTACACAAAATTAACATAATTAATTATCAATTAAATACATAATATTAATTAACAACAAATTATTATTATTATTATTTAAATTTAAATTACTACCCCTATAAAACCCACAACCTGCACCTAAAATTTAAATTAAATAAAACTGTTGCACAATTAATATAATTACCAATTAAATAAATATTATTAAATAAAAACTAATTTATAATTTATTATAAATAAATTACTTCCCACCACATACCCTTATTAACCCACAACCGACTATGGTACTAAAAATCACAAAAAAAATTAAATTACATTTCAGGGGACGTCTGATTGCTGCTGCCACTGTTTCTACTGTTTCCTCTGCCTGAGGGAGTGTTCGGGACTCCTAGTCCCAGGAAGCTGTGTTGGGCTGAGGAGGAGGGCTCTGAATCCCGCACGTACGCAAAAGTGCGTGACATCTTGTGGGACGCGGACGGGCCATGCCCGGACCACAGGCCGGCCCATCCTGCGCCTCTCGGCGACAGGAGGAGGTGGGGTGAGCCCCCCCCCTTGGCCGTAAACTTGCATCCACAATCTGACCTGCTCCTGACTGGATCCTCTAACAGAGGGTTCGATTTGGAGGGAGGCCATCTTTTTATCCCACGATCTGTAATCTGTGGCAAGGGCATTTGTATCAGTCCGCCTGCGTTTGTCCTGACTCAGAGGAAAGCTAAGTCGAATCACTTAACTGTAACCAGCATAGCAAGTGCTACTAAGCTGTGTTGAGTGCAAGGTACGTTTTACTACGCTCCCTACCCTTTCCTAACCTCTTGCTTGTGACTTTCTTGAAACATTCTCGGCATCTGTGGGAGATCTCCTGCATACGCATCTCAAGGTTGTTTAACTGGGAGCTGAATATAATCTTACCAGAACGGAGAGAGGGGACTTGACTCTTGTTCTACCAAGGAGGAAAACTATATTTTGAGTATTGAGCCTTTGCTGGACCAATGATCACCAGGGAGGTGTGTAACTTGTTCATGATTTTAGAGGCGGATGGGAGTGCATTAACAGTTTGGTAACCTTTGTGTAATTATTTTGCATCGCCACTTTTTTGTACTGTTCTGATTTCTGATTTGTGATGACCTTTTGATTTTACTGGCATTATTTTTCCCCTCAAACAAAGTACCCCTTGACTATGGGCAAGAGAAAGCATCCTGTCGCTGTGAGCAAGTCCCAGGCCCATTCCCCAGATAAATCACTATTATCTCTACTAAACTATACTACAGGAGCTATGGGGGCTAAAGATAGGCAAATATCATCGGTTGAAGAATAGCTGTTAACCTGTGGGGAATGTGCAACAACTTCGGTAATTCCGACCCACGCCACCTCTAACGACTCAAAGGACTCCATAGAGGGTCTTACAACTAGCGACGAAGGAAGGGGTCCAAGAAAGGATAATGATGTGAACGGGGCTAAAGGGGATAATGGGTGTATTCAATTTATTTCTGAATCAATTTCCTCATCCGAATCCAATTTGCCACCACCACCCAGACAAGTAATAAAACCCCCAAACCATCCTGTAAGCACTTGCCCTAGAAGGAAGTCTCTACGAAATAAGCAAGCAAACATCCAAAACAAAGGTCCCCAGCAAACAGAAATAGCTCCAGTAGAAACCAACATGGCTTCTAATAACCTAATAAGTAGCAAACTGGACGCCCTAGGTGAGGCACTTAAGCTTTTTGAGCAAAACTTTAATAACGCATTAAGGGCTATACATACTCATTTAACAAAAGTGGAAATTAAAACTAATTCTTGTCTGGATCTGTTGAATTTCCTTGCAATTGGGCAAATGTCATATGCAAAACATGCTATGCCCTGCCCGCATCCTATAGAGGCCTCGACCAAGTCCACAACTAATAAAATAACTTCTGTCAGCTCCAATCTGTACCCCTTTACTCACGCAAGCATCCATATTGGCAGAACGAGTGACGGGGAGATTTTAATTCAGGAAGCACCTGGTCCCGGGTAGATGGCGGCAGATGTCTGGGCTCTGCAGCATTAACTTCATCTATAGATGATAATTCCTGAGAACCTATGGCACAACTAGCTGACTGCCTCGATCTACCCCCAGCTGCCACCCCATATGTGATAGTCTTGGCCAATGCTCCCACTCTACCTACAAATAGTACGGAGAATTGGATTGCATTTAGAAATAAGTCCCTAAATTGGCTGGGTATAAGATCGGGCTTAACTCATCAGCTGTTTAATGATATCCTAATGGTGAGGAGTGTTAAATGGGTGGGGAAAGACCAAAAAACTCTGTTTGGTGACTGTATAGTCTTGTCCATTAAAACCCCTCGGCTGATGTGTCTGTTTTGTGTAGGACTAGGGACTTCAACATTTCCACAAGCTCCATGTCCTCTCTCCCTTTGGACTAGTTTTATCAACCTTTAAAACAAATTGAAAGGGACAGACCGTGGACTACAGTCAACCCAGGACCCACACAGACCTTTAACTTCTTGGTACAAACTTACAACCGCTTCCAAAGCCTGGAAAATCTGGATGGGCCAGATTGACTCAATGGGGAGGCTTCTACAGATAGTGAGGAAGACCGAACGAACACTTCCAATTCAGTTAAAAAGGGATTTCCATCGATGTATGAAAGCACCCCCCAGACTTCTAAGTAGCAATACGCCAGCTGCTTCTAGCAACAATCATAACTCCAACCCTGCACTAGTTATTCATGATCACCTTGGCTTTGTTTTCTGGAATGTGGCAGGTCTGCGGAGCAAGGGACAGAACATAGAATGGCTAGAGGTTGTCATTGGCTTTCACTTTATATGCATACAAGAGACCCGGCTCACGGAGCTCATTCATATGAACTGGTATAAAACATATTTTACCCAGCCACCCCGTCTCTGCATGGCAGATCACAGGGTGGACTATGTACATATGTATCCAATAGTCTACAATTTACCAACATCACCATGGTAACACACAACCCCCATTATCAACTAATATTATGTGACTCGCCGGGTCTTGTCAGGTTAGCAATAATTAACTTTTATAATAATGCCACCACGCAAGTAATTATAGATACACTACAGAAACAAAATGATGACCTGGATCATATTGACACAAACAATAGCAAGTATGCAACAATTATATGGGGGGCGACTTTAATTTACGTCTGTGTAATGTACAGTCAAGAAAAATATGTGGCATGACAAACGCAGAAGACGCTGACCAATCCCATTTTAACCATAATACCTATGGGGACACGATTAACAAATTACTACTTAAATTTGACCTTGCTCTTGCAAACAAAATCTCCTCCCCTTATGCCCTATGCAAGTGCACTTTTAATGGGAGAAATACACATAGTATCATTGGCCATGTTTCACTATCTAACAGGTGTGCTGCCCAGGCATTTAAATTTCATATTCACTCGATTTCACTAAGGGGTCATTATCCTTTGAGTATTGAATTATTGTCAACTTTATTTTTTAAGCAGCGGCAGAACAAAAATATCCCACTAGCAGATGAAATTGAGCTTGCAAGTCTTAATGGGTATACCCTGCATCGGACACAGATTGTTCCGAAGGGGTTCCTTAAGCAATTGATAGTTACCAACAGAGTGTCCTTTGAGACCTGTCTAGATAATTCAACTGCACCTAACGATATGACTAGGGCTTTCTGTCACACGGGGGTGAATGAGAGCCTTTCTGTTGCCATTAAAAAATCAAGACAGGAGAGAACGGGGTGGTTCGATACAACATGTTCTAGGGCCCACAAACGGCTAAAGGAGGCTCAACATAAATCCCCCAGATGCGACACTGAGGTTCAGACTTGCAGAACTGGCTACAAGAAGGCGGTGAAGCTAAGGAAGGCACAGTTAAGGGAGATGGCCTGGGAATCTTTATGCAAAGCGAGTGCTAGCAATGACTGGGTCCAAACTGGGGTGGTGTGGTGAGCAAAAGAATGATGGATTTAACCCAGATCTTTGTGACTGGGGGTGAATGCTTGCATTGTCCAGCATTCCGTCCATCAATTGTTTCTTTTGCATATGTCGCCCTAAGTGGGAAGGGAATGCCCAGACGTGGGTCCCGTGCTCACTACACCACTGGATTCAAGCTAGCCTGGCTGAAGAAGGGTGATGCCCTGAAACCGGTCCCAGGATGCTTATTTCCGGTCCAGGGAGGACCTGGCTTGGCAGTTCGGGCTGGACTGTTCCCACAAGGAACAGGGTCAAGACTGATTTGCATATGGCTGGGTCCAAACTGGGGTGGTGTGGTGAGCAAAAGAATGATGGATTTAACCCAGATCTTTGTGACTGGGAGTGAATGCTTGCATTGTCCAGCATTCCGTCCATCAATTGTTTCTTTAGCAATGACAATAGAGCCTTTTGGAGGGAAATTAACTCTGTGCCTTTGAGAGCAAAAGGATTGAGATGGCTATAATGGAGAAAGACTGGATAAAGCACTTTGCTAGTATATATACTCTACCTACTACAACGCCCGCATCAGACCAGGGACACAGCCATACTATAGCCGCAGACACTTTTCAGACTCCCTCCATTGTTTCCTTCCATTTGGAGGAAGTCAATGATGCAATACTGGCAAGTAAAGGTGGCAAAGCCCCTGCGCCAGACCTAATCCCCGAAGATTTGTACAAAGCCAACATCGCTTTATGGTGGCCCCTATTGACCTTAGTACTTAGGGCATGCTGTGCAGCTGGGTTCTTAGCAACATGGGAGGAATCAATTATCGTCTCTATCTATAAAAAGGGAGCTCGTTCCAATCCAGCTTGTTATAGGCCAATTTCTCTGCTCGATTCCCTGGTGAAGATTGCAGGTCGTATTATTCTGAACAGACTACAAGATTGGGCAGACACACATAACATCCTGTCAGACCTACAATATGGTTTTTGTCCTGGGGTTCGGACAACAGAGCAGAGCCTTAACTTAAGCATTCTCATTGGGAAATACGTTAAAATCAAAGAGGGGAATATCTACCTAGCCTTTGTTGACCTCTCTTCAGCTTTCAACTGTGTTTCACATGCCAAATTATGGTTAACCATGAAAGAGATGGGGGTGGAGATACCGATTATTAGTTTCCTGAGGGATTTATACTCGGGATGCAAAGCCAGGGTCAGATACAGTACTAGCGGGGAATGTACTGAAGCCTTCAGGGTGGAGAGGGGGGTGAGACAGGGCTGTGTCCTGGCTCCTTTTCTGTTCTCCCTATATATAAACAGTGTGGGTGCGGTACTTTCTGTATCTTCTGAAGACCTTCCGCAAGTAGGATTTCGCCCTGTACCAGCCCTCCTCTACACTGATGATGCCATCCTCATGGCACTTGCTCCACTAGCCCTTCAGACCCTGCTCACATACTTTGTTAAATACATGCAGGACCTTGGTCTCTTAGTGAATCAATTAAAAACGTTCATTATGAAATGTGGGAGGAACACTGCCAACTGTTGAGATTTAAAAATAAACTGTATAACTGTTGGTTTTACTAATACCTTCTCTTACTTGGGGATTTTAGTTGACAAAGAGGGCTTATGGATCAAGGCTATTTCCAATTAGAATCTACACTTTAGTAAAGCCTGTACGGCCCTTAGAGGGTTTGCCAGTCGTTTGGGTTCTAACCCACCAGTTTATGATGTTGATTTACAAAGCTAAATGTCTCAGTGTAGCACTTTACAGGGCGGGCGTGTGGGGACACAAGAAATGCAGTGACATACAACTGGTAGAGAATGAGTTTTTAGGTATCTTCATACCCTAGTACATGTATAGCATGCCGAACTTGGAGCCCCATTCCTCATAGACCTAATAATGCTGCATCCCATTCTACTCTGGTATAAAGTATGGACCACTGAAGATACTGATTTAAATCGTGCTATAATCAAGGACTGCCTCAACTCTAGTTTCTACCAGCGTATGCCGTGGCTTGTTTATATCCAACGTTTCTGCAATGACCTAGGTCACCCTGAGTATTTTGAGAAGCCTGAAACATTAGATTTCATTAGTTGGAAATCTTTAAAAAACAAAGCCATAACACACTTGGGAAATCTTAGACTGACAATCAAAATTCCTAAGCCCAGTGTCCTGAAAAATCAAATGATCTTAACCACATTTGATATGCAATCCTATCTTAAAGCAGTTTTAAATGCAAGGCATGTATTGACTCGTTTAAGACTGGACACTTTCCATCGATTGATTAGTTTCCCGAATATGAATGACTGGTCCACAACTCTAACCAATTGTCCCTGTGATGACGCAATGGCTCAAAATATTATGCATATGGTGTTCTTTTGCAAGTTTTATAATTATCAGAGGAAGTGCTACATTATACCAAATATAAGACCTTTACACTTTACGCAATGTCGTCCCGCATATTTATACCTACAATCTTTGCCTTCCTTGGAGATCTGCCGCTGTATGGCATCCTTTTTATGGGCTGTCTTCTATGCTAGAAATAATATTCCCCTAGATCTCCTACAGTAATGGGACATAGTGTGCAAACCTTTATGGTCCTAGGATACGTGACCTATGTTTTTTTACATGAATTGAGTACTGTACATACCATTTACTGTATCTCTACACCCCTATAATTGAAAAAGATTTACGTATGTCTGATAGGGTAGATGAGGAGTGCATGGTGGACCCAATATGAGATTTTTGTCTGCCCTCCTTACTCTGGTTTCATCTAATCTTAGCTAATTATGGGGCTGAATACGATGGCGGTCAACCCGCCACTGACAGGCTGTTGGTGGGGTGTTCACTGCCATCGTGAGGCCATTTCCCACCTGCCATATTATAATGGCGGGCGGGTCTGTGGCGGTCAGAAACTCTGACGCCATGCTTCTGACGGGCTCCTTGAGCCTGCCGGTACTGCGGAGGCCTCCAAATCCCTGAAATGGCGGCACTGCCTGCCAGGAACCGCCATAGGGATTACAATGGTCCATCCCCGCCAGCCTTTCCATGGCGCTTCACCGCCATGGAAAGGCTGGCGGGGATGGACATTGGAGGCCCATAGCGGGCCCCCCTTCATCCCGGGAACTTTCGTTTGGGGGTTTCCCTGCACCATGTGGCAGGCACCGCATATTGCTTGCCACATAGTGCAGGGAAATGTAAACAGTGCCTTTTTTACATTACGGCGGGTGCTGAAGCCAGCAGCACCCGCCGCAATGTAAAGTATGGCAAGTGCGACTGTCATCGAGGCGGTAGCATCCTAATACCCCTGTGGGACCACCGCCTTGCTTGCGGGCTGTCCCATTCCCGGAGACGATGGCGGGCAGACTGGAGTCCGTCCGCCATCGTAATCATGGGGCTGATTACGATGGCGGATGGACTCCAGTCTGTCCGCCATCGTCTCAGGGACTGGGACCGCCTGCCTGCAAGGCGGCGGTCCCACAGGGGGTATTAGGATGTGACCGCCACGGTGGCGGTCGCACTTGCCATAATTTACATTGCGTCGGGTGCTGCTGGCTTCAGCACTCGCCGCAATGTAAAAAAGGCTCTGTTTACATTTCCCTGCACTACGTGGCAGGCACTGTTTACGTTTCCCTGCACTACGTGGCAGGCACCATGCGGTGCCTGCCACATGGTGCACGGAAATGCCCCAACCCCCAAACAAAAGTTCCCGGGATGAAGGGGGGCCCGCTACGGGCCCCATTGTCCATCCCCACCAGCCTTTCCGTGTCGGGTGAAGTGCCATGGAAAGGCTGGCGGGGATGGATTATCGTAATCTCTACGGCGGTGCCTGGCAGGCACCTCTGCCATTTCAGAGATTGGGAGGGCTCCGCAGCACCGGCAGGCTCAAGGAGCCCATCGGATGCGTGGCGGTCGGAGTTTCCGACCACCACGGACCCGCCCGCCATTATAATATGGCGGGCGGTAAATGGCCTCACAATGGCGTTTAACCCGCCGCCAACATCGTAATCAGCCCCTTGGTGCTCATGCTTTTTTCCAACTGGATGTATGGTGAATTTGGTGAAATAATCCACCCAGATGTGAACGTACTCTCTTTCTACTTTCAGCTCCTAATTGTTGCACACCTGTCCTTTTATTACTGATATATTGTGGCATCATTTCCGATTTTAAATTCCTTTTCTTCTGTGTTTTATTGTATATCTATGCACATACTTTGATCTGATGCTATGAATTGTATTTTTTATGCTTTTTTATGTCTGCTTTGTATCATGCACTGCTTTTATGGATGGCTAATTGTCTCAGAATAAAGTTTATTGATGATAATATTGATTATCAACTAATTATTATTAATTATTTAAATTTAAATTAGTACCCCTATAACCCCACAACCTGCACCTAAAATTTAAATGAAAAAAACAATTGCATTGCCCTTCAAACACAAAATGTCGCCTATTCTTTCACAAACAAAATTCATGATCATAAATAGGAACTACTGGACCCCTGGCAGACTATATAAGCTTAAATTAGTCCAGTCCCCACAATGCTGGAACTGCAACTCACAACCAGGTGACTTATCACACATGCTTCTCTTGTGTCCAATGCTACAAAAGTTTTGGAATAAAGTCTTCAAATACATCACTCAGACATTCAAATTCTCCCCAGTTAAAGAGTTATCACACATTTTAGCAGGCTTCCTAGATCCGGACCTAATGGGAGAAGATGACCGCTTTCTGCTTGATTTAATGCTTACTTTGGCATGTAAAATAGTCCTGTGTAACTGGAAAAGTTTTGGGGAAAATTTCATTAAAAAATGGCAAGAATGGCTAACCTTCATAAGAGGTGCGGACAATATTGCCTTAAATACCTCCCCTTGGAAACCTAAACACAGGAAAATATGGAACTCGCTTGATTCCGCCTTTATGGATTTTAAACCCCCATTGAAGTATTCGACCCAAATGTGATTACTACCGGGCTAAATCGCAGACCTCCCAGCAAGAATGTAAGCACCCCAACTAGGACTTTGCTATGGTTAACCTATCAGAATAGAGTTAGAACAATGAACCAACCAACACTAGTTAATAGGTGTGCCCCTTGACCCCGAGCTTTTTCTTTTACTTTACTTTATTTCATCAGTTAGTATTTATATATTTACCTTCATCGTTCTTCTTTTTTGGTTCTCTTCATGCTTAAAGGAGGATAAAGGATACCCACCAGGATTGTTAATACTATGCTACATGCTCTTACAAATGATAAAATGGATACATTTGAATCCTTGGACTCCTCGATCACTACTCAGACCCTTCCAACGGACCTAATGGACACTAGTCTGCAAATGTTAAGCCAGCAGAAGTACTCAGAATTTTCTTTGTATTCTATCGTTGCTAGCTCATATGAGATATTTGTATTCTGGCTAGTCAATCACCTAAACATATGTACCCTCACCGGTTTGGTTGGTTACTTCATACATCGTCACTGTATCATTTGTAAAACTATCTCACCTACTGCCTTTATCCAATTTGACCTTTGATGTACTACTGTAGTCTTATTTCTTTTGCTCTGTGTCTTTCTATTTGCTTTGCGTTTGAAAAACCAATAAAAGTTATTGAAATAAAAAAACAATTGCACAATTAACATAATTAATTACCAATTAAATAAATATTATTAAATAAAAACGAATTTATAATTTATTATAAATAAATTACTTCCCACCCTGTACCCCTATAGACCCACAACCCACTATGGTGCTAAAAATCACAAAATATAATTAAATTAAATTTCATAACTACTAAAAATGCAACAACTATATTAAAAAACATAAACAATTATTAAACAAAAAATTCACATCATATACATTTAAAATATATACTAAAATACATAACAATAATTAAAAACGATATTATAAACAATTATATTTTTGTAAACGATATTAATGACTTTGATATTTTAAAAATTGATATTACTTACCTTAAAACCAATATTATTTTTTATAAATCTTTATTCGGTCTGATGAGGCCATAAAAGTGCATTAAAAATACAATACAAATTCATCACAGCACTTAAGAGTTAAAAATATTAAGCAGTCAATTAAAATGGTTCAAAAGAAAAATGCTTTTAAAAACTCCATGATTCAGAGAATGATAGGTTCAAAATGGCATACAACAATGCAGTTTATATTCAGGGATTCGAGGTGCCAAAACACTCATAACATTTCCAGTTGGGGCCAGAATAAAGGGGAACCAAAACCTCAAAAAAGGGTCCGCTATGTACTCCCCTTTGTAGCGGTAATTGAAGGAGGCACCTCTACTTTACGCCAACTATTAAAAGTCGGTACAACACTTATCTCTTCCTGAGCGTAAACGAGAACAAACAGTTAATCTCCTCTAAAAACACAAGGACCAATATATTGAACCCGCCCAGAAACGAAGAAGGAGTGCACACTCCCTACTTACCTTAAAAACGATATTTTCTGACAACAATATCATTGCAGACGATATTTCCATATCACAATATTTTGGAGTCGATATTTTGGTATGACGGTATTTTAACTTCGATATTTTGTCTGAATACCAGAAGGAAAGAGAGGAAGAAAAAGAAGGAAAAAAGAAAAGGGAAAGAAAGAAAGAGAGAGAGAAAAAGAAGGAAAGAAAGAAAGAAGGAAAGAAGTTGCAAAAGAAAGAAGGAAAGTAAGCGCAAAGTAAAAAGAGGATAACTGAATACAGAACAGTTTCAAATGGACAAAATATGGTATTCTATGTGAATAGCAGCAGTCGATATACCAAAACACTTCAAAAGAAATTTACAACAGCACTGGCAGGAGACGTGATCTAATAAAGATGGAATGTGCATCAGAAGTGTCCTGCTCTCACATCAGGCTCTAAACACAAAGACAAGAGAAAATAATTTGCCATGGCAAAAATACATTACTGGCTCAGTGTTTCACCTGGGGCTATTTGGCAGCGATGTGAGATATATGAAGTCAATGCCTAGCACATCTGGATCCTAAGTTAGTTTTACTTAGCGCCAGTGATTGGGCAGTGTTCCCATGTTGCAAACCTTCTTTTACGAAACGCGCCTTATTACCATTTAGATATTGTAAAAATTAACAATCCATTAACATCTGAAATCAATGCAACTATTAATGCCCCTCTGCAGTAGTCTTTGTCATATGTTTTTAGAAAACTGGGAATAAATAATAATTTCATACTGTTGCTATAGTTAACCTTCGAGGTGCAAATTAAAAAACAAAAATCTGAGTGGGACCAACTTCATTGATGTAACTTTCAACCAAATAGCTCCCCATCGAACAGCATTTAAGGATAACCCCTCTTTCTCAGAAACATGTTAGATTGTAGATATGTCTGTATGGTAATAGGTGACTTGAAGGTTTGATCTGATAGTAAATGACTTTTCACCACCCATACTCCCTCAGGTAGACATGAGTACCTGATCAAAATAATAACTAAGCAGCCCCCGACAAGAGGAAGTAATTTCACATCTTCTCCAAATCCAATTATTCACAAATCCACCAGAAACACACAAACCCAGAAGTCACCTGCTTCTTAAATTCAGAATAAACAAGAGCAGCTAGATGCCACATCACCAGAATGCCAGGGGTAGTGAACACGGCATAACTCGCTATTTACCCTTTACTTTCACTTACACACATGCCTACAAACACACACATTCACACATAAACACACTGGTTCTCACATAAAGATACTCTCACCCACAAGCACACATACAACGTACATTTAAAAGCGCTTTTTACTTCCCTCAGCTGCTAGGGAGGGTCATATTTCAGCTTACTGTACTCTTTTTTTTATTACACTAATAGTGAATAGTATAATATTATTCACTATTAGTGTAATACAGAATTTGACAGAAAACAAGGGAAGTGGAGCTACAACCAACGTCCATAAGGATGAGCTGCCCCCGTGTTCCTTCCACTTATTTTGCAACTCTGAAGCTAGGGGTGGCAAAAACAGTACCAGAGGCCGCTGGGGACAAGCCAGAGGTCGCAGCTGTGACCCCTGACGACCCCTAAATGACGTCCATATGTACATGGTACTTGAAGGGGAGGGACAAGTTTATCCCCTAAGACTTTTCTTTCAATCAGTCAAAAATGCACACATGTGGGCCCGTGTCCTGAGTGACACCTTTAGCCAAGCTTTTTAGCCAACAGCAACGTGCTTGCAAACTCCTATCCACAAACTTATGAAGCCAAAAGCAAAACTACCAATTCCAGACTGCATGGCTCTATTGGCTAAAAAGTCAGGAATGGCTTTTGTTGTGCAAGAACTCATGGCAGTTTATGTGGCTAAACACAGTACTAAATCACAATTGTAATTTGGATTTCGTGGTTGCTCTACCCACCATTTCCTGCTCAAATTTATGAAAGCCTGTCTGAAAAAAAGCTCTTTCAGGTTCCACTCAGTTTCAGAGTGGGGTCTTTAATTGCCAAAGATGTGGTACGATATTTCAGTACTGTGTGTATAACCTGTAGGCCTTGGATTAACATCACTGACTACTGAGTCAGCATGACCTGGGGAGTGTGCTGTGCATTCATGCATCCTCCCAAATCAAAACAGTGAGTACCTCTGAGTTGAGAAATAACACCTGCTGCCATTTAAGCAATCAAAAATCAAAATACCATGCTATTGAGGTTGTACGCTGCATAAAGGGACGCTGTTACTGAATTGTAAACCAGCTGTTTTGAAGCCGTGCAGTTGCCTCCCCAAATGCCATGTGAATTTCAGAACTCCACTATGGTACCAGCAGCTGAAGCCAACTGAAGGCAAAGTCCCTTGTTTATGTTAAAAGTCAGCCTATCAAATGGATTCATTTTTATTTATCCAAAATGCAGCATATAACATTCCTTTCAATATATAATTACATTTGATAATCACAATTTATCAATTTACCAAAACCAATAAAAAGATAGAATCCATTACAATACAAATACCAATTGGTAATATGTATAATCAAATAATGCTTGTCAGTGATGGTTTCTCTATCCCACATTGATTGACAGCAAATTATACAACAGAAGTTAATCATCAATTTACGAATATCAGACATATGATTAGTAAACTACTCCTAAAAGCAAAAAAAAATTAATGGCTTCCCCTATATCTTGTATTTAACATACACAATGCATGAACCAAGGAACTCGCCAACCCTGACTTATTCCCAATTGCACCAAATTTTGTGAAAATGCTTAGGGCCTAATTACGAGTCTGGCGGTCCATGGACTGGCAGACTTGTGGGGGCGAGGCGGTGGCGGTCTTCCGCCGTTCCCTGGTGGTGTTGCGGCGGTAAAGAGGCCGCGATATGCTTGGCGGGACGAGGAGGAACCACCATGAAAACCGCTGTGGAGAGAAAACATAGGGGGCCCTTTAGGGCCCCCTTGTGCCTTTGCGCCATGAGGTGTATGCAGGGGGACACAACATGTGCCCCCCTGTGTGCATGCACCCCAGTTCTTGCATGGCATGGACTTTACAGTCCATGCCGTGCAGGAACTGTTTTTGGCCTTTTTTTTCAGGGCACCGCAATGTGAACGTTAAAAAAAAAGCCCACCAGACACGAGAAATACTCGTAATCTGGCAGGCAGCCCGACCACGCGTTTTGCAGTGCGGCGGCGAGGCGGACCCGGCGCCGCACCGCCATACTCGTAATCAGTCCCTTGGTAGCTCCTATTCTTTTTGCATAAAGATTTTTGTGATTTTTTTACCTTACACGTCTTAATACGTCATTGAGTGATGGTAAGTATGTTTGTTGACTTCCAGTGTGCTAATATTAAAGATTTTGCTACCAAAGAAGCTATAAAACAAAGCTTGACGGGGTGCCAAAAGGAGCCCCTAATGGATCAGGGACAATCACTTGACCAGTCCGAGCTCCTATTTCAATGAAAATATTAGTCCAAAATACCCTCAATCTAGAGCAAGTAAAAATCATGTAAAGCCAACCCTATTTGTAGCCCACATCTAAAGCATTCGGCATCAGCTCCACTGTACATCTTTTTGATTATTTCTGGAGTATAATATAACATCCATTTATAGTAGAAAACCATTTGTTTAAAATTAGCTGCACGGATAGCTTTCACACTATCTGATTATAATAATAACAATGTGGTTCAGTTACAGCACAACCTGTAATAGCCACTATTTTGCTTATATGATTGGATACTAGCTTGGGCCCTAATTGTTGAAGTAGAACTCTATACCAATTGCCAATCCCTAATAAGTGAGAGACAAAGAAAGCCCAACATATTTTCTTGGTTACCTCATTTATTTCTATCGGATTACTAGAGCATTGGTGCTGTATTTGAGTGAAACTAAAAATAGGAATGGGACTTATTGATGGATTCTCATGATTAAGCTTTTGCCATGAAATAAACTGATTATTCCGAAAAAATCTCTAGGGGCCAGATGTACGACCATTGAATTTTGCGAGTCGCAAAATTCAATGTACAACATTGTCTCAGACACTGTTTGCGATTCCCAATGGGGTCGCAAATTGCATGCCTCATGAATATTAATGAGGCTGTCGCAATTTGCGACCCTGCTGGGAATGGCTAGCAGTCCCAGGGTTGGTGGCCTGCTGGGGTCAGCAGACCACCATGTCTGGGACTGCTATGTCAATAAAGCAGTTTTTTTTAAATGCAGCCCGTTTTCCTTAAAGGAAAATGGGATGCATTTAAAAAAGAAAAATGAAACTTTTCAGTTTCATTTTTTAAGGGCAGGCAGTGGTCAGTGGGACTACTGCCTGCTGTTAAAAAATATTTGCGCACCCATTCACAAAGGGGAAGGGGTCTTCTGGGGACCCTTTCCCGTTTGCGAGTGGCTTACCACCCTTCTGAGAAGGGTGGTAAACTGCAAGTGTTTTGTGACTGCAAATGTGGTCACAAAACAATCAGACATTGGGTATGGACTCGCTATTCGGAAGGGACGCCCTTGGCACGCCCCTGCCTAATAGCCAGTCGTTAACCATATTTTGCGAGTCGCTAATAGGTTAGTGACTCGCAAAATAGGGTTAGTACATTGGGCTGACCTTTTTTGCTGTCGCAAAGGGGCCGAAATCCCCTTTGCGACTTCAAAAAACTGTCGTACATCTGGCCCTAAGTCTCCTAAAGCCCAAAAGGTGTCCAATGACTAAGTGTGGCGCGGCCGAGGCCAGCACAAGTCAAGTTTTAGTTGTAGGTGAAAACATGGAACTTTATATTCTCGCCAAATGAAATTGAAATGGTCTACAATTATTTGGGGTTTCTTGTAACGGGTTCTCTTTGGTAGTCTAGGAATCTGTAAGAAAGAGACAGGATCGATTCTAGCCTCTTTTAGCATACCATTCAAATAAAAATTCTCTTCATGAGAATTTGTTTTTGAAGCAACAGTAAGCTAATTTAACAGAACTACTTGGCAATCAGTTCTGAGGCAAGGAAGAGCCAAACCCCCTTCTTCTTGCGCTAAGTGGAGAACCGAGAGCTTGATTCTTGGACGATTTCTTTGCCAAATAAATATGCGTATTTCTGCATCAATAGCCGCAAAAAATGATTTGGGGATTTTAATCAATATATTAGAAAAACTGAACAAGAATAGAGGTAACAAATAATTTTTTTTAAGTGAAATAGGCCCTATGATTGTAAGAGGCAGTTTATCCCACTGTTTAATTAACATACGCACTTTGGCTAGTAGAGACCCATAATTTAAAGCGTATAAATCGCCAACATTTAAAGTCACCTTAATCCCCAAGTATCTAATAGGGCGTCCTATATGAAATATTGTGCGCATGATAGCTGGAAGAATTTCAGGTGAGCTATTAAACAACAAAGCTTCAGACTGATTAATTTTATAGCAGCCAATAGCTGTAAATGTAGCTATTTTATTGAAAGCACAATGGATATTCTCCTCATTGGCAGCTAAATCTAGGACTATATCGTCTGCGTAGAGTTTGAGCTTCGGAGCTCCGAGAAAGGTGGATTAATCATTGGGTCCTGACAAATAGCGCAAGCTAGTGGTTCTATAAATAGCGCAAATAAAACAGGGGACATTGGGCACCCTTGACGGGTGCCACGCTTGATGATTATCTTCCCTGCCAGTGAATTATTTATGACTATAGTAACTTTGGCCCCAGAATATACCTATCAAAAGGATACTTAAGAAGCTATGCTACAGGGAAGAGTAAATCACAAGAAGATAAAGGAGCCCATCAAAAGCAAAGTAAGCAAATGAGATTGACAAGAAACTTAACGAATGGTATGCAATGGGTGGGCTCTAATCCCACTGTAAGTTTTTTGTGTGATACACAGCTAAAAGCTGTCTATAGGCGAGACCTAAAAAGAATCAGTGACCTTCAGTAAATATGTAACACATTAGTTGTTCTGAATACCCCACTTGTTTTAATGCAACAAATTAATTCCATCATTTCGGATCATAAATATTCACTTTGTTCCAGATTAATTAGTTTCAAATGTTTTTCCACTGATTACTCTATATTCTGTAGTAAAACACCATACATCTTCAGATATAAAATGAAATTGATATGCATGTCAAGATTGTTAAACCAATCGCCCACCTTGTCAAATGTTTAATGTTGATATTAAAGGCAACTGACAGTCAGTGCAAATGGGTCATCTAGGAAACTCATAGCCTCATAGCAGTTGTGTGTGATTTTGGTGCAAATCAGACCTGAATGAACCTGTTTGACTACACCTTTTCATCTAAACTGTTGGTGGTGATGCAAGATGGCCGCCAAGTAGGAGCTCTTTGCCGGAGCTCCCGGACCTCCCGGGCTGGGGATTGCCTTAGCGGCTGATATCCCTCTGCTGGCCCTACCATCCGCCTCTCTACCAACTGGCATCCCATACCCTACTATACTGGATCGCCAATTTTAGCGTAACTCACTCACCCGCTGGAATCGATCTTCAGGAGTCCAGGCGTGCCTTCGCCTATTCTGCATCCGCTCCTCGCCGCTCGCCTCCCGAACCGAGCACTAGAGGTGTGCAGGGCGTGCAGCACCTCCGCCGCCGCAGACGAGTCTACGCTTTGTTCACTTGCTCGATGATCGCCGGAAGTTCGACGTGCCTCTCCGCACATCCCACGCCAACCACCTCCAGGATCAAGCGCTCCGAGTGTGCTTGGTCGTGCAGCGCCTCATCCGACTCCGATGACTCGGTGCTGCTTGCACCACTTGACATGCCGATCTCCTGATGAACGGATCCTCCCAGGGGTAAGCGCATCTCGCTTTGTCCCCTTCCCAAATGGCGTCGCTGAGTGGGCCTAAAATGGCGAATCCCTGGCCCCATTGTCTGGCTGTGTGGGGCTCCCCCCCTGTTTTTAGCTGCTGCCGGTTCTTCCGATATAGGCCTGGCCTCGCCACCACGCTGCCCGCCACTTTCCTCCTGGTTGCCTCTTTGCCGATTAGAGTGGGGAAACGGAAAAAAAAAAATGCCACATATGATCCCATTGTGGCTCTGTGAACCTTATGGCGCCTAATTTAACCCCCTATATTAACTCGGCAACTACTTATTAAATCGGAACTCTGAGCCTGACCCTAAATTGGCGCCCGCCAAGGTACTCCCACCGGTGAGGGATGTTGTGTCATCAGATAATGGGGGTCCCGATGCTCTACCAGGATAATTGGTATAGCTGAGTTATCTAACCACTGAACTTGAGGCAAGACCAGCTGCAGAGTCATGGAGTTTAACAGACTCAACTTGCCTGACTATAAGATGGCAGCCAAGATACATTCCCTTGCCGATCCTGCCTTCCTCACCATCTCCTCTCGCCCGTCTATGGACTCTAAACCATTCGGTCACTTCCTGATCTTCATTCTAATCCAGCGGAGCCCGAATACACTTGGCCGATTCCCGGTGGAGCTGCACCGACAGCTATAGGGGAGATTGGCATCGGCACACCGCTATGGCCGTCACCTACCCAGCCGGACTTCGGACATTTGTCTCACCGTTTTCTCCGCTCCTGTCTCCTTCATGTGGACTCCCAGATCTCCTTGATCTCTTTAGGTCCTGATTTTCGTGTCCTTTATTCTCAAATATTCTATCATGCTGTAATTAATGTGAAATTTTGGTAACTAATCCGGGGGAGCCCGAATACACTTGGCCGATTCTCGGTGGAGCTGCACCGACAGCTATAGGGGAGATTGGCACTGGCACACAACTATGGCCGTCACCTACCCAGCCGGACTTCAGACATTTGTCTCATCGTTTTCTCCGCTCTTGTCTCCTTCATGTGGACTCCTAGTTCTTCTTGGTCTTTTTGGGTCCTGATTTTCGTGTCCTTTATTAACTCCTGTCTTGAATATGCTATCTTGCTGTAATTAATGTGAAATTATTGTAACTTGTAACACGCTGTTTCCTTATGTAAAGCGCTCTGATACCTTTGAGTCTAGCCAACACTACATAAAACTCATCAAATAAATCAAATGTTTCAGTTTGAATGACATTCTCCATGCTGAGTATATCACCAAAGTAAATGTACTTATTGGTGAAACATTCTTTATTTCATGTATGTTATTCAGCATTCTGTTTTTCTTTCTTTTTCTTTTTTTGCCATTCTCTGTCCCCTCCTCTGAACCCCCTTTGTAGGTCTAGCCTAAATCATCTGTAGCTGTCTTAACATCTCATCTTTTCCAAATAAATCATAATAAAAAAACATACATATAGTAAGCTTTTACCAAACACTCTTTATTCATTGGACTACTCTAATGTCACTAAATATATCCCTACTTCCAGCATAGCATACAATTAAAAACACAGAGCAAGCCCTCAGCAGCCATTAGATACCTTCACTTCAAGAGACTGCGTTTTTACTTGTGTACATCCACCAAGAAAAATAGTACACCAACATTAGGCATTTCAAGGCACTTCTATTTACCCATGACTGGTATTACCTATTGCGAGAAATTGGGTTGTTGGTTGAGGGGGGTGTGAGCCCTTCTCAAGCAACAGCCACAATCCTTGTCAGGGTGAACCACAAAAGGCCACTAAATTAACCTGTGCTTAAAACTCTGATAGCTGGACACAAAAGCTGGCAGTCTTAATTTAGAGGCAGTGTGTAAAGTATTTTGCAGCATACAAAGTAAAAACACAACACAAGAAAATCCCACACCAATTTAGAAAAAAACTGTAGAAATTAATACATTATTTGACACTAAAACAACAAAAATCCAATTAATAGAACTGTAGATATGCAATTTCAAAGATTTAATGTAAGCATAGCACCTGAAAGCACAAAGAGCCACTTATGGTTATCTGGTTGTGCAAGACCAGGTGGAAGTTACAGGTTCAGGCCGACTGGGATGAAGCATGGGCCAGATGTAGGGACCAGGTACGTTCCACTGATAAAGTTACCTTCTACAGTCTAGTGCAAACAATTCCATTAGTGGTGGAGAAGGCCGTAAGGAGCCAGGAGAGTTTTGCGGCTGGTTGTCGCTGTAGCACAAAGATCCCGTTGGATGTTGCGGATGGCCGTTGGTGGAGATTTGTTTTGGTGGTCAACATGGGCTGTCGATGATGTAGCACGAAGTGCAGATCTCACGTTGCCAGTTATCACTGCTGGTTGCTATAGGGCAAAGAGTCGGTTTCATTGGAGCTTCGCGTTGGCGGTCAGAACGGGTGTCAAGATCTTGTCGCGAATGGGCCTGTTTCCGGTCACAAAGAGCCTAAAACTTAAGGATTTTTCCTTATTGAGTCAGAGGAGTGCACTCTGATGCCAGGCAAGGGTTTATGACCTGGAGAGAAACCTCTTTGAGATCAGGGACTCACTCTTGCAGAGGCCAGCAGGGCTCAGGCAGTTTCAGTTGTAGGTCCAGTTGCAGGTCTAGGCAGCAGGTAAGCTGGACAGATACAGGAAGGCCTCTGGAACTGTTACATCCCTGTGACTCAGAACAGGAGGTCAGTCAGCTGACCCTTGGAGTCACTCAGCCTGGAATGAAGGGGACAGGTCCAGACTTCCTTCTCAGCAAGCATGCAAAGCCTCAAGCAGCAGGGCAGCATGACATCCTTCTTCTGTAGTATCCACAGGTCCATGAGTGTAGTGAGTCTGAGGGTCTTCTTTTTATACCTGGTGCCCACTTTGAAGTGGGAGAAGATTCTGGCGGGTCCCCCTACAGAGGTGTCTGGAATTTCCTGCCTCACTGCCCTGGTCCTAGTCTGACTGGGCGAACAATAGGTTAGTGTGAAGTCCTTTGTGTGAGAGCTGGGCCAGTGCCCTTGAAGTGCCATTGTCTCAGGTGACAGCTCCACCCCCACATTAAGCAAAGATGGCCCATTCTGCCACCACTCAGACACTCCATTGTGCTCATGTTTGGGAGGAATACACAAAGGCCAACTGCCAACTACACCTAGTCATGTGCCCCAGGAACAGGCTGCAGGCACAAAAAGGTTAGGACAAGACAATGCTAACTTTCTAAAAGTGGCATTTTCAGAATTGTGACTTAAAATCCGACTTTACCATAAAAGAGGGTTTTAAATTACAATTCCTCAGACTCCAAACGTGACTTTCTTACCTGCTCTGAGTAAACAGTAATCACGTATTAAGTGTAATAAGGTAGCCCAATGTTATCCTATGTGAGAGGTAGGCCTTTCAATGGTAAAAAAACAAATGTAGGAGTTTTACACTTCCACGACATGTAAAACTTAAAAGTACATGTCCAACTTTTTAAATATATATCACCATGCTCTAAGGGCTGCTTAAAGCCTACCCTATGGGTGTCATATGTGTGTTAAAAAGGAAGGTTTTGGCCAGGCAAAAGATTTATTTTGCCACATCAAAATGGCAGTTTAAAACTGCACACACAGGCTGCAATGGAAGGCCTGAGGCAAGTTTAAAAAGGTTCTTAAGAAGGTGGAAAATAAGTCCTGTAGGCCCACTAGTCATTAAATAAAATGGGGCTACCCAGTGTCCCTCAGAACCTAGGTATATAATTTAAAGGCTACAAAGAGTTATGTCGGGTAACACAATTCTTAGCCAAGAATTGTGAGAGAATGTTGAACAATCAACATCAGTACAGAAGGGTCACAAAGTGATAACTTTACTAATGGGAACTAGCTTAATAATTAAGACTGCTAAATTTTTTTAAATATGTTCAAACAACAAAATAATCACACATAACACAAAAGACAATTTTTAGCTCGGTATATTCACTGTCAAATACACAACAGTACCTATAATTTTCTTTACTTTTTTGTTTTTCAATTTACTGCACATAACACATATAAAAAAACAACATACACATGGTGAGAATGTACAGATCCCAGTGTACATATACACAATACATGAAACACTAAAAAACATATAGTGTGAAATGTCCAGATTTCAAATATCCTTTTATCCTCATTGTCTGTTTTAGGATAACTGACGTAGGATATTGGACCTTGTAGGCCCAATAGTAGCATTTATTTTATACGCCCTGGGTACATGTAGTACCACTTTAGTAGTTACAAGTACATTAAATGTGCCAAAGTATGTGTAAGCCAATGTTACCATGTTTAAAGGCGAGAGCACAAACACTTTAGCACGGGTTAGCAGTGGTAACATGCGCAGAGCACTTAACCCAGCAAAAATGGGTTCACAAAACAGGAGGGGTAAAGGCAAAAAAGTTTGGGGGTAACCCTGCGGAGAGGGCCAAGTCCAACACCTATGTACAGTAGGGGGTCATCACTTATGTTGACAAATATCAAAAAATGTATTGAATTCTGTAATATTGTCTCATTATCAAAAGCCACTTTGGCATACACAAGCACAAATCATTAAATAGAAAAAGTGTATTTGCAAATTTATATGTTAAAGCAACACCTCCTCAGCTTTGCAACGATCCTTTGAAGCACTTCCATCTGACTGAAGAGGAACTTCTAGTAACCACTTGAGGTACTGCAGCTTCATGAAAATTTTTCTAGGCTTTGCCATTTGACTTGAGAGGAACCCCTCATAACAATTTGAGGACTGCCATTTTGGGAAGATTTCAGTTTGGTCAGACTAGAGAGGGACACCTTGTAACTATCTGAAGAGTACTGAGGCTTGGTGAAAGAGTTTTGCATGTGACTCGAGACGGACCTCTACTAACGAGTTGAGTTGCTGCAGGTTTGTGAATCCTCAATAAAAATCCATATCCTATCTGTCATAATTATTTATTCTATAGAAAATAAGCACATATTATAAAAGCAGCAACAATGTATATGTAAATGTTTATATTGAAGCCACACAGCTTTGTAAATGACATTTAAAGCGGTTGCAAATGACATGTGAGGGACATCTAGTAATGCTTGGGGTACTGCAAATTTGTGAAGACAGTTCGGGCTCTTGTATTTGACTCTAGAAGGTCATCTAGTAACAACTTGAGGTTATTGCAGGTTTGGGCATGCCTTGTCCACCGTAGAAAAAATTAACAGTAATCAGATTTCTTTATTAGTTTGCGTAACTGCCATAGATATTTTACATCTTCCTACCACACTGGGCAATGGATCAGCCTAATTGTAGTCATAAGCTCCCTTTAATATAAGCACCTTCAATTTAGTGTCACACATGTATAGTGCGAGTCAAAACACTGTTCGCTAAGAATACAGTGTAAGGCACTTGCATTTACCATTGACTGCTAGTACATACGTATACTGGGTTGTCATTGCTCCTGCCCCATAGTAATAAAGACATACATTGAAACTGCAATATTTGCCCATCATCATAAACCAGCTTTGTCATCTTTCATTATCCCTTAGAAAACATGCACATTTTATTAGAAAAGCAAAGGTGTATCAGTACATTTTTATGTTGAAGCCAATCCCCCTCAGCTTTGCAAAGGATATTTGAAGCAGCTGCATCTGACTCAAGAGGGACATCTAGTAACTACTTGAGGTATGGCCGTTTTGTGAAGACTTAAAGCAGTTGCTTCTGACTCGAGAGGGATAACTTGTAAAGTTTGAAGGAAAACAACCTTGCTAACTACTTCTTTTACTCTCATGTGTTTTGTAACCCATTGTAACTCATTTCTGTTACTCCTTATGCCATGTCCTTTCATTTCATGCCACTGTGCCTCTTTGCTCTTGTACTCCATTGTCCCTTCCCGTTTTTATACATACCTTTTTAGTCAATTCAGTTTAATTCAATATGCTATTTCTTCAAAAGTGGATTTAGATTACTTTAGATGAAATGGTATTAAGTTAATTTTCCCTCTGAATGAAGTAGGTTGTGCACAGCAGCACATTACAGTTTGTGTAGACTCATTAGCCTGTTCTTTTTTAAGCAAATCAACTGTGCAAGAAGGTAATGGGGAGTGTACCGAGTTCCAATATTCTACTAGCTCTATCAAAGAGTTCCTTATCTGAGTGTGGAGAAACTGCAAGATTTGTGTAGATGAAAATTACCAGATTTTACCAGCTCAAAAATTGGATTCCTCCTATGGGGTGGGGGGGGCGTGGTCTCGGCGCCAACCAAGATGGCAGCGTGCTGCTGTGCTCCGGTTGGCAGAGGGAGCTTCTGCAGTTTTGTGACTGTTACAGTGCTCACCGGCAGGGGAAACATTGATGTGTCTCCTCCTGAAGACCCGGTGAATCACTGGAATCTGTTTATTCAGTGCTACTCCTCGTCTTTGCACATGGCCGGCCCCGGGGGATATCACCTCAGAATGCGAGGTTGTGCCCGCCATTTTGTGAGGCGCTGAGTGCGTATCTCTGCTACCCATTTTGAGCCGCCGCATTTGTTTTTCTTTTTATTGTAACTATTGGTTCCATTTTTAAAGCATGCGGACGGATTCTGGGGACTTTTATCATTAATATGGAGATATTGCTCCTGTCAGTTATCAGGAGGTGAATGCATTTCAAGCATTTTTTCTTTATACCAGGATATTTGTTACCTCAGAACTCTGCTTTTATTTATCCAGCTGATCTCTGGAGACTCTGCATTAATAACTACCCTATGTGTGGTATACCACCAAACGCCTCAATGTTTCCAGCATAGCTTCCTGAGCCTTTCTTGATAGGATTCAGATCTCAGGGGTGCTGACTTTCTTTTCACTACAATACCACCTTTTTCCGCAGCTGCAAAAAGGGAGATAATCACTATTATATTCATACTTTTTTCTTGCTCACGATTTTCCTTTCCTCAGTGCTTACATTTACTGTTTTTCAGTGCACTATAAATCCCTTCATTGTGCTTAATTAAATTTCTACCTCACGTAATCATATGTAACTGGTAGTACACTGGAATTTTTCCTCTTCTAGCCTATTTATCTTGTATGAGGAAAACAAGAAACCTTATCTGGTACCTCCAATACCGTTTTTCTATCAGACTCTGACTCTACCTACAATGATATGGATGATACTACCTCTCAGAAATATGACTCTCATCCAGCAACTATTCCAAAAACATCTTCGCTAGTTAAAATGCCGCTGGGATCAAATAAGAGGCTACAAAAAGATCCCCCTTTGCCAGTTAAATCTACCCCAGAAATTCATGTATTAAAGCCCTTCATGGAAGAGACTAACAGACTTTGCAACATTTAGATGATAAATGGTCATCTTTAGAGTCACAAGATTTAATGGTAGAGCAAAGAAAATGTTAACTTTCAACATACAGCTTCATGTATTTCTCATCTGAGTCGGTGGTCTCCCTACTTAAAAAGCACATTGAGGATCTTGAAAATCGAAATCGCAGATTTAACCTCCGCATTTATGGTCTTCCTGAAAACACTAATAGATCTGATCCGACAATCTAATTTCAATCCTTTCTTCCAAAACTTCTCAAAATGTCTACGATCACCCCTCTCAACATACAAAGCGTGCACAGGCTTGGTCCCAGAGTTTCATCTTAAAAAAGAGGAGTTATCCAATTTTTCTTGCAATATACTGATCTTCTGCAAGTGATGTCTGCTGTTAAATCTAAAAGCAAATTATCTGAGCTGGCCATAGGCTATATTTCTCCCAGGACGTGGCTAAAGTCACAGTGGATCGCCGGAAGCAATTCCTGGATATGCGCCCTCAATAGAGAGACATGAATGCCAGATTTGGTTTAATACATCCCTGCTTGCTTAAGGTGACTTACAAAGAAAAAACTACTACTTATGAGGATCCTGCCGCACTTAAGAAATTTCTTCAGCAACACGGAAAAGACATGGACATTTCAAGTATTACTTGATTATTAACTTATTCTCTTGCATGTTTCCCTTTATAATTATTAGGCTATTATGGTTTCCTTTATGTCTTATTGTTGTTATATATTTCTCTTATTATGACAAGTTTAACTTATATAATATCTCTCTTTCATGATACAGGTGATCTCTTTCTCTTATGGTCCCAATCTTATATGATGTCTTCATCCAAATCAAAACTGCCATGCCATCCTCTGGAGTTCAGGTGTTGTCGCCACTGTCTCCCGGTGTTGCCACCCTCGCTTTCGTCTTATCTGTATTCTAGTAATGTTCTTCAGCCGTCATTTGTATGACTAGTACTGTCTCTGTGTTCTCTGTTTCAGTGTTTCCTTTCTTGTGTTCTTTTCCACTCCCATACTCTGTCTTCTTTTCTTCCTTATGGTTCATCTTAATACCCCTTTGACCTCCCCTCTTCTTACCAAGCATAATTTCTATTTAGCCCAATATTTGATTCTTTGTTTTACTAATTTTGTTACGTACAAACTGTACATGCTTTTGTTTTAGTATTACATGGAACATCAAGGGTTTAAGTAACCCTATTAAAAGGCAGAGAGTGTTATCTCACCTAGCAAACTCCAACAGATGTGGCACTACTTCAGGAATCACATCTTTCTGAGTTGGAGGCCGCAAAGCTAAAAAGATGTCGGGTGGGAAATGGTTTTGTTTCCCATGCTATGGGGAAGAAGAATGGAGTACTAACTCTTTGTCATAAAAAAATTACATATTTGAGTCATAAATCAAGAACATGACTCAGATGGTAGATAAATTGTTGTTCAACTCCTTATTGATAACAAACTCATTACAATTTTTAATGTTTATGGCCAAGTTTCTGTTGACAATAATTTTCGGACCACAATTTCTAACAAACTGCTTCAATGTGATTATATTATATTTTGTGGTGATTGTAATCAAATCCATGATCCCATACTGGATAGAAACTCAATAGTCAAATTTGTACATACTAAAATGCATATTCAATTTAAATCTGCCATCCGCCGTAAATCTTTAGTTGATTTTTGGAGACTATGCCACCCGGATCTTTGTGAATAAACCTTCCACTCTGCCCCACATCATTCTCAATCTCAAATAGATTACCTTTTTCTTAGTAAATACTTGGCTCAACACACCCTTAATTATGATATAGGATCAATTCAAATATCAGATTATGCACCTGTATACACTGATTTTGATCTTGTACCCTTTTCACCACACTCAGATAGATGGCCTTTTAATAATTAACTACTTTTAGACACTCACTTTAGCTCTCAATTTGAAGCCTTTGCCTCTGAAGTTTTTGCTCATAATACTACACCTGACTCCTCTTTTATCATGATTTGGGATTCCTTTAAGGCAGCAGTGCGAAGTTTTATAATCAATTTTGTCTCACGAAAGAAAAACTTATGGAAGCCCAATCAAATCAATTACTTGACTAAATAAAAAAAACTGCAGGACACTTACTATCATTCAAAGGATGAGGTTTACCTATGACATCTGATAGATGCCAAACCTATGTTTAACAGAATAATTACAAAATCCTCTTCTTTCTATTTATTAAAGAGTTGTGCCCGATACTACAGGGTACAAAATAAGATGGGAAAACTACTTGTGAATTACTTGAAAATTAAAAAAGACTGAACTAGAATAGAATCTTTAAAAGACAATCCGGGGGTTCGCCTTTTGAGGACAAAGATATTTTAAATGAATTTGTTAACTTTTACACAAATCTCTACTCCCCAGAAACACAGGGGCATATTAGCAAGACCCACGTTAAAATTATCGCTGTTTTAGCGGCAGGAAACTGCCGCTAAAACGGCGATAATGGGCTTGCTAATATGCGTTATGGAATTCTAATAGAAGCCCAGGTTAGATGTGCAGGACATCTAACCTGGGCTTCTATTGGAATTCTATTACGCATATTAGCAAGCCCATTATCGCCGTTTTAGCGGCAGTTTCCTGCCGCTAAAACGGCGATAATTTTAACGTGGGTCTTGCTAATATGCCCCACAATCTTTGCAATCGGATCTGGCCAATTATTTTCAGTTCATTGCATCCCCTCAATCCCAGAATATTGATTTTGAACCACAGGGTGCAGATATTTCTTTATCAGAAATCACCCATACAGTCTCCATACTATGAAGAGGGAAAACCCCTGGACCTGATGGCTTTACCATTGATTTCAATAATCATTTTGCAAAGCCCCTCCTACCCAACCTTTTACTTTCGTTTACTTTTTTCATTAATAATGCTACCTCTGAAGGTTCTTTTCAGGACACCATGACTTACTTAATTCCAAAAGATAATAAAGGTCTCACTCAATGTAAAAACTATTGCCCCATTTCTTTAGTCAATACCGATTACAACAGTTTCATAACAATTTTGGCATTGCACATTGACCCTTTTTGCCATATCTCATAGGCCCAGAACAATTTGGTTTTGTCAAGGGTCGATTGGCTTCTGATAATGCCTGTTTCTTTTTCAATATTTTAAGTAAGGCATCTACATTGGATTACCCTACTGCTTTGGATGCAGAAAATGCTTTTTATAGGATCAGTTGGGATTTTATGTTTCAGGCATTAAAATGGATTGGTTTCCCACCTAAACTGATTGCTTTAATTTACTTATTGTATACAGGTCTGAAAGCTGCAATTTTTGTTAATGGCATGCTTTCTGATTATTTTCCTTTGTTTAGAGGTGTATGCCAAAAATGTCCGTTGTTTCATCTTTTGTTTATAATCGCACTTGAACCCTTTTTAGCCAAAATTCGACAAGACCCACATATTTCTGGTTTTCAAATTGGGACACACCAAATTAAAATGTCAGTTTATGCTGATGACATCGTCTTATATTGTTCCAAACCGACCACTTCCCTTCCTCCTTTCATTGAATAAGTTTCAATTTTCTCCCAACTATCAGGATATCGACTTAACACCGATAAATCTGAAGTATTACCTTTTAATGTTTCATGTAATAGGCAGCTCTTTGTCATGCAGATTTTACCTGGCAACACACAAAAATAAAACATCTAGGACTGTGGTTCTCATAGACCATTAAAGACACTCCTAAATAGAATTTTGAGCATATTAATTAGACTCTGATTGATACTATTATACAGTGGAATCCATAATTTCTTTCTCGGTAGGGCAGGATCGACTCTATTAAAATGATGATCACTCCTCTGATACTATACATAATTTCTATGATTCCAATTCATACTCCTAATTACACAATTTTAAAAGAATAGACTCTCTTTTATCAAAATTTCTTTGGAAAGGTAAATCACCCCCTATAGCGTTATCAACTTTAAAAAGAGATAAATCTGAAGGTGGCCTTAAATTTCCAAATTTTAAAAAAATATCACTAGGCTTCTTCTTTAAAACAATTCACTCAATGGCTCTTGCTCTCGGAAGAATCCCCCTTACATACTCCTTTATGGATAGTAATAGAAAAATCTCCTATTTCCGCTTTTGATTTTAAAGAGATTTTGGCTTTCACTGCAAATATCTCTCAATTACGTACTCCAGTCATTACTCACTCTCGTAACATTTTGGCTCCTGTCCTACCTTCAACCTACCCTGCGGTTGCTACTTTCCAACAGCAATCTATTTGGCATAATAAAAATATTCGAGTTAACAATCGACCTATATATTGGAAAACTGGGAAAGTTAAAGGATTGTGTTGGTTATCTCAACTTTTCAATGGTAATCAGATTTTATCCTTTTCTCATGTCCCAACTACTTTCTCCTTGCCATCTATTTTTAGAACACAATACGAGCTTCTCTGCATCTCTCTCACTCATTAAATTTTCACATTACCTCATACATTATCGTTTCCTTCCACATCTGCTACACTTTTCCCATTATTAGAAACCAACGCCATGGCCTCTACTATTTATAGGTCACTGCATGTTATCTCTGACAGAATCAAATCAAAGAGTGAGTTAACTTGGGAGAAGAATTTGTTGGAATGTTGACCTGCTGTTTTTAGGATAAGATTTAGCTTAAGCTTCATAAATCCACTCGGGATACAAACACTATGCAGACTCTTTATTTTGTTTACTGTTGGACTTGGCCCTTTTCGCAGGCTCATCCCAGAACTTTTTGCCTTTCTCTTGTATTTTTTCTGATCTGTTGTTGGTGGTTTTATGACTCTGGGCACTTTATCACTGCTAATCAGTGCTAAAGTGCATGTGCTCTCTATGGTAAACCTGGTAAGATTGGTCTACACCTGTCTGGCATATTTAATTTATCTATCAGTCCCTTGTACAATGGTATCCCACATACCCAGGGCCAGTAAATTAAATGCTACTGGTGGGCTTGCAGCGCTGCTTGTGCCACTCTCCAAAGTAGCCTTTCAAACCTGTCTCAGGCCTCTGCCACTGCAGGGCCTGCGTGCGCAGTTTACTGCCGTTGTGACGTGGCACATAAAGTGGTTGCCACGTCTGTAACTCCCCATTTACTACATATCAGTCACCCCTAAGGTAGGCCCTAGCTAGCCCTATTCGCAGGGTGCGGTGTAGGTAGAAGGCAACTGTGTGGCATGTCCTGGTAGTGACAAACAGCCTATTTGGTTTCTCACTGCTGTGAGGCTGCCCTCTCATATGTTTGCATTGGGGATTCCCTGATATGTACATCAGTGGTAATTCCTGACATGAGGGGGTAGCGTGATCAAGTTTGGTATGTTTGGAATAGTAGTGATAAATCCTGCTTATTGGCGAAAGCAGATTTATAATTACTATTTTAGATATGCCACTTTTAGAAGTGGGCATTTCTGTGTGCTATGTGTCTTTGTGCCTGCCTTATGTGTATTAACCATCTGGTTCTGACTGACAGGGGAGAGGGGATGTGCATTCAATCCAGCCAGTCCCTGGGGGGGTTGAGGGGTGTCCTGCCCTGCCTGGGTGACTCAGCGCTAGGCTGAATAGGCCTGGACTGCATTTGGAGTGGTGGGAGGAGTAGCACCTGCACCTGAATAGGGCTGTGCCTGCCTTCCATAATGATGGCTCCGCCCCCCTGTGGTGTGTCTGGAGCCAAGGCTTAACAATGTAGGTGATGGTGCACTTGTAAAGATATGCTAAAGTGCCCACAGAACTGGTTTGGACTGGGCTCAGAGCACTGTGCCAGGGGGAAGAACAAAGACATATGGACTGCAGTGTGCCAGGAGGAACTGACACTGGGGACTGACCCGCTGCTTACTGGGTGGCTAAAAGGACTTCCACTCTGCTGAGTGGCCCTGTGTGCTGGCCTGCCCGTGTCCAACTCTGCCCTTGGTGATTCTTGGGGAAGAGCGCTGCCTGCCCCCTGTTTGCGGCTTCAGGTGGGAGACACGCTGGACGCTTTATTTTTGTTATTTCCCCCCTAATCCAGTGCGTGGTGAGCGCTATGCCATTTGCCTTCTTGATTGGAAAAGACAAGTGGAGGGTCCTTTAGCTTGTCCAAGCGGAAGGAGCATTTGTTGTGGCGCCACTCCCTGACCAGTGTGTGCGGGAGCCTACCCCGCATTTCTGTGCTCAGAAGGTCCCGGCCGGAAAGTGGGATGCAGAGACAGAACGGAAGCCAGACAGGGGCTGAGCCTGGTTGTGGATGGGGCTCCCACAAGGAGGAGAGAAGCCGATGGAGACTTCGCTCAGCAGAGCTGAGGTCGCGCCTGGTCTGAGAGGCTGCTTCGGAGATAAAGAAGGTCCGAGCAGGAGACCCGAGCCCAGCGGAGGCTTCTTGCCGTGCGAGGCCCGCAAGTACCCCACACCCGCAAAGATACACGGAGGAGGGTCATGTCTAGGTGAGGAGAGAGGGGAGCCTTAGAGAGGTAGGAATCCTTGCGGCTCCCATGTAAGCCGTCGACGGCGGTTTCAGGAGCTTTTTGGTTGGTTCTTGAAGTGAGAGGCAGGAGCTCCTGGAGGGGCCGGAGCAGTCCCACATTTTCCTCAAACCCCATTGCCTAGCAGTCACCCCTGCTGACCCCTTGTTCCACAGGAAAACGGGGTCTCCCCACGTGGTTGTAGTGTACAGGCGCCCCCACCCGGGTTGGTGCATGCTCAGGCGGGGCGCCGAGTGGCCATTCGTGAAACTGGCACACGGGCTGTCTTAACCCCACGGACTATTGTAAGCCTCATAGAAGGTACGACTGAGGTCCGGTGCCCCATGTGTTTAGGGGGGTGCGACCACGCAAAGTGGAGCAGGTGTTCAGGGATACCGCACCCTATGTGGTTATGGTGATATTGGACGGATATTCCTAAGATGTGCACGCTGCAAATGTTTACTATAGTGCACTGCTAATTATGTTTGCATAATGTGTTGTGCTATGTGCAATCTTACCAGTGGTTACTGGTCAGCCTAATTGTAATGATTATGACAAGAGCTCGATTGGCCTAGTGATTTTTGCAATCCCTGTGAAGTCATGACAAGTGCCTGGTGGGACAGTGTAATATATGTGATTGTGTTCTAATATGTTTTTATGGATAATACAAAGGCTATTTTTATATAACCTTGTGTGGAGTTTCTTTTGTGGTGTGCCTAGTGTGTCACTGCTGTGTGAGTGTGTTGCGTAAACGCTTTACACATTGCCTCTGGGATAAGCCTGACTGCTCTGCCAAGCTACCAAGGGGGTGAGCAGGGGTTATCTTCAGCGTGTAACTCCCTTGCCCTGACTAGAGTGGTGGGCTCTGCCTGGCTTAGGTGCATACCCTAGCCAACCAGAAAACCCATTTCTAACATTTACCATTGTTTATTATTTATTCCCATAACTTTAAAATCCTTCTCTCCAATTGTAAGTTCATCTTGCTGGTCCTGTTCGTGTTCAAATGCTGATTTGAAACATATGTTGTTTGAATTTCCTTCTATTCTGCAGTTTTGGAAACTGGTTTGGCAACAAATCAACAAGCTCTTCAAGGTTGCTATTCCATTTTCCTTCCCCAATGTTTTCTTGGGCAGTTTGGCTCCTCATTGGTCTTAGTTAGCTCCAAGTCATAAACTGATAGATTTATTGCTAGCTGTTGCTTTTCATTTTATAACATCCAATTGGAGACAAGCTCACAACATTACTTTCAGATCTTGTTGGGAAGCTGTCTGCTTTCATCATAGATTAGATACCAATTATGTCTCTCCTATATCCTTATCTATAAAGAGGACTCTATTGTGGCTCCCAAGGACTACTTACTTATGCCACTTTAGCTTACTCGCAAATAAAACCATTACTGTGTCTGCTGAAGTACGGAAACCACCTTGAATTCATTCCTCTGCCTTTTTTATTTTCCCAAACCTTTATACAGATTTACAAATATGTATATGCAATGTTCTTTCTTTCTCTTTTTCATACTGCCTACAGTTTCTATTGTTATTATTTTTAGTCTATATAACAGCTAACATTTTTACTTCTCCCCTCCCCCCATGCACTTTATGCACTTCCACAACTTTTTACAGCATAAAATGTATATTTTGTCATATTTATATCTGCTTCAATAGGTTTATTATTTGTTAAGTATTGTATTTTATACTTATTATTCTTGTATCTTATTGTCTCTGCTTATGTTAATTATTGAGTGCTGATTATTGTTCCTAATAAACTGAAACATAGAAAAGTGAATTCCTCATTGACAGCTACTGTTTGAATCAAAAGCCACAGGTCTTGCCTATCACAACTGTACAGGGTGAAGTGCTTAGTGGGATAGGCCAAGCAAGGGAAAGGAGACTGAAGTGGACAGGATGCCCCTAGCTGAATCTTTGCACCATTGGGGTTTAATCTACTGGCCTTCAAACATGTCTGAATATCCACAGGACAATCACTTGTGAGTTGCTTCACCTTCTTTGTTGTCACATCACAATCTGGGTGCCGCCAGCATACATCTGGAACTCAAGTTGATTCCTTTTAATGACTCCAGCCAGCTGCTTTATTTCTGTGTCAGACAGTGACTCAACAGTGAAGAGACACTGAACTTGACAGTAATTGGCTAATATACTCCCTTTGTTCACTTTTCGCTAAGAAGGACTAAAAAATGTCTTAGGAGCCCATTACATCTACCACTGCTCCCAGCCAATCCAAAGACAGGTGGTGATCGACCACATCACAAATAGTTGACATGACTTTTAATATCAATAACCTTAGCAACCTTAATCTTTTGCATAGATAAAGTGACTGGTTCCTTTAATCTAGAACAGTAGTTCTAAACCTGTGATCCAAGGATCCCTGAGGGTCTGCGAGGCCTACTAAATGATAATAAAGTTAGTAAATAAAAATTTATAAAGTATATACAAATAAGGAAGCAAAATCAAAATGTTGACAACTTTTTCTATATTTGATTGCGGAATAAGCAAAATATTTCAATATTTAAGCATTTCTTTTCTGGATACTTTTTCCTATATTTTTGTGCATTGTTTTGAGGTTCAAATTATAGAAATTGATGAGGCCGGAGGTCCCCAGCCTCCAATAATGTCTCAGTGGAGGGGTCCCATGATTCCAGTTATGCTTCACTGAGGGTCCAAAGACATCAAAGGTTAAGAACCGCTCATCTAGAATGAGTATATCTGTTCCGTGTCAAGAAAAGAAGTCAGTCTGCAATTAATCCTATTAGGCCTTAGTCATAAAAGTGTGCCTACAATCATTGGCCTGTATAACTTTGCTGATTATCGGCAGGCTTGGAATGGGTCAGTACCTAGCAGAGCTAGTAGGAGGAATGTTGGACTATTAGTGGTGAATTTCCAACACCTTGTTTGAGATTACCTGCATTACATCAATTGAGAATGAATGACTGACAAGTTCTTTAGCCTCTGTGTAGAGTGATTACCAGATTTTCAAATCTGCAGAAGGAAAAGATGTGAAATAAGAAGACTTTCCTGCTTTCATGATGAGCCAAGGAATTTGTTCCACTGAAGTGTGGAGCTATTTTTGCAAGTGCAATGGAACACATATCCTACAATGAAGTAATTCATTGTTTAGGCTTCTAGGTGATAATGCCAACTGAGATTAATTTTATAATTAAACTTAAGCTTTGATTAAACAGGAAGTTTCTTAGATTTTGTAAGATTATGTCTGGTTTCTATGCGATGGGTTCAACTACTTATGAACACATTTTTCCTCGCAGGAATTAATGGATGAAGAATACCTATGGTTCAGCTTCTCTCTCCCACAGGGAAATTAATAATAGTTTTCCTTATCTGAATCAGTAGTCTACCATGTAGAATCATAATACATCCAAGAGATGGAGGGTTTTCTTTTACACTTCTCATCCCCAAAATGATGTTTGAAGTCTGTCACGGATTAGTGAGATAATATCGATTCAAAAAATATCGAGAGCCACAAATATCATAAATTAAATATCAAGAACAAAAATATTACTCAGTAGACATAACTATAAAAATCACTAACATCAAGCACAAAAATGTCGTTAACAAAAGTATCGCTTTTTTACATATATCTATAACAAAAATATCAGAAACGCAAATATCATTACCTATAAATAAATATACACATACAATGTCAAAAATATCGATTACCACAATATCGACTACAAAATTATTGTTAAAATAACAAATGAAGTCAATAAAAAAAACACAAAAACTATTTTTACATAAACCAATTACTTCAAAAAATTCCTTAACTTATAAAAAACATCTATAATTAAATTAAACTAACCTAAAAATTGAACATTAACTCCATGAAAATAGTTCACCTATAAAATATTCAATAAATACACCTAAACATTATTAACTATAAACATTTAAATAAAAGTAACATTATAAACTATTATATCAAAACAAATAAATTCATATTTGAATAAGTACAATTTTATATATATAATACTACTAAAAGAAAACATAAGTTAGCGTATACCAAACAAACACTTAACTGATAAAAAAATTGAAATTATATTAAACCAACCAATAAAATAACACTGTAAACAACTTTAACCAAACAACTCAAGCAATTAAACAAACAATATAAAAGCAAACTAATTAAAGCAAATAATTACTCCAAAAACAACAAACACTGCAAGAGGAGGAAACTCTGCAAAATCCTTGCTACAAACAATTATAGGTGAAAATAAACACCCCTACAGCTACATACCCAAGTAAGTAACACCAAAAATTAAAGATTACTAAACTAAAAAATTGTTAATTAACAATAAATAGTAACACGCTCTGTAACTTTTATCGTTTTATACAGCCTACCTGAAACAAATTAAAACAACTAACAAACCAACAAACTGCTACAAAACCTCGACTTTAACAACGCATCAATATTATAAAATAAAGCAAGTATACATAAATAATGAATAAGAAACTGACACAAACAGCGCCCAGAAACAAACCTAACCCCCTAAACCTCGACAAACTAGCAAAAAAATACCAATTTAACTTACTCTAACTTTTTTTCCTCTTTCAACAGAAAACAAACATCTGCTCCAAGTTTAAAAGAGCTGAAAGGAAAAGCTGCAAAATTGTGTAAAACATCTCAACAAAATATGCAAGTAAGTTAAAAAGAGTAACTGCATTTTTAAATATTAATAACTAACATACAAAATGTAATTATAATATATATTTTTATGATTACACTACTTACCGATATAATGCCAGAAGGCGCCGAATTTATCACTTTACAAAAAGGGAAGCAATTATTGAGTCATATGGGCTACACTACAGCCAAGAAAGTGCATCGACAGGAAATATAAACTGAAAATGTACTAAATATTATTCTAATGCATGCTGTGGAAGGGCAACTACAAAAGAAAATGTTGTAATTAATGTAAAGAGCACAACCACCCCCCAAATGTTACAGAAATAGAAGTGAGAGAAATTTTACAAGACATAAGAGGGGCAAGCACTAGTACTCAGGAACCCACAACCAAAATCCTTAAAAACATGTTACCCAAAGTCTATTAACACATAACTGGCCAGCTACCGTCCATCCCCACTTTAAATTGTCTAATTGCACACACTAAAACGACACCAGCGACACTCCACCTGCTCCTAGAAGATACCAGGACATAGACATCCCTATCATTTAACAATTACACATAAAGAGGAACCCTTCATTTTGCATGACAATAAAAATAATGAAAAACTAATGCTAATCTTCTCCACTGCAAACAACTTAATGAAACTTACCCAGTGCCAAACCTAGATGATGGAAGGGGCCTTGATAATGTGTTTCAAACCACTCACTCTGATATACACCATACATGGTGAATATCAAAACACCAATATCCCTTTCATACATGCTTTACTCCCTAATAACTCTGAAACTATATAAAACATCAAATGAATAACTACTATCCTAGAAAATAATCATAGACTTTGAACAAGCTATGATTCAAACAATACTAAAAATATACCCCCACACAGCCATACAAGGCTGTTACTATCACTTTAATCAAAGTATATAGTAACACCTCGAAAAATCTACTCAAAGGGTCAGATTACGAGTTTGTCGGTCCCAAGACCGCCGTGGCATCGGCTTCAGATCAACTGCCACACGGTTACATAGACAAAAGACTGCTGCGGTTCCACCACCACCAGCAGGAAATTCTGACCGCCATGGCATCGGTATAGGCCAATGAGACTGTCAGAGGCCAGTGTAACTGCTGCCCCTATTATGAGTTACCTTACAGCTGGCGTGAATGTCCCGGTCCAACCACCACATCAGAGCTGGAGGAAAGGGAGGGATAGAAGGCTGAAACTAACCTCTACTCACCTCTAAATATCATGTGCCACCATGGAGCTGATCGTACATGTTCTGCCACTGCTGTACCTGCTTGATCAGGTCCACAACCTACACCGTCACAGACGCAACCGACGGTAAGTCACGCTACTGCCTCTTCCCATAGACTCCTCAGCAAACCGATGCCCCACCATGGACCTGGCAAGGGGGTTGGGGTCCCTTGGTCAAACATATTTTCTGGAACCCTGTATGTTTAAATGTATAACCCAAATACATCTGTATGCTGCCCTCCTTGGCCAAGTCACCGACACTGCACAGGCACACTGATCACAATGGACATGTGTTCACAACACATAATCAGTGATAGTGATGTGTGCATTAAATTGTGTCACACAATAGCACCTCCTCATCAATATCGCAACTATTCATCTCTGTGACGCGCTCATATTGCACACATCCTGTTATATCCCGCATAGAGGCCCTAATGTAGATCCGTTCGTACATGCCCTAAAATGGACGTATTGATATTTACCCTAATATGGTCATATTCGTACTTGCCCTATTATGGTCATGGCCGCATATGCCCAATTATGGTCACAACTATACATGTCCTATTATAGTATGATTCCTTATATAGGCATGCTCTTTCACCTACATTGGTCCCAGCTAGTACACAACGAGCTCTGAGGGCTGAACGTTATCTATCCTGTGGTTTCGAATACAGCAGGGTTCTTCCAAACACAGGCCCACACTGTACTCATTAATTATGCATGGCTCTCTAAGAATACACCACCGGCATAATATGTATGTACAAAGTTCACCCCTTACGTCTTCCTCATGTCCAATACAAACCATACTGAGGACCGAGACTCTTCAGGGTATAAATATACCACATCTTGCCCCGGGTAGGCAGAGGGAACCGAGACTTCCATGCTGGCTCACTGACCAGAGACGCTGAGGCTCCTGCATGCAGTCGCTCCAGCTGACAGTGGTCTGACACAGCCCTGACGGGGTGTCCAACTCGAGACCAGGACGGTGTCCCACACTCTCTCTATTCAGGTATGGGGGTTCGACTAAATCCTAGGAGGATTCTTGGCTCTTAGCTTCTAAGACCTAAACACACATATGCTAGGTACATACAAGTACATCTAGGTAGGCATCGTAGGAGTACGCACATTTTGCATAATGCTTTTTATATTCATTTATGTATCCATGACTATTGCAATATGGTAGAACTGTTCTATCCCTTTGCTTTTATTGTACTGCTGATAATATATCTCTGCTATTGCCTGCTGGTCTCTGCAGCACATATATTTTACACTAGAATAACAACTGTTCAATAAATACTTATTGAAACGCCCAACTGTTTATTCTGTGTAACTCTCTGAGACAAACCGAATAAGTAAGCACGAGTGACTGAGCGAAAGGTAGTACATTGTTTCCACGATTCTGCGGGATCAGGGTTGTCATGATCTAAGGTTGCCAGAAACTAATCTCTACCCGATAAGAGGAGACACTAGTGGCACTGCGAGCTAGCTAATGCAAACCAGGCTAACATATACGGTGGGAGTGCACGGAGTCAGTCTGCCACTGAGCCCGCAGTATATGTTATCCAAACGCGCAGGTCCTGCAGGGGTACTATAGGAGCTACACGACTTGGCACCGCCAACGTTGGTTTGGTACTTATTTAACAGTAGAATCTGAGTAGTTCAGTCGTGCTATTCTCAGAGAACCTACTCACAAAACCCCAGAGACGTCTGGATTGGGTGGGCACAAAATCCGCCGCAGCTGAGTAATACGAAAATACTATTTATTGGCTGTTGGTTACTCAAGCTTGAAGGATATTTGGTTCCTACAATTGTGCACATACACCTTATTTTAAGAACTCTTTAATCTCCCTTCTCCCAATTTAAAATGGTGGAAGAAACAAACACAACAGGGAGAGTTACAACAAACCTCTTCGGTTTAGAAGAAGACCCTGAAGATGCAATACAAATTGCACCAAATTTCATGGGCAGTCACCATAAAACTTCTAGAACATGGCTTCAGAGCCAGGGGTGGTACAGTAATTTTCGTGATTGAGGCACACGAATCCAATAAAACAGAGGTGTTCTATTCATGGGTTACATTCCCAGCAACAAATGCAATAGCAAATGTATTTCACTACTACCAAGAAGGTGAAAAACCAGCGGACTATACACCTTTTGAGGAAGTAGAGGTTCCGCTTACTTACCAGGAGCATAATTACTGGTTTAAAGGCGCCCTACCCCACGTACGAGGAAGAGCAAGATTAGGCCCGCTCGGAGGAGCAGGAGCCACATGGCCCATATTAGCGGCATACACACCGCATCCTGACATTGACACAATGCCACAGCCAGACTTACTCGTACAACACAGAGATTTAATTAAAATCTACAGAAACCTCACACAATTTGTGATGAGGACTTTAACAGGTCAGCCTGCACCAGTTGCAGCACAAGACACTCCAGTACAAAGTACAGTTAATAAAATAACTCCACAAACATTACACGCGATAATGGGCAAAATGCCAGCAAAACGCGAACAAATCCCATTCTGGATAGCTCAGAAAATAACTCAGCTTGAAGCAGTATTCCCGAATACTACAACCAGTGATAAACACAGAATTCTAACAATCTGCTTGCCCAGGGGTCTTACACCACAAGTAGAGGATTGCACCTCTTGGGGTTCAGTCTTTGCTGCCATATATACCAGAACACATGGTATCCCGTCAATAGCAGTAGTACCTGAAGTATTAAAACAAATACAAAATGAGTACGGAGCAGAGCCTGCCCTTAACTTAGGGATGAAGTTGCTGAACAACTTTGAACAGGTCTCGGCCATAATACTAGCTAACATTAAGGGGGAAGCAGCTTCTGTGGCGATCCGCCAACGCCTAAGGGAGTTCGGTCCAGAGGATCAACAACACGAACTACCCAAAATAATTGAAACTGCATATGCAGAACTAGGCAGAGACAGTCTAGGTGGGAAAGCATTAAAACCACAACTGGTGGGCAGTCCTGAAAAGGACACTACAAAGCAGACACCTACTTTTCCTAAAAAGAAGTGGGAAAATAAAAAACAACAGAAATCTAAACACCAGACACCAGATCTCAATCCAGAGGTAGGTCTCCTCAACAGGAGCCCTCTGAAAGGAGGTATAACCTCAGGAATAGGGATAATATTAAAAACCTGACAGGTATCAGGATACTGATACTGCTCCTCTCGCTCCTTTCAGGGTTCATCAAAAACTCCGAGAGGGAAGGACGGTCAAAGGAGCGTACAAAGTCCAGAGACACGCAACGCGCTGCGGACTACGCACCTAAAAAAGAAGATAAACAAAAATCAAAACCTCAGTTCAAAAAGAAGAAGGTAGCAGGTCTCAAGATCAGACATGCCGAGAATTCTGAGGACACAGCTTCTGAACGGGGAATGGGCTCTGACGATGCTAGACAGCGCGGCAGAAGTAACGATAGCTCGCCAGAACCTGAAGGAATTTCTGGTGACAGCGGAGTTGAGTGAGTATATCACGGTGGAAACACCTGATACTCGGGTAAGTGTCCCACATAAGTTACATGAGATAACACTCCGGATGGAGGGGACAAGCCCAGAAAAGTTAAAGGTCTCTTTTGGAAAAATCTGTCATCTGGTTATGACATTCTATTAGCAGAACAAGACTGGCCGCCGGCATTCGTCATGGAGTGCCCTAGGGGAGAAACGATAATTTTTCCAGCCTTTTCCGACCTCGTTCCCATTCATCTAAAAACATGCATATGCGCAGGAGTGGGCGGTTGCCCTAGCTCCAGCATTGTACAAAAATCATGCTGGTTGGGATGAGGAGTCAACCCACCACGTGATCCCATTAAAAGTTTCCCCAAATGCTCAAAGGCAATACCCCATAAAGCAGGAAGCTAAAAACAAGTCAGGAGATTCTAGATCAACTTGAATATCAGGGGTGATAGAAAATTGCACTTCACCTATGAACAATCCTTTGTTCCCCGTAGCCAAACCTGACAACACATATCGTCTAGTTTTAGATTAAAGACATTTAAACACTTGCACAAAGTCATTTGCAGTTCAAAATGCACACAGTGCCGCATTAATGAATAACATTGTGCGGGAAAAATATAAAACAACACTGGATATCTCAAATGGATTTTTCTGCCAAAATATAGCGCCTGAAAGCAGGTATCTGACCGCATTCAGTGCGTTAGGGTCACAACGGCAATTTTGCCGACTCCCCCAAGGGTATAAAATAGCCCAGGGTTGTTTTCAGCAAGGGTAACAGAGTTACTCCAAACTTTGGAAGAAGAAGCATTGTCCTATGTGGATGATATTTATCTGACGGACAATGACTTAAAGAGGCACTTGACCAGGGTGAGCACCATTATTATGGGATTCGCCTCTGAGGGCTATAAATTTAATTTCAAAAAATCAAAAATTGCCCACCTCAATGTCCTGTTTTTAGGATACGAGCTGTCAAGTGAGGGGAAAAGCATGGCAGCTAACTTTTTAGAAAAGTGTGCGCTGCTCCAACCTCCAAAATCATTAAAGAATTTACAATCAATTCTGGGATTCCTAAATTTTGGTTGAACATACATTTTGGATTACGCAGAAAGAGTAAAACCTTTCTACGACTTAATAAAACCTGATTTTTCAGTCAGACAATGGACACAGGAACACACAAATATCCTGCGTTCCCTACAGGAAGACATGATAGCTTCTAAACATTTACAGACACGCGTAAACGCACAGAACTTAGTGATCCGAGTCATAGCGGGTCAATGCGGGTACACATATTTAACTTTTAATGAAGGTGAAACAGTACCAATCGCATATAAATCACACCTGTACACAAACGCAGAAATGCGTTTCACTTCAACAGAAAAAATTCTGACAGCAGTGCAGACCGCTGTAGCAAGAGAAAGAGCTCTGGCTCAGGGGAAACGCATAATTGTCGTGACCCCGGTACCAGATTTAGAAGCTGTTACAAAAGCTAGCATTCCAAATGCGAAAGCCTTACATCTGAGATGGATACAATGGGATAATTCTCTTACTGCAACGGATATTGAATACAGATTTGATCCAAGTTTAAAAACACAGGCATTCCTGCAATATGAACAAGAATACCCTCTGCCAAATGAAATTTTGCCTCTAGATCAGTATGAATACATTATTTACACTGACGGGTCTGCTCAACCAGCCACAGGGAGTAAGCAAGCTTACAGCGCAGCATGTGCGATTGTTAAAGGTCGCATGCACGATGGCAAGTTCCATCCGAGTTGCACTAAAACGCAATCTCTAGGAGACTGCACGGCTCAGTTGGCAGAACTCAAAGCACTTATACTGGCACTTATAAATATGGATCACGAATTCCCCACACTTATTGTGTGTGATTCCTTTTACTGTGTACAGTCGTACAATGAATATCTACATCATTGGGAACAAAATGGGTTCAAAGATGCAAAAGGTGGCACAATTAAGCATAAAATGCTATGGGAACAGGTAGTGGAGTTGAGAAATGAACTACCAAGGGCTCACGTGATACATACACTGAGTCATCAGCGTGATGGCGTTCACGAAGAAGGGAATTCATTGGCTGATGAAGCCGCAAAGGGGGCTGTTTGCACAGCCGCCGTAGCTGCAGTTACTCGTTCAAAGACGAGGGTGGACGGCGAGATTATGGTAGCTGTCAACGCTTCACACAAAGGCAGCACAGCAGTACCTAAGAAATTTCCACACAAGTACTCCTACAAGTTAGATGCACAAAACATTCCATATGCTCAGATTCCTGGAGTGGGGGATAGAGTAATACCAAATATGGATCGTAGGCTAGGCTTGATTTTAGCGGCACACAAGGGTTTGGGTTCTGCGCATACAGGCGTTACAGCGACTATTTCTTTGCTGAATCAGCGCTACTGGTGTCCAGGGTTAACAAAGCAGACCAAAGACTGAGGGGCCGATTCCGATCTCGGCCGGTAGGGCTCTGAATCGGATTCGGCTTAACCGGATCCGATTCGGAGCCCTATTTCCCGACCGATTCGTACGCGCGTCCGGGCGAGCGAGTACGATGCGAAATCGCCGACCGACTCGTCCGGGCATCCCGACTGCTCCGACCGACTCGATCCCGGGTCGAACCGCACTGACCGACTCGCACGGACACGACTCGCACCGCGCAATGGAGACGTTCCCCGGCCGGGTAAGTACGATGCGCGCCGCGAGCAGTCCGACCGAGCCGCGCACTCCGGCTCGAAAGAGCTGTCGGAGCCGTACTTTGGGGGTCCGTGTCGGACCCCCCTGTACACGTAGCCGCGCGAGTCGCACACAGGGGGACCCATGGGTCCCCTACCTGTGCATGTACGGCGCGAATCGCTCGCCGTGTACACGCTGTAGGGGGCGCACTTGTCCGCATCGCACCCATTGAGTCAATGGGAGCCCGCGTACGCGTTGTACGACAGGCTCCCATTGACTTCAATGGGAGTCCGACCGACTCGAGTCCGATGGCATACGTGCGCATCGTACTCGTTCGGTCGGACTGCACGGGTCCGATTCGGTCGGAAATCTCTCCGGGTCCGGCTCGGTCGGAGAGATTTCCGGCCCGAATCGGAATCGGCCCCTATGTCTTGAAATGCGACATCTGTCAGCAGATAAAAGGCTCCACTTTAACACGCCCGGCGCAGACACCATTGCTGAAATCAGACAAACCTCTTGCATGTGTGTATTTGGACCACTGCGGACCCCTACAATCTGATGGGTCCAAGAAATATATCATGGTTGCAGTGGATTCCTGCTCTAGATTCCTATGGGTTTGGCCTCAGCGCTCGGCTGACGCTCGAACTGTTATAAAAGATTTGCGAGTCTTTATCGGCACATGCGCAGTTGGCACGTTACATTCTGACCGTGGTCCGGCGATTAGCTCTCGGGCTTACAAAGAGGCCATGGAAGGAATGGGCGTAGCATTGCGGTACTCCTCTCCATATCATCCCGAGGGAAATTCTGTTGTGGAGAGGAAAACCGAGACTTAAAGCAATCTTTAACAGCTAGGGTATTAGGCAAGGGCGGTAGATGGGTCGATCACCTTTATGGGGTACAGCGCACGCTCAATAATCAGCCAAGAAGCTCTCTAGGAGGTGTCACTCTTACGAGGTCCTATTTGGGACAAGAATGTGGGTACCTGATCTTGATTGTGAAGACACAGTGGCGGATGAAAAACCATTTGATATCCATGATCGTTTGGCTGTTTTATAGGATCTAAATGAATTCAGGACACAACAAAGTAACGTGCTCCAGAAACAGGCCGCCACTGAGGAAGTCAAGGCAGTAACGGCAAGACCTATCTGGATCCCAAAACTCGGGGATCTAGTCAGAGAGACGATTGCTGACAGAAAAGAATTTGGGCCATCCTACAGAAAGCCTGTACCGGTCCTAGCAATCCACGGCACAAGAACTGTACTTCTGCCACCTCTTGCCGGTAAAAAGGAGAAAAGATTCGTCTCAATTGACTTAATCAAACCACACTATGTGGCCGATACTAAACAGTAGGCCTCGTGGACTCCACAGTAGCAGACGCCCTCCTCTCGCTACAATCCAAGAAGTCCAAACAGAAAGACTCATCACGTTTGAAGAGTCACCTGTACGGAATGAAGGACTAAGTAACAATGCTATGGAACTCGTTCCACTTCAACAAAATGAAAATCAACTTAACAACCAAGTTGCAATAAGACCTAATACAGACATCTATGTCAACATGCCTCGTCAAGAGCAAAATCCGATTTCAACAAATCCCGATACAATTCCAACAATTGATCGAACTGCTTCTGGCTATTTCATGAACTTTGATACGTTTTCACTGGATCCAAGCGAACCGGAAACGACGCCAGCCAAAAAATCACTCCAACAGAAACTCAATGACTTTTTGAACTTTTTTAGAAAGACTTACCTGGTGTCACCTTGGATAGAACGATGGTATATCACTGGGATTTTATTTTTTATTTTCTAGTTAGGTTTAATAATAACTTTTAGTATGCTTATTAATGGACGATACCTCCAGCAAAGCTCTACAGCCCAAAGAGTTAATTTGATTTTAAAACCACACCAGTCTTCACATCGTGAACCAAGAGACTTGTCTTCAGTGAACATTACAGCAGTTCCTATACCGGACAGTATAATATGGGACAAGGTTGATTATGATATATTAGGTCCGACTGGACTTTTAAAGCTAAAACATGTATTTAAAATTTCTTTAAGTGATATCATTACCTCCAGTGCATATTCTGATGATTGGGACACTGAAACTGTAAATGCTATGATGTCTGATTTAGAAAAACAGCTGCATTTCCGAACAATGAAATGTTAGAAGCTACTTCAGACTATGATACATTGTACTGTTACCAGCATTTTCGTGATCATTTCTTACACAAGTCCATAACACCAAGAAATGTATTTGAATACCACCAGTGGGAACACTGCCCAACACCTCCAAAAGGTAGTTCGTAAGCATTTGCACAGAAATTCACATAGTTTTCAGGGTTTAACACATCCGACCCGAAGTCATTTTATTATAAAGTGGCGAAAAATTCAGCTCAGAAAATTATGTTGACAAACACCAAACATATTTATTCTGCATCCTTCCTGAACCAGTTGTCTAAACAGGGTTTCGATCTATGGAAAGACACAATAGATTCCAAATCAATCTGGGGTTCTAAGGACTGGCAAGTCCAGGGAATAGAAGCACTTTTTAGAGCATGCATCATTCCGCAGCAGATTTTATTTCTGAATGAAACTGTGCAACAAACGACCTGTCTTGGATTAGCCAAAGGCAAGGAAATGAACACACCGGGGTTTCCAACACCATCGCAGATGGGTGGGAGGCAGAATTCAACTTCACAAGGGGTGGGATTAGATTACATTTTCCAGTACAACAGATCAGATCCTGATTGGACAGAATGGCTGGTTTGGCCCATTGACACGAACAAATGTCAACAGAGATTTATGAATACAACCAGAGGGTTTAGTATCCATAGGCCAGATCCACGCTATGTACAAAGACAACACCCAGGGGTAGTGACATCGTATAGTGTTGGGAAGTTGTGCCTTGATTGGCTAGAGACCTCAACACTGACAGAAGTAAAGCACCACTTGACCCTACTCACACCTGACATGGATCTTAGAGATTTTCTAGTAGGACCCAGGAAACAACGTCAGAAACATTTCATATATGCAGGCCTTTATGCCTTTTATAATGAAAACTGGAAAATATCACAACAAGAGGCCGCAGAAAGGATACAGGAAATAGATCGTATTAACTTAGAAAGGGCTTTAGCAGTAGTGGATAATGGGTTAACTACTTTGACCTCCAAGATTTACTCCTTAGGCAATATTGTGTCCTCGGCGATCGACATATTAGAACAAGATCTGGCCTTCTTACAACACGGGCAATCTCAACTACGTTCTATTATGATGTTAAGCTGGACGCTACAATCTTTGCGTGCAGGCTATGTGCCATGGCGTTTTATAAACACCACGTCTCTGTTCTCAGAATACAATCTAACTGATAAACAGACAGAAATGGCACAGAGGGGAGCAAAATATACAATGCTGCGTATTGAGAAACTGGAAAGGTTACCATTCACTGTAGCTGAATCACCATCAACAGAATGGCTAATTCATGGCCAAATCACTCTGCCGGTCACTACATTTCAGTTTCAATATTGCCTTGAGCAAAGGCAGGCAGGCAAATATGTGAAAATGGGTAAGGGATACATCAAGGAAACTTGGGAGTTACCATATAGATACCGATGCTGGAATGGGGATCGAGAAGTGTATCTGAGTAGTACTAACTGCAAGAACGCTTTAAGCGGTTCTCTCATGTGTCAGGATATTTCTACACGGAGCCTGCAGTGGTTCAGTGGTGAACTTATCTTGTCACATGTCAGGGACCCTAGCGGCCATGATCACGCCGGTTTTCCAGCTGCTCTCAAATGGGAGTTACTTAATGTTAAATGATCAAGGTTGTTGTGGGATGCTTCCGGGCGTCGCATATCTAGTGACTGTTAACTCCAGGGTTACTTACTGTATGCAAGTATTGTTTCCGCCACTGAACACAGTCGGGGAGGCGCCGCTATGGCCTTCGCTGAATGTTTCTTTTATACAGTTTGATACTCTGAGCAGATTGAAAGCCATGCTTTTACAGCAACCTGTGCCCTTAACCTCCGCTCGAGAAACCTATGAACTTCAAGTTGCAAGGACCTCGACCGAGATACAGGCACTCATACGTACAAACTGCCCCATTCATTTCGCAGAAATGGTGGGACGTATCTTTAACATGTCAGATACGAGCGGAATTGTACACCTATTTAAGACCATAGGGTCCGGACTGCTAAGCACCTTTCAGACAGTCCTCGGAGTAATCCCAAATTTTATACACTCCGTATTGGGAAGCGTATTTGGAGGATTCCCGCTCATCCTGTTCCTAATCGCAGGAATCCTGATTGTAATATTGCTGCTACGCAATGGACGGCCCACTTCCCGAGGGAATGGTGAACATGCTCCTAGAGCGGAAATACCGTGAACGCATGGTACAACTTCTGGGCATTTCTTGCCTGCGAGAACTCAATGCCTCCTGGTTTCTATCATTTAGACCAATCTGGGTAGACTGCATCTTACCTGTTCTTCGATGCCTGTTCTGCGGAGAAGAATGCACGTTGGATCTTTGTCTGACATATCCATCAGATGCGCCTCCGGACACGGATGCAATGCTGGACCCCATAAAGGCCCACGCTCTGCGTTGTCATCAGCATTCTTGGAGAATCCACAGGTGCCGTTCGCTCCTGCTGGGTTAGGCGACTCTGCCACAGGTACCCAGGTTACAACCTCTGCACAAGCTGCCACAGCACCGACTGTTGGCAGTACTACATTCCATCTCTGTGCGATTGACGTTCTCTGTGAAGCGTTGGATTTGTCATCTACAGCAGCTAACACCGATAATATTGAGCTTCCCAGCCAGGACGCGTAATCTTGAATTGGCTCATCGTGTCCTGGGAAAGAATTCGGCTTCTTCACTCGTTTCAAAATAAACGATCTAAATTAGGAACATTTTCTTACATTTCCTCAAATTTTAACAATTTTTTAGAGCCATGTTTTTACTTGCTTTTACAAAAAAATGTTTTTAAATTGTCCAGATTTTAAGTATGGTAATTTTTATCCAGTTCGGAAGAGGAGTGGGTGTTATATCCCGCATAGAGGCCCTAATGTAGATCCATTCGTACCTGCCCTAAAATGGACGTATTGATATTTACCCTAATATGGTCATATTCGTACTTGCCCTATTATGGTCATGGCCGCATTTGCCCAATTATGGTCACAACTATACATGTCCTATTATAGTATGATTCCTTATATAGGCATGCTCTTTCACCTACATTGGTCCCAGCTAGTACACAACGAGCTCTGAGGGCTGAACGTTATCTATCCTGTGGTTTCGAATACAGCAGGGTTCTTCCAAACACAGGCCCACACTGTACTCATTAATTATGCATGGCTCTCTAAGAATACAAAACCGGCATAATATGTATGTACAAAGTTCACCCCTGACGTCTTCCTCATGTCCAATACAAACCATACTGAGGACCGAGACTCTGCATGGTGTAAATATACCACTTCTTGCCCCAGGTAGGCAGAGGGAACCGAGACTTCCATGCTGACACACTGACCAGAGACGCTGAGGCTCCTGCATGCAGTCGCTCCAGCTGACAGTCGTCTGACACAGCCCTGACGGGGTGTCCAACTCGAGACCAGGACGGTGTCTCACACTCTCTCTATTCAGGTATCGGGGTTCGACTAAATCCTAGGAGGATTCTTGGCTCTTAGCTTCTAAGACCTACACACACATATGCTAGGTACATACAAGTACATCTAGGTAGGCATCGTAGGAGTACTGAACATTTTGCATAATGCTTTTTATATTCATGTATGTATCCATGACTATTGCAATATGGTAGAACTGTTCTATCCCTTTGCTTTTATCGTACTGCTGATAATATATCTCTGGTATTGCCTGCTGGTCTCTGCAGCACATATATTTTACACTAGAATAACTACTGTTCAATAAATACTTATTGAAACGCCCGACTGTTTATTCTGTGTAACTCTCTGAGACAAACCGAATAAGTAAGCACGAGTGACTGAGCGAAAGGTAGTACATTGTTTTAACGATTCTGAGGGATCAGGGTTGTCATGATCTAAGGTTGCCAGAAACTAATCTCTCCCCGATAAGAGGAGACACTAGTGGCACTGCGAGCTAGCTAATGCAAACCAGGCTAACATATACGGTGGGAGTGCACGGAGTCAGTCTGCCACCGAGCCCGCAGTATATGTTATCCAAACGTGCAGGTCCTGCAGGGGTACTATAGGAGCTACACGACAATCCCAGGTCCTGTTTTGATATCAGAGATACATCTGTATGGATGTGTCATAAAACTGAAACCCACCTTCTCTGCTATAACTCTGTATTGGACTCTCACCCACATGAAAAGGCAATGTCAGTAAATGGGATTACAAAGAATCAGATTGAGAAGCATTCTAAGGGCAAAATGTGAACACTCTCTGCAGAATAGGTATGCCTCTACCAGTGGGAACCCTGAAAGGCTGGAGCCCTTGAGCCCTGGGGCATTTTTCACATGCCTGAAAACCTCAATATGCACAGGGCCTGTGGATTGAAGTATATCAGGGACAACCAATAACATAACCAACTACCATGCATGTGTAGGTAATGTGTAAGTGCAAGTCATGAAAGCAAACACAGCACTAACAGCATTTGTCACACATCTAGATAAAGTAGATATAAGGTACACACAGGAAAATGGACATATGTCCATACAAAAGTCCACAAAGGTATGACATTTTAACACCCTCCATGTGTGGATAAACAAATATCTAACTTCAACACATCAAACATATATCCAACCTACATCATAGGGAGAAGTGCAACCTAAGTGATGTTGACAGTGGCCAGGCCAAGCTAAACAACTTACCAGATAAAATAACTCCCAATGCAATGTCTGCCAAAATTGGATTTCATCCCACATAGACATCCATCCAACATTTCCCCTTGTCCTGTGTAACTCCAGCACTGGGTCCAAGTTCAACTCATACTAACCACTTCAACTGGATCAGCAATCAGGGATGAAACAAACACAACTGTAGACATGCATCATTAACTATACAATAACATCAAATAGTCAGAAAAGTAATGGCAGGACCAATGTCTTCCAAACTATAAAAGATTTAATGACAGTATGTCAAAACACATTGTAAAATAAAGGCCAATAGCCAGTCAATGCCACCAAACTTGCCCTTACTGACACTGCCAGGGAATCTCCTCACAAAGGCGCATCCATAGGGCATATCAGGCACCTCGAAGATGGTACCTGGGGGGGCTGTGGTTTAGGAGGGTGGGGTTGGTTTTGGGAGGTTTTTTTTGGTTTTTGTGCTGGTTTTAGTGGGGTGGGGATCCGGTTTATCAGGGGTGGAGTGGGATGTGGAAGGGATGGGTTGATCTTTGGGAGGTTTTTTTTTGTCTTTTTGGTCTTTGGGCTGGTTTTAGTGGGGTGGGAATCCGGTTTCTTAGAGCAGAGTGGGATGTGGAAGGGATAGGTTGTGCTTTGGGAGGGGGGTGGTTTTCACAGGGCTAAGAGCAAGGGTAAACAACACATCTTCACGGTGAAAATGGATAAGATGTTCGGGATTGTTAGACTTGGCATCTTTGGCGAGGTTTCCACTGACGTTTTGCCTCTACCTCCTGTATTTTTGATGCTGGGCTGGATTTCGTTTTTGCTGACTTAGATGCTTTAATCACTTTGCCACTGCTATTCAGTGTCCAAGTGCAATTGCTCCCCGTATAAATTACTATTGTGATTGGTTATCCATGATTTGCATATTTGATTTACTGGTAAGCCCCTAGTAAAGTGCATGAGTGTGCCAGGGCCTGTAAATCAAATCCTACTAGTGGGCCTGCAGCACTGGTTGTGCCACCCACATGAGTAGTGATGCAGCGCGTACAATAAAAACTATTCTCCTCCCAGGTTACTTATAAGTCATCCAGGGGCAAACTATATTTCTCATATCCACATGACGATGGGGCCCATAAACATCGCCTAACACACACACACACTCCTGGATTTCCTTTACACCTTTATGAAAATCTGTACTCCTAGGAGAAGCATGAGAACTAAATGGAGAACACCATTTTATGTACCGCTGGAAGAGCCAGGATATCTTATTACCTTAATTTGTCACTTTCTTTTAGTTATTTCTTAAGATATTCCTGCTCATTGTTTTGTCGATGAATCATTCATTTAAGAAATTAGTTCATAGTGATTAAGACCAGCTGAATCACAATAACCAATTACTGATGTCACAATCATTTAGGAAAATAACCACTGAGTCATTTTGGGTTTAAAGAATCTTAAATTTTATATAATTTTAAAAGCATGAAAAGAATTTAATACTTTATTCATTTATTCATTCTTAAATTCAAATATTTATTAAGCATAATCATTTTATTGCAGAAAGGAAATTTTGTCATGAAACCAAAACCCTAATTACCTGCCTAGCTTCCTAATTTAGCCTAATGATTTCTAACCTAAGTTAGGAATTAGAATTAGCCTGATTCTCATACTCAACTGGAAAATTAAGACAGCAAACAGCAACTTCAGTTCGTCAGCATCAGCTACCTGCAACCCTTCTCATCTAACAGTCTTTCAGCATCTCCCGCTCAGTAAGGGATCGATCAGGACCACCCAGCACTGGAAGCCACCATCACGACTCTTCAACTCCTCTCCTGACTGTGACTGCAACCGCGACTGACATCAATTGACCCCCTCCCACTAAGAGTAGGCCCTATTATACCCTAATTCTAACTTTGCTAACTAACTGTTGCAACATTAATATCACGCTTTTCTTTCATTGGTCCATGCATGTCAGCTTATTCATTCTTTTAATCAAGTTCTCTTGGATTCAAGGGTCCTTGGATCATTTCCTTTCCCATACGCTTAAACATTTTCATCCGATTCGATCAGTTCATTTGTAACTTCTTTCGACACATTTGAGAACTCCGCAGTCATTGTCCTATCTCTTAAACTTGTTTCCCACGGGCCTCTTGCTGATCATCACGGCACGCTATCAGTTCAATTAGGTCACATCAACCTTGACCATTTCTTGCATCCTAGCCTCTCTGTTATACCACGAGGTTGCTTTCTCCCATTTCATCCCGTGTCATGTGTTCTCTTGCGCCTGCGCACATCTTCCCACTGGCGGCCATTTTATCTCGCCACTCGGTTATACTTTTGAAGCACTAATTTTGAGGCAAACAAAACATAATTAAAATAGAGAAAAATAGCCCTTTCGTTTCCCTCCCGTCGTCTCACGTACTCCCAATTAGTTGTTACCTAGCAGAAAGCAACATTTAAGCTGTTCCTTACTTACCATCACTATTTGTTTTTGCAACGACACATTTTATTTCTATGAAGCACAATAACATGCATTTATTTTTATTAGTACGCATTTATTTTTACGTTATAATTAGACACACGGACATTCATTAATAGATTATTAAGTAACACATTGGCATATTACCATTCCCACACATACAGTGTTGATTAATACATTAAAACGAACATTTTATTTAATTAATTATAAAATTTGTTAGGGGTTAAAAATTTTTATTTTTTCCTGCTCCATCAATCCCCCCTTTGGTGATTTTTAAATCACCACATAAAACCCAAGTCATACTTCTTTTCAGGCAGCATGTCTTTCATCCTTTGCTTTCTGTTATTTATACATCTGTTTCTTCTTCATCTTGCCTTTTAGTCTCTTTATACATGCTTTCTTTCATTTTCTCCAACTCAATTTCACCCATTTCTCTCTCTCTTTCTCTCATTATTCTGTTATTTCTTTTTATCTTATTTTGTCTTACTTTTCTCTTTATACATGTTATTACTATTTTCAATACCATGGCTAACAGTATTACTATAGTTGCCACTATTATAACTTTCCCTATCACTAGTCTACTCATCCTAGTTAACCAATTTGCTACTGAAGAAAACCCTCTACCAAGTTTTCCCAAAACACTTTCAACCTCCAGTGGAACTAGTTCTTTGTGCAAACTTGTAATATTTGTAATATACTTCTGTATATTTTCACTGTTATCAGGAATGTAAGTACAACAATGTTGGACTTTCAACATTCCACAGACTCCACCCTCTTTTGCCAAAAGAATATCAAGGGCAAGCCGATTTTGCATCACCATAGCTCTCATGGCAACCATTTCGGTATTTACCATTAAGAACCCTCCCGCAGTATCTGTAGACAAACGATCTACTACTGTGGATAACTTCCGAATCTTAAATGCATTCAAAGATATTCCCACTGCTGGTATCAATGCTCCAAAAATATCACCTACAATTTCTGAAAAACTTTCCCTCTTTCTACGTGTAAATCTATTAATCATCTTGTATGTTCCCTTTTCTTCTCTGTCCATGTGAAAATTTTTTGGAAAGACCAGGCCTACATAGCAAGTTCCATACCAATGGTCCGGTAACCTGTAATAAGCTCTATTCCCACAAATATAATAGATACCTGGAAATATTGGATCTTTTCCACCTTTGAATCCCCAACCTCCCAGAATTTGATAATTGTCATGGCAGATACTGGAACCTACAAAGTAATTGTCATAGACTGTCTTATTTCTCCTAATACACAACTTTCCTGTTTGCGGCCAGTCTAATGTCATTGCGGCATTTATCTTTTTCCCTTCATGATTTCCTTCCTCAAACGTCCATAAGCGTTTTCCTTCCTCTTTATTGCTTCTTTTTGAAATTTCATTCTTCTTTCTTCAACCATTTCTAAAAATACTTTTTCTTCTTTCTTTAACTCACAGGTAAGGTTGTTACTAACTATTTCTTCTAACGTTAATTTTCTATGTTCTAAAAAGAATTCTCCTAAAACTTTTGCTGGTTTTACTTTGTTAAGTTCGGGTACTACTGGAATGTTTGCAAAAATCTTATCTATATCAGTATAATAAGATTCTAATCTACCTGTTTTATAAAATAAACTCGCTATTACACTACATGTTATTCCATAAGTCAGAGGTAGGTGATGATAAGTCACACCTTCTGATACTGATGCAGGCAACTGCATACAAACATAACAATCTCTTACATCCATTGTCTCTACGTACTCATACAACAATTTTGTAAAAACATTCTTTGAAAAATCTGTTACTGACTTATCCTTATGCAACTCTGCACTACTTCTAAAATAACTGGTTCTTTAATATTAGTTTCTTTTTCTGGTTTAGTATCATTTTTTGCTTCTATCACAGCTATACTAATAGGAATTGTGATTGCTAAAACTATCCATATGGTCATTAATAACCCTGTACAAAAGCAGCACATTTTGCACCATCTCTTTATAAATTCACATTTATCTCTTCTATCCCTATTATTTTCCATTTTTCTTTTTCTATTTGTTAAGTTTCAGAATACTGTGTCACTACACCTCAGAAATGACTTAGATGCCACTCTGCTTTCAAAAGTCTTTGCTTGGTACTTTCTTTAATTCTCTCCAGAATTCTTTCGTTGTCACATCCGGTGATTTGTCACATCCAGTAAATCGTCATGTCCGGCAGAAGCACTATAAGTCTTCACTTCAGTTTTGTTGCATCTCACCTTTTCCCATCCGACTTCTCAGTCTCTGGTTTCCGTGAGTGTTTTCTTCTTCTTCTTTGTAATCGGTTAGTGCAATATACAGCCACTCGGGTGACTTATATTTTGCATTCACTTTCTTTGTCCTTTTGGACTTTTGTAATCTTTTTCCACTGGGTTTTTCTTGTCCCTTTTGACTTGTTACCTCATTTACTTGTTCAGCACCTTCGTCTTCCGCTCTTATTATTCTATATCTCAATTTTCTTACATAGCTGTTGGGCCAATTATCTCCTTTTCTTGGCCTTTTGGCTTCACCTTCTCTTTCTTCTCTTTCTGATTTCCAATTTCTTTGCCTTGATTCAGTCTTTGCTTTTTCCTCTCCTCCACTTTCTTCTGTTTCTGTTTCAACTGTTTCACTATTGTCTCTTATTTTGAAACTTATAATCTCGTCATCTCCTACTGGTGGATCTGTCTTCTCCTTTTTGTTTTCCCTTATTACTGTCCCTCCTCGGTGTTCTTCCGATTTGGTGTTTTTCTCCTTTTCTGTTTCTAAATTTCCCTGTTCTTCTGTTTCTCTATCTGTCCCTATTGCTCCTCGGGGTTCTTCTCGATTCTCTAACTTTTTGTGTACTTCTTTCCCTACTTCATCTATTAATATTGTTTCTGAAGGATTTCCACCATAACTTGTACTTGGTTGTTCATCTAACTCAATTTCTTGCTCAGTTTCTTCTCTAATTGGTTTATAACCCCAAGTTCTCTTTCGGAATTCTTCCCAGTTTGCAGCTGAATCATCAGATCCTGAAGTTGTGTCAGATATTTCCAGATGTCGACTTACAGGTCGATCTTCAAGTTCTGGAATTTCTGAATTTCTTTCTTCTTCTTCTTCTTGTTCCTCTTCTTCTCTAGAGGTGTTTGCCGTTGGGGTTTCCAGATGTCGACTTTCAGGTCGATCTTCAAGTTCTGGCACCCTTTCACTTATCCTTGTTGTCCCAGCTGTTAAGCTTTTATCCCACACTTCCAGACGCCGACTCACATGTCGATCTGTAGGTTCTGGAACTCTGATTGTGTGGCTGGCATGAACCCAGTTCTTCACTCCTGCACACTTGACGGCAGTCGTTGTCACTAGGATTACCTGTCTTGGCTCGTCCCAACGCGGAACTAGACAGTTTCTTCTCCTGTGGACTTTTATGCGGACCCAGTCTCCTGGATTCAAGTCGTGGGCTGGTTTTCTTTCAAGAGTGGTCGCATCCGGTCCAACCTGATGAAACACAGAACGCACCACATCAGCCAGTCCCTTGCAATAATCCAGTACTAGATCATCAGTTATAGTTAATAACTTGTTGACGGGTACGTGTGCTTGTCTCATTGCTCGTCCCATAATCATCTCGTGGGGACTGAGTCCAGTTTTCTTTTCAGGGATGCTTCTGATTGTCATCAGAACAAGAGGCAGTGCATCTGGCCATTTGAGTCCTGTAGCTTGACACATTTTTCCTAACCTGTTTTTAATTGTTCCATTAATCTGCTCTACTACCCCAGAAGCCTCTGGTCTGTAAGCACAATGTAGTTTTTGTTTAATACTTAATGCTTCACAAATCAATTGGATCAACTCATTTTGAAAATGTGTTCCTCTATCCGTCTCAACCGTGACTGGAAAACCATACCTTGGAATGAACTCTCGCAGCATAAGTTTTGCCACTGTTGTTCCATCATTCCTTCTAGTGGGGTATGCCTCCACCCAACGAGAGAACAAATGGTCTACCACCAGAACATATCTTAGTCTGTTACTAGGGGGCATCTCAATAAAGTCCAACTGCATTCTTGTGAATGGACCTCCTTCTCGTCCTATTGTTCCTAGACTCACTACTGTTTTTCTTCCTGGGTTAAACTGTTGACAAATAAGACATCTTTGACAAAGACTTTCAGCAATGGCTCTGAATTTTGGGTTATACCAGGTTTGTCTAAAAAGTCTGATCATTGCATCTCTCCCAATATGAGCTTGTCCATGGTACATCCGTGCCATGTCTGCAATCATGCTATCAGGCATAACTGGTCTTTCATCTCTGTATACCCACACACCATTATTTTCCTGTCTTCTACATCCTGCTTTTATCCAGTAATCTTTTTCCTCATCTCTTGCTGTTTCTTGTAACTGCCTTACTTCATCCCACGTTTCGACAGTATTAGTGAAAAGCAAAGGACAAGAGACATGCTCCCTTTCTCTATTTTTGTTCAGGGACGCCATGTTTTCCGCACAATATCTAGCGATCTCATCAGCATAATTATTGCCGACCGCTATGTAGTCTTCGTTTTTCTTATGCGCCTTGCACTTCACTACAGCTATTTGTTTAGGCAACTGTATCGCCTCAAGCAGTTTCTTAACATAATCTCCATTTCTGATAGGTGTTCCTGCAGATGTCAAAAATCCTCTTTGTGACCAAATCTGTCCGAAATCGTGTACGATGCCGAAACCATATTGGCTATCGGTCACAATCGTGATTCGTACATTTTTCCCCAATTTACATGCTTGAATCAAAGCAATTAGTTCCGCAACTTGGGCAGACCTAACTCCTTTCAGACAAGACGCTTCCATCACAGTTGCCACTGTGCATACTGCGTAAGCTGCGCTTAACACTCCTTCTTTTGTGCGTAAGCATGAACCATCTACAAACATGACATAATCCGATTCCTTTAACGGTTCATCTTTTATGTCAGCTCTTGGTTTTGTGCAATATTCCAGCACGTTCAGACAATCATGATCTACTTCGTCTTGTTCAATTATGCTTTCTTCATCTGGCAATGATGTAGAAGGATTTACATTCATGCATCTATCTATGGTCACATTTTCAGCGCTCAAGATGACTTTTTCGTACTTAGTCAGCCGACTATGTGTCATGTACTGTGTTTTTGTTCTTGTCAAAAGAATTTCTACTGAATGGGGAACATATACTCTCAGTGGATACCCCATCACTATACCTTCACTTTGTTCCAGACTTACACAAGTAGCAGCAACTGCTTTCAGACATCCAGGCAATGCTTTTGCTATAGGATCTAAAACAGCTGAAAAATAAGCGATTGGTCTTTTCATGGTCCCGTGTTTTTGTACCAGTACTGAAAATGCACATCCATCTCTTTCACTGCAGTACAACTCAAAATCCTTCTCATAATCAGGCATGCCTAAAGCAGGGGCCTCACACAGTTTCTTTTTCAATTCTTTGAAAGATTTCATTTCTTCTTTGTTTAACTCAAAAGGGTCTTTTACATCTTTCTTTGTCAATTTTTGTAAGGGTTTTGCAATCAAAGAGAAACCACTTATCCACTGTCGACAATATCCAACCATTCCCAAAAACATTCTTACCTCTCTCTGAGTCATTGGTGCTCTCATTCCTTGAATCATTCTTACTCTCTCTGTCGCTATTTTCCGCACTCCTTTCTCAATTTTATGCCCTAAATACTGGACTTCTTTCTGACAAAACTGTAATTTTGAAGGAGACACTTTATGTCCTCTTTTCTCCAAATGGTTCAGTAAAGCAATTGTGTCACTTACACATGCTTCTTTGGTTTTCGATGCCACCAATAGGTCATCGATATACTGCACCATCACTGATTTTTCTGGCATTTACAAAATCTTCCAGAGATTTCTTTAGAATCTGATTAAAAATTGAGGGGCTTTCTGTATACCCCTGTGGAATTCGGCACCATGCCAAAATACGCTCTCCGAACCGGAATGCAAATAATGGCTGGCTATCTGGATGCAAAGGAATAGAGAAAAATGCGTGACACAAATCTATCACAGTGTACCACTCAGCTTCATGTGGGATTTGATATAGAATTACTGCAGGGTTTGGCACTATTGGACAACATGGTACAACTATTTTGTTGATCTTTCTCAAATCCTGTACTATTCTATATGTTCCATTTGGCTTTTTCAGTCCCATAATAGGTGAATTACATGGACTGCTCATGATTTCTTTCAGAATTCCCTGTTCAATCATCTTATTTATCACAGGAGTTATTCCTTCAATTATTTCTGGAGTTAATTTGTACTGTGGCGTGTTTGGATAAATTATCCCTTCTTTCACTGTCACTTTTACGGGATCAACTTCTCTCATTAATCCAATGTCTTCTCCTGTAAAATCCCACACACTTTCTTTTACTGCACTTTTTAGTTCTTCTGGAAGTTTTTCTGCATCAAATGCAGGAAACAAACCATTCGTTTCAGGTTCTTGATTCATCAAAGTTACTTTATACAAAACATCTTCATCTGAAGTTTGAAATCCTATTCCATCTGGTGTACAATAAATTGTGCAATTCATCTTACATAAAAGGTCACGACCTAAAAGATTTACAGGACTACAATCGCACACTACAAATTTATGCATTTTGCTAAAAGAACCAATTTTTACTTCCACCAATTCAGTAAGTGGGGTTTTAATCTGCTGATTGGCTACTCCTACCACTTGGATGTATTCACCTGAGAGAGGAAGGTTTGGAATTTCCACTGATCTAACAGTAGAACGGGTAGCTCCAGTATCGACAAGGAATGTTACGTTTGTACCATTCACTTCTCCATCCACAAAGGGACCAGACTGATCTACCTCTAGAGTTGCGCCAAGCACGCACTCTTTCCCCTCTCTTGCGCACCGTCAGAAACTTTCATCCGGGTCATCCTCACTCTGACGCAACCAATACTGAGAAATGTTAGCTGCTCGCGGCAACTGTGTTACCTGCTCTCCTCCGTAGAATCCTGTTTCTGTACTGTATCTTTGCTGGTTAACAGTGTTGGGAAGTGGTGGTTGTGGCACCTGACTTTGTTGAACAACTACCTCATTCTGCACCTGTGGAGTTAATGATTGATGTTCCGGATTAGGTTTAGGTGGGAACTTACACTCGTTTCTCCAATGCCCTAATTTTCCGCAATTATGACATGGCCATTTCTTCTTTGCCTCTTCTAGACTCACTTGACCTTTTCCTTTACCTATGTTTGGTCGCATTTTATTCTGTCCTGATTCGTTTCCATTATTATTGTCCAATTGAGCTTCTTGTTTTTCTGCCACTTTCACTTGTGCCCACATTGCCTTTTCTTTCAACTTACGCTGTTTACTCTCTATTTCATCACTACAATACTTAGCATATCTCAGTACCTTATCTACACTTCCATTCTGCCAGTTTATCATGTGTTGCTTAATCATATCACTTATTTCTGGTTTCAGACCAAACACAAATCGGTATACAAAATGACTCATGTCCTTTTCACTCAACTCCTCATAACCACTATACTGCTTGAAAACCAATAACAGTCGCTCATAATATGCATGTACAGACTCCTTGCTTTCCTGTGTAGTTCTATCAATCTTAACCCAATCTGTCTCTTTGGGAGGAATCTTATTCTTCAAAAAGGTAATCACCTTGTCGTATTTCTTCATCACATCAGGACCTGGAGCTCCTGTTTTAGAATCTCTTGGATATTCTGTAGTTGGCCAGTCAACTGTAATCTTACATTCTGACCACAAATCTGTTGGTACCACTATGTCAAACAATCCATCTAAATCTATCCACAACACTTTTGAGACTTTTACAAACCTTTCTACTTGTCGGTACCACTCAACTGGCTTCTCTCTTAACTTTGGAAAGTCATTGGTAAATGACAGTATGTCCTGCCTAGTCCAGGGAACATGCACGTAACTTCCACCTGGAGTTTCTCTCATGGGGTATTCTTTGACAACAGATTCTTTTTCGGTTACCATAAAAGCCAATGAACCTTTGTCTATACTTTTCTCATTCTTCTTTGTCCATCTAACCTTCCATCTGTCCACATCACCCCATTTTCTCAACAACACAATTAACTCCTTTATCTGTGTCAGCCTTCCTGCCGTGTTCAAATTTTCAATATCTTTTTCACAAAAGTCTACTCTGTATGGTTTTTGCAACGTTTTCACTTTTGCAAAATCTATTCCAATCTCACTAGCCACTTCTTCTAGTTTGTCATGTAAATTCTTTGCCCTCCATGTTATACTTTTGCACAGAAACATTATTTCATCATCCTGATAATTTTTATCTTTTCAGTACCAATCGTTCCTAAAATTAATTCTTCCATATCTATTTTTAATCTGATCACATCTAATGGTTTTTCTTCTGTTTCTTTTATTTTAAAAGCTTTCATCCACTCATTCAACTCATCAGGAGTCGGACCTATGGGTGTATTATTTAGTTCTATCCAGTTACCACTCTTTTCGGGCGTTTCTGTTGCAGATTCTGTTACCATATGCATTTTCTTACCATTGCATTCATTCACCGTTAAATTTGTAGGTGGACTTGGTCTGTAAGTACTAGCCAAATTACTTGTACTTGCACTTTGTTCCATCCTTTCTTTTTCTCTCTGAAATTGTGAACTCAAGGGAATCACCAAAGAACGTTCATCAATTTTCTGATTCTCAAAAACTGGTATTACTGGACCTATCGTTACAGGCACAGTAACTGCTTCCATATTTTTCGTTAATTCTCTAATTTTCTCAGTTAGTTCTTTTGTTGTCCTTGCCAATTCGCTTGCATTGTCGCTTTCTATTCCTTCATTTTGAGAAGTTCTCATTTGTTCTTGTGACCTATTTATTTCAATTCCCTTTTCCGGACTTTTATTTCGCATTGTCTCTATTAGTGGCGCATTTGGTGTCACCACTGTAGAACTCTGCTGATACGGAGGTGGATTTCTATTTAATATATCTTCCAGCAATTCGTCATCTGTTTCGCTCTCATGCATATACTTTTCTCTCTCTATATGTTTCTTTTTCTCAGTCCGTTTTTTCTTAGTCCCTTCCTCAACTGTAAAAGCTGGAAACAAACCTCCTGTCATGTTAGCACATCTCCATCGTTTTATTCTGTCCTCATGATTTACTCCCCACAATCTTCCAGGCATAAATTCATGATCTCTCATTCCTCTGAATCTCTCTCGTTCATACATCTCATCTTCCCATTCCGTCAAAGCCTCAAACTGTGTTGGTCTAGGTCTAGGTTCCAACTTACACATTTTTCCTCGTAAGTTTCGCAAAACCGCTACACTAAACGATCCATTCTCAGGGAAAGCCAAAGCACCATCATTCTTTGTATATTTAGCCCAATTTTCCAACCATATGCACGTATGATATCCATATTTCAGCATCATATGTGAAGCTGCTGATTTCGGCGGAGGAATTACTTGTCCCTCTCTAGTCACAACCTTTTTGTCTTTCTTAAAGAAATTCTTCAATTTCGTCGTCCATGACGTTCTCTCCCTTTCATACTCGTAATATGGCATGTTTTCTATTTGTTTTCTCTTTATTCTAACGCTGTTTCTATGTACGGAACTTCGTCCAATTACAGCGCGACTCACACTAACGTACCAATCAGAACAATTCCCACCGTCCGCGAACCAACCAATCCTAGCGCGGCACTTTTCTACGTCACTCCTGACTCTGTGTTCACGTGACTAGCGCACTATCCAATCCTAGCGCGGCACTTTTCCACGTCACTTCTACTCTTTACCCCTCCTTTACAAAATTTATCGGCAAATTTTCTTTTTTGCTGTTTTCTTCGTTAGTTACAACAATAAAAACAATTCCATAGTCTGATTCGCTAAACAAAAGTGACAGCTTTGTCCTTTTACACAAGAATCCTGTTTTTCCAGTAGGCAGCGCTTACCTCTACCCTACCACAGAATTATTTACTCTCGCCGATAAAGTAGCACTTCCCTCTACCTTACCCTTCTTTTAAACAAACAATTTACTCGTTTCTCTGGGGATAAGACACATGTGGAGACTAGGCTCCTGAGAATTAAGGCCAAAGTTTCACAAGTAAACGTGATTTGCTATTTCAATTACACACTTTTCGCACAGAAATCCCTAACATAACACAACCTGCGTTATTTACCAAAAATGAATTTAGACCATGTACCAAATTCCATGTGACTTCTCTTGCCACACGTGTTCCACTTCCTACATCCCAGAAGCGTGAAAACTTACATATAACATAACGTGACTCAACATATAGTGTTAGTCATCAAAATAATCAATAATCAATAAACAATAATCACTAAACTAATCTATAGAAAACCATAACTCTGCTACCAAGAAATCTGATGCAGCGCGTACAATAAAAACTATTCTCCTCCCAGGTTACTTATAAGTCATCCAGGGGCAAACTATATTTCTCATATCCACATGACGATGGGGCCCATAAACATCGCCTAACACACACACACACTCCTGGATTTCCTTTACACCTTTATGAAAATCTGTACTCCTAGGAGAAGCATGAGAACTAAATGGAGAACACCATTTTATGTACCGCTGGAAGAGCCAGGATATCTTATTACCTTAATTTGTCACTTTCTTTTAGTTATTTCTTAAGATATTCCTGCTCATTGTTTTGTCGATGAATCATTCATTTAAGAAATTAGTTCATAGTGATTAAGACCAGCTGAATCACAATAACCAATTACTGATGTCACAATCATTTAGGAAAATAACCACTGAGTCATTTTGGGTTTAAAGAATCTTAAATTTTATATAATTTTAAAAGCATGAAAAGAATTTTAATACTTTATTCATTTATTCATTCTTAAATTCAAATATTTATTAAGCATAATCATTTTATTGCAGAAAGGAAATTTTGTCATGAAACCAAAACCCTAATTACCTGCCTAGCTTCCTAATTTAGCCTAATGATTTCTAACCTAAGTTAGGAATTAGAATTAGCCTGATTCTCATACTCAACTGGAAAATTAAGACAGCAAACAGCAACTTCAGCTCGTCAGCATCAGCTACCTGCAACCCGTCTCATCTAACAGTCTTTCAGCATCTCCCGCTCAGTAAGGGATCGATCAGGACCACCCAGCACTGGAAGCCACCAACACGACTCTTCAACTCCTCTCCTGACTGTGACTGCAACCGCGACTGACATCAATTGACCCCCTCCCACTAAGAGTAGGCCCTATTATACCCTAATTCTAACTTTGCTAACTAACTGTTGCAACATTAATATCACGCTTTTCTTTCATTGGTCCATGCATGTCAGCTTATTCATTCTTTTAATCAAGTTCTCTTGGATTCAAGGGTCCTTGGATCATTTCCTTTCCCATACGCTTAAACATTTTCATCCGATTCGATCAGTTCATTTGTAACTTCTTTCGACACATTTGAGAACTCCGCAGTCATTGTCCTTTCTCTTAAACTTGTTTCCCACGGGCCTCTTGCTGATCATCACGGCACGCTATCAGTTCAATTAGGTCACATCAACCTTGACCATTTCTTGCATCCTAGCCTCTCTGTTATACCACGAGGTTGATTTCTCCCATTTCATCCCGTGTCATGTGTTGTCTTGCGCCTGCGCACATCTTCCCACTGGCGGCCATTTTATCTCGCCACTCGGTTATACTTTTGAAGCACTAATTTTGAGGCAAACAAAACATAATTAAAATAGAGAAAAATAGCCCTTTCGTTTCCCTCCCGTCGTCTACGTACCCCAATTAGTTGTTACCTAGCAGAAAGCAACATTTAAGCTGTTCCTTACTTACCATCACTATTTGTTTTTGCAACGACACATTTTATTTCTATGAAGCACAATAACATGCATTTATTTTTATTAGTACGCATTTATTTTTACGTTATAATTAGACACACGGACATTCATTAATAGATTATTTAGCACACACATTGGCATATTACCATTCCCACACATACAGTGTTGATTAATACATTTAAACGAACATTTTATTTAATTAATTATAAAATTTGTTAGGGGTTAAAAAAAATTATTTTTTCCTGCTCCATCAGTAGCCCTGAAAAGGTATCTCAGATCTGCCACTGCAGTGGCTGTGTGCAGTTTTAAACTGCACGCAGTGTCTGCGTGCAGTTTTAAACTGCCATGTCAACGTGGCAAGTGCACCCACTTGCCAGGCCCTAACCTTCCCTTTTCTTACAAGTTAAGGTACCCCTCAGGTAGGCCTAAGGTAGCCCCATGGGCAGGGTGCATTGTATGTGTAAGGTAGGACATGCACTAGTGTGTGTGACATGTCCTGATAGTGAAATACTGTCAATTTCGTTTATCACTATAGAAAGGCTGTCTGTCCCCTAGGCTTATCATTGGGGCTGCAATGTAACATTTTTACATGTGTAACTTTCAATAGGGACAAGATAGAAATATTGAGTTTAGGCTCTCTGAACTCAGAATGTATTCATGCACATTTTGGTAAAGGTGGTTATTAAATTCTGTGTTTGAAAATGCCACTTTTAGAAAGTGGACATTTTCTTGCTTTACCATCCTGTGTGCCTCTGACTGGTTGTGTATTCAGCATCTGGTGTTGGAGGGACAAGAGCTGGGGATGTGCATTTACACTAGACAGTCACAAGGGGGGTTGAGGTGTGTCCTGCCTTGCCTGGGTGACTCATAGCTGGGCTGAATAGACTTGGTCTGCGATTAGAGTAGTGGGAGGAGTTTCGCTTGCACCTGAATAGGGTGTGTCTCCATTTTATAATGCCGTCTCCGCTCCCTGTGGACATGCTACACCAGGCAGGACAGGACTGGTTTGGCCTGGGTTCAGAGACAATTACAGCAAAGAGAACAATAACAAAATGGGGTATAAGTACTAGACCTAAAACCCCAGGACTTTAGATTACTTCCAGGAACAAGAGGACCCTGCCAAAAAGAAGAGCAGAAGGACTGTGTGAGGAGCGCTGCCTTTTCTGTGTGAGGGGTGGGTTGGCCTGCACTTGCTGCTTCTGTCTGTGGTGGAGCAAAAACGGACTGACTCTTTTTTCCCTGTTGTGGTAACCTGCTTGGGGAGAAAATCTTCAAGGGCCTGTGTGTGCTGGTCTCCTGTTCTGGGAAACTCAGGGACATCAAAGTTTTCATGTGCTTTGCTCAGCAAGCTTTACTTTCACAGAGCTTTGTGTGCTCTGCTCTGCCAGCGCTCAGTGTGCTTTATTTTCGCAAGGGCACTGTGTGTTCTGTGCTACTACAGTGCTGTGTTCTTCACCTGTGTGGCCCAGAAGGAAGCACTGGGTGAGCGCTTATTTTGCCCTATTTCTGGCCCAAGAAGAGCATGGTGAGCACTTCATTTTAGGGTGAAAAGTGAGCCTGTGTTGAGCACTCTGTTGTCCAGAGTCAGCGTATCCCAACCGGCCATGGTTGTTGGCACCGCTGAGAAATCCAACTATGCCAGGGGAAGTCTGCTTCAATGATGCTCATGGAAGAACACACCAGCTACTGGAGCAGGCTTTTGGGCTCCTGAAGGCCATATTAAGATGTCTGTACAAGACTGGGGAGCCCTCCTCTACTTACCTCTACTCCTCAACTCACCCGTAAAGAAGTGTCAAATCACCGTGGCCTGCTGCATACTCCACAAAATTGCCCTGGGACACAACATCCCTTATATCGCAGAGGATGAAGACCATAAATAGCCACCGGGTGAGGAACCTCACATTTCAAATGATGATGATAGTGGTGAAGAGGAAGAAGCTGACTTGCGTCAAGATCTCATTAAAAACTTCTTCTCATGAGTGTAAGTATGGTGTGAGATGTCATGACTTTGAATATCATAGCAACTCTTGTGATGATGTGGGGAGGATGTTTATGAAATATACAAGTAATATGAAGCTCTGGCAAAAATCTTGTGAAAGGGGATTATTTTGTTAGTGTAGCTTCCTTTAGCTTTGAATTTTGTCTTGGACTGTTTTCTCTAGAAGTTGTCTATGTGACTTGTGCCATATATATGGTTTCATAGCTAATCTCTTTGTTTTGCTCTGTGTTAGACATATTCATCATGGCATCTTCATTTGGACATGTTTGAGTTGTTACATTAGCAGGTATATGATGCTTTTCAGATGTATGAAGTGGACATGGATTGTTCCTGGGAATGTCTGTCATAGACTTTAGGTGTACAAAACCTGTACCAAGACAGCTTGCACAATGATAGGATGGAAGTTACAAGGTTTCCATTGGACTTGTTCCTTGTCGTGTGGTGGTCCTAATGCAATATGTGGGCCATCATGTGTTCTAACACAATGTTGAGTTGGGCCCAAATCATGCTATTCTGCCTTCACATTGGCTAAATCCTCATTGTGTATGAACTGTATGTAGCTGTTGATGTGTCTCCTCATTGTAGGCCAACGTGCTGGTAGCACATCACTGACATTTATTTGTGACATTCCACCAGATGCAGCAACACTGGATTGGAATGAGCCTGTGATCAGAAACTGTTGAACTGCCATATCTCTGTTTATTGTTTCAAATTATGTGGGGTTCCTTTTGTGAGATAGGCGTGTGGCTCTAACTGATGCCATAAACCTATTTTAATGTTGCCTATTCTATAGGAAATTGTTTGATGTGTCCCCTCCTTCCATGTTGTTAAGGTCTGCACCTGTGAATCTGATCACTGACACAGATTATTTGAGTCATGTATGATTTTCTATGTTTCTGACCTAATGTCAGTCTATGATTGGAACAATGGAATAAAGATGTTATGAGACCAGACACTTATATGTGTTGGTATGACATGGTTGAGATCCTGAGCTAAACATTGTGTACATGCAACATATCGATGCTTACATAAGTAGCTTGATTTGCCATTGTAAAGTTCACATGGGAGTATGTATACATAGCTAGATGTGAGAGATACTACAGGAGGCAATGAGTTTGTGACTACTGCATTTATTGCAGTGACCAAAGAGAAAATAAACAATATGCAAAACCAAACAGGGAAAACCAAAAGTGAAGAAGTCAGTCATGGTGAAGGAATGAAACCATAGTTGCAGATGCCAAAATGTTTGAAGTCCAAAGTCCAACATACTACTCCCATCAGAAATGGAAAAGTGTCCAGTAATAGTCCACAAAGTGAATGTGTTGCACACACTGGATGAAATTAGGTGTGAGGTTTCTTCCTGGCGGTGGTGGGTGTCTTGCCATACCGACCTCCTAGATCTTCGGGTGGACATCCCCTCCTTTTGGGGAGGGGGGGGATTCGCTGCTGCTGAGACAGGGGTGTCTGCAGATGTGTCTTTCTCTGACAGGCCTTGTAGGAAGGTGGAATCTGACTATATGGTTGCCCCCACTTTTTTTATGGTGTTTTGCTGGTTTATGACTTAGTTGGACTGGGATCCTGCTATTCAGGGCCCCAGTCTATCTGCTTTCTCTGTAAAAGGTTTCCATGTGCCTTAGGCACATCACTGATTGGAATCTGGAGTGCCCTTATAAGTCCCTAGTATATGGTATACTATGTACCAAGGGCATAGGTACCTCAGAGGCCTGCCAGGGGCTGCAGCATGTATTATGCCACCCCTGGAAGGCCATCCAACCTGACACCACAGGTCTGCTACTGCAGCCTGGGTAAGGTGGTGCATGCACCCCTTACTGTGATATAGGTTACCTATATCACTAAATACATACACACATATAAACCTATAAGTCACTCCTAAGGCAGGCCTTATCAATCCTAAAGGCAGAGTGCATGGTTCCTATGTGAGAGGGTGCCCCTGCATGAGCAGGGCCCCTCTGCAGCGTTCGGAGACCATCTCTGATGCTGTTTGTAGTGCAGCCTGACCATATACTCTTAAGCGCATTATATCCTCGCGGTAAAATGCTAACTTTGGAATGGCTGCACCTAAACATGTCGTGTTTGGTGTCAAACATCTTGGAATACTACCCCCCGCCAATTCTGGCGGCGGGGGTAGCATTCCACCCTTCTAGAGGGAAAGACATGTTAACCCTGACTAACCCGGTAACTTCTCTCCAAAGCCCTGGCATCACAAAATGGATGCTGCTGCCACAGACACGAGTCTGGCCTCCTGCTGCTGGACGAAACTCCGGCAGGGGAGGCCTGGACATAGGTTTCCTGTCCCAGGGAGGTGTGACCACCTCCCCAGACAGGATAATGTGTATTGGGGCTGGGCGGGAGCACCATCTGTGTGCTTTGAAGTCCTGCACTGGGGGCACATTTGGTGTCCCTGTGCACACCCCAGTTCAAACCGGATCAGGGGCTTCCAGCCCCTGCTTTGGCGCGAACTGGACAAAGGAAAGGGGTGTAGCCACCCCTCTGCCCTGACCCACCCATAGGTGGGGCCACAGAGTAGTCCAACCCCTATCTTTAGTATAAAGATAGGAACCCAGTCCTTAGGACTTTAGATTATCCCTGGACGAAACTCTGAAACTGAATCCTGGACCTTCGACGCTCTACTACAAGATTAGAGGACAGAAGAATCTCCCTTGGGGTCAAGGAGTGACTCCCCTGCTTGGCAGGCACCAAAGAAGCATCTGTCCGGTTTGCATTTCTGTAGCTACCGTCGGACGCCGAAGTCATCGCATCACCAGAGGTGGATTCTCAGACTTCCCCGAGGCTACCCTGAGTCCCCAGCAAAGCTGAGGCCCGTGGCTATCGTGGGTGACTTGAGACCGTGACCCCTGGACACCGAGCACATTTGCAAGTGCATCCTCTTCTGTGTCACCCAAGAAGTCGTGCTTTGGGCTCCGAGTAGCCCTAGCCTCCAGCACCACCTGCACCGAAGATCACTGGCCCCCACTCCACGAGTGTCCTGTAAGCCAGATCCACGTGCGGCGTCACGAGGCTCCTTCGCGGTCGCTAGCCCGTTGGCTAGTAGCCCTTAACGAAGGCCAATCCTTTTCTTACTTGGCATCCTGGTTGCTCCAGGTCTGCCCTCACTTACCCTCGCTGGGTGAGTTCCACAGACCTTGCTGGTCTGCACCATCGACGATCTACATCTTCACCGAGACTTGCCATTGCCAAGGCTTGTTGGGTCCAATCCGGTCGCTGACACCTCAGCACTCGACAGACATCGTGTACCAGCCCGAATCCTGCTCCTGGTCGCCGACAACGCCTCCTGGACCTCGTGGCTGAAGAGTCAAGACGACCGTCAACGCACCTGAAGCACTCGACATCGGTGGGCATCTGTCCATCGCCTTCCTGGTCACTGGCTAGTGACCCAGACTCTGTCCCCTCTGCTTTCAGGTTCTTCAGAACTCCGATCCACTCTTGGATCCACCCGGACACTTTTCTCTTGGCCGCCAGCAGCACTTTGCAGCGGATCGCCATTCGAATCGACGACGAAACCCGACCCCGAAAGGCACCTATGCACCCGGCTTCCCTGGGTGAGGTAACACGAGTACTCCGGTGCTCCCGTGGGTAGAGACTCTTCAAAGTCCTAGATCTCAAAGGGTTTTGTCCTAGTCCTCTTTTAAGTGTCCCTTTTCTCTAATTTCCCGATCCCGACTTTCTCCATAGAAGTCAACGGCGTATCGCGGTTGTGTATTTACACTGCACGCGTCTCCCGTAGGTCCCCTGTGTCACTACCTTGGGTGGTTCCTTGTGATCCAAGCACTTCTAGAGGCTCTAGGCCTAGTGTCTAGTTCAGTCGTGGTTCGCATACCACTTTATTGGTATATGGTTTGGTACGCCCCTAGGGCCCAAACGTGTATTTGTGCTATTACTGTGATTTGATAACTTATAACTTATGTACTTCGAACTCTAGCCTCATAAAGAGACTAGAGGGGTGTGTTTAGCAATAAATACATATATTTTGAATATATACCTGGTGTGGTGCTCTTTCATTTGGTCACTCAAGAGATTATAGACTGGTAAAACAAGCTGCTTTACATTCCTTCAAGACTTAGCCTGAAGGCTGCTCTCCATAGCTACCACTAGGATAGCTTTCAATAAGGTTGTCTTTAACCTATCTCCAATAAGGGGTTGTTTGGACTGGTGCAAGGTGCCCACTATAATTAGTGGACAGCATATGCCAGGCCAACTTCTCACATTGGTGTGCAGCGTGTGGGATTCCAGCTTGCTATTGTTTTACCAGATAATCTCAATTGAATTGATCAACTGAAAACCACTAAAGGTACCTAAGGTACATATAATTTAAGCTTAGAATACAGTAAGTTCTACTGAACTTAGAGTTGTGTGTTAAGGGATAGCACAACCCTTTCTACAACTCAAGAGAGTTTAGTAGGCCACACTAGAGTAGGTAGTGCATACACCACACCACACTAGTAATGTCTTTAAGGGGAGGATCCAAAGAATCCTTGCAGGAAGCCATTGAGCTTCCACCCTCCAAGTATGATACACTCCCATTCTTGGAATTGAGAGCTTTATGCAACTTGAGAAAAATAAGGACAGGCCAAAGCCCCACCACCCAACACCTCAAGGAGTTGTTGGTGGCTTATGACCTTAGTAAGCCTGTAGGGACTGAAGGGGTATGAGCTGAGGGTGGGGCAGGAGAAGAGGAGGAGGCCAGGGGTACCAATACCCCCAGCCCCCTCTGAGACTGGCCAGGAGGGTGACAATGACCCTGACCTGGATAACCCAATCCCTCCTGTGGAAGATGATGAGGATGATCAGGATGATGCCCTCTTTGTCCCCCAGGAAGGATTAAGAGTGTGCCCAGGAAGTCTAGATCTCCTTCTCAGGAGTCTAACCACTCTGGCACCTCTATAGGGAGCTCTGTCTCCTCTCACAGGAGGGAATCCTCTCATGAGAGGAGAGCCAGACTGGTCCAGTATGAGGAAACTCAGCTGGAAATCAGAAAAAAGCAATTGGCTTTAGATAGGGAATCCCTAGATCTCCTTAGAGAGAGAAGAAAGTTGGGACTAGAGTCCCATGGTGGCAGCAATATCCCTAGAGATAGGGACAGGTCTTATGACCATAGAAACCTAAACAAGATTGTCCCTCCCTACCAGAGTGGGGATGACATCCACAAATGGATAACTGCACTGGAGAGGGCCTGTAAAGTTCAGAAGGTCCCCAGAGGCAGTGGGCAGCAATCTTGTGGCTCTCCTTTGCAGACAAAGGTAGAGACAAGCTCCTCACTGTAAGAGAAGAGGATGCTGACAATTACACAGTCTTGAAGAGTGCTCTGATAGATGGGTTTGGCCTAACCACTGAACAGTATAGGTTGAAGTTCAGAGACACCCAAAAGCTCAGACTCAAGTCTGGGTTGATTTTGTAGATTGTGCTACAAAGGCTCTGGAAGGTTGGATACTTGGCAACAAAGTGCATGACTTTTTAGGATTGTACAATTTGATTATGAGGGAGCAGATCCTTAATAATTGTCAAAACCAGCTTTTGCACCAGTATCTGGTGGACTCTGATCTGACCTCTCCCCAAGAATTGGGAAAGAAGGCAGACAAATGGGTTAGAACCAGAGTAAAAACTAGAAATCAGGGTGGTGACCAGAAGAAAGATTCTACTAAGTCCCAAGAGAAAGGTGGGGATAAATCTAAGGATAAGTCCCCTACAGGGCCCCAAAATTCCTCTTCTGGGGGTGGGTCCCAAACTCCTTCCTCTCCTGAAAAGAAACCATATTGCCATGTCTGTAAAAAGCCTGGGCACTGGAAAACTGATCCCAGTTGCCCCAGGATTGGCAATAAAGAAAATGTTCCTCCCACAACTACTACCACCCCTCCTGGTACTACCAGTAGTAATCCTCCAGTTGGGAGTAGTGCACCCAAAAAGTTAGGTGCTTTTGCAAGAGGAACAGAGGTGGGCCCTAGTTTAGACAGGGACCCCTCAACAGACTCCTCTGACTCTGATGGTGGTATAGGATTTGCCACCTTTACCATGGGTCCCATAGCATTGGGCAGGTACAGATTGGAGCCAATAATTAATGGTCAGAAAGCTGTGGCATTTAGGGACACAGGGGCTAGTGTCACCATGGTGGCAGGGAAACTAGTCCCCCTCACCAGCTTTTACCTGAGTTTAAATACCAGGTGACCAACATTGATGGTGTCAGAACAGATCACCCCATGGCCATAGTCAATCTCAGCTGGGAGGGGGTCACAGGCCCAAAAGAGTGGCAGTGTCCCCAACCCTACCTGTAGATTGCCTGATGGGCAATGATCTGGAAATTTCAGCCTGGGCTGAAGTTGAACACCAAACCCATCTCAGGATGCTGGGCGTCCCTGTAAAGGTTAGTGGGGCGGTAATGGCCACAGCCCCAGCCCAAGAAATTGGAAAGATGGAGCCTGAAAGAATGTCCCACTCTCCCCCAAAAGAGAGCACAAGGGTTGAAGAAAAGTCTTCTTCCCTCCAGACAGTAGGCAAGGGTCAGCCTCCTCAGGGAACTGACCCTACCCCTAGTGAAGGAACTGCCCCAGAGGTAGTCAGGCCTGGCCTGGCCACACCCCTGATGGCAGAGGACCCTTCCAAGGTGGTACCCAGTCTGGAGCAGGTAACCTGCCCCTCTCTACCCTGCCTCAGCCAGCCCAGGGCTGCAGAGGTCAGGGAGGTCAGTGGACCCCCAGGGCCCCCTGTCCAGAGGAACCCCCCATCAGCAGATTAGGGGCACCCAGTCTAGTAGCCCTAGCCAGGTGAAAACTCCTCTACACATTGAGGGATCCCCCATGCCTTTATGTAGGGACCTCCCCCAGAAGGACTCTGGTAGGCAAGGGCAAACCTGGGACCTGAAGGTTCCAAACCTGCCCTGTCCCTCCAGTAGTCCATCCAAAGGGACCCAACCCCCAGCTGTAGGCAGCCAAAGGTTGACCCTTAGAGCAAAGTGCAACTCAGTCATGGAAAGACAGGCATACATGGTGACCAGTGATCTGAGGAAACTGAGGCCAACATTCCTAGGGCCTCACTTCCCTACTCAGACGCCTCACCAGCCTTGTACTTTACTTAAGCACACCACAGGTAGTGATTCCCCATGGTGGAGGCCCTCTTATACCCTTAGGGTGAGGGATTGCTTAGTGGACCATAAGACAGGGGGCAACCATGCTAGTGCAGGTGCTTCCTTATATGACCACTTAGTCAATGAAGGCTCAACTGGCCAAGGTTAGCCTTATCTCCTTTCGTTTGGGGGGGTTATGTAGGAAGGTGGAATCTGACTATATGGTTGCCCCCACTTTTTTTATGGTGTTTTGCTGGTTTATGACTTAGTTGGACTGGGATCCTGCTATTCAGGGCCCCAGTCTATCTGCTTTCTCTGTAAAAGGTTTCCATGTGCCTTAGGCACATCACTGATTGGAATCTGGAGTGCCCTTATAAGTCCCTAGTATATGGTATACTATGTACCAAGGGCATAGGTACCTCAGAGGCCTGCCAGGGGCTGCAGCATGTATTATGCCACCCCTGGAAGGCCATCCAACCTGACACCACAGGTCTGCTACTGCAGCCTGGGTAAGGTGGTGCATGCACCCCTTACTGTGATATAGGTTACCTATATCACTAAATACATACACACATATAAACCTATAAGTCACTCCTAAGGCAGGCCTTATCAATCCTAAAGGCAGAGTGCATGGTTCCTATGTGAGAGGGTGCCCCTGCATGAGCAGGGCCCCTCTGCAGCGTTAGGAGACCATCTCTGATGCTGTTTGTAGTGCAGCCTGACCATATACTCTTAAGCGCATTATATCCTCGCGGTAAAATGCTAACTTTGGAATGGCTGCACCTAAACATGTCGTGTTTGGTGTCAAACATCTTGGAATACTACCCCCCCCCCGCCAATTCTGGCGGCGGGGGTAGCATTCCACCCTTCTAGAGGGAAAGACATGTTAACCCTGACTAACCCGGTAACTTCTCTCCAAAGCCCTGGCATCACAAAATGGATGCTGCTGCCACAGACACGAGTCTGGCCTCCTGCTGCTGGACGAAACTCCGGCAGGGGAGGCCTGGACAATAGGTTTCCTGTCCCAGGGAGGTGTGACCACCTCCCCAGACAGGATAATGTGTATTGGGGCTGGGCGGGAGCACCATCTGTGTGCTTTGAAGTCCTGCACTGGGGGCACATTTGGTGTCCCTGTGCATACCCCAGTTCAAACTGGATCAGGGGCTTCCAGCCCCTGCTTTGGCGCGAACTGGACAAAGGGAAAGGGGTGTAGCCACCCCTCTGCCCTGACCCACCCATAGGTGGGGCCACAGAGTAGTCCAACCCCTATCTTTAGTATAAAGATAGGAACCCAGTCCTTAGGACTTTAGATTATCCCTGGACGAAACTCTGAAACTGAATCCTGGACCTTCGACGCTCTACTCACGATTAGAGGACAGAAGAATCTCCCTTGGGGTCAAGGAGTGACTCCCCTGCTTGGCAGGCACCAAAGAAGCATCTGTCCGGTTTGCATTTCTGAAGCTCCCGTCGGACGCCGAAGTCATCGCATCACCAGAGGTGGATTCTCAGACTTCCCCGAGGCTACCCTGAGTCCCCAGCAAAGCTGAGGCCCGTGGCTATCGTGGGTGACTTGAGACCGTGACCCCTGGACACCGAGCACATTTGCAAGTGCATCCTCTTCTGGGTCTCCCAAGAAGTCGTGCTTTGGGCTCCGAGTAGCCCTAGCCTCCAGCACCACCTGCACCGAAGATCACATGCCCCCACTCCACGAGTGTCCTGTAAGCCAGATCCACGTGCGGCGTCACGAGGCTCCTTCGCGGTCGTTAGCCCGTTGGCTAGTAGCCCTTAACGAAGGCCAATCCTTTTCTTACTTGGCATCCTGGTTGCTCCAGGCCTGCCCTCACTTACCCTCGCTGGGTGAGTTCCACAGACCTTGCTGGTCTGCACCATCGATGATCTACATCTTCACCGAGACTTGCCGTTGCCAAGGCTTGTTGGGTCCAATCCGGTCGCCGACACCTCAGCACTCGACAGACATCGTGTACCAGCCCGAATCCTGCTCCTGGTCGCCGACAACGCCTCCTGGACCTCGTGGCTGAAGAGTCAAGACGACTGTCAACGCACCTGAAGCACTCGACATCGGTGGGCATCTGTCCATCGCCTTCCTGGTCACTGGCTAGTGACCCAGACTCTGTCCCCTCTGCTTTCAGGTTCTTCAGAACTCCGATCCACTCTTGGATCCACCCGGACACTTTTCTCTTGGCCGCCAGCAGCACTTTGCAGCAGATCGCCATTCGAATCGACGACGAAACCCGACCCCGAAAGGCACCTATGCACCCGGCTTCCCTGGGTGAGGTAACACGAGTACTCCGGTGCTCCCGTGGGTAGAGACTCTTCAAAGTCCTAGATCTCAAAGGGTTTTGTCCTAGTCCTCTTTTAAGTGTCCCTTTTCTCTAATTTCCCGATCCCGACTTTCTCCATAGAAGTCAACGGCGTATCGCGGTTGTGTATTTACACTGCACGCGTCTCCCGTAGGTCCCCTGTGTCACTACCTTGGGTGGTTCCTTGTGGTCCAAGCACTTCTAGAGGCTCTAGGCCTAGTGTCTAGTTCAGTCGTGGTTCGCATACCACTTTATTGGTATATGGTTTGGTACGCCCCTAGGGCCCAAACGTGTATTTGTGCTATTACTGTGATTTGATAACTTATAACTTATGTACTTCGAACTCTAGCCTCATAAAGAGACTAGAGGGGTGTGTTTAGCAATAAATACATATATTTTGAATATATACCTGGTGTGGTGCTCTTTCATTTGGTCACTCAAGAGATTATAGACTGGTAAAACAAGCTGCTTTACATTCCTTCAAGACTTAGCCTGAAGGCTGCTCTCCATAGCTACCACTAGGATAGCTTTCAATAAGGTTGTCTTTAACCTATCTCCAATAAGGGGTTGTTTGGACTGGTGCAAGGTGCCCACTATAATTAGTGGACAGCATATGCCAGGCCAACTTCTCACAGGCCTCCCTTCCTGTGGATGTACTTGGGCCACAGAAAAGGATAGATGCAGTTGAAAAGGCCCTACAGAGGGGGGTTTTGATGTCCTGCAGCATCCCATCGAGGGAGGCCATGTTGGGTTGATGCCTGCCCCCTTCTGGTATATGTCCCTCTGTAGCTGCTTCATCTTCCGGATATCCATAAGTACCTGGCCCATCACACCTTGGGAGTCCTGATAGACTCCCAAGACTTGCGTGATGGTGGGCTGGGTGTCAGTGGCCCCAGTGGGCTCACTCAACTGGCCCACAGTTACCCTCCCACGAACCCTACCCCCATGGGCCTGTGTGCTTGGCCCAGACTGCACCCTCCCACTTGTTCCTGGTTCCTCAGTGACTGGGTTGGTGTTTGCCACCTCAGAATCCAGGACTAGGGAGCACAAGATGTTGGTGACTGTGCTAAGTACACAGGTTTGGGGGACAGGGGTTGGCTGTGTTGTTGCAGCTGTGGTGGAAGGTGTTGTTGTGGACACAGTGAGCCCCACTGTTGCCATCTGCCCAGGCTGACCAGATGGGCCAGGAAGGTCAACCACGTCCACATCTCCAGGAGTGTTGTCATCACTGAGGTCTTGATTCTGGGATGGAGTGGGAATCCGTTCGGTGACCAAGCTCTGGCCAGCTGCTCTGCCAGATCGACCTGTTGAGAAATAGAGAACATTGTTATTGGTGGAAGTCTAGCATCTACATACACATCGTTTGTGGCACAGAAAGTAGAGACCTAGAATGACAAAAAATAGTTAGAGATTACTATTGTTATCAATTTGCGTGGTATTAAAGTTAGTTACAAGACATTTGGAGGCATACAATATATGTAGTAGAATTCAGAAGCTCATTAGATGTACTGATATGTATCATTTTAGATTTAGGGATAAACATGACATCTCTAAAACATTTTAAACAACACACTGTAGAAGTAACGTGTATTTGACCATTCCAAGGCCTAGTTGTGTAGAATACAAGTGAACACAACTTGGTTTTATATTTAGCATTATTCCTCATGTGAGCTGTGCCGAGACAATGGGTCACCTGTCACTTCTAATCAACTGAGTTACCCTCATGGCTAACATATATTTGAGTTATACACTTGGGATGGTGTCACTCATGCCATCAGTGGTTTCAGTTGAGGAGACCAGGACACTATCAATCAAAGTAGCTGGGGCAAAAGGACTATTGCATCTTAGTTAAAGTTACAGTTACAGGGCCTCATTGTAGTTGTAGTCTTTACTATCTCGACTTACCAACACTTGACAAAAGGTGACCTGCATGATAAATGAACATCAGTTGTAAAATGGCAGACAAGTGAGCAGGGGCAAAAGATCCATTGCATCTTGGTTAGAGATACAGTCACAGGGCCTCATGGTAGTTGTAGTCATTTCTATATCGACTTATCAACGCTTGACAAATGGTTAGTGTAACATACCGGTTGGCAACATGCATTTAGGAAGGAACATACCATAACATTTTTACACATACCATGGGTCCTGGGACGATATTTTTCTAATTATATACTTACAGACAGCATTCCAGCATGTTTCATGTAATGGAGATTGATATATGCGATATTCTATGCAACATTACACATTAACACTGACAAGCCAACATCTCTTATACTTTGAGGATTGCATGTTAGGAAAGTAAATAGACAACACAATAGCAGAAGCAGAGTTTAGAGCCAACAGGACATTGAATTATTGTGATAGTGAAGTGTAGCTTACCAGACTCCGCTCCCCCAGGTATTCCTGTCATGCCCTCAGAATGCAGGATGGCCAAGACCTTCCCCTCCCAGGGAAAGAGTTGTAATGGGCTGCTGGGAGGGTGGAGGCCAGGGTATGAACCATCAACCTCAGGTCATGCTACCTCTTCCTAATTTTACCCTTTGCGCACAAGGTGGTACCAACAGCATTCACTCTGTCGACTATCCTGTTCCACAATTCTATTTTCCTACTGAGATGAGTATGTTGGACTTCGGATCCAAATATTTGTGGTTCTACTCTAACCATCCACCATGACTGACAACTCAGCCTCTGTGAAACGTGGATTTTTGGGGCAATTCATGACTATAAAACAAAGTGAGTTACAAATGAATAAAAAACCCAAGGGATATTAGTGAACAGGCTTAAACAAAAAAGGGTGTGGAGCGTGCTAAATGGGAAGATGAAAAAAAGGGCTGCCTTAGCTCAAAATGCACAAACCGTTGGTGTCTGTCTTGAGGGCTGCAGTTGAGAAGCAAAGGATCATGGCCAGGGATGGAGTGTGTTTTATAATGTGATTTGCAGGCATGTCCACTTGGCCAAAGGACATCATCTGTGTAGTTTTGAATCCACCCAATGGGCATTGTTGTGATGCTTTACTGCAAGTGTACCTCGGCCGTCTGCCACTGTTAGGGAACCACCGCGAGGGGACCTCCAGTACAACGGTGTTGTCGTAATAGGCTTGGCAGGAAGCCGCGACCCTGACGGCGTCGGAGTACAAATTGCCAACATTGCAGATCGGCGTACCATGCCGTAGATGCAGTCGGCATTTCAGGCTGCATTATTCGTAATACAGTGGGTGGAAGACTCCCGGCGTAGCGGTCTTCTAGGGACTGCGAGGGCAGCAGTCGGACAGTCGGAGTGCCAAACTCGTAATCAGGGTCTAGAATATGCCACTGACATCCAATTCACCTTTGAAGTCAAAAAAATGATTGCACTATGCTACATCCCTGTCACAGCAGTAGTCAACCACTATAGCTTACTAATAGAAAGCCCTTTCTACCAACAAAATGAAGACAAACTAAGCCCCCTAATGGACTATTTCGAAGATGCATGGATTGACAGACTGCATCGGTCAGGACACAAACTCCAAGCAAAATTCCAGACACTATGGTGGAATGTCTATGACAGCACTCTAAAACAGGAAGCCAAAACAAACAACGCAATTGAAGGATGTACTAATGCCTTCCAATCCACACTAGGCAGAACTCAACCTACATTATACAAATTTATCTAAACATTTCAAAAAGAACAAAGCTACCAAGAACTGAGAATAGAACAATCTGTTCCCGAAATTAGCCCTAAACTTAACAAACAAACTAATAAAATGTATGACATGCGACAAAGTAAAGTAACATTTTTCATAAATAACAAAGGACAAGACTCTTTAGAAATAATAGCCAAATCTAACCTCTAAAATAAATATTAACCTACCAAAAACCTAAAAAACGACAACATACTTTAACACAACAAACCAAATATTTTTTTAATAATAATATAAATATTTTATTATATCAGTGAAACAATTATATAACAGAGAAAAATATTAATCATTGATATACTAAAAATATTAATATTAATAATGAATATATGTATAATACTAACCAACTTAAAAACAAATTCAGTCCATAACATCACATAAATACAACACATAACGCAAACAGTACCAAATATAGAAACATAAACAATGCAATATAACATTTCCCATTCACAACAATAAATTAATATAAAAATTACTGTTTTGTAGTTGCAGATCTCTTGCCAAATACACAAAGCAAAAAATAGTAATCCACCAAAAAATGAAGAAAAAGAATACAAAAAGGCCCCCCAAAAATGCAAAAATATGAGCAATCCAATCAAAATCCCTCACAGCAATCCAAAGTCTGTAGGTTCCATTAACAAAACAAAGAAACATTTTAAAAAAAGAACCACTCCAAAAAACCCAAAAAATAAGGAAATCTCCGTATAAACAATTGGTTTATAATAAACCAAAACAGATTTCCTTTAAAAAAAAATTGATAAACACCCACCTGTACAATACATTACAGTCTCAAATAAATTCATACATAACACTTAATCATCAAAACATAGGTAACATCACATATTTTAGCAATAACATAATCATACATCAATAATAAATTTTTAAAAAAGTGACACAACAACTAAGTTCAAAACAGTAACAAAAAGCCATCTAACCATACCAAAAACTCTTAAGCAACACTATACCCAACTTTTGCACATCCATCCTGTCGTGTTCTCTGCCCAAGGAAACACGCCAGAGTCAGGTAGGGTTACGTGATTCTTTATTCTATATATGTTTTCTGCTGCTGCCCACATGCATGTCCGACCTCGTTCCCCTCTCGTCCCAAGTGCCCCCTCCCCACCTCCTTGACCGGATGTGGTGTCCAGTTCCTTTCCTCCTCATAGTCCGGTGCAAGGTCCTAGTGCCCTTCACCCAGGCCACTACGTCTCCCCCCTTTGTCACAAAGAAATGACGAGAGAGAGGAGAAAAAAGAGAGAGATATAGAGGTAGAGAAAAAAAGAAAGAAAAGATATATCAGAGCGAAAATGGAGAGATATGTATGCATCCCCATCACTACATTTCTTCAATGAGTCTTTTCGGCCATCTGCTCGCTCTTCTTGGACAAGCCTCTTCCTGTGACTCTTCTGCTTGTCCTTCACCCTCGTCTGTTCCCTTTCCGTTGTGACCCGTCGCTTCACTCTCTTCTGCTGCCGTGTCTTGGCCGTCTTCAGTCCTTTGAAGTGAGACCTGTTCTGTGTTATTCGGTGGTGTTCCGACTCCGCTGTAATCATTGGCCCCTTGATGTTTATGATTGTTAGCGGGTCCTTTGAGAACAGGCTGTCGGACTTTCTTTGTTGTCGCTGACGTACTACCACTGAGTCCCCTTGTTTGAGGTGCGACGGGGTGGCATGTCGCCTTGAGTCTGCATATGCTTTCATCTTCTCTTTGGCCTCTCTGTCTTTGGCGGCAATGCTGCTGTGCTCAGGTGGCATCGTTGCTTCTACCTGTGGTAGCCTCGTCCTGCTTGTCCTTCCCAGCACTAACTCAGCTGGACATCTTCCTGTGGAGCTGTGGGGGGTGTTTCTATAGTCTCGTAGCACTTGACAAAGTGCTTGGCCTATGGAGATCTGTGCCAGCTTTTCTCGTTGGACAGCCTTCTTTATGTTCCCCATAAACCTTTCCACCATGCCGTTCGCTTGTGGCCACAAAGGTGTTATCTTCCTGTGATGAATGCCTAGGTAGGTCATACATTTTCGGAATTAATCCCCTGAGAACGGAGGACCGTTGTCTGTCTTTAGAGTTTCTGGGGAGCCCCAGGCCACAAATATGTCATCCAGTCCTCGTAGCGTCGCTGTTGCTGATGTGGATGAGACGTGGCACACTATAGGGAATCGTGAGTATTCGTCAATGATCATGAGCAGATAGTTACCCGTGTCCAGTGGCCCAAAGAAATCGGCTGCCAACGTTGTCCACACCGCCCTTGGAAGTTCCGACATTTGTAGCGGTTCGGGCTTGGTTGGCGGTCCTGTTATTTGACAGATGTGACATGTCATGACGGTGTCTTCCACCATTCTATCTAGGCCAGGGAACCATACTTTCTCCCTTAACAATTTTTTTGTTGCCACCATGCCTCGGTGCGACTCATGTGCCAGATTAACAGTCTGTCGCCTTAGTGAACTTGGTATGACTATCCTTGTTCCTCGCATCATTATTCCTGTTTCTAGACTCCGACAGTTCTTCATGTATCTTTTTTAGCGCTAGCATTTCCTCCTTGTTTACACCTTCTCCCCAGGTGCAGTTATTGTTGATGTGTCTCCATCTCTGCAGTCTTGTTGTTGCTTTCGCCGTTTGCATGGTGGCATCTTTCGCTATCTCCTGCTCTAGCTCCGCTAGCGTTATTGGCGCAGGAGTGTTTTGTTTTAGCACAAAGTTGAGATATTCTTCTGCCATTGATGTGGTCTCTTGTGCCTGCGGTAGAGGGTGTCTTGACATGTAGTCAGCCGGGTTGTGTTCTTTCCCTGGTTTGTGGACAATCTTGAAGTCATACTCCATCAACCTTAAACCCCAGCGCTCGATGCGAGGCGGCATTTTTGCCGACGGATTGCCGTATATTGTCACCAGAGCCTGGTGGTCTGTTATGATGGTGAACGGCTTCCCGTAGATGAACATGTGATAGTGTTCACACGCCCATACCACTGCTGGGCTTTCTTTTTCAGGTTGGGAGTATGCCTTCTCGATGTCAGACAAACTTTTGCTTGCATAAGCAACAATTTTCCTTGGTGAATCTCTCCCCGGCAGGTGCTGTGCTAGTATTGCTCCTAGACCGACTGGGCTGGCGTCCACCGTCAGTTCAGTGCATAGCAGGGGGTCGAAATAGGCAAGATGATCTACTGTCATTACGGCCTGTCTGATCGCCTCAAACGCCCAATTGCATTCCTGTGACCAGAGGAACTTCTGACCTTGCTTTGTTAGCTCTCGGAGCGGTGTGCTCACTGTGGCAAAGTCCTTTATGTAACGAGCACAGTAGCTGGCAAGTCCCAGAAATGACCTCACTTCTGCGACATCTGTCGGAGGACTTGCGTTCCTGAGTGTCTCTACTTTGCTGGGATCCGGCCTCATTCCTTTCTTGGAGAAGATGTGTCCGAAGAATACCAATTCACTCCTCCCCAGCTCGCACTTGTCTGCGTTCAATGTTAGTCCCGCTTGTTCCAGCTGTAGGCATACTTGACGCAGGGCCCTGTCATGTTCCTCATCTGATCGTCCAAACACTAGAATGTCATCGCTATAGTTTAGACTGTTCTTCACCGACCTTATCACCTGCCTTATGGTCTCCTGAAATATTTCCGCAGCCGATGAAATGCCAAAGCTCAGTCTCTTGTATCGAAACAACCCCATGTGCGTTGAGAACGTGGTAATGTACCTTGACTGTTGGTCCAGTTCCAGTTGATGGTACCCTTTGCATAGGTCCAACTTCGAGAATCAGCAGGCCCCAGTAAGACAGCTGATCATGTCATTTAAGTGTGGCCCCGGGTGGCGCTCTCTCTCAATTGCTGTATTTGGTACCCTCATGTCCACACATATGCGGATCTTTGAGGTGTTCTTTTTTGGAACCACCACTATTGGAGACACCCATGGCGTCAGCCCATCCGCAGGCTCAATGATGTCCTGGGCCAGTAGACTTTGGATTTCCTCTTCAACCTGTGATTGTAGGTGTATGGGCACCCGTCGATGGTGTTGGGCTACCGGCTTGATCGCCTCGTTGATGTGCAGAGTTATTTGTTTTCCTTTCAGTTTGCCGAGGCCTTGCAGTATGGCCGGATGTTCCTGTAAAATGTTCCGTTTTTCCGACATGTGGTATGTCATCGCCAGAAGACCCATCACCTGCGCCGTGACATTGCTAAGCAGGCATGGTGCTGGGATGTCACCTTTTAGCACATGTATCTCTTCTTGGCAGGACTTGTCCTTGAACGTTAAGGTCTCCGTGAATTTCCCCATGTTTTCTACCGGCGTTTTGGAGCCCCACGAGAACACATCAACAGTGGACGGTGATAGCGGCAGTCTCACTTTCATTTTCTCGTACTCCGACATGCACATGATGTTGCATGTGGCCCCACTGTCAAGCACGAACCGTGTATTATGTCTCCCTACTTCAATGTCCACGGTTGCGGTTTTCTATATTTGATGCTTCTCCACTAGATGAATGTGCTCTGGTCTTCTGTCTTCCTTAGGTGCATCTGACATTAGATACAGTCGTGCCACACTCGCAGGTGCAGCTGGTTCTTCCGACTCATCGGAGGAGCTGCGATTGCTGCGATCCGCCATTTCCATGTGTCGGGCATACCTGCTGGTGGTCATCCGTGGTCTCGCCGCTCGACTTCGCTCGCTTCTAAACTGCCTGCTCATGCAGGCGCTTGCAAAGTGATTGTCTCTGTTGCATTTCCTGCACTTCTGGCCCATTGCTGGGCACGCCCCGACGTGCGGAAATTCGAGGCCGCATCGATAGCATGTTTGTTCGTTCCTCTTTGTTGGCGACGGGTATTCTTTCTTCTTGCTATTTCCAGTAACACGATTCGCTTGCTCCACTCTTTTTTCTTTCCCCAGCTCCATCTGTTTGGCATGCGCCGTTGCTCTTGCTTCCATGTGGGCCATGGTCAATATCTTCTCTAGCGTGGTTGGTTCCTGCAGAACCCGTGCACGGAACTCTACAGACTGACAGCCTTCAATGATGCGCAGTCTTATCGCTTGTTCATTGTCAAACTTGTCAAACTCACAGTACGTGACCAATTTTTGCAGTCTTGTGGCGAAGTCGTCAAGGGACTCCTCTGCTCGCTTACATGCAGTGTTGAAAGTGTACCTCTCAAAGTCAATATTTCGTTGTGGATCGAATTTCGCAGTGAGGCATTGTGTCACTCCCTTGTATGTCGCTGTTTGATCGCTGGGAAATGTTATGAGCAGGTCCTCCACTTCATCCCCTACGAGATTCAGAAACAGGTCCAGCTGTTTGCTGTCGGTGATGTCCGTGGCGCGCATGTAGCGCTCAAATTGCCGAATCCATCTTTCCCACCTGATGCCGGCCTGTGGTTCTGATAGGCTGAATGGCAGTGGTCTGCGAAATATTGCTTGTGGACTGTTTTTGTCACCTGCGGGTTCAACCATTTTTCTGACGTGCAGCTCTGGTGCAGGCCTTGTTTGTACGTAATTTCTTTGTAATTATTTATTTATTTCTTTGTTTATTTAGTTCTTCTCTCTTTCTTTTTTTTTTTTTCCCGTGTGTTACCAAGATGATAATATTACTTCCTTCGCTATTCCTTTTCTGTGTAGGTCACACTGTATCCTTTGCCTTTGATCTGTTGGCTTTGCTCCTTTAATTTCACCCTTTTCTGTTGCTTCTCGGTGTCTGCCTGACTTTAAAATGGCCTCCCGGCCTTCCTTGAAGCTGATTGGCCGATCCTGCCTGACCTCAAAATGGCCACCGCAGTCTCGCGAGATCGTTAGTTCATGTGAGCTTGCCTGACCTCTTAAAATGGCCGCCGGGCCTTTCTTGTTGCTTATTCGTTGCCCCACCTGACTTTAAAATGGCTGCTTGATTCACGCGAGATTTGCTTTCAAATCTCCGCGCGAAGCTGAGGCCTTTCTTTATGCGGCGGGCGGCTGGGGCACAGTCGGGTGCACCGCGTACGTGTGCGCGCAATGCTTAAAACGCACAGACGGGTGCACCGCTTGCTGTCGAGCAGTCGGGGGGTCCTCTTACCGTGTCTTCACTGCGGCCGGGGTGGGCTCCCGCGCTGTTGCTCCTTTCTTGACGCTCGGACCAGGGTGGGCTCCTGGCTCCGTTTTGTCCTGAGACCGGGTGGGCTCCGGATACCGCAGCGATTCTTCCCCTGTTCGTCGACGGTGGAGGGCGGACCAGGGTGGGCTCCGTTTTCGGTCACAAGGGGTCTCGGTGCACGCGTCTGGTGTCGCTTGGAAATCCCACCTTCGTCGCCAGTTGTCGTGTTCTCTGCCCAAGGAAACACGCCAGAGTCAAGTAGGGTTACGTGATTCTTTATTCTATATATGTTTCCTGCTGCTGCCCACATGCATGTCCGTCCTCGTTCCCCTCTCGTCCCAAGTGCCCCCTCCCCACCTCCTTGACCGGATGTGGTGTCCAGTTCCTTTCCTCCTCATAGTCTGGTGCAAGGTCCTAGTGCCCTTCACCCAGGCCACTACGCATCCCACATTCTACCCTACTCTCAAAAACCCTTAAAAAAGCCCTAAATATGCACTTACCTGTTCCGACGAACAGCAACACCTACCGCGACTTGCCTCTTGTTAAAACTACCCAAAATAACACCAATAGACTAGAAGCTAGTTGGAAAAAAATGGCTGTCAAATGAAACTAAAAAAAGAAGACTGTTTCCTCATAGAAATCAATGGAAAATATAGTAAAAATGTTTAATATATGTTAAAAGAAATGTAATAAATTATCAAAAATATTAAACATGTCAAACAATGTTGTGAAAAACGTTACAAAAATTGTGAAGTTTAAACTAAATAATAGTATCAAATCTATACAATTGTTTAATATATACTAATGATAAATTTGTTAAACAATGTTTAAAAAATGTATGTAAAAAGTTTTCAAAATGTGCAAAAATGATATGACTATAAAATAGCATGTGAAAATGTACATTAAACAAATATGTATAAATTCTGATTTAAACATATATTTGACAAAATGTAAAAGTATACAACCAATTAAAATTGTCAAAAAATAACATTTTAAAAATATGTGCAACATCTTTTTATTATACTAAATTTGGGGAAAGTATTAAACACTAAAGGGGTGACATTTACGATTCCCACTCTAATCTATACCAACTCAGGGAAGGTTTTGAACACTAAAGGGATATTTACTATTCCCACTCCAACCTAAACCAACTTAGGGGAGGCGTTTAACAGTAAAGGGATGATATTTACTATTCCCTTGTGTATCTAAACTAACTTGAGGAATGTGTTGGACATTAAAGAGGTGACATTTTTTATTCCCACTCCAAAATAAACAAACTCAGATAAAGTGTTGGACACTAAAGGGGCGACATTTACTATTCCCGCTCCAACCTAAACCAGCTTAGGGAATGTGTTGGACAATAAAGGGGTGAGATTTACTATTCTCACTCAAATCTAAACCAACTCGGGGAAGTTGTTGGACACTAAAGGGGTAAAATGTACTATTTCTACTCAAATCTAAACAAACTTATTGCAGGTGTAAAAATCAATTCAAAATAAACCTTTTAACAACAATATAATATTTTACAAATATAAAATACATAAATAATAGTATACATTATCACACCTATGGAAATTATATATTTTTCTAAAATGTTATATTATAACTCACTATTTTAAACTACTTTTATTTATATTAAAAAATTAATACAAAACTAAAGTTTATTTTTGATTTAGTAAGAAAATTTCAAAAAATGTTATTAATATTTTCTACCATTTAAATAGTGTTTTAAAGTACAACTACATTTTTTCCAAAAACCACATTTTCTAAAATATATTCACAAAATGATTAACATTTTTGACATTATAACAATATTTATTTATGTTTTCCTTTCTAAATATTATTCTTAAAGTTTTTAATTCAATTACAATTCATACAAAAAATGAGTAAGTTTAATTCAAACATATAAATGAATACAAATACGTTATTTAAAACATTTCAAATATATTTTCAGTATTTTTAAATGTTTAATATTTTCTTTTCAGAAAAACATTTAAATATATCTTATGTCACATAAAATTTACAAAAAAAATAAAAATATAATATAATAAAATACATTTTAAAATTAATAAGAACATTGTTTATCTAAAACATTATTCATTTAAAATTTAAAATTATATTATACATTTTTTTTAAATCTCCCCCTTATCCTCTATTAGTCCAATATCCCTCTACTAAAAGAACATTTCAATTCTTAAAAAACCATTAAAAGACTTAAAAATTACAACATAACAAATTATTAAATAAAAAATATTCTAACATTAATATGTATTTAAAAAATATAAACACATAAAATAAAATAAACAATACATTGCATACTATTTTGCACACAAAAATTGATATTAAATCCAATGATGTTTACTACATCGATATTTTTCCAAAAATAATAAAAACACTTAAAACAATATTTTTACCTTCAATATTCCTGCCCACGATATATATGAGATCCCGATATTCTTGACACTTTATTTCTGTAGCACAATATTTTTTATCTGATATTTGATCAAAACACTGTCTGTCATATCACCCTGGAGGATTAGATCCTGTTCCCTTCCAGTCTTTCTAATTATGGACAATGCTGTATGAATGTTTATTATGTTCCAGTCCATCTATTTTTATGCCGTCAAATTTCAATCTCAGTCTGAATATTATTCACCCTGTTTTCCAGGCGGACCCATCTTCAGAAGCACATTTATACTCCCTTCTCCAGATATTTGCAGAGCTATATTGATGTCGTTTTCAAGGTTAGATCCTTCTGTAAAGTTGATAATCCGTGCATTTTTGGTCTGGTGAGCAGACCTTAAAACCTGTTTTTAATATGAAAAATAATTAGTTCACTGGCTCTAATATTTTCTTCTGAGCCAGTTGCTGGCTCTGCAGAATATAGAGGTTGTCCAGCACCAAGGCTGCCTATTCATATTTCTGATGCATGCATCTTGCTTTTAGCACCCTACAACTCCAGTTTCTTTATTTCATGCTTGATGGTTCTTTTTAAATCCTGATTTCTCGCTTTGTCACTGTTTTCCCATGTTTCTCTTTCTCCTACTTTTTCCAGTTTCAGGCTTGTTTTTCTATCTTATGGTTAATATCTAATGGAGAAAATTAAGTCCTAGTCCCCAAAAATGACGGCCCCCCCACTTGCAACCACCAGCAAAAACAAATCATTATTTATAACTCCTTTGTAGCCCGCAGCACCTTCTCAGCTTGACTTATGCTTCATACTGATAGATTTAGTCCCTGTGATTGTGGTCTCCTCTTCTTTGATTTAGGCTTATGCATCATCTCTCCTATCTTTTATATGACAATGGTTGAAGAGATCTTTGGATTACTTGAGTGTACTAACACAAGGAATAGTAAACATGGATTAAAGCCCAAACCTCACCTGGTAATCTTCTGCATAACAAGTCTGACTCTTCCATGTCGCAGTCCTGACACTGGTCTCCCCTGCATCCAGCATGCAAATTTGACTAGTATGGCGTTATAGCTCTGATAGACAACATAAAACTGTTTTGGTGAGCTCTGTTATGGGAATTGGAGAATCCTGAAGCCCTCTTCTCAGTTATACCTTAAAGCAAATAGAAGGGTGTTTACTTAATGGGTGAGGATGCTTCTCATGTGCAAAGCCTACGATGCTAGATAGTAGGACCCAAGCCTTAGTACATTTTATAATTTATTAGGGTTATTGGTACCTTCTCGACAATGATGAGATTATCTCAGCCAATCAGATGGCTTCCTATTTGGATATTGACTAATTGTACGTGCCGGCATTCAAAGCCTTCTTGATGTAAGTAATAGTTCAAGGACGTGAAAAAGACAAGGATAATGGACCTATGTTCGAGCATGTGGGAGTGATGACTTAGGGAAATGATTGTTAATATCCTTATTACCCACGTGCCCGTCTACTTCATTGTACACCTTTAGCTTCGACCTGATAATGTGAATGTGAAGTCTGCTGATAAAAATGAAAATGTTGCCAAGTTGGAGGAGGAGGTGTGGGGGGTGTATGTGTGTGTGTGTGTGCGCACACGCAAACACATGCATGAGTATTAGAATTAGAGATTGATGCTCACAGGAGTGTCTGAGGTTTAAAAGACCCTGAAGTTTTAATATGTTTCATAAGCAGTTTCTTGTCAGAGAAATGAAATGCAGCCCATGGCCCCAGTGCATACAGGACATCAAGGTAGTAGCTATCAATGGTGGAACAGGTGCATTGGCAACGGGATCCAGTGGCCTGGGGGTGGTCCGCTGAGCCCTGATTATTACTTATCTACCAGCGTCATCTGACCCATTTTTCATGCACACACTTCTGCCAATGGCACGCTTGCTATCTCACTATGAGCCAAAATGTTTGAAATTGTTGCAGGGAGTAAGGGCTCACAAGGTCTGACAAACTCTAAAACTCAGCTAGAGCCTTCAGATCTCACCTTTAGTCTCAGGTTTTTTTTAAATAAGGTATTTGAAGAAAACAAATGAATTGCATAATTCAGTCCTTCTGATCTGCTTGAAGTAGCATGGTTAGAGCTCTCCCAGCACTTGTCAGCGAGGTTACAATACTTCAGGTTCAGATTTCCCCAAGGCAGTATTATATTAAAAGCAGTTACATAGTTGCAGTACTTCACAAGCACTTCGAAGGGGGTTGCAGTATTCTCCAAGTTCTTCTGAGCAGGGCTGCACAGCACTTATAATCAGGGCTGCCATATTCTACCAGCACTTATCATCAAGGATAAGGATATTTTACCTGCACTTCACTAAGAGATGTAGTGCACTTTTTAACAGGGCTGAAATACTACTTAACAGATGGCCCTTCTGAATTGGAGATCATTTCTTTCGTTCTTGGGCCATGCATGGCAAGAAGGTCTCCTCTTGGGCATAAGGTTGCTTTTGTATAATGGCAGCAATTCTTGCTATTTTGGGACCATACACAATATATTGGTGCTCACCTTGGCAAAACATTGGCTTTGACATATTGGTAACAATGTTTAGCATATAAGGGCCATTTATGGCATAAGATGTCTCTACATGGACATGCAGAATCGATCAATGTGTGGCAGTAGTTCTTGAGAGGGAAATGATTAATCAATGTTACTCACAATAAAAAATGGTCTTTTAAGTCAATTCTCCTGGGGAAGGTCACGTTTAGTTAGTGCACAAGGAAAGTACTGTAGTATTTTATGAGCTCCCTTTCAGAGATTGAGGGACAAATTTATGAGGCCAGTTGCGTCGTGCTTGCACCACGCAACCTGGTACATGCGTGACACAACTCAAAAATGCTATTTATGAAGCCACTTAAGGCCACTTTGCGTAGCCCTGAGTGACTTCATAAATCAGGAGTAACGCAACACAGCACAAATCTCTGCATTGCGTTACTCTGCCCTGGGAAGGTGTTGTGTGGGTGTTCCCACACAGCTCCCATGGTTTTTGATGCATTATCAGATTTTCTAGAACTGGTAGACCTGGGAATGCGCCAAAAGATACGTTTTATCAGGGGAGGAGAAATGAGGGGAAATAGCTTTACTTCTCCTCTTTACATCCTCATTTAAATGCAGCACGCCTCAGGATTGCTTTTGTGCAGGAAGGTGCCCCTTCCTGCACAAAAACAATCCTGCATGCAACGGAGGCACCCTTGCACCATGGTACAAGGGTGCCTGCGTTGGCGCTAGGCAGCCAAAACGGCGCCAGTGAAGGGACAAAGGCAGGAATGCCCCTTATTGTTTTAAATACAGCACATTCCTGCCCTTTCCCTGTCACACAGCAAGGTGTCTTGCTGCACTGCGCTGCCTGAGTTTCTAACAAATATGCCCCTATGCTTTTAGGAAATATGTGTGAAATGGGCAGTAAAATTCACATCTTGATACATTTTACAAAAAAATATTCAGTGGAGAATCTCTTCTCCCTCTATTGTCTCGTGAAAACAGTCGGGCTCGCTTTCTACAATCACTGGGTTAAATTCAGGGCTGGAGTTATGCCTCACCACATTTAAACATCACCATCCGCCACTTGAAAAGGCTGGCATTTGACATGGAAATACATTCAGAAAAACATGTTCACTGATGAAATCAACAGCATCCCATCCATGGCTAGTTCCGAATAACTTCCTAAAGTTTAAGCCCGGTAACACATATTATATCACTTGCAGGGCCCAGACAGCTTAATTACGGCTGTATTTCTTCATGCTGAATGTCAGGGACAAATATGAAAGTTTTACAGGGAAGTGTAAATCTTGCATCCTGTACACACATACCGGTGAAGGATTGAAGCCTTCGTGTAATTAACTTCCTGTTTCCGGTCTGCTTTCTTTATACATCGGCGTGGCGGGGCCTCCTCAGTTTAGCATGTAGATTGTCGCTTATCGTCACCTCATCATTGGCACCTCGCTGGAAAGCTTCCTGGACTGCCAGTTCTTTTTCTGGGGGGGAGGGGTGAAATTTGCAAAGTCTGTGCTTTCTTTCAACTCGTATTTACCGAGCACGCTGCCTCGCGCGCTTCGACTTCCCGTGTTCTCTTTGTAGCATATTGGCTCCTTGTAAGGGGAGCCACATCCTGTTATGTTTGGTTGCTAGGTGGAGAAATGTTATCCGGGGCTTCAGCAGTAATTTATCCTCGGAGCTCGAGGAGCTGTCATGTACTCCTGACAGTGAGCCGCAGCACTTTATCAGCCCGCCTGTAAATCAGCCATGTGTGGGTGCAGATGCCAGCAATGTTTGATCTCTCCCCGACACTCTAATAATCTCCTTTTGTCTGATTGATTCCTTCACGTTGCCAGGCGCCCTGTGTCCGCGAGCGGAGTGCCCTCTCTTTATCTCTGCTGGTCATCTGCTGGGGGGCAGCAGGGCAGAAAATCCCGTTCTCACCGAGATGTGAGAGTTTGGTGGAAGAAGCAGCTTTACATCATGTCCTGGAGCAGGTTGCGTCTAATAAATCAATGATAGCAGAATTGAATGCGCCATAAATACCTCAAACCGTATCTCTTACAAGAATGTAAGAGTAATTCATAGAAACAGAAAAGGTAACTTTGCCAGACAGAATAACAGCTATTACCCGAAGGAGACGTGCAGGCCTTTTCAATTGGTCTCTGTTAACTTCACCTTTGGTACATTGGAAGAAATTGGATTTCCACTCGAATTTCGTTTTAAGTAAAAGAAATAGAAAATAGCTTAAATACACAATCTTAGCAGAAAAGGAGTTTTCCAAATGTATGACTTACTCGAAGGTTGAACCGAGGGCCTGATGTACAAAACTATTTTGTGGTCTCAAAATCACAGGTTTTGGGACTACAAAAGAGTGTTCTGAAATATGGAAAAGTTGCTTTGCTAACTGGAAAAGTATTTCCGACTCACTAAGTAACTTTTGCCACCCCTTCGACCCCCTAGGACAGCTTTCCCTTTGAGAATCGTGTTGAATGCCATAAGGAAGCAGGCAGTGGTCCAGAGGACAACTGGTTGCTCCCACCAAAGTCATTCATTCCAATTTTTTTTTAAACAACCCTTGTGCCTTTTAGGAACACCAGCTGCTTTTTAAGAATAATATTCACCCGGAATGAATACGAATGTACGGATGCAGGTATATTGCGTCTCGCATGCATCCATCCCTGCATTTGCAGGCATTCTCAGGATGGTTGCAGAATGCTTCCTGCCTCTTTAATCTTCATGAAGAAGGAGGTCTTGCGCCCTTGTATGAATCCACATTTTGTGATGCAACTGATTATTACATCAGTCAGGTTACAAAATGAAGCCACAGTCACACACAAGTCATAGTGCAATTTACACACGATAGTGTGCAACCTGGGCTTCCTACATCGTGACCTTATTTCTTGATGTAAATTCATTTCAATTGCACTGTCTCATGTGCTAGTGAAGATATTCCTCTTAACCAGTATCCTGGAGCAAGGTTTTAGGTTGGTGGTACTTTGCAGAGTCAGAAACACATAGACATGCTGCAGGTGGACCCCATTCCATAGGGTTGTCATAAAAGATTTCTCAATCATTAAAAATACAGTCCCCAGTCCCTTTGTCAAAGGGGAGAGTTGTCTTAGGGAGTTTAAGGGATGTTGTGAAGATTTTTCTTAAATACAGTTGTTTTCAGGTTTCTTCTCAGCTTGTCCGTGTTTGGCAGAGTCCAAGTACTTTATAGTTTTGTCCCTATGTTAATTTATCTTGGTTTTAGGTTGGGTTTTGGGTGGCTTTTGGTTGGAAGATCAATGTGACACTACTAAATTGGTGGGTCCATGCTTGCATGTAGTGAGTGACAAGCTTTAGAATGTGTTCAGGAGTTGGGTCCACAACTTGAAAGGCGTAAAAAATGATGCAAAGACTTTGAACGTAACTTTCCTCTGTGGGAGCCAGTAGAGTTTCCTTGGCAGCAGGCATAACATAAGCCAATCTTTTGCATTAGTGTGGTCTCCCCTCGTGCACTTGCCTCTGTGTTGAGTTCCAGGTCTCGTTTGTTAAACCTTTGTGGTTCAAACTATGCTTCTGGGCACAACACCATAGCACTCACCCAATGCACACAACTCGTGGTATTTGTTTGCAGTAGCACAATGAGTTGAGGTGTGTAGTGTTAAAGGGCACTTTATAGCACACTTTACACCATATCATCTTGTTTTGCTGATCTTATCCATATCAGTACTTTGGAATGTTGGGAGCTCCATTGAAAGCAATGGAGTGCTCCAGGCTTTTAATGGCCGGTAGAAGGCCGGAGCTCCAACATTCCAATGTTTGTTCACAGCTCTTGCTGTGAACAAAGGCCTCATGGAGCCCGAGGGGATTTCAATCCCATGAGGCCTTTGTTTAACAAATTAGAACATTCTGCCCTCTAGGGGTGGAATGTTCTAATAGCCTTAGAGCCCTCCATAGCGGGCTCTCCCCGCCAATAAAGGCCAGCTCCCTTGTTAAAGACTTTCGCCTTCAGCTAGGGCCTTTAACGCTGGAGTGGGCCTTTAATGGGCTCTAAGGCTATATTGAAGGCATGGATGACAGAGGAAAGACTAAGAAAGCAGTGATGGGGAAATACTGGCACCCTCCCAGGAGCAAATGAATGAAACTCACCAGACATAGCAGGTTTGCTCAGAAACAGAGTGAAATATTTTTATTGGTACCAAATGCATGCATCATTGCTAATTAGCAAGGAAGAAGTCAGGTCTCCTGCCTTAGGGGCTCTCAGACCGCTTCTTCCCAGAGTGGCTGGTTTCTGGGTGCTATATATGTTTAGTAATGCCATGTCAGCAGAACTAGAATAAGGCAACAAGCCAAATATGGCTAACAGGGATGTGCAAGATCTGCACCATGCCACTTATAAACAGCTGGATATAGGCAGACCAGAAAGGCTGGCTTGGCACTGTGTAAGCAACTTGCACAACCGGATAAGGAACTATTATGAAGTCAGGACAAGCAGAGTGACTTCTAAGGGGGTACAGAATAGCTATTGAAGTTTGTCCAGTCAAGGTCAGATAGGAAGCCCTTTGGAGCTCCAGGCCTCATGTTACTGTGATATATCTAAGCATGATATCTTTTGAAGTGCATACACATGAATTTATATGGATATTCATATATATTTTGCAACAATCCTCCCTTTTGGATAGACCTATCCAACATTAGTGTAAAACCAAAATATATATATGTATATATGAAGGAAACATTAGTTACATATCTTTGGATGGCATTACACAGTATTTGCATAAAATCATATATTGTCACATTGATACATCCTGATGAGATCATTATTATATCAGCAGGCTGTTGTGATACCGGCAGCATACTCATAATTAAGGGGTCCATTACGATACCGGGCGTGAAAAAATCCGCCAGGCATGAAAGCGGCAAAAATCCGCCCGCACACACCGTCTGAACACCGACCACGCCATTACGAATACACAAACCGAAAACCGCCATCGGCGGAAAAACCACACAAGATACCGCCCACCCTCGTCCGAGTCGGAGTCAAACCGCCCGCCACGGACGGAAACACGCACGACAACACAAAACCGCCCGCCCTCACGGCCGACACACCGCACGTGAAATTACGATCGCACCGCCATGAGCGCGGGTAAACCACAAATATACCGCCCGCCAGCGCAAACAACGCCGATGAGAATTGACACGGCAGAAGCCATGGCGCCCACGTCCCTGCACAGAAACCATCCGCTGACAAAAACAATCGCACACAACATGGCCAACACGTCCACACAGCAAGGCACGCACAAATACACAAGCACAGTACACATCCTGAAAACACCCCCCTGGACAAACAAAAAATACAAAGGCCAGAACACCAGACACAACACACCTGAAAACAACAGACCATGAGGACACACCCACATAGGTAAGTACAAAAGCAGCACTCCCACAGACCACAACCCCTTGCAACATTGCAAACTAGAGAGGAGAGGAGAGGACACAGTGACACAGCAAGGACAGCAGCACACCACAGAAACGCACACATCACAACCACCACCACCACCACCACCAAACACCGGCACCACAAACCCCCTGCACATTACACAACACACACCGCACCAGCACCACAAACACCATGGCACCACAAAGAATGCCCAAGTTCACGCCCATTGAGCTGACGGTCATGGTCGACGAGATTATCAAGGTGCACCCACAAATCTATGGGAACCTGGTCCAGCACACACCACTAGCCACCAGAAACAGAATGTGGAACCGGATCGTAGACCAGGTCAATGCAGTCGGGACCCTGCCCAGGAACAGAGTTGAAATCAACAAACGGTGGAATGACGTCAAGAGCCTGGTCAAGAAGAAGGAGAGCAAGAACAGAGAGCTGGCTGCCGTCACTGGCGGAGGGAATCCCGCGCTCTTCAAGACCTTAAAAGCGTGGGAGGAGAAGGTGCGAGTCATTATACATCCGGAGATCCTCGCCGGAGTAGCAGGGGGAGTGGAGGCTGGTAAGTACAAACTAATGTATACCAGCACACTGCTATGTACTCACATGCACTACCACCATGCCACAGCTCCCAGGGACAAACACCCCCATGTCCAGCACACAATACACAACACATCACACACACATGCAACAGACACCACCACACACACAGCCCAAACCTAACAACTGTAAGATACGTGGGGGCATGTGTACACTCAGCCAGCCACGTAACCACCAACAGGTCCCCAAGTATGCCAGAAGCGCCACAACGAGCACCCACCACACCCATGTGTCCGCCATAGCTGCACTAACTGACAAGTAACAGGTAAGTGGCAGGAACACAAAGTGCAGTGGGTGGGAGGGTGGACAGCTCAAGTACAACACACACCAGGCCCCTAGTCCCACAGCACAGCAAGGAGGAGCAACCCCCACACCCCACACCCACGTGTCAGCCACCGCAGTGCACACCGACAGCCGAAAGGTAGACATCACGGTCCACAACAATCGGTGTCAGTGGGTGTCCAGCCATCACCACGACCCACAACACCGCCCCCACCCCCACAGACCTGCAACATGGAGCACCCCCGCTTAGAACCATGTGGCATCCAGTACAGTGCACGCACGAACAACCTGCAGGTGGGAAACTGGACAGGGCTGGATTACTGGAGGCATGAGGACCGTAACACGACCAACACATGGGACATGTTACGTAGCAGACGAACACGCAGCACCGCCCACTGTCACGAACGAGTGAACAATGTGCACACGGACATGAACCACAGACTCACACCCCACATGACCCATCACAGACACAGCAACACCCAAGGAGCCACGTCTGCATGCACAAGCCACACTGAATATAGTACCACACGGCAGCCACTGTGCAACCCATCACACACAACCGAAACACCATTGAAGTCCTGTCCATGTAGCCCCTACTGCCTGTCAACCACACACCCCACAACTACGCCTATGTAAGACAAACAACACTAGACGCAACAGAGCGGAACAACATAAATGCACACGAACACCACTGAACCCATCAAACACACAGACACACCATGCACATACAACATACCATCCATCCCATCCGTCAGCCCCAGTCTCATGAAAGGCATGCCATCCGCACAGCTGCCACACATACAGCAGTCACGCTAAGATACATGCCCATGACCAACCATGTGCCAGAAGTCAATGAAGCGCACGCCACACTGTGAGCAACAACACACAACATGGGCCACACCCCCCGAGCACTGCAGTGATGCACATGGCACAGGGCAGCACGCACACCAAGGAGATGGGACAACTGCAATACGTCGGGTGGCACACAACCATCACACACTCATAACGATGCGTCCAATGCCATGTCCAGTAATCACAACAGACAGAAAATATGCAGGGTATGTCAGGCATGCACACACCTCAGACCATGCACTGTCATGCTGCCACAACACATGTCACGTTCGGCACCCATGGCTCACAGCATGTAGCCCAAAAGCATATTCCATCCCAAATGCGTTTCTGGGACATGACCCCCATGTTGCCATATGCGTTCCTAAGCGTTCCATTTGCACCCCAAAAGCATATTCCATCCCAAATGCGTTTCTGGGGCATGACCCCCATGTTGCCATATGCGTTCCTAAGCGTTCCATTTGCACCCCAAAAGCATATTCCATCCCAAATGCGTTTCTGGGACATGACCCCCATGTTGCCATATGCGTTCCTAAGCGTTCCATTTGCACCCCAAAAGCATATTCCATCCCAAATGCGTTTCTGGGGCATGACCCCCATGTTGCCATATGCGTTCCTAAGCGTTCCATTTGCACCCCAAAAGCATATTCCATCCCAAATGCGTTCCTGGGGCATGACCCCCATGTTGCCAAATGCGTTCCTAAGCGTTCCATATGCACCCCAAAAGCAAAGTACAAACCAGACCCAGGATGGGCCTGGAGCCCGCATACACCAGAGTCACAATAAGTAGGAGCACAGCAACACACCCATCGGCATAGCCAATCCGTCCCATGCCACATGTGCACAGCACACAGTCCCATTGCCAAGCACACACAACAACAGATTGTACAGCCACACACCCGCCTCCGGGACACACGTGCACGAGAGTGCACGAACGGAGAATGTCAGACAACCAATACAGACTTCGCCAGGTGCAACACAATAACAAATCTCATTCTCTCCACAGGTGACGAACTGCTGGATGCTGGGGATGGAGACAGCAGCCAGCACAGCCAGCCTACAAGCCCCCAACGAGGACACACGGATGTGGAGGATCTGTCCTCCTCTTCGGACACGGACCACCAAGCAGGCCCATCTAGTGTGGCAGGGCCCAGCCGCTCCCCAGGACCCCTCCTACCCACCAACCCATCATCCAGGGCTGCTGAACATTCCCAGCCCCCTGCTGCCACTGTCGTTGCGGCCACACCCACGGTCATTGCGGCCACACCCACGGGCATTGCGGCCACACCCACGGTCATTGCGGCCACACCCACGGTCATTGCGGCCACTACCACTGCCGCAACCGCCACCACGTCTTCGCTGGCCCCAGCCCCAGCGCAGGTGGTGGCCCGGACGACTGGATCCACCCTGGGATCCAGGGCGAGGACCGTGGTGAGCAATGTGGCTAGTGGGCAGGCCGGTGGCAGCAGGACTGGTAGGAGGAGCAGGGTCAGGGAAACGCCAGCCTCCCCTGGGAGCCATGCCCTGCCTCAAATGGCCAGAGTCCTTGGGGCCTATGAAGAGGCCCAAGGACAATGGGCCAGGTCAGCTACAGACACGCGTGAGGTGCTGGGGGTGCTGAGGTCCATGGACGCCCGTATGGGCCAACTCGTGGACCTCATGGGCCAGCTGGTGGTGGCGGTGAGGTCACAGCCAGGGACAGCAGCTCCCCTCCGCCACCACCTGCCGGGGCGCAGGCTCGAGCAGCAGTGTCCAGTTCCCCTGCGTCCACAGCCAGTGAGCACACCTCAACCACCAGCATGTCGCAAGCAGGCACCCCCTCGCAAACGTGGAAGGGGCCGTCCGAAGTGGAAACAGATCTCCCGGGAGGACTTCGCACGCTCCAGACGCAAGTGAGGCAGCCAGCCAGCCTTCCTTGACCACCCACTGCATTGACTTGGACTACGATCCCACTCCACACAGCCATCTGGATGGCATGTGTGTGTTGGACTATGGACATAGAACCAGTGGGTACACCCTGAGCATCACGCAGCCATGACCGACAGCTCATTGTCACTGCACGCACCACTTTTGTCATCACCTTACACACAATCACATGTCACAGTTTGAAATAAATGCACCTCTTCCACAAACTGCTGTCTGTGCCCTGTGTTTTAATTGTACGGAATACAACGGCCACCTTGAGCGGAACGGCACCTGATGCCTGGTGGCATGGCAATGGAACCGGAGGGCCTGTAGGGACCTAGGGGTGGGAGACAGAACAGGAGCACATTCAATGAGTGTGTCACACACCCATCACACAGTACATGTCAACAACTACAAGCAATGTACACACATCGCACAGAGCAATAGGGCACAATGCCACAGCCACCATCAGTGGCATACTAACCTGGGCATGGAGCGTTGACACACAGCACGCAGTGAACAAAAGGCCACCCTGACACAGCACACACACACCTGCACAAATACAGACACATCAGCCGTCGTACATGGACACTCACCGTCAAGTGAAGTAGCGGGCGATGAGCTGCTGGCGCACATTCCCAGCTTCCTCCTCTCCGCTGTCCTCCTCACTCGAGCTGTCCTGGTCTGCGGGCTGGGGCCCTGGTTGATCTCCGTCATCCACAATGAGGGGGATCTGCTTCCGAATGGCCAGATTGTGCAGCATGCAGCACGCCACCACTATCTGGCACACCTTCTGTGGGGAGTACGCCAGCGCACCCCCGGTGCGGTCCAGGCACCTGAACCTGGACTTGAGGAGGCCAAAGGTACGCTCGACCACACGTCTGGTCCTCCCATGTGCCTCATTGTAGCGATCGTCTGCTGGGGTGCGAGGATTCCTCAATGGACTGAGCAGCCATGCCCCATTCGGGTACGCAGAGTCACCTGGGTGTGAGGGACACAGAGAACCGTTGCTATTCCAACTGGACAGGGGACAGCATCACACAACCAGCACGCTACACCACTCCACATACTCACCGACAATACAGCCACGATCCTGTTGCAGATTGGACATCAGTCGTGGCAAGATGCTGTTGCGCATTACGTGTGCGTCATGGGCCGAGCCTGGGAACTTTGCACACACGTGGGTTATCACCATGTCCGCAAGGCACACCACTTGCACATTCAGGGAGTGCGTGTGCTTCCTGTTGCGGTACAGGTGCTCAGTGGCCTGTGGTGGAACAAGGCCAACATGTGTGCAATCAATGGCACCAACGACGTGTGGGATCCTGCCAAGGGCATAGAATGCACCCTTCACTGCCGCCAATTCACGAGCCCTGGGGAATCTGATGTACCTGTTTCGGTACAGCATCATGGCTGCCAGTACATCCCTCAGCACCTTGCTGAACATGGGCTGGGACATCCCTCCTCCACTGCCCACTGTGTGCTGGAATGACCCAGTGGCGAAGAAATGCATGGCGGCCATCACCTTAGCCGTGGGGGTGAATGCTGTCGGATACACCCTGCGGGGACGGAGATGGGGTTCCAACATGGCACACAGTCGATGCAGGGTTGGCCTGTCCAGCCGAAACTTCCTTATGACCTCAGTATCCTCCATGTCCGCCAGCAATTGGTATGGGCGGTCAATGTTCGGTCTCCGCCTAGGGAAGATGGCAGTGGACACATGTCAGAGCAACACAACACATAGCAATTTCACATTCACATCACTGACATGACTGAGCAAGCACATGAGTCACAGCCCAGCTGTCAAGCAGGGACGGCACGGCCACAATACACTTACACAGGTCTCCCACCAATGGCAATGGCTAGTGATGCAAACCACTGCCATGGTCATGCACATGGGGATCTAGGCCCCAATGACTTGCGGGGCGTGCTGATGGGGACTGACTGCATATTCGTCAAGCGGCAACGCCACGGCAACATGAATGTCTGCTGAGCATGGCACTGCTTCCGAGGCTGGTTGAATATGGCACACGACGACGACGATGTGGGCACAGGCTGAGCGGCCAAAACAAGTGGGACCTGTGGCACGAGGGGATATGAGACAGTAGTAGGTGTCAGCACTGCACCCTATGTACAGCACTGTACGGATCACACCTCCCGAAACATTGACAGGTGTCCACATTGACAGCCCCATGCCAAGACGGCTGTGTGCTTGCAGTCACACGTCACAGGTGAGAGGTTACATTGCACGTGCCAGGTGGCAGACGTACATAGTGGGAGCTATCATGTGTGTGCATGTGTCTCCTGTTCAGGATCCACCAGATGGGCGCTGACTCTGTACTGACCATTGGACACAGCATGTTCCGTGGAAGGCTTGTGTGTGTGGGATGGTGGCACTGGATGTGCCTCCGTTGGGTGGGGGCCATGCACAGGGCGGGTACGTCGATGATTGCGCATTGTTGGTCATGGTGGGTGCACCCACTAAGATGTGTTGCCCTGTGTACAATTCCTATGTCCGCATGATGATGGACTGTAGATGTGGGCAGACTACACATTGGTCGATGTGCTGTCCATGTGCATGTGCCTTCACACCAGGCACAGCTGCCCCTGCACATGTGACCCCTGCTGGACTCGCTGCTGGGTCTGTGGAGCTGATGCACCTTCTGTGCGTGGGGCGGACAGCTCACCTCACTTCCTCATTGCACATGTCATGACTTTGCCGCAGGTGACATGGATCATGGAGGGCCCACATGTACGCGTGGGTAGGCTACACATGTTTGTTCACTGGTCGCCACCCCCAGTCAGTGTTTTGAATGGGAAGGTTGTTGTGCTGGTGGTATATTCGATGTGGCGGATGGGCGGGCCTAGGTGCGGGCTTACATTCCGGACATGGGGGTAGTTGGATTGGCGACTAGTTGCAGTACACACGGGACACGTCTCTTCCTTTCCACATCTGGGTCATCCCTTGTACTCACTGACAGTGATACAGTCATCTTCGCCCCAGCCCTCATGTCCTCCCCTCGCTCCCCCAATATGCATGTGCACCTGCGAGGCTAGCGCTTGCACAGGCAGCCCCAAGCTCGCACCAGAGAGGGCAAGGAGTGTATGTGTGGGTCCAGTTGCACGAGTGGGCTGTCTCAGGGTATGATGTGTGGCGGGACGCCGTCCACCTGCGTGGTGCCCCAAATGGAGACCCGGCCTGCATGGACTATGCATCACAGTCTTCGCCTTCCGGATCCGCCACCTGCGACACCCAGTGGCAGTGGCTGCCCTTGCGGCCAGGCCGCGTCCGTCTGTGACTGATGGCCCACACATTCACTCTTTGGCCTCTCTGGGGAGGGCTCGGGGTGGTGGCGCACGCGCTTGCACTTAGTCGCAATGGCATGTGGCGTGGTTGGTATAATGGGCAATGGATGGGATGGTGCGAGCCACCTCCCGTGACGTCAGTGCTGCTCGTGCTGAGGTGCGTCCCCCTACACTTCCATTTGACTTGTGCCATGCTACACGTTGAGGTTCTATTGCCTGCGTGATATGACCAGGAGGAGCGCGAGGAGACCTCTCACACACCATGCTCCACTGCCATCCCGTGCCCTGTATCGCCTGTGCGGATTGACTATGTTGGGGTTACACCTGGTCGACTGGGGCTGTGTGTGCCTTGTCAAGGGGCATGGCAGGCGCACAACAGGATCCAGCTAGTCCACGGAGGGTGGGCTGACGTGTGCGCCTGGTTCCGCATTGTTCGTGTGCCCGGCTGCTGTGCACACACGTGTTCACTTCCCCCCCGACAGGTGTCCTCTCACAATGCCCAGGGAAGCGGTGGTGTACTGTTCATGACCCCTCCTAACACGGCGTGCTCCAACTTGGCATGTGCGCATCTACCCGTCGCACCTACCAACCTGAGCACTGCGTCCATACGACTTCACACGACACATGTGTGTCTTCCACAGTAGTGCTACTCATTTGCGTTGACATCCAATACCAGTGGACTACATGGTCATGTCACGACTGCCGTGTACTTCACATACTCTCATCCTCTCTCATTCGTACTTGTGAAATGAGTCAGCGGAGACAGTTTTGGTTTCAAACATTATATTGAGTCTTCTGTCCTCTGTGATGCAGTATAGTGGACACTACTGGCAGCGGAATACATGTTGAGGATATACTGAGCATGATTACAAATGGGATAGGGTGTGGGGTTACATGTGATTGGCTGTTGCATGTGGGATGTGGGCTTCAGAGTTACATCTGCTTGGCCAAGGCTGTGCTAATGTACATTTACGTATAGCTGCGGAGCTGCGGACTTTGACACAGACGGTATACAAGTAGCCTACCAGACCGCTTGGCATCATGGGCACAGTCCATCTCAGTTCCATGTAACAGGTTTGCCGCGGTTGTTCCTCATGCACGCGTGCATGTGAGATGACATCAGGGCATGTGCTTGCGTGCATGCAGCGGCGTGCCACTTGTTCTTGCAATGTGGTGGTTACTGGACATGTCACAGTCACTGGGGTCGTGTTGTTGTTGTTTGCACTTGTCGTCCGTGCAAAGGTCCTGGTATGGGATTCCCGGGGCGGGGGTGGAGGGGTGCAGCACCCACAGACTCCAGGCGACCTATTCATGTCCACTGAGCGGTGTGTGTGTCCATGGGCGCTGGATCCATGTCGTGTCCTGGTTGTTCGTGCAGTTCCGTCCATGTGGGTGCGATACACAGACCCCATGCCACTGCCTCCCACGATGCATGCGGTGTTCCTGGATGTGATGGGGAACAGTGTGCATGTCCCGGTCATATCCGATGTCATGGCGATGTCGTTGATGGTGTGGTAATTGTTGCCGGTCGTTTGGTATGGCTGTTGTGGTGGTGACTGGCCAGTCCGTGCGGAAGCTAAGCATGGGTGCGGGGTTGGACATCATAGGTCAATCGGGGATCCTGCGTTGGGGTCCGACGAATTTACAGGTTGTCAGGTATGCGATGCCGTCCAGCAGGGCTTCCATGTCATTGGTGGTGTTTATGTTTGCCAGCCAATGTAGCGGATGGTGGCTGTCAAGGTGTTGTTCGTAAGTTGTCCCTTGGAGGACCATGATGGGGCATGCTGGGTGACATTCGATGTAGCTGTGCTCGATGATCCGTCGTGTGGAGGCACAGTGGTCCCATTTCAGTGCGGGTGCGATGTTGGCCACATACGCCATGCCCCCATAGGCAGAGCAGGCCCTGTCGTGTGCGTCCAGAGGGAGGAATAGTGCTAGCAGGTCCGCCTTTAGACATGCCGGGTTGGAGAGACACATCTCCACGGGATGCTGGTAGGGACACCTCCGACAGTAGAAGACGGGTATGACGCAGCTGAACAATGTGATGCGGTAAGTCAGTCGGTAACTTACGTTCAGCAGGGACAGGAGTTCGCATCCCAATATATGTATCAGGTTGGTTTTGTACAGCTTGACCTGTCCGGCGTAGTTGGGTAGGTGTGTTGCGGTTGCCATTTTGCAGCGGTGCGTTGTGGTGGCGTGCTCCGGCTGTGTGTGCAGTCTGCAATGTGCACGCTCCGAGGTTGCTGTGAGCTCTGTGTAGTTGTAGGGAGATAGGACTTGTGTTCTGTTGGCTTGTGCGGAGGACACGGGCCCTCATCCCACATGCTTCTCAGACAGTTCAAGGTCAGTGATGTGTGACTCCTTCCAATTAACTTGCATGGGGCCGACATGGGGGAGTGTTTTCTTTATTCTTTCCCGTCCGTTGTGTTCCTCTGTGATATGCGCTATCTGCCCTGTGGTCGGTCTCCTCTGCATGCCTGTGTTGGTCTTTTATTGGACAATGGCTGTATTCACCGGCTTCTTTCGTAGGGCTGTGGTTTCGGAGTTGGAATGGAAGGTCATTCAGTGCTGTCTGCTCTCCCTTGTGTGGGCGGCAGGCTGCCTTTCCGCTCTGCGTTGGGCCTTGTGTGTGAGTGTTATTCTTGGGCCACCTGTTGTCGGTCCCCGGGCTCTTTGGTGTTCCGTTTTGTATGTCTTGTTCATATGTGCAGGGTGGTATGGGTGTTTCACTGTGGTACTGGCGTTCCTCTTCCCGAAGGGGCCCTGCTTCTCCTAGTTGGTGTTGCCGCCGCTGTGTGCTTCGCCATGTTTGTTGCACTGGGGTGTGTCCTGCTGTTGCGTGACTTCACTGACATGTGTGCGTCGGTTGTGTGACGTTGGGTGTTGTCCGTGAATTGGGCGTTGGGGACATGTCTGTGGCAGGCCTGTCACGTGTCATGTGCGTTCGGGTGGGGCTGGTGTGTGTGCTGCTTGGTTGTGTCCCTGTGTCTGTGTGCGACGCATGCATGGCGCTGCGGTTGGCCTCTGCGTTGTGCGCATGTGTGGCAGCATCATCGCCGCTTTGGGGCCGTGACGGGGTGGTTGGTTCCTAGTCCCAGGTGGTGTGTACACATGTGTTACGAGATGTTACAATTTGGCCTGTGTGTCATATGTGGATGCTATGGTAGATGTGTCGTGTACACGCGGGGGTGGGGGGTTGTCCGCTTTTTCCGCCCTTGCACTGTGTGCGCTGTTTGCGTGCACTTGTTGTATATGTGTGCCTACCTGCGTCTTCGCGGTACGTTGCGTCCTTGGTGGTGCATCAGATAGAGCATAGGGAGGGCCTGCAGTGCTGGATTCATGCTCGGGGGTACCGCTTCTTCGGTGTCCGTGCTCGGCGTTCGTGTTACCGCTTCGGTTTGACGTACGGTGTCTCTTAGCCGTGGGTTCAGTTTGTGTGCGGCATCGTAATTTGTACGCCGGGCGGTACGTGTTTCGTCGGACGGTGTGTGTCAACTGTGCTGCGCCGCTACGTGTACGGGCGCACTTTGATGGCGGACGGTGTCGCTGGCTTGCCGGCGGTGTTTGGCTGACTTTTCGCATCGTAATCGGGCGGGCGTGTGGACTGCTGCGTGCAGGCGGTGACTGGTGGTTTTTGCATCCGCCAGCACGGCGGTAGTGCTTCCGCCCGACATCCTAATGGGCCCCTAAGTGTCCAACAAATATTATTTTCTCTGTGCAATGCATAAGGCTACATTGTCACTTAGTCACTCAGTTCCCAGGCACTTTCTGCAAGTGTCAGTAATTTAAAGGCACGAAGTGAGCGGTCATCTGCTTCTCCTCCTGGTCCGCAGTCGTCTTGTTCAGGGGCGGTTTCACGGACCTGCCCTGCATTGTCCTCTTCAGTCTATTTTTCTGCAGGTGCAGACCATCACCTTTCTTCGAGACTGCGTCATGTACTTCACTCAACAGCATCAGTTTATGACACGTCCTTCTGACACTTTATGATGGGCCCTCATGGATCGTAGAAATGGTCTGGTCTGTCCTCTTCTTGACTGCTGTGTGGCGTAGGTCCTCTGGTGACAGATGGTCATCAATTTCTGGTACCGTCCTCTCAGGCGTTGGGGTGCTGCCCTGCATTTTGTCCCCTCAATCCATTCATGGCGTTGGTTCACCGTCTGTGGTCCAGTCCACCTAGAACTAAAAGAAACAGCTTTTATTTTTCTCACCATGACCATGTCTCCATAATTGCTTTAGAAGTCTTTGCCCCATTGCAGGCAGTCCTAAAGTCAGAGCATCAGGCCATTTCAGGCCTGTTCCATCAGTTGCCTTTACTAATAATCTGTTTTTTTAATTTTTTTTTATTTTGGAGCTCATTTACTCCTCCTGGCCTCAAGTTGGAGGGTGGTATGGTGTATGCATGTTATACTTTATTCCCAAAAACAACCTCTTTATCATAAATGTAGTGACTAAGTGATCTCCTTCTATCGCTATTTATGCCCTGGTAGGTCCTAACCTTGGAGAGTTGGATTTCCTGAAGCACTGCGCCCCAGTTGCTGCATCATTCTTCCCTGTTGGACACACCTCCATTCATTTTGAAAACGTATCCACCCACACCAGTAAATGATTAAATCCATTCACTGGGAAGCAACATGCATCTGTGCATTCATCCTCCCTTGTGCAATATCGGATGGTCCCTGCTCCAGTCTTGTAAGGGAAAGGAACATACTGCATGGGGGCACAGGCATCTCATCCTGGTATGCCCATACTCTCTTCATTATTCGGCTCACATACATCATCAATCCACCCTCTATGTTCATCTGGTGTTGCAGACCATTGTGCTTCCTTTACATTAGCTTGCAAGAATTGTCCCTGAATGAGCTGTATTTTTTGGAATGCTTTATTCATTAGTCCCTTCTGCACTGGCTGTAACATGCTTTCATTTAATGCTGTGTCAGCGATGGCATCACCTTTGGCTAACTTAGTATTAGCTCCTGTGTAGGCTTCACATTTTATTACAGCTATCCTGGTGTATAATAATATTGCTTTTAACAAGATCCTTACTAAAGGACCATTTTTAATAAGGCGCCCTGCTTCTGTTATGAATCTGTGATACTTCCACAGCTGGCCACAAATAAGAACTGCAAAGCATAATGTAAGTCAGTGTAAATGTTAACAGGTTTACCCTTGACTAATATTCATGCTTTTGTTACAGCATACAGCTCATCTTATTGGGTAGATGTTCCAAGTGGCAGAGCTGCACTTTCAACTTTGTTGTCTGCTATTGCTATGGCATACCCTGCTCTCTAATTAGTGTCTATCAGTCTGCTGAAGAAACCATCAGTGTACCACTCATATAGTCTGTCTTTCCTAATAGTGTCTAATCTTGGCGTGGTGCCGTTTTCTACAATCTCAACACCAACTTACTTAGGGGTCTCATCTGTCTCTAAGAGAATGGATCTCATCAGAATAACCTATTGCAGGTAATACTTTTGCCAAATTAACAGGTGGGCATCTTATTATGACATTACAATTAGACAACATGGTGCCGTCATAACCTGTGTGCCTGCCAGCGGAAAATGTTGTGTCGATCCAGACAACAACAACAACCGTCACAAATACATCCGCACCAAATGTGGCACCTAGACAATACAAGTATAGTCCAACACAATGAGAGCTGTCCTCTCTACCATCACAGCTGCTGACCCCTAATCACTGCAGAAAGCAAAGTCACATAGTTGTGTCCCACAGGCCTTTCTTTTCCAGCTGTGTCAGCACACCATTGGTAGCACCGCTTCATTTGCAATGTTATTTTGCTCTGAAACAGAGATGGAAAGGAAGTTTGTAGTCAGGCAGTCCCCATGACGGCGCAGTACACAATGTCTCTTTCAATTTCTTGAAACAGTTTGCAAGTTCATTAGTCATAGCATCTGCATTCATGGACCCATTGGTGGTGGCAGTTCATTATCCCCAGGAAGGACATCATTCCTTTCTTGGTGGGCAGGAGCTGAATGCCCTGAAACAATTTTATTCTGTCGGGTGGCATGCGGCGTGTACCTTAGAATATCACATAACCCAGGTAAGTCACCTCTTTTTGGCAGCACTGGCATTTTGACAATGAGTCTTTGTGTCTTCTCTCCTGGAGGTAGTTCAGCAGAGCTACAGTGTCTTTTTCACAGGCTTTCAAAGGCCTGAAGTGATGGAGATGTCACAAGGAGGTCATCATCCTACTGCAAGACGATGCTACCACCTTCCAGGCATAGGTGGTTTATGTTTCTCTTTAGTGCCTGTGCATTGACCTTGGGACTCACAGTGAATGAAGTGTACTGGGTATCCCAGCATGACCGCAAAGAGGCTTTCACTCTGTAGATGGACTTTAATGCTAAAACCCACTGAGGAGAGAAAAATACTCTGCCTCTACAGGTATAAATAATAATATAGTACTGGTGTCAGGCACAACAGGCTCTTAGGGAACCACAAGTTCATAAGGTAATCACTTTATGGGGACAGCATGTTTTCACCACCCTCTGTTGTTTTTAATATGACTTTATGGGGAGGGCATTTTTCCAAATCTATTGGTTCCCTAGTTCTAGAACCTTATTGTTAGTGATCTGTACAGTCATTTCACTTTCATATTTATGAGACTGCAGTCTAACAGCATCATTCATCATCTCTCAACACATCCATAAGTGCGCTACAGGTGATGCATACAACAGAGAATCCTTACTGAAGCTGCAAGCAGCAAGTGCCCTGTTCTAACTTATCCTTAGGTATTTGTGAGTAAATTCCATTTATTCAAAAAAATAATACTGCTGCTCACTGTCACTCTATGGTGTGCTGCTTCATAGGCCTGCCTGCAAGACTGGAGGTGAACTTCAGAAGGAATTGTGGCGGACAGGCCTTCAAGATTAACCCATACTTGCCACTGCTAGGGTCCACCTGTCTGCTGCTAAGATACCAGGGCTTTTAAGATCTTGCGGGGCCTTCTAAGGTCTAGCATGGGAATGTGCTCCCTCAGGGGGAGTGGTCTGGTGGACTGGTAATGAAGGCTGAACCTGGTTCCTCAGTTCCAAATTCAGCCGCTCTGACCATAGTGCCACATCCTCTACCCACAGAACACCATACTGCCCCACTGAGAGAAACTTGCACTGCACTGACCCGCTATAAACACCTGGATGTGACTCAATTCAAATTACGCACTAGACAAGAGCAATATGCTGACTAAAAAAATTAACAACATCCTAGAACAAGCATTTGCAATGCAATAGGTCTCGCATTTGCGAGACTTTAAGCTACTGGCATTATAAATGACAAACCTTTTATCTATGTGTTGGTTTTAAAAACAGATAAATAAAAGGCATTGTCATTTAGAATGCCAATAGCTTAAAATTTCGCAATTGCGAGACCTATTGTATTGCAAATGCTTGTTACACTCGGGTGAAAACAAAAAACCTCAACTCTGCAATAATACAACCCGTCACTGCCTTTGATATAACTTCAAAGCGACTCATTTTTCAGTTTTATATAGCGCAAACTTAGAGCGCTTTACATGAGCACCAGTTACATTACACAAGGCGGGGTATATTCATTTTTGAATCACAGGATGTTGAGCCGTGAGGCTCGAACCGGTTTTCTCAGCTCGAAGGTCAGCTCCTCTAATCTTACCACAACCTCGCCCACAAGAGCCAGTCGCATTTTCAGTATTATATACAGCAAAGTCATAGTTGCTGCTTATTTATCTTATGCAATTTACGACCATTGACAAAGCCAATAGTCCTGGCTTGTTGTAGGTATGATGTTACTTGTGTGATATATCTGGATCAATGGACAGATGGAGCAAAATACCAGTGGGGCGGCATATTATGCTAAGCGCAGATTTTTAGCTTTGTTTTAAGCCGCGCCCTTATTTACAGTGGCCACGGCCCTATGAGGGACACCCTGCCAGTTTAATCTCTTATGAGCGCTGCGCATGAGCTTTTCCCCGCTGGGCCACCCCCTCCAGGGTGGCTCCTTCTGCCTCCCCCGTCCCCTTCATCCTGGTGGCTGAGACTTGAGCTGTGGTTAGCCCGCCCACCCCCACCTCCCCCTGCAGTGACTTTACACCCCGGGCCTTTGAAAGGGGTGTAGGTAGGGACGGAGTACCCCACTGAAGGTGGATGGGATTTACTTGGCGCTATTCTGGCTACAGAGCGCTGTATGCTGAAGTGGTGGAGCGAGGGCGGGGGGAGGAGTCACGCCAGCTGGAACCCTCAGCCAGAGGTTTACATGTGGGTGAAATGTCGAGGGGGGAGCGCAAGACATTAGTGTCTGTGTTCTGGGGAGGAGACAGGAGGGCGGTGGGTGAACTGAAAACAACCCTGTACGAAGATCTTTTTTTTAGATAACTCAAGATGTCCTGTGCTCCCGTGGGAGGAGACAGTTCAGTTACGATTGTTCCTTCGCATTATGGTGCTTTCGTTTTGCATTGACCCGTCCTAGCCAGTGAAAGTATTTGGAAGGGCTCGTGCCAGCTCCATTTGTCCCGTCCACCGTAGCTACAGAATGTACCGAGAGGTAACATGGAATAAAACAGACATTGCGCCTTACTACCCACAGTGGCGCTGCGCAGTGGCAGGCCCTCTGGAAAGGCTGAGTGGTCACTTTTTAGTAGTTAATTTCTGTGTTAACTTGTTAATCTAGTCCTACCAATGTACATCTTTTACCCAGGCAGTATTAATTCGATTCAAATAGCAAAATAAACTGCCTCACAATGTGCAGCATTATGCCACGTAATTTGCGTTTCATGCCGCATAATCTAGTAAACCCTACTACATAATGTGGTCCTCCATTGCTGCCTATTGGCCTAGAGTTGCTCTCTCTGCCTATAATGTTCCGCTGAGCAAAAGCACAGTCCGTAGTCGCCTACATAAAAGCCCAGTTTAAAGGCATTTACTCTACACGCAAAGCTGAAATCTGATCCAAACACTCGATCATCAACCTTAAGCAAAACTAAAGCACTGCCCACTTCTACTCCTGTCAAGCGACTTTATCATGCCACAGATAAAGTACTTATTCTTGCAGTGCTGTGCAGCGGAGCACACTATTACTTACCGGCGCGGGCCCTAATGATATGCCAACGACCGAATCTAGTGGAAATGGGCGGAGTAGGGCTGGGTAAGGTCAGTCTCACTCGGAAAGAGACTGGGAGGGGTGGTGGGACTGAAGAAGCCCGGCACTGCCGCATGTGTATCAAGGCTGCAGCTGACCACCCCCGGCACCCCGAGCTTTAATGAGGAAATCCCACAAAGGTTGCTAATCTCCGTTTATCTGATGAGGGAGGCAAGTCTCAAAGTGGTTCCACGCCACTTAAGTATGAAACGCTATATAAATGCAACTACAATACAACGCGATACAATTTCCAGGAAGCAGTGTGACTCCACGGGTGACTTACAATGGAAAGACTTGTGCATGTCAGAATCTCCACTGTGAGAACGAACAACACGAGAATACCACTCACTGAGGGAATACTTGGACTTAAAGAGCCATCACACACATGCCATCAATACCAGCAGTGCTAAAGAAACAAGGGGGGGTGGCATGGCTGGTGGAGCCTCTGCACGCGCGCATACACACCCACCAACACCTGAATAGTTTACAGAGGTAATAGCCAGGTTTGGAAGAGTCAATAGGTGTCAACAGCAAGAAAACAAAGGAAACGAGATGGAATGACCCGAGGGGCCGACGGTGACACCTCAAGCGCCAGCATCTCGTACAAAGGGAAAATGGACTCCCCCAGGCCGTCAGCGATACAATACAAAGCCCCAGTGTACATTCGGAGGGCATCGGAGGGGCGTTCCCGGTGCTGGCGAGGGAGGGAACAAGCTCTTTAAGACTTCAGCACTTTCACATTTTGATAGGGATGATTACAGGTTGTCAGCTTAGAAGAGAGAAGAAAGGAAACTTCAAAGAAGAAGAAGAAAAGACAAGCCTTTCCCCCCTCCCACAGATTAGAGTGCTCGCTCGCCCCAGACAGCCTCAGCGCCCCATGAACTTTAGCGGTGTCCCAACCCTTGTCTTTAATGACGTCCTGCAGTTAGCACCACGCTACGCTGGTCGGGAGCCTCACTCCTGGGCGGGGACCGTGGCCCCACGAGCATTGCTGGGGTCGCCCTGCTCTCCAGGGCCCAGGTAGCCCTCAGTGGAGTTTTACGAGGAAATGATATGTTGCATCAGAAGGTCTGTATGTTAAGGCCATGAGAGCGCATGCATGTAGAGCACGTACATGTGGGAGGAACAGCTGGCCCGGGTAGAAACATCTGCAGACTCAGATAGCTGGAAACTATTCAGCATCTCCGTGAATCACCACGAGCCAGACATGAGGAAATCACGGGCAGGGGACGGTTCTCCAGACGGCTCCAAGCAGAGCACATCTTGGCAACAAACGGGATTCAAGCAGGCGACGTCTGAGCGGCTCCTGGGGCACAAAGCGCCCAGGGCTGGGATCAGAGGCAGGAGGCGCCCCTGTGCAGCACTGTTGTGAGATGTGAGAGGACCGCAGATTGAGGTGCCCGTCTATTTTGCAGCTCAGCTGACCGTTAAGGGAGGAGAAAGGGGGGCAGGAGTTTGCTGCCTTGAAAACACAGATGGCACACTGCAGGCAATTAAGTGCCAGCGAAGCGGAGGAAAACTGTAGTTAGGCGCCGCTGCCTCGGGACTACTAGGAAGTTACCATAGGATCAACAGCCAACAGAAAACAAGAAAACAACAGCAATGCCAGACTTAAACCAATCGCAAGGGGCAGGAGAAATTACACGGAGTTGAAGCCAATATACAGATTACTTTAAGTCTCGCTGAGACAGCGCATGCATCGCATGCGCTGCCAAGGTGAGACCTAAAAAGCAAACACTCATATGTAATGCAAGATTAAGTAAAGCATGTGAAATGTATCCCTTTATCTCCCACCTTAGTGGAAACATCTCCCACCTTAGTGGAAACATGAGATTCTCCTTGGGCGTGTCTGATACCTTCATCCTGAAACACTGTGCAACAATAACACTGATACCCTACTTTTATGTACTCTCTGGTATCTACGCTGTGCCCCTTGATAATGTTATTCAGTAGGATACACCCCACCCTGCATATCTCCTACACTGGTATTATTTCTCAAGAAAACAGTGATATCCCCATCTGCTCCTAACAGAATATGCAATATTTCTTTTAGCTAATGTTACCTGAAACAGATCTGTGGTGTCCAATCTTGTTCCAGGAAGGCTTAATCAAGGCCATAATTTCATTGAAACAACTATGTAAATTCTTCCATTTCTTAAATGTAGTTAAATTTCTAATGACGATATCCTGAATATTATTACCATGAATTGAGAATTAATTTGACCCTCATTTTCCTAGGCACATGATAGCCTCAGACATCATCAGAGCTAAGTTTATTTTAACATTCTCATAAATGAGCAATTTTTTTAAATGCTATGATCTTATTTGTAAATTACCTGTAGTGTTTTATCCTACAATGTTAGAATCAGGAAATTTAATTAATACAAAGGAATTAAGTTGTTAAACTACTCTTCAACATTACAAGCAGGTATTATATCTATGTTTTTCCTATTTAGAACAAGTGGCACTGGAGTGTGCGTTTGTTAACACGTGTTATTTGCTGTAGACCAAAATAGAAGCAAATCTGCTGAAAAGGAGTATTTCCCTGTTCAATCAAATACAGCCCTGTTTATTTATTTCTTTATATTATTACTACAAGGGCTATGGTCTAAATGTACAACTTGTATTTACACAATTATAAATGTACATGTTTACATCAGGAAATGCTGACGTTATGCTTTCATAGTCTAATGTAGGCCTTTAAAAGTTGAAATCACACACACTTTTTTTAAGATACTTTAAAAGTTCTGACTTATTTTATTTCTACAAATGCTTCTTTTAGCTTGCACTAGAAATTCTGTGCATGTGACTCTCAGAAATCATTTAGATAAAATCAATTTTATCAGGGATCTGCTAACAAAACGTGTTTAAATTAAGGACTGTCACAGTGGCTAACTTCATATTAAAAAAATGCTCAAAACTCCCTGCGTTGGCATTTTTTAGCTGTGCTAGTTAGTGCTAAATACAGAACTTGGCCTCTGACCCTTAAACCTGTTGTCCCTTGTCTGAGCAAGGTTATCCCCATGTGGCCTATTTGTTCAAAGAAACTTCTCCAGAAGCATGACTGAGGGTGCGTGCCTCCGTGGTGATATTTTAAAAGGTAGGATCTAACTTTTGCTGGTTTTATTCTTTATTCTTGTGCAGTATGGCTCAACATTTAAAATGTTAGAATTTGAGACTGCAGCCATTAGGTCATACTAGAAATCATATTTTAGGTTTGTCACTAAGATACAGTAATATTGGCATTGTTAGAGAAACTAATACTGGCCCTTTTACTTTAGTACACAACATAATTTCCCATTTAGATATTGAAATCTGAATGCGCACTTTGCACATGTTTAATTTTTACATTGCTAATTATTAGACATTATAAAGATCATAAAAATGCAAAAACGATTTTAGTGCAATAACTTTTAATAATATTTTACATGTAGTCATTAATGGATAATAATCACTAACCCTTTGGTTGTTTGTACATATGAAAAGCAAGCCTATTCCTTTCATTTTGTCTTTAAATGCATTTATTTATAACACTTACAAAACTTATTTTGAAGCTAAGCACAGAAACTTTAATGAAACATAGAAAGTTTGTTTCACCCTTTAGAAATAATTAATTATTTACCGTTTAGAAATAAGTAATTATTTACTATGAGATCCACAAATGAATTTTTTATGAAAGAAAGCAGGAAAGGAAGTCCTGACTTTTATCCCTTTTCTTTTATCCAAAATAATCATCTTATATTTCAAACTTTCAAGACTATTTGTCTTTAAGGCACGTGCTTGTATGTGCTATTTGATACTAATTTAAAACCTAGTTGCCACGGTCTATACTTTGTGTCGGCCCTGTCTTATTTATCTAGCTGTGTTTCTATGACCGGCAGGTGTCAGCTTCTACACTTTTCAGGAGAAAAGGCAGCAGCTGGTGCTGGGACTCAGCTCAGTTCATTCTATTAAAACCCAGGCATTCCAAGTCAGTCAAAATCTATCCTTTGCAGTGTCGCTTTTATTTTAGCATTTAACCCGTACAGCAGCCACCAATTACTCATACAATGTGAATGCTTTTAATATTTAATATCATGTATTTAAGGAGAGTGCTGTAACATTTTGCACAGGAGCCTTTTTGAAACACTAGGCCTGTGTGCATATTTTACTGCTACTTTAAAAATTCGTTTTTTAGGTCTCGCCTAGCGTTGCAGCGCGCATGCGCTGCTCGCGTAGCGAGATTTATTGGGGTAAAAGCATTTTTTGGAGAAGGACTTCTGATCCCGCCCATGCTTTCAATTGGTCAATGTCCATATTTATTTAAAACCCTGTCTTTTGATTGCTCTGCAGGGTTTTTGGTTACCGCCCTGTGGCTTTTTTGTACACGCCCTTGGGACACCGAGTCTACGGCGTCTCTCTGTTTTATGGCTGTTCTGTTATCTCAGGAGGTGTGACAGGTAAGGTTCAGGCAGAGTTTATCCAATCAGCTGGGGAAGACCGCGCACGTGCTGTGCGCATGCATCCCGTGTGCCCTCTGTTTACGAGTGAGCCGGGGAGAGGAGGCGCGCACTGTAGCTGCCCGCGCGCGCCACCCCGTGCTCGTGCCCTATCCGGCCAAAGGCAGTTGCACAGCAGAGGCTCCAGAGCTCGAGCAGCATGCGCTGCTGGCCCCGAGTCTGCAAGAGGTTAAATATCGCCAGCTGGGATGCCGTGCGGGGATCAGGCGTTCGCCAGCAACCAGGACGCGATTGAGGCGCGCCTCCGCCGACACAGCGTGACGGAGCTGAGGGGAAGAGCTGCAGGCGATTCCGGAAGAGTTCTCCTGCTCCCTCCCCCGTGCAGTCCATCACGTCACGCGTCCCGGAGACCCTAAGGAGCCTCGCGCCGGTGTGTGCCTCGTCCTCCCCTCAGGTAAACACCCACAGATGCGTGCAAGTGAAGTGTTGCCTTGGGAGGGCTGCGGGCCAGAGACTGTGCAGGCAGATGACCAATAGCGGGACTGCTGGGGTCTATGTGGCATTGCTCGGAACCCTTTTGAAAACATAAGCGCCTCGCAGATCTGTATTGCTTTTGAGCTACCTTGCTGGGGAACTGTTTTCTTGTAAGCGGGGCTGCTGAGGGACTGTTACTGGGAAGTGGGCTGCCGGGGACCATCTCTTTTTAATTGCAGACTGGCGGGACATTCAAGTGATAGTGAGCCCCGCCCCTGGTGACACTCAAGTATCGGGGCTCATGAACCATGCCTAATTGATTGCGGGCTGGTCCACCTGAACGCATTGTGTTAGCGGGCCCCCAGGGACTGTGCTCAACTACTGGATTATTAACTATGTAATTGGGGACCTGCTTTTACCATGTTTAGCCCGGAAGTTAGCAATGTCCCTACCAAGGCGCATTAAAGATTAAAAGGAGCACCCCGCACCGACCACAGGTGCTAAAGGGCTTGAACAAATACGTTCTCTGGGCTAAACTAGTCGTGGCAAAGTAACCTACCAGGCCCCTGTGACTCAATAAATCGTCAATATCGTTGTAATGGTAGGAGTTAGCTCTGTGCAGCTGCTGTGGCCCGGTGGCAAGCGTTTATCATCACAACTGGCCACAGTAATTCGTAAAACAAGGTTTGGCGTCCTTTCTGTAACTAGAGGCACCACCCTGCCCGTCATAAACCAGTCCATCGACAGTCCAGCTTTCCTAAGCCAATAATGGAAAGGGGGCAAGTGTGCAAATACAGAGGCAGATGCTTATACCCATTTACTGCGGCATTTCCTTTGCTTCCGCCGACCAGACAACACGTGTCTTCCTTCTGTGGCTACTCAACTCCTAGCGCAGTCGCAAAGGACGCTTTGGTATTCGCAGGGCTGGACTATGCCCCGAGCGCTTTCAACTCAAGAGACAGAGAATGCAATGCAATAGGTTTCGCATTTGGAAACATTTTAGCTATTGGCATTTTAAATTACAATGCCTTTTATTTATGTTTTACAAAAGAAAAACAATGTCATTTACAATGTCAATAGCTCAAAATAATGTCATTGCGAGACCTATTGCATTGTAAATGCTTGTTGTCTGTGAGGCCTACTCTTTTCCTATTTAGTGCCTTTTCCTCGGAAAAGTCAGTTTTAACATTACCACAAACAATTAGTATTATTTTAAATTTTATATAGGTCTAGCTATACTCAAAGGTTTCAGAGCGCTTTATTTGTTATGAGATAACATTTACAAGTGGTACATAAAACGTGAACAATCCTTAATACATCAATTATGTACAGAAACAAACACAAAATATCTTCTATGAAACACAGGACAATGTATGCAAAGTCCATTCTCTTTTTATATGGAATGCTAGGCAATTCTGCCTCGAGTTTTAATTCTAATTTTTACCATTGTGGGAATATAATAATTGAATGTTCACACATCTATACTTTGTTACTGCTTCACTTTCCATAGTAGCGCGCAGCTACTTAACATATTTTATATAATTTATATTCTTACCTTTATTTGCAGGGCTGTCTGGTGATGATTTGTTTTGAACTTTTCTCTCCTGCCAGTTTTTAAACAACTTTCTAGTGGGCTTACCATGATTTTCTTCAAGATCCACTCTCATGAAATATGTTTTTTTTTTTTTTCACAATGTGCTTACACCCTGAAAGATAAATACAAAAGGTCTCCTACAAAGGAAAAGTTGTTAGGTAGTTGATAGAATGAGTTAAAAAGAGGAAAATCAACAGTTATGGACCAGCCAGAGACATCATATATAAAACCAATTTCCTTCTCTCATGCACTAATGCGCTCCATTTTTTATATAAATCAAAGCAACATTTCAAGGAAACATAGAGGTCCAGTACTGAAGATCAATACCCTATTTAAATGCAGTCATTCATCCATGACATACTACGCATATTTCAAACTCACTTCCCTGTGTTCGGTTGCAACCCGCAAATCAGAAGCTCCACTCACTATATTCTGGGAGGGTTTCTTTTTGTGGGTAAAATCAATACCCCATCCTAGCATAGGGTCTCCTGCAATGGATTTTGTAAGACCCCCCAAGGGTCTAGCTATTTGTCAAAATTTATTGACATAAAGTAACTTAGGGCTCTATTACGATGGCGGGCGGACAAAGTCCGCCCGCCACCGCAACGGCCAAAGGGACCGCCCGCTATTGGTGCTGCGGTCCCGCACCTGCAATTATGATGCCACCGTGGTGGTGGCATCCCCTATTCCCAGCATTGTGGCGGGCGGTGCTCACAGCACCGCCCGCCACAATGCTGGGAATGCACGTTGTGCATTGACATGCACAAGGTAACAGGCACCGCGCGGTGCCTGCCACTTTGTCCATGCCAATGCAGGGGGGGTACCATAGGTACCCCCCATGTGCACCCCCCACCCCCCCAACATCCTGGGGGCCCACTACGGGCCCCCAACAGCGAAGACCACATGCCTTTCCATGGCGGCAACGCCGGCATGGAAGGGCTGCTTTCCGCCATCATCATAATATGGATGGCAGTGTCTTGCAGACACCGCCACCATATTATGCATGTTTTCCGCCCGGTCGACGAGTCGACCGGCGGAAAAGCGGCGGACAGTCTTTCCGTCCGCCTCGGACCCCCAGCCATCATAATATGGCGGGGGTCTTTCTGATGTGGATGGCGGGGGCGAACCGCCCGCCATCCTAATGGGCCCCTAAGTTACTTATCAGTCACCTGTTTCACTACTTCTTATATGTGTAGGTACACATAAATTATTCTCTAACCCAGGCTCTCCTGCAGTGTATGCCACATATCAATTAGTGTATTGATACAGAGAATATTTTAAAAACATTCTCTACAGTCCCATTTAGTTTAAATGCCAGTTAATGCCCCTTTTATTAATACTATGGGGTCGATTCCGATTCGGGCCGGAAATTTCTCCGACCGAGCCGGACCCGGAGAGATTTCCGACCGAATCGGACCCGTGCAGTCCGACCGAACGAGTACGATGCGCACGTATGCCATCGGACCCGAGTCGGTCGGACTCCCATTGAAGTCAATGGGAGCCGGTCGTACAACGCGTACGCGGGCTCCCATTGACTCAATGGGTGCGAGTCGGACAAGTGCGCCCCTACAGCGGGTACGCGGCGAAGCGATTCGCGCCGCACACGCACAGGTAGGGGGACCCATGGGTCCCCCCTGTGTGCGACTCGCGCGGCTACGCATACAGGGGGTCCGACACGGACCCCCAAAGTACGGCTCCGACAGCTCTTTCGAGCCGGAGTGCGCGGCTCGGTCGGACTGCTCCGCGGCGCGCATCGTACTTACCCGGCCGGGGAACGTCTCCATTGCGCACTGCGAGTCGAGTCCGAGCGACTCGGTCGGTGCGGTTCGAGCCGGGAACGAGTCGGTCGGAGCGGTCGGGACGCCCGGACGAGTCGGTCGGCGAATTCGCATCGTACTCGCTCGGCCGGACCCGCGTACGGTTCGGTCGGGAAACAGGGCTCCGAATCGGATCCGGTAAAGCCGAATCCTATTCGGAGCCCTACCGGCCGAGATCGGAATCGGCCCCTATGTGTTAAATACGCATTTGAAAGACTGAAAGGTCACTTGCAGCAAGGCAGGTTAGTTATTTAGCTTACATCTCACTTACCGGCTGGTGACATCACAGTCCTCCAATGTCCCACTTTCTGACACCATTCTGATGGGGAAATACCGGCACCCTCCCAGGAGCAGAGGAATGAAACTCACCAGACATAGCAGGTTTGCTCAGAAACAGAGTGAAATATATTTATTGGTACCAAATGCATGCATCATTGCTAATTTGCAAGGAAGAAGTCAGGTCTCCTGCCTTAGGGGCTCTCAGACCGCTTCTTCCCAGAGTGGCTGGTTTCTGGGTGCTATATATGTTTAGTAATGCCATGTCAGCGGAACTAGAATAAGGCAACAAGCCAAATATGACTAACAGGGATGTGCAAGATCTGCACCATGCCAATTATAAACAGCTGGATATAGGCAGACCAGAAAGGCTGGCCTTGGCACTGTGTAAGCAACTTGCACAACCGGATAAGGAACTATTATGAAGTCAGGACAAGCAGAGTGACTTCTAAGGGGGTACAGAATAGCTATTGAAGTTTGTCCAGTCAAGGTCAGATAGGAAGCCCTTTGGAGCTCCAGGCCTCATGTTACTGTGATATATCTAAGCATGATATCTTTTGAAGTGCATACACATGAATTTATATGGATATTCATATATATTTTGCAACAAGCAGTGTTGTCTCATTAGCAGCTTTATGACTGAGACATCGCTGCAAACCTCCTTTCCAGTGAGGTGGGCACTCAGGGAAGAAGGGGGATGGTGATGCTCAAAGAGCAAATGATAGTGACTCCTCTCTTCATGGGAGAAGACTACAGATCTGCCAGAAGCTGACAGTGAATACTCCATCACTCTATGAGCCAGAGCCTGAGGCCAGTGGAGACCACACCTGTGGATGTAAATTACACCCCTTTATGTGAGCTATACATTTGTTGCTAACTGCAGAATTATATTATGAGGCAAGATATTGATTGGGATTCTACTGGACGTTTTGCAATTTAATGCATTCAATTATTTTAAAATAATTGTGTATTTATATTGCTTTATTTGGAATTACCTCAAAGTAGTTTAATTACTTTCATATGGCTTGATCATTTTAGGAGACTAAATCATCCTCTGGGCTCAACACTATTACAGAATAAAGACATTTGCATGCCATGTCTACTTAGGACGAGAGTTTCTCATATCTCGAAAGTGTTCCAGTGCAAAGTTGGTACAGGTAAGGTAATGCTTTTGACCATAAAATGTAGCATTTTGCGGTAGCTGTGGTTTATTGATAAGAACATATGGCTTGATGTATTTGTTTATTCATATGGAGCTTAAACCCAATGCCATAAAGGCACTTTCACACTTTTTATGTTATGAAGATTTTAATGAAGAATATCATGTGACTTGTTTCTATCTGTTTGGTTTTGATCTGAATAGACCGTGCTCTGGTGATTTGTTTGGGTAAGGGGACCTATGTAGTATTCATTTGGCTGACTAATCTTTCTTTGCTTTTCAATGTTCAGTCTTGGTTGAACAAATTAACACAACCCTAAACTGAATGCTTGAGCATATTTGAGAATTTTGTAATTTCCTGAATCTCTGGAGGTTTAATTTAGGGTACGGGTTAGCGGAAAGGAGTTCCGTATTTTAGAAAGAACACAATTTTGTATTGAATTTTGTGCCATGTGTTCTGCTGTCGATGTTTGGTTTTCTCTTTTAATATTCAGAAGTATAGACTTCTAATTTTTGTAGGGATTAAGTTGATTGGCTAGGCTTGGTTTTGTGCAAAGTTAAAACTGCTTTTAGTTTCATCCTTTCCGATACCTGGCAGTGGCGCAGCAGTCTTGAGGGCGCAGTATGCTTGGTGGTGTCGCTGCGGCACTGCCAAGCGTATTACGAGTTTTCTCTCCACCAGCGGTCTCATGGCGGTTCTCACACCATGAAACTGCTGGCGGGGTGGAAACACAGAAGGCTCTACAGGGCACATGCTGTGCCCCCCCTGTGTGAATACACGCCTGTTTCTGCACAGCATGGACTGCACAGTCAGTCCATGACGTGCAGGAACATGCATTGGTGGTCCCACGGCGGTGCAGTTCTAAGGCTCACATATGAGCCATGGTACTGCACCGCCGTGGAACCGCCACGCCTCCCGCCCACCAGATCACAAAATTATTCGTAGTCTGGCTGGCGGTGGTCTTGTTTGGTGGTGTGGGAGTGGGGCGGTGGCGTGGTGGCCCGTTCCCACACCCCCAAACTTGTAATCGGGCCCTAAGTGTATGCAAACCCCCATTGGCTGAAACTGGCTTACTTATAAGTCCCTAGTCAATGGTACCCAGGGCATGTAAGGCAGAGTGTCCACCTAGGGCTGCCTCATTGATTGTGCCACCCTGTGTGTGCTAAAGTACAAAATGGCTGCCAGCCTGCCACTGCAGACTGGAAGGGCAGTGATTGAACTGCTAGTTTGACTTTGCCATTCAAACCAATGGCAAAGGCCCCGCTTATCTTGACAATATATGTCAGTCTCCTCAAAGAAAGGCCTATCGAGCCCTAAGGCAGGCAGCCGTTTATTATTACTGTTAGACCTGGCATCTTTTGGCATGATTTTCCCTGTCTTTTTGCTTCTGACCTCCTGTTTTTGACTGTGTGCTACATTTCGTTTTTGCTGGTTTTAGGACTCTGGGCATTTTACCATGCTGACCAGTGCTAAAGTGCAAGTGTTCCCTGTGTAAAATATATTGGTGATTGGTTTATCCATGGATGACATATTTGATTTACTACTAAGTCCCTAGTAAAGTGCACCAGGTGTGCCCAGGGCCTGTAAATCAAATGCTACCAGTGAGTCTGCAGCACTGATTGAGCCAATCACACGAGTAGCCCTGCAAACATGTCTCAGATCTGCCACTATAGAGTCTGTTTGTGCAGTTGTAAACTGCCATTTCGACCTGGCAAGTGCATACACTTGCTAGACCCAAACCTTCCCTTTTACTACATGAAAGTCACCCCTAAAGTTGGCGCAAGGCAGCCCCATGAGCAGGATGAAGTCTATCTAAAAGTTAGGGCATGTACTGGTGAGTTTTACATGTCCTAATAATGAAATACTGCTAATTTCATTTTTCACTATTGCAAGGACTATCTCTCCCATAGGGTAAGATGGGGAATGCCTTCAAATATCTTTTAAGTGTAATTTCCCATTGGGAGCAGATAGAGATTTGGAGTTTGTGGTCTCTGAACTCACAATTTAAAAATACATCTTTTGGTGAAGTTGGTTATTAAATTGCGTGTTTGAAAATGCCACTTTTACAAAGTCTTTCCTTTGAAGTTTGCCTATTTCAAAGGCAGAAAGGGTTATAAGTATTGGACCTCTGACAACCCAAAATCAGAACACTTCTGGACTGAGGACATTCTACCAGGAAGAAGATCTGAATTCTGTAGGTAGGAGGGACTGTCACTCTGCCTGTTGCTTTTATGTGCTGGCCTGCTGCCTGCTGCTTCTGTCCTCGGAGTGAAAGGACTGGACTTTGCTTTCTACATCCTGCTTCCAAGGTTCTCCAAGAGCTTGTGTGTGCTTGCCTCCTGTTATGAAGTGTCAGGGCCATCAAAGACTTCACCTGCCAGTGCCTGGGTTCTTCTGCTGAGAGTCGTGACTTGCCAAGTGGTGCCAAATCCAGTTCCTGGGCTCATGGAAGTGTAACCTGTTGATCTTAATGAGAAAATCCACACATCGACTCCCAGTCCCTGTTTTCTCGACACATCGCTGCAAAAGATCGATGCAACGCTGCTGCCTGCACCGAAGCTTGTTTCCTGCTTGAAGCATTGACCACGGCTTTCTCCGCAGGCCCCAGCTCGCCATAGCTGCAGATCAGAAGAATCCCCACAGCATGAGCCTCGAGCACCGTGTCACCGACGTCCATGGCACCCACTCTAACTCCGACGCAGCAACAGCTCACGGCTGAAGTATAGATGCAGTGCCTGCCTCCTGGCTGTGAAATTGATGCAGCAGCTGCATCGTCGCTGTCGCATTGACGCAGCGCATCTGCATTTTCGACGCATCGTCCTTTGACCCGGACTCTTCATCAACACAGCGTCACAGTAAGGAACTGAAGCCACGTGTATGGAAACTGATGATTCAGCTCCCCTGCCAGTAAGGAACCAACCCATCACCTCCTCTGCCTAGCAGTAGGGAACCAACGCATCACCTCCCCTGTGTAGCAAGGAACCGACACATCGCTCTGCTTTTCCGGAGCCTCACCTCCCCTGCACCTTGCACCATCTTTAATTTTTGATGCATCTAAGGTAGTTTATGCTTAAGCTAATGCATCCATTGATTTCTATGGACTAAACTCGCTTAACCCTTTTAAAAGTGGTATTATGACTTGTTTATGTTGGATTTTTGTCGTTTTGGTTTTATTTTAGCTGTGGGTTGTGCTGAGGGACATGGGGATGGACGAAGCCATAGTGGCATTCTTGCACAACTTATATACAGGGCTTGAAGCGACGGTAAGATTTGGCCCATCTGGAGAATGCACTAAGCACTTTCATATAGGGAGAGGGGTCCGCCAAGGATGTATTTTAGCTCCTTTCCTTTTTATTTTATATATAAATCAATTAGATCAGTTTCTTAAGGGATCATTGCATAGATGCCCCAAGGATAGGACATAGAACGGTTCCCGCTTTGTTGTATGTGGATGATTCTGTTCTTATTTCCCGGACAACAAATGGCCTGCAACTTCTACTAAACCATTTTCATGATTTTATGGAAAATTTGGGGTTAAAAATCAATTATTCTAAATCACATACTATGACATTAGGACCCAGAGGAACTAAGACTAGAAAATATGTAATAAAAGATAATACTGTAGGCAAGGTGTATAGATTCAGCTACTTGGGTATACTGTTGTATGCTAGATCATCCTGGGAGCTGTTACTCAAATCACATATACAATCATATAATAGGATTACTTTCAGCATTGATGGTTTTTCTAAGCGTTTAAGCTATAGTCACACAAAGTCTATATTATGCCTCTATAATGCTAAGTGTGTCCCAACTGTTACCTACGGGGCAGAAATCTGGGGATATAAATCGGCCATTTCAATACAAGTGGCAAAAAATAAATATCTAAGGAAATTGTTATGAATCCCACGGAATGTCCCTGCAGAAATATCACATGAATAGTTATGGGCAGGTTATAAAGCTTACTATATACGCTTGCGCCCTATACTTTTATGGTGCTCTATATGGACTAAAAGAGAACTGGATTTTAACAGATTAATATTAAGAGATTCTTTGAATTTGAACTACATCTTGTGTATACCATGGCTGAGCTATATAAAAACTACCCTGTCAAATCTGGGCCTATCGCATGTTTTTAACTTGCCAGAGCAAATTTCCAAATCGGATATTGCAGGAGTCAAGAGAGCTTTTCATAAGTTTATCCAAGAAGCGATAATGCTAGATTCACAGCGTAAACTTTGCTGTAGACACTATGCTATGGTAAAAACCCATTGATAAAATTGAATTTTCTTTAACATTGGATATGCCGGTTAACCACAGAAGATTTTTAACATATTTTCGTTTGAACATGTTTCCGCAACTTGTAGCAGGCTGGCATAAGCCACAAGACCCTCCCATATGGTCATGTGACAAGTTCTCTGCACTGGACACTTTACATATTGTATTCATTTTTCCTAAATGGGCTAATTTGCGACACAAGTATATTCGCCCATTACTTGTACATAGGAATTTTAACCAAGCGATACCCGCTCTCCTATACCTACAATTTTTAAATAATTTTACTGTTTACTGGTATGTCTTGAGATTCTTAATAGCTGTGTACCTTGCCTATGCTTGAGACTGAATCCATATGGAACTTATTATATGAAATGATATTAATTGATGTGCTTGTTATACTTTTCTGATTGTTTTTACTGCACTTTTATGATTGATGATGTCAATCAAATAAAGTAAATATTGATTTGATTGATTTAGTTTTGTTTTATTCAGATAAATATTGACTATTTTTCTAAACTGGTGTGGACTCCTTTTGCAATGTTTTCACTGTGTTACTGAGTTTATGTACAAATGATTTACACATTGCCTCTGAGATAAGCCTGACTGCTCGTGCCATGCTTCCGAGGGAGTGAGCAGGGGTTATCTTAGCTGTGTGACTCCCTTACCCTGACTAGATTGAGGGTCCGCACTTGGACAGGGTGCAAACCACTGACAACTAAAGACCTTATTTCTAATAATTATGTAATAGATGCCCTGGCAGCAACACTTCCAAATTGTTGTTTTGCTGTGGAAGAGTTAGTAGCCCCATTGGCTAACCCCGACTTGATGCCCAGATTAAATTTGATTCCACTATTACAGAAATGCAACTTTTAGAATGCCGCCACTCTGTGACCCAGTGTGTCCAGTGGCCTCACACTAGCACTGGCCACCAATAAGCATTCTGCCCTCCTTGGTAGTAGTGTGAACAACTTCCAGGCTTAGTAATAATAGCAGCCTTCTACAGGGCGAGGTGTTACCTCCCCCTCGCAGGAAGCCACTCGGTGTTAGCCCAAAAGGCGAACTTCGAAGGTAAAGCCACCTTTGGCAGGAAAATGGCGATCACACTCTTGAGGATCTGCCCTTTGTTCAGGTAGATGGGCTGGCGGCGGGAAGAGGGAGTGGAGATCAGTGCTGAAACAGGTTTTCTCGTGGGCGAGTAGCCCCAAGGCAGCCATACCTCTAGGGTGGGCTACCAAGCTCCTAACATCAATGGAAGGTTCCTGACATCTTGAGAGTGAGCAGAATAGTGCACTCTGGGATTGCTAGATGCTACACATAGCCAGGAAGTAGTCACCAATAGGGAGGGGACCTGGTAGCTCATTGGCTAGTGACCGCATCATCCCCCCAGGGCACTTTCTGGGAATAAATAAAGCACCCCTGGCGCTCTGAACCTCAAACCACATTGGAATTGGAACAAAGACCCAAGAAGGAATGCCCTGCTGCCCCCTAGATTTGGCAAAGAGAGGCTGCACCATCTGCTGGACTGCACCTGCCTCACCTTGGGCTAGCGAAGAGAGGACTGTGCCTGTGGCTCCTGGCTTGGGGAAAAGTCATTCACAAGCCCCAGACCAAAGAAGGAATGCCAAGGGTCAGTTGGCTGACCCCCTGGAACCAGCATCAGGGACATCTAAGGTGAAGTAGCCCAACTCGGGAAGTCAGTAGCCACTTTGGGAGAACCACCACTGACTGTCGCTGGGCGTCCCAAGAGACCGATCCTTGACGGCCAAAGGTTGCATCCGAGTCAACAGGACCCGGGAGTGTTGTCTGAGTCCAAATTGGACACCCAAGAGGGACACCAGCCTTCACCAAAGGATACCTCTGGGACAGCTGTGTACGAAGATCAGTAGCCCAGCCGCAACTGGCGTTATACTGCCATAAAGAGGACTTCGAGGGACTCCGACCTCTGAGGCCAAAGTCACCCCACCTGACTTGTGGACTGAGGAATAAATACAAAGGCACCCTCTTCAACAGCACACCACTCAGAGCATCCTTGAGCATCTTCCATCTTCTGCATCCGCAGGATCAGACCCACTCCATTGAAGTCTATGGTGGTTGTGCTGTAAAATGTGGAACTGGACTGGAAAACACTCTGGTGGCCAGGTAACTGTCCAGATACTCCTTATTGGCCCCCAGGACCTTCTCCCTGTCAGATTTGGTCACCTAAGCTGGGTCGGAGTAGTTGAACTCAACTCTTTCAAAAGTTTACAAACTTTATCGTTACCAATGCTTGTTTGCGGTTAAACTTAAATTTAAGTTTTCTTTAAAAATCTGTATCTTCAGAACCCGCAGGTGGATTTTGCTCATCTTGGACTCTAAAAATTCATAAAAATATAATCTATGTTTATAAATAGGTGTTGGATTTCTTTTGTGTAGTGTGGCTTTCTTGTTTAGTTGTTTTGTACTGTTAAATGCTTTACACTAGTTCCTTTGTTTAATCCTTGCTGCTCGCAGTCACGGCTATCCAGGGTTGAGGTTAAGATTTTACAAACGAGCCTGACTCTACCCAAGGCAGTTTTTACGAGTGTATTACACGGTCATGCTGCACAGCAATACCATATATTACACCCAAATTCTCATGTTGCTACAACCATGCATACAATATAGAGATTTCTCTGGCACCCATTGATCTGCTCTCAGATTCTCCCTCATACCATCTGTCACTGGATGACCAGAGCCCACCTGAAACTGAACTCTAGAAAGACAGAATTTGTCTTACATATTTAACTCAATTGATTCCATCTGCTGTCTGGTTCCTTAGTGAACTTGGCATCCTATTCTCTTCAGCGCCCATAGTGAAAAGCCTTGGAGTGACTTTAGCTTCTGCATTCAGACCAATATGTCATCAAGGACTCTTTCCATTGTCTAAGAAAACCCTAAGGAGAATATTTTATTCCTGTACTTCCCTCACCATGTCCCAGTGATCATCACCATAGTGCTCTCTCATCTGGACTAGACAAATGTGCTTTGCCTTGGCGTGCCTACATATTCACTTTGCAGGATACAAAAGATTCAAAACACCAGAGCAAGACTTTTCCGGCAGTTTCTACAGTGAAACCACATCAGTTAGGCCTAGCTCACAATAGATTGACTTCCTGTTGTAATGTGAGTCTCCTTGAAGGAACTCTGCATTCCAATCCATGTACTGAAATAAAGCGCTCCTTCCTCTGGAGAAAACGTTTGCACATACCACTTTAGATGAACTCTCTGCTGAATGATCAACCTCAGAATAAAAATCCCTATGTACAGCAAATCTCAAACTGGAGGATCAACATCAGTCAAGGCCGCTAAACTTTGTAACATACCTTTTGTAAAGTGCTGAAAACATTGCTAAGTCATTTCCCTTTAGCCATGGGATGCAACCATCATGGTAAGTATTGCTGTGTGTATTGATACACGAACCACTGAAAAGAGAAGATTCAGCTCCACACTGGGTGGGTGCTATGGGAAGAAAGCATGACCAAAGAGAATGGTCTTTGAATGAACACACAGGTATATATTTCGTACCCATCATTTACTTAGGGGTGCCTACTTCTTGCTGCACCAAGATTGGACCCCATCTTTTATAGCAACGCATAACCACTTCACACATGCATGCGCACACCCACGCACACATATAGCCAACTTATCATTACTGCACTCACCCATCACTAACCTCGTCACTGCTGTATCAACACTAATGCAGCAGTCCATGCAACATCTCTATCCTTCTATCGCCACACACCACATCATATTTCTACATCCTCCCTGTAATATAACTGGCACACTTCTCTACAATCATTGAACAAACCAGTATTCCAGACATAGGCTCCACCAACCAACACCACTCTTACACCACACATGCCAGCTCCCGCATGCCTTCAGAGGGTGAGGTAATGGCACTTCTAGGCCGAACTAACAGCAGCAAAGAGCTCTATAAATGCGACAGTGACAATCAAGTAACCCTTTTTTTCAGTGGTGGCAGGCACTGGTCGTGGGTGGCGGGGTGGGCGTGCGGGGGGGGCGTGGGCCACATCTCTGCTCCTGCGCTCCTGCATTTGACTCCAGGTACAGGAAACATAGCCAGGCTCCCATGACCAATCACAACGCTGCAATGCAGCATTGTCATTGGTCTGAGCGCCATGACACAGCGCTCAGCCAGGGGTTGGAGGGGTGGGCATGTTCTCCACACAGGCTGTAATGCAGCCTGCACGGAGAACAGGGAAAGTGTGCATTACTGTTTTGGGCAGCCCAGTCATTGCACACTTAGGAGGGTTCTACCACTCCTCGATATTGACACACAATACCCTGGAGCTTTCCAGGGGATGGAAGTAGAGCCTACGGGGTATTCAGGGTGAACTGGCCTGCAAACCTATTATGCACACACAAAAAGAAGCTACCCTGAATGAATAGTTGCTTTCAGAAAAGTGACCGAATTCTGACGAGCACTAAGCACTAATTAGTGGGGTGCTGGGCATCTCAAAAAATGTAAAGGACTGTCCTCACACACCACCAGGTGTCATGATTCATCATTGGCAGTCCTCGCTCTCTAGAAACCGTGTTTGGTAGAGAGCAGGCCTACACCTGGAGACAGGGAGGCACTTCTAAAATCTAAGTGGGGACCAGTGAGAAAGTGATTCTTAAAAACCAATGTAAAAACCAAAATACATTTATTTACTTGGTATTAAAACATTTTAATGTGGGGATTGGGGGTACTAGTACCCCGTCACCACCAGTGTCGTCAACAAGTTTCTGCCATATTGGCCCGAAGGGTCCATGGCATTCATCAGGACGAAGGCACTAGGGCTCCTATCTTACTACATCTGGTTAGATGTTACCACTATGTAGGGTGACCTGTGTCATTCTCTACCTAATACTGGTTTTTCTTAAACCTGTAAAACAAACGTAGGATTGTATAAAAAAGATGCCTGGTCACAATAAAGAACAGGCATACCATGCATATATCAAAATTACACATGTGGATGTGGAACACGTGTCACTGCAAACGTGAAGCACATAATACAATGAATTTCATTTGTTCTGTGAGACCAGCTCACATTCTTACCCCGAGGCAGGGTCCGAATTGCCTCATGGGAAGAGGGTAAGAGGGACCCCTGTAGTCACACTCTAAAATAGAATAAGATGATAATAATGGGAGGTAAATAATCACATATGCAAACCATTCAATGTCTCAGGATAGAAGCTCCAAAATGAAATGCTCCTGAGTACTCATTCATACATCCAGCCACACCCTTACTGCCTCAAGGTGTGTCCCTCGCCATTCTCCTAGCTGTGTCCACTCCTCTCCCCCGATGATGGTGAAGTGAGGCGAGACCTTCTCATTTTATAGGCCATCGTCATCTCCTTAATTGGCTCATTAGCAACTCCGTTGAGCAATTAGTAGAGAAACTTCTAGATCCGGTGTCCGTGCCGCTGCCTGGAGGGTGCGTCTAGATTTAGTGCTCTACCAGTGCAGTGAATTGTTAATTAAAGGGCCTCGTGGCTGCATGTGAAGTAGTCGCCAGGTGCCAGGAATTTAGTGATCCTGGGTGAAAAGCATTCAGATGTTTCCGGCGTCCCTTTTGGGAATGCCTGGGGGCCGCGTCATCACGTGGTGTTACCGGGCGGCTAAAGGATGGAATACAGCCTGGCGCGTGTGTCCCCGACTGACGCGGGTGACACAATGAGCGCGGGGGAGTGGTTTCAGACTCTCGTCAGTGCTACCAGCTGGTGCAAGTATCGGAAGGCAGAGTGTATGTACGACTGCCATTACACAAGAAATTGTACTAGAGAACTGTATGAAAACTGATAAAAATTACTACAGGAAAGAATGAAAAAATGAACTGTAGGATCATTGTGCCAGATTTGAAAAGTTGTTTATTTATTTATTTATTGGGTCTTTTGTTTGTAATAATAATGATGAGATGTTAAAAACACGATTGTAAAGGTTTATTCTTTGGGCAATTTTGTTGGTCTTTATTTGTAAAAACCTTATGAAACTTTCCCAGAATAATCTAGAACAAGATGTTAGAAAACCTATTAGTGGATGTTGAAAAAGGAAAAAGTGGATGCATTGTGAGGGCCCTTAAGTTTTATATCAATTAATGCTGCTGTAATTGAGGAGGGGACCCATCTTATCCTAAACATCTCTGTTTCCGGAAGTGTTCTCCATTGTTATTTGTCAATAAATTCCACATGCTGGATACTTTATTGTCTGATCTGTAACTACGGGATGTCGTTGTTTAGTCCAGCCTCCCACGTTCTGAGGCGGTACACCCATCATTGTTCACAGGTGTGGAGTCTTTTCTGTATGTTCGGGCAATTCGTGTTGATCTTTTCAAGCACTACCCATTTTAAATCCATGCCCCGATGGCCTTTCTCCAAGTAGTGGCGCGTCAATTTGGTGGTGTTCCTTTTGCACCTGATTGTACTTCTATGCTCATTGATTCGCTCATTGATTTGCATTTTTATTTTCCTGGTGGTCATTCCTACGTAGAAGAGGTCACATGGGCAGGTAATTAGATAGACGACATTTTCACTGTTGCAGTTGGTGAAGTCCTTTAGGATCCATGGTTTCCCTGTTTTTATGTCAACTTCTTTTGTGGATTTAGTGTATTGGCATGCTACGCTGTTCCCACAGGGATAGTGGCCCACCGGGGGCTGGTTTTCCGATAGTGTTGTCTGGGTTTGGACAGGTGGAGGTGGTGTTATTGGTTGAACCAGTTCATCATGGATACTAGTGTTCCTCTTAAAAGCAAAAAGAGGTTGAGGCCATTGTTTCTCTGCCCCATTCAAAATGTGCCAATTTTTCCGCACTATATTTTGGACTTTATTGGATATGGGGGTGTACGTGGTGACACATACCATTCTGTCGTTATCTGGTTTCTCTTGGTATTCAAGTAGAGCCTCTCCATTATTATTCCTAGCTCTCTTTCCCGCTTTTGTCACTATTTTTCTGGGATAGTGGCGAGTGACTAATTTGTCCTCCAATGTTTGTGCATGTGTGTCGAAAAATTCCAGGGAAGAGCAGTGACTCCTAATGCGTAGGAACTGGCCTACGAGGAGATTCTGTCAAAGTGCTTTAGGGTGATAGCTATCAAATTTGAGGAGACTGTTCTTCTCAGTTGGCTTGTTGTGGACCTTTGTTTTAATGGGATCACTGACAGAATATCGATGAGAAGAATATCGACCTACAAAAATATCGAGGTAAAAATATAGAATGCCAAAATATCGAATCCCTATCTACAAACAGGTAAGTACAAAAATATCGAATCCAAAATATAGTTGTAAAAAATATAGTTAGTCAAAATATCGAAATTTTTAAATATCTTAAAAGTAATGTAACATTAATGAAATAATATATATAATTAACTAAAACATACTTAAAAATACTTAAATAACTTTAAAATTAATAAATAATTAATGTAAGTTAAAAAAAAATAAACATACATTTTTATTTTTTAATTCATATATATATTAACGTAATATTTATAAAAAATATTCAATATTTTTAGCGTAGGATAGCGGGAGGGTAAAATTTACTATTACCACTCCAGTGAGTGCAACAGTAGGGAAAGCATTGGATAGCGGGAGGGTAAAAATTACTATTCCCACTCCAGTGAGTGCAACAGTAGGGAAAGCGTTGGATAGCGGGAGGGTAAAAATTACTATTCCCACTCCAGACAGTGCAACAGTAGGGAAACGTTGGATAGCGTAGGGGTAAAAATTACTATTCCCACTCCAGAGAGTGCAACAGTAGGGAAAGCGTTGGATAGCGGGAGGGTAAAAATTACTATTCCCACTCCAGAGAGTGCAACAGTAGGGAAAGCGTTGGATAGCGGGAGGGTAAAAATTACTATTCCCACTCCAGAGAGTGCAACAGTAGGGAAAGCGTTGGATAGCGTAGGGGTAAAAATTACTATTCCCACTCCAGAGAGTGCAACAGTAGGGAAAATAATGTTTTAATATTTTAATAAAAATAAAATAATTATCAATACCAATAAAAAATTAATTAAAATGACTTACCAATTACAAAATATTTAATAATTAACTCTAAATACCAATAAATATTATTTCTTAAAAATTAATTACCTATTAATTATTAATTAACAAAGAATTATTTTTCAATACCAAAAAATAATAAATAATAAAAAATATACCAAGTAATAATTAATTGACAGTAAATTAATTATCAATACACCAAAATATTTTCAATAATTAATTAATTACAATTAAATTACTTCCCACCCTATTCCCCTATAAACCCAGAACCCACTACAAAGAATAAATTAATACAATTAACATAATTATCAATTAATAAATTAATAAAAATTAATTACCAATTAATAAAAATTAATTACCAATTAATAAAACTTAATTACCAAATAAGAATTAATTAACAATAAATTAATAATCAATACCAATAAATAAAAATAAATAATGACTGAATTACAATTAAATTACTTCCCACCCTATTCCCTATAAACCCACAACCCGCTCTGAATAATAAATTAATACAATTAATATAATTATCAATTAAAAAATTAATAAAAATTAATTACCAATTAATAAAAATTAATTACCAATTGATAAAAATTAATTAACAATTAATAATTAATTAACAATGATTTATTTATCAATACCAATAAATAAAATTAAATAATTACTTAATTACATTTAAATTACTTCCCACCCTATTCCCCTATAAACCCACAACCCGCTACAGAACTAAAACGCAAAATTAAATTAAATATAATTAATAATTCCTAAAAATTAATATTTAATTTACTATAATTAAATTACTTCCCACCCTATTCCCCTATAAACCCACAACCTGCTACAGAATTAAATTACGCAAAAATGAAATAACATAAAATTCATTACTTTAAAAAAATTAAAACATACATTACAAAAATAATACATACTTTTAACACATATACTAACACTTAAAACACTATAAAAAAATTCGATATTTTTAACAACTATATTATGACTGTCGATATTTTGACAATCGATATTTCTTACCTGAATTTCGATATTCTTAACCACTATATTTTGGCAATTCGATATTCTGTCCATTCTATATTAAAAACTCGATATTTTGTCAATTCGATATTAAAAATTCGATATTATGTCTGTTTACCGTTTTAATGCCATCGTGGTCCAATGTTATGACCAGGTCTAAAAAAACTGCTTCGTCCTTGATGATTGTATGTGTGAACTTCAGATGTTCATCTTTTGAGTTCACCCACTCCGCAAATTCTATTGCTTGTTCCTTGTTGCTGTGCCACACTATTAGCACGTCGTCAATGTATCTACGCCATATTCTCATCTCTTCCCTGTAGGAGCTGTCTGGGTTGTAGATGTAGTCAACCTCGAATTGATGTACATAGAGGCAAGCCATACTAGGGGCAAAGGTGCTCCCCATCGATGTGCCCCTTATCTGATGGTATATTGTGCCCTCGTACTCAAAAAAGTTCTCAGTCAGGACCAATTCTGCACCACTCCTCCCCTGCTCTGCAGCCCCACCCCCTCTTGCAAAGCTGCCACAGCAGGAGGACAAAATAAGATGATATTAACATTACGTTATTATAATTTTATTTTTTCCTTTCTTCAACTGCTGCAGAGTTATGGGGCGATGCTCTTCCACCTTAGCGGAGGAGCCGCCGCCAATGCTTTCTTTGCACTGGATGGTGCACAATGATCTAGGGAAAGCCCTGGCAATTAAGGGTTATTACACATGGTCATGTCTGGCTTGGAAGGTCAGTGTCAAGCGGACACAGTTCAGTCTGCCATAAAATCCCTAAGCGTTTCGGGCGTCCTCTCGCCCTTGATCTCAGGAATGGCTCACGAGGAGTTGCAGCGGCAAGAAGTGATCGCACTCGTGGTGTTCTTCTGAATCCCGCCCTGTGGGCGTAACTGCTCAGTGCATTGTGGTTATTTGAGTCTTTCATTGGGGACTTTTGATTTGTATGAAGGAGATTGAGTAGCGGCACCCACTGGGGGATTTAATGAATGAAAGACTCAAATAACCACAATGCACTGAGCAGTTACGCCCACAGGGAGGGATTCAAAAGAACACCACGAGTGCGATCACTTCTTGCCGCTGCAACTCCTCGTGAGCCATTCCTGAGATCAAGGGCGAGAGGACGCCCGAAACGCGTAGGGATTTTATGGCAGACTGAACTGTGTCCGCGAAGTTGCTTTGAAATGCTGCCTTGCCAATAAATGAGTAAAGACGCGCCGTGTGGCATCTTTAATGTTGGGAGCTTTTCGATTGTCGCCAGTAGATTGCTTTAGTAAGGACCATGTTTCCATAGGAAAATAGTTTTTTGACTTGCCTATATCTTTGGCGAATCTTTACGAAATTTTCCAAAAGAAGTGCCCTAGTGATTCTTGTTGCGCATGGAATGTTTCAGGGTGATCCGTCAAGCGGGGTCGAGAAAAAGGCTGTGTGTAAACAAGTGCATTCCCCATGTTAATTCCCATAGGAGCTTTGAACACGCCTAAAGCCCAAACCACTGGACGGAATAGCACCGAATTTGGCAGAAAGGTAGATTTGGTTATGCTGATCAAGCTTTCAGTTATTGGGTGTAAGTCTGTTCAGTAATTGTGGAGAAACTTAAGGGAAAAAAATAAGGATATCTGTGGCCGCAAGGAATTCACGAATAATAACGAACTCGAGCAGTGAATGCAGAGCTCTGATTGGCTGCCAACACTTCAACCAGGAAGTGTTGGCAGCCATCTTGGGACTCGGCTTCAGTCGAGTCCCACAAAAAATTTGGAAAAAACGGAAAAAAAGAAAAGGGGGCAGGGTAGGAATACTCTGACCCACAAGCCTTGGAATTGGGGTCCCAGTGGGACCCCGCCATGGCATAAAAGCATTTTTGTAAAAAAAAGATTTGCAGTGAGTTCATGAAATTCCCCCCCAAAAAAACAAAATAATTGTGGGCTCCCGTGCTTGTATTAATTGTAGCCCCCGGGTGTTCTGGGTGTATCAGATACTGGGGGCATGCGGGTATTATTTTAAAAAAAACTGATGGGGGAGCATATGGCCCCCCTCCAAGGGCTAAAATATACTCCGGGGAGCATCATCTCCCCGGGGCTTCAAATTAAATGTTTGGGAGGGTCTTGCAGACCCCCTGAGCCCGGGGGACCACCACATCTCTGAGGCTAACTTAATTATGGAGTAGGGGGGCCACATGGCCCCCCCATGCTCTGGGAACCACCACCTCACCGGGGCTTTCTTTCAGACGAAAGGATTGCTCTCACAGAGAGGGAGCTGCATGTTTAGCAACTCACTGTCTGCGAGAGCAAAGCTGGCTTCCGCAGGAGGCAAGGAGCTGGCTGGACCACAGGGCCCTTGAGGCCCCCCCACTGTCCCGGGGGAAAATAAAGAGGCAAAATAAAGGTTAGAAACAAGAAGAAAGATGCAGAATAAAGGGCAGAATGAGCAGAAAGAGGCAGAATAAAGGTCAGCAATGAGCAGAAAGAGGCTAAATAAAGGTGTGAAACAAGCAGAAAGAGGCAGAATAGAGAACAGAAACAAGCAGAAAGAGGCAGAATAAAGGACAGCAATGAGCAGAAAGAGGCAGAATAAAGGTCAGCAAAGAGCAGAAAGAGGCAAAATAAAGGTCAGAAACGAGAAGAAAGAGGCAAAATAGAGGTGAAAAACACGCAGAAAGAGGCAGAATTGAGGTCAGAAATGAGCAGCAAGAGGCATAATAAGGGTCAGAAACAAGCAGATAGAGGCAAAGAATACAGGTGTGAATGCATGTTTAGCAACTCTCTGTCTGTGATAGCAAAGCTGGCTTCCGCAGGAGGCAAGGACCTGGCTGGGACACTGGGGCCTTGAGGCCCACCCACGTTCCCGGGGGGGGGGGAATAAAGAGACAAAATAAAGGTTAGAAACAAGGAGAAAGATGCAGAATAAAAGTCAGAAATGAGCAGAAAGAGGCAGAATAAAGGTCAGCGATGAGCAGAAAGAGGGAAAATAAAGGTATGAAATGAGCGGAAAGAGGCAGAATAGAGGTCAGAAACAAGCAGAAAGAGGCAAAATAAAGGTGAGAAACGAGTAGAAAGAGGTAGAATAAAGGACAGCAATGAGCAGAAAGAGGCAGAATAAAGGTCAGCAAAGAGCAGAAAGAGGCAAAATAAAGGTCAGAAACGAGAAGAAAGAATCCAAATAGAGTTGAGTAACGCACAGAAAGAGGCAGAATACAGGTCAGAAATGAGCAGCAAGAAGCATAATAAGGGTCAGAAACAAGCAGAGAGAGGCAAAAAATACAGGTGTGAAACGAGAAGAAAGAGGCAAAATAAAGGTCAGAAACAAGGAGAAAGATGCAGAATAAAGGTCAGCAAAGAGCAGAAAGAGGCAAAATAAAGGTCAGAAATGAGCAGAAATAGGCAGAATAAAGGTCAGCAACGAGCAGAAAGAGGCAAAATAAAGGTGTGAAATGAGCAGAAAGAGGCAGAATAGAGGTCAGTAACAAGCAGAAAGAGGCAAAATAAAGGTGAGAAACGAGCAGAAAGAGGCAGAATAAAGGTCTGCAAAGATCAGAAAGAGTTGAAATAAAGGTCAGAAATGAGCAGAAAGAGGCAGAATAGAGGTGAGAAACGCACAGAAAGAGGCAGAATAGAGGTCTGAAATGAGCAGCAAGAGGCATAATAAAGGTCAGAAAGAGGGAAAAAGTACAGGTGCAAAACGAGTAGAAAGAGGAACAATAAAGGTCAGAAACGAGCAGAAAGAGGCAAAATAAAGGACAAAAACGATCAGCAAGAGGCAAAATAGATATGAGAAATGAGCAGAAAGAGGCAAAATAAAGGACAGATATGAGCAGAAAAGGCAAAATAGAGATCAGAAATGAGCACAAAGAGGCAAAATAAAGGTCAGAAACGAGCACAAAGAGGCAAAATAAAGGCTAGAAACAAGGAGAAAGATGTAGAATAAAGGTCAGAAATGAGCAGAAAGAGGCAGAATAAAGGTCAGCAACGAGCAGAAAGAGGCAAAATAAAGGTGTGAAATGAGCAGAAAGAGGAAGAATAGAGGTCAGAAACTAGCAGAAAGAGGCAACATAAAGGTGAGAAACGAGCAGAAAGAGGCAGAATAAAGGACAGTAAAGAGCAGAAAGAGTTAGAATAAAGGTCAGCAAAGAGCAGAAAGAGGCAAAATAAAGGTCAGAAACGAGAAGAAAGAATCCAAATAGAGTTGAGTAACGCACAGAAAGAGGCAGAATACAGGTCAGAAATGAGCAGCAAGAAGCATAATAAGGGTCAGAAACAAGCAGAGAGAGGCAAAAAATACAGGTGTGAAACGAGAAGAAAGAGGCAAAATAAAGGTCAGAAACAAGGAGAAAGATGCAGAATAAAGGTCAGCAAAGAGCAGAAAGAGGCAAAATAAAGGTCAGAAATGAGCAGAAAGAGGCAGAATAAAGGTCAGCAACGAGCAGAAAGAGGCAAAATAAAGGTGTGAAATGAGCAGAAAGAGGCAGAATAGAGGTCAGAAACAAGCAGAAAGAGGCAAAATAAAGGTGAGAAACGAGCAGAAAGAGGCAGAATAAAGGTCTGCAAAGATCAGAAAGAGTTGAAATAAAGGTCAGAAATGAGCAGAAAGAGGCAGAATAGAGGTGAGAAACGCACAGAAAGAGGCAGAATAGAGGTCTGAAATGAGCAGCAAGAGGCATAATAAAGGTCAGAAAGAGGGAAAAAGTACAGGTGCAAAACGAGTAGAAAGAGGAACAATAAAGGTCAGAAACGAGCAGAAAGAGGCAAAATAAAGGACAAAAACGATCAGCAAGAGGCAAAATAGATATGAGAAATGAGCAGAAAGAGGCAAAATAAAGGACAGATATGAGCAGAAAAGGCAAAATAGAGATCAGAAATGAGCACAAAGAGGCAAAATAAAGGTCAGAAACGAGCACAAAGAGGCAAAATAAAGGCTAGAAACAAGGAGAAAGATGTAGAATAAAGGTCAGAAATGAGCAGAAAGAGGCAGAATAAAGGTCAGCAACGAACAGAAAGAGGCCAAATAAAGGTGTGAAATGAGCAGAAAGAGGAAGAATAGAGGTCAGAAACTAGCAGAAAGAGGCAACATAAAGGTGAGAAACGAGCAGAAAGAGGCAGAATAAAGGACAGTAAAGAGCAGAAAGAGTTAGAATAAAGGTCAGCAAAGAGCAGAAAGAGAGGCGAAATAAAGGTCAGAAACGAGCAGAAAGAGGCAGAATAGAGGTGAGAAACATACAGAAAGAGTCAGAATAGAGGTCTGAAATGAGCAGCAAGAGGCATAATAAAGGTCAGAAACAAGCAGAAAGAGTCAGAAAATACAGGTGTGAAACCAGTAGAAAGAGGCAAAATAAAGGTCAGAACGAGCAGAAAGAGGCAAAATAAAGGACAAAAACAGCAGGAGCAAGTAGCAAAATAGATATGAGAAACGAGCAGAAAGAGGCAAAATAAAGGACAGAAATGAGCAGCAAGAGGCAAAATAGAGACCAGAAACTAGCAGAAAGAGGCAAAATAAAGCTCAGAAATTAGCAGAAAGAGGCAAAATAAAGCTCAGAAACTAGCAGAAAGTGGCAAAATAAAGGTCAGAAACGAGCAGAAAGAGGCAAAATAGAAATCAGAAATGAGCAGAAAGAGGCCCCCACCAGCCAATGGTACTTCATCCCACAACCAGTAGTGCACCGGACGGCACGTTTGCAGAGTGGTTATATATATATATTAGTATATGTATTATGTATATATATATTTTACTTACCTTATTAATACTTACATGCGTGGTAAAGGCATATACGTGTTAAAGACATCCATTATAAAAAATGCATGGTAAAGGCATGCATGGTAATTACATGCGTTGTAACGTCGTAAATCTGCATGCTTGTATGCATAAATGTGTGAATTTGTTGTAAGTGTTGTGAATGGGTGTGTGTGCATGGGTGGGTATATGTGTGCGTTTGTGGCTCACCCCCCCATTTCTGCCAAAATTACCAGCCACCACTGAATTCTATTGGTAGTTCAAAGATCATAGATATAATGGCTTTTATCAAACGAGTTAGTCCTCTGTCCTTTGTCCCTCTGACCTTGCCTGGAATGCACAGATGTCAACAGTTATTTTGTTTATTACAGTGGAAAGTCATACTGTTGTTTTGCACCTGTTTGTGTCTATTTTTTTTATCCGAGATGTGTGTGTCAGAGAAGTGTCATACTTAACTGCCTCATGCATACGCACAGCTTTTGTCAGAGAGGTGTGGGGATTCAGGCAGATTTCACCTTGTTTATTGTTTATCAGTGCAGAATAAATGTCTGCACAGCATTTTAAGGAAAGCTAAATGAGGCAGAAATATCTAATATTAGCAACCAGTAAAAAGTCATTAAAATGCTTACCTTTCAAAAGGATACTAGGCAGTGTATGATCTGTTTTACTGTGGAAGTAGCAATCTTTGGCAAAGGATTCTATATATGCTGAGCCATTAAGATATTTAAATGTACTCTTTTATGCTCATAGCTCCCAACATTAAACATAGAAATTAAGAATGTGAGTCAATGTAACATCATAGATAGGATAGATTTATGCTGAAAATCAACTCAATTTCAAACAATATTAAAATAATGTATGGTCTGTTGATGTGGCTTTAATGTCAAAACGAGGGCAGAAATTTGCATCCTTTTGTTATATATGATTCGACTGACTGTCTGGTTTAGGGTGTCTTCGAGGGAAAGGCCATGGAGGATGAGAAAGTACACCAGTACAAGATCAAATTCAGTCATTTTAGCATAGTCTGAAGGGAAAGATATGGGGCCACATTACACATGCGGTGCATTTTCCTTTGCTGCGCCCGGCGCAATGAAGGAAAATGCGCTGCATTATAGGGAATGCGCTGCCCCCAGGGCAGCTACAAACTCGTGCTACCCTGGGGGCAGCGCATACACATGAATTGCGGAGCTACTACTTTACAGCCGCTCTGTGTTTCACTATGCAGGGGGCAACTCACCTGCACTTTTAAAGGGGAATAGAGATCCCCTTGCAGGCGGGTACAGTCAGTGACGGTACCCCCCTGCAAGGGGATGTCTGGTGGGTCCATAAGACCCCCTTTCTTCCCTCCAGAGAGCTGCTCTAAGGGGGCGCACACACAGTGCGCAACCTAAAATGTGGCACAATATGAGTGCGCACCCTGAGAGCGTCTTTGCCTCTGCGTCCATGTCGGAAATATGGCGTGGGCGCAGATGCAAAGAGGTTCCCTCATTTACATGGGGTATGCCCCCATGCAAATGAGGGAACGCCCCCTTGAAGATAGCACTGGCGCTTTATGTGTGCTTTCACTATTGGTATTACAGAAAGGGCCGCTCAAGTGTCTGCGGCCCCATCTGCAATACCAATGTGCCTTGGGAGCGCACAAAGTGGGCGCAAATGCCCGTTGCGCCCCCGGGGCACTTTATGTAAAACGGCCCATGATGTTTTCTTGAAGAATTGTATGTCAGAATAACAAGGTCATAAATATTGACCTATAAAAATATCGACTGAAGAATGCCGATTACCTATCTATTGTCAAGAAAAGTATATATAGGAAAGTATAAATGTATTATTAGTAACTCCACAACGCCATACCTTGAAAATACATATATATATATTGTCGAGGTAAATACAAATTATGGCATTTCATCTTCTTGTAGTGGTGGGGGATTGCTTTAGTTAAAGGGTGATGATAAACTATTTTATCAAATTCTGATTATGCAAAATTGCTGTTTACACAGCAAATTCATTTGTGTGCTCCTGGTCATTATAATGGACATGGTGCAATCAGAAAATATCTGAAAATGTTATGGGCCCACTATGGCACTTATTTGGTTTTTCTTATTGTACAGAATGTGGTAAGGAAAGTTGCAGCATTCTTTACACTAGGAATAAGATAAGATCTGTTTTTATGATTCTTAAGTGACAGAAATTCTCACAGTATTTTAATTAAATATCTACATGCAGTGCTTCGTTTGAGCAGGTGGTTGCCAGTGGGGGACATCCACTTACTTTGTGGACCAGCACTTGTTTTTCTGCATCAGATAATTAAGAGAGCAAGAGAAGGAAAAAAAATACAATTCAGAAAGGCAGAAAAACTGTCACAAAGGGAGACAGCAGGAACCTGCAAAAGTGAGATAAAGGGTCAGGGAGTGTCTGGTAGTGGATAAAAGAGCCTTTAGGTGGATTAAGAACAACAGCCCTGGTATTTGCCGTGCAACTGTTGAATTTAACTGGTCACAGGCTTCTGAGTTCACAAATGTACTCGAACTTACCCATGGAGTTGCTAGCCTCTAGGTTTGATATAGCCTGACCACCTTGCACTTGCCTGGTCCATCGGTCTGACATATTGCATTGAGTTATTGCATATGGCTTGCCTACTTGGCATCTTGCACTCTGATAGACATGCCTGTTTAGAAAAACTGCCAATCCTCCACGTGGCACTTTAGATTACTTGCACCTTTGTTTCACATGCTGCTGGTGTCTGCTTGGAGATCCCATTGACTTGAGACATTGGATATGGCTTGACAACTTGGCACCTTGCACTTTGAAAGCTATGCCTGTTTACTAAACTCATTTGAACTGTTTACTTCTGATGTGTCTTAAACGCCAGTGATGCATTGCTTCTCATATTGCTGCTTTTGTCTGGAGACCCATATACATGTTTACAATTATTGCACCCTCGTGGCTTTTATCCAATTGTTTGAACAAGCAAGGTAACCATTTTGTATTGTCTTTTAATCACCGCACACCGCACCTGCATTATTTTTGACTCATGACACTTTAGATTTCTTGGACCTTTGCCCTCCATTTGTTTTTTATTTTACGGAGTTTTATATAGCGCGAACTTGACCCGAAGGTATCAGGTATCAGGTATCAGGTATCAGAGCTCTTTACATAGCACCAGTTGTGTTACATGAGGACACATTCATTTTTTTTTGTTAGGCACGGGGAGATTAAGTGATTTGCCCAGAATCACAGGATGTTCAGCGTCATTGCCGAGACTCGAACCCGGTTCCCCAGATTTGAGGTCGACCACCCTAGCTGTTAGGCCACCTCCTCTCCCCTCCATGTCGCTCTTTCGTACTTGGAGGCCCTAGAGCCCATGTTCTTAACGATGTAATGTTATTTACTATTGTAACATTTTAATGTGTTTTTAACATAACTATTGTGTGTTGCCATTTTGATGGTATTGTAAAGATTTTAAGTATTTATACAGTAAACTAAATTATTGTTTTTTTATGGCTTCTGAGCAGAGAACTCCTTCTTCTACAAATCAAGCACTGTCTTTATGGGCATGAAATACCACGGCTGCAAAGATAACAGCCTGCTCTTTTCACCCTGCCTGTGTCCTTATCGTTCTTCACTCCCACACAAGTATTGCTTACAGGTCCCTTGTGCTCTAGACTAACCATAACTCTCTGTACTGGGGCACCTGTACACCTTTCTTCCTCGCTGCAGCCCTCTTGTTCAAATTCATCTCTTTGACCGTCCTGACAGTGCCCCACTCCATTTTCTTGTCCATCCACCTTGAATCCCAATTCTACATCTGTATGCTTTCATCCATTTCCTTCTCTCTGGGTCCCATCCCCACCAACCCCCTTCCTTGGGAGGTACAAGCCAGATCCCCCCAAAGACTGCTGTAGATAATGACCTCTTTGGCTTACTTGTCCTATTTGGAGTGATGAAGGGCATGGGGTGTCAGTGATCCAGTGTTCTCTACGGCTTGTGGTTGGGCTTCAAGAATGGTTCACTCGTAAGGGATGGTCCACTCATAAGAAAGAAATTCTTTGCCTTGCTGCAATGTAGGTAGACAGATTATATTTTTGACTAGGATTTTTGACCAACAGCACTATGTATTCTGTGGATTCATCTTTGTTTTTCCCTATGTACTTTGCACTACATGTCCCAGAGTGCACAGTGTAAACAAGTGTGTGAGATTTATTCAAGCATTCCATCCATCACCATGTCATTTCTTACAGTTGACATCCTAAGTGTGACAGGTATGCCCAGACCTTGGTCCTGTGCTCACTTTGCAATAGGACTTAATTTGCACTCTGCTGAAAAGCCTAACTAGGCTGAAGCCGGTGTGGAGATGTTTCTGTTCTCTTCTGGAGGCACCCACATCTGGCAGTTTGGGATGGACTGTGCCCATGGGGAGCAGGTTCCATACTGATTTGCCCAAGGTGGACCTATGTCTAGAGTGGGTGAAAAATAATGTACTGGAATGCGACTCGGGCATTCACCAGTGGCTGAGATTAATTCAATCATGGCAAACACAAGGAGGCGATGGACGGAGCGCTGAAATGTTTCAGACACTCACCTCCAGTCACAGACCTGGGTTTAATCTATCATCATTCTTTAGCTCACTTCACCACCCCAGTTCAGTCCCTTGCTTTAAATGAGGTAATAAGGGAAGTACATATCAAGAAGGCCAGTCACCTTAAGCACATGAGAGAGGTCGAGTTGCTTGAGTTTAGGGAGGAGCTTATTCACATAGAGCAAAAACATTAGCAGAATCCCCATAGGAAACTCTGGAGACAATTAACTGCACTCCATAGCCAAATCTGAACACTGGACTTTGACAAAGCAAACTATATCTTACCTTGAATGGGAGCATGCTTCTACGAGGGTGGCAATAAGGCTGGTTCCCTGCTTGCAAACAAGCTATGTGCTAAGTGCGCTTAGGGGGTTAATTAAGGAATTAAGGAGGTCAAGGATTAGGCCAGCACAACCCATACCTCTGTGGAAGTTAAGATTCAAGCCTTCCACAAGCACTATAGCACACTCTATATGGAGACCATTCCTAATACTGAGGCCCAGATATCCTATTTACAATTGGTTACTCTTCCCACTCATTCATTCTCCGATAAGGCAGGCATAGATAAATCCTTCTCAGTGGCAGAGATTCGAACAGTTAGCAAGCATTGAAGCCAGGTATCGCTCAACACAGCTGACTTCTGCAGCAACGTTTCCCTACTTTTAGCTCCTCTACTAGCTGATGTTTACAATAACATGAACCCTTTATGTGTATTAACGTCTATGATGGCTGATGCAACCATTACCCTGATCATGAAAACCCACAAGGACCCAGGTAATTGCTACGCTTATAGACCAATATTTCTATACTGACATTAAAATAATGGCCATGATCCTTGCAAACAGGTTAGAACTCTCCTTCTATGTCTGATACATGCCAACCAAACTGGCTTTGTCCCATCCAGGTCCACATGTGACAGCACAAAAAGAGCGCTGCATATAATTGACTTATTTATTTTTGAGTTTTATATAGCGCTGGCTAGACCCGAAGGTAACAGAGCGCTTTTCATGTTATGTGAGCAAGCTTACTCAAAGTACCTAGAGGGTGATTCGTATGGTACAGAACAGTCAGAATAAAGTAAATAATGTAAAGAAAATACACAATTAAGGTAGTGTAAAATAGTCACAAAAAAGTATATCACAATACAGCATTAAGGTAATGGTGCTGGAGACAGAAGAGAGGCTGAACGAGTCAGATGACCGTCTTGGTCGGTCTAGTCGAGGAGGGTAGGGTGTTTGGAAATGTGGATCAGCCTGTGCTCGTGTTGAGGAAGTTGTTGGCAGTAGAGCTCTGAGGTCTTGTTTGAAGCAGGAGAAGGAGGGGTTGCAGCTGAGAACCTTAAGGAGTGAGTTCCAAATCCTAGGAGAATTTCCCGAAAAAGATCGCGCCTTAGAAGATTTCTTCTTCAGATTAGGAGTTATGACAAGAAATGAGTTGCAGCTTCTTAGTGCCTGGCCTTTTCTAGCTCTCAATAATTTGATTTCTGGGCATCTGGGGATTTTTGTACAAAGAGCTTTGTGGGTGATACAAGCTGTTTTGAAGGTGCATCTTCCTTGAATGGAGAGCCAGTTGAGACTCTTGAGGACAGGTGAGATGTGATTGAACCATTTAGTTCCTGTGAAGAGCCTGGCAGCAGCATTGAGAACAGTTCTTAGGGGAGGCAAGGTGACTTTTTGGATTTCCTCTGTTTATGGCATTGCTGTAGTCAAGTTGCGAGAGGATTAGTGATTCCACTAATGTCTTTAGATCGTTATAAAATGAAAGGTTCAGATTCAGACTAAACATTTTTGTTAGTTAGACCATGGCCTATAACCATTATCATAAATACGACCTAACACATTACTGGTATAAAAATGGTTAAAAAAGCACGTCTCAATGTGCATGCAGATTTTAATAACAGATCAATTAATAAAAAATCTCATGCCACCCCCCTAATCCCCTGCAGTTTATCTGGCAGCCCTTTTAAGGACTCCAATATTCCATTTAAAAATCTCCCTATTGCACATACAGCATTTACATAACTCATATTTATAAACAGGCTGAGGGCTTGATCCCGATTAATAATCTTATAAATAATAAAAACAGGCTTTAAAAACAATTTCCGTTCATCTAAAAACATAGCCAATCCAATAAAATATGTAACCCACTAGATTTTTCTTTCAGTCCACATGTACACAAGCCCTGCTTGTCTCTAATTGCTGCTTTTGTCTTCATATCTGCATATCATGGGTTTAGCCTGACCCTAAATCTTAGCACAGCATTCTTTAGCTTGGAGCTTGGCAGGGCCTCGATATAAGGGAACACATCACCATTACTCCTGCCTTTAACCAAAAACTGGGTAGACAGTTTCCTCCCCAAATAGAGCAGGTCCTCCTCTCTCACACTGTTACTTACAATAGAGTGTAATTCCTGCTTGGAGATTGGCCCTTCTTCCACAGATCTGGCAGTAATGACAATTTAACACAAAGCTTCCCTAGCATGAATTTAACTTGAAGGGCTCAGTTCAGTTCACTTTTCTCTATCTCCATTTCACAGAGGCATGATATTTTAGGGTTACCCTCCCCATTCAATCTCTGCCAAAAATTCAACATAGCTTGCAGCCCGTTATAGCTCTAGGCTGTAAGTTGGCATTCTAACCTTATGGCCAGGATCATGGATGACGGCAGGAGTGCAAGGAGCCTTTCACACATTTACCCTCCTTGAGATTCCAGTCCAATTTACCACCTAAGTTTAACACTTCCTGCCCATATAGAAATTGTTGGCGAACCATTGCATTAAAGGCCGACAGTATAGGGTGTGGGGATGGCCCTCCATACTTCCAACAAAATAGATTTAGGCCCCAGACCGAGGATAATGCAGTTACTTTCAATGCTTCTATGTGGTCTCTCCAGTTTAACTTGGTATCAAACCACATACACAGATATTTATATTTGTCATCAACATCAGCTTTATCCCCACCCAAGCGCCAATTAAAAGCCTCCTTTCCTTTCCTCAGCACCATTATTTTGGTTTTCTCCAAATTGACCGTAATTCTTTTCTTAAACAATAATCATGGAAAATATCCAGTTTCCATAAGAGACCCAATTCTGTCATGTCCACTACCACCAGATCATCAGCATATAATAGGCAAGAGATATGAATTCCGCCAATTTTTGGGCATTGGCCGACAGCTTTGTGTAGTGAATATGGTAGGTCGGACAAGAATAGAAAGAACAATATGGGGGGCCAGAACACAGCCCTGCCGTAGGCTGCTCCTTATCTGGATTCTCTTTGATAAGGTCCCACAGGTATCTAAGATCACTCAAGCCCAGTTCTGGCAGTGCAGCTATTGAATAAAATGCAAAAAGGCTTACCTCTCCCTGTGCCTTGATGCTACCACCGTCTACACCAGACTCCGTGCTTCCTTCTCTGCATGGTTGGTTTCTGATGCCCCCTCTTTTCCTCCTATACGCCTGCCTGTGACTCCGTGCTGCATACCCTGTAGCCTCTTAGCCCCCAACAATGAATTACCACCTGCTGTACACCCTAACCCACCTAGCTCCCCAGGGGGGCAGGGCGCAGTGGCGGTTAGTGGAGGGGGGACTTGAGGTTTACAGATAGAGCAGCCTACTCTAGCAACTACACGGCTATCAAGTCCTGGCAGCCACAGTTAACATGCCAGAATCCTTCTCCAGGTGCTAATGGTCACAACACGTCAAGGCAGCGAATATCAGGAAATATCAGGCAAATATCGGAGGGGGTAGGTTTACGTTTTTATAGGCTAGTACGTTGCGGCATTGAGGTCATGCAGGTTCTCAGCCTGGACCAGACGGATTCACACAGCACAGCAACTCAGCAAGCAAAGTGGTACACAGGGGCGTTGTGGCTGCGAGCACAAGCGGTGGCGGGCATGAGCACGGTGCGGCAGAGGAAGAGCAGAGAAATGCACTTGTACAATTAGCTACCAAAGTGAAGCACTAGCCTGAACGGTTTGATTTTCTTGAGATGTTTAAGTGTGTAGCGTGCTCTTTTGGCTGAGTTGTTGATGTGCTCCTTCATTGACATATTTTTGCCCAGGGTGATGCCCAAGGATTTTATGGAGTTAGAAAGTGACAAAGAACAGTTTAGTGCTCCCAAATACTTGAGCTATTCTTTTATTGCTAACGTTTTTTTGGGGGAGAGTAGTAGTAGTTCACGTTTGTTGGGGTTCAGCTTTAAGCGGTTGGTGTTTAGCCATGTTTGTATCTTAGTTAGTATGGCATTTAGATGCTGGATGTCATTGGGTCATTTAATTTGGTAATAGCGTTTGAGTGTCGTAAGCAAATTGGTGATAATTGACCCCTGCTTGGTTCAGAATAACTGGGATGGGTTCCATGAAGAGATTAAATAAGGCTGGAGAAAGGATTGAGCCTTGTGGTACACCTTGTGGAACTGGGGTAGGTTTCAAGAGACAGCTGTTGATTTATTTGATGTTGCAGATAGGAAGTAAACCATCTCAGGACTGTGCCCTTGATACCAGTGCAGTTCTTGAATGTCTCAAGTAAAGCTGGTGTGTCATGGAGGTTGACTTTGTCTGTGTGCTGGTTGAGTTGTAGCAGGACATACTTCTCCATCGTTTCGGCTAGGAAAGGAAGGTTTGTGATAGGTCTGAGGTTACTGAGGTCATTGGGGTCTGCCCCTAGTTTTTTGAGAATGGGTGTGACTTAGCCAAGTTGGAGCACGTCAGGTACACAGCCTAAAGAGAGAGAGGCATTGATGATTTTGGTCCAAAATGGGGAGATGATATGGTTAAGGTTCTGCACTAGGAAGGAGTTGAAGGGATTGGTAGTGTGGGATGTGGGCTTCAAGTTTGCGATTATATTGAAGACTTCTTCTGTCATAGGTTTGGTCTATCCACTTAGCATTGTTTTCGGTTGTAGGAGATCATTATTGTCTTTTTATTTATTCTAGGGGCACTCCGATCCTTAGTTAAGTCTTGGGGGGGGTGTTTCCGTGGTGATCTGCTTGTAAATGGAGCAGGCGGGCTGGGATGTTAGACTTGTGTCTTGGATAAGAGATTATTCAATTTTTGCAACTTTGTCAGTGAAGAAGTTGGCGATTTCTTCACAGTGTTCGTTGATGGCAGTTGTTTCATGTTGGGAGGTGAGGGTAGTTTGTTGTTTTATTTTGTTGAAGAGCTCCCTTGGTCTCTTCATTGCACAGTCAAGTTGGTTGCGAAAGAAAGTGGCTTTTTCTCTAAAGATGTGTTTCTTGTAGGAGAGCCGTTCGGCTGTTAGAAGTGAGAGGTGTGCCGGTGAGGGGTTCTGCCTCCATAGCCATTCAACCTGTCTTACTTGTCTCCTCTCTTTGTCAAAATCTAAGTTGAACCAGGACCTAGATTTGATTTTTCTAGGTCACTTTAGATTGGGAGGTGCCACTTGGTCAAGAACATCTTTGATCGCTGAGCTGTAGTGGGCAGTGAGATAATCTACAGGGTGAAGGAAAGGTTGCGAATGTAAATGGGTGCCGATCTTGGATTCCAGCTCTGTTGGTGGGATTTGTTTGATGTTTCTTGCCAAGTGTGTGGGTTTGTTGGATGGGGCTCTGTAGGATATGGGGTAGGCCTTGAGACTGAACATTATTGGACGGTGGTCCAACCAATTAATGGGCATGATGGATATGAATTGAGGCAAGCTCACTGCTAGTATTAATCGCATTTAGTGTAGAGCCTTTATTGTGAGTTGCTGGAGGTCATTTATTTCAAGAAGGTTTAATAGGTTATGGACTGTGGTGTCTTTTCTGTCATTCCAGTGTAGGTTGAAGTCGCCTAGGAACACCTCACTGGTGTCAGTTAGGGAGAACTATGTTATTAGGATGGTTAGTTCTTCTGAGAAGAGTGTGCAATCACCAGGGGGTGATAGATGGTGTGGGGTTTGGTAGGAGTGTTGCCCTTGGTTGTGAGTTTGACTCCGAGGTATTTGAAGGTCAACAAGTTCATGGTCTGGAGGGTGGGAAGCTGGGTTTCTTCTTTGTGGATGATCGCTGGCCCACCACCAGTTCGTCCTGGTCTGTCCTGTCTAACAATGGAACAGCCAGGTGGTGTGAGCAGGTCTAGTATATGGGTTGAGTGTTCGTTACGCCAGGTTTTGGTTAGGAATGCAATGTAGATTCTGTCAGCAAGTATAGTTTCAGCAATTTCTGTGGCGTGTTTAACTGCTGATCGGTAGTTCAGGAGCACGCATGTTAGGGAGCTAGGACAATTATTTATGAAGTGTAGTGTCTGGATAGTTGTATATTGAGTGGATGGTCTGGGCAATATGTTCGTTCGAGGGATTCTATTTGTGCTCATCATAGCAGGGATACTGGTAGGAGGCTTGAGGTCCACTTGCAGGATTTTTGTGATATATGATTCATTGAGTGATTCAGCTACCATAGAGGATAGGGGGTTGAGAGCTTGATAGGGTCTGTGGGGCAGGCGGCTCATGGGAATGGAGGTCTGGCAGGTGTGCTGGCTGTGTCTTGGAGATCCATTATGGGGAGTCCATTTCTCTATTCTTGGAGTGGGACTGTATGTTAACTTGGCCTGGATCATGAGGCCGTTTTTTACGTGTGAAATGTCTCTGGCTAAAGAATCAAGTTTTTCTTCTATTTGGCTCAGGAACAGGGTAAGCATGTTGGGGAGGCTTCTTTTTCTGTATCAGTGTGGACAGGTGGTAGGTCCAGGTCTATAGAAGGCAGGTGATCTTCTCTAGATGGGAGGATGGTGTCATTGAGTTTGGAAATGTAGAGGGTTTGTTTGAGCAGGGTGGGTTGTACTTTGGGAGACAGGATTGTGTTGGAGCAGGGCTCAGTGGTGCATGATCTAGAAATGGGGCTTGTACTATCGAGCCTAGTGTATGCCTCGGGGCTGTGTTTTGGTGTGACCGTTATCTATGGTGGGCGCAGTGGAGGTTGGATGAGTGCTTTCTTGACTAAGGCGTGTGTCAGGGTGTGCGGAAATGGTGTATAGTGAGACAGTGGAGTCCTGGAGGCATATAGGTTCTTGGTTAGGGGTCCGGGGTATTAGGATCGGAGTCGGTGGGGCACATGTGCTAACAAGTTGAGAAGTAACAAGAAGAGACAGTCAAAGATGGTGAGGTGATGGTCTGCCACTTGAATTAGAATATTCCCCATCCTAGATAGATATGAATATCTCCTCTGTAAAGCTTTGGGCGGGGGCAGAGGAGAGTTTAGTTCCACAGGGAGTTGGATTATTTTTGTAATATGTAGATGGAGAAGGAAGATGTTTCTCCATTTTTCACGGCATTTTTAGTAGAAAATGAAGTCAGTTTCCTTATTGCTCTTACTCGCTCTGTAGTAAGTATTGACTATTTTTCCAGAAGTAGTTTGAGTAGGTGTTGTTTGAAATTTTGTGTGCATTATTTGAGAGATTATTTTTATATTTCATACTCCATGAGTTGGAGCTGTATCTCTTGAGTGCAGTGATGCAGGGTTCATGGTAGGGGTGGGTCATCGCAGCTGTTCCTTATAGTCGGGTCCTTGTCAAGATGAAGGCAGAATACTGTGTATTATGTCCAAATGACTGGGTTTATGGGTCAGTGTTCTGGAGGGCCTGGCTTAGCGTCGTAAGAGCAAACTAGAGATTGGTTATTAGGATGATAGCTTATGTCTGGGGTTCGTATAAGCTTCCAATATCCTGTTCAGGCTGTGATTAGAGTGGGGTAGGATACAATTGTGTAAATTAGAGATGCTTGCCAGGATGGGTATATTCTGGTAAGTGACTGGAGTAGTTTGCCAGGTAAAAGTAGTTTAATTATACCTGGGGAGATCACATGGCTGTCCCTTGTTAGCTATACGTTGGTTTCACTCTTAATACTGTATAGAGGGAACCATCAAACTAAAATGGCTGCTCTTTGTTAGTCCTATTTTTATTACACTTATCTTCGGTGTTTGAGCCTTCTGGTAGTCCTCTTTTTAATTTGATTATTTGGATGGAGGGGGGCGGTGCTTAACTACATGTTTGAACATGTCTCCAGGACCTTGTCCTATCCTTGGGTTTTTATCCTCCTGATTCTGAATAGTGCCATAAAATATAAAAGTGCTTCAACTGTGGAATGATCCTGACTCCCTCACTCTCTATGAGTAGGAAAGTGTCTTCGGGGAGGGGGATCATGGTCGCGTGTGTGTGGTCCTGAGGGCACGCTCCTGTGTTTCAGGAAAGGGCTCTCCCTCAAGTTAGAGTGCAGGGCAGCCATGTGGGGGGAACAGGCACCTCACCACGATTATGTTCCCATCAGCAGCAGATGGAATCCAGCGAGACGGCATCGGCTCTTGAACACTAAAGTGCTCCGAGAGCAGTGCCTCTCATGTGCTTTTATTTCTCTTGTTCCTGCCTTTCTTTGTACTATATCCCCCGCATAAACAAGTCTCGTCATGAGTTTCTCATTAAAGTACCGGCTTTATTTTTAAAAGCAAACACAAGGAGATGATGGACGGAGCACTGAAACTTTTCAAACACTCACCCCCAGTCACAGATCTGGGTTGAATCCATCATCGTTCTTTAGCTCACTTCGCCACCCCAGTTCAGACACAGCTATATGCAAATCAGTCTTCACCATGTGCCTCATGGAAACAGTCCAGCCCGAACTGCCAAGCCATGTCTTCCCTGGACCGGAAATAAGCAACCTGGGACCAGTTTCAGGGTAACATCCCTCTTCTGCCAGACTAGCTTGAATCCAGTGGCAAAGTGAGCAAGGACCCACGTCTGGGCATACCCTGCCAACTTAGGACAAACAAAGCAAACACAAGGAGATGATGGACGGAGCACTGAAACTTTTCAGACACTCGCCCCCAGTCACAGATCTGGGTTGAATCCATCATCGCTCTTTAGATCACTTTGCCACCCCAGTTCAGACACAGCTATATGCAAATCAGTCTTGACCCTTTGCCACATGGGAACAGTCCAGCCCGAACTGCCAAGCCATGTCTTCCCTGGACCGGAAACAAGCCTCCTGGGACTGGTTTCAGGGTAAAACTTCTCTTCAGCCAGGCTAGCTTGAATCCAGTGGCGAAGTGAGCAAGAGACCTAAGTCTGGGAATACCCTGCCAACTTAGGGCAAACAAAGCAAACACAAGGAGATGATGGACGGAGCACTGAAACTTTTCAGACACTCTCCCCCAGTCACAGATCTGGGTTGAATCCATCATCGTTCTTTAGCTCACTGCGCCACCGCAGTTAAGACACAGCTATATGCAAATCAGTCTTGACCCTGTGCCTCATGGGAACAGCCCAGCCTGAACTTCCAAGCCATGTCTTCCCTGGACCGGAAAAAAGCATGCTGGGACCAGTTTCGGGGTAACACCCCTCTTTAGCCAGGCTAGCTTGAATCCAGTGGCAAAGTGAGCAAGGGACCCACGTCTGGGCATACCCTGCCAACTTAAGGCAAACAGAAGGAGATGATGGACGGAGCGCTGAAACTTTTCAGACACTCAGCCCCAGTCACAGATCTGGGTTGAATCCATCATCATTCTTTAGCTCACTTCGCCACCCCAGTTCAGACACAGCTATATGCAAATCAGTCTTGACCCTGTGCCTCTTGGGGACAGTCCAGCCCGAACTGCCAAGCCATGTCTTCCCTGGACCGGAAACAAGCATCCTGGGACCGGTTTCGGGGTAACAAGCCTCTTCAGTCCAAGTTTTTCCCTCGTTCATGTCAATGTACACCTCTTTCCAAGGAATTGATCTGGATTGGCTGTTCGGCTGGCCATGAGCCAGTGAAAAAGCACTCAGTAACATTTGGCATCAATGACCTAGAAACAGACAAAGTTGGAAAATGCTATTTCTATAGTTTACCAATTGACAATTGATATCTTAGCCTGGGAGGCCCAACTCATGGGCTTGTAACACAATTGGATATCTCAACTCCCTTTTAGTTCAGGCTGTCCCAAACGCCCTTTCTTCACAATAGTGTGCCCAATACACACAGCCGTTCCTCGAGCAGAAAGTACAGTGGTTAGACAGTGTATACAGTTTCAGGAGTCATTATTGCAGGTATTTTCCAGGATTAGTTTTCCAAAATTATCAAAGGAGTAACTAGCTAACATCTGTCAAAATCCTAATAACATCATAACAACAACAGATCTCATAACACTCATGTTTTTTTATATCTGACACAATTGAACACCATGATTTATATACGATCTTATTGATGAAATCTTATCAATATCTCACTGGCAATACATTGACTTGGTTCTACTCAATGGATTGTTCTACATCAGAAAGTTTACAACATTCACCCTCAGTGATGGTCTAGAAATTATCAGTTAAACATCCCTCTCTTTCCACAAAATCCAATCTTTACTTTCCTTTAATATGCTAAAAGCAGTTATTAGCAAGTCCTTTAGGAGACTATCTCCATTCACTTCATATACCATTGCCTAACTGAAATAAAGACTTTGTAAAAGAAATTACAGTGTTCATTGCATCACAACAAATAAGCTGCTCCACCAACATAATTATTGGAGATTTCAATACATTTGGAAATCAACAAGATTATCCCTTTTGCAAATTTGTGAAACTCCTTTATAACAACAACCTAGAACAGATAGCTTCTCTTTCAAGGTAGACAAAGGGAAATATGCTCAACTTAATAATATCCCCAAAAAGCAACACCAAGTATATGGTAAGTCAGATAATTTGGATGAGATTGGTCAGCTCACTGTTGTGTACTCTTCGAAAATAAGCCACATCAAACAATTCTGAAAATGAAACAATATACTAAAAGTCATTCTAAAAGATCTTTTATGTGTTACTGTTGAGGCGCTAACATCTTCTCCACACGCTCTATAAATCCACATATAATAATAATAATTATTATTATTATTATCCATTCCAAACGTTGCCCGACCTGTAATGTAAACTCGGAAATGTGCTATATAGGAAATCCATCCTAGAAATTACTAACAAAACTAGGTCTCATACAAATTATAAATAAATGCCATAAACATTTCAAATCCATGGTTTTCAAGAGGTTCTAGCACCAAAAGGAAAGATCCAAGATAACTGGAAAGAAATAGAGAACCAAAATGTCTAACTCAATAAGTTAAGAAAATTACAAGGAATGGACAAACATGATATAATTACCACAGAAGCAATCTTTCTACACAAAAGATATAAAACAATGTAAATAAACTAAAAGAAATATTTAAAATTGTAATGTACAACACCAAGGGCCTGAGTATGATTCAGGCAGGGTGGAAATCCGATATTGAATTTGGCTCATCCCAATCATAGGTGTCCCAGATTTTTTGCACCTGGTTTTCCCGGGGGCGGGTACACACAATTTGACTTTACTGGTCAGAAATTCTGGCAGGTAAAAACGTGCAGCTTCAGTTGCAAAAGCAGCCAAGCTTTGTCCCCGAGTCATGACTATCTTTTTTTTGGGGCATAAGGGGGAGCATGCAATTCTTCCGCTGCCATGACTATTGTTTCCTTTGCTCCCCTACCCTCTCAAACCACTTCACACCCCTTGCCTCACATCAGGCCCTTTCCCCACAGATTAACTCTCCCCACAGATTAACTTGCTTAAAACAGGTGGTTACATGTGTGTGCTAAATCCCCTTTTTATAGGAAATATGTGCTGCATTCTGCATGGTAATTCCATATCTGCAAAGTTATTGAGAGGTTTAACTCATAGTTTCACAAAAAGAAAATATTACCATATAACTTAAGGGGTAGGACATTTTACTCCTTTTTTTTAGGTTTCTTTTTATTTAACAGTCATCGACAGAAGATATACAGTACAGAGGATGCAATACATTCTTACTTGGCGAAAACAATGAGTAACATCTCTTTGCGACAGTACATTACAAGGACAGGTTATGGGGTAGGGGAATCATCCTGGTCAATGCTACGTGGTGGGCTGCAGATATCCCCTCAGTAGGAGTTCCACGGGCTCCAGATTCTGGACCATTTTTTGGGGCAACCTCGGGCCGTGTAAACAGTCTTTTCTCTATACATGCACCAGTCGAGGTCTGTTTTCCAGGCCTCCACTGAGGGCGGTTGTGCCGCTCCCCACAATTGTGCAATATTCCTCTTTGCCACCATTAATCCCAACGTAACCCATTGTGTGTGGTAGCTGTTCAGATCAGTGGGTTCCCAAACATTCAGGAGGCATCTACGTGCGTCTGGGCGGAGGATTAGCGTGAGTACTTCACTTAGTATATCGTGTATTTGTCGCCAATAGGATTGTATGTGTTCGCATTCCCATAATATGTGCAAGAATGTACCCTCTTGGCCGCATCTTCGCCTACATTCTCCTCCCTCTGCTCTGCCCATTTGCACCAGGCAAGGCCCCGTGATATATATTCTATGGAGAATCTTGAGTTGTACTAGCCTGAGTCTAGCTGAGATTGCCACCACCCTCGGGGAGGAGACCGCCTCTTGCCACTCTTCATCGTCCAGTTCAATGCCATCCCTTATCCATTTTTCCCGTAGGGGTTGGAGGGGGTCTGCCATATTATTGATCAGTTTCTTATCGGTCAAAGGTATGGTTTTCTCAGGCAGGTGACCATCGAGCAATCTATCTTCCAACGGAGAGGAGTCAGGGGGGAGGACCCTCTAGGGAGGTGCGATTGAAGTGCGTGGCGGACCCACAGGTATCGGAAGCGCTCTGAGTCAGCCAATGTATGCTGTTGCTGAAGAGAGGCAAATGTCTTCACTTCGCCCCTCTCCCACATATCTTTAATTTGTGAAATCCCAATGAGGTCCCACCTATCAAATCCCTTCGACTTCCACAGGTTACCCAGCTTTTCGGAGTCCCATAGGGGGGTTGCCAACGTAAGTTTCTGTCCCCGGCCTAGGGTTTTAGTGGCGGCGTGCCAGATGTGGACCGCGTGTTTAGTTGGGCCCGTCAGTGGGTATCGGTTGGGTTTTGAGTAGAGTGCCCTGTTGTAATTCCCTCCTGGAAGGAGCCACCTGTTCATGAGAAACCCGGGATCATCAGGGTGACCATATGTACCATGATTGATCCATATGTACCATGATTGATGGCCGCGAGCTGCGCCGCCCAGTAGTATTTTTTGATATCAGGGAGGCCAATTCCCCCGTCATACCAATTCAACGTGAGTTTGTTCAACGCAATGCGAGGCTTCCCGGCCCATAGCAAATCTCTCTAGAGGCCCTCAATTTCTTTAAAGTAAGTCAATGGGACAGTGTCTAGTGAGTTCTGCAAAACATATAGGAAACGGGGTAATGACATCATTTTGAAGAGAGCCGCTTTGCCTAGTAGCGAAAGAGGAAGCGTTTTCCAACTGGCTATATCGCGCTTAAGCCTCTGTAGTGGCGGGAGAAGGTTGTGGTTAAAACAGAGTGTTGGATCTAAGGAGATAAAGATTCCCAAATATTTGAAGCCCACTGAGCTAGTTTGAATTGGACAGTCTCGTGGTGGAGAAGGAGGGTCCCCTTTGAGGACGTATAGGAGGGACTTACCCCAGTTAATGGAGAACCCGGAGTACCTGCCAAATATTGCCAGGATATTCAGGACTACAGCTAGGGACCTCCTGGGAGAGGCCAAGTACAATAGTATGTCATCTGCGTAAAACGAAATACGCTCTTCCCAGTCAGGGGACCAACGCAGACCTCGTACTACTGGGTCCCTCCGAATCCATGCCGCCAAAGGCTCCAAGGCTAGGGCAAACAGAAGAGGGGAAAGAGGACACCCCTGACGGGTACCCCGACTCAGCGCGAATGTATCTGACTTTTTATTATTGACCACGACTTGTGCCATGGGCTCTCAGTACAAGAGGCGCATCCACTGAGTGAAGCCCGGACCAAACCCCATTTTGGCAAGCACTGCCAAAAGATATGGCCATTCGATAGTATCAAATGACATGGTTGCATCTAATGACACAATTATAGCTGGTTCTTGGATAGTGGCTCCTCTACCCAGGACCCCATGCACTCTGCGCAGGTTCAGCGCCGTGTTGCGGTGTGGCATAAAGCCTGACTGATCAGGATGTACGAGGCCCCCAATTATTTTGACTAGGCGATTGGCAAGGAGCTTGGCTAAAATTTTAGGCTCCGCGTTTAGTAGTGAGATCGGTCTATATGAGGCGCAGTCAGTCTTGGGTTTACCCTCCTTATGGATGGCGACTATTGTAGCCACCCTTTGGTCCTTGCTTTCATCAAATATGGCTTTTAAATACGGGGCTAATTTGTCAGGCCTGAGTTTATACAATTCAATGGGTATCCCATTGGGACCAAGGGCCTTCCCTGAGTGTAGTGATCTAATGGCCTGCGCTATTTCGTCTGTCGTCAAATCGCTTTCTAAGAAGTTACGGTCTTCTTCGGACAGCGTGAGGAGCGCTATGTCTTGTAGTAATTCGTGAGAGTCATCCTCAGTATAGGGTGCGACGATCGTGTACACCGCACTGAAGTGGCTGGCAAACTGATTTACGATATCTTGTGGATCAGTTATAGAAATACTACCTGCACCCCTGAGTTCCGGAACTAAGCAACTTGCCCATTCCTTCTTATCGAGCTATGCGATCAGTTTCCTGGCCTTATCTCCCAGGTCGTATATTCTGCCCAATTTTTCTCTCCCTAGACTTTTGGCCCTATCAGTTGCCAGAGCCTTGTAATCGTCTTGTTTAAGGCGTAGCAAGTGTAGTTTCTCTGGTGTAATCCCAGCTTCCAATTCCTTTTCTAGCCGGTCGATCTCTACCTCGATTGCTGAGATCTCTTTTTGTCTGTCTTTTTTCATCCCAGCTATTAACGACAGAGCTTGTCCCCGTACTACTGACTTAAAGGCTGCCCACAGGGTCTGGGAGGAGTCCACCGTCCCCTCGTTTTCTTGGAAGTAGTTATCTATGGCCTTGACGAGGTCTCTACGGATTAAAGGGTCCCGGAGATACCACGGGTTGATGGGGGCAATTTTCCCCACTCTTTCCTGGCTAAGGACTATTTGCACCCACACCGGGGAATGATCGGAGATGCCCCTAGCTAAATGTTTGATTTCGTGGATATGAGTGACTTGCGAAGCGGGGACTAGGATGTAGTCTATACGGGAGAGGCTGTGGTGGGCTCCGGAGTGGAAAGTGTGTTGGATTATTTCTGGGTTGTATGTCCTCCACCCATCAGCTAGCCCCAGAGCCCCGAGGAAGTCAGGCAGCCATCGAGAGGATGGTCCTGTCTCGTGTGGAGGGTGGCGGTCTAACGTGCCCGAGGCCACTGAGTTGAAGTCGCCTCCAATCACCAGGAGACCTTCTGGTAGTGAGAGTAAGATAGTGCCCAGGTCTTGAAATGTGGTATTTTGCAGGCCAGGAGGTATGTACACTGACATGAGTGTTATGGTGTGTCCCTCCCAGAGACCCTTGACTCCTATGTACCTGCCCCGATCATCCGTCCATGTGGAACTCATGGCAAGGGGGAAGGAGTTTCTTACCATAATGCCAACACCCCGTGAGCTGGTCGTGAAACCCGCATGTGCCACCATTTTGTAACCCCATCTATGCAACGCTTTGCAAGAGTTTCCCACCAGGTGCGTTTCCTGAAGCATGATAATGTCAGCGGCTTGCCGTTTAATATACTGCAGGACGGCACTGCATTTGACCTTGTCCCCAAGCCCGTTGACATTTCAGCTCAGTATTTTAGCACTTTTGTCCCACTGTGCACTCATTGAATTTGAAATAATTCTTAGCATCCTCTGTATCTATGCCAGCGTGTCTTGTCGATGTTAAAACCATAACATTAAACAACTGTAAACCCCGACCCAACAACCCCCCTCCCTGCTTCCCTGCACTCTGGGTGTGGAACTGCCCATTGTAGAACGTGCAGAGTGCCTGTCGCCCAGTTAGTGAACTAAAAGAAGAAATATAGGGGGTGCCACACTCCGTCCCCCTGTCCCCCCCTCCCTGGTCACTGCTATGTAATTCCCAAGGCGAGTCATATCCCACTGGTCTGAGTTTAGTTACTGGAAGAAGACCCTCATCAGGTCTAGTCAATTACGGGTCCCTTGTACCTTTGAACACAGTTGAGGACTCAGTTCGACCGAAAAAAGGACCCATCCCCCTCTCAAGTCCCACTCATCCTTTTGGCTGGGTTTCTGATTTGTCGCTACGGCCAAGATGGTTATAGTCTTGTTCTGCCCGGCTCTCAAGCCATTCAGCAGCTGCTTCCAGTTGTTCAAAGAACCAGGCTCGTCCCTCTGCCTCCACACGAAGTCGTGCCGGGAACAGCATCGCATATTTAAACCCTCTCTCTCTGAGTTTCTTTTTAACCATCAGGAAGGATCTCCTCTGCCTCTGCCATTTTACTCCTTTGATATACGGAATATTGTTGTAAGAATATTGTCTGTCGTAAATGTCATGTCCTAAGTAGTGTTTACAAAAGTATTGCATAACTAGAGTTAAAAATGGAAAATCTACCTTCAATGGAACAGTATTTTTGTAAATGATATTTAGGCCACAATATATACGTTAGACATTATTCTGGTAAAGATATTCTGAAATAAAACCACCCCTGTAGGCAAGAATAAAGTTAAAGCTTCACTTTCAAAGAACTCAAACTTCAACAACTGTATATGTCCACTCCACCCTAAACACATGAGTAGGTGCCAGAAATCTGAGAAGTAAAAACGTTTTTCAACTAGAATAACAAATATTACAAACCCACTTACTTGTGATTCAGCATCTCAGGGCTACTCCTTTGTTGTTAAATTCTCTCTCTAAAGGCCTGAGATTCCTGAAAACGTTCATCTCTTTCTGAAAAGAAAAAAAACCCGCTTTTATGTGTTTTTCACCTGAATGTTTCATTCCTGCCCTTTCTAGTCCTTGATGACAGATAAAGCACAAATGACCCCTTTTCTGGAGATACTTTACATTCCTTGCTCTATCACCCATGCTCTCTTTTATCATACAACATGAAGTCTCTCTGAGGCAGGTCTTGTTTTTTAGGTCTTGCTAGACAGAACAGCTATCGCTATACCTTATGTGAGGAACTAAAAAAGATCTTTCAGAGTACTACTTGAGAGGGGCTTAGACTATTCAGCTTATACTTAGTACTGAAGGACTGATTTGGTTATGATGGCAAACCAAAGATCATGGTCTTGGGCGTGGTCTTTTTATTATGAAATGATATGATAAAGGCAGTAGGTCTGAGGATTTTACTGTGAAAAGCATAGGTAAACATCAATTCATTTGAGGGTGCATTCTTATACTCTGAATGGAATCCTGTAGAGAAGGATTTTGTTATATCACCCCTCACAGATTACTGTAGTAGGTAAGGGTTTTGGAGTTGGTTGCCCCCTGTGGTAAACCATGCATTTTGGAGAGTTGATCTATGAGAATCTTTGTTAGGCCTGTTTAGGAGAGATAGTATTTTGCTTAGCCAGCTGTCATTTTGTATAACTTTGTAATTTTATGACTGTGCGTCTGATGGTTGCGCCATGGGAAAGTTTACCTTCAAAACAGGAGGCCAAAGTTACTTATGGGCCTGATTGGTGCACTGGCAAAGCTATGTCCAGTGTCATAGGTCTGATCTGTTTATCATGAAAAGTTATGAGAAAGGTCGAAGGGCTAGTTTATTTACTGTGAAAAAGCATTTGATAAAGTCAGCATGCCTTTATCAGTGAGATGCTATCACATTGTGCTACAGGTTATAGACAGGTCATTTGTTACATGTAATCTCACAGAATGCTCTAGCAGGCAAGGGATTTAGTGTTAACCACCAACTCTGGCAAACCGTGAGAGTTTACATTGGGACGATTGTTGTTAGACCCTAGTGAGAGGGGTTGTATATTGTTTCGCAAACTGTAAGTTTGTACTTATTTCTAATTTTATAACTACATGCATAATGGTTGCCAGTTTATGGACACTTTTGCAGGTCTGTATTGGTTATAGTTTCAAGACAGTGCTAAAGCTTATAGGCCTTATCAGGCCACTGGGAGAAGCTATGTTGAATGTCTTAGGTTTGATCAGTTTTTAATGAAAAGGAATGGCAAAACAGATTGGCCTGATTTATTTATTGTGTAGAGCATGTATTAAAAGCAATAGGCTTTTAAGAATGGATTGTTATTACATTGTGCTAAAGCTTGTCAGCAGGTATTTTGTTATATGGAATATTGCAGATGACTATAGTAGGCAATGGTTTTTGGGGTTTTTGACCCACACAAACAAACCATGGAAATAGAAGATTTGCACTATGATAATCTTTATTAAGCAGACCCCCCAGGATATTACGGCATAGATTTGCAAATTTAGCGGCACAAAAATTGAAATTTAGCGGCACAAAAATGAAAATTTTGCGGCATTATTCGGCACTTTATTTTATTCTTAATCATTCCTTTTCAGCCCTAAATCAATGGAACCTGTTTTAGCAGAGTATTCCACTTTGAAATAGGCATGTTTAAAGTTTCTGCAGCTCTACGGAAGCACAGCTCCAATCAACTAACCTCGTGGGAGGGGGGCGTATTTCTCCCTGGAATGTTCTAGGGCCCATGTATGCACCACTTTCACCACTCCCTGGTTTCAGTCACACAGCTCCCTTCACTCTCTGGTTTAAGTCACGCAGCCCATTTCTCTCTCTGGTTTAAGTCACGCAGCCCATTTCTCACTCTGGTTTCAGTCACGCAGCTCCCTTCACTCTCTGGTTTCAGTCACGCAGCTCCCTTCACACTCTGGTTTCAGTCACGCAGCTCCCTTCACTCCCTGGTTTCAGTCACACAGCTCCCTTCGCTCCCTGGGTGCAGTCACACAGCCCCCCCTTCGCTCCCTGGGTGGTCACCCAGCCCCCCTTCGCTCCCTGGGTGCAGTTACACAGCCCTCCTTCGCTCCCTGTGTGCAGTTACCCAGCCCCCCTTCGCTCCATGGGTGCAGTTACAGAGCCCTCCTTCGCTCCCTGGGTGCAGTCACCCAGCCCGCCTTCTCTCCCTGGGTGCAGTCACACAGCCTCCTCTTGTATCGCCTGCACTGACTCCCTTTTATGGGTAGTGCTGACAGGACAGACATCTCGCAATAATCATCCTTCAGAACCAGGTTCCCCAGTTCCAAATTTGGCAGCCCTGACCATGGTGTCACATCCTCTCCCCCACTAAACACCATACTGCCCCAATGAGAGCAACTCGCACTGCTGTCAACTACAACCCAATTGTGCCCCGCTATAAACACCTGGATGCGGCTCAATTTAACAGCCAAATATGGTGTACGCAGAGGCTACAGTGGCCTCGATTATAGTTTGTAATGCTGACAAGAATATAGATCAGGGTAGACGGTACTGGCTTATAAACATCACCGGACATAAAACACAGTTGTGGACAATACCTTAAGAAGGGGCCGCTTGTATCAGCAAACTTAGAGGTATTCTGACCTCCTTCATGCGTGGGCTTGGCACAGGAAAAGCAGCATATGCCAGGATACAACAGACACCGGCAACAGGTTCTCGATATAACTTTTTTGTTGGCACCTCAGGTTGCAAAGGTAGAAAACAATTACCTAAACAGATAGGCCAGGATTTTGGTTAGTTTTGTAATGTAATGTAGGAGGGATTATATAATGTGCGTAATATGCCTGGAACAAATAGGTGGAGTGTGGCAGACACGCTATTACATTTCTGCCATTAATTATATTCGAAACATTTGCGAAATAATTGCTTGTGCCTGGTATTATTTTTAAATATCGTGTTCCTTCTTGATTCCAAAGAAGGGGTAGTTTTGATGGGTGACTTCTGTACAACTCCTACGCCCAGCAAAGAAAACCACAATAAAACCCAACACTCCAAATCTGCTATTTTTAATGTGAGTGGGACAAGATATTACTTTGCTGTGATGAAAAACTCCTGCCAAATAACTTTTGAAGCCTGCAGAACGTATGGAGATATGCAGCATACTTCAATGGAAGCTTGAAAATCAATCGTGGATTTCATTGTGTCAATTCTGAATGCTTCACTGATGTACGTGGGTGGCCTATGCAAATATACAAGAAAATCGGGCAAGTATGAGTCGTGTCAAGTTTCACAACTACGTTGCACCTTTAAAACCTCACACCTGCCAAACATCACATGGACTGTTAATTACCGGCGGCGTGGGTGCTAGGATGCAATATGTTGGCTCAACAGTGTAGGCCACTGTTGTATCAAAGACCCACACAAGTGCTTCCATGTACTTTTGAATGTAAATAAACAGTGACCTTTTTTTGCGGCCGGTTTGGTAAATATCGCGGCCATCGCGCTTGCCAGCTAATTTCGCGATTTTTTTGTGAATCGCAAAATGCTGGAGGGTCTGATTAAGCTCTGTTAGCAGGGGCTTTATATATATTTTTGACAATCTAAAGTGAGCGTCCTCTGGGAGTTTTAAAATCTAGTTACACAGTATTGCTTCACAGACAACGTTTTCATTCATTCAACAATCCTTAACCATTCAATCAAGAGTATCACTGTAAACACCAATGATCTATGTGTTGGCACAGAAACCTACAAATGATGCATTGAAATGCTGACTTTATTAAAATTGTAATACAAAATAAAATAAAAAGATTTCATATGAAGAGAAAAGCATAAAACAATGAATCAACAATATCACAATATATTCATAAAAATTACAACACGAGAGATAATAAAGACATTACATTTTTGACATTGGGTACCACAACCAGAGCCAGAGATCTATACACAACCACCCCAATGTTTCAAAATTCATCAATATTTGGGGTGAATTGGGAGCGGTGGGTTTATGGTGAACGGGCGTCGACGCGTTTCGAAGGTATAGTATTGTTGGACCTTCTTTATCAAGACTCTAAACGATTGTACTCTCGGTGGTTAAAATATCTACAATGCAAATACAAATCGATCAATACTAAAAACTGAAATACAAATAAATACATTTCATAAGAACAAACCAACATTTATCATAAACATCATTGTTGCTCTCGTTTGTGCCATTCTTTCAAAACAAAGAGAAAGAGAGAACAAGAAGAGGCATCTATAGTTTGTGATACCAACACATCAATCCACTTGGTCCCCACAGTGCTCTCATTACATCCATGCCATATATTCTACTCCTAATTCACCACCTAGTACATGAACATCCTCTTGTACACACCAATCTACTGTCAATATCAGAGACAGCGCTTACCTATGGTACATATTTCTTTGAAACCAAAGCGCTAATTGGCCACTTGTTACGTAGGTCCCAATATCTATATGGGTGAACCAGAACTGGTTTCACCTGCTGAGAGACCACATGAAAAAACAAGCAAAGATAATGTCTTTTTATTTCAGTGGTAACCACAATTAATTATTAGTGGTTTCAATTTATTGACTAAATACGGTTATATAAGTAAAATACCCTACTTACTGATATATATTTTATAAGGTGAAAGCTCTTTTGTACATTTAACAGTGTTTCATCATGCCCAGTTAGAGAATACACTGAACTGTTTTTGATCTACAAATAGAAAAACAAGGCACTCATGATCTTATAGACACATCAGAAGATTCTATAGTTCTAGTAGTCCTTATTCATATTAAAGACTATAGTTCACCCACCTCAGGTCAACTCATAAGGTTTAACCTCTAACCGAATTCCCTTCGTGCACGGTGGTTGTGAATCCGAAATTCCAGTCTACACAAAAAATGAAAAACCTTATTGTACCATTTACAGTTATTCACTAGATCGATGCTTAAGGGCATGGTAAATCACTTACTTTTGAATTTACACGTTTGTTCTTTGGGTCCTTTTGATTATGTTCCCCTTTCAAAGACTGTTAAAAAAACGGGATGATTATTATCCTTGTGATATTTTAAAGAGGACCTACACCGCTACAAACTCACTACTTAGAAAGGTTTGTGACCCCTGACCCCTTTATAGGCTGTAAAGGAACCGAGTTAATTGTTGCCCTTGCGGTGTTTTAAAAGTGAACCGGGATCATTATTGTCCTTACGATGTTTTTTTATATAAAAAAATGCAAACCGGAAATTATTACCCTTATGATGATTACAAAAGTGACCCAAGCGGCTGCCAACTTACTCCATTGAGGAGTTAGCAGCCCACCCCGTCATGTTCTATAGAACGGCTCTGTTCCCAATGAATCATCATCCGGCAAAAAACTGTCAGTTTTCTTTTCGTGTTGGAAGCCTTACAGCACCCCTAGGACCGCTTGTCTCTGACTCGGGTTCCTATGCTACTTAAAACTCCCCCTGCCCACGTTCCTGATTTATTGCTTACCTCGTGCAGAGAACCGGCGTGTCTTCTAGGCTTCCGTCTGTTTATATGCGGCTAAAAACGCTGAGCCGATACGGTCAGCTGTTTAAATAGTCCCAATTGGATTGTACGACATTCACGTTAGCGTGAGAGACACGTAACTCGCGTCTTCACGCTACACAAGTCGGTCATTTTTTCAACCTGTTGCCTAAACAATGAAAACTTTATAAGAACTCCACGCTACACAAGTCGGTCGTTTTTTCAACCTGTTGCCTAAACAATGAAAACTTTATAAGAACTCAATTATTGGACCTTGTACTCCCTCAATGAAAGGGTTTATTTTAAAGTACTAAACTCCCATAGGGCAATAAAATTTGTTCCTAATAAGACACCCAGATACAAAAAAAAGGGGAAACCTTTTTATGTCATTCCAGAACCGAAATAATTGTAAGTACAAAACGATACGTTTTTGATGCAGGGTACACATTCCTAGCTACATTAATAAAGGAACATAGCTCCATTGGGAGACCCACCTAACTCAGTTATGTGATGTGATGATTAAGAATGACCAATATTCTATCCTAAGTTCTCCAAACAGCTATTGACAGAATAAAATAAACGATACATTTTTGATACAGGTGCCATTACTCGCTCCATTGACAACGGTACATTGCTACAGATGGGAGCCTCAAGTCATGTAATATTGCAGCCCGATGGTTACAGATGACCAATATTATACTATCAGTCATCCAGGCAACATACAGAAATGAAGTTACCTACCCCTATTCTAAACAGAGATCATGCTCCCCTAGGACGCAATACTATGAAATGATAGACATCCAATCTTCTCTAGAGTTCAGGCCATTCTGAACAGTGTTGAATTTACAGATATACCACTGTTCCCTCAATTTCCTTTTCTTATCCAAATCTCCTCCTCCTCTTCTATTGCCTGAAATTTTTTCCAATATGAACCACCGTAGATCATTGCAACTGTGGTTCAGCTTGGAGAAATGTTCTGTCAGAGGTGCATTCTCTTTGTTTGTTCTGAGTGCTGATTTATGTTCCAACACCCTTATTCGCAGTTCACGGCTGGTTTCTCCCACATACCCTAAACCACAAGGGCATATAATGAGATAAATCAGGTTTTTACTGTGACAGTTGTTCAAACTGTTGCAAATAATCTCTTGGCCATTAAGATTAAGCTTCTTTCCTACCATACAGTGTTCACATATAGAACACTTTCCACATTGGTAGTTGCCTACAGCTCTAGTGCCATGAAGTGTGGTTTGAGAATCCTTTTTACAATCCCTGTAGGTGTTCACCAGGTAATTCCCTTATATTCTTATTTCTCCTAAATGCAAAAAGGGGTTTATCTAGTATCACTTCCTGACCATCATTTAGGATCTTCCAATTTTTGTTCACAATGTTCTTAATTTTGTTGCTACTTTCAGAGAATTGACTTACGAACACTAATTTGTCTGTCTTCGCTTCGAGGTTTCTGGTTCTATTTTGATCTAGCATGTAGTCACGATCATAATATTTTGCTCTCTTGTACGATTGATTGATCAATTTCCTGGGATAACCTCGATCCTTTAGTTTTAACTTAAGCACATCTGAATGTCTATTGAAATCTGCCATAGAGGAACAATTTCTACGAAGTCGTAGAAACTGACCAAAGGGAATATTATCCCTTTGAGCTTTCGGGTGGAAGCTCTCGTAGTGTAAAAGAGTGTTTTTGTCGGTCGGCTTGGTGTAAAGCTCCACGGATAGGCTCCCACTGTTATCCTTAATGCAGATGTCTAAAAAATTAATTTTCTCCTTGCTATATTGTGCTGTGAACTTCAAATTGGGGTCACCCAGATTGAGCCACATGATGAACTCCTCTAGCTCCTCTTGACTGCCTTCCCAGATAAAAACTATGTCATCAATGAAGCGGCGCCACAAACTCACGTTCTCGAAGAAAGGCGCCGCCTCATTGAAGACATGCTTAACTTCAAACTCCCCAACATAAAGGCAGGCCAGACTGGGAGCACAAGTGGCTCCCATGCTGGTCCCCTTTACTTGTTGGAATAAGTCCTCTTCAAATAGGAACAAATTATTTTTTAACACCATTGTGATACAACTCAGGATAAACTCCATGCTGCCACCATGGAGATCTGTTCTTTCTAACAGTGACCCTACTACTTTAATAGTATCATCCTGGGGTATGTTAGTGTATAAAGCTTCAATATCAAGGGTGACCAAATATTGGGTCACCCTATTGAAGATCTTTCCTTCAAAAATTGAGATGGCGTGTGCGGAATCTTTAAGGTAGGATACTTGCTGTTGCACTAAAGGCTTAATGAAGCAATCCGCAAATTTGCTTAATGGTTCGAGGAGAGATCCAATGCTGCTTACAATTGGCCTCATTGGTGGATTGTTCTGGTTCTTATGGACTTTGGGGAGTCTGTATATGGCTGGAGTAATTGGAGAACCATTACACAGAAACCTATACTCATCCTCGCATATCCAACCCTCATTTTTAGCTCTATTCAATAGTACCTCAATTTCTTTTTTAAGCTTATCTATCCTATTATGTGGAATTTTGGTGTAATGTTCTGGTACTTCCAAAAGTTCCAACATCTTCTTCCTATAGTCCTCTGCATCAAATATCACAACCCCACCCCCTTTATCGGCGGGTTTTAAAGTGATACTACTGTCATTTTGCAGGGATCTCAGTGCCTCTCTGTGGGATTTTGATAGGTTATTGTTCATATTCCTCTTATTGTTGGGACGATCAAGAATGTTCCTAAGTTCTATTTCTGTTACTCTCTGAAAAATCTCAATGTTCTTATCCAACGAGTTCAGAGATGGTGTAAACGTAGATTTTGGCTTAAGGCCTGACACATTGGCGGACGCTGGACACTCTCTATTCTCAAAAAACTTCCTTAATCTCACTTTTCTAAAAAATGCTTTTAAGTCTTTTTCAAATTCAAATGTATTAAGTGCCGCTCTAGGAGCAAAACTAAATCCTTTCTCAAGAACTTGTTTTTCTATGGTGGATAAGGTTCTACCTGAAAGATTGATAATTGGAAATTTGTTTACCTCCAATATCTCTGATTGCGTGTCTTTAGGTAGCCTTGCTGGGGATGGTTCCCGCCTTGATCCTGTTGGGGGTAATTCCTCCCTTGACCCTGTTGAGGGTAAGTCCTTCCCTGATCTCCCCCGTGGGTATTCCGGAAATTTCTCTGGCCCCTCCTTTGTCTTTGGCCTAAAAAAGACTCATGTTCTAAATTAGTCTCTTCTCTGCTTTGTTGATCCCTTTTATCTTTGCTTGTTTTTTCATGTGGTCTTTCAGCAGGTGAAACCAGTTCCGGTTCACCCATATAGATATTGGGACCTACGTAACAAGTGGCCAATTAGCGATTGGTTTCAAAGAAATATGTACCATAGGTAAGCGCTGTCTCTGATATTGACAGTAGATTGGTGTGTACAAGAGGATGTTTATGTACTAGGTGGTGAATTAGGAGTAGAATATATGGCATGGATGTAATGAGAGCACTGTGGGGACCAAGTGGATTGATGTGTTGGTATCACAAACTATAGATGCCTCTTCTTGTTCTCTCTTTCTCTTTGTTTTGAAAGAATGGCACAAACGAGAGCAACAATGATGTTTATGATAAATGTTGGTTTGTTCTTATGAAATGTATTTATTTGTATTTCAGTTTTTAGTATTGATCGATTTGTATTTGCATTGTAGATATTTTAACCACCGAGAGTACAATTGTTTAGAGTCTTGATAAAGAAGGTCCAACAATACTATACCTTCGAAACGCGTCGACGCCCGTTCACCATAAACCCACCGCTCCCAATTCACCCCAAATATTGATGAATTTTGAAACATTGGGGTGGTTGTGTATAGATCTCTGGCTCTGGTTGTGGTACCCAATGACAAAAATGTAATGTCTTTATTATCTCTCGTGTTGTAATTTTTATGAATATATTGTGATATTGTTGATTCATTGTTTTATGCTTTTCTCTTCATATGAAATGTTTTTATTTTATTTTGTATTACAATTTTAATAAAGTCAGCATTTCAATGCATCATTTGTAGGTTTCTGTGCCAACACGTAGATCATTGGTGTTTACAGTGATACTCTTGATTGAATGCTTAAGGATTGTTGAATGAATGAAAACGTTGTCTGTGAAGGAATACTGTGTAACTAGATTTTAAAACTCCCAGGGGACGCTCACTTTAGAATCTCTGATTGAATCCTAGTCCTTTGGGTCTCAAAGGGTCCCTCTCTTTTTTTAAGAAGTATATCTTTTTGACTACAGTAATTTTCAACATATTTGTAATTTATTATGGTATACCTGATGGTTGCCTTTTGAGAAAGCTATTGCCCAGTACATCTGAGTTGGTTATGGTGACAAGCCAATCATAAAGGGTACAGACCCGATTGTTTGTAATGATAAAGGCAGTAGGTCTGACATATTGATTATAAATAGCATATGACAAAGTCAAAAGGCATTTAAGGGTGGATTGTTATTACTCTGTGTAAAAGCCTACAGAGTGGTATTTTGTTACAAGGAGTTTTACAGATATCCAAAGTCGGCAAAGGTGTTGGTGTTGGGAACACGCTCTGACAAACTGTGGGTATAGAAGATTTGTGCTATGGGAATCCTTCTCAGGCCTTCTTAGGAGATATAGCATTTTGCTTTGCCAACTGTAATTTTGTATACTTTCGTAATTTTATGACTGTATTCATGATGGGTAACCTCTGGGAATACTTACGCTCAATAGAGTTGGCTTGGGTTGATTCTTGGGACTACCCAACAATAACAACTATAAGCCTGATTGGTGTGCTGGGAAAAGCTATGCCAGATGCCACAAGCCTGATTAGTTTACTATGAAAAGTTACATTAATGGCAGTGATGGAGCAAGGACTCAAAAATGAGACTTGCTTGAATGCAATCACCTCACAGTATTAATGTATTAATTATGTATTGTTTATACTAACGTTGCATACATTACACGAATAGCAAGGAAGCTTGCCTATGTGTTCTAACTAACAAGTAACGCTTGTCGTTTTTTAAAATAGCTGCTAAAGCGCGGCTACCTTACTGCGCATGTCTCATCCATATCACATGGTGTGACGTCTTTCTTTGCTTGGTGGGAAATTTCTGCTTCTGCGCAGTGTGCTCTAAAATGGCTGCTTGATGTTTTCACATGCTTCAGCTTGCTCTTGTGTTATTATTAATTTGTCGTTTTCTTAACGCTACTAATGCGGGATAGATTTATAAGTAAATGGGGATAGAGTAGAAAGAGTGGGTATACAGTGAAACCTATTATTTGTGATTTTAATATTTTCTTCTTTGACTTTTATTAGTTCGTAAACTTGGGCCTGGGGTTGGTGATCTGAAACTCGAGAGACAATGATTCTGCGCATGTGTCCTCCTTGGCTGCCAAAGAATGAAGTCAACCTGGACGTCGTCCAAGGCCATGACCTGGTGGCCGAAGTTGATGTGCTTTTGCCTTTCCTGTTGAAAATTGAAACTTTGTATATGAAGAATATATAACATTTGTCGTGGAGACGGGTGGGAAATAAAGCAAATGTATAAAATTGGATGGGCGGTAGTTTAAAGACAATGGCCTACAGAAAATGAACTAAAATCATATGGGGTGGGAATCCACCCCCTGTCCCTGTCCAATCAGAAGTAGTGGTCCCATATTTTGGCAACATTAAGGGGAGGTACATGGGCGTAGAAGGGTATAATAGATATAGAATTAGTAATTAGTTTAGCTCAGACCGCAGAACGAAAGAAGTTGATGCTGCAAGAGAGTTTACTCTCAGAACGCACAGAAGAGCTCCAGATCGCCAAGCTGATCGATTGCAGACTGAATCGCTGTCCAGAGAGGTCCTGAGGAGGGGGCGGCGGAGTCCATTAGAAGAAAGGCATGGGAGAATCGAGGAGAAGTCGAGTATCAGAGAGGGGAACGACGCAGGCGTCGTTGTAGAGAGGTCACCGGTCCCGTCCTGATCCTGGAGGAGGTCTTTGGTCTTCATCCTTCCTGGGTCCTAATCTTTCCAACTCCTTGGCCAAGGGTTGGGTTCTCGCATTTAGGTAAATATAAATGCAACCTTTAGTTGCGCTGCTGTCTCTATCTTCTCCTTTCTGAGGGACCGTCATTAATCAATAATTATTATTCTATGCTTCACCTATGATATGCGACTAAGTACCATGTGGTTATGTAATTTACTCTGCTAAATCTTTAGATAAACATTTTAAAACTTCCTGACTCAGTGGTTATTTCAGGATTATGTACTATAATGAATGTCACTCATTTTAAACTTCCCAATTAGCAAAGGATTCATTGGTAAGTCATTACTCTTCAATCGGAAGGTAATTGGTAGCAGGGATTTTGATAAAGAGTACCAACTGATAAAACCCAGCGTAAGTATTAGCGTAGTATGAGTGTATGGGCCCAAGTGAGTATCTAGTGTATGAATGCTGTTTGCTAATATCGCGCTGGATCAGTTTTCTGGTAATCAGAGGATGGTTACTCTTTGTTAATTGGGTAATGAGAATTTTATATTTTATGAACTAACATCCGTGTATTCAAAGTTTGTTTTATGTTGTCCAGAATCCCCGGGAAAATTGAATAGCGGTTGGTAAGTGGAAGCCATACTGCAGTGAGGTTATCTGTCAGGCAGAAATAGTACTGAAAAGTTAAGCAGGACTATCAGTATTGGTTAGGGAATATACGTGTGAGTGATAGCAAAGGAGTACGCTGGTGAAAATTTGATGTTATATCACCTAGAAAGGGTAACATTGGAGAAGTAACAGGTATTTCTGGAGCTTGTGTGAAGAGTAAACGGAAGGGTTTTTACTCATAGTATATGTTTAGTAAACGGAAAGGTTTTACTAATTGTGAGAGAAAACTATCTTTTCTATTTTAGAGAAACTGGCACGATAGCGAATGTTTTATGTTGTTACTGAAACTTAATTAAGATTTATAGAGAAAATAAAGTTTGCGTAAGATTTTGTAAAGGGAGGGTCAGCTGCCGGAGAAGGAGCTGACGTCACAAACGCCGCGCTGGGATTGGTTGAAACAGCGGGTGTGGAACGACTTTTGTAAAGGAGGGGTCAGTAGTCAGGAGCAGTACTGACGTCACAGGTGCTGCGCTGGGATTGGTTGAAACAGCGAGGGACAGAGAAACGCAGATTGTAAAGGAGGGGTTGACAGACAAACGTCACCGAAAAGCCACGTTAGGATTGGTTCAGAAATAAAGTTAGCAGACATTTGATTGGTTGAGATTCTAGAAGCTAAAATCTTAGTGGATAGAGATTGCATGTTAGAACGCTATCCGACTTTAACAGGAACTCGTCCGGATAGGAGATTCCTAGGTTTTGCAGAATATAATTTTGTACACCGAAGATTAGATAGAATGTACGGAGAGAAGAGAAAAATGTCCTTTCTGCAAAAGATTAAGAACTATTTTAAAAAGGATAAACCAATCAAAACTAGGGAAGGAATTATCATTCCACCAGCTAAAATGCCCGCTTCATTCATGATGATGGAGAGAGGTTATCATACTTGTGTATGGATGGAGAATTGGATAGAATATACAAAAAATGATAGAATATTAGCATTTCCCGAGAATGGTACCTTCAATGGAAGAATTCTTCAAAATTTGAGATTGAGGATGAATGACTTAGAACCCAGACCAAGATTAACTCAATACGAAGCCTTAGAGGAATGGGAAACCGAGGCATTTGAACGTGACCGATCCAGGAGTAATAGGGGTTACCGAGGATTTTTTCCCAGATATCAACATGAGAATAGGGACGGTCAGATGAAACAGTGGAGAAGGGCAATGCTTACAGAAGGATTATATCCAATATTTACGGAAGAAGAACTGTTAGGGAAGAAATGCACAGAAAAGTCAAAACATCTAATGAGAAATGGAGATTCGGAAGATGAATTTATAGAAGAAATATTAAGGAATCCCCCACCTTATCAGGAAGGGACAAGTGGATGTACCCCAAGTGCCCCAGTATTAAAAACTCCATTAGTACCACAGGTAGTGCATGATTTCACCCCCAGTAGGATCCTTCACGATAAAGAGAAAGAAGCCCTAGAAAAGACCAGAGCAAAATTAATACAGAAGATAACACAGATAAAAGTACATCCTGATTCTTTGACCATACCTGTAACAATTGGTCCAGTAGTTCCATTATATGGTAATCAGGGAAGTTGTCCACCACCGTTAGTTATGCCTACTCCTGTGAATATTCCTAAACCTGAAGCACCAGTAATGGTTGAGGATCATTTTAGTGATTGTGAATCTACAATATCATTAAAGGATTTACCAATTCGAGATTCTGTCAATAGTACTCCCAGAAGAACTACACCTGGGTGTTCGAAAGAGATAAACTTGATAACTTCATCAGGAGCAAAAAGTGTCACTGTAGTTAGTCCAGAAGACTTAGAAAGGTGGGCACAAGGATCAGAACAACAGTGTACACCTCCAAAATTTTTGGATATTTATACATTAAAGGTCGAATTAGAAGAAATAATAGCAGGAAATGTAGGGCTAGATCGCCTAAATGCTTACAATGAAGAAGAATTATTGTTCATATGCAGAAGTATCACCAGAAATGTAAAAATATTTCATGAAAAATTATTAGATTTGGCCTTGCAAATGGGAATTGAAATAGGGAGATCAAAGGTGTTGCAGAAACCCTATAGAGCAGATTTTTCAGACAAAGACTTAGAAAATATGAACGCATCTGGAAGAAAGTTACAAGTAAAGGAGTTAATGACAGTTTTGCAAAAATGGGGAGACCTAGATAAATGGAGAGTTCGATGGGCAAAGAAGAAGGAAGAGGCACGATCCAGTAGAACAACCTCTGAATATGTGATGAAAGAAACAGGGAAGACAGATCAAATGTACCCGATGCGAGAAGTTCCCGGAGGGGGCTATGTACATGTCCCATGGAGTAGACAGGATATTTTGTCATTTACGAATGATTTTCCAAAATTGAGAGAAAAACCAATTGAATGGTACAAGCAGGTTGAAAGGTTTGTGAAGGTGTCAAAGGTACTGTTGAAGGATTTAGATGGTCTGTTTGACATAGTGGTACCTGCCGATTTATGGACAGATTGTAAAATTACAGTTGATTGGCCTAGTGATGAGTATCCTAGAGATCCAAAAACAGGTGCCCCCTCAAATGATGTAATGAAAAAGTATCAGCAGGTGATAACTTACCTGAAAGGCAAAATACCTCCGAAAGAAACAGATTGGGTGAAAATAGACCGAACCACCCAAGAAGCTAGTGAATCGGTACATGCCTATTATGAGCGTTTATTGCAGGTATTTAAGCAGTATAGTGGATTTGAGGACATTGGAGACAAGAACATGAGTCAGTTTGTGTATCGATTTGTTTATGGTCTAAAGCCAGAAATTTGTCAGATGATTAAACAGCACATGTTGTGTTGGCAGGGCAAACCCATCGACGAAATTTTGAAATATGCAAAGTATTGTGGAGACGATATTGAGGATAGACACAAGAAATTGCAGGAAAAAGTGATGTGGGCACAAGTGAAAATGGCTGAGAAACAGGGGATTAATTTGGAAAATCCAAGTGAAAATCAAGGAAAGGATTCGGGAACGAATGGCGATACTGGGAATGGTGGAAAAGTGAGAGGACGAATGAGTAGAGAACAAGCTAAAAGAAATTTCCTTGTCATGGATGCGGAAAATTGGGGCATTGGAAGGATGAATGTAAAAAGATTCGAATAATAATGGCCCAAATCAAAATTTAAATCCACAGACGCAGAATGACTCACAGTAGGGTGTAAATCCTCAGAGTCAGTTGCCACCTCCACCTATTCAGGGTAATGTAAGCAGAGCAAAACACGGTACAGACGTCGGATATCAAGGAGGAAGTGGTAAGAATGATTATGTAACATCACAGTTTCTTTTACAGGACGATTTCTGTCAATATAGTTCATGACGGTGCCTGAGAGAGGGGGAGAAGGAGTGCGTACTTGGCGCATCCTTATCAGTAGATCAGTCAGGTCCATATGTTGAAGGGAGTGTAAAAGGTAATGATATTACTTTTCTTTTGGACACTGGTGCTACCCGGTCTACTGTGAGAACAGCAGACATTCCAGACCTTCCTCTCTCTGGAGAAGCTATCCAAGTAGTGGGAGTAGCTAATAGAAAGATTAGAACACCTCTTACCGAACCAATGGAAGTTAAAATTGGAAATTTCAGAGAAATGCATCAATTTGTAGTATGTGATTCCAGTCCAGTAAATTTATTGGGCAGGGATTTGCTTTGTAAAATGAACTGTACAATTTTCTGCACGCCGGATGGTGTGGCAGTTCAGACCCCAGATGAAGATCATGTATATAAGTTTATGATTGCAAAACAAGGTACAGAAGTAGATGAGATGTTTTCATTGATAACTAAAGATGAGTTGACAGAAGAATTAAAAACTACCGTAAACCCCATAGTATGGGATTTTACAGGAAAAGAAGTAGGACTTATGGCCAAAATAGACCCAGTTAAAATTACTGTAAAAGAAGGTGCGATTTTCCCAAATACCAGACAGTACAAAATGAGTGCAGAAGTAAAAGCAGGAGTAATAGAAGAAATCAACCGAATGGTAGAACAAAACATACTAAGAGAAGTGATGAGTAGCCCATGTAATTCACCAATAATGGGTTTAAAGAAACCTAGCGGAAAATATAGGATTGTTCAGGACCTGCGCAAAATAAATAAGATTGTGGAACCTTATTGTCCTATAGTGCCAAATCCTGCAGTAATCCTATATCAAATACCTTGGAGTGCAGGATGGTTCACAGTGATTGATTTATGACAAACTTTCTTTTCAATACCATTACATCCAGACAGCCAGTATCTATTCTCATTTAAATTTGAGAACAAAGTCTATGTATGGAATCGTGTTCCTCAGGGGTACACGGAAAGTCCTTCCATCTTCAATCAGATATTGAAAAAGTGCCTAGAGAAACTAGTGATGCCAGGAAGCTCAGTTCTAGTGCAATATATCGACGACTTACTGGTAGCATCGAACACCAGAGAGGACTGTGTTGTTGATTCCATAGCACTATTAAATCATTTGGCTGAAGAAGGGCATAAAGTCTCACCAGAAAAATTGCAGTTCTGTACAACAGCTGTTAAATATCTGGGACACCAAATTGAGAGGGGAAAAAGAAGAATAACATCGGAAAGAGTACAATTGATTAAGAAAATGCAAATGCCTGTAACCCAAAGAGAAGTGAGAATGTTCCTAGGAATAGTAGGTTACTGTCAACAATGGATACTAGGATTTTCCTTGTTAGCGAAGCCCCTAATTCAAATGACAAAAAAGAAAGCCAAGGATCCAGTTGAATGGGATGATGAGAGTGTAGGAGCTTTTGTAAAATTGAGAAATGCTTTGTGCTCAGCACCGGCCCTAGGCATGCCTGACTATAAGAGAAACTTCGCATTGTTCTGTCATGAGAGAGACAATTGTGCACTTTCAGTCCTAACCCAGAGACATGGTTTGGACAGACGTCCTATAGCATATTTTTCTGCTACATTGGATCCAGTGGCAGCCGCATTGCCAGGCTGCTTAAAAGCAGTAGCGGCTACCTGTTTAAGCATTGAACAAAGTGAGTCAATTGTGATGCGACACCCAGTAAAGGTGTTTGTTCCACATGCGGTTGTGATTCTGTTGACAAGAACTCGAACTCAGCATCTTACTCCTAGTCGGCTGACTAAGTATGAGAGAATAATAATGGGTGCTGAAAATGTGAACATAGTGAGATGTACAATAGTAAATCCTGCAACCTTACTACCAGACCCGTATCATGAGGAAATTAAAAATGACGAAGAAGAGGAACATGATTGTTTACAAGTCACAGAGTTATGCACAAAACCACGTCCTGATATTGAAAAACAGCCTCTTAGAAAGCCAGACAGGGAGCTGTTTGTTGATGGTTCATTAACAACACAGAATCCGCGGGTCTAAAAAAGTATATATATAGACAGAGAGTTAAGCCAACCAAAAACTAAATGGAATAATAACTAATAAAGGAGTCTCATTTAAGAGGACAGATTCCCATCACCCACCGAAGTGGCATGCTTCATCATTTGGGGATCTCCTCTCGGCTGCAAGCTACTGCAACCAAGGAGCTACAACTCCTTGCTAAATGTAAAGGAGGAGCTCGCGGATGTTTTTAATCACTTGTTTAGAGACGCAATCGCTAAAGATTGATGAAGTATAAACAGTGCAGTGAACAGATAGTGCAGTGTGTAAAGTGATTTAAAATTGACTAACATGAAAAAAATAAATTTATAAGGTATCTCATGTTGTCAAAGATTAAAAAGCAGTAAACGCGCGATCTAAAAGAATGTGCGAACGCGCTAGAGATACGGTCTACATGTTTCAGCCAATGAAGGCTTTCTTCAGGACCATGATGTAACTACTGCACTGTGAAATAAGTGAAAATTTCAAAAGAACGATACAACCATATACCTGTGTATATCACTGTGTGATCACAGGTCTTGTACTCCTGTAAAAAGAAAAACAGACATTGAAGTTCGTATATAGTGGCTGGAAAAAGAATCTCTATCTTAATACGCCTTATCCACATTCAATTGCAATGTGAGAATGCCATTATCCTAGAAATAGGTAAATGGAGACCACCTTACCCGTATCAAATCGGGAGGATACCCACCGCTCCTGGCAACAGCTCAGGGCGTGAGGCAACGCTTGAAAATAAAACAAGAAAAACTCAATTTATTAGAAGATTGAATGTAAAAAGGGTTAAAAAATGGTGGGCTAGTGTTGCCCAACCAACATGAGTATGTTTCCAAAATTGTCAATTTTGTACAAATTACACCCTGCCACCTATTTAAACATTGTAGGACCGACCTGGCCTACGTTGAAAAAAAGGGGGGGGTTCATACAGGGGTAAAGATATCACTGTGGTAATGGAGTGTAGCATGATAATTACAAACACTGCATCTTAGATGACATAGATGACAGTGCTGGAACAGTACCCTTTTCTAAAACCCAAATAGCAATACAACAAAGCACTATAGCTAAAGAGTGAAACAGGGTGACTGCAAACACCGCACGAAGGATAACAAAGTGGCAGCACTAGAACGGTATCCTGATCTAAGACCCATGTATCGATGCAGCATAGTCACAGAGCTACATAGTGTTAAAAGGAAAGCTTACAAACTGCAGCTACCAGCGTGCTATTAAAAAGAAGAAGGGAGACATTCCACAGATCGTCATTTCACAGGTCGTCACACTCCTGCTTACCTACTCCGTCGTTACCCGGGCCGGATCCTGAGAGTCACTCGCGGTGGCCACCGGCCGGGGTAGGAGGTTTAAGTAGCAGTCGGCGGATGTTTGAAAACCGACTTCAGCTGCGTAGAATAAGTCGCGTATGGATGACGCGCGACGCAATGCGTCTTAAAACTACACAAAGCTGGGATTTGTAGTTTTTGCCAACATAATATTATATCTAGAGACTGCCACATTATTTATTGAGCAACTCGTTGTACATTGCCATTTATAAAGAAGCGGTCAAAATCATGGCGATAACTGTTCTCACCAGCACAATGCGAACTATGTTACAAATGCGTATGAAAAAATGTGTAACGTCGCACGTATTAAGACTTTAAAAGGCTGGAAACTATCATTTATAACGGCCCAGTATCGTGTATAAAAAACCAAAATACCACATTCTGTGATAATAACAGGTGTCATTGTGCGCATAAAAATTATGAAGAGACAGATCATCAACAAAAATATGTATAATGAGCACGAACCCACAGGGCTATTATATGACTAGGAGTCACTTCCCTTATTGAAAAACAGGAGGATTATAACGGAGTTGCTCAGGAAAAGTTATATGTTGGAGGAGACTCCGAAACAATCAGGCCATCAAAAAGGTAGGTACAGGAGCTATATACGGCATAATCATCATATAAAGCCTGCTATTGGCCCACCTAGTAAATTATACCAGCTATCCAGTCAGCTAAAGCCCATAATGGCATACCTAGGAATGGTAGAGCTAAATTAGAGTCCACGGAATATCATCATTAAGCCCATCTACATGACTACGTAGCTTAAACACCCACCGTTGTTCTTTATTAAACAAGAATGTGGAAATGTCAGTAACGTGTTTAGGTAGGTGCGGTTGTTCAAGGATAGTCCATCGCATATCTTCCGGTCTATGGTTACTTTCCAAAAAATGACTGGTCAATCGTGTAGCCTGTTTTTTGCACCTAATGGTGCTCTTGTGTTCCATGATTCTCTGTTTGATTTTACGTGTAGTCATTCCAACATACTTTTTCAAGCAAGGGCATGTGATTAAGTAAATAACCCGTTCACTGTTGCAATTTGTATGTCTAGTCTGCCTCCATGGTCTCGTGGTACCAATGTCTACCTCAGTGGTGTGCCTAGTTTGAGGGCATACAGAACAAGGGCCACACGGGTAATGACCTTGTACGGCTGGCAGGTTCCAAAGTGTATTGCTCATTGGTGCCGAGACATCTCTAGGTCGTGTGTGTACAAGACAATCACGCAAATTCTTGCTGCGTTTGAAGGAAAAGAGGGGGGGGGTATCTTAGTGTGCCCCACATTCAGGATACGCCAGTGTCTCCGTACAATCTTTTGGATCTGATTAGACTGTGTACTGAATGTGTTGACGCACGTGAGTCTAGTGAGCGGGGGCTTAGGCACCGTTGACTCTAAGAGTGCATCACGATTGTTATTGGCAGCTCTTTTGTATGACTGGCGTATTAACCTCTTGGGATATTTCCTTACTTTAAGGTTTTGAGAAAGCACGGAAGCATGTTTTCTGAAGTCTTCAGTAGAGGAACAGTTTCTGCGCAACCGCAGAAATTGGCCAAATGGCAAACCTTCACGTAGAGATTTAGGATGAAAGCTGTCAAAAGTCAATAGCGAATTCCTCGCCATGGGCTTAGTATACAATTCACTTGCAAGGCCCAGAGATGATGAGTAGATGCGTAGATCTAAGAACGGAAGACTCGTCTTACTCGCATCCATTGTAAAATTCAGATAATTGTTTTGGGCGTTGAGCCAAACATGGAAAATATTGAGTGTATTGAAATCGCCTCTCCAAATGACGAAAATATCGTCTATATAACGTTTCCACTCAATAATATGGATGCGAAAAGGATTGGTGTCCACAAATACACAGTGCTGTTCGAAGAGATGGACATAGAGGTTAGCCAAACTGGGGGCAAAAACACTGCTCATCGAAGTACCCGATGTTTGTAGATAAATTTGATCTTCAAATTTAAAAAAGTTTTCAGTCATAGCCAGCCTGGCACATTCCATGATGAAGGGGACCGGAGTACTCATAGCTTCTGGTCTTTGGTCAAGAAGTGCCCTAACCGCATCTAGTGTTTCCAGCTGAGGGATGCAGGTATAAAGGGATTCTACATCGAAACTGACCAAGAAATCCGTCTCTGTATCAAACTCGATCCCTGGTAATAATTGTAAAACATCCTTTGTATCTTGAAGGTAAGTAGGCATTGTTTTAACTAGGGGTCTTAGAAAGTGATCTACGAAGGTGGAAAGAGGTTCTAACAATGAGCCAATCCCCGAGATGATAGGTCTCCCAGGAGGGGACGCTGAGGCTTGTGCACCTTCGGAAGCACATAAAAGTAAGGCATAACCGGGTGGGAAGTTACTAAAAGTTGGCTTCATGAGTCGACACCCATCCTTCAACTTTGGCTTCCTCAACTAGCTCACTGATTTCTTTCGAGAGTCTTTCTGTCGGCTCTACAGACAGTAAACGATACGACCTAGCATCCGTGAGTTGTCGGAGGCATTCATCTCGATAATCAGAAGTATTAAGTATGACAATGGCCCCTCCCTTATCAGCGGGCTTGATGGTAATATACGCATTTCTCGAGAGGGAATCGAGAGCTTGCTTCTCAAGCAGAGGAAGATTGTAGTACTGCTTCTTAGAGTCTGTGCTCAAACTTGCAACTTCAGAGATGACTGCTTTCTCAAAGGTTCGAACTTGATCTGGTATAGAGTGAGTGGGAGGCCAAAAAGTCGATTTAGGTCTTAGTCCACTGTCAATGCCCTCACATGAAGGATTATTATTATCAACTATTCGATCCTTGAAAAAGAAATGAAGTCTTATTTTACGAAAGAAACGCGCTAGTTCACATTGTGTGAGGAAAGGATCACCAGTGTTAGTGGGAACAAATCCTAGACCTCTATTGAGGACTGTTTCCTCCATATCTGTCAAAGTGTATGTGCTCAAATTGACCACTAGTCGCTGCTCGACCCTGCAACTGGTTGCCCCTTCTTCATACTGCGTAGACTGCGAGGGGAAGTTGGAGGGCTCCAATGTACTTGGGCTTGTTGACCCCGTCTCTTTCCTCGGGAATGTCCCCGGCCTTGCCCTAAAAAAGACTGGTTCTGGAAGTACTGGGGGGGTGGGTTAAAGGGCATCATCTGTGGATGGAAAGGTACATTTGGATATTGCCAAGGTGCCGGCGGCCACCATGGTGTTTGCTGGTGCCCTCTCCACTGTCTCCTATTGTTGCCACCCCTGCCTCTTGGTCGCAATGTAGCCTGTTCGGAAGAATCTGAGTCACTGGACCAGCGTTCCGATTCCGAGGATGAATAGTTGGAGCCGTATCTCTTGCCTCTTTTGTTGAACTCAGGTGGTTCATAGTTCTCGTGAGTATAAGGGTATACTTTTTCAAACGAAAAGCGAGCTAGATCTTTCTTGAACTTCTCGATCTTAGTGAGAAGAATATTCTCTTTGAAATCCTTATTGGATTTGTTGGTCTCCTCAAGATTTTTCTTAAAGGCTGCACTAGTGAGTGTGGTTTTAATCTGGCCCTCAAGTACCTGAATTTCAATCAATATAGCATCTGCGATGCGTTTCGCAGTACTGATGATGAGAATCAACCAGTCTCGAGTACAGCGCCATGCTATCAAAGACCAATCCTTAAGAAACTGTTTATCTTGTAGAAACAGTCTAGGGGTGTTTGTTACTATGAGGCCCGTGGGGGCACAGTTACCACGGAGATACTCTGTCATGATAGCACCGTGGACACTTGTCCGGGTATGTGATTTTTTAAGAATTAATAGTCTACTCCAATCATCCCCTGTATTGACCCCTATGATGATGGTCGAGTCAATAATGCTGGGAGTGGTAGACACAATGTTTCTCGCCATGTCGTCATCATATGCCAGACCTGCAAACTCAGCCATATTGAATATTCAGGACAACTCCAAAAAGAGACAACCTGGAAACAACTCAGAAAAAATTGTATTTTTATGAAAAACGTAAAACAACTAGAGCGTAAAATGGCCCCACAGTGATGCTGTGTGCCGTATGTATGTACCCGCAGCCGGGGCTGCACAAGAACAATAACTAACAGGTGAGAAAAGGGTCCTAGGTAATATTTAAAGACCTGCGCGGATAAATCCCCAATCCAGGTACAATAACAACACAGAATCCGCGGGTCTAAAAAAGTATATATATAGACAGAGAGTTAAGCCAACCAAAAACTAAATGGAATAATAACTAATAAAGGAGTCTCATTTAAGAGGACAGATTCCCATCACCCACCGAAGTGGCATGCTTCATCATTTGGGGATCTCCTCTCGGCTGCAAGCTATTGCAACCAAGGAGCTACAACTCCTTGCTAAATGTAAAGGAGGAGCTCGCGGATGTTTTTAATCACTTGTTTAGAGACGCAATCGCTAAAGATTGATGAAGTATAAACAGTGTAGTGAACAGATAGTGCAGTGTGTAAAGTGATTTAAAATTGACTAACATGAAAAAAATAAATTTATAAGGTATCTCATGTTGTCAAAGATTAAAAAGCAGTAAACGCGCGATCTAAAAGAATGTGCGAACGCGCTAGAGATACGGTCTACATGTTTCAGCCAATGAAGGCTTTCTTCAGGACCATGATGTAACTACTGCACTGTGAAATAAGTGAAAATTTCAAAAAGAACGATACAACCATATACCTGTGTATATCACTGTGTGATCACAGATCTTGTACTCCTGTAAAAAGAAAAACAGACATTGAAGTTCGTATATAGTGGCTGGAAAAAGAATCTCTATCTTAATATGCCTTATCCAGATTCAATTGCAATGTGAGAATGCCATTATCCTAGAAATAGGTAAATGGAGACCACCTTACCCGTATCAAATCGGGAGGATACCCACCGCTCCTGGCAACAGCTCAGGGCGTGAGGCAACGCTCTGAAAATGAAACAAGAAAAACTCAATCTATTAGAAGATTGAATGTAAAAAGGGTTAAAAAATGGTGGGCTAGTGTTGCCCAACCAACATGAGTATGTTTCCAAAATTGTCAATTTTGTACAAATTACACCCTGCCACCTATTTAAGCATTGTAGGACCGACCTGGCCTACGTTGAAAAAAGGGGGGTTCATACAGGGGTAAAGATAGCACTGTGGTAATGGAGTGTAGCATGATAATTACAAACACTGCATCTTAGATGACATAGATGACAGTGCTGGAACAGTACCCTTTTCTAAAACCCAAATAGCAATACAACAAAGCACTATAGCTAAAGAGTGAAACAGGGTGACTGCAAACACCGCACGAAGGATAACAAAGTGGCAGCACTAGAACGGTATCCTGATCTAAGACCCATGTAACGATGCAGCATAGTCACAGAGCTACATAGTGTTAAAAGGAAAGCTTACAAACTGCAGCTACCAGCGTGCTATTAAAAAGAAGAAGGGAGACATTCCACAGATCGTCATTTCACAGGTCGTCACACTCCTGCTTACCTACTCCGTCGTTACCCCGGGCCGGATCCTGAGAGTCACTTGCGGTGGCCACCGGCCGGGGTAGGAGGTTTAAGTAGCAGTCGGCGGATGTTTGAAAACCGACTTCAGCTGCGTAGAATAAGTTGCCTATGGATGACGCGTGACGCAATGCGTCTTAAAACTACACAAAGATGGGATTTGTAGTTTTTGCCAACATAATATTATATCTAGAGACTGCCACATTATTTATTGAGCAACTCGTTGTACATTGCCATTTGTAAAGAAGCGGTCAAAATCATGGCGATAACTGTTCTCACCAGCACAATGCGAACTATGTTACAAATGCGTATGAAAAAATGTGTAACGTCGCACGTATTAAGACTTTAAAAGGCTGGAAACTATAATTTATAACGGCCCAGAATCGTGTATAAAAAACCAAAATACCACATTCTGTGATAATAACAGGTGTCATTGTGCGCATAAAAATTATGAAGAGACAGATCATCAACAAAAATATGTATAATGAGCACGAACCCACAGGGCTATTATATGACTAGGAGTCACTTCCCTTATTGAAAAACAGGAGGATTATAACGGAGTTGCTCAGGAAAAGTTATATGTTGGAGGAGACTCCGAAACAATCAGGCCATCAAAAAGGTAGGTACAGGAGCTATATACGGCATAATCATCTTATAAAGCCTGCTATTGGCCCTCCAAGTAAATTATACCAGCTATCCAGTCAGCTAAAGCCCATAATGGCATACCTAGGAATGGTAGAGCTAAATTAGAGTCCACGGAATATCATCATTAAGCCCATCTACATGACTACGTAGCTTAAACACCCACCGTTGTTCTTTATTAAACAAGAATGTGGAAATGTCAGTAACGTGTTTAGGTAGGTGCGGTTGTTCAAGGATAGTCCATCGCATATCTTCCGGTCTATGGTTACTTTCCAAAAAATGACTGGTCAATCGTGTAGCCTGTTTTTTGCACCTAATGGTGCTCTTGTGTTCCATGATTCTCTGTTTGATTTTACGTGTAGTCATTCCAACATACTTTTTCAAGCAAGGGCATGTGATTAAGTAAATAACCCGTTCACTGTTGCAATTTGTATGTCTAGTCTGCCTCCATGGTCTTGTGGTACCAATGTCTACCTCAGTGGTGTGCCTAGTTTGAGGGCATACAGAACAAGGGCCACACGGGTAATGACCTTGTACGGCTGGCAGGTTCCAAAGTGTATTGCTCATTGGTGCCGAGACATCTCTAGGTCGTGTGTGTACAAGACAATCACGCAAATTCTTGCTGCGTTTGAAGGAAAAGAGGGGGGGGGTATCTTAGTGTGCCCCACATTCAGGATACGCCAGTGTCTCCGTACAATCTTTTGGATCTGATTAGACTGTGTACTGAATGTGTTGACGCACGTGAGTCTAGTGAGCGGGGGCTTAGGCACCGTCGACTCTAAGAGTGCATCACGATTGTTATTGGCAGCTCTTTTGTATGACTGGCGTATTAACCTCTTGGGATATTTCCTTACTTTAAGGTTTTGAGAAAGCACGGAAGCATGTTTTCTGAAGTCTTCAGTAGAGGAACAGTTTCTGCGCAACCGCAGAAATTGGCCAAATGGCAAACCTTCACGTAGAGATTTAGGATGAAAGCTGTCAAAAGTCAATAGCGAATTCCTCGCCATGGGCTTAGTATACAATTCACTTGCAAGGCCCAGAGATGATGAGTAGATGCGTAGTTCTAAGAACGGAAGACTCGTCTTACTCGCATCCATTGTAAAATTCAGATAATTGTTTTGGGCGTTGAGCCAAACATGGAAAATATTGAGTGTATTGAAATCGCCTCTCCAAATGACGAAAATATCGTCTATATAACGTTTCCACTCAATAATGTGGATGCGAAAAGGATTGGTGTCCACAAATACACAGTGCTGTTCGAAGAGATGGACATAGAGGTTAGCCAAACTGGGGGCAAAAACACTGCCCATCGAAGTACCCGATGTTTGTAGATAAATTTGATCTTCAAATTTAAAAAAGTTTTCAGTCATAGCCAGCCTGGCACATTCCATGATGAAGGGGACCGGAGTACTCATAGCTTCTGGTCTTTGGTCAAGAAGTGCCCTAACCGCATCTAGTGTTTCCAGCTGAGGGATGCAGGTATAAAGGGATTCTACATCGAAACTGACCAAGAAATCCGTCTCTGTATCAAACTCGATCCCTGGTAATAATTGTAAAACATCCTTTGTATCTTGAAGGTAAGTAGGCATTGTTTTAACTAGGGGTCTTAGAAAGTGATCTACGAAGGTGGAAAGAGGTTCTAACAATGAGCCAATCCCCGAGATGATAGGTCTCCCAGGAGGGGGACGCTGAGGCTTGTGCACCTTCGGAAGCACATAAAAGTAAGGCATAACCGGGTGGGAAGTTACTAAAAAGTTGGCTTCATGAGTCGACACCCATCCTTCAACTTTGGCTTCCTCAACTAGCTCACTGATTTCTTTCGAGAGTCTTTCAGTCGGATCTACAGACAGTAAACGATACGACCTAGCATCCGTGAGTTGTCGGAGGCATTCATCTCGATAATCAGAAGTATTAAGTATGACAATGGCCCCTCCCTTATCAGTGGGCTTGATGGTAATATACGCATTTCTCGAGAGGGAATCGAGAGCTTGCTTCTCAAGCAGAGGAAGATTGAGACTGGTTGATTCTGATCATCAGTACTGCGAAACGCATCGCAGATGCTATATTGATTGAAATTCAGGTACTTGAGGGCCAGATTAAAACCACACTCACTAGTGCAGCCTTTAAGAAAAATCTTGAGGAGACCAACAAATCCAATAAGGATTTCAAAGAGAATATTCTTCTCACTAAGATCGAGAAGTTTAAGAAAGATCTAGCTCGCTTTTCGTTTGAAAAAGTATACCCTTATACTCACGAGAACTATGAACCACCTGAGTTCAACAAAAGAGGCAAGAGATACGGCTCCAACTATTCATCCTCGGAATCGGAATGCTGGTCCAGTGACTCAGATTCTTCCAAACAGGCTACATTGCGACCAAGAGGCAGGGGTGGCAACAATAGGAGACAGTGGAGAGGGCACCAGCAAACAACATGGTGGCCGCCGGCACCTTGGCAATATCCAAATGTACCTTTCCATCCACAGATGATGCCCTTTAACCCACCCCCCCAGTACTTCCAGAACCAGTCTTTTTTAGGGCAAGGCCGGGGACGCTCCCGAGGAAAGAGACGGGGTCAACAAGCCCAAGTACATTGGAGCCCTCCAACTTCCCCTCGCAGTCTACGCAGTATGAAGAAGGGGCAACCAGTTGCAGGGTCGAGCAGCGACTAGTGGTCAATTTGAGCACATACACTTTGACAGATATGGAGGAAACAGTCCTCAATAGAGGTCTAGGATTTGTTCCCACTAACACTGGTGATCCTTTCCTCACACAATGTGAACTAGCGCGTTTCTTTCGCAAAATAAGACTTCATTTCTTTTTCAAGGATCGAATAGTTGATAATAATAATCCTTCATGTGAGGGCATTGACAGTGGACTAAGACCTAAATCGACTTTTTGTCCTCCCACTCACTCTATACCAGATCAAGTTCGAACCTTTGAGAAAGCAGTCATCTCTGAAGTTGCAAGTTTGAGCACAGACTCTAAGAAGCAGTACTACAATCTTCCTCTGCTTGAGAAGCAAGCTCTCGATTCCCTCTCGAGAAATGCGTATATTACCATCAAGCCCGCTGATAAGGGAGGGGCCATTGTCATACTTAATACTTCTGATTATCGAGATGAATGCCTCCGACAACTCACGGATGCTAGGTCGTATCGTCTACTGTCTGTAGATCCGACTGAAAGACTCTCGAAAGATATCAGTGAGCTAGTTGAGGAAGCCAAAGTTGAAGGATGGGTGTCGACTCATGAAGCCAACTTTTTAGTAACTTCCCACCCGGTTATGCCTTACTTTTATGTGCTTCCGAAGGTGCACAAGCCTCAGCGTCCCCCTCCTGGGAGACCTATCATCTCGGGGATTGGCTCATTGTTAGAACCTCTTTCCACCTTCGTAGATCACTTTCTAAGACCCCTAGTTAAAACAATGCCTACTTACCTTCAAGATACAAAGGATGTTTTACAATTATTACCAGGGATCGAGTTTGATACAGAGACGGATTTCTTGGTCAGTTTCGATGTAGAATCCCTTTATACCTGCATCCCTCAGCTGGAAACACTAGATGCAGTTAGGGCACTTCTTGACCAAAGACCAGAAGCTATGAGTACTCCGGTCCCCTTCATCATGGAATGTGCCAGGCTGGCTATGACTGAAAACTTTTTTAAATTTGAAGATCAAATTTATCTACAAACCTCGGGTACTTCGATGGGCAGTGTTTTTGCCCCCAGTTTGGCTAACCTCTATGTCCATCTCTTCGAACAGCACTGTGTATTTGTGGACACCAATCCTTTTCGCATCCACATTATTGAGTGGAAACGTTATATAGACGATATTTTCGTCATTTGGAGAGAGCGATTTCAATACACTCAATATTTTCCATGTTTGGCTCAACGCCCAAAACAATTATCTGAATTTTACAATGGATGCGAGTAAGACGAGTCTTCCGTTCTTAGATCTACGCATCTACTCATCATCTCTGGGCCTTGCAAGTGAATTGTATACTAAGCCCATGGCGAGGAATTCGCTATTGACTTTTGACAGCTTTCATCCTAAATCTCTACGTGAAGGTTTGCCATTTGGCCAATTTCTGCGGTTGCGCAGAAACTGTTCCTCTACTGAAGACTTCAGAAAACATGCTTCCGTGCTTTCTCAAAACCTTAAAGTAAGGAAATATCCCAAGAGGTTAATACGCCAGTCATACAAAAGAGCTGCCAATAACAATCGTGATGCACTCTTAGAGTCGACGGTGCCTAAGCCCCCGCTCACTAGACTCACGTGCGTCAACACATTCAGTACACAGTCTAATCAGATCCCAAAGATTGTACGGAGACACTGGCGTATCCTGAATGTGGGGCACACTAAGATACCCCCCCCCTCTTTTCCTTCAAACGCAGCAAGAATTTGCGTGATTGTCTTGTACACACACGACCTAGAGATGTCTCGGCACCAATGAGCAATACACTTTGGAACCTGCCAGCCGTACAAGGTCATTACCCTTGTGGCACTTGTTCTGTATGCCCTCAAACTAGGCACACCACTGAGGTAGACATTGGTACCACGAGACCATGGAGGCAGACTAGACATACAAATTGCAACAGTGAACGGGTTATTTACTTAATCACATGCCCTTGCTTGAAAAAGTATGTTGGAATGACTACACGTAAAATCAAACAGAGAATCATGGAACACAAGAGCACCATTAGGTGCAAAAAACAGGCTACACGATTGACCAGTCATTTTTTGGAAAGTAACCATAGACCGGAAGATATGCGATGGACTATCCTTGAACAACCGCACCTACCTAAACACGTTACTGACATTTCCACATTCTTGTTTAATAAAGAACAACGGTGGGTGTTTAAGCTACGTAGTCATGTAGATGGGCTTAATGATGATATTCCGTGGACTCTAATTTAGCTCTACCATTCCTAGGTATGCCATTATGGGCTTTAGCTGACTGGATAGCTGGTATAATTTACTAGGTGGGCCAATAGCAGGCTTTATATGATGATTATGCCGTATATAGCTCCTGTACCTACCTTTTGATGGCTTGATTGTTTCGAGTCTCCTCCAACATATAACTTTTCCTGAGCAACTCCGTTATAATCCTCCTGTTTTTCAATAAGGGAAGTGACTCCTAGTCATATAATAGCCCTGTGGGTTCGTGCTCATTATACATATTTTTGTTGATGATCTGTCTCTTCATAATTTTTATGCGCACAATGACACCTGTTATTATCACAGAATGTGGTATTTTGGTTTTTTATACACGATACTGGGCCGTTATAAATTATAGTTTCCAGCGTTTTAAAGTCTTAATACGTGCGACGTTACACATTTTTTCATACGCATTTGTAATATAGCTCGCATTGTGCTGGTGAGAACAGTTATCGCCATGATTTTGACCGCTTCTTTATAAATGGCAATGTACAACGAGTTGCTCAATAAATAATGTGGCAGTCTCTAGATATAATATTATGTTGGCAAAAACTACAAATCCCAGCTTTGTGTAGTTTTAAGACGCATTGCGTCGCGCGTCATCCATACGCGACTTATTCTACGCAGCTGAAGTCGGTTTTCAAACATCCGCCGACTGCTACTTAAACCTCCTACCCCGGCCGGTGGCCACCGCGAGTGACTCTCAGGATCCGGCCCGGGGTAACGACGGAGTAGGTAAGCAGGAGTGTGACGACCTGTGAAATGACGATCTGTGGAATGTCTCCCTTCTTCTTTTTAATAGCACGCTGGTAGCTGCAGTTTGTAAGCTTTCCTTTTAACACTATGTAGATCTGTGACTATGCTGCATCGTTACATGGGTCTTAGATCAGGATATCGTTCTAGTGCTGCCACTTTGTTATCCTTCGTGCAGTGTTTGCAGTCACCCTGTTTCACTCTTTAGCTATAGTGCTTTGTTGTATTGCTATTTGGGGTTTAGAAAAGGGTACTGTTCCAGCACTGTCATCTATGTCATCTAAGATGCAGTGTTTGTAATTATCATGCTACACTCCATTACCACAGTGCTATCTTTATCCCTGTATGAACCCCCCTTTTTTTCAACGTAGGCCAGGTCGGTCCTACAATGTTTAAATAGGTGGCAGGGTGTAATTTGTACAAAATTGACAATTTTGGAAACATACTCATGTTGGTTGGGCAACACTAGCCCACCATTTTTTAACCCTTTTTACATTCAATCTTCTAATAGATTGAGTTTTTCTTGTTTTATTTTCAGAGCGTTGCCTCACGCCCTGAGCTGTTGCCAGGAGCGGTGTGTATCCTCCCGATTTGATACGGGTAAGGTGGTCTCCATTTACCTATTTCTAGGATAATGGCATTCTCACATTGCAATTGAATGTGGATAAGGCGTATTAAGATAGAGATTCTTTTTCCAGCCACTATATACGAACTTCAATGTCTGTTTTTCTTTTTACAGGAGTACAAGACCTTTGATCACACAGTGATATACACAGGTATATGGTTGTATCGTTCTTTTTGAAATGTTCACTTATTTCACAGTGCAGTAGTTACATCATGGTCCTGAAGAAAGCCTTCATTGGCTGAAACATGTAGACCGTATCTCTAGCGCGTTCGCACATTCTTTTAGATCGCGCGTTTACTGCTTTTTTAATCTTTGACAACATGAGATACCTTATAAATTTATTTTTTTCATGTTAGTCAATTTTAAATCACTTTACACACTGCACTATCTGTTCACTACACTGTTTATACTTCATCAATCTTTATCGATTGTGTCTCTAAACAAGTGATTAAAAACATCCGCGAGCTCCTCCTTTACATTTAGCAAGGAGTTGTAGCTCCTTGGTTGCAGTAGCTTGCAGCCGAGAGGAGATCCCCAAATGATGAAGCATGCCACTTCGGTGGGTGATGGGAATCCGTCCTCTTAAATGAGACTCCTTTATTAGTTATTATTCCATTTAGTTTTTGGTTGGCTTAACTCTCTGTCTATATATATACTTTTTTAGACCCGCGGATTCTGTGTTGTTATTGTATCTGGATTGGGGATTTATCCGTGCAGGTCTTTAAATATTCCCTAGGACCCTTTTCTCACCTGTTAGTTATTGTTCTTGTGCAGCCCCGGCTGCGGGTCCATACATACGGCACACAGCATCACTGTGGGGCCATTTTACGCTCTAGTTGTTTTACGTTTTTCATAAAAATACAATTTTTTCTGAGTTGTTTCCAGGTTGTCTCTTTTTGGAGTTGTCCTGAATATTCAATATGGCTGAGTTTGCAGGTCTGGCATATGATGACGACATGGCGAGAGCCATTGTGTCTACCACTCCCAGCATTATTGACTCGACCATCATCATAGGGGTCAATACAGGGGATGATTGGAGTAGACTATTAATTCTTAAAAAATCACATACCCGGACAAGTGTCCACGGTGCTATCATGACAGAGTATCTCCGTGGTAACTGTGCCCCCACGGGCCTCATAGTAACAAACACCCCTAGACTGTTTCTACAAGATAAACAGTTTCTTAAGGATTGGTCTTTGATAGCATGGCGCTGTACTCGAGACTGGTTGATTCTGATCATCAGTACTGCGAAACGCATCGCAGATGCTATATTGATTGAAATTCAGGTACTTGAGGGCCAGATTAAAACCACACTCACTAGTGCAGCCTTTAAGAAAAATCTTGAGGAGACCAACAAATCCAATAAGGATTTCAAAGAGAATATTCTTCTCACTAAGATCGAGAAGTTTAAGAAAGATCTAGCTCGCTTTTCGTTTGAAAAAGTATACCCTTATACTCACGAGAACTATGAACCACCTGAGTTCAACAAAAGAGGCAAGAGATACGGCTCCAACTATTCATCTTCCGAATCGGAACTCTGGTCCAGTGACTCAGATTCTTCCGAACAGGCTACATTGCGACCAAGAGGCAGGGGTGGCAACAATAGGAGACAGTGGAGAGGGCACCAGCAAACACCATGGTGGCCGCCGGCACCTTGGCAATATCCAAATGTACCTTTCCATCCACAGATGATGCCCTTTAACCCACCCCCCAGTACTTCCAGAACCAGTCTTTTTAGGGCAAGGCCGGGGACGCTCCCGAGGAAAGAGACGGGGTCAACAAGCCCAAGTACATTGGAGCCCTCCAACTTCCCCTCGCAGTCTACGCAGTATGAAGAAGGGGCAACCAGTTGCAGGGTCGAGCAGCGACTAGTGGTCAATTTGAGCACATACACTTTGACAGATATGGAGGAAACAGTCCTCAATAGAGGTCTAGGATTTGTTCCCACTAACACTGGTGATCCTTTCCTCACACAATGTGAACTAGCGCGTTTCTTTCGCAAAATAAGACTTCATTTCTTTTTCAAGGATCGAATAGTTGATAATAATAATCCTTCATGTGAGGGCATTGACAGTGGACTAAGACCTAAATCGACTTTTTGTCCTCCCACTCACTCTATACCAGATCAAGTTCGAACCTTTGAGAAAGCAGTCATCTCTGAAGTTGCAAGTTTGAGCACAGCCTCTAAGAAGCAGTACTACAATCTTCCTCTGCTTGAGAAGCAAGCTCTCGATTCCCTCTCGAGAAATGCGTATATTACCATCAAGCCCGCTGATAAGGGAGGGGCCATTGTCATACTTAATACTTCTGATTATCGAGATGAATGCCTCCGACAACTCACGGATGCTAGGTCGTATCGTTTACTGTCTGTAGATCCGACTGAAAGACTCTCGAAAGAAATCAGTGAGCTAGTTGAGGAAGCCAAAGTTGAAGGATGGGTGTCGACTCATGAAGCCAACTTTTAGTAACTTCCCACCCGGTTATGCCTTACTTTTATGTGCTTCCGAAGGTGCACAAGCCTCAGCGTCCCCCTCCTGGGAGACCTATCATCTCGGGGATTGGCTCATTGTTAGAACCTCTTTCCACCTTCGTAGATCACTTTCTAAGATCCCTAGTTAAAACAATGCCTACTTACCTTCAAGATACAAAGGATTTTTTACAATTATTACCAGGGATCGAGTTTGATACAGAGACGGATTTCTTGGTCAGTTTCGATGTAGAATCCCTTTATACCTGCATCCCTCAGCTGGAAACACTAGATGCGGTTAGGGCACTTCTTGACCAAAGACCAGAAGCTATGAGTACTCCGGTCCCCTTCATCATGGAATGTGCCAGGCTGGCTATGACTGAAAACTTTTTTAAATTTGAAGATCAAATTTATCTACAAACATCGGGTACTTCGATGGGCAGTGTTTTTGCCCCCAGTTTGGCTAACCTCTATGTCCATCTCTTCGAACAGCACTGTGTATTTGTGGACACCAATCCTTTTCGCATCCACATTATTGAGTGGAAACGTTATATAGACGATATTTTCGTCATTTGGAGAGGCGATTTCAATACACTCAATATTTTCCATGTTTGGCTCAACGCCCAAAACAATTATCTGAATTTTACAATGGATGCGAGTAAGACGAGTCTTCCGTTCTTAGATCTACGCATCTACTCATCATCTCTGGGCCTTGCAAGTGAATTGTATACTAAGCCCATGGCGAGGAATTCGCTATTGACTTTTGACAGCTTTCATCCTAAATCTCTACGTGAAGGTTTGCCATTTGGCCAATTTCTGCGGTTGCGCAGAAACTGTTCCTCTACTGAAGACATCAGAAAACATGCTTTCGTGCTTTCTCAAAACCTTAAAGTAAGGAAATATCCCAAGAGGTTAATACGCCAGTCATACAAAAGAGCTGCCAATAACAATCGTGATGCACTATTAGAGTCAACGGTGCCTAAGCCCCCGCTCACTAGACTCACGTGCGTCAACACATTCAGTACACAGTCTAATCAGATCCAAAAGATTGTACGGAGACACTGGCGTATCCTGAATGTGGGTCACACACTAAGATACCCCCCCCTCTTTTCCTTCAAACGCAGCAAGAATTTGCGTGATTGTCTTGTACACACACGACCTAGAGATGTCTCGGCACCAATGAGCAATACACTTTGGAACCTGCCAGCCGTACAAGGTCATTACCCGTGTGGCACTTGTTCTGTATGCCCTCAAACTAGGCACACCACTGAGGTAGACATTGGTACCACGAGACCATGGAGGCAGACTAGACATACAAATTGCAACAGTGAACGGGTTATTTACTTAATCACATGCCCTTGCTTGAAAAAGTATGTTGGAATGACTACACGTAAAATCAAACAGAGAATCATGGAACACAAGAGCACCATTAGGTGCAAAAAACAGGCTACACAATTGACCAGTCATTTTTTGGAAAGTAACCATAGACCGGAAGATATGCGATGGACTATCCTTGAACAACCGCACCTACCTAAACACGTTACTGACATTTCCACATTCTTGTTTAATAAAGAACAACGGTGTGTGTTTAAGCTACGTAGTCATGTAGATGGGCTTAATGATGATATTCCGTGGACTCTAATTTAGCTCTACCATTCCTAGGTATGCCATTATGGGCTTTAGCTGACTGGATAGCTGGTATAATTTACTAGGTGGGCCAATAGCAGGCTTTATATGATGATTATGCCGTATATAGCTCCTGTACCTACCTTTTTGATGGCCTGATTGTTTCGAGTCTCCTCCAACATATAACTTTTCCTGAGCAACTCCGTTATAATCCTCCTGTTTTTCAATAAGGAAGTGACTCCTAGTCATATAATAGCCCTGTGGGTTCGTGCTCATTATACATATTTTTGTTGATGATCTGTCTCTTCATAATTTTTATGCGCACAATGACACCTGTTATTATCACAGAATGTGGTATTTTGGTTTTTATACACGATACTGGGCCGTTATAAATGATAGTTTCCAGCCTTTTAAAGTCTTAATACGTGCGACGTTACACATTTTTTCATACGCATTTGTAACATAGTTCGCATTGTGCTGGTGAGAACAGTTATCGCCATGATTTTGACCGCTTCTTTATAAATGGCAATGTACAACGAGTTGCTCAATAAATAATGTGGCAGTCTCTAGATATAATATTATGTTGGCAAAAACTACAAATCCCAGCTTTGTGTAGTTTTAAGACGCATTGCGTCGCGCGTCATCCATACGCGACTTATTCTACGCAGCTGAAGTCGGTTTTCAAACATCCGCCGACTGCTACTTAAACCTCCTACCCCGGCCGGTGGCCACCGCAGTGACTCTCAGGATCCGGCCCGGGGTAACGACGGAGTAGGTAAGCAGGAGTGTGACGACCTGTGAAATGACGATCTGTGGAATGTCTCCCTTCTTCTTTTTAATAGCACGCTGGTAGCTGCAGTTTGTAAGCTTTCCTTTTAACACTATGTAGCTCTGTGACTATGCTGCATCGATACATGGGTCTTAGATCAGGATACCGTTCTAGTGCTGCCACTTTGTTATCCTTCGTGCGGTGTTTGCAGTCACCCTGTTTCACTCTTTAGCTATAGTGCTTTGTTGTATTGCTATTTGGGTTTTAGAAAAGGGTACTGTTCCAGCACTGTCATCTATGTCATCTAAGATGCAGTGTTTGTAATTATCATGCTACACTCCATTACCACAGTGATATCTTTACCCCTGTATGAACCCCCCCCTTTTTTTCAACGTAGGCCAGGTCGGTCCTACAATGTTTAAATAGGTGGCAGGGTGTAATTTGTACAAAATTGACAATTTTGGAAACATACTCATGTTGGTTGGGCAACACTAGCCCACCATTTTTTAACCCTTTTTACATTCAATCTTCTAATAGATTGAGTTTTTCTTGTTTTATTTTCAAAGCGTTGCCTCACGCCCTGAGCTGTTGCCAGGAGCGGTGGGTATCCTCCCGATTTGATACGGGTAAGGTGGTCTCCATTTACCTATTTCTAGGATAATGGCATTCTCACATTGCAATTGAATGTGGATAAGGCGTATTAAGATAGAGATTCTTTTTCCAGCCACTATATACGAACTTCAATGTCTGTTTTTCTTTTTACAGGAGTACAAGACCTGTGATCACACAGTGATATACACAGGTATATGGTTGTATCGTTCTTTTTGAAATTTTCACTTATTTCACAGTGCAGTAGTTACATCATGGTCCTGAAGAAAGCCTTCATTGGCTGAAACATGTAGACCGTATCTCTAGCGCGTTCGCACATTCTTTTAGATCGCGCGTTTACTGCTTTTTAATCTTTGACAACATGAGATACCTTATAAATTTATTTTTTTCATGTTAGTCAATTTTAAATCACTTTACACACTGCACTATCTGTTCACTGCACTGTTTATACTTCATCAATCTTTAGCGATTGCGTCTCTAAACAAGTGATTAAAAACATCCGCGAGCTCCTCCTTTACATTTAGCAAGGAGTTGTGGCTCCTTGGTTGCAGTAGCTTGCAGCCGAGAGGAGATCCCCAAATGATGAAGCATGCCACTTCGGTGGGTGATGGGAATCCGTCCTCTTAAATGAGACTCCTTTATTAGTTATTATTCCATTTAGTTTTTGGTTGGCTTAACTCTCTGTCTATATATATACTTTTTTAGACCCGCGGATTCTGTGTTGTTATTGTATCTGGATTGGGGATTTATCCGCGCAGGTCTTTAAATATTCCCTAGGACCCTTTTCTCACCTGTTAGTTATTGTTGATGGTTCATGCCAGAGGCATGAAGATGGTAAACTAACTGCAGCATATGCAGTATGTGAATTAACTGGAATAGTCGAAGCATCCTATTTACCCGGAGTAAAATCTGCACAAGTAGCTGAATTGATTGCTTTGATAAAGGCGTGCAAAATTGGGAGGAATCAAAAAGTGACTATATTTACAGATAGCCAATATGGTTACGGGGTTGTGCATGATTTTGGCCAACTATGGATGCAGAGGGATTTCATGACTTCTTCAGGATCCCGCATTAAACCCTTCGCTGCTAGGCCTTTTCCCCCCCGTGCTAAGCCTTTTTTTGGCTATTTGGGGTAGTGCGTGCTTAGGCCCCTGTAACTTTTTGACCACATAAGGTATCCATGCCAAATTTGCGTCCTTTTTTCTAACATCATGGGGATTGTAAAGGTACCCAGGGTTTGTGGATTCCCCTGGAGGGGACCCAGAAATTAGCCAAAATACAGCTAAATTTTGGGTTTTTTGGGAAAAATGCGAAAAAAGGGCTACAGATGAAAGCGTCTTGTTTTTTCCCTGGAAACGGCATGAAAAAAGGGGTTGTGGTGCTGAAATCACCATCTTCCCAGCTTTCAGGGACAAGCAGACTTTTGTCAGAAAACCAACTTTTTTTACACAGTTTTGGCATTTTTCTGGGACATAGCCTATTTTTGCTATTTTTTGTGCTTTCAACCTCTTTCCAGTTAATGGTAGAAATGGGTATGAAACCAATAATGGATCCTGGAAAGCCATCCATTTCTGAAAAGTAGACAAAATTCTGAATTCAGCAAGGGGTCATTTGTGTAGATCCTTAAAGTTTTCCTTATAGAAACTAACAGTTAAATAAAGGAAAAATTGAAAATTAGTTGAAAAAAACAGCCATTTGTGTCAACGTTTTCACCTGTAACTTCTTCTAATTATGACAGCTATTTGAAGGCAATATACCGTTATATCCGCTGGACCTTTCTGGTTGTGGGGATATATAGGACTTGTAGGTTCACCAAGAACCCGACGAACCCAGAGCCAATAACTGAGCAGCATCTTGCAATGGTTTTTTATTATGTACCGGGTATATAGCAATTATTTTGGGAAAATGTATACATGGAAAAATTGTTATGAAAGACACCTATGTATTTCTGAAATGGGAACAAAATGTAGATTTTAGAAACAGTAGATATTTGCACATTTCCGAAATTGGGAGTACCCATACTAGCATGAGAATTATAGGTCATTTTTCAAAATGACTTATTTTTTACACATTGTCTTTCATTTGGAAGGCAGAAATGCATCGAAAGTCAATAGGTAATAACAGTTGCTCTACAATTCTGTATTACCCTAAGTCTCCCGATAAAAATGGTACCTCACTTGTGTGGGTAGGCCTTGTGCCCACAACAGGAAATGGCTCAAAATGCAACGTGGACGTACCACATTTTCACAATGAAAAATTACCCTTTTTTTGCAAAGTGCCTAGCTGTAGTTTTTGAACCCTAGCTCTGCGGGCACTTAGGGAAACCTAGCAAACCTATACATTTTTGAAAACTAGACACCCAGGGAATTCAGGATGGGGTGACTTGACTGGCTCTCACCAGGTTCTGTTACCCAGAATCCCTTGTAAACCTAAAAAATTGGCAAAAAAAAGACATTTTCCTCACTTTTCTGTGGTGGAACGTTCTGGAATCTGCGTGGATCCACAAAATTCCACCCACCCAGCGTTCCCCAAGGACTTCCGAAAAAAATGGTACCTCACTTGTGTGGGTAGGCCTAGTGCCCGCGACAGGAAGCAGCGCACAACGCAACGTGGATGCACCACATTTTCACAGTGAAAAATGACCCTTTTTTTGCAAAGTGCCTAGCTGTAGTTTTTTAACCCTAGCTCTGCCGGCACTTAGGGAAACCTAGCAAACCTGTACATTTTTGAAAAGTAGACACCCAGGGGAATCCAGGATGGGGTGACTTGACTGGCTCTCGCCAGGTTCTGTTACCCAGAATCCCTTGCAAACCTAACAAATTGGCAAAAAAAACACATTTTCCTCACTTTTCTGTGGTGAAAAGTTCTGGAATCTGCGTGGATCCACAAAATTCCACCCACCCCGCGTTCCCCAAGGTGTTCTGAAAAAAATGGTGCCTCACTCGGGTGGGAGGCCCAAGTACCCGCGACAGGCAAGGGCCCACAACGTATTGAGGCGACCTCAAAATGGCCTATCACAAAACGACCTGGTTTTGCAAGGGGGTCCCATGACGTTTTGGCCCGGGGCTCGGTGGCCACCTATGGAAACCTACCAAACCCACACATTTCTGAAAAGTAGACACCCGGGGGATTCCAGGGAGGTATGGCTTGCGTGGATCCCACAACGTTTTCTTACCCAGAATCCCCTGCAAACCTGACATTTTGCTGAAAAAATCCCTTTTTTCACACATTTTTGTGTGTTAAAGTTGTGGCATCACGGGGCTGACACAAATTTCCTACCACCCAGCGTTCCCCCAGGTCTCCCGATAAAAATGGTGCCTCACTCGGGTGGGAGGCCCAAGTACCCGCGACAGGCAAGGGCCCACAACATATTGAGGCGACCTCAAAATGGCCTATCACAAAACGACCTGGTTTTGCAAGGGGGTCCCATGACGTTTTGGCCCGGGGCTCGGCGGCCACCTAGGGAAACCTACCAAACCCACACATTTCTGAAAAGTAGACACCCGGGGGATTCCAGGGAGGTATGGCTTGCATGGATCCCCCAACATTTTCTTACCCAGAATCCCCTGCAAACCTGACATTTTGCTGAAAAAATCCCTTTTTTCACACATTTTTGAGTGTTAAAGTTGTGGCATCACGGGGCTGACACAAATTTCCTACCACCCAGCGTTCCCCCAGGTCTCCCGATAAAAATGGTGCCTCACTCGGGTGGGAGGCCCAAGTACCCGCGACAGGCAAGGGCCCACAACGTATTGAGGCGACCTCAAAATGGCCTATCACAAAACGACCTGGTTTTGCAAGGGGGGTCCCATGACGTTTTGGCCCGGGCTCGGCGGCCACCTAAGGAAACCTACCAAACCCACACATTTCTGAAAAGTAGACACCCGGGGATTCCAGGGAGGTATGGCTTGCATGGATCCCCCAACGTTTTCTTACCCAGAATCCCCTGCAAACCTGACATTTTGCTGAAAAAATCCCTTTTTCACACATTTTTGTGTGGTAAAGTTGTGGCATCACGTGGCTGACACAAATTTCCTACCACCCAGCGTTCCCCAGGTCTCCCAATAAAAATGGTGCCTCACTCGGGTGGGAGGCCCAAGTACCCGCGACAGGCAAGGGCCCACAACGTATTGAGGCGACCTCAAAATGGCCTATCACAAAACGACCTGGTTTTGCAAGGGGGTCCCATGACGTTTTGGCCCGGGGCTCGGCGGCCACCTAGGGAAACCTACCAAACCCACACATTTCTGAAAAGTAGACACCCGGGGATTCCAGAGAGGTATGGCTTGCGTGGATCCCCCAACGTTTTCTTACCCAGAATCCCTGCAAACCTGACATTTGGTGAAAAAATCCCTTTTTCACACATTTTTGTGTGGTAAAGTTGTGGCATCACGGGGCTGACACAAATTTCCTACCACCCAGCGTTCCCCCAGGTCTCCCGATAAAAATGGTGCCTCACTCGGGTGGGAGGCCCAAGTACCCGCGACAGGCAAGGGCCCACAACGTATTGAGGCGACATCAAAATTGCCTATCACAAAATGTTTTGGGCCCTTGCATGTCGCGGGTACTTGGGCCTCCCACCCGAGTGAGGCACCATTTTTATCGGGAGACCTGGGGGAACGCTGGGTGTTAGGAAATTTGTGTCAGCCCCGTGACGCCACAACTTTACCACACAAAAATGTGTGAAAAAGTGATTTTTCAGCAAAATATCAGGTTTGCAGGGGATTCTGGGTAAGAAAACGTTGGGGGATCCACGCAAGCCATACCTCCCTGGAATCCCTGGGTGTCTACTTTTCAGAAATGTGTGGGTTTGGTAGGTTTCCTAGGTGGCCGCGAGCCCCGGCCAAAACGCCATGGGACCCCCTTGCAAAACCAGGTCGTTTTGTGATAGGCCATTTTGAGGTCGCCTCAATACGTTGTGGGCCCTTGCCTGTCGCTGGCACTTGGGCCTCCCACCCGAGTGAGGCACCATTTTATCGGGAGACCTGGGGAACGCTGGGTGGTAGTAAATTTGTGTCAGCCCCATGATTCCACAACTTTACCACACAAAAATGTGCAAAAAAGTGATTTTTTCAGCAAAATATCAGGTTTGCAGGGGATTCTGGGTAAGAAAACGTTGGGGGATCCACGCAAGCCATACCTCCCTGGAATTCCCGGGTGTCTACTTTTCAGAAATGTGTGGGTTTGGTAGGTTTCCTAAGATGGCCACCGAGCCCAGGGCCAAAAACCTCACTGGTGTGGGTGGTTCAAGTACCCGCAACAGGCAAGGGCCCAAAACGTATTGAGGAGACATCAAAATGATCTATCACAAAACAAGCTGGTTTTGCAAGGGGAGTCACCTGGGTTTTGGCCCCGGGCTCGGCGGCCATCTTGGGAAACCTACCAAACCCACACATTTCTGAAAACTAGACACCCGGGGAGTCCAGCGAGGTATGGCTTGCGTGGATCCCCCAACATTTTCCTACCCAAAATGCCCTGCAAACCTCAAATTTAGCTGAAAAAATCACTTTTTCTCAAATTTCTGTGTGGGAAAGTTCTGGAATCTACGTGGATCCACAAATTTCCTACCACATAGTGTTCCCCCATGTCTCCCGATAAAAATGATACCTCACTCGCGTGGGTGGGTCAAGTACCCGCAACAGGAAAGGGCCCAAAACCTATTGAGGCGACATCAAAATTACCTATCACAAAACAACCTGGTTTTGCAAGTGGGGTCCCATGAGTTTTTGGCCCTGGGCTCGGTGGCCATCTAGGGAAACCTACCAAACCCACACATTTCTGAAAACTAGACACCTGGGGAGTCCAGCGAGGTATGGCTTGCGTGGGTCCCCTAACTTTTCCTACCCAGAATCCCCTGCAAACCTCAAATTTAGCTGAAAAAATCACTTTTTCTCAAATTTCTGTGTGTGAAAGTTCTGGAATCTACGTGGATCCACAAATTTCCTACCACATAGTGTTCCCCCATGTCTCCCGATAAAAATGATACCTCACTCGCGTGGGTGGGTCAAGTACCCGCGACAGGAAAGGGCCCAAAACCTATTGAGGCGACATCAAAATTACCTATCACAAAACAACCTGGTTTTGCAAGGGGGGTCACCTGGGTTTTTGTCCCCGGGCTCGGCGGCCATCTTGGGAAACTACCAAACCCAAAAATTTCTGAAAGCTAGACACCCGGGGGAGTCCAGCGAGGTATGGCTTGCGTAGGTCCCCTAACTTTTTCCTACCCAGAATCCCCTGCAAACCTCAAATTTAGCTGAAAAAATCACTTTTTTCTCAAATTTCTGTGTGTGAAAGTTCTGGAATCTACGTGGATACACAAATTTCCTACCACATAGTGTTCCCCCATGTCTCCCGATAAAAATGATACCTCACTCGCGTGGGTGGGTCAAGTACCCGCGACAGGAAAGGGCCCAAAACCTATTGAGGCGACATCAAAATTACCTCTCACAAAACAACCTGGTTTTGCAAGAGGGGTCACCTGGGTTTTTGTCCCCGGGCTCGGCGGCCATCTTGGGAAACTACCAAACCCAAAAATTTCTGAAAGCTAGACACCCGGGGGAGTCCAGCGAGGTATGGCTTGCCTGGGTCCCACAACGTTTTCCTACCCAGAATCCCCTGCAAACCTCAAATTTAGCTGAAAAAATCACTTTTTCCATACATTTTTGCGTGGGATCACCGTGCCGGCACAAATGTCCCACCACCCAGCGTTCCCCTTGTTCTCCCGAGTAAAATGATACCTCACTTGTGTGGGTGGGCCAAAGGCCTGTGACTGGGAAGAGCCCAAAACATAGGGATTTAGGGTATAGCACCGAGAATTCTAAGCACTATATTTTTTAAAAATAAGTTTTTAGCCAGTTCTGCTTTGGACACCCACACAAGTGAGGTATCATTTTACTCGGGGGAACAAGGGCAACGCTGGGTGGTAGGACATTTGTGCCAGCACGGTGATTCCATGCAAAAATATGTGGAAAATATGGTTTTTTCAGCTAAATTTGAGGGTTGCAGGGGATTCTGGTAGGGAAACGTTGGGGGATCCACGCAAGCCATACCTCATTGGACTCCCCAGGGTGTCTAGTTTTCAGAAACGTGTGGGATTGGTAGGTTTCCTAGATGGCGGCGAGCCCGGGGCCAAAAACCAGGTGCCCCCCAAAACCAGGTAGTTTTGTTATAGGTAGTTTTGGTCTCCACAATACGATTTGGGCCATTTCCTGTTTCAGCCACTATGCCTACCCACACAAGTGAGGTACCATTTTTATCGGGAGCCCTGGGGGAACGCAGGGTGGTAGGAAATTTGTGGATCCACGCAGATTCCAGAACTTTCCCACACAGAAATTTGAGTAAAAAGTGATTTTTTCTGCTAAATTTGAGGTTTGCAGGGCATTCTGGGTAGGATAACGTTTGGGACCCATGCAAGCCATACCTCGCTGGACTCCCCCAGGTGTCTAGTTTTCAGAAATGTATGGGTTTGGTAGGTTCCCAAGATGGCCGCTGAGCCCGGGGCCAAAAGCCCAGGTGACCTCCTTGCAAAACCAGGTTGTTTTGTGATAGGTAATTTTGATGTCTCCTCAATACGTTCTGGGCCCTTGCCTGTCGCGGGTACTTGACCCACCCACGCGAGTGAGGTATCATTTTTATCGGGAGACCTGGGGAAAGCTGGGTGGTAGGAAATTTGTGGATCCACGTAGATTCCAGAACTTTCCCACACAGAAATTGGAGAAAAACGTGATTTTTTCAGCTAAATTTGAGGTTTGCAGGGTATTCTGGGTAAGAAAATTTTGGAGGACCCACGCAAGCCATACCTCGCTGGACTCCTCCGGGTGTCTAGTTTTCAGAAATGTGTGGGTTGGGTAGGTTTCCCTAGGTGGCCGTTGAGCCCGGGGCCAAAACTCATGGGACCCCCTTGCAAAACCAGGTTGGTTTGTGATAGGTAATTTTGATGTCGCCTCAATAGGTTTTGGGCCCTTGCCTGTCGCGGGTACTTGACCCATCCACACAAGTGAGGTACCATTTTTCACGGAAGACTTTGGGGGACGCGGGGTGGGTGGAATTTTGTACATCCACGCAGATTCCATAACTTTCCACCACAGAAATGTGAGGAAAATGTGTTTTTTGGACATTTTTAGGTTTGCAAGGGATTCTGGGTAACAGATCCTGGTGAGAGCCAGTCAAGTCACCCCATCCTGGATTCCCTGGGTGTCTAGTTTTCAAAAATGTATAGGTTTGCTAGGTTTCCCTAGGTGCTGGCAGTGTTAGGGTTCAAAATCTACAGCTAGGCACTTTGCAAAAAAAGGGTCCGTTTTCACTGTGAAAATGTGGTGTGTCCATGTTGCGTTTTGGGCCGTTTCCTGTCGCGGCCACTAGTCCTACCCACACAAGTGAGGTACCATTTTTCTCGAAAGACTTTGGGGAACGCGGGGTGCGAGGAATTTTGTGGATCCACGCAGATTCCAGAACTTTCCACCACAGAAATGTGAGGAAAATGTGTTTTTTGGACACATTTTTAGGTTTGCAAGGGATTCTGGGTAACAGAACCTGGTGAGAGCCAGTCAAGTCAGCCCATCCTGGATTCCCTGGGTGTCTAGTTTTAAAAAATGTATAGGTTTGCTAGGTTTCCCTGGGTGCCGGCAGAGCTAGGAACCAAATTCAACAGGTAGGCACATTCCTAAAAAAAAGTCAGTGCCTAGTGGGCTTTCTGCCGCCCTGGGGAGGGGGGAAATCAGGGGCTATTGCCCCGATATGCCCCCGAGGGGGGCAGAAAGACTGTGGCTATTCTTTTGGGGGGTCAGGGGCATTGGGATGCCTATTCTGGTCAGCCCCCACCCCTGCGTATTAAAAAGCCAGCATGATCGCTGGCACATAGTGGGCTTTCTGCCCCCGGGGGCAGATCAGGGGCTACTGCCCCCATCTGCCTCCTGGGAGGGGCAGAAAGACAGTGACATCTTTTTGGGGTGGGTGGGGGCATTGGCATGTCCATTCTTGGCAGCCCCCACCCCGAACTTTGTAAAAAAAAAATCCCTGGTGGCTAGTGGGCTTTCTGCCCCTCGGGGGCAGATAAGGTGCTATTGCCCTGTCTGCCTCCCAGGGGGGCAGAAAGACTGTAGCATTTTTTTTGGGGTGGGGGCATTGACATGCCCATTCTGGGCAGCCCCCACCCCTACCTATATAAAAAAAATCCCTGGCGCTTAGTGGGCTTTCTGCCCCTCCCCGGGGGAGCAGATCAGGGGCTATTGCCCCCATCTGCCTCCTGGGGGGCAGAAAGTCTTTTTTTTTCTTTGGGGGGTGGGGGCATTTGCATGCCCACCCCGGGCCTATAAAAAAAAAAATCCCTGGCATCTAGAGTGTTTCTGAACCCCCGGGTGGGGGCAGATTGGTGGCCACTGCCACCATCTGCCCCCCCGGGGGGGCAGAAAGACTGGAATTTCATGGGGGAGGGGTGGGGGCATTGGCATGCCCATCTTGGGCAACCCCCACCCCTAAATGTATTGAGGGAAAAAAACCCTGGTGTCTAGTGGGCTTTCTGCCCCCGGGGGCAGGTTGGGGGCTACTGCCCCCATCTGCCCCCCAGGAGGGGCAGAAAGACTGTACCTTTGCGTCGGGGTGGGGGCATTGGCATGCCCATATTGGGCAGCCCCTACCCCAAATTATAATTAAAAAAATCCCTGGTATCTAGTGGGCTTTCTGCCCCCCGGGGGCAGATTGGGGGCTACTGCTCCCATCTGCCCCCAGGAGGGGCAGAAAGACTGTACCTTTGCGGCAGGGTGGGGTGGGGGCATTGGCATGCCCATATTGGGCAGCCCCCACCCCTAACTATATTTAAAAAAAAAATCCCTGGTATCTAGTGGGCTTTCTTCCCCCCCGGGGGGGCAGATTGGGGGCTACTGCCCCATCTTTCCCCAGGGGGCATAAAGACTAATTTTGTGGCCGGGGGTGGGGGCATCGGCATGCCCGCTTTGGGCAGCCCCCACCCCTAATAAACCTCCCATTGAATTCCCTGGTGTCTAGTGGGCTTTCACTCGGGGCAGATTGGGGGCTACTGCTCCCATCTGCCCCCAGGGGGCAGAAAGACTAATCATGCCAAATATTTTATGGGGGAGCAAAGGCCCTTGCCCAAGGGGCCGCTCCCCCTCCCTGGTGCCTAGTGGGTGGATCCCTGCTTGGGGATCGCCCTCCTGGGGCGATCCCCAAGCAGGGATCCACTAGGGAGGGGTACCATTGGAAAGGGAGATTCTCCCTTTCCAACGATACCTCTCCTGAGTTTCTACGTGCTCAGGGGCTGAGATAGCCCCCTGAGCACGTAGAAACTGAAACTGAAATGAGCCTCTTGGCTCATTTCAGTTTCAGTTTCACTGAAATGACATCAGCGCGACGTGCGCGCCGATCGTCATTTCAGGAAAACCAGGGGGCCTCGGGAGCTGGGGAAGCTCTTCCCCAGCTCCCGAGGGTTTAGGGAGAAAGGGAATCCCTCTGGTGCCCGCACCAGAGGGATTTCCTGTGCTGGGTCACATGACGAGCTGGACTCGTCATGAGCACACGAGCACTGTGTTCCATGACGAGTCCAGCTCATCATGAGCACCGAAGGGGTTAAAAATGGAAAATTTGTAAGGGAATTGCTGGAGACAATACAATCACCAAAAGAATTGGCTGTGGTGAAATGTGCCGCACATCAGTCAGGAGATGACTGGGTGGTAGTCGGCAACTGGTACGCAGACCTTGTGGCTCAACATTGTGCCAGAAATAGGTTGTCAGTCAATAAAAGGGTGGAAAAAATGGGAATCAGCTGCCAACTTATGCTGTATATGCCACCTGAAACATGGAATGAGGTTAGAAGATTACAAGATGGTGCTGATGAAATTGAGAAGAAAACATGGATCAAAGTGGGTTGTTCCCAAAGGGGAGATGATGAAGTGTGGATTTGTGCTTATGGCAGACCAGTCATGCCTGACTGTCTACTGTGTCAAATGGCCAGGATGTATCATGGAGACACACATATAGGGAGAGACGCAATGATTAGGCTTTTCAGACAGAACTGGTACAATCCCAAGTTCAGGGCTGTAGCAGAGAGCCTTTGCCCGAGATGTTTGACTTGCCAGATGCATAATCCAGGAAGAAAAACAATAATTGGGTTTGGAAAAATTGGAAAGGCAGAAGGTCCATTTATAAGACTACAGTTTGACTTTATACAGTTACCACCATGCAGAGGGTTGAAATATGTACTAGTCATAGTATGTCTGTTTTCAAAGTGGGTGGAGGCTTACCCTACCAGAAGGTGTGACAGCATTACAGTCGCAAAGCTGTTACTACGAGAACTCATTCCTAGGTTTGGTTTCCCAGTAACTTTGGAATCAGATAGAGGAAAACATTTTAACAGTGAAGTGATTCAAATAATTTGCGGAGCATTCCAAATTGAACAAAAATTGCACTGTGCATATCGCCCAGAGGCTTCTGGAGTGGTTGAACAATTGAATGGCACGATAAAATCCAGATTGGGAAAAATGTGTGCATCAACATCATTGGAGTGGCCAGATGCATTGCCACTTGTCTTAATGGGACTGAGAAGCATTCCTGATAGAAATACAGGATTGAGCCCACACGAGATAATGATGGGAAGAGCAATGAGACAAGCACATGTTCCCATAAACAAACTGCTGAATATATCTGATGATATGGTTCAGGATTATTGCAAAGGATTGGCTGACCTAGTGCGTTCTGTCTCTCATCAGGTCGGAGAAGACGCAGTTTCGAGGCAGCCTGAACAAGAACATGATCTGAATCCTGGTGACTGGGTGGTAGTGAAGAAACACACCAGAGAGACATGTCTATCACCTAGATGGGGAAAACCTTGTCAAGTCATACTGACTACCAATACAGCAGTGAAGTGTGCAGGATTTCCTAATTGGATTCATGTAAGTCACACCAAAAGAGTACCAGACCCTGAAGAAGAAAATCCTCAGTCAGCATCAATCACTGAGGAAGCTGAAGGTTGCTCAGCGGAAGAATCTCAGGCTCGAGATTCAAGAGAAGTTGCAGAAGAACAACCGAGCACAAGTCAGGACTGGATACCGGTAGTAGAAATTCCTGAAGTTTACTACAGAACAAGAAGTCAAGCAAAATTGGAAGAAATTGAAGAAGATCAGATAGGTGAAGAAGAAGCAGCTCAGGGAAAAGAAGAACAAACAATAAAAGAACATGAGCAAGACCAGATAGGGAAAGGAAACTGGACTCAAGATAACGAAGAACCAACAAGTTTTGAGCAGGGAAAGACAGGTTTAGAAGAATCCGGTCAGGCTGCAGAAGTACAAAGTGCAATAAGCCCTGATCAGAACCAGTTAGATCTAGAAAATCACACAGAAGAAAAAGATCTCGAGAAATATGAGCATGAAGAATTAAACAAAGAACAAGGTCAATTATTGGAAACTCACGGAGGAGCTGCAGAAGAAAAACAAATAAGGCCTGAAAAAGAGCAAGAAAGAAAAACAGTAATTGCAGAAAACGAAAAGGTGTTGAACAGTGAAAATAAAGAGATTGCTGAAAACAAAAATAAAGAAACAGTGCAAACAAAGAAAACAAGAAAAGGTGATCATTGGCCTAGTGTCATTAAAAGAGTAAAATACCACATAACAACCAGAAGTGAAGATCCAGATCAAGTAAATGAAGTAACAAGTCAAACAGAACAAGAAAACAGAACTAAGAAAAGAAGAAGCAAGAGACTGAAACTTGTAAATAACAAATTCAAGGGTCCTGATTGGACTTACATTATCCTTGAAGATTACGAGAGCTCAGAGTCAAGTGAAAGTGGTGACGAAGGAACAAGTGCAGAATTGACATACGAGAGAGAAACAAGACCACCTTGACTACGCAAAAGAGTCATAAAAGAAAAATGAAAATAGATAAGAAGAGCAATCTTCCTTGTCGAAATGTCTGATGATAGAGTTGCTGGGAGACCAAAACAGAGATGTTGTAGAAGATGCTGTGCAATATGCATATTTAGTCTAGTAATGGTACTTATAGTATGGTTAGTTCTGATCGTAGCAGTCCCTTACCTTATGATAATGGATAAAAAGATTAACAACGAAACTAAAGGAAAGACAGCACACATGAAGGGAAATAGAGTAGAACTAATGGCAGAAAATGAACAAGAGTTTCATCATGAAATAACTGATAACGACACTAGTTTAAATGTTTTCACAAAGTTATTATTTCAATATGTAGATACCATGGAAGTTAGTAATTGTTATGTCTGTATGAAATTACCTGAATCAGTAGCAGAAGGATTAACATATCATCACTTACCATTGACATATGGCATATCATGTAGTGTATTAGCTAGTTTATTTTATAGAAAAGGGAGACTTCAATATTATTATTCAAACATAGATGTGATATTTTCAGAGGTTCCGATTCGCAAGAGTATGAACCAAGTGCTTAGTAGTCAAGACGCACAGTTTATGGGAGAATTTTTCTTAACAATGAAATCGATAGACATAACACATGCACATAGACACAATCTAACATGTTCTTTACATGAAGAAGAAAAGATATTTTTGAATTTAGTAGAAAATAGAAGACAAGATTTTCAAAAGAAAGCTTCTGAGCATAAGGCTCATTTGCCACCTTGGGCTGAGAAAGAAGGGAGTTACACACCTGGCAAGGCTCAAGCTGCTATGGCTCTGGATTTAGTAAAGACGGGGAAAATTTGTCTACATAGATTAAGGAGTGATTATAACAATGTTTTCATCGGTACCAGTGAATGTGAACACAATTTCTTAATTCTTGGAGGTTGGGGAATAAAAGGAGGAACAGATTCAGTTTTTCCTGGAATCTATTATGTATGCGGGAATAAGGCTTATTTTAGGCTTCCTGCAAGGTGGTATGGAAGTTGTTATTTTGGAATAGTATTTCCAAAAATATACCACGTAAAAAGAAACACTGGGAGCAATGAAAACAATGGCGAATTAACACGTAGTAAAAGAGCTAGTTTTTCTGAAATTGTAGGTGATATATTTGGTGCATTGATACCTTCAGTGGGAATAATTCTGAACTCAAGGAAGATATGTAAATTGTCTACAGTGGTTGATCATTTATCAACGGATACTGCTGGAGGATTTCTAATGATTAATGCGGAAATGGTTGCGATTAGATCTATGGTTATGCAAAATCGACTTGCTCTTGATATATTATTGGCAAAAGAGGGCGGAGTCTGTAAATTACTGAAGACGAAACATTGTTGCACTTACATTCCTGATAAAAGTGCAGAAATTGGAACGTATATACAGAATATAACTAAACTTGAGAAGGAACTTAAACCATTGGAAGTTGATAGTGTATGGGAAAGGTTGACAAGTAGTATTGCGTCAATTGGTACCTGGTTTTCTAATGTAGGAAAAGGGCTTAAAGGTCAAAAATTAGTACCTATAGCAGGGTTAGCAATAATAGTACTGACGATGATAATATGGTGCAAATGTTGTAGAAAGAATGGAACATATACTGTGACAGGAAGAGGAAAGAAGAGAAAGATTGATGAAATTGAACTTGAGGATGTGAGAAGTGAATTATACAAGAAATTGAAAGGGGATGTTAAAAATAGAAAATGTAAAAATGAGAATGAAACTATTTGCTAGAAGTTGGCATCTGATTGAGGATAGTATTGTGATGGCTCTTAAACGCCATCAGAGAGGGGATTGATGGAGCAAGGACTCAAAAATGAGACTTGCTTGAATGCAATCACCTCACAGTATTAATTTATTAATTATGTATTGTTTATACTAACGTTGCATACAATACACGAATAGCAAGGAAGCTTGCCTATGTGTTCTAACTAACAAGTAACGCTTGTCGTTTTCTAAAATGGCCGCTAAAGCACGGGAACCTTACTGCGCATGTCTCATCCATATCACATGATGTGACGTCTTTCTTTGCTTGGTGGGAAATTTCTGCTTCTGCGCAGTGTGCTCTAAAATGGCTGCTTGATGTTTTCACATGCTTCAGCTTGCTCTTGTGTTATTATTAATTTGTCGTTTTCTTAACGCTACTAATGCGGGATAGATTTATAAGTAAATGGGGATAGAGTAGAAAGAGTGGGTATACAGTGAAACCTATTATTTGTGATTTTAATATTTTCTTCTTTGACTTTTATTAGTTCGTAAACTTGGGCCTGGGGTTGGTGATCTGAAACTCGAGAGACAATGATTCTGCGCATGTGTCCTCCTTGGCTGCCAAAGAATGAAGTCAACCTGGACGTCGTCCAAGGCCATGACCTGGTGGCCGAAGTTGATGTGCTTTTGCCTTTCCTGTTGAAAATTGAAACTTTGTATATGAAGAATATATAACATTTGTCGTGAGACGGGTGGGAAATAAAGCAAATGTATAAAATTGGATGGGCGGTAGTTTAAAGACAATGGCCTACAGTAAATGAACTAAAATCATATGGGGTGAGAATCCACCCCTGTCCCTGTCCAATCAGAAGTAGTGGTCCCATATTTTGGCAACATTAAGGGGAGGTACATGGGCGTAGAAGGGTATAATAGATATAGAATTAGTAATTAGTTTAGCTCAGACCGCAGAACGAAAGAAGGTGATGCTGCAAGAGAGTTTACTCTCAGAACGCACAGAAGAGCTCCAGATCGCCAAGCTGATCGATTGCAGACTGAATCGCTGTCCAGAGAGGTCCTGAGGAGGGGGCGGCGGAGTCCATTAGAAGAAAGGCACGGGAGAATCGAGGAGAAGTCGAGTATCAGAGAGGGGAACGACGCAGGCGTCGTTGTAGAGAGGTCACCGGTCCCGTCCTGATCCTGGAGGAGGTCTTTGGTCTTCATCCTTCCTGGGTCCTAATCTTTCCAACTCCTTGGCCAAGGGTTGGGTTCTCGCATTTAGGTAAATATAAATGCAACCTTTAGTTGCGCTGCTGTCTCTATCTTCTCCTTTCTGAGGGACCGTCATTAATCAATAATTATTATTCTATGCTTCACCTATGATATGCGACTAAGTACCATGTGGTTATGTAATTTACTCTGCTAAATTTTAGATAAACATTTTAAAACTTCCTGACTCAGTGGTTATTTCAGGATTATGTACTATAATGAATGTCACTCATTTTAAACTTCCCAATTAGCAAAGGATTCATTGGTAAGTCATTACTCTTCAATCGGAAGGTAATTGGTAGCAGGGATTTTGATAAAGAGTAACAACTGATAAAACCCAGCGTAAGTATTAGCGTAGTATGAGTGTATGGGCCCAAGTGAGTATCTAGTGTATGAATGCTGTTTGCTAATATCGCGCTGGATCAGCAGTCAGCCTGAGGTATTTACTATGTAAAGCATATGTTAAAGGCAATGGGTCTTTAAAGGTGGATTGTTTTTGTTCCATGTTAAAGCCTGCATTCAGGTATTTTGTTACATGAAATCTCACAGATTACCTTTGTATGTGTAGCAGCTGCAGACGTGTGTCCTGATATCGGGTGAGGGGCACAGCCGACATAGCTCCTGGTGAGGGACACGCTGGTGCAGAGCACGCACTCTAACGCTCCTCAGCCTTCCGCGTCAGCCCATCCCCCTTCAGGAAGACACGTTCAGCTTGCAGAGTGTAAAAAATAAAAGACGTGCTCAGGAGCCTGTGTTTGCCTGTGATTTTGGCAAGCTGAATTACCTGTAAATACAAAGGAAGAAACTTACTTCACATCACTGTGTTGGCTCCATTGCCTTCGTTTTGTTTGGCAAATATCTGCAGTTTCCTGGTCCTTGTGTGTGGCAGCAACTTCAACATTACCTGTAGTAACTTGGACCTTGTAGCAGAATCTTCGGAAGTACCTGCAGTATTCCTGGTTGCAGTCTGCTGTAAAAAACAAGTAAGAGTGAGAGAGAGAGAGAGAGAGAGAGAGAGAGAGAGAGAGAGTTTACCAACTGCAATCCATCCTTTTTCTATATGGTAAGACTCATGCTTCAACTCACATTAAAAAAATACTTATCGTCCTCTTTCTGGCTTCACGTTGGAATTCTATACGGACCCTCCTCTCTGGACTTGGTAGGAGTTGTTCATATTTGAAAAAGACAAGTACAAGAAAAAGAATAGGCTTTGAATCATGAATTTATAACAAAGACTTATGTTAACAAAAATCAAGTAGAGAACTCTTGCTTTCTTTTTATGGACTATGGAAAAGACTGATATTTATGCTGCTTAGTTTTGTTTATTAACTTTTCTCGAAGTATAGAAACGAAGTAATCCTTCTGGTTGAAGATTAACGAGGCATAATTATTCTGTGGATGGTTGGGTCGGTAGAGAAGACAATTATATTACTGATGGATATATATAGCAAGGTTGTGTTTAACTTGCATTTTAGGATGCCAACTTCGAAACAGTGGATTTACAGTTTTGTGTTCAGGTTGCCAGAGGGAAAGAGGGAAGCTTTGGGTAAGAATCCATGAATGTGTTTTGAACATTTGTTGCAACTGAAATCGGAGAAAAATGAGAAAAGGCAACAGTCTTTAATCTTGTCTTTTATCAGACTCAGTGACGTTTTCGGAGGTTGTGGAATCAGTGGGGACCCTAATGAACATCAATGTGGACCCCAAGTCTTCATTTGTATGTCTCCTATCCTCCAATTCCCCTTTCCCCTGTGGTCTGTTGTGACTGAGAGTGTAACTTCCTCCAATTATAGAAGGCATTGGGAGAAACAGTAAATTGACTTCTGGGTACTCGCTTCTCACTCCTACAAGATCTAGCACTACCATTAGTTACTGGTGAAGTTTTTGTGACAGAAGGTAACGATTTTGCTATTGCTTACACCCTTTGACAAACCACGGGGGTAGAAGAAGTGCACTGAACTAATTCCTGTTAGAAACTCTTGCACGACCTGACAGACTTAGCTGTCTGCCAGGATCTTGTAATAAAGGAAAATCATTAAATAATACATAATTCCATATGCATAAATATATATATAAAAAGAGGGGAAGCAAATAAATGAAAGGTAAACTATAAAAGGATAAAACTAAAAACTAAAGGAATGGCCAACCAGCCCCCAAACTGAAGTTTATCATTGTTTTACCATTCGAAGATGGTCAACATGTTGGTTCTAAATACAGCAACCATGCTTGAACTTTAAAACAACAATAGTTCACGGACCACACTACTGCTAGACGGACACCACTACTATGTTTACAGTAATACACTACTGACAAGAGCATTTCATAATGGTCACCTGGTTTAGAGGAAGTATCCATGTAGGCTGTGGTGTACTGCTGATGAAATGAGTTTCAAGCAAGCAGAATGTTAGCACTGCCTGGGGAGCGGTAGTATCCTCTTAAGATCAATTTAAATAAAAAGAGGTGAAGCAAAGAAATGAGACAGAAACTATAGGAGAAAACTGAAAACTAAAGGACTGGCCAACCAGCCTCCACACTGAAGTTGTTATATGTGGGCCGTTTCTTTCACAGATTCTATGTATTTATTTTGAAAAATGACAGATCAAAAAACTAGAACACCAGGGCCCTGATTATAAGTAGTCTGGATGAGGTTGGGGTAGTTATCCTTCTGGGCAAACACACCACGGTGTGCAATCTTTACTGCCCATTCACCAGAGTTTTCCACTCTCAACACCAGATTCCACATGTGTCAGAATCTACCACAACTTTTCACCTGATAAATGTTGGTAGTTTTGACCTACCTAAATCTCCAGTGGAAACTTGCGGATTATGCAGGGCATACAGCATGACTCAGTATTTAATGGTCCCATCGGATCAGAGCCTAGGGCAGTGTACATAATCTGCAAATTCCTCCAAAGTTAAACTATTTCCAAACTGTAGAAACAATCATTGGCCTAGCTAATAGGTATCTCCAGTGAAATCAACGGGCGTTGCCCTTGTTTCGCTTCTCTGAATGGCTGCCAAACTTTGGTGAGCATGCAGGCATGGATGCTATCTTGTTATAATGTTTTATAAAGTGAAAAAAACATTGTTCAAAAATGCCTGCTGCCTATGGGAGGGCATGCAAGGCAGCCATCTTTGAATGATTTTTCTTTTGCTTTAAAAAACTAATTACAACATAGTTACTGTGTGCACACATGAGCATGGTGGCCATCTTTGAATGATTTTCTTAATGCAAAAGAAGAATTCTTCAAACATGGCCACAAACACATATTTGGTACCTATGTTTTTAATGTATTTTTACTTTAATATTCTAAGAAGACAGCCAGCCATCTTAGAATGGTAAATTAAAATATGGGTGGATGACGCACACTGAAGAAAAAGCGAGCAGCATAGTACCAGTGAGCAGCTGCCAGGACCATGGGAAATAAAGAATTTTTAAAAAGCAGGGTGTGTGGGCTAGAAAATGAAGGCACAGAGAGTGGGGGTCAAAATCAAGAGGCCCTGAGCAGAGTTCAGCAGCAGGGGCACTCACAACAAAGTAATTTTAAAACTATTAAAAAAATGCACATGTGGGCGGGGAGCAGGGGGTGATGACAGCGCAGGGAATGGACCAAAAAAGCAGGCAGCCCAGTAGCAATGTGCAAAAGCCAAGTCCTTACTAAAAGTTTTTTTTTAAGTTAATAATTAAAAAATACAGTGGGCAGAGAAGAGAGCTAGGAAAGGGATGCTTAACCATGGAGTGCTGTTAAAAAAATCAATCCCCATACGTCAGCAGTGCAAGGATATAGGTCAACCAGTCAAAAAGATACTAAACCACACGTGCTCCAGGGTTGGGGAAAATGCAAACCTATGGAGGAAACCCCATCAAAGAAGGGGCAGGGAATTGAGACATATAAGAAAGCCATCCAACAACAGCAACTGGTTGTCCCAAAGCCCACTCTATATGTATTGTACTGCATTGTACTGTTGAAGGAAGTGACCGATTCGGGTCACCCGGGTCACACAAGACCACCTCTCAGCCTTCCATACCAAATGAAGAGTCGGTCAGACAGTAGAGAATACAAACCAATATCTGTTTTTTCAGAGTACGCTCAGAGCGGAGCCCTGTCTGCCCAGTCTCTAAGGAGTGCTGCAGAGGGACTGACATCAGCAAGCATAGAGATACATTATGTACATTTCAGAACCAATGAAGGCACGCCCACAATGGAATTTTCCAAGCAGATACAACAGAACAGTGAAATACAAAAAATAAGTTTCGATTCTGCAGCTGGGCACACACTATCTAACAGTCAAGGTCATTCTGTCCGTGCTCGGCACTAGACAAGTGGGAGAGGGCCTACATCTAGAGGAAAGGTATGCACTAATAAGAACAGTGAAATCATTAGTGTAGCAAAACTCAGCTCTGAAGAAACATAACCTAGAGAAGGCGGTTTCTCAGAAATGGCAAAGGATTAGTTTCGATTATAATTCAAAATGGCGGCCATACACAAAATGGTGCTGTGAATGCTAACTTATGCAAAACAATGCCAAAGCATATTTTTCTATTCTAACACTGTGAACAATAGATCTTTGACAACAGACAACTCATGCTGTCTGTAGGTCGATACCCGACAAGCTTGTAACCGCAAAAGCAAATATCACCATTTCATCATGAGCATTTGCAATTCTAAAAAAAAGGTAAAACCAAACAAAATCGACTATGATGTAATAGCTAATTTACCTGTATTTAAAAAAAAGTGAAACAAAACTCGTGTGATCTGCATGGAGGAGTCAAAGAGTGAGAAGCAGTGAAGAGGGTAAGAGAGCTTAAAATCTAAACTCCAGTTGGTAACATCGGCTTTGTCTGAATGTTTTGACAGTATTTTATCTGTGAAAGAAAACCTGTTCTCTCCACTGTTCAGTTTACAATTACAAATGCATGAAAATGTGCATTGTGTTGGTTCAGAAATATTTAATAAAATAGGTACTGCTACAAACAAAGGCAGCAAATGCATGGCTTCCCGACACAGTCTCCGCATGTTTTCCTTGTGTTGCTTCACCTCATACTAGTCAGGATTCATTTCCAACGATTTTTACCAAGCAGTACTGGCTGGCACATCATTGTGTTAGCTGCAGCCCACGCAACTTCTGGGTTGTGTGAGGGACTTCCACGTGACTTAGGGCAGGCACAAATTTGGTATGCAGATGCAAGAGAACGAATGCCTTGTAACTTAGCACATTGCTGGGTTTTCCACTGTCCATTTAATACGTTCACTAGTTCTACTCAAAATCCAGCTCCTTTCTTGTTTTCAGCCATTCCATTCCCAAAGTTTTGGGCACTTTGAGCTAGATGTACATAGCTTTGGCTTTGTGATTACCAAATAGCGAATTTTTGCGATGCGCTATTTGGTAATCGCAAACATCCATGTACTAATGTGTCTTTGACACATTTTGCGATTCCCAGTGGGTTGCAAGTAGACCTACCTCATTAATTTTCATGAGGTATGTCTCGGTTTGTGACCCATTGGAATCACTAAAATTACAGGGATGGTGGCCTGCTGGGAGCAGCAGACCACCATGTCTGTGATTGCTTTTTAATAAAGCAGTTTTCTTTCTTTTTTAAATGCAGCCCGTTTTACTTAAAGGAAAACAGGATGCGTTTCAAAAATAAAAATGAAAAGTTTTCTTTTAATTTTTCAAGAGTAAGCAGTGGTCCGTGGGACCACTGCCTGCTCTTAAAAAATGTTTTCACCAACATTCACAATGGGGAAGGGGTCCCTCAGGGACCCCTTCCCATTTGCGAATGGGTTACCAACAACTCAGAGTTGGTGGTCAACTGCAAATGTTTTGCGACTGTATTTTGGTCGCAAAACATTCACACATACCATTGCGAGTCAGTATTAGGAAGGGACGGCCTAAACACACCCCTTCCTAATACTGAATCGCAAGCCCTATTTGAGATTCTGTAATAGGTTACTGAATCGCAAATAGGGCTTGGTACATGGAAAAAAGCATTCTTTCATTTGCAAAGGGCACGATTCTGTGAATTGGCCCGTTGGCGACTGGAAATTCGCTTTGTTCATCTGGCCTTTAAATTTCTATGTTTCCTTACCATATTTCCGGCATTCGCCTCCCTTTACCTAAGGTGCTTATAGCTACATTGTTATGGGGTCGGAGTGACCTATAGGGCAAAAAGGCAGTGCCAAATCGGCGGTCTCACAGATCAGTGTGTGGGCCGTTTTTTTGAGCAGTTTGGGGCCAGTTGGGCTGGATTTTACTGTTGATTTGCCTGATATTAACACAAACTTTGCCTGCAGGAAGCACAAAGGCATGCACTCTCCAATACTTTGCAAAACCTGCAAATGTGGGCCACTTTTTTAGCTGTCTGGTTCATTAACTGGGGACACTTTTATTTAGTTGCCCGGGCCTATTTTTTGTCCCAGTGAGACCCTGGCTACATAAATCCTTGGAGTTCTGTCAGGCATGCATCCGCTCACCATGGCACAGAGGTCTTCAAACTTTTGTAGGTTGAGCCCCCCAGCTGAATTTTTTTAGATGTTGGGCCCCCCACTACCTGACAGAAATTTCTGGAATCTGGTACAGTATATAATCGACCGCCACGCGCATATCACGGGACATATCCAGCAAATAATGTTCAACACAATAAGAGTGTTTAGTAAACTGCAGGTTTGTGAGTGGGTGTGGTGAAATGACAGAGGCTTATTACACAGCTCAAAACACAATTTTCCAAGATACAATGTGTGCAAATTGTTTTTACTAGGATGCTTTATTTTACACATGACATAGATTAATAATAACACCACCAACATAAATGTGACGGGTGTGCCTGTTTTTAGCCACATAGACTGTCAATCTGTGGATGGATTTTTGCTACTGCCATCCTCAGGTTGTGCTCCACATCCCGTCTTGAACGGTACTTAGTCTTTAATACGGCAAGTGCTGAGAACCCGATCTCACATAAATAGGATGAGCTGAAAGGCAAGAGAGTTTTGATAGCAGTTTCTCTCAAAGCTGAATATTCTGCAGACATTTTCAGCCAAAACAGTGACTGTAAGGGAGACCGTGTTATCAGATTTTTCGAGCACTCCCTAGCTCAGAGTTGGTACACGAGAAACAATTCTTCTCTAGAAACCATTAACAAATGTTTTAGGCAGCATTATAATGGGATAATTGCCCACCAACCAGTTATGGATCCGAAGAGACAGGTGAAAGTCCAAAGAGAGGGCGCTGAACGAACACCCAATTGAGAATTCCTTAGTGGTACGATAAATTGCTTGCCTGAAGCAGTGGGGGTTTAGGACACGTCTGGCTTATGTTTAAAAAAAATAGAACTGATAATAAATTAATGATGTTGCCTATTTTACTTCAGAGCAATGTTGTCTGACAGACTTTGTGGTGGCAGGGACATGTTAAGGATTTTGGGTGCCATGGGCCAATACTATTTTGGGGGCCCCTGTTCAGATCAGCTTTGAGATTAAATGATTCACTTCCAGCTCTGCCATACCCTCTTTAGCCAGGGTACTAACGGTGCACAGGCGCTATGGTCGAAATTCTAAAAGTGTATACATCTAATATTCAGAGATAGTGATGTGTGTTTTCACTGTTGTAACAAAGCAGCAGCCCACTAATTTTACAGCGAATAATATCTGGGATATCCTCCAATTTCTCATATGTGAGGACCCGTTCTGATCTAAAATTAACTTTTTTATGGTTGTTGCATGAAACAAAAACATTTCTCGGCAAATAGTAATAGACTCTCTCACATCAATCACATTAAAAAGAAATGAAGCAAAACAGTATTTACAAGAATCTGTTTAGGAATTATTCCAGGCCAATAGGGCAAAAACAGAGCTGCCTCTATCAAGGGGCCCCCTGAAAGGCTGGATTGCAGTGCATGTAAATATGTATTTTTGTAATTTAAGACGAAAACCGTGATGGGGCACGACATGCCCATACTTGTGTACAGGGGCGCAACTAGACCTGAACTTCGGGTGGGGGCTAACACTCCCATCCAGGGCTGGCCCTAGCACTGGTCGCACACAGTGCAACGGTCTGTTTTGGCGCCCCCTCCCCCATTTCCTCCTTCTCCATGAATTTCCTCACTACCACTCACCAACAGTGCACCCCATCTCTCTATAGCACCTTTCTGGCAAACATTTCATTTTTTTATAGCACTACTCATTGTTTACTCACACTCAGTTCAGTGATCTGCTTGGTACATGTTCTTTGTAGCAGGCACATTAAACCTCTGCACTGTGTGGGTGGCAGGAGTGCCCATGTGATGGCACGGTGAGCCATGCAACAGTGTGAGAGTAGGGTAAGAGGAGTGACTGCAGGGTGAGTGAGGTGACCATATGAATTTCGGTGCGGATGTAAGTGCAGAGTGGGACGAATGAATGTATGGTTAATGATGGGCTTATCTGAGTGAGATTGCAGATTGAGCAGTGAGGGGGACAGGTGAGTGAAGTGTCACATGAGTGCAGGTTGAGTAGTGTGCTCGTGTGACTGCAGGGTGAGGTACAGGGTGAACAGCACAAGTGCATTGTGAGTGTAGAGTGATCACTGTGAATTCAGGGTGAGCGGGTGAATGTGTGAGTGCATCGGGACCAGTGTGAGGGCATTGTGATCGCTGTGAGTGCAGGGTGAGCGTGAAAGCAGTGGCGGCTCCTCCATTGGGGCGTGGGGGCGTCGCCCACTGCTTTCTCGCAATGCGAGAAGCAGAAACATAAAATGGTAAAACTACCATTTTATGTTTCTGCTACTCGCATGGTAAAACTACCATTTTATGTTTCTGCTTCTCGCACTGCGAGAAAGCAGAAGTGCCTGGAGTGCCTGGTTGTGGGAGGGAGGGTGGGCGGTCCGGCTTGAGGGCAGGGGGGGAGTGGCATGCCCGCTGTTGTGGGTCCTGACTGCTTTGGATGCCCTGGGGCTGACCAAAGCAGTCATACGCACTCTCCCTTTTCTCTATGTAGGCTGCTGCATGCAACCTACATAGAGAAAATGGCCAGGCTAGGGCGCTCTCCGCTGCGCCTTACCAATCACAACGCTGCCATTGCGATTGGCGGAGGGAAGGGAGGCTGCCTGTGGGTGGCTTACTGGCTTTCCTGAGGATAGCTGCAGGAAACGCGGGACAGCGGGAGCCAGGAGCTGAGGCGGCGCGGACGGTGAGTGCTGTTATTTTATTTTAAATTGTTGTGGTGAGCTTCGCTGGGAGAGCTTTAGGACAGAGGGGTATAACCCCGAACCATTCCCCCGCTCCCCATATCTTTCTGCCCCAAGGTAGCGGGTTGCTTAGGAGTGGAGTAAGTGGGTGGAATCATGTGCAGGCCGCTGTCTCTTTCCACCCCTGATCACTAGCACCGAGTAGCTGCACCCGTGGCTGTGGGTCAGGGTGACGGCTGGTTTATTGATACTTAAACGGGATCGGGCAGCAGGTCATAGCACGCATGACTGGAGTGGAGCTGCAGGAAACGATAAACTTGTGTTCGGGGTAAGTGCGTTTAAACTTTTAATTACGTTAAATTAGTCCGAGTATTAGAAAGCTCCACAAAGAAATGAACATTTTCTAAAATAGGTGATCACTTTTATGAACATGCTGAGTTAATTTCACCTAGCGCGCTGCATTAGTTTTATGCCACAACGTAAATCCAATGCAGCACGCTGTGTGAAAGAATCACATTTTTCTGTTGTATTTTGGGGGGGGGGTCGGGGGGGTCGGGGAGGCACTCGGCTCGCCACTGTTTTACAGCACAGTACTGCACTCTGCCTAAGCCTCGTGTTTGTGGTTCACTGTCTGCTGAAAGCCTGATCTCTAGCAGTCACAGCCTGGTCAGGAGAGGTGGGTGAGTTAGACAGAGTGCACCGAGGCCGCCTTTTAGAGAGTGCGGCTGTCCGAGGCCCCCGCAGGGGGCCACTAATGAGGGCAGCCCTCTAGTACCAGCTGGGCACCCCACACCCCCATAGGGGCAGGGACTCAGGGAGGAGTCCCCCAAGCCTTGGCGCAGCGCGCTAGGTGAGCAACACTTCCGGGGCGTGAGGACAGGGGGAGGCGTATATAGGCCTCCCCCACCATCTTGTCGTCCTCTTTCGCGCGCCCGGACACGCCGTCGAGAGGGGTCGTGTGTAGTCCCATCGTCTCGTCGTTGCCATCCTTGGGCCTGGTCGTACCTCGTGCGCTTCCACGCGACATCAGTCACGGTGAGCGCAGCATAGCCACCCCCCCGCCCCATCCCTGGGACAGTCCCAGGTTGCACAGGGGCCATGGCACGGCCTGCCATGGGGGGGTGCGAGCTCTTTTGAAGCACTTAGGAGGCACTTTCGCCCTAGGAAAGCTAATGCCCCTCAGGGGGCAGTGCGGGGCTTGGCGGTGCTTGGTGCGCCCGGGGGGCCAAGGGTAGGGCAGGTTGAGGTTCCTCCGCGGGCTGCCCATGGTGGGCTTGGCTTTGGGGGGGGGCGACCCGGCCCGCTTGCATGATGGCAGGAGGGTTAGCATGTATGGATCCTGCGTTAGTCAGACCTACCAGCGGCGCGGGGGGGCCGAGCATGCGGTGCCAGTGAGAGCGCTGTCGCCTCTCGGGCTCCCCCACCCTCCGAGGCTCAATAGTCGCAGTCGGCCCTGCACAGAATGACCATGTACCCGTGCGGGCACCGGGGTTTATTGCGGTGGCGCCCAGCTCGCTGTCTTTTGGACGTGTGCCGCTTTGACTCGTTCCGAGATCGCCAGGAGCTGGGGCACGGTGAGTCAAACCCCCCCTCCCTCCCCACTAGTGGGGCTGCCCCCCTGGCCGGGTTGCCTAGCCCGGCCATCGCCGAGGCTTCTGTCCGCCTGAGGGCGAGGTGGGGGTTTGGGCTGCTCCCGGCACGCTCAGGCCAGCAGCTATGGCCTAGGCCACTCGGACAGATCATGCGGCCCTGGGCAGGATCCGGCTTTGTGCCGGCCCGAGGTGCGCTGGGGCGAAATAGGGCCAGGAGTCTGGCCAGGCTCCCGCTTCAGAGCGGCGTGGGATGCTGAAACGCGTATCGCAGGGCGGGGGGCTGGAGCGCAACTTGCGCCGTGTACTCCCCCCTCCTCCGGTTGCTTGGCCAGCAGGGCCCTTGCTACCTGCTTCCACGGGCCCCGGTCCAACCAGCCAGGAGCGGTGCTTACTGCCCGGCGCGGGCATACCAGCCGCGGCATCTTGGGGGCCGTCGGCCCCGTACAGGCCTGTGCTGCGTGGGGGGTGAGGGCGTCCGCATGGTTTCCTCGGCAGCAGGCCATCAGGCTCCGTGTACGCAGTCTGTGGGAGCGCAGGCTTATCTCAGTGACACCTCCGCTCACGGCGCCAGTGCCATCTCTATCCCCATTCATCAGTGCTGCCTCTCCGTTCGCTCCCTGCCCCCACCAGCACACCCGCCCCCAGCAAAGAATAGGAGGGTGGGAATTGGCGGCTGAGGCTATGGCTGAGTCTCAGCACAGCCCCGTGTCTAGGCTGCAGTCGTGGCTGCTAAATGGCCCCATGTCACGATTAATGGGGATGACTTGAAGTCTTCCTAATTTCAAGTAGCTGCACTGAACATTCCGAGACTCACGGGCTGATAGCTTGTTATACGGAGAGTAAAACTACGAATCCCAGCATGCTTAGTGTTGTAGGTGGTAAAAGCAGGTCTGGCCGAAAGTCGCAGCAATGACATGGGAGCTGTTTGACACTTTGCTGGGTAGCGCCTCTATTGCCACACAACGCCCTGCTTAATGTAAATGGTGCAGCGTTTAAGTGCACGTGTACTTAGTGCACTCAACCTTGGCAGCCGTCCCGGTTCCGGACTCTGTCAGTGACCTTCCCTCCTAATCATCCTCACTACTGGAAGGGGTTCACGGCAGCTGCAGCGTAGTAGGGTTAGTGTACTATTCAACCCCCAGAAATCCACCGCAGACCCCTGGGGCTCCCTACCACTTTTACGTTGGATGTGTTGATTGTGGTGCACTTTTAATCGTTAGTGGTTCCTTTTGCGGTTGTCTGGGGCCACGGGTATGGTAAGGCCGGTGGCCTGTAGAGTTTGGCTTGGCCACGTGTTGGCTGGAGGTCTCTGGCAATGACCAGTGCCGCAGGCACCGCAGTTATGGGTACTCTACTGCCCGCCAATTAATATGGCACTGTGCCCGGTGGGGCTTGGATGGAGGGGAGAGGGCGAGGCCGGTTGTGTGGACCCCTCCGCCCGGCGTTGGCATGTGTTGCGCTGGGGGGGGGGGGTGTAAGTGTGAGCTTCCGGCCTAGTGAGTAATGTTTGGCCCATGCGCTGCCTGGAAACGGTACACAGGCCCATGAGGTGGCAAAGGTAGATCGTCTCTGGCTTCTGGCTCCTTGCACTGGGAACTCCGGCTTCCGCGTATGCACGTACTGCATCCTCGGAGTGCTTCGGGTACAGGACAGCTGTTCCTCTTGACACAGTTGCCAGCGCCGCATGTGGACTTTGCGCCCGCAGTTGCAGGTAGGGACATTCACCCATCGGTGCGGGTATTGCGAAGGTGAGGCGGACATGTAAGCGTATTTTATTACGGGCTTTGTCATTGCTGCACATTACCTTTTAACTGCATACAGGGCGCAGTGCTTTTGCAAGGCAACACATTTCCAGCCTGCTTAGCATAGCCAGCAACCGTAGCACAGGCGTAAGGTCTACAGCCTTTCGTGTGACAAGCCCCTCCAAGTCAAGGGTTCGACTCCCGGCAGTGGAGGCAAGGTTTTCTTTCTGTTAGGAATGAGTTACTTTCGGCAGATGCTGCGAGCCTTATTTAACGGTAGGGTTAAAGAGCCACAAGTGTTCAGGCCATAATGCATTAGGCCACCGGGTCGCACAGCATTAAAAAATTGTACTTTAAACGGCAGGACACCTGTTTTATTGTGCATGTTAATTATTCTTTAAGGTCCCTATTGTGCTAGCCTGCGAGCACAATTTCCATCATAGAGGAAAATGCTTGTTTAATTTATATTTTGTTAGAAAGGATCATTTACATAATATACAATATGTTCCTGCCAATGGTGCTTAGATTTGAAATCCGTTCATGTTCACCCTGTTTATTTGGGTGGACTGAGCTGCAAACAGCTGCTAATGTATCATGGACAGTTACGTTGGCTCGCAGAGCGAGGGAGGCTTGGATGCTACACCACCATTCGTTTCGTGTAAGGGCCTTTCTGGTGCGCATGGCGCCCTCCCTCGGGATGTGTAGCGGGGGACGGCGTTGACTACAGACACGCGCATGGGTCATTGGCCAATGTCTGGGGGATCTCAGCTAGGGGGAACAATCGAGCAGCGTGCTGAGTGCAGGTAGTTAATTGGTGGTACTGTTAATTATAGTTTCTCATGTTCGGCTTTGCATCCAATACTTGGGATGCATCCGGTTGGAGTAGCACTCCAGAAGCTTAACCATGGCTTCCTTTCCGCTGGCCGGGTTCTGCTGCATCCGTGTTTCATGTGAGGGCCTCTCTTGTGCGCATGGTGTGCTCACTCTGGCAGTTTAGCGCGGGCCAGTGTTGTCTTCTGACCCTCGCACAGGTCATGGTCGATATTCTTACAACTAAGCCATTAGTTGTTGCTTATTTACCTTATGCAACTAACAACCATTGAAAGTCAATAGCCCCGGCTTGCTGTAGGGGTCATGTTACGATTGATTATATATCTGTACACAATGATAGAAGAGGCAGAACTATGCAGCACACCATGCTAAGCAAAGATGTTCAGCTTGGATGTTTTAATCCATGCCATTCATTACATCAACCACCCCCACTTTTTTGAGAGACCCCCAGTTTTCATACCACTTAAACCCCGGACTACAGAGGTCGACACAGTCAAACTGGAGGAAGGAGTGGTTCGGTTTTGTTCAGGGGGTGTTTTCGTCTGCTGACCACATGAATCCTGGTTCACATTAATTTTGTTTGGTGAATGCGAGGTGACCATAATGGCAAAGTTCGGATCTGTTCGTGGTGTGGTCATCTTGTATGGGGCTAGAGGTCCGTTGGTCTAATGGGGGTTATTACTGATACCGATATGTCTCCCTCATCTTCAGTGTTTGATTTTGCTCGCAAGAAAGTGCCAGTGGCACGCTGGGATACCTTAGCAAAGTCGGTATGGGATACATATGCTGGGTGAGGGACGCCAGCATGGCGGCACAGCACCCGTCAGTGCAGAGGACGGATGGGTCTGCAGGATAGCACCCAATTGGTGTCACGGGTGACCACGCAGTTGGTCATCATTTCTCTGCCCCCATCTTTTCATAGGGAAGAGATATGTGGGGTACCTAATTGCTCACAGCCTGGCACAGTAAGGTGGGCGCAAAGCGGGTTGTTACCCATTAAATGTTTTAAAACAAATGCTTTGGGGCACTTGCAGCAGTGAGGGAGCTTCCTGAGGACATGAGGGTTAGTAGCACTCCCCTCCCCCAGTCAGCAGAATGGCCGCAGGCTCGGGCAGGTCAGAGGGGTATTTCTGGGCGGTGCTTGTAGAAGGTCATGTACCATTAAAGGCATGTTCCACGAAAGGGCAGGTTACTGCGAAGGTTGTTCCAAAGTTTTGGGGTCAAACTGGGTTGGAGCAGTAAAGTCAAAGTCAAAGCACAAACAGGCTACAATGTATTAAGGAACATTTGGCATTCCCAGTATTCAATAAAAGGGCAGGGATTGATACATATTGTCCCCTCCTGTTCCCACGGTCTTGTCTGCTCCATGGCATACTAGCAGAAGTTCAGGAGGGCTAGACTTCACCTAGGGTGGTGACTGGCTTAATCGAGGGGCAAATCCAAAGGTTTCACATTTACTAACGTGTGAAATTTTCAGCTGCAGTGCATAGTTTTATTCATATGCACAGTATTATTAAGTCAAATAATAGATGTATTGACTAGTACGACCAGTGGACGTTCTCACACCAAGGCATTTGGCAGCGGTGAGGGTTGCTAGGCTGTAAGGATATCAAGGTTGAATATGACTGCCAGGCATCAGTAGCACTGAGCGGCTTGCAGCCAGAGGCGGTAGCCGATGCAAGGGCAGCTGTTAGATTAGAGCCCTACTCAGAGGGACCGCCTTAAGTGCTTGGAGGTCTGTTGGCACCGCCTTTCAAGGGAAGCCATTGTCGAGCGGGCTGCTCTGAGCAGGGCATTTGCAGGCGTAAGTAACAGTATCAGCTGCCAGTTCAAACGTGCATCTTTCACTAATTTACTCAGACAACTGGGACAGGAAGTAAGGCGGGCTGGATAACTCCTGCTTCTACCTGCATTGGCACATCTTGTCAGGAGTGACTGTCAAAGGGATGGCACGTAAGCCAGATAATGTTAGCACCCATCCACACCAAGCCGATTGGTTAAGGTCACCCCTGGGCCGCGTTACACAGCCCAGTATCAGGCCCTTGGGGGCCAGTGCCATGAATTACTAAAGTGAACTGAACAGGAGGCGTGACCGTGGGTTACGCTAGCAGAAGTTTGGGGAAGAGCTAAACTCCACCCCTGGTCATGGTGTAGTCTTAAGTAAGTTGGAGTTGTCACTCTTATTTGACCAGGGGTTCGATGCTACACGAGGGCATCGCTGCGCTGCGGCCAGAGCACTGTCTTTGTGTTTCCCAAGGGGGCAACTAGTGAAGGCAAGGCTCTTCCCAAACCTGGCACCAGAACACAAGGTAGTCAGGGCCAACTTGTCTGTTGGGTGACTTGGGTAGGCACCTGTGTAGTTGTCACTCCACGAAGGGGTGTGTTGTCTCCAAGAGTGGGCACAATACATATAGGTGTGTCTGTTTGTGGTATCTCCTAGCGGACCCACTGAAGGTGTACTGCAGCTAAACAGGGAACTGGGAAGCTTGGTTTCCGTCACTGTGGCAGGTTTAAAGCATCCAGGGTCGGAGATGCGCAGTAGGTACTGTGCATCTGTGATCCAACGGCAGTTGGGCAAGCGGGGTGCGCTGCGTAAGTTGTAATTGCACGAAAGGGTGAGGTGTCTCCAGTAGTGGGCGCAAGACATATATTGTTTCAAACCAGCTTTGATACCATTAAGGTGTTCACCAGGGCAGCAAGCAAAGGGGTTTGTGCATACGTCTGGGCAACGGGGCGAAATAAGTGCACCCCAGAACCAAGGGCAGGTGATATGATCCTGCAGTTATGCGCAAACGCCCGCCCGGTCAGTAATAGATGCCACGCTGGGTGGTGACGCTGTCAGCCAACAGTGGGCTGCCGTCCCAAGTAATGGGGACACAAGGTGTCAAGCACAAAAGGCCACTATGTAAAAGAACATTTGGCATGTCCAGTGATCAACAAAAAGTAAAATTTAACTGAGCAGGTAATTTTCCACTGCTGGGGTTGCCCTGGGGTGGGCAGTGTGAACGCCCCTGCCCCCCTATTCGAGGGCTCTCGCAGGGAGGGTTCTAGCCTGGCGACTTTTCCTGCAGTTAAGGTCAAATGCCCTGCCCGGTTAGCTATATTCGCCTCACTGGGCGGGGGTGCTGTCAGCTAACACATTGTGCTGCATCCCCAAGAAAGGGGGGAACAAGGTGCCAAGCACAAAAGGCAAGGCGAGCAGTGTGAACCCCCCCCTATTCGGGAATATTCTGGGATGAAGGGCAAAGTAGGACTTAGTCAATCCTTAAGGTTAAGCACCATATGGCAGCCAGTGCGCACTGCATTAATCAGACGGATTCTCTAGCTGGTATCCCTAGGGGGGTTCACCACGAAAGGAGCTGAGCTGGCGAAATTCCCATAAGAAATAAGGGATGCACGGCAAGGGCTCATTGTCACACACGTCTAGTTATGGACATTCCTGTGCATCATGAGTTAGAAAGCAAATGGACGGTGCAAAGGTTAAAGTATAATCCTTCTCGCCCGAATAGCCAAAAGTAGGAAGGTGGGTGTGGGAGCGGTCTCCCAACAAGCGGGCAGCTGTCCCTTAAGTGGGGACACAGGTGTGCTAGACACACCGTCCTAGTAGGTTGGCAGCTAGGTGAGCTCAGCAAATTCATGGGGCAATGTGAACCAGGGAATCTGATCTGCCCCGCCCAGAGTTGGCACAGGGCTGAGTTATGTGAAGTAGTGGAACTTTCCCACAGGAGGGTGGATAGTTCTTGGCACAAATCACAGGGCAGAAGGGCCTTTGTGTTGCATTAGACACTAGCTGATCCAGGCTATCGGCAAGGGCTATTGTGATATAGATGGGGTTCATCTATCACCAGTGGGAGGGATCTCTTCCCTAGCTTTGCAGGAGGCCTGGAAATGAGAGGTTGCAGGTGAGAAAGGAGCTGTTTTGGTGGGGGGCTCTGGCGGCGACGGTGGCCACCTCCAGAGCTGTGGCGGAGTTACAGGGCGATCTGGAAGCAGAGGGGTACAGAAGGGTACCTCTGCGCGGCACCATGGTGGGTGCCAGAGCCAAATCCTAGGAGCCTCATGGGAGGTTCCTGGAAAACCGGGTCGGCGCCCCGTTAGTCCTTCGGGCGGTTGTGGGCCTGAACAACCGGGGGGTTTGCTATGCTACGCTCCGCCCTGAAAGGGGCGTGAGTAACAAGGGACCATGTGTCACGTGATCCGGGAAGAGGATCACCAGAAGTGGCAGCACAGATGGGGTTCGCTCCAGTGCTGCTTGGCTCATCAGGCGGGCAGGCGGCCCAGACGGTTGCCTGCCCTTGGATCGCCCGTAAGATAACCCACCATATTACATAACGGTGTATGTAATAAACCTGCAGCAATTTTACCCAAACAAGAAATGTGTTGTGTGTTTATTTATGAGCATGCATGTTACGTTGGAGGGGTGGGGTAGGTTGCCAATGCTGGTACTATGCGGCTGTCCGAGGCCCCCGCAGGGGGCCACTAATGAGGGCAGCCCTCTAGTACCAGCTGGGCACCCCACACCCCCGTAGGGGCAGGGACTCAGGGAGGAGTCCCCCAAGCCTTGGTGCAGCGCGCTAGGCGAGCATCACTTCCGGGGCGTGAGGACAGTGGGAGGGGTATATAGGCCTCCCCCACCATCTTGTCGTCCTCTTTCGCGCGCCTGGACACGCCGTCTCCCACCCTACCGCTTACCCGGCGTGGTTCGTGGCAGGCAGGAGGCAGAGAATGTTGTAATGTTGTCTTTTTCGTTGCAGGCGGAGTTACAGGGCGATCTGGAAGCAGAGGGGTACAGAAGGGTACCTCTGCGCGGCACCATGGTGGGTGCCAGAGCCAAATCCTAGGAGCCTCATGGGAGGTTTCTGGAAAACCGTGTCGGCGCCCCGTTAGTCCTTCGGGCGGTTGTGGGCCTGAACAACCGGGGGGTTTGCTATGCTACGCTCCGCCCTGAAAGGGGCGTGAGTAACAAGGGACCATGTGTCACGTGATCCGGGAAGAGGATCACCAGAAGTGGCAGCACAGATGGGGTTCGCCCCAGTGCTGCTTGGCTCATCAGGCGGCCCAGACGGTTGCCTGCCCTTGATTCGCCCGTAAGATAACCCACCATATTACATAACAGTGTATGTAATAAACCTGCAGCAATTTTACCCAAACAAGAAATGTGTTGTGTGTTTATTTATGAGCATGCATGTTACGTTGGAGGGGTGGGGTAGGTTGCCAATGCTGGTACTATGTGTGCCGCAAGGCGCTTTAGACCCCAGCAGTGCAACCGGACACCTGTGCCCCCCTCAGCCTCTCAGCACACGTGGATGGGAGGTGATAGTTTATTTTAATCTGGCGGAGGGGGCTGAAGAACAACCTCTGACCAGATCTGATTAAACAGTAATTTGCAAATCACGCTCCTTGTTACCAGCTGCTTTACTTAACTTTGGACCGTGGCTTCTAGGCACTAAATATATTTTCACCTTTGAATCCTTGTTCTCCTAAAAATGACAACACTCATTAAGTACAGTGTGAGGTTGCAACGACGAGGCAGTCATTTCAGCTGCAGTGGGAGGCAAGGAGTCTCCTCTGCTATGAAATCGAACGCAAAGGAACAGGACTGTCTGTTCGTTTGCTTTCGGTTTTAGCAGAGGAGACCCTGCCTCCCACTGCAGCTGAAGCATTCCAGCTCTACCAATTAACCCCCGCCTGGGAAGGTTAACTGTTAGCTCTTTACATGACAAAAGCGCACGTCCTGCCTTATCTATTTCCCCTCCCTCCCCCCTCCAACCCTCTGTTACTGTGACTTGACTTGCAACGCGGGACAGTAAAATACCAACAAAGGTAAGATCTTAGTGTGGAGTGCGCGCCCCCCCTGAGATGGTGTCGCGCCCCCCTGGGGGGGCGCGCCCCACAGATTGAAGAACTCTGCCATGGCATCTCATTTACCTTCTCTGATTTGGCCCTAGGTTTCCAGTAACCTGCGAAGTAAAGACAGATAAGAGATTTCATGTTATATGTTAGTAAGGGCATGCTTTCGAACACTGAAGGATTATTTGGTTAATTGTCACTAAAGTCAAATATTTATTCTTAGCTTATATCTTTCTGTCATATTTACTCATTCTATTCTGTGGAAGAGGTGTGGCGCAGCGGCCAGGGCGACTGACTCCGGAACCCGGAAGCTCACAGTTCGGTGCCGGTGGCAGATCAGCCCAGCACCATGTGACTCTGAGCAATAGCTCACTTAATCTTCCCGATGGCCCCCAGCGCCTTGAAACCTTCGGGTAATTATTCGCGCTTTACAAATACTGGACTTTTATAGGAGGAGATCTCCATAGCTCTTTGGTGGTCTATCCTCTGTTTGTGCACCTGATACTTGCTGAAGAAGGAGTGACAGTCCAGAGGGTCTGGCTGGTATTTTATTCCTCTCTCTCTATAGCCACCCTCCTCCTTGGGACTTTCACTGTGGTTTGTGGTCAGCCAATTTTCCAACAAGGTATCAAGTGTAAGGGAGTATGTTGGATCTCAGTCGAACTCCACCAGTTTCCGTTTGATTCATTACAATACCTCATCAGTGACGTAAGGGCTTATTGCATTTCACCCCTTATCCATGTACCATCCCAGCCTGCCGCCAATGCCTTCAGCCTACCTGCAGGGTTGGTCTGTCCTGAAGGGCAATCAGGCAGTGCCCGATGCCTGGTATGGGCTGGTATGACAGATCGATGTGTGGACCAGTTTTTTTTAACAGCTGGGGGCCAGTTTTTTGGCCAGGTGGGGCCTTTTTTTGCTGTTGATTTCAGTGATATTAATGCATGGGCATGCTGGGCAGTTTTGCTTTGTTTGACCTAAGTTGGCAGGGTATGCCCAGACGTGGGTCTCTTGCTCACTTTGCACTGGATTCAAGCTAGCCTGGCTGATGAAGGGTGTTACCCAGAAACCGGTCCCATGATGCTTGTTTCCGGTTCAGGAAAGACCTGGCTTGGCAGTTCGGGCTGGACTGTTCCCATGAGGCACAGGGTCAAGACTGATTTGCATATAGCTGTGTCTGAACTGAGGAGGCAAAGTGAGCTAAAGAATGATGATGGATTCAACCCAGATCTGTGACTGGGGGTGAGTGTCTGAAAAGTTTCAGCGCTCCGTCCATCATCTCCTTGTGTTTGCTTCAGTTGCCCGGGGCCCCCACGAGCATATGGGCCCCATGCAGACCAGAAAACACTAATTTTCCGTTAAACATTTTTATTCCTGTGAGTGGTTGTGTAGGCAGGGCCCAGTGCACTACTTTGTCCGGGGGCCTATAATACTGTTAAGACAGCCCTGGTGATATTGCCACTTTTTTTTAGCTTTTTACTTGGTTACTCTAGGTCACTTTTGTTTTGGTGCCTGGGCCTATTTTTTGTCAATCCGACTCTGCCTGCCTGCTCTACCCAAGTCTACCCACTCCTCCTTCTTGTCTGTGGCTCTCCACTCAGGTTGCCTGCTTTCCCTCAAGCTGTCTGCCCTGCCCAAGTCGGTCTACTAATTCGCAGCCAGTACACTCCCTAGTCGGGTCATCTGCTCTGCCTCAGCCCTCCACCACTCACCTCAACTTTCCCAATCGTCACTCTGTCTTCTGCCCTGCATGTCTGTCTGCTGTCACCTGCAACCTAGCCGCACCCCCACATCTCTGAATCCCCCATTTTGTCAGCTCTCCCCCAGTCTTTTCTCTCTCCCTTTCAGTCTGTCCTCCTCGCCCCGCCCCCCTGCCTAAATTTGCCCACTGTCACTCCCAGTCTGTCGGCTCCACCTTAGGCTGCCAGATTTAAACAAAATTGTTACCCATTGTCATACAACGCAACCACATGAGAAGGTACATTTCTGTCTTAATTTTTTGAAGATATCCTCAGATAATCCCAAATATCAAAAGTGTCTGTTTTACAAATGAGCTGATTGATTATTTTACGAAAGTTTCTCGCTGACAAGTTTCTCAATCATTTTTCCTCTCTATGATCTTTCATTGGCTAGACTGAAGGGTCTATGTTGCTCAGTTTCACAATTTCTGGATATGTTGGTTGTCATAATGGTATGCTGTTTTGAATTACAAACCCATAATGACATTGATTGGTTACGTCTACTACAAAAAGCACAGGAATGAAGGTTGGCTGTTTTTTTATGTCACCAGTACCACAAGATGGCATTGCTAGCTTGCAATTCACGGGAATGTTTTAGGAGAAGCAACGAGCAGAATTTTGAAGTAGAATATTTGGTTGTCTATTGTCTCTAGTAAAAACAATTTTAAAAAAACTGAATTTGTATGAGACGATAGGCGGTGTTTTGACTGTTGTGCGCGTCACTATTCTGCTAGCTTTGGGCAAATAATGGTCCGCGACGCAGGTGTTTTGTTTACTCTCATGGGTAGGATGCTGATTGTTGAACAAAGGGGATTAATCACATTGAATAGTATGTTAATATAATTTCGGTGCTACTAACTAGAACATGATATTAGAAGCCTAAAGGCGTGAGAGTTTCAGCTGCTGGAATTGATAATAAGGCCGTAATTCTCATTTTGTGTTATCACAAACTCAAGATGGTATCCCTAGCTTTTCCACAGAACCATTACTGTTGTGCTAAATGTGAAAAAGAAAGTAAGGTACACGCATAGCATATTATCTATATGGGTCTTCATTAGGTGATTGCTGGAATTTATTGCGGGGATACAGGGACCCTCAAAAGTCTGATTCCTGCCAGTGTTTCCGCATTAAATTTGGACAACCACAAGTTTTGTCCTTGTAATGGGGAATAACCACACGGACTAGGAGATGCTGTGTCTGCATTTCCATGTGGTTCTCCCTGTTCTGTTCTGTTCATTTGTATAGCATGCTAATCACCCATGAGGGTATTCAGGAGCTTCCCAAATGTGTTGGCAGCTATCTCCCTGGTGAGATTATTCAAAGATCCAGGTCTTCAGCTTCTTGCAGAACTCGAGGAGGCTCTGATCCCACATTCCAGAAAGAAAATTGCAGACATTTTCCACCTTCTCTATGCAAGGAGGGCTTCTCTTTCATTCTGCTCCAACTCTACTGCTGCAAGTGTCAGGTAGAGGCTGGGCAGTGATGCTGCCCTCAAACCCTATCCCTGCATCCACAGCCGGTCCATTGGGGCAGAGGGGCCACCCCCCCGCCACCTCTTGCCCCTCACGAACAGTGTCTGTCAGGCTGAACAAGGGTCAGCCTGACAGACACTGTTCATTTTTAGGTCAGGCAGCCAGGAGCCAGACATGCGCTAAATGTGCAGGCTCCTGGCTGCCTGAGGTGAACTTTGCTGGGCTGAGGAAGTAACAGCACCTGTGTGCGTGACCTCCTCAGCTCAGCAAAGGCCCCTTTGTGAGACCACTGACCCCATCCCACTCTGTGATGCCATTGGGACTGCTGCCTTCCTGAGGGAAGGCAGCAAGCAGTCCCTAAGGTCAGCCAACGAGGGAAGGCAGCAGTCCCAAACCTCCTGGGACCTGCGAGGCAGAGCTGCAGGTAAGTGTGTCTGTTTTTTTTTTTTATTAATGTTTGGTGCGTGCTTGTATGAATGTTTGGTAATGAGTGTTGTGAATGGATGTGTTTGTGTGTGTGCACGTGTGTGAATGCCTGGCTCTGAGTGTGTATGTGTATGTGTGTGTCCAGTCCGCCCCTTCCTCCTAAACTTAATCCCTGCATAATTAATGAAGGCCTTATGCATCCATCTGAGCCCACATTTTTGGGTGCATGGTTTGTGGATCTGATAATTCTGGGCCCAGAGAGACTTGGAGCTGTAGGTGGCAGAATTTGAACTGATTCAATCGATTTGGGTGAAATGCCAACAACCATAAATGGCTTTAAAGAGCACAACACTAAACCAGTCACAACTGACTAGGAAGAAAGGTTCCCGAATAAAGTTGAATTATGCAATGTAATCCAAATTTGTTGTTGGGGTCAGGTGAACTAATAGGCTAAGTCAGTCAGTTCGAACAAGTTCAGTTCATTGCTGCCTGCTTTTCACAAGTATGATGCTTCCTTGTGATGCACAACCGACTGTCCATGATTCACAACTAAATAACCACTATCCATATGCCTGCCTCTAAATCATTTTAGAGAAACCACATACCCATGGTAATGAGCAAAACAGCGTCTATTACAAATGTGTTACTGCACCCATAGACACACCAAAAAACGATAGCTTCCTGCCTGGGGTAGCTGGTGATTGATTTGCATATGGAGGATCCCTTTATGCAATGGCCAAGTGAGTAAAAAACGATAGACTGAAATGTGGTCCAGCCTAATTACTCGTGGCTTGGATTAACACAAGCAGCCCTTCCATCAATTTTGTTTTTCTCATTGAGTGGCTCTCATTTGGGTATTCCCAAATGTGGGTCCCATAGGTTGCAGGGCCCTAGGGCTAAACATAGCACAGTATGTGACATGATAGCACAACACATTAGAGTACCTCACCTCCAGGCATAACTCATGAGAGCTCAATACACCATGGAGCTTCAGGGAACAGAACATCAGTGATGGAGCAAGGACTCGTAAATGAGACTTGCTCGGAGACAATCCTTTCGTTTTAACTCATTAACGAATTACTAACAACGTGTGTGTGATTAATAACACGCATTTCCTTAACACGTGGAAGAAAATGAAGCTTGCTTATGTGTTTACTAACTGCAATAACATGAACGAAGGACTAAAACGCATTTTAACAAGGGATCATTACTGCGCATGCGTCAGCTGCATCTAGGTAGTATGACGTACTAATGCTTGGAGGGAAAATCTTGCGCCTGCGCAAAGGTATTAAAATGGCCGCTTGAAAACTCACATGCATGGCACCTGCTTGGCTGAAATAGAAAATAAGTTTTATACTAACGCAAATGCAGAAAGGGTAATAATAAATGGAGTGGGTTAGAGTAGAGGTTGGTGGTATACAGTGAAATCATTTATTTTTGAGAATAACATTTCTTCTTTTGACTTTATTATTAGTGCGCATTTGGGCCTTTCCAGCTTGTCTGAATTGAGCTGACTGACGTAACCCCACGCATGCGCACCCGAGAGAGACTGCGGACAGATGAGTAAGGACTTGTCACGCGTCCAAGGCCAGCGAAGATGTGCCCTGGGAACATGAGGGTGAAGAGTTCATATGAAGGAGGTTTATTCATAACCTTGCAACATTTTGTATTAATAAAGTTTGGAGATGTATGGGAAAGGAAATGATTTAATAAAGTTTGAGGGGAGGGATCTGAAAACAATGGTTTAATGAAATAAGTGAAATGTAAGCATGGTGTGACGATCATCCCCTCTCGCCTGTCCAATCAGAGTTAGTATTTTGTTAAATTGAAACATTAATGGGTGGTACATGGCTATGGAAAGGTATAATTGAGGTAGTTTTAGTTAGTTAGTTTAGATGTCGTTGGGTGCGGAAGCAGCAGAGGCGATACAGAGCTCGGGATGCTGTCGGTGCTGGGGGTGGTGCTGATGCTGTGAGACGCTGATGAAGAATTCGAATGCAGAACCATCTATTTTAATTTAATTGGGTTAGAAAGAAGATCGCGGAAGAACCACGAGGAGGAAGAGAGTGTCAGAGAGGGGTGCAACGCAGTCGTCGGTATTTAGAGAGGTGAAGTATCCTGTCCTGATTCCTGTCCTGAAGTCTTTGTCTCCTGATCTATCCTGGGGACCCTTACCAGCCCTTTGGCCAGAGGGTTTGGTCTTCACACCATTCTGGGTAACTATGAATTCATCGCATTGATAGATGTTCTTCTCTCTCTGTCCTCTTCTTTCTGAGCATGGTTATTGTGTGGATCTGAATTGCTAATTGTTTTTAATGAGATTTGATTGAATTGACACTCTTGCGAATGAGGGTGTTTGTACTGAAACTTTGAGATGGTTCACACTCAATTAATTTAGATAAAGATTTTAAAACTTCCCGAGTCTGTGATTATTTCATTTAAATAGAAAATGTTTAATAAGTTATGTTAATTATTGCCATCAACTAGTTTACCTAATGGTCCATTGACCAGAGGAAAGAACTTTTTCATCAGGAAAAGGTTTAGTTTAATGAGAAATAACTAATCCTGATAGATGAAATTCATAAACTAAAAACTCCAGCGGTTTACTTGGTGTTTAGGGAAAGTAAAGGTATATGGGCCCAGGTGAGTATATGGTAGTGGAGTATCTGCTGTTAGTACGCCGCTGGAGCAGTTTTCTGGTAGCAGAGTTATGGTTATTAGTAACTAGTTTGGTGATAAGTATAGATTATTGATTATTTGATTTATGTTTTAACAAAAGAGTTAGTGTCCTTGTTTTATGTTGTCTGGAAAATTCCCGGGGAATGAATAGCGGGTGGCGATAGAAACCACACTGCAGTGAGGTTACTCGTCTGTTGGAATAACACTGAAAAGCTAGGTAGGGCTGGCAGTGTTAAAGTAGGGACTATTTCTGTGTAAAAGGGAGAGTGATTGATAGCAAAGAGTTCGCTGGTGAAACTTTAGGCGTTATATCACCTAGAAAGGGTAACCCTGAAGGAGTAGTAGGTTCTTCTGAGCTAGATTGATAGCAAAGGAGTTCGCTGGTGAAATTTTGGTCTCGATTTTCCCAAGACGGGTGAGACCGGAGGAGTAGCAGGTTCTCTGGAGCTTGAATGAAGAGTAAACGGGAGGTTTTACTCGCCGTGGAAAGAAATAAACTATCCTTTGATTTAGCGGGACAGACAGAGTAGCGAATGTTTTTATGTCGTTAATAACAAAGAATTTTAAGGAAAATATCGAGAAATAAAGTTTTTGTATTACCTTGTGAAGGGAGGGTCAGTTGCTGGAGTGGTACTGACGTCACAGCGAGCCGCGCTGGGATTGGTAGAAACAGCGGGCGTGTGACAGGAGCAGCCTTGTAAAGGAGGGGTCAGTAGAAGGAGCAGAACTGACGTCAGGAAAAGGCTGCGCTGGCATTGGTCAGATCACGAGCGTGAGCCTGATTTGATTGGATAGTTAGTTAGAAGCTAGGATTGGTGGAGAGAAGGATTGTATGCGGAATTGTGATTTGACTGTTAGTGCAAGGCGTACAGGTAGGAGATTTCAAGGGTTTGCAGAGTATAATTTTTTACATCGTTCTTCGAGGATGTATGGAGAGAAAAGAAAGATGTCATTTTTAAAGAAAATTAAGAATTTCTTTGTAAAGGATAAGCCTGTGTTGACTAGAGAGGGAATTCCTATTCCGCCACCGAAGAAACCAGCATCATTTATGATGATGGAAAGAGGATATCATACTTGCGTGTGGTTGGAAAACTGGATAGAATATACAAAGGATGATGGAGCGTTAGCTTTTCCAAAAGATGGTACGTTTAATGGAAGGATTCTTCAGAATTTGAGATTGAAAATGAATGATTTAGAACCTAGGCCTAGGTTAACTCAATATGAGGCTTTGGAAGAATGGGAGACTGAGTCATATGAAAGAGAGAAATGCAGAGGTGGAAGATATAGAGGATTCTTTCCCAGACACTTGCATTAGTCACACGAAGGGCGATGAAACAATGGAGGAGAGCTATGGTATCAGAAGATATATATCCAGTGTTAATGACTGAGGAACAGTCTGGAGGAAAATGTAAGGAGAAAACAAAACACATGAATTCAGCAGGATATGGTGAATCAGATGACGAGTTGTTAGAGGACATTTTAATTAAGAATCCACCGCCGTACCAAGAAGCAACTAGTAAAGTTACCACAAGTGCACCAGTAATGGGAATGCCATTAACAGATTTTACATGATATGTCATATAACAGAGTATTGCAGGATAATGAAAGAGATGCTTTGAATAAAACTAGAGAAAAACTAGTTCAAAAGATAAGTCAATTAAATTTCAATACTGAAGCCTTGACAGTACCAGTGACTATTGGTCCGGTAATCCCATTGTATGGAGATAATAAGATTTTGCCAGAAACCACAACCTGTGACAATTCCATTAAATAGTCCTAGAAAAGAAATAATAATTACAGATGATCAGGTTAGCGAAAGTGAGTCAGTTATTTTATTAATGGATCTCCCAAATGTGGAATCCTCAACTGAAACACCAAAGAAAAATACACCTATGAATTTAAGAGAAAAGAGATCTTTAGTACCTGTAAGAACTGAAGGTGCAACAGTAGTTACCCCAGAAGAAATAGAGAGATGGGCACAGGAAATAGATAATCGAAATCCACCACCAAAGATTTTAGACATCAGCAGATTGAAAGTGGAATTGGAAGAAATGATGACAGGATGTGTGGACATAGAAAGATTGAATGTTTATAATGATGAAGAATTGTTATATTTATGTAAGAGTATAACCAGAAGAGCAAGAGTATTTCATGAGAGATTGACTGAAGTTGCTTCAGAGATTGGAATAGACATAGGGAAATCAAAGTTGTTACAGAAACCATAACGAGTGGACTTCACTGATAAAGATTTAGAAAGTGTAAATGCTTCTAGAAAGAGACTACAGATAAAGGAATTAATGGGCATTTTGCGAAAATGGGGAGACATTGATAAATGGAGAATTAGATGGATAAGAAAGAAAGAGGAAGTACAAGCGAGAGAAGCAGCAGCTGCCTTTCCAGTGAGAGAAACAGGCAAGGTGGAAAAATTGTGTCCCATGAGAGAGGTTCCTGGAGGTGGATATGTCCATGTTCCTTGGAGTAGACAAGATATTTTGTCATTTACAAATGATTTTCCAAAATTGAGAGAAAAACCAGTGGAATGGTATAAACAGGTAGAGCGATTTGTGAAGGTTTCAAAGGTTTTATTGAAGGACTTGGATGGTCTATTTGATATAGTGGTACCTGCTGATTTATGGACAGAATGTAAAATTACTATTGATTGGCCTACTGAGGAGTATGCTAGAGACTCTAAGACAGGAGCACCCTCAGAGGAGGTGATGAAAAAGTACCATCAAGTAATTACGTATTTAAAAGGGAAAATTCCTCCTAAAGAAACAGACTGGGTGAATATAGACAGAACAACACAGGAACCAAATGAATCTGTACATGCGTACTATGAAAGGTTATTGCAGGTGTTTAAGCAGTATAGCGGTTTTGAGAATATCGGTGATAAGGATATGGGACATTTTGTGTACCGATTTGTTTATGGATTGAAACCGGAGATTAGTCAGATGATACAGCAGCATATGTCGTGTTGGCAAAGCTAGACAGTGGATGAGATTTTAAAGTACGCAAAATATTGTGGAGATGACATTGAGGCCAGGCGTAGGAAGTTAAAAGAGAAAATGATGTGGGCACAAGTTAAATTGGCAGAACAACAAGAAGAGAAAACAAATGACCAAAATAATAATCAAGTGAAAGAACAGAGTCAGAATAATCAAGGAGGAAATGGTAATAAATATAGGGGACGAATGGACAGAGAAGAAGCGTAAAAGAAGTTTCCTTGTCATGCGTGCGGAAAGCTTGGACATTGGAAGAACGAGTGTAAGAGTACTCAGAGTAATAAGAGTAATAATGGGCCAAATCAAAATTTAATCCCACAAATGCAGAATGAAGTACTTATGAATCAGCAGCAGAAGTTAGTTACTCCACAATATCAGGTGCCACCAGCTCCTATGCCAAATTTTGTGAATCATCAAAGTTTCAGTGCGAACGCTGGATTTCAAGGAGAAAATGGTAAGAATAACCGAACAATTACCCAATATTATTTGCAGAATGATGACGAAAATTCAGGTGATATACAATGACGGTGCCTGAGGGGGGAGGAAGAGGAGTGCGTTCTTGGCGCATCCTTGCCGGTAGATCAGTCAGGTCCATTTGTTGATGGGAAGGTAGAAGGTACTGACATTACTTTCCTATTGGATACTGGTGCTATCAGGTCTACTGTGAGAACAGCAGACATCCCAAACCTGCCCCTCTCGGGAGAATCAATCAAAGTTGTAGGCGTATCTAACCAACAGATTAGAAACCCAATCACCAAACCAATGGAGGTGCACATTGGGAACTTTAAAGAAATACATCGGTTCGTAGTTTGTGATTCTAGTCGTGTAAATCTGTTGGGAAGGGATCTCTTGTGCAAAATGAATTGCACAATCTATTGTACACCGGATGGTGTCGCTTTCCAAACCCCTGATGAAGTAGATGAAATGTTCTCACTAATAACTGAAAATGAATTACCAGAAGAGTTGAGAGCCACAGTTAATCCAGATGTGTGGGATTTTACAGGAAAAGACATTGGGCTAATGACTAATATAGACCCAGTAAAAGTGACAGTGAAAGAAGGTGCAGTGTATCCAAATACCCGACAGTACAAAATGAGTCCAGAAGTAAAAGCAGGAGTTATTCCAGAAATTGAACGAATGGTGAAACAAGGTATTTTAAAAGAAGTGATGGGTAGTCCTTGTAAATCGCCAATAATAGGACTAAAGAAGCCCAGCGGAAAGTATAGAATAGTGCAAGATTTACGAAAAATAAATAAAATTGTAGTTCCCTGTTGTCCAATAGTGCCAAATCCAGCTGTGATCCTTTATCAGATACCATGGAATGCAGGATGGTTCACAGTAATTGATTTATGTCAAGCCTTCTTTTCTATTCCTTTGCACCCAGACAGCCAGTATCTTTTTACGTTTAAGTTTGAGGATCGTATTTACGCATGGTGTCGAGTTCCTCAAGGGTACACAGAGAGTCCTTCAATCTTTAATCAGATTTTGAAAAAGTGGCTAGAGTCATTGATTATGCCTGGAAAATCTGTTCTGGTTCAGTACATTGATGACCTATTGGTGGCTTCAAAAACACGAGAAGATTGTGTCACAGATACAATTGCATTACTGAACCATTTGGCTGAAGGAGGACACAAAGTGTCTCCAGAAAAATTACAGTTCTGCCAACAAGAAGTTAGATATTTAGGGCATAAAATAGAAAGAGGAGTTAGAAAAGTGACACCGGAAAGAATAAAAATAATCAAAGAAATGCAATTGCCGCAGACTCAAAGAGAAATGAGAATGTTCCTAGGAGTGGTTGGATACTGTAGGCAATGGATTAATGGTTTTTCGATGCTAGCAAAACCATTAATACAGATGATCCGGAAAAGAGCAAAGGATCCGATTGATTGGAATGATGACTGCCTAGAAGCATTTGTGAGACTAAGAAATTGTTTGTGTGAGGCTCCTGCCTTGGGCATGCCTGATTATTCAAAAGATTTTTCATTGTTTTGTTGTGAGAGAGAAAATTGTGCACTTTCAGTATTAACACAGTCGACGTCCAGTAGCCTATTTTTCAGCTACATTGGACCCAGTGGCTTCAGCATTGCCTGGCTGCTTAAAAGCAGTAGCTGCTACTTGTATGAGTCTGGAGCAAAGTGTGTCGATAGTGATGGGACATCCGGTAAAAGTTTTTGTTCCACACTCAGTTGAGATTCTTTTGACAAGAACAAGAACACAGCATCTCACTCCTAGTCGATTGACTAAGTATGAAAGAGTGATTTTGGGAGCTGAAAATGTGACTGTGATAAGGTGTACGATCATGAACCCAGCTACTCTATTGCCAGACCCCTGCAATGAAAAGTGAGAGATAAAAGTGATCATGATTGCTTGGACATGACTGAGTTATGCACGAAGCCCCGGCCGGACATAAAAGAGACACCTTTGAAAGAGGCTGACCATGAGTTATTTGTAGACGGTTCCTGCCTCAGAACGCAAGAAGGGGGACTAAGTGCTGCATATGCTGTTTGTAAAATATCTGGGGTAATTGAAGCATCCTGTTTACCTGGGGTCAAGTCTGCACAAGTAGCTGAATTGGTGGCCTTAACGATGGCATGTAAAAAAGGGAAAAATTGGAGAGTAACCATATTTACGGACAGTCAATATGGGTTCGGGGTTGTGCACGACTTCGGCCAGCTCTGGATGCAGAAGGGATTTCTGACTTCTTCAGGATCTCCTATCAGAAACAGCAAAAATGTGAAAGATTTGTTAGAAGCATTACAATTGCCAAAAGAGATAGCAGTTGTAAAATGTGCTGCACATCAGTCAGGAAATGACTATGTGACCAAGTGGCAAAATACTGTGCCAAAAATACAGTGGCCATAAACCGAAAAATTGAAACGAGTGAAACCAGATGCCAACTTATGTTTTTCTCAGTACCAGAGACATGGGATGAGATTAGACAATTGCAGGAAGAAGTTGAGGAAAAGGAAAAGGAAATTTGGATAAAGGCAGCTTGTACAAAAAGACCGTATGATGAGGTATGGGTGTATATAGATGGAAGACCAGTCATGCCAGATTGTTTGCTTTCAAAAATGGCAAGAGTGTATCATGGAGCAACACACATAGGGAGAGACTCAATGATCAGACTATTTAGACAGAGTTGGTACAATCCGAAGTTCAGGGTAATCACAGAAAGCCTTTGCCAAAGATGCTTAACCTGTCAGCAGCAAAATCCAGGTAGGAAGACAGTGGTTAGCTGGGGAAAGATTGGAAAGGCAGAAGGACCCTTCACCAGATTACAGTTGGATTTTATCGAATTGCCCCCATGTAATGGACTGAAATATACTGCTGCAGAAATTGGGGACCCCCTCTCAGGAAGATTAATTTGAGGCCAGGGAGAGGAGGGGAAGAACCAAACATACAATAAACAATCTCCCTCAAGGCCTATATTTCTTTTGTTGTCAACAATAAATTCAGCAGTGGCTCAATAACTGTTAAGTCATTTCAATAACTTTAGCACGTTTGATTTCATCATCACTGTTTATTTACATTTTTTTATAAACTATATTTCATAACAGTACATTTCCTTTCTATTTCATTTTTCTTATTTCTGTACGTATGTGATAGTCAGAGTATTATGCCTTTAAATCAGCTTTCAACTGTGTGGCATGTAAGGCGATGTCCTTATACCAATAGGTTTGTCATATAAATCTTCTGCATCTGCTCTACATAGATTCACGGGCCATCACTCTTCCGACCGATCAAAGCCACACAGTTGAAAGCTGATTTAAAGGCATAATACTCTGACTATCACATACGTACAGAAATAAGAAAATAAATACATATGTCCTACGGTTATCTAATTAGAAACTTGAAGCCGTGATAGGACGTTATCTTCGCGTAAACAAGATCTTTTTCGCCGCTTGACCTACATACGAAATCTATTTGGATATCTGAATCTACGTTGCAATGCAGTCTGGACAAAGATAGGATTGTTCTCATCAATTGGCCACTAGACTAATAGGCCATCTGTGATCATATATCGTTTGCAAAAGACGTAGCTGTATCATTCTGTCAGCAGTTGTTTTGTCAGCTATACTGCTTGTCCCCCGGCTTTTGTTTGACTTGTGTGGGTATCTGGAAAGGTCCTGAAGAAGGTGGTTAATCTACACTTCGCAAGCCACCGAAACGCGCGTCGACCTCGACCCCATGTTCAGTTCTCTTTGAACATATATACCAACCTTGGTCGTGGAGACTTTGTTATCTGTAGTCTCCCTTCCCTTTTTTCCCAGATGCACTCTGTGTGAATGCTGTATGAGTCGGTATGTGTTTGAATGAGTTTTGATTTTGTGACATATGTATGTGGTTTTTTCCGGGGGTTCTCTTGTTAAATGTCAGAGTGTAAATATATTTTTGAATTTCATGTAGAAATATTGTCCAATTTTATTGTATTATATATTCCAAAAAAAAGCTTTAAAAATGAAATAGAAAGAAAATGTACTGTTATGAAATATAGTTTATAAAAAATGTAAATAAACAGTGATGATGAAATCAAACGTGCTAAAGTTATTGAAATGACTTAACAGTTATTGAGCCCGTGCTGAATTTATTGTTGACAACAAAAGAAATATAGGCCTTGAGGGAGATTGTTTATTGAATGGACTGAAATATATACTTGTCATCGTATGCCTTTTCTCAAGATGGGTGGAAACCTATCCCACTCGAAGAAATGACAGTCTTACAGTTGCAAAATTGTTGTTGAGGGAGCTAGTTCCACGATTTGGTTTTCCAGTCACTTTGGAATCGGATAGAGGCCCTCATTTTAATAATGAAATAATTCGATTAATATGTGCTGCATTTAACATTGAACAAAAACTACACTGTGCTTATCGTCCAGAGGCTTCTGGAATTGTTGAGCAATTGAATGGCACAATCAAGTCAAGATTGGGAAAGGTGTGTGCATCCACAAAGCTGAAATGGCCAGATGCATTACCTCTTGTACTGATGGGTCTCAGAAGTATTCCAGACAGAAAAACAGGAATGAGCCCACATGAGGTTCTCATGGGAAGAGCCATGAGACAGGCATTTATTCCTGGAAATAAACTAATGAGTATAACTGATGATCTGGTATTGGACTATTGCAAAGGATTGGCTGAAATGGTGCGTTCTGTCTCCCACCAGGTTGGAGAAGACGCAGTTGAAAGACAGCCAGACCAAGCGCATGATTTGAATCCTGGAGACTGGGTGTTAGTGAAGAAACACGCAAGAAAGTCGTGCCTAGCACCAAGGTGGGACAAACCAAGGCAAGTCATACTAGTCACTACCACAGCAGTGAAGTGTGCAGGTTTGCCCAATTGGATTCATGCCAGCCATACCAGAAGAGTTCCGAGCCCATCAGAACAACAAGAGCAACCACTGACTGAACAGGCCGAAGCATCAGGAGTTGTCAACTGTGAAATTGAAGAATCTAGAGTAATAGATTCTGAAAGACAACCATATGATGAACAGCCAAGTATAGATCAGGAAGAGTGGATACCAGTGATTGAAGTAATTGATGATACTATTGAAACAAGAAGAAGAACAGAACTGAAAAGACAGGAAAGTAGTCAGGAAGAGACAGGGGAAGAAGAACACACTCAGGTGGAAAATAAAAAAGACTTTCACGAACCTGAGGAGGGAAAATTAGAAGAACACGTTCAGGTGGAAGAAGAAAAGTTTGAATTAAGACCTGAACAGGATCAGATAGAGTTAGAAGAATAGGTTCAGGCAGAAGAAGAAAGGTATGAAGTAAGACCTGAACAGGGTCAGATAGAATTAGAAGAACAAGCTCAGGAAGAAGAAGAAGAACAAAATACGGTAGAACCTGAGCAGGTGGAAGCAAAAGCAGGTACAAGCACAGAAAATAAAGAATCAGAACAGATTGTGCCAAAAATAAATGAAATAAAAAGAACTTTATAAGGAGATAAAGAAGGTGAAAACGCAGTACAAATCAAAAGAATCAGAAAGGGAGACAATTGGCCAACTGGAGTAAAGAAACTAAAGTATCACTTGAGAAAATCTGCAAAGAGACCTGAACAAGTAAATGAAGTCACAAGTCAGACACAATCTAAAACAAACCTTGGCAAAAATAACTCGAAGAAGTCAAAGATTGAGAAATTTAAACAAGAGATACAAGGCTCCTGAATGGACTTACGCAATACTCGAGGAATTTGAATCCCTAGATCTGACTGATGAAACCGAAGAAATTCATATTGTTCAGATTGATGAAAGCAAATTGAGGCCTCCTTAAAAACAAAAAGGAAAATCAAACTGACAAAGAAAGGAGAAAGAGAAAAGAAATTTTCTCAGGAATAAAATGGCTGAAACTGAAGTTACCGAGAGACCAAAACGTGGATTAAAAAGAAAGTGTTTTCGATTTTGTTTTTGTAGTATTTTATTAGTAGCATTAGTATGGTTATCCTAACTGTAGGAGTACCTTTGTTAATGAAAACAAGTGACAAGAATAATACAGATACTAATGCTAAGGCAGATAGAATAAAAGACACTAAGATAGAAATAGGGGTAGAAGATGAAGTAAACTATCACAATGAATCAGATTATAATACGTCTTCAAATGTGTTTATTAGATTGTTATTTCAGTATGTGAATACTATGAAATGAGTAACTGTTACGTGTGTATGAAGTTACCCTCATCAGTATCGGAAGGGGTGACGTATCACCATATACCTTTGACGTATGGTGTGTCATGTAGTATTTTATCAAGTTTATTTTATGCTACAGCGACACTTCAATATTTTTATTCAGATATAGATGTAGTATTTTCAGAATTACCTATTAGAAAGAATAAGAATCCAGTAGCCAGTAGTAAAAATGCACAGTTTATGGGTGAATTTTTCTTAACAATGAGTTCAATAGATTTAGTTCAGGCACATAAAGATAATCTAACATGTACATTAAGAAAAGAAAAATAATTTTGGGATTTAGTAGAAGAAAGGAGACAGGATTTAATAAAGAAAGCGACTGAACAGAAAACCCATGTTCCTCCATGGGCTGAGAAAGAGGGAATCTATGCAAATGGCAAGGCTCATGCTGCGAAGTCCCTGAATTTCGTGAAAAGGGGAAAATTCTGCCTCCATAGATTAAAGACAGATTATAACAATAATTACATCGGTTCCAGTGAATGTGAACACAACTTCCTAATTTTAGGAGGGTGGGGACTAAAAGGGGGAACTGATCCTGTATTTCCAGGAGTGTATTATGTTTGTGGGAACAACGCCTATTATAGGTTACCTGCAAGATGGTACGGGAGCTGCTACTTTGGAGTAGTTTTTCCAAAAAGTTATCATGTAGACAAAATCAGTGGAACCAATGGAAATTCTAATGGACTAACACGTAGAAGAAGAGCTAGTTTTTCTGAAATTGTAGGAGATATTTTTAGTGCATTGATACCCTCAGTTGGAGTCATTCTTAATTCACAGAAAATTTGTAAGTTATCAACCATAGTTAATCGTCTTTCTACAGATACAGCAGGAGGATTCTTAATGATTAACACAGAAATGGTTGCAATCAGGTCAATGGTTTTACAGAACCGTCTTGCTCTTGATATATTGTTAGCAAAAGAAGGTGGAGTCTGTGGTATGTTGAAAATTCAACATTGCTGCACTTATATTCCGGACAAGAGCAGAGAAATCAAAGGATATATGGAAAACATTACAAGAATGCATAAAGATTTGACCCAACTGGAAGTTGACTGTGTGTGGGGAAGACTAAGAAAAAGTATAACATCAATAGGGAAATGGTTTGTCGGTTTTGGGAAAAGTTTTCTAGGTCAAATAATAATACCTTTAGTTATGATAATAACAGTAGTGATGATAATAATGATTACCTATAAGTGTTGTAGAAAAGGAAGGAAGGAGAAAATACATTTTGAAAGAAAAGGAAAGGGACAGAAACGAAAAAGAAAATATGATGAAATACAGTTAGAAGAAATGAAAGGCAATTTATATAAGAAGATGAAGGATTTAGAAGGAAACGAGTTGATTGATGAAAAATTGAGAGGAGAAATAGAGAAAACTGAGAAGTGCTAAAGTTGGTATCTGGGATGGGATGGATAATTTTGTGATGGCTTAAGATGCCATCAGAGAGGGGATTGATGGAGCAAGGACTCGTAAATGTGACTTGCTCGGAGACAATCCTTTCGTTTTAACTCATTAACGAATTACTAACAACGTGTGTGTGATTAATAACACGCATTTCCTTAACACGCGGAAGAAAATGAAGCTTGCTTATGTGTTTACTAACTGCAATAACATGAACGAAGGACTAAAACGCATTTTAACAAGGGATCATTACTGCGCATGCGTCTGCTGCATCTACGTAGTATGACGTACTAATGCTTGGAGGGAAAGTCTTGCGCCTGCGCAAAGGTATTAAAATGGCCGCTTGAAAACTCACATGCATGGCACCTGCTTGGCTGAAATAGAAAATAAGTTTTATACTAACGCAAATGCAGGAAGGGTAGTAATAAATGGAGTGGGTTAGAGTAGAGGTTGGTGGTATACAGTGAAATCATTTATTTTTGAGAATAACATTTCTTCTTTTGACTTTATTATTAGTGCGCATTTGGGCCTTTCCAGCTTGTCTGAATTGAGCAGACTGACGTAACCCCACGCATGCGCACCCGAGAGAGAGTGCGGACAGATGAGTAAGGACTTGTCACGCGTTCAAGGCCAGCGAAGATGTGCCCTGGGAACATGAGAGTGAAGAGTTCATATGAAGGAGCTTTATTCATAACCTTGCAACATTTTGTATTAATAAAGTTTGGAGATGTATGGGAAAGGAAATGATTTAATAAAGTTTGAGGGGAGGGATCTGGAAACAATGGTTTAATGAAATAAGTGAAATGTAAGCATGGTGTGACGATCATCCCCTCTCGCCTGTCCAATCAGAGTTAGTATTTTGTTAAATTGAAACATTAATGGTTGGTACATGGCTATGGAAAGGTATGATTGAGGTAGTTTCAGTTAGTTAGTTTAGATGTCGTTGGGAGCGGAAGCAGCAGAGGTGATACAGAGCTCGGGATGCTGTCGGTGCTGGGGGTGGTGCTGATGCTGTGAGACGCTGATGAAGAATTCGAATGCAGAACCATCTATTTTAATTTAATTGGGTTAGAAAGAAGATCGCGGAAGAACCACGAGAAGGAAGAGAGTGTCAGAGAGGGGTGCGACGCAGTCGTCGGTATTTAGAGAGGTGAAGTATCCTGTCCTGATTCCTGTCCTGAAGCCTTTGTCTCCTGATCTATCCTGGGGACCCTTACCAACCCTTTGGCCAGAGGGTTTGGTCTTCACACCATTCTGGGTAACTATGAATTCATCGCATTGATAGATGTTCTTCTCTCTCTGTCCTCTTCTTTCTGAGCATGGTTATTGTGTGGATCTGAATTGCTAATTGTTTTTAATGAGATTTGATTGAATTGACACTCTTGCGAATGAGGGTGTTTGTACTGAAACTTTGAGATGGTTCACACTCAATTAATTTAGATAAAGATTTTAAAACTTCCCGAGTCTGTGATTATTTCATTTAAAAAGAAAATGTTTAATAAGTTATGTTAATTATCACCATCAACTAGTTTACCTAATGGTCCATTGACCAGAGGAAAGAACTTTTTGATCAGTAAAAGGTTTAGTTTAATGAGAAATAGATGATAGATGAAATTCATAAACTAAAAACTCCAGCGGTTTACTTGGTGTTTAGTGAAAGTAAAATCTGCTGTTAGTACGCCGCTGGATCATCAGGGCACACAGCACATCACATAGCAACAGAGACACCACATCACAATACAGCACAGCAGACTGCATACCGTGTAGCACATCAGATCATATCCAAGCACAGTACAGTACAGCAGGTGGTAGCACTGCACAATATACAGAAGTATAACATAACACTATTGCACTGGCTGCTTCAAAATGTAATAGAACCAAGAGTGTATGAGCCACAAAGCAGCCATTAATTTTAGTTTTGTACAACGTGAAAGAGTCAAGCTGCGGCATAGTCACCAGGAACAAACCACTGCCAAAAACCTCACTCGAGACAAATGTGTGAGGCATCAAGTTGCCAAGCAACTGTAAACATACCTTGCCGTGGTCTTGGTCTACTTCCATGGAGGAGGGCCGCTGAATGCACGGTTAGACAGGGGGCTTGCTGTATGGGAAGCGCAGAATAGAAGTCATAAAATAAATGCATTGGCAAAGCTCATAGGTCTGTCTTTAAAGTGGCAACATATGCAAACACAGGATGCACACATGCACATTTGTACAGGATTTTCTTTGCATGCTTTAAAACTGTGAATCATTTGGCAGAGCTCAACAATAAAAAGGCGACTCACAAAACTTACAGTCTCCTTGAACAGGCAGCAAGTACTCACTCATGACAGAGAGATTTTTCAGAGAGAATTAGCATTTGCTCTTTGACTTACATTAGAAGGAGGAATATTTTTGGGAGCAATAAAGTAAAAAGGTTGAGCAATACTGGCAGTATGAGCTTCAAAATAATTGTGAGCCACCCTCCAAAATGGAGCAGTGGCACATATAGTATTCCAATTTCCATCCTGACTGTTAACTATTTACCATGTTGATATTTTTTAAACTTTTTGGAACTTTTCCTGCACATCCAAAATTATGGCAAGAATGATTCAGTTCTGCCACTTGCTTCCCGATACCCATGGATACTGGGCCCATGCACTGCAGCCGATTAATCCAGAAGAGATACTGGGCCAGAGGTACGACCATTGGCAATTGCGAGTCGCAATTGCCAATGTACAACAGTGTCTGAGATACTGTTTGCGATTCCCAATGGGGTCGCAAATTGCATGCCTCATGCATATTAATGAGGCTGTCGCAATTTGTGATCCCATTGGGAATGGCTGCCACTCCTAGGGATGGCGGCCTGCTGGGGTCAGCAGACCTCCATGTCTGGGACTGCTTTTAAATAAAGCAGTTTTTTTTAAATGCAGCCCGTTTTCCTTAACCCTTTGCGTGCTTTGTCCGACGTCACGGTGGGCGTGTGTGGAGGACGGCCGGGGGCCATCCGAACCCCGCCCACTCATTAATTCGCCCGCACAGCAGGGGAATTCGCGCAGCGCGCAAGGGGTTAAAGGAAAACAGGATGCATTTAAAAAAAAAAAAAATTGAACGTTTTTGTTTCATTTTTTAAGGGCAGGTAGTGGTCCCTGGGACCACTGCCTGCTCTGAAAAAATGTTTGCGCACCGATTCACAAAGATGAAGGGGTCCCCTGGGGACCTCTTCCTGTTTGTGAATGGTTTACCACCCTCTTGAAGAGGGTGGTAAACTGCGAGTGTTTTGCGACCGCAATTGCGGTTGCAAAACATTCTTACATAGGGTTCAGACTCGCTATTAGGAAGGGATGCTCTCGGAACGCCCCTTCCTAATAGCGAGTCAGTAACCCTATTTTGCAAGTTGCTATATAATTAGCGACTCGCATAAAAGGTTTGTACATGGCCCACAGGTTTTTTGCATGCGCAAACGGGTCTAAAACCCATGAGCGCATGCAGAAATCCGTCGTACATCTGGCCCACTGTGTATACATTGCAGATACCACTCTGGGTCACAAAAGAGGAACTGAGGCTACTAGTAACAGTTGCTTTGGTTGGTGTTCTGGTCGTTCAGGTAATGGTTATCACAGGAAGATGCGCAGCTGATGATGAATGATGCAAGGTGCACTCACAATGTCTTTTCCTCATTTGGCACCATCTGCATCTTCCTGGGATCCCCGTCTCCCATCTCCAGGTCTTAATGCAGTGTACTATGACTCGGCCACAGTGTCAGAGGTCTACTTTCTGTTGGACCTAGGCCCTCGTAACATCCCACATGGGGCACCATGGCCGGTGCTGTGTATTTGGTGCCTCATCAGCTTATGTCACCAGCCCCACTTATACTTCAAATGGCTTTGCCTTCTGCACTCACAAAGAAACCAGAAACCGCCCACATACGTAGCCCCTTAAACATGTCCTAGGTCTGCCATTGCATCCTGAATGCAGTTTTAAACTGCCAATTTGACTTGGCAATATAACCCGCTTGCCAAACCCTAAACTCCCCTTTTATTGCATATAAGTCACCTCTAAGGTAGGTCTTAGGTAGCCCATAAGGCAGGGTGCATTGTAATTAAAAGCTTGGGCATGTACTTTTTAGTTTTACTTGTACTGGTAGTGAAAGACTCCTAAATTCATTTTTCACGCCTGTGAGGCAAACCTGTCCGATAGGTGAACATTGGGTTGCCTTGTGGCATTTAATAAGTGTGAACTTTTGTTTGGGGACAGGAAAGCATTTCATATTTAGTATCTATAAAATTGTAATTAAAAATCCTCTTTAATGGTAAAGTTGGATTTTAAATTCCAATTTTTAAAATACCACTTTTAGAAATTTGCCATTTTGTTGCCTTTATCCACTTGGTGCTTGCAGCCTGTCATAGATGACATGACTTATCTTTTATTCGCCATAGAGGACATTAAAAAGACGCTGGACCAGGGTGGTTAGCTACGCTCATCCTTTTGGATTTTAGCACAGAGTTTGATATGGATTCCCACTCAATCCTGTGTCAAAGGTTAGAAGAGACTGGAATTAGAGGCATAGTATTAAAATGGTTAACCTCGTTTCTAGCAAAAAGGAGCTTTCAAGTCAGTGAAGGGTCTTTTTCATTGGAGGCACATTGGCTTGAATGTGGAGTGCTGCAGGGCTCCTCCTTGAACCCGACACTTTTTAATGTGGATGTCCGCCCGCTATCAAACATAATTTGTTGTTCAGGCTTTACAATGGTGTCATACGTGGACTGAACTTCTGGAAACTTACTACTTGTTCGGAGCAGGTGACTAATTGGATGGCAACAAGTTGTCTCAAGCCCAATTGGGAGAAAACAGAGGTAATGGTGATGGGACATAATCCCTCACTCTGGGATCAATTCCTCTGGCCCCCATGTCTGTGGGACCGCCCTTACCCCAGACCAGAAGTAAAGAGCCTACGAGTTATCCTAGATAAGGATTTAACTATGAGCTCCCAGGCAAGGAAAGTTGCAGGTACCTGCTTTGGTCTCCTAAGATCCTTTAAGAAGACAATCAGCTGGCTCCCCATTGAATGTTGGAGGATAGTGGTACAGGGACTGGTACTTTCCTGCCTTGATTACAGTAATTCTCTCTATTTAGGTAGCCCCTTACATGTTACCAGGAAATTACAAGTCATCCAGAATGCTGCGGCTTGAGCTCTGCTGGGGTTGCCAAGACGGCACTCGGCATGCCCAGCCCTTGTTCATCTTTATTCGCTGACTATAAGCAAAAGAGTGGAAAGAGTAGAATTTAATGCCTTATGTATTGCCCTCAGAATCAAACATTCGGCTGGCCCTCATCCACTTCAGCATCTTATTACTCCATACAATGCCCGTAGAGAACTTAGATTGAATAATCTCTTGATTCTTGCCGTCCCCAGAATTAAGAGAGCAAGAGCAGGGGGTCACTCATTTGCCTACTGGTTTCAGAGCTCTGGAACTCTCTTTCTATTCATTTTAGATTAAATAACAATCTGCTGAACTTTAGGAAGCAATTGAAAATGCAAGCATATTCTTCATGTGTCCTGTTTAGCACTGGGAAGACTGTGTGTGGGTAGCTGTGCGCTCTATAAAAACAGTGTAACAATAACAATAGCATGACTGGGTGCAACTGACAGTTAGACTTTGTGAACTCCTCCCAGACAGTCACACAATGGAGGGTTATTTGTACCTGAGTAGGACATCTGCTGGCAGGAAGGGCACAGAGCTGGGCACAGCCCCACGTGCAACTGAATAGGCTGTGCTCTGCCTTCATACAAAGGGCTTTTCACCTCCACGTTGTCTCTGCAGCCAGCTTGGAGCCAGGGCAGGGGAGTCAGAAAAATGTCAAGCACTTCAAAGGGAAACCTCTAGAAACTTCTCTCAACTTCAAAGAAGGCACCAAGTATAAAAACAAGGCCCTCAGACCCACTCTTCAGTTTACTTTCTGGACCTGCAGAAGGACTCTCAGAGTACTGCCATGCAGTCACCAACACTGCTTTGCTGTACCTGTAAGGACTGCTATGATGCTTGGAGCCTGCCATGAACCCTCAAAGGTCAGACCTGCTGTTTGAGCCCTGCATCTTCACCTGAGCCCAGGACTACTAGAGTGATTAGAAAGGGGTAGTTTGCTGACCTCCTGTTCAGAGGCTCCCACCATCTTGAACCCACACCTGGACCCAGCCCAAGTGAGTGAAACAGGCAGATGAAAGGAAAGCAGATGCTAGTCATTTACGTTAACAATGGGATCCCTGGCCAGCTTGCTATTGTTGTATCAGGCCTTGAAAGGAGCATCAGTAAGCACCTGTTTGCTTGTCAACACACGGAAGCAATGAGGACACACTGGATAGGCCACCAGGCATGCACAAAACCGTGCTGTAATTCATGTGAGTGTGTGTGTTTGTGTATGTATGTGTCTTCTCATGAAAGCAAAGGAGAGTGGAATGTGTGGTGTACTTACAACCACAGACACAACCCACTTTATTGCTGTGTTACCTGTAAATAACACATTATACACAATGGTGATGTGGAGGAATGGATATCTAAATACTACCCATAGGGTACATCAAATTACCCTATTAATGGTGCATCGTCCCGTCCCAAAATGTTTATACATCAAAAACCACAAACCACTATTTATTCCTCGTTGGAACAATTCTTCATTTGGTTTTATAGAAAAATAAACATAAACAACAAAACATTTTACACAATTATGCACATATATTCTCTTGACCAGATAAGTACATATCAACAATTTATCAACCAATTCATCATATATTGTTTCCTAACCCTCAATTTTTAATGTCAGTGTTTGCACCCTCATTAATGGCAATACACTGCGAGGTAATCCTGTATACACATGAGGTCCCTGCTACACCTCTTAAAACATTTTGTAATGTGTATCTCCAATTAAATACAATTATATTCTTGATTTAGTGGATTCCTCCAAACATGAACTGTCGACGCGGAAACGCGTCGACAGTTCATGTTTGGAGGAATCCACTAAATCAATAATTCAACAATTCATCAACCAATTCATCATATATTGTGTTAGGAAACAATATATGATGAATTGGTTGATGAATTGTTGAAATCTACTTATCTGGTCTAGATGACATATGTGCATAATTGTGTAAAATGTTTTGTTGTTTATGTTTGGTTTTCTATAAAAACCAAATGAAGAATTATTCCAACGAGGAATAAATAGTGGTGTGTGGTTTTTGATGTATAAAAATTTTGGGACGGGACGATGCGCCATTAATAGGGTAATTTGATGTTCCCCTGGGGGTAGTATTTAGATATCCATTCCTCCACATCACCATTGTGTATAATGTGTTGTTTCTTAGCCCAGGTAGTGGAGGGTAATTTGGGCAAACCCCAATAATTTTGTAATTTTGTGTTACCTGTAAATGTCAGATATAAACATCCCAAAATATTAAGGTGAAACAAGCGAGTCAATGCCTAAAATCATCTTACCCAAACAAACCTATGCTTCAACGGGGCTGACCTAAAACACTTTCTATATATTTTATTTTATGCAGCATGTTGTGTTTTGCACCCATATGCCATCTGGCAGTTTGCAAAAGATTCCAGTTGTCATGTGGCAGAGCAAATTGCCAGTGGCTGAGATTATTTTGTTTTTCTACGTGAGTTGCCCTATGTATGATAGTTATGGCCAGATATAACTCAAATAGCTCTCTTTGCCATAGAACTGAAGCTGCATCTAAATGACAAATCTAAACAAGCCTAGATAATGTCAAGTTCCTTGTGTTAAATCAATTTACTGGTTCACATACTCCTTCACTTATTATCAAGGTTCCTAAATTTGTTGTGCGATATTGCCTTGAACATTACCCAATTAGGTCAGCCAATAATCAATTTTTGATTTTCGGTAATACTTCTGAAATTAGCAACGTTCTCCATTTGTAAAATCTTATATTCAATTAAGCACTATATTTAAATATTTAAAATTTCCCAATTTCATTATAATTATGATTTGATTAATATCAAACAAATTCGCAACATTTCTCTTAAAAATTATGACAGTTCTCAACATGCTCTGGTATATTTTATGTTCAGAATTAATGTTACATGAACTGAATTCGGATGATTTAAAAGTTTATTAAAGAAAATATGTTAAAAATCATCAACAAATGACAATCAGCAGATATTACACTAACAATGTACCCAAACATAGATTATCACCATCTATTTCCGATTAAAAGCTATTAAAAGCAGTCATGCATTATGTATTCGTTGTTCTCCGCCTCAAAACACCTTTCCCTATGAAACACCTCACACATCTACCTTGAAGACCTAACATATTAAGCCATATCCTCCCGCTTAATTTTCCTGTCATTAATTTCCTGAAAATTAGTCCTTTCCTTTGTACTTTGTAATGTTAGACCAACATCTTCTCCCTCTTTTTTATGTTTATGTAGTCTTTCAAATATCATTTCAATCTTAGAATTTTTAATGTTACAAAAACACAATGGCTATATTTTCTCATTTAATCTCTCTGGGTGAATTGAACAAAGCAAATGTACCCATCATCTTTCATGTCGTAACGTTTTTTCTTTGTCATATCGCTACCGGTTTGTTGTGATGCCATACCGAAGAGGTGTGGTTTGGCAGTCCAGGCTTTACTTCTTCTTTTGAGGCAGATCCAAAATAGATTTACATACAGTTGATCCTTGTCTGAATTGCACAGTAAGCAAAACAAACAGTTGGATTGGAATTGACCTAGAGTATTTGCTAGTGTTGGAGATTAATTCATGTAATATTAATTATTTTTGGTTTTTTCAAAGAGTCACCCTTTGTAGAACTGGATTGCCTAGATGTGATCTGCATACTTCACTGTGCTACAGAACTCAAGCGGTGTCTTACTGCTGAAACACAACAAGGTAGAAACATGCCTGAGGTTATTGGTGCTCCCATACAGAAGAGATGTCACCCAGCAGTCTGGACTGGATTTATGGGACATGGCCAAAAAGGATTTTTAAATGGTTGGTCCCTGGATGTGGTAGAATTAATTAGAAAAAGAAATGGACTGGAATATGGCTCAGGGTAATTACTGGTAACAGAGATTAACTCAAGTATTACATTCTCTACTTTACTTTTTTTCTTCTCAGTGAGTTCGACAAAGTGAGACAGTGAGTGTGGCTCTTTTATCAGAAAATTTTAGTATGTACTTATTTGATTAATATCACAATATTTTTTCCTATTTTCTGTTGCTTTTATGGTCTTCGACCGAAAAGTATTTAACCGAAAACGAAACGAGACAGCTATACCCACACATGGGTCCAATAGTTCAATCTGTCATACCCCTGGAGCTACACCCCACTGGAGGAGCAAACATCACTCTCTTGGGATTGCTAGCTGGTCACCCGATAGTCATCTCAGAATGCACTCATATACTTTTTCATTTTGAAACCTTATCTTTAGCAAGTAGTTTTAGCAATTCTCGGTACCCTGCAAAAGGATGACATTGCCTATGTTGTTAATTAGATTTACAATTGGTCGCAATTGGGTGCACTTCTTAAACTCCCCATATGCATTTAGTCAAGAGTATCATGCACAACTCCATTACATGTTTCCCCTTGTTTGGTTAGTAAAACTGGTGTCAACAAACATTAGTGAATCAAGGAGAGGCCCTTTTAGTTCCTACAAGAAGCAAGACAAGAAAACAATACCAATTTGAGTGTATAAAATCATATCTGAGGTGAAAAAGCATTAATGTACCAGAATACCAATTATGTCCTCACAAGGATAATGCTTCAAGAAAGTCGAATGTTGAATGCTCGACTGCTTCGGGGAGCAGACAATCATTAATCCCTGCATCACATCTCACCGTCCCACTTGCGTGAAGTCCTAGGGTGGAAAGGGTACTTAAATCTGTACTATACGCCAACCGCTGTGCAGTTTCTTGTCTTTCTTTTTGTCCTGAGGACACCACAAACTATTATGACCAAAACACATTGACTTTAAGTTTAGAGGAGTACAAGAAGATAAATAGCTTTTTGAATTGATTTAGTCTTCAAGAAGGGGCAAAATAATATGGGGTACAGACCCCGCAGGATCCCTTATTGGTACAACAACCTTCTGGTGGATTATGGACTTAAATTGATCATATAAACACCTACTATGTTTTTATTGCCAAGGAGGGACAAGGAACATTTGGGCACTGTGTAGTCCTGCTTTCAGCAAGTTTCTGTAATGTAATGTTTGTGTCATGATTTTGTCTGTAATATATGTGGTCATTTATTTTCCTTTGTGTTTTTGTTGCTTTGTCCAGAGACTCTGAAGTATTTGTTGCAGGGATTCTGCACATACACAGAACTATGTGCAGGAATATGGGACCTCGGTGTATAGGGGCTATGCCTTCCTACCGCCTTAGTACCCATGAGCCCAGGACCGACTAGCTATAGTGTCTCACTCGCTCTCCTATCCAAATACAGAGAAGCAAATGATTAGACAACCCAGAACACAACACTCCCTGATCTCTCAGGAATCGTGGTGACAAGACTCACCTTTTTCGCTCACACTCTCGCACCTGTCCACACTAAGATCTGACTGAGACACAAATATAGTTTAAAATGTTTATTTTGACTAACATGCTCTAACATGCAGTATACGTGCCACAACAAGCAGGAAAATGCATAACAATAATACAGTTAGCATCGCAGCCAGTCCATACATTATGAAGGGAGATGTCATTGTATAAAGACAATGGAGAAAAGAACTATAGTGTCTAAACTCCCTTCCCTTGGATAGAATGTGTATTATTATATGATAGAAGATCTCAGGGTTTTGTTAGGAAACCCCATACTTTAGAGCATAGATGAGATTTCTACATCGAGGCTGGGTGTTGCTCTTCTCCCTGGAAAGGTCCCTCTCCAAGTGTGTTCCCCAAACCCTGCATCCCCGTAATATCAAAACACAAGTCTTCAGCCACAGCTGCCGTGGTATGTTTTGTCTAGATGCTAAGGCCTGACCAGAACAGAATAACAAGGGGCCTTGTTCATCGACCTTGCTCACAGTGTTCAGACTAAACTCCAGGAAACGGCAAAGAACGAACACAGCAGACAGTTCTCATGTGAAAGGCATAAACAGAGTCTTGCAAAAATAAAGTTATGTAGTAACATTTGCAAAAGCAGCATCATGGCGGCACTAGCCATGCTAACTTAGTGATGTCGACAAAGGCCCTATCAGCCACGTGACAATTTATATCAAAAAGAACTACATAAACATATATTGTTTGCTACGTCTAATAAACAGTGTTACGAATAACCAATTTTTGATTTAGTCAAATTATAAATGAAAAGTAATGATATGATTAAGGCAGAGTACCATTGGACCAATTTATCCCTTCTTTATACCACTTTTTTTGTATTGCACATAGCACAGGTTACGTAGGCGGGGTGGGCAAACCCCTATGTATATAACAATGCAGAGCTGTACTCAGCTCAATCATTTACAACACCCATTTTGTGTCCGTGAAGCTAATCAAAATGGCTTCAGGTGACCCAACCAATTTAGAGTGGGCCATTCCACTCCCTTTCCACTGGCATCCTCACTGTGCATGACCAGCAATTCTGCATAGAAATCTGTGATAAGGGTCATGAAAAACTGGGAGTAATCTCTGTGTACATCACAGGCATTATGTATTTGAATAAAGGAAGGTCTGCAATACCACCATAATATAATGTAGCTACTGCCTTAGACATTCTTCCCAAAAAGCCTCTTCCAAATAATTGTCATACTGGTGGAAATCTCTTGACTTGGCGATCCAGTCCCTCCGATGTGGCGGTGGAGGTGTCTCCTCTGCACAAGCAGGTTTGTGGTCAGGCTGCCAAACTTAAAATGACCCCTTAATGTCCCGAGAAAGAAGGATATAGAAATCTCAAATATTTGATTTTCCAGGGGCACTTGAGTCTGAAAAACTCACACAGTTTTTGTAAGAGTTTGACAAAAACTGTGGAGAGCCGTGACCACAACCGAGGGGGTAGGCCGCAAGCCCCAACAGCCACTGCAGCAGGAAGCCACCAACTCCACCAGACCATGCCCGGAGATGCTTCACAAATTGAATCAGGGCTTCCGCTGCATGAGAAGAGCTGTGACTGCAACCGAGGGGGCAGATTACAAGCCCCAACAGCTATTGTGGCAAGAAGCCGCCAACGCCGACAGACCGCACCCGGAGGCTCTTCACAAATTGAATCAGGGCTCCCGCTGCATGGGGAGAGCAGTGACCGCAACTGAGGGGGCAGACTACAAGCCCCAAAAGCCACTGTGGCAGGAAGCCGCCAACGCCGCCATACTGCGCCCAGATGCGGGCGAAGATCGGGCCAAGAGCTCACCCGTCTGTGCCCGTCCACGGACGGAAGAGGCTGGGCCACCCCTCTTGGCCTGTACCGCCAAACCTACAAAGGACTGTGGGGGAGGAAAGTCCTACTGATCACCTCTTAAAATACAAACTATATTCGGTTTAAGAAGGTTCACTATGATGGGGAAACACAAGTGTACTGGTGGGGGCGTGACTCACAGCCTCCTACAAAAGTGACTATCATTGACAAAATGTTCCAGCGGGCGAATGGTGCAATTGCCTCTGAAATTGAACTTACTGAGAGGAGGCTTTCACTTGGGGATGAAGGAGAGGCCCCCAAAAGTCCAGCTAGCGCAGTTCCATCTACCTCTACCCAGTTGAAGTCCCATGTAGATACTGTAGCCACTATTGACTCTGACAGCGACTCCAATCCCCAGCAGCAAACAATCCTCCATGCCTTGGCACAAAGAAACAACCAACAGGACTCACTCCAACTTGTGACTAAAGTAAAATGGGTAGCATCTAACCAGCGCCATCTCAACAGTGTTATTCTGACATCCACTCTGCCTGCTAAACCGAAGGCCAAACTCGGAAAAACGGTCTGATCAAAGGTGAGGGGATAGCCCAGTTGCACAGAGACCAGTATGGCCAGGAGCGGCCGGTGCAGGTAAGCGCAGTGAAGCGGTTGGTGGTGGGGAGTCGACAGATGACGATGAGGGAAATAACATTGAAAAAAAGAAAACCACTTACCTTGCGCTCACCACATCACTGAGTCGGCGATGGGGCGAGCGCAAGGTAAGTGGTTTTCTTTTCTTAATGTTATTTCCCTCCTTGTCATCTGTTGGCCACTCCCACCCCGCCCTACCCCTCGCCCCACCGCGCTTACCTGCACCGGCCGCTCCTGAGTCTGGCTAGATGGTGAGATGTTATGGGCCAACTCAAGGGGGTGATAAGCGAAAAACTTACCCCACTCCTGGACAAAATAACTGCCCTGGAATCTCGAGTAGTCGCACTTACCAAAGCAAATGCAGATCCAGAACACTCCCAGCTCGAAGCTGTACCCCCACATTTAGACCAGCCCGCTGGAGTTGATATCTTCAGAACCGAACTACCTCAGATTTATAGAAGTAATGTAGGAGCAGCCGAGGGTCTGGGGAAAGGAGGGAAATCAGGGGGCAATGGATTGAAGAGTAACACTCGTCTGACCGATACCTTCAACAGAGACCCCGGAGATATACCAGCAAGAAGTACCAGTAGAAGTAGAGTGGTTAACTGTAATCCACCCGAAACTAAGGCCCTTGTGACTATTGTCTTGTCCCTGGAGGCTTGTCCCTATGCGGTTGTGATGTCTGGGGTTCCTGGTTTAAGAGATGGGCTGAGGGAAACCCACACAGAACTGAGTAATTGGTGTCTCAACTGGATGGGTAAACACATGAATTTTCCAACCTCGCTGGCCAGTACTATATTGTTTACACGGCGTGTGGGATGGCTTGGGAAGGGGGCCAAGGATCATCCAGGAGACTGTGTGGTTATCTATTTCAGAGACCCTGCAGTTGTTTAGATTTGCTATGCAATAGTGCCCCTGTCATTTAAGGGACACAGGTGTGAATTTATTTCCCCTAGGATACTTCTGCAAGCACCCCTTGGCCTCCCAAACAAGATTGCTACGAGCTGCTAAGACCCCACCCTCTTCACCCCGCAGGTATCCTAATGTAACCCAGCCACCGCAAGGAGATATGTACAACGTCTCAGTGTACAATAGGTTTGGTCCTCTAGACCATGTTGATTGATTTGAAAAAGATAGTTGTCCCACTTGTGGTATTCAAGATTATTCCCCTAGCAAGGTAACACATAGGAGAGTGAGGTACTTATGCAGCAATGGTTATAACATTATCATTGGCCCACTAATGATCATCCAGTCCAACAAAACTTCTAGAGTAACTAGAGCCCCTTCAGATCCAGCCTTCCTAGGTTGGGGCCTCTCTCGATTCTGATTTCCATTCAAGGGTTATAACATTGTCTAATGGCATTCCCTTAGAACCTAATGGGATAAACACCTCAATATCCAGGAAGTCACTTGAACATGTGGGTGGGACAAGTAAGATGACCTCCGGGGGACTTGAGATAAGCAGACATCTGCGGGAGAATCCAAGAAAACTTAGGATACTCTCCTGGAATGTCACCGGCCTTGGTCCCAAATTGGGGGACCCTGATTGGGGCAAATATATCAATACTTTCAAAATCTGCCTCTTTCAAGAAATCTGGCAAAGTCATGAAATTAGCTATCCCAACTTCGCCATCTATTGAGTTAATGCCAGGTCCTATGGGAAGGGTAGGCCCTCTGAAGGCCTAATGATTTGGATTGGGGTACGTGCGGGGTGTGTGGTGCTGGGGACCGAAACAATAGAGGAAGAAATTCTCTGTGTGACTATTAAACTACTTAATGGTTGCCAAGTAAATATTTATAACATATATTTAAGACCCTTTGTCAAGCGGCAGGAATCTACCACCGTTGAAATGTTGATTGCGTGCACAGCAGGGCTCCACCCACATACGTAAAAAATAAATATTGGGGGGTCGATTAAAATTGCCAGTTTGAACCACTGTATTTGGCTAACCACCATTCTGTGGCGGAGGAGGATAGTATATGGTCTATTCCTGCTCTCACTATTCCCCCTATCAAGAGGTGGTCCCCCTTGGCATTACAATTAAAGGCTCCATTCTTGAATTGTAAGGTCCGTGCATGCAATGGACGAACCAAATCTGATAGAATGGGTACCCATGCGTTTAATTGAAAAGGAAGTACTAGTCTTATTGACTATATATTTTTAGATGTTAAAATGTGGGGGTTCCTATTAGATATGGTTGTGGCAGCCAGGCATGATAGTAACCACAATGCGCTTGAGATGGATTTGGAACTTCCAAACACCTTAAATAAGCAAGCTATCCCCGAGCCACTGGACAGGAGGTGTAGGCTTACCAATAACAAACGCAGAATCCACTGACAGGCAGTGGCCAGGTCCGAGAGGGCTTTGAGATCTATATATGACATGGTAGGAAAAGCTTTGGAGATTTTTAGTACTCTCAAGCTAGGACTTGATGATTAATTAGCTGTACAAAAGGTAGAAGAAGTACACAATTCCCTCTTTTGTAGCATAAAGGTGGACTTTTTCAGAGAAGAAAATAGCCAAGGGCCAAGGAGTAGTGTACCATCCTGGTTCAATGAAAAATGCAGTTTGTCAAAAAGCACTCTGATTACGGCCATCAAGACCTGTAAGAGGGAAGATGTTCAGGAAAAGAGAGCCGAAAATAAAACAGTTCTAGCTTTGGCAAAAAGGAATGGGAGTGCCAGAACTAGGACCTTCTTTTAGCCGCCTCAAGGGAAAATAACCAAACCCTATTCTGGAATCTAATTGCCACTGGGAATAGAGAAAAAATATCTAAAATCGATAACAATGTAGCAGCTGAGGCATGTATAGCCCACTTTACTAACCTATACCAACAAATTCCAGAGGCAGCATATCCCCTGAATCTACAGTTATTTCCCAGTGTGCTGGGCCTGAGAGTGATGATATAGGTTTTCCCCCGATAATGTGTAAGGAGCTAGAAGATGCCATTAGAAAGATAGCCCTAAGGAAAGCTCCTGGCATCAACAAGATCACAGGAGATCTGTTCTTATCAGAAATAGATGTGTGGACACCATATTTTACCATTTTAAGGGTGCAAGTATACCACAGTCGTGGGCCGGGGTGCAGATTCTCTCCATTTACAAAAAAGTGTTGTCCCTTGGACCCTGCCAATTATAGACCAATTAGTTTAATTGATATGGCAACAAAACGTTTTAGCAGAGTCATATTGAGCAGGCTCCAGCATTGGCTTGAAGAAAATTATACTCTTTGCCCTCTTCAAGCCGGATCTGATCCAACCCCTCTACTGTGCATCAGGTCTTTAGACTGCCGATGATTAATTGGAAGACCGTCAATCTCGAGAAGGGAAGGCTGTATGCAGTGTTTGTCGACATAAGAGCTGTATTTGACCTTGTTCCTAGAGCCCTGCTGTGGAAATGCCTTGCAGAACTGGGCATCCCAACTTATTTGTGAAGTATAATTGAGAGACTGCATCAGAACAACTATGTGCAAATTAGATGTGGCAAGCTGGGTGAAGTTACCGACCCTATCCCAGTGAAGCGCAGCGTAAGACAGGGTTGCTAATTGGCCCCCACCCTTTTTACACTGTTTTTAAATGATCTGGTAGATTTTTTTAAATAGTTGTGAAAATGATGCCCCGCGTGTAGTGGGTATGAGGGTTCCCTCCCTCATGTTCTCTGACGATACTCTTTTGTTATCAAAGACTCCTATGCGGCTGCAAAAAATACTGGATAGTTTCAGTAGATTTTGCAGGACGAGGAGGCTGGAAACTAACAGCAAAATGAAATTTATGTTTTTTAACCCCTGTTCCTCATCGCGCCCCAATCCCACTCTAGATGGTGTCCGCTTAGAACAGGTACACCTCTTTAATTATCTAGGGATTACAACAGACAGGAAGGTAGATTGGTCATCTCATGTTGCTAAAAGAAGACTAAAACTGGAGCAGCAAAGCGGGGGTTTGCTGAGGTTGTATAAAGGGTTGTTTTGTAAATTTGTAGCACCAGTAGCCCAACTATATACGTACCAGGCACTACCGGTCGCCCTTTATGGTGCAGAGCTATGGGGCCACAAAAACATCAAATACCGGGAAATGGTAAAACAGATTTATTAGGCAACTTCTGTGCCTACTGGTTAGTACTCCTTTAGTACCGCTGAGGCTCGATTTGGGGCTGAGGTCAATTACTGAAAAGATAGAACTTCGTCCCTTAATCTTCTGGAGACGTATCTGGGCCACACCCAAACTTTTGCCCTATTGCAATCAGCTGGTGGAAATCCTTAGATATTCAAATGCTACTAACCTACCCTAGTTTAAAATTGTGAAAGACTCATTAAAGGGGATGGGTTTGGAAAATCTCTGGATTGATCCAGTAGGCTGTTGCACTCACATAACTGTGAAGGAGCTAAAAAATCAACTTCACACTTATAAACATAGGGGCATATTAGCAAGAACATGCGAAAAATATCGCAAACCTTGCTTAGCGCGCCTTTTTTTATCGCCGGCTATCGCTGGATATTACCGCGGAAATAACATGCTATTAGCAAGGTTGATCTCCATTGCGATAAAATATCCAGCGATAGCGGCGAAACCCAGCTTTAACGCGAGAAATCCAGCGATAAAATCCTATCGCTAATTCTGGGGACTTAACCTTACAATCCACCTCCCATTGACTTTCATTGCTAAGTCATGTTTTTATCAGTTCTAAAAACAAGCGCTAATCGGGGTTAGCGCGCGTTTTGTCGCTTCGCGGGTATTGCGAATAGGCGATAGGTATGTAAGCGACTGTTTTCTGTCGCTCTTAGTTGGGAACGCCTACCTTGCATGTCATTAGCGATAATTATCGCTGACATGCAAGGCAATGTAAAACCCGGCCGCTATCGCCTGAAAGCTGTCGCTAATGCCTGTTAGCGACAGCTTGCTAATAGGGCGTTAAAAATATCGCCACTTTAGCGGAAAAAAGTCCCGCTAAAGCGGCGATAGAGCCCTTGATAATATGCCCCATAATCTTCTTTTAAAGCAGGCACAAGGCACTTTAACTACCTCGTTTTTAGTGATAAAAGACAACTATATTAATGAAAACTTTTTTGATGACATTGAACCAAATTTAGCAAAAAACTATACATTCAGTTTCAACATGGAAACCTGCCCCTTAAATGTTTTCGATCAAAATGGCTAAGTCCTTTGAATAACATAGACCAGGGGTGTAGCATGTGTGGTTGTATGAAGGAGGATATACTGCATCTGCTTTTTTTTGTCCATTGTACAAAGAACTGCGTGCCAAATGGCTGAATCCAATCTGTCGAAAGCTGGGTGTAACTAGGTATGAGGAAGCATACAGGTTTCTACAAGCTGATATGACTTTTTTCTGGTCTTTGTAGTGTCTAGATATTTGTTCCATGCCTGGCTAGTAAGAAATATAAAACCAGTAAATTCTAACAAAACTGGCCCTTTTCACTTTTCTATTTATTTTTGACAGATTTTATAATCTGAGTATTCATTAGCTTTTTTTGTAAATCTGTAAGGGCCATGTGTGTTTTTATACTTGAATTCTAATGTTGTGGTGCCCTGTCTTATTATCTTTTTAACTTGTTGATGTTGCTTTTAATGCTTTGTTTTTATTGTATTCTTAATGTTTATCTCTTTTATGGTATATTACCGAAATAAAGAGTATTTGAATTGAATCGTATTTATTTCTTCCACATGTGGAATTATTATTGGTATTATAGATATTTCTTCAAAATCTCAACCTTCACCCTCGCTGGGAACTTTCTTTCTCACTGAAGAGATACACCAAAAACACAACGTTGCACACCAAAAAGACAGAGTTGCACATGCCTAATCATTTTTGCTATGAATTACTTTCAAGTGTTATTATCAGTGTTTTTTCCATCCATTTGAACGGTCAACAACATGTTTGTGAAATTTGCAAATTATGGAATTACATGGTAAGTATGGTGAATCCATTTTATGTTGTAAACGATGCAATCACAGAATCTCATAAACTCACTTTCCCTCTGTCCCTCACCATTGGCCATTGTTTAATTAACAATTTATTCATGAGATAAACAAAACCTGACCATTCTAATTCCACTGAGTGTCCATTGTTAGCTGCACATCGAACAATACAGATACAGCTTTTTCAAACACATTTCCTTAAAATTAACATGCAATAGAAAAAAGCATTACAGTTTGCTGTAAACTTCCCATATTGCAATTTGAAGGTTCTGGTAATGTGTAAACCTCTCTCTTCTTTAAACACATCAGCCAACTTTGAACTTTAAATAATAATAAAAATTAAATGTCAGGTGTTGATGCAAGAGCATTCCATCTATGAATGTCTTTTATCATACATTACTTTTTGCCGCCGTGCACCCACAAACATTGCCAGCGCCATAGATCTGTGGGTGGCAATGAAAGGCCAGACCTACTGTATTTTATATTGGCTTACTTATATTTAACTATTGCCTTAATGCCACTAGTACATAGAGCTTCTTGATCATGTCGCCCAGTGCATGAACGTATATTAATCGCAAAATGCCACAATTGTTCAATAGGAAAGAGAGTTTAAGGAAAACAGTAGAGGATGGTCAGATCATGATGAATAACTACTTTGCAAGACTCACTAAATCTATAAACTTGTTACAACAATGCAACAGGACCACTCAATACAACCTAAAAATCACTTGCACATGGTGAGGTTTGATACATTAAGCTGATTCATAAACCGTCTGGCACAGGCAACTAGCAGATTATCTAGGCGCACTGTTAACATTCAAATTTAGATGGGTCACTGCTGCAGAAATGTAGCCTGTTGCTTAGTGCAGGCTGCATCTGCCTTAGAAAATATTCAAACCAGTGTACTATCAGGCCCTGCAGAAGTAGGGTTAGGGATAGTGAAGAGGCATCAAGCTTAAGTAGCCTCTCTGTGCCTGATGAATCAAACCTTAGGTGCAAACGCAGACATACATCTAGTACAGATGTTGGTGATACTCCACAGGCAGCACAGCCAAGAAAAGTAGCGCAAGCAGAGGTAGAAGAAAGCACTAATCTGTTTGGTGTCTTTTCATATGCATTTCTCTTCTTCTCAGGTTTGCTTTATGGAAAAACACTAAACAATTGTGAAAAGCGTTGTTAATGATGTACATTTTTTGATCTTTTAACACAAAATTAGACTGATTCCTGAATAAAAGGAACATTTTGATTTATAACCATCATCAAACATGTGGTATTGTTTTAATTTCCAATAATACCATTTTATTTACCTTAAAAAAAATTAGTAGTGATTGCAGCATGTTGTGCTCTACCCTGAGCAAGACGAGAGCATCCTGTGGTGTTGTATTTGTGGTATTCCATCCTCATGATCAGAATCTGATTCAATCTCCTCATTGTGTAGACCCCTCCCAATAGCAAAATTATGAAACACTGCACATGTAGCTATGATTTTGCAACATATTTGGGGACGGTACTGGAGGGCTCCACCGCTCTTGTGCTAACAACTGAAGCGTACATTTAGGATTCCAAATGTCCTCTCTATGACAGACCATAGTAAACTGGGTGTAGAATATTTCAGATCAGCTTACCAATTAGAAAGCTATCGCCAAAATCACCTCAAGACAGCCTACTGTATATTCAACTGTGGCAGAACATATATGAATCATGAGTGATGTCTGGAAATCGGGCTACAACGTCTGTTATTAAACAGAATGCATCACACACAACCTGTATATTGAGGGAGTGACTATTTTTGTGGTTTCATAAAATAAATTAGCAGATGGTGGACAGATAGCAATACGTGTACCATTAACACACCCTATGACATTAGGAAAATGTGCCAGACGATAAAATGATATTTTTGCATGTTGTAAGTCCTATTGAGATGCAGGAAAATAAATGTACTAATTAATTTTGGATAACATAACATCAAGAAACCTATGAAAAAAATGTGACAATGCACTTTGGGACACTCCCCCTGCTACTGATATTACTCGCTGGTAAATTCCGGATGCTAAAAGGTGTAGGCAACTCAGTACCTGCACGAGGTGGAATAGCATTGCTTCTATCTATAGGGGTCTGTAGGTGTGGATGTAAATCAGCAATCACTTCTGAAATGACCTGACTACTGAGCCTGTTGTTCTCAAATATCTCCTCCTCACTTTGATTGAACAGGGTTACCATAACTCTAAAAATCCTCTCCTGTCTCCTCCTCTGCATACCATCCAACATCCTAATCCTCCTCACCTAAACATACTATGCTGACATTGTAAAAGGGTCTGATGTATTTTGGGCCAGTTTATATAGGTTGCAGCTGATTAGCAGCAAAATGAAATTGGTGGTCATTGCATTGCCTAAAATTGCATTTTGTGCCTAGTCGCAATTAGGAAATGTTTCATACATACAAATTGTGAATCACAATTTTGCAACCCCTATTTGGAATTCCTAATTTCGAATTACAAAAATAGCGATCTCCAAAAGAAAGTAATCGCAATTTTGACTGGCCAAATTGTCTTTCGTACATTCCGAAACGGGCTTTTGCATTTACAAATAATGATTCGGACAATTTGCGAATGCAAAAACCTTTATCACACCTGGCCCTAACTTCTATAATTTCCCTAAATAAGGAAGGCTTGTCCAGGTGGATTATGTGCATCACGTGGACTTCTCTACCTCTTGTTCACATGATACTCAAGAGACCTTAATATTCAAGTAACAATTGAACCCTGTTCCTAGGAAATTGCGCATCACTAATTCTCAGCAAGATCCTCTTATTAGCAACAACACGAAGTACAAGTGTAGAATTTGTACTTAACAAATTCTTCAACGTAACAAAGCACAAAAAAGGGAGCCATTATGAGGAAAAAATATACAAAAATTCAGAAGCCACTATTTTCCAGGTGTGAATATCAGAAAAAATCTTCCCATGTTGGAAATAATCCTCAAAGGACCAAATATTACTTGGTTTTCATTTGTGGAAATTATTTTACCCAATTTTGTTTCTAGAACAATGATTCTAAACCAGATGTAAGAATTTATCAACATTCAAAATCACTTTGTTTTTCTACACTGGAACAAAAATTCTCTGTATCTCTTGCACCTAAAGAATTTCTTTATAAAACCGTAGATTATTTCCTAATATTGGTTCAGCAATATTTGTGGGATCTTAGAGACCTGAGAGATCTTGTGGGTGTTTTTCTGTGGTATTATTTTGGAGCATTAGCGAAAAATGTCTAATTAAAATAAAACATTTGGTTAGGGAAGACTTCATATTAGGTTGCACTTGGCCAATCAGCCCTTCACTCGGGGCTCTTGTTAGTTACTATAAAAAAAATCTCTACATGTTTGTTCTAAATGACCATTCTTCGCTTTTATCTTTGAATTAATCGAATTCCTATTTCTCCGGTGACCATTTCTGAGTAATTTCTCATAGGCCGCAATTACACGTCGATGTCTACCATTTCCACTTGCGTGGCCACTGCCTTGATAAAGAGCCCCTCACTTTGGGGCATATTATCTAGTAAGTGGCGGTGAGATGAGTTAGCCTCCTTGGCTTAACGCCTCTCATCACCACTTCGGAAACGAAAGGCTGCACCATATTACCAAGGATATGGTGCAGCCTGGCGTTTCCCTCTGCGATGGCGCTAAGTCTCACGACTTAACGCCAACGCAGGCACCCTTGCACCAGAGTGCAAGGGTGTCTGCGAGCAGGGAGGTTTGTTTATGTACAGGAAGGTGTCCCTTCCTGTACATAAACAAACCTAAAAGCCATTTTGTAACTTACATGTGTGCTGCTTCATGCAGCACACATGTAAGTTACAAAATGGCATTTTAAAAAGGTTTGTTTATGTACAGGAAGGGACACCTTCCTGTACATAAACAAACCTTGGCATTTTGCTTTTTCCATGTGTGCTGGAAAAAGCAAAAAACAAGGAGAAATTAAGCATTTCTCCTCAGTATCGCCACCTTAAGACCAGGATTTTCCTGGTCTTAAGTTCGGCGTTGCCACCTATCTCTGACCAATAAGGTGTCTAAATGCCAATAATGCTACCATAAAGGGGACCGTGGGCCCTAATGCAAACAAAGAGGGGAGAGCCAGAGCTGCCGACTTTGGAATTGAGGATCCGGATTCGAGTCAAGTCTCGGCGTCTGCTAAATAAATATTCTGTGATTCTGGCCAAATCACTAAATCTCCCGGTGCCTATTTTTTTTTTTTTTTAAATGTGTCCTTGTGTACTGTAATCGGTGCTCATGTAAAGGACTCCAGTGCCCACGGGTCGAGTTCGCGCTATATAAAACTGCAAAAGAAAATGCCTCCCCACACACCAGCTGGGTATGAAAATGCGGCTATTATTGGATTCGGCTGTTCCCAGTACCACCCCACCTGCTTCTCTACTGATAGTTATGCCCATGTTTACCTAAATGTTCTTGCTTTGATATTTTAATGCCTTCTTTCTCGAGTTTGTGAAGACACATACGCAGCTCAGTCCCACCAGAGTACGAGAAGACATTATTTTGCTAATGCAATATCTGTAAATCTGCGAACACCTCTCTGGAAAGCGTTTTAGAATCACAGCGGGAGGCTTAAATGTGCTACATAAGTACTCAATTATCACCATTATCTTCATCTTGTTCGTCTCTGTGCAGCACAAAGCGTATGCCGAGCATGAGAGGAAGGAGAGATAAATGGAAGACATACTAGGTTATTTGGGGGTAAAGTTTGTCACCAGTAAAAAAAAAAAAGTCATAAAAAACGCTTTAAGTAAAGAACAGTAATGCCTCTATTCTATGGAATAATTTTTTTAATTCTACAGTAATGGCGTAAAACAATGCGCATTGTTACCCTATATTATTTATTTATTTACTATATATAATATGGAGGTTGTATGAAAAGCGCTTTTATGCAAATTTGTACACCACTGATTACGAAAGAACCATGGGGCATATTAACAAGGCGGCGATAAACAATTATCGCCGCTTTTGCGGCCGTTTTCGGCCGAAAAGCGGCGATAATTATATTGCCTTATCAGCAAAGACACGCTATCGCGTGTTTTGCTGATTTTGCTCCCGCTTCCAGCACGCCTGACTTCGCATCGATAATGAGATGCAAAGTAGGCGTGTCTGTGGAAACAACATGGGTAAATATCGCGAAGGCAGCTTCGCGATATTTACAATGCGGGAAGCGATCTTTAAATCGCGTTAAGTATGTTTAACGCAGGAATTTAACGTCTGTTAAATTCCTGACTAAGGCATACTTAACATGGGGGTGGATTCTGTGGCTAAGACCACAGGCCCTATCATCTAGGATATCGCCGTTTTCCCATGGAAAACGGCGATATCCACGCTATCTCTCACATTTTTATCGCCTCGGCGATGCGCGTTGTTAATAACGCGCTAACCGGGCGATAAATTCCAGAGATAGCCGGCGATAAATATGCAAGCGCTAAGCGCGCTTTGCGATATTTATCGCCGGTCCTTGATAATATGCCCCTATGTTCTTGCTAGTTAAGTGTGAGAAGTTGGCCTGGCATATGCTGTCCACTAATTATAGTGGGCACCTTGCACCAGTCCAAATCGACTCTTATGGTAGATAGGTTAAAGACAACCTTATTGAAAGCTATCCTAGTGGTAGCTATGGAGAGCAGCCTTCAGGCTAAGTCTTGAAGGAATGTAAAGCAGCTTGTTTTACCAGTCTATAATCTCTTGAGTGACCAAATGAAAGAGCACCACACCAGGTATATATTCAAAATATATGTATTTATTGCTAAACACACCCCTCTAGTCTCTTTATGAGGCTAGAGTTCGAAGTACATAAGTTATAAGATCTTAAATCACAATAATAGCACAAATACACGTTTGGGCCCTAGGGGCGTACTCAAACCATATACCAATAAAGTGGTATGCGAACCACGACTGAACTAGACACTAGGCCTAGAGCCTCTAGAAGTGCTTGGACCACAAGGAACCACCCAAGGTAGTGACACAGGGGACCCACAGGAGACGCGTGCAGTGTAAATACACAACCGCGATACGCCGTTAACTTCTATGGAGAAAGTCGGGATCGGGACAATAGAGGAAAGGGACACTTAGAAGAGGACTAGGACAAAACCCTTTGAGATCTAGGACTTTGAAGAGTCTCTACCCACGGGAGCACCGGAGTACTCGTGTTACCTCACCCAGGGAAGCCGGGTGCATAGGTGCCTTTCGGGGTCGGGTTTCGTCGTCGATTCGAATGGCGATCTGCTGCCAAGTGCTGCTGGCGGCCAAGAGAAAAGTGTCCGGGTGGATCCAAGAGTGGATCGGAGTTCTGGTGAACCTGAAAGCAGAGGGGACAGAGTCTGGGTCACTAGCCAGTGACCAGGAAGGCGATGGACAGATGCCCACCGATGTCGAGTGCTTCAGGTGCGTTGACGGTTGTCTTGACTCTTCAGCCACGAGGTCCGGGAGGCGTTGTCGGCAACCAGGAGCAGGATTCGGGCTGGTGCTCGATGTTTGTCGAGTGCTGAGGTGTCGGCGACCGGATTGGACCCAACAAGCCTTGGCAACGGCAAGTCTTGAGTAAGATGTAGATCGTCGATGGTGCAGACCAGCAAGGTCTGTGGAACTCACCCAGCAAAGGTAAGTGAGGACAGGCCTGGAGCAACCAGAATGCCAAGGAAGGAAAAGATTGGCCTTCGTTAAGGGCTACTAGCCAACGGGCTAGCGACCGCGAAGGAGCCTCGTGACGCCGCACGTGGAGCTGGCTTGCAGGACACTCGTGGAGTGGGGGCCAGTGATCTTCGGTGCAGGTGGTGCTGGAGGCTAGGGCTACTCGGAGCCCAAAGCACGACTTCTTGGGAGACCCAGAAGATGGTGCACTTGCAAATGTGCTCGGTGTCCAGGGGTCACGGTCTCAAGTCACCCACGATAGCCACGGGCCTCAGCTTTGCTGGGGCCTCAGGGTAGCCTCGGGAAGTCTGAGAATCCACCTCTGGTGATGCGATGACTTCGGCGTCCAACGGGAGCTTCAGTAATGCGAACCGGACAGATGCTTCGTTGGTGCCTGCCAAGCAGGGGAGTCACTCCTTGACCCCAAGGGAGATTCTTCAGTCCTCTAATCTTGTCGTAGAGCGTCGAAGGTCCAGGATTCAGTGTCAGAGTTTCGTCCAGGTATAATCTAATCTTGCTGTGGCAATGGGTTCCCACTTTAATCCAGTAAAACAGGGAGTTGGACTAACTCTATGACCCCACCTATGGGTGGGTCAAGGCAGAGGGGTGGCTACACCCACTTCCCTTTGTCCAGTTTCGCGCCAGAGCAGGGGCAGGTAGCCCCTGAGCTGGTTTGAACTGGCATATGCACAGAGGACGCCAATTGTGCCCCCAGTGCAGGACTTCAAAGCACTCTAAGAGTGCACCCACCCAGCCCCAATACACATTATCCTGTCTGGGGAGGTGGTCACACCTCCCTGCAACAGGAAACCTATTGTCCAGGCCTCCCCTGCCGGAGTTTCGTCCAGCAGCAGGAGGCCAGACTTGTGTCTGTGGCAGCAGCATCCATTTTGTGATGCCAGGGCTCTCAGAAAGAAGTTACCGGACTAAGCCAGAGTTAACATGTCTTTCCCTCTAGAAGGGTGGAATGCTACCCCTGCCGCCAGGATTGGCGGGGGGTAGTATTCCAAGATGTTTGACACCAAACACGACATGTTTAGGTGCAGCCATTCCAAAGTTAGCATTTTACCGCGAGGATATAATGCGCTTAAGAGTATATGGTCAGGCTGCACTACAAACAGCATCAGAGATGGTCTCCGAACGCTGCAGAGGGGCCCTGCTCATGCAGGGGCACCCTCTCACATAGGAACCATGCACTCTGCCTTTAGGTTTGATAAGGCCTGCCTTAGGAGTGACTTATAGGTTTATATGTGTGTATGTATTTAGTGATATAGGTAACCTATATCACAGTAAGGGGTGCATGCACCACCTTACCCAGGCTGCAGTAGCAGACCTGTGGTGTCAGTTTGGATGGCCTTCCAGGGGTGGCATAATACATGCTGCAGCCCCTGGCAGGCCTCTGAGGTACCTATGCCCTTGGTACATAGTATACCATATACTAGGGACTTATAAGGGCACTCCAGATTCCAATCAGAGATGTGCCTAAGGCACATGGAAACCTTTTACAGAGAAAGCAGATAGACTGGGGCCCTGAATAGCAGGATCCCAGTCCAACTAAGTCATAAACCAGCAAAACACCATAAAAAAAGTGGGGGCAACCATATAGTCAGATTCCACCTTCCTACATAACCCCCCCAAACGAAAGGAGATAAGGCTAACCTTGGCCAGTTGAACCTATCATTGACTAAGTGGTCATATAAGGAAGCACCTGCACTAGCATGGTTGCCCCCTATCTTATGGTCCACTAAGCAATCCCTCACCCTAAGGGTATGAGAGGGTCTCCACCATGGGGAATCACTACCTGTGGTGTGCTTAGGTAAAGTACAAGGCTGGTGAGGTGTCTGAGTAGGGAAGTGAGGCCCTAGGAATGTTGGCCTCAGCTTCCTCAGATCACTGGTCACCATGTATGCCTGTCTTTCCATGACTGAGTTGCACTTTGCTCTAAGGGTCAACCTTTGGCTGCCTACAGCTGGGGGTTGGGTCCCTTTGGATGGACTACTGGAGGGACAGGGCAGGTTTGGAACCTTCAGGTCCCAGGTTTGCCCTTGCCTACCAGAGTCCTTCTGGGGGAGGTCCCTACATAAAGGCATGGGGGATCCCTCAGTGTGTAGAGGAGTTTTCACCTGGCTAGGGCTACTAGACTGGGTGCCCCTAATCTGCTGATGGGGGTTCCTCTGGACAGGGGGCCCTGGGGGGTCCACTGACCTCCCTGACCTCTGCAGCCCTGGGCTGGCTGAGGCAGGGTAGAGAGGGGCAGGTTACCTGCTCCAGACTGGGTACCACCTTGGAAGGGTCCTCTGCCATCAGGGGTGTGGCCAGGCCAGGCCTGACTACCTCTGGGGCAGTTCCTTCACTAGGGGTAGGGTCAGTTCCCTGAGGAGGCTGACCCTTACCTACTGTCTGGAGGGAAGAAGACTTTTCTTCAACCCTTGTGCTCTCTTTTGGGGGAGAGTGGGCCATTCTTCCAGGCTCCATCTCTCCAAAATCTTGGGCTGGGGCTGTGGCCATCACAGCCCCACTAACCTTAACAGGGACGCCCAGCATCCTGAGATGGGTTTGGTGTTCAACTTCAGCCCAGGCTGAAATTTCCAGATCATTGCCCATCAGGCAATCTACAGGTAGGGTTGGGGACACTGCCACTCTCTTTGGGCCTGTGACCCCCTCCCAGCTGAGATTGACTATGGCCATGGGGTGATCTGTTCTGACACCATCAATGTTGGTCACCTGGTATTTAAACTCAGGTAAAAGCTGGTGAGGGGGACTAGTTTCCCTGCCACCATGGTGACACTAGCCCCTGTGTCCCTAAATGCCACAGCTTTCTGACCATTAATTATTGGCTCCAATCTGTACCTGCCCAATGCTATGGGACCCATGGTAAAGGTGGCAAATCCTATACCACCATCAGAGTCAGAGGAGTCTGTTGAGGGGTCCCTGTCTAAACTAGGGCCCACCTCTGTTCCTCTTGCAAAAGCACCTAACTTTTTGGGTGCACTACTCCCAACTGGAGGATTACTACTGGTAGTACCAGGAGGGGTGGTAGTAGTTGTGGGAGGAACATTTTCTTTATTGCCAATCCTGGGGCAACTGGGATCAGTTTTCCAGTGCCCAGGCTTTTTACAGACATGGCAATAGGGTTTCTTTTCAGGAGAGGAAGGAGTTTGGGACCCACCCCCAGAAGAGGAATTTTGGGGCCCTGTAGGGGACTTATCCTTAGATTTATCCCCACCTTTCTCTTGGGACTTAGTAGAATCTTTCTTCTGGTCACCACCCTGATTTCTAGTTTTTACTCTGGTTCTGACCCACTTGTCTGCCTTCTTTCCCAATTCTTGGGGAGAGGTCAGATCAGAGTCCACCAGATACTGGTGCAAAAGCTGGTTTTGACAATTATTAAGGATCTGCTCCCTCATAATCAAATTGTACAATCCTAAAAAGTCATGCACTTTGTTGCCATGTATCCAACCTTCCAGAGCCTTTGTAGCACAATCTACAAAATCAACCCAGTCTTGAGTCTGAGCTTTTGGGTGTCTCTGAACTTCAACCTATACTGTTCAGTGGTTAGGCCAAACCCATCTATCAGAGCACTCTTCAAGACTGTGTAATTGTCAGCATCCTCTTCTCTTACAGTGAGGAGCTTGTCTCTACCTTTGTCTGCAAAGGAGAGCCACAAGATTGCTGCCCACTGCCTCTGGGGGCACCTTCTGAACTTTACAGGCCCTCTCCAGTGCAGTTATCCATTTGTGGATGTCATCCCCACTCTGGTAGGGAGGGACAATCTTGTTTAGGTTTCTATGGTCATAAGACCTGTCCCTATCTCTAGGGATATTGCTGCCACCATGGGACTCTAGTCCCAACTTTCTTCTCTCTCTAAGGAGATCTAGGGATTCTCTATCTAAAGCTAATTGCTTTTTTCTGAGTTCCAGCTGAGTTTCCTCATACTGGACTAGTCTCTCTCTTCTCTCATGAGAGGATTCTCTCCTATGAGATGAGACAGAGCTCCCTATAGAGGTGCCAGAGTGATTAGACTCCTGAGAAGGAGACCTAGACCTTCTGGGCACACTCTTAATCCTTCCTGGGGGACAAAGAGGGCCTCATTCTGATCATCCTCATCATCTTCCACAGGAGGGATTGGGTTATCCAGGTCAGGGTCATTGTCACCCTCCTGGCCAGTCTCAGAGGGGGGCTGGGGGTATTGGTACCCCTGGCCTCCTCCTCTTCTTCTGCCCCACCCTCAGCTCCTACCCCTTCAGTCCCTACAGGCTTACTAAGGTCATAAGCCACCAACAACTCCTTGAGGTGTTGGGTGGTGGGGCTTTGGCCTGTCCTTATTTTTCTCAAGTTGCATAAAGCTCTCAATTCCAAGAATGGGAGTGTATCATACTTGGAGGGTGGAAGCTCAATGGCTTCCTGCAAGGATTCTTTGGATCCTACCCTTAAAGACATTACTAGTGTGGTGTGGTGTATGCACTACCTACTCTAGTGTGGCCTACTAAACTCTCTTGAGTTGTAGAAAGGGTTGTGCTATCCCTTAACACACAACTCTAAGTTCAGTAGAACTTACTGTTATTCTAAGCTTAAATTATATGTACCTTAGGTACCTTTAGTGGTTTTCAGTTGATCAATTCAATTGAGATTATCTGGTAAAACAATAGCAAGCTGGAATCCCACACGCTGCACACCAATGTGAGAAGTTGGCCTGGCATATGCTGTCCACTAATTATAGTGGGCACCTTGCACCAGTCCAAATCGACTCTTATGGTAGGTAGGTTAAAGACAACCTTATTGAAAGCTATCCTAGTGGTAGCTATGGAGAGCAGCCTTCAGGCTAAGTCTTGAAGGAATGTAAAGCAGCTTGTTTTACCAGTCTATAATCTCTTGAGTGACCAAATGAAAGAGCACCACACCAGGTATATATTCAAAATATATGTATTTATTACTAAACACACCCCTCTAGTCTCTTTATGAGGCTAGAGTTCGAAGTACATAAGTTATAAGATCTTAAATCACAATAATAGCACAAATACACGTTTGGGCCCTAGGGACGTACCAAACCATATACCAATAAAGTGGTATGTGAACCACGACTGAACTAGACACTAGGCCTAGAGCCTCTAGAAGTGCTTGGACCACAAGGAACCACCCAAGGTAGTGACACAGGGGACCCACGGGAGACGCGTGCAGTGTAAATACACAACCGCGATACGCCGTTAACTTCTATGGAGAAAGTCGGGATCGGGAAAATAGAGGAAAGGGACACTTAGAAGAGGACTAGGACAAAACCCTTTGAGATCTAGGACTTTGAAGAGTCTCTACCCACGGGAGCACCGGAGTACTCGTGTTACCTCACCCAGGGAAGCCGGGTGCATAGGTGCCTTTCGGGGTCGGGTTTCGTCGTCGCTTCGAATGGCGATCTGCTGCAAAGTGCTGCTGGCGGCCAAGAGAAAAGTGTCCGGGTGGATCCAAGAGTGGATCGGAGTTCTGGTGAACCTGAAAGCAGAGGGGACAGAGTCTGGGTCACTAGCCAGTGACCAGGAAGGCGATGGACAGATGCCCACCGATGTCGAGTGCTTCAGGTGCGTTGACGGTCGTCTTGACTCTTCAGCCATGAGGTCCGGGAGGCGTTGTCGGTGACCAGGAGCAGGATTCGGGCTGGTGCTCGATGTTTGTCGAGTGCTGAGGTGTCGGCGACCGGATTGGACCCAACAAGCCTTGGCAACGGCAAGTCTCGAGTAAGATGTAGATCGTCGATGGTGCAGACCAGCAAGATCTGTGGAACTCACCCAGCGAGGGTAAGTGAGGGCAGGCCTGGAGCAACCAGGATGCCAAGTAAGGAAAAGATTGGCCTTCGTTAAGGGCTACTAGCCAACGGGCTAGCGACCGCGAAGGAGCCTCGTGACACCGCACGTGGAGCTGGCTTGCAGGACACTCGTGAAGTGGAGGCCAGTGATCTTCGGTGCAGGTGGTGCTGGAAGCTAGGGCTACTCGGAGCCCAAAGCACGACTTCTTGGGAGACCCAGAAGATGGTGCACTTGCAAATGTGCTCGGTGTCCAGGGGTCACGGTCTCAAGTCACCCACGATAGCCACGGGCCTCAGCTTTGCTGGGGACTCAGGGTAGCCTCGGGGAAGTCTGAGAATCCACCTCTGGTGATGCGATGACTTCGGCGTCCGACGGGAGCTTCAGTAATGCGAACCGGACAGATGCTTCTTTGGTGCCTGCCAAGCAGGGGAGTCACTCCTTGACCCCAAGGGAGATTCTTCAGTCCTCTAATCTTGTCGTAGAGCATCGAAGGTCCAGGATTCAGTGTCAGAGTTTCGTCCAGGTATAATCTAAAGTCGCTAAGGACTAGGGTTCCTACCTTTAACTCTAAAAATAGGGGTTGGACTAACTCTGTGGCCCCACCTATGGGTGGGTCAGGGCAGAGGGTGGCTACACCACTTTCCCTTTGTCCAGTTCACGCCAGAGCAGGGGCTGCAAGCCCCTGATCCGGTTTGAACTGGGGTATGCACAGAGGACACCAAATGTGCCCCCAGTGCAGGACTTCAAAGCACTCGAAAGTGCTCCCGCCCAGCCCCAATACACATTATCCTGTCTGGGGAGGTGGTCACACCTCCCTGGGACAGGAAACCTATTGTCCAGGCCTCCCCTGCCGGAGTTTCGTCCAGCAGCAGGAGGCCAGACTCGTGTCTGTGGCAGCAGCATCCATTTTGTGATGCCAGGGCTCTGGAAAGAAGTTACCGGACTACGTCAGAGTTAACATGTCTTTCCTCTAGAAGGGTGGAATGCTACCCCTGCCGCCAGGATTGGCGGGGGTAGTATTCCAAGATGTTTGACACCAAACACGACATGTTTATGTGCAGCCATTCCAAAGTTAGCATTTTACCGCGAGGATATAATGCGCTTAAGAGTATATGGTCAGGCTGCACTACAAACAGCATCAGAGATGGTCTCCGAACGCTGCAGAGGGGCCCTGCTCATGCAGGGGCACCCTCTCACATAGGAACCATGCACTCTGCCTTTAGGATTGATAAGGCCTGCCTTAGGAGTGACTTATAGGTTTATATGTGTGTATGTATTTAGTGATATAGGTAACCTATATCACAGTAAGGGGTGCATGCACCACCTTACCCAGGCTGCAGTAGCAGACCTGTGGTGTCAGTTTGGATGGCCTTCCAGGGGTGGCATAATACATGCTGCAGCCCCTGGCAGGCCTCTGAGGTGCCTATGCCCTTGGTACATAGTATACCATATACTAGGGACTTATAAGGGCACTCCAGATTCCAATCAGAGATGTGCCTAAGGCACATGGAAACCTTTTTACAGAGAAAGCAGATAGACTGGGGCCCTGAATAGCAGGATCCCAGTCCAACTAAGTCATAAACCAGCAAAACACCATAAAAAAAGTGGGGGCAACCATATAGTCAGATTTCAGATTCCACCTTCCTACAGCAAGTGAGGAGCAGAAAGAGGCAAGAGGGGTGCAGAAAGAGGCAAGAGTAGTGCAGAAAGAAGCAACAGATGAGCAGAAAGAGGCAAGAGGGGTGCAAAAACAGGCAAGAAAGGTGCAGAAAAGGGAACAGGGGTACAGAAAGAGGCAAGAGGGATACAGAAAGAGGCAGGAAGGGTGCAGTAAGAAAGAAGAAAAGTGTAGAAAGAGGCAAGAGAATTGCTAAAAGAAGCAACAGAGGTACCGAAAGAGGCAAGACAGGTGCAGAAAGAAGCAAGTGAAGTGCAGAAAGAGGCAACAGAGGTGCCGAAAGACACAAGAGAGGTGCAGAAACAAGCAAGAGAAGTGCAGAAAGAGGAAAGAGAATTGCTGAAAGAAGCAACAGAGTTGTAGAGAGAAGCAGAGAAGTGCTGAAAGAGGCAAGTAAGGTGCAGAAAGAAGCAAGAGCCGTGCAGAATGAACCAACAGAGGTGCAAAAAGAGGCAAGAGGGGTGCAGAAAAAGGTAGGAGAGGTGCACAAAGAGGCAAGAGGGGTACATAAAGAGGTAGGAGGGGGGCAGAAAGAAGGAAGAGAAGTACAGAAAGAAGCAACAGAGGTGCAAAAAGAGGCAAGAGGGGTGCAGAAAGAGGTAGAAGAGGTGTACAAAGAGGCAAGAGGGGTACAGAAAGAGGCAGGAGAGGTGCAGAAAGAAGGAAGAGAAGTGCAGAAAGAAGCAACAAAGGTGCTGAAAGAGGCACGAAGGGTGCAGAAAGAGGCATGAGAAGTGCAGAAAGAAGCAATAGAGGTACAGAAAGAGGCAAGAGAGGTGCAGAAACAGGTAGGAAAGGTGCAGAAAGAGGTAACAGGGGTGCAGAAAGAGCCAAGAGGGGTGCAGAAAGAGGGAGAGGGGTGCAGAAAGAGGCAAGATGGGTTCAGAAAGAAGCAAGTGAGGTGCAGAAACAAGCAAGAGAAGTGCAGAAAGAGGCAAGAGAATTGCTGAAAGAAGCAACAGAGGTGTAGAAAGAAGCAAGAGAAGTGCAGAAAGAGGCAAGTGCGATGCAGAAAGAAGCAACAGCAGTGCAGTATGAACCAACAGATGTGCAAAAAGAGGCAAGAGGGGTGCAGAAAGAGGTAGGAGAGGTGCACAAAGAGGCAAGAGGGGTACAGAAAGAGGCAGGAGGGGTGCAGAAACAGGTAGGAAAGGTGCAGAAAGAGGGAACAGGGGTGCAGAAAGAGCCAAGAGGGGTGCAGAAAGATGGGAGAGGGGTGCAGAAAGAGGCAACAGAGGTGTAGAAAGAAGCAAGTGAGGTGCAGAAAGAGGCAACAGAGGTGCAGAAAGATGAAAGAGAGGTGCAGAAACAAGCAAGAGAAGTACAGAAAGAGGCAAGAGAATTGCTTAAAGAAGCAACAGAGGTGCAGAAAAAGCAAGAGAAGTGCAGAATGAGGCAAGAGAGGTGCAGAAAATGGCAAGAGAACTGCAGAAAGAGGCAAGAGGAATGCAAAAAAGGGAATAAGTGTGCATAAAGAAGCAAGAGAGGTGCAGAAAGAAGCAAGAGAATTGCTGAAAGAAGCAACAGAGGTGCAGAAAGAAGCAAGAGAAGTGCAGAAAGAGGCAAGTGAGGTGCAGAAGAGGCAAGAGAGGTGCAGAAAATGGCAAGAGAACTGCAGAAAGAGGCAAGAGGGATGTAAAAAACGGAAGGAGGGTGCATAAAGAAGCAAGAGAGGTGCATAAAGAAACAAGAGAAGTGCAGAAAGAAGCAAGAGAAGTGCATAAAGAGGGAAGACGAGTGCAGAAATAGACAAAAGGGGTGCAGAAAGAAGCAAGAGAGGTGCAGAAAGAGGCAAAAGAAGTGCAGAAAGAAGCAACAGATGTACAGAAAGAGGCAAGTGAGGTGCAGAAAGAGGGAGGAGGGGTGCAAAAAGAGGCAAGATGGGTGCAGAAAGAAGCAAGAGAGGTACAGAAAGAAGCAAGAGAAGTGGAAAAAGAAGCAACAGGGGTGCAGAAAGAGGCTAGAGGGACGCAGAAAGAGGCAAGACAAGTGCAGAAATAAGCAACAGAGGTGCAAAAGGATGCAAAAGAACTGCAGAAAGAGTCAAGAGATTTGCAGAAACAGGCAAAAGGGGTGCAGAAAGAGGGAACAGGTGTGCAGACAGAGGCAAAAGAGGTGCAGAAAGACAGAAGAGGGGTGCAGAAAGAGGCAAGAGAGATGCATAAATTTGCAACAGATGTGCAGAAAGATGCAAGAGCAGTGCAGAATGAACCAACAGAGGTGCAGAAAGAGGAAAGAGTGGTACTGAAAGATGCAAGAGAAGTGCAGAAAGTAGCGAAAGAGGTGCAGAAAGAGGCAAGGAAAATACAGAAAAAGGCAAGAGAGGTGCAGAAAGAGGAAGGAGAGGTGCACAAAGAGGCAAGAGGGATACAGAAAGAGGCAAGAGGGGTGCAGAAAGAAGCAAGAGAAGTGCAGAAAGTAGCAACAGAGGTGCTGAAAGAGGCAAGAGGGGTGCAGAAAGAGGCAAGAGAATTGCAGAAAGAAGCAACAGATGAGCAGAAAGAGGCAAGAGGGGTGCAGAAAGAGGCAATAGAAGTGCAGAAAGAAGCAACAGATGAGCAGAAAGAGGCAAGAGAGGTGCAGAAACAGGCAGGAAAGGTGTAGAAAAGGGAACCGGGGTGCAGAAAGAGGCAAGAGGGATACAGAAAGAGGCAGGAGGGGTGCAGTAAGAAAGAAGAAAAGTGCAGAAAGAGGCAAGAGAATTTCTAAAAGAAGCAACAGAGGTACCAAAAGAGGCAAGACAGGTGCAGAAAGAAGCAAGTGAAGTGCAGAAAGAGGCAACAGAGGTTCAGAAAGACGCAAGAGAGGTGCAGAAACAAGCAAGAGAAGTGCAGAAAGAGGAAAGAGAATTGCTGAAAGAAGCAACAGAGGTGTAGAGAGAAGCAAGAGAAGTGCTGAAAGAGGCAAGTAAGGTGCAGAAAGAAGCAAGAGCAGTGCAGAATGAACCAACAGAGGTGCAAAAAGAGGCAAGAGGGGTGCAGAAAAAGGTAGGAGAGGTGCACAAAGAGGCAAGAGGGGTACATAAAGAAGCAGGAGGGGTGCAGAAAGAAGGAAGAGAAGTACAGAAAGAAGCAACAGAGGTGCAAAAAGAGGCAAGAGGGGTTCAGAAAGAGGTAGGAGAGGTGTACAAAGAGGCAAGAGGGGTACAGAAAGAGGTAGGAGAGGTGCAGAAAGAAGGAAGAGAAGTGCAGAAAGAAGCAACAGAGGTGCTGAAAGAGGCGAGAAGGGTGCAGAAAGAAGCATGAGAAGTGCAGAAAGAGTAACAGAGGTACAGAAAGAGGCAAGAGAGGTGCAGAAACAGGCATGAAAGGTGCAGAAAGAGGGAACAGGGGTGCAGAAAGAGCCAAGAGGGGTGCAGAAAGAGGGGAGAGGGGTGCAGAAAGAGGCAAGATGGGTTCAGAAAAAAGCAAGTGAGGTGCAGAAAGAGGCAACAGAGGTGCAGAAAGATGCAAGAGAGGTGCGGAAACAAGCAAGAGAAGTGCAGAAAGATGCAAGAGTATTGCTGAAAGAAGCAACAGAAGTGTAGAAAGAAGCTAGAGAAGTGCAGAAAGAGGCAAGTGAGGTGCAGAAAGAGGAAAGAGAGGTGCAGAAAATGGCAAGAGAACTGCAGAAAGAGGCAAGAGGGATGCAAAAAAGGGAAGAAGGGTGCATAAAGAAGCAAGAGAGGTGTAGAAAGAAGCAAGAGAAGTGCAGAAAGAAGCAAGAGAAGTGCAGAAAGAGGGAATACGAGTGCAGAAAGAGACAACAGGGGTGCAGAAAGAAGCAAGAGAGGTGCAGAAAGAGGCAAAAGAAGTGCAGAAAGAAGCAACAGAGGTACAGAAAGAGGCAAGACAGGTGCAGAAAGAGGGAGGAGAGGTGCAAAAAGAGGCAAGATGGGTAAAGAAAGAAGCAAGAGAGGTACAGAAAGAAGCAAGAAAAGTACAGAAAGAAGTAACAGGGGTGCCGAAAGAGGCTAGAGGGATGCAGAAAGAGGCAAGACAAGTGCAGAAAGAAGCAACAGAGGTGCAGAAGAAGGAGTCAAAAGAACTGAGGAAAGAGTCAAGAGAGTTGCAGAAACAGACAAAAGGGGTGCAGAAAGAGGGAACAGGTGTGCAGACAGAGGCAAGAGAGGTGCAGAAAGACAGAAGAGGGGTGCTGAAAGAGGCAAGAGGGATGCATACATTTGCAACAGAGGTGCAGAAAGAAGCAAGAGCAGTGCAGAATGAACCAACAGAGGTGCAGAAAGAGGAAAGAGTGGTACTGAAAGATGCAAGAGAAGTGCAGAAAGAAGCAAAAGAGGTGCAGAAATAGGCAAGAGAGTTGTAGAAAGAGGAAGGAGAGGTGCAGAAAGAAGCAACAGAGGTGCTGAAAGAAGCAAGTAGGGTGCAGAAAGAGGCAAGAGGAGTGCAGAAAGAAGCAACAGAGGTGCAGAAAGATGCAAGAGAGGTGCAGAAACAGGCCGGAAAGGTACAGAAAGAGGGAACAGGGGTGCAGAAAGAGGCAAGAGCAGTGCAGAAAGAACCCACAGAGGTGCAGAAAGAGTCAAGAGGGGTACAGAAAGAGGCAAGAGAAGTGCAGAAAGAAGCAAAAGAGGTGCAGAAAGAAGCAAGAGAACTGCAGAAAAAGGCAAGAGAGGTGCAGAAAGAGGAAGGAGAGTTGCACAAAGAGGCAAGAGGGGTACGGAAAGAGGCAAGAGGGGTGGAGAAAAAGGCAAGAGAAGTGCAGAAAGATGCAACAGAGGTACTGAAAGAGGCAATAGGGGTGCAGAAAGAGGCAAGAGAAGTGCAGAAAGAAGCAACAGATGTGCAGAAAGAGGCAAGAGAGGTGCAGAAACAGGCCGGAAAGGTGCAGAAAGAGGGAACAGGGGTGCAGACAGAGGCAAGAGGGATACAGAAATTTGCAAAAGAGGTTCAGATAGAAGCAAGAGCAGTGCAGAATGAACCAACAGAGGTGCAGAAAGAGGCAAGAGGGGTGCAGAAACAGGTAGGAGAGGTGCACAAAGAGGCAAGAAGGGTACAGAAAGAGGCAAGAGGGGTGCAGAAAGAAGGAAGAGAAGTACAGAAAGAAGCAACAGAGGTGCTGACAGAGACAAGAAAGGTGCAGAAAAATGCAAGAGAAGTACAGAAAGAAGCAACAGAGTTTCAGAAAGAGGCAATAGAGGTGCAGAAAGAGGCAAGAGAGATGCAGAAAGAAGCAAGTGAGGAGCAGAAAGAGGCAAGAGAGGTGCAGAAAGAAGATAGTGAGGTTCAGAAAGAGGCAAGAGAAGAGCAGAAAGTGGCAAGTGAGGTGCAGAAAGAGGCAAGAGAGGTATAGAAAGAGGCAAGAGAAGTGTAGAAAGAGGCAAGAAAAGTGCAGAAAGAGGCACTTGAGGTGGAGAAAGAGACAAGAGAGGTACAGAAAGAGGCAAGAGAGGTGCAGAAGAAAGAGAGTGTGGTGCAGAAAGAGGTAAGTGAGGTGCACAAAGAGGCAAGAGAGGTACATAAAGAGGCAAGGGAACTGCAGAAACAGGCAAGAGAAATGCACAAAGAGGCAAGAGAGAAACAGAAAGAGGCAAGAGAGATGTAGAAATAAGCAAGAGAAGTGCAGAAAAAGGCAAGTGAGGTTCAGAAAGAGGCAAGAGAGGTGCAAAAAGAGGCAAGAGAGGTGCAGAAAGAGGCACGAGATCTGCAGAAAAAAGCAACAGAGGTGCTGAAAGAGGCAAGTGAGGTGCAGAAATGGGCAAGAGAAGTGCAGAAAGAGGCAAGTGAAGTGCAGAAAGAAGACAGTGAGGTGCAGAAAGAGGAAGAAAGGTGCAGAAAGAAGCAAGAGAAATGCAGAAAGATGCAAGAGAGGCACAGAAAGAAAAGAGTTTTGTGCACCATTAGTACCAGTTCAACACCCACATTTTGCAATAAGTAACACGTGACCATCCCAGTTTTGCAAAGGGCCTTCCACCACGCTGTAACACATGACGCTGCATTTTTGGGAACATTTGAGCCGTTTGAGCTAAATACAAGGCTTTTTTGTTCAAATCTGCAGATTAGGCAGAAGATGATGGAATATTTGGCAAATGCGGAAAATGTTTAATTATGTGAAAATTGGTGCAGCCGAACAAACACATAATTCCAGTGGCCCTGCTCATACCTCTGACTAGGTCCAGAAGTGCTCCTCAGTGATTCCTTCTTTTTTGTGTCTCATTGAGTTTATAGTTTAGCTTCTATGGAAATGAGAAAGACTAAACCTGAGGTTACCACTCCACAACTCAGACTACAATACCACATAATTACTCTCCAAAACACATAATCCCACTCCACATAATTCCTATACACTAAATACCACATACTTTCTATTCACATAATTTCACTGCACAACATACCACATAATTCCACTACACACAAGGTACATCCACTCTACACCAAAAAACATTAGTAAAAATCTTTTATATTTACAACGCAAATGCAAGACCTATTACATTACAAATGCTTCTTTAACTGGTAGTTGCGTTTGCAGAGTAGTGCAGAAAGGGGGCTGGGCCTCCGACCAATGCTCAGGAATTCTGCTGCGTAGTACTTACAGAAGGTATCAGGAGGGCTTCTTGGCCCCCAAAGTCGTTCAGGAGTAAAGTGGACTTCATCCCCCATCCAGTCCTGTGCCAGGAGGTGCTTTTGCAGAGTGGTGGAGAAAGGCGGGTGTGAGAAGTTGGCCTGGTATATGCTGTTCACTAATTAAAGTGGACACCTTGCACCAGGGCAAATCGACTCTTATGGTAGATAGGTTTAAGACAACCTTTTAAAGAAAGCTATCCTAGTGGTAGCTGTGGAGAGCAGCCTTCAGGCTAAGTCTCGGAGGAATGTAAAGCAGCTTGTTTTACCATATAATCTCTTGAATCACCAAATGAAAAGACACCACACAGGTATATATATCAAATATATATGTATTTATTTCTAAATAACTCTCTACTAATCTCTTTATGAGATTAGAAGACAAACATATGCACAAATCAACGTTTCACAATAAGTTAAGCACAAAATATGGCTGGGGCCCTAGGGGCGTACCAGACCATATACTAAGTAAGAGACTTAGGGACAACGACTTGCAGGGAGACAAGGCCTAGGGCCTTCAGAAGTGCTGGGGCCTCACAAAACCACCCAAGGCAGGTAAGTAAAGGACCCACGGGGGACGCGTGCAGTGTGGATACACAGGCGCGGATCGCCGTTAACTTCAATGGAGCAAGTCGCGGTTGGAAATAAAGAGTTTTAGGATACTTCGGGAGAACCTACAAGCAAGTCACTTACAGGGTAAGTAGTTCTAGGGCCCACACCCACAGGAGCACCGCGGTGTCGGGTCGCGGCGTCGTTTTCAATGGCGAACAAAGAAGACTTGCTGCTTGCGGGAGCGGAAGAAGTGTCCGGTGGAATCCAAGCCTGGATTCTGAAGAAGGATGACCTGAAAGCAGAGGGGACAGTGTTCAAAGTCACTTGGCAGTGACCCGGGGCAAGGAAGATGGATGCCCACCGTCGTCGGTTGATTCAGGTCGGTTGCGGGTGCCTTGACTCTTCAGCCACGTGGTCCAGGAGGGGTCGATGACGACCAGGAGCTGGATTCGGTGGGTCGCTCGAGGTCGCTCGAGGTCTGCAGCTGACTGCGGTGTCGGCAACTCGATTAGAGCCAACAAGCCTTGGCAGCAGCAAGTCTCGGGGAGATGAAGAAAAGTCGATGGCACAGACCAGCAAGGTCTGAGGGACTCACCCACGAAGGTAAGTCAGGGCAGGCCTGGAGCAACCAGGGAGCCCTTTGGTTTCTTTAAGAAGTCTTCTGGGGACCCACAAGCCGGCGGGCAAGGGATCGCGAAGACACCTCGGGCGGAATCACTCAACAGGGGCCCACGGTCACTCGGGACGGTGTAGGCCTCTGATCTTCGGAGGGATTCCTGCTGGAGGTCGGGACCACACGTGGTCCAAAGCACAAGTTCGTAGAACGTTGTGAAGGGGTTGCACTCGACAATAGTGCACGGTACCCAGGGGTCGCGGTTCCTCGTTACTCGTGGGGGCCACTTGCCTCAGCTTCGCTGGGGACTCACGATGGCCTAGGAGAGGTCAGGAAATCCTTTTCTGGGCTGCAGGGACTTCGGACTTCGGCAGGAGCGGCGTAGTTTGCGACCGTCGTTGTCGTTTTTGGTGCCTGCCAAGCAGGGAGTCACTCCTTGACTCCAAGGGAGATTCTTCTGTCTTCCAAAGGTAGTGGAACGTCGAAGGGCCAGGATTCTTCTGTAGAGTGTCGTCCAGGGGTTATCTGCTTTGCAATGGCAAGGTTCCCCTCTTATACTAAAAGAGGGGATGGACTAGCTCTATGACCCCACCTATGGGAGGGTCAAGGGAGGGGTGGCTACACCCACTTCCCTTTGTCCAGTTTCGCGCCAGAGCAGGGGCAGGTAGCCCCTGAGCTGGTTTGAACTGGCATATGCACAGAGGAGCCTTCTGCTCCCCCAGTGCAGGACTTCAAAGCACTCTAAGAGTGCACCCACCCAGCCCCAATACACTAAACCCTGTCTGGAAGGTGGTTACACCTCCCTGTGACAGGATGCCTATTGTTGGGCTTCCTCCACTGCGAGTTTCGGTCATCAGCAGGAGGGCAGCCCAGTGTCTGTGACTGGTGGCATCCATTTTGTGATGCCAGGGCTCTTTAGGATTCTACCGCGTTTCCACAGCAGGTACATGTCTTATCCCTCTAGAAGGGTGGAATGCTACCCCGCCGCCAAGATTGGCGGGGGGTAGTGTTCCAAGATGTTTGACACCAAACACGACATGTTTTGATGCAGCCATTCCAAAGTTAGCATTTACCGCGAGGATATAATGCACTTAATAGTATATGGTTTAACCGCATCCACAAACAGCACCAGAGAATAGACTCTGAGAGCTGCAGAGGGGCCCTGCTCAGGCAGAGGCACCCCCTCACATAGAAGCCAAGCACCCTGCCCTCAGGATTGATAGGGCCTGCCTTAGGGGTGACTGATAGGTTTATATGTGTGTGCAGGAGAGATATAGGAAACCTATATCTCAGTGAGGGGTGCTAGCACCACCTCACCCAGGCTGCAGTAGCAGGCCTGTGGTGTCAGATTTAGACTGCTTCCCAGGGGTGGCATAATACATGCTGCAGCCCCTGGTAGGCCTGTGAAGTACCTATGCCCTTGGCACCTAAGGTACCATATACTAGGGACTCATAAGGCACCACAGTATCCAATCACTAGTGCACCTAGAGTGCACCCCATGTCGTTTAGAGAGAGCAGATAGACTGGGGCCCTGAATAGCAGGGTCCCAGTCCAACTAAGTCATAAACCAGCAAAACACCAGGAAAAAAGTGGGGGCAACCATATAGTCAGATTCCACCTTCCTACATAACCCCCAAACGAAAGGAGATAAGGCTAACCTTGACCAGTTGAGCCTTTATTGATTAAGTGGCCATATAAGGAAGCACCTGCACTAGCATGGTTGCCCCCTGTCTTATGGTCCCCTAAGCAATCCCTCACCCTAAGGGTATGAGAGGGTCTCCACCATGGGGAATCACTACCTCTGGTGTGCTTTGGTAAAGTACAAGGCTGTTGGGGTGTCTGAGTATGGAAGTGAGGCCCTAGGAAGGTTGGCCTCAGCTTCCTCAGATCACTGGTCACCATGTATGCCTGTCTTTCCATGACTGAGTTGCACTTTGCTCTAAGGGTCAACCTTTGACTGCCTACAGCTGGGGGTTGGGTCCCTTTGGGTGGAACACTGGAGGGACATGGCATGTTTGGAACCTTTTGGTTCCAGGTTTGCCCTTGCCTAACAGAGTCCTTCTGGGGGTGGTCCCTACATAAAGGTTTGGGGGATCCCTCAGTGGGTTGAGGAATTTTCACCTGGCTAGGGCTACTAGACTGGGTGCCCCTAATCTGCTGATGGGGGGTTCCTCTGGACAGGGGGCCCTGGGGGTCCACTGACCTCCCTGACCTCTGCAGCCCTGGGCTGACTGAGGCAGGGTAGAGAGGGGCAGTTTACCTGCTCCAGACTGGGTACCACCTTGGAAGGGTCCTCTGCCATCAGGGGTGGGGCCAGGCCAGGCCTGACTACCTCTGTGGCAGTTCCTTCACTAGGGGGAGGGTCAGTTCCCTGAGGAGGCTGACCCTTACCTACTGTCTGGAGGGAAGAAGACTTTTCTTCAACCCTTGTGCTCTCTTCTGGGGGAGAGTGGGCCATTCTTCCAGGCTCCATCTCTCCAAATTCTTGGGCTGGGGCTGTGGCCATCACAGCCCCACTAACCTTTACAGGGACACCCAACATCCTCAGATGGGTTTGGTGTTCAATTTCAGCCCAGGCTGAAATTTCCAGATCATTGCCCATCAGGCAATCTACAGGTAAGGTTGGGGACACTGCCACTCTTTTTGGGCCTGTGACCCCCTCCCAGGTGAGATTGACTATGGCCATGGGGTGATCTGTTCTGACACCATCAATGTTGGTCACCTGGTATTTAAACTCAGGTAAAAGCTGGTGAGGGGGACTAGTTTCCCTGCCACCATGGTGACACTAGCCCCTGTGTCCCTAAATGCCACAGCTTTCTGACCATTAATTATTGGCTCCAGTCTGTACCTGCCCAATGCTGTGGGACCCACGGTAAAGGTGGCAAATCCTATACCACCATCAGAGTCTGAGGAGTCTGTTGAGGGGGTCCTGTCTAAACTAGGGCCCACCTCTGTTCCTCTTGCAAAGCACCTAACTTTTTGGGTGCACTACTCCCAACTGGAGGATTACTACTGGTAGTACCAGGAGGGGTGGTAGTAGTTGTTGGAGGAACATTTTCTTTATTGCCAATCCTGGGACAACTGGGATCAGATTTCCAGTGCCCAGGCTTTTTACAGACATGGCAATAGGGTTTCTTTTCAGGAGAGGAAGGAGTTTGGGACCCACCCCCAGAAGAGGACTTTTGGGGCCCTGTAGTGGACTTATCCTTAGATTTATCCCCACCTTTCTCTTGGGGCTTGGTAGAATCTTTCTTGTGGTCACCACCCTGATTCTTAGGCCTTACTCTGGTTCTGACCCATTTGTCTGCCTTCTTTCCCAATTCTTGGGGAGAGGTCAGATCAGAGTCCACCAGGTACTGGTGTAAAAGCTGGTTTTGACAATTATTAAGGATCTGTTCTCTCATCATTAGATTATAAAATCCTTTGAAATCAGTAACCCTACTGCCAACCAGCCAACCCTCCAGAGCCTTGGATGCACAATCTACAAAGTCTGTCCAGTCCTGAGTCTGTGCCTTCTGGGTATCTCTGAACTTCAACCTGTACTGCTCAGTGGTTAAGCCAAACCCATCTATCAGTGCACTCTTCAGGACCTCATAATCATCAGCATCCTCCTCTCTAACAGTGAGGAGCTTGTCTCTTCCTTTATCTGAAAAGGAGAGCCACAAGATTGCTGCCCACTGCTTTTGGGGGACCTGCTGTACTCTACAGGCCCTCTCCATAGCAGTTATCCACTTGTGGATATCATCCCCACTCTGGTAGGGAGGAACAACCTTGCTCAGGTTCCTATGGTCAGGAATATATTCTCTGCCTCTAGGGACACTGTTGCTGCCACCAGGGGTTCTAACCCCTCTCTTCTAGAAGCTCTCTGGATCTCCAGGGCTTCCTATCCAGTGCCAACTGCTTGGTTCTGAGGGCCACTTTGGCTTCCTCATACTGGAGCAGTTTGCACCTTCTCTCAGAGGAGGTCTCTCTTAAGGAAAAGTATGAGCTCCTCTGCTGGACAAATTCTCTGCCAGAGTGATAAGAGTGGTCAGATTCCCTGGAAGGGGATCTGTGCCTCTCCTCCTCTCTGTCAGTTCTCTTAGGGAGAATTCCTCTGTCCTTTTCAGGCCCCTTGAAGCCTGGCCCTTCAATCACAGAGTCTTGGTCATTCTGATTTTCATCATCTGACCCAGATACTATGACTGACCCACCCACTGATTCAGACCCTTTAGCTCCTAGAGCCAATCTAAGGTCATCTGCTGTCAGCAGATCTATCAGGTGTAGTGTTGAGGGACTCTGTCCTAGCTTCAGGTGTCTGTCAACACACATGGCTCTCAAGTCAGAGAAAGCCATGTCCTTATACTGAGGCTGAGTGGATCCACTGGGTCCACCCTTTAAGGACATTCTAGTGTTGTGCAGTGTTGTACTACCTACACTAGTTTGTGGCCTACTGATCCTAGCTTGAGCTGTGGAAAGGGTGTGCTATCCCTTGGCACACAGCTCTAAGTTCAGTAGAACTTATTGATACTAAGCTTGACTTTATATGTACCTTGAGTACCTATAATGGTTTTCAGTTAGTAATTCAAATAGAGATTTTCTGGTAAAACAATGGCAAGCTGGAATCCCACACGCTGCCCACCAATGTGAGAAGTTGGCCTGGTATATGCTGTTCACTAATTAAAGTGGACACCTTGCACCAGGGCAAATCGACTCTTATGGTAGATAGGTTTAAGACAACCTTTTAAAGAAAGCTATCCTAGTGGTAGCTGTGGAGAGCAGCCTTCAGGCTAAGTCTCGGAGGAATGTAAAGCAGCTTGTTTTACCATATAATCTCTTGAATCACCAAATGAAAAGACACCACACAGGTATATATATCAAATATATATGTATTTATTTCTAAATAACTCTCTACTAATCTCTTTATGAGATTAGAAGACAAACATATGCACAAATCAACGTTTCACAATAAGTTAAGCACAAAATATGGCTGGGGCCCTAGGGGCGTACCAGACCATATACTAAGTAAGAGACTTAGGGACAACGACTTGCAGGGAGACAAGGCCTAGGGCCTTCAGAAGTGCTGGGGCCTCACAAAACCACCCAAGGCAGGTAAGTAAAGGACCCACGGGGGACGCGTGCAGTGTGGATACACAGGCGCGGATCGCCGTTAACTTCAATGGAGCAAGTCGCGGTTGGAAATAAAGAGTTTTAGGATACTTCGGGAGAACCTACAAGCAAGTCACTTACAGGGTAAGTAGTTCTAGGGCCCACACCCACAGGAGCACCGTAGTGCTGGAGTTACCTCACCCAGGGAAGCCGGGTGCATAGGTGTCCTTTGGTGTCGGGTCGCGGCGTCGTTTTCAATGGCGAACAAAGAAGACTTGCTGCTTGCGGGAGCGGAAGAAGTGTCCGGTGGAATCCAAGCCTGGATTCTGAAGAAGGATGACCTGAAAGCAGAGGGGACAGTGTTCAAAGTCACTTGGCAGTGACCCGGGGCAAGGAAGATGGATGCCCACCGTCGTCGGTTGATTCAGGTCGGTTGCGGGTGCCTTGACTCTTCAGCCACGTGGTCCAGGAGGGGTCGACGACGACCAGGAGCTGGATTCGGTGGGTCGCTCGAAGTCTGCAGCTGACTGCGGTGTCGGCAACTCGATTAGAGCCAACAAGCCTTGGCAGCAGCAAGTCTCGGGGAGATGAAGAAAAGTCGATGGCACAGACCAGCAAGGTCTGAGGGACTCACCCAGCGAAGGTAAGTCAGGGCAGACCTGGAGCAACCAGGGGAGCCCTTTGGTTTCTTTAAGAAGTCTTCTGGGGACCCACAAGCCGGCGGGCAAGGGATCGCGAAGACACCTCGGGCGGAATCACTCAACAGGGGCCCACGGTCACTCGGGACGGTGTAGGCCTCTGATCTTCGGAGAGATTCCTGCTGGAGGTCGGGACCACACGTGGTCCAAAGCACAAGTTCGTAGAACGTTGTGAAGGGGTTGCACTCGACAATAGTGCACGGTACCCAGGGGTCGCGGTTCCTCGTTACTCGTGGGGGCCACTTGCCTCAGCTTCGCTGGGGACTCACGATGGCCTAGGAGAGGTCAGGAAATCCTTTTTCTGGGCTGCAGGGACTTCGGACTCCGGCGGGAGCGGCGTAGTTTGCGACCGTCGTTGTCGTTTTGGTGCCTGCCAAGCAGGGAGTCACTCCTTGACTCCAAGGGAGATTCTTCTGTCTTCCAAAGGTAGTGGAACGTCGAAGGGCCAGGATTCTTCTGTAGAGTGTCGTCCAGGGGTTATCTGCTTTGCAATGGCAAGGTTCCCCCTCTTATACTAAAAAGAGGGATGGACTAGCTCTATGACCCCACCTATGGGAGGGTCAAGGGAGGGGTGGCTACACCCACTTCCCTTTGTCCAGTTTCGCGCCAGAGCAGGGGCAGGTAGCCCCTGAGCTGGTTTGAACTGGCATATGCACAGAGGAGCCTTCTGCTCCCCCAGTGCAGGACTTCAAAGCACTCTAAGAGTGCACCCACCCAGCCCCAATACACTAAACCCTGTCTGGAAGGTGGTTACACCTCCCTGTGACAGGATGCCTATTGTTGGGCTTCCTCCACTGCGAGTTTCGGTCATCAGCAGGAGGGCAGCCCAGTGTCTGTGACTGGTGGCATCCATTTTGTGATGCCAGGGCTCTTTAGGATTCTACCGCGTTTCCACAGCAGGTACATGTCTTATCCCTCTAGAAGGGTGGAATGCTACCCCCGCCGCCAAGATTGGCGGGGGGTAGTATTCCAAGATGTTTGACACCAAACACGACATGTTTTGATGCAGCCATTCCAAAGTTAGCATTTACCGCGAGGATATAATGCACTTAATAGTATATGGTTTAACCGCATCCACAAACAGCACCAGAGAATAGACTCTGAGAGCTGCAGAGGGGCCCTGCTCAGGCAGAGGCACCCCCTCACATAGAAGCCAAGCACCCTGCCCTCAGGATTGATAGGGCCTGCCTTAGGGGTGACTGATAGGTTTATATGTGTGTGCAGGAGAGATATAGGAAACCTATATCTCAGTGAGGAGTGCTAGCACCACCTCACCCAGGCTGCAGTAGCAGGCCTGTGGTGTCAGATTTAGACTGCTTCCCAGGGGTGGCATAATACATGCTGCAGCCCCTGGTAGGCCTGTGAAGTACCTATGCCCTTGGCACCTAAGGTACCATATACTAGGGACTCATAAGGCACCACAGTATCCAATCACTAGTGCACCTAGAGTGCACCCCATGTCGTTTAGAGAGAGCAGATAGACTGGGGCCCTGAATAGCAGGGTCCCAGTCCAACTAAGTCATAAACCAGCAAAACACCAGGAAAAAAGTGGGGGCAACCATATAGTCAGATTCCACCTTCCTACAGCGGGGCATGGCCTCTGAAGACCTCTTAGCAATCCCACTGTGTGGGACTTAGTGGAGGTAATAGGAGAGGTAGTTGGCCCCCAGCGGGATTGCTGAGAGTGGTCTGAGGCCACGCCCCCTTTTTACACCACCCTGCAAATGTGCCTCCTGACTTCATCTCCTCCTGGCACACTGCTGCTCGGGAGATGAAGTCCACTTGTGTCCTGAGGTCCTCAGGACACAAGAGGACCTCATTGCCCCACCAGCAGATTTTGAAAGTAGCCCCGGGAGGTGGCGGTCCCCAAGGCTGCGGGGGCTGCATGGCCTGGGGAAGTGGTGGCCCCGGGGCTTGGGGGGCCCTTGAGGCCCCCACCCAAAATAATTTAAAGCCCTGGGGAGGTGGTGGGGACCCGGGCTGGGGCTTGGGGCGACCCGTGAGGCCCCCTGCCCGAAAATGCAAATGCCCCAGGGAGGTGGCAGTCCACAGGGCAGCAAAGGGGGGCAGGAGCCCCCCCATGCATTTTTTTTTTAAATCCCTGGGGAGGTGGCGGTCCCCGGGGTTGAGGGGGGCCGCGTGCCCTCCGCATATAATTATCTAAGCCCCGGGGAGGTGACTTTTTGGGACCTGGGGGTCCTTGCGGGACCCCTGAGCAGGGTTAGGGGTCAGGGTGTTTCTACCCTGCCCTCTTTTCTTGTTTTTAATGATTTTTCCACTGTTTTCTTGTGACTTGGTTACCGAGTCACCAGATGGCTGCCAACACATTCTGGTTTGGAGTGTTGGCAGCCAATCAGAATTAAGCTCGTGCTAGGAGGGTTCGCGAAGCCCTCCTCGGTGCTCAGATATACAAATTTTTGAACTTCTCAGCAACTGCTAAACGGATTTACACCATTTTAAAAAAGCACGCTTTCTGGGCCAAGACCTACCTTTTTGCCAAATTTGGTGTAATTCCATTAACCTGAGGAAAACGCGTTTTGGGACCCCCTCGGCCCCCATTTGACAAATCACCCCGAAACTTTCAAGACAGGAGCTGACCTGAGCGAACCATTAGTTTCTGAAAATTTCACAAAGATTGGTCAAACGTACCCAAAGATATTGGCAAGAGAAAAAACCCTTTTTGAATAGAAATGAGGTCCTAACTATAACTACCTACTGGCGACCGCCAATAGGTATAATATATATATATATATTTAAACTTTACAGAAACACATAGTCACTGGATGATGTCATCAGTGATGTCATCAGTGATGTCATTTGAGATGTCATCAGTGATGTCATCAGTGATGTCACTGACCATGTCATGAATGATGTAATATGTGACGTCATCAGCAGTGCATTGTGGGGGTGCGAGTTATAGTTAGCTCAACTAACTATAACGGGCGAATTTCTCTGGTTTTGTACTAGTGAAATGTCCAACTAACTATAACGTCCCTGAAACCTATGGTTTTTTCAGTGAATTTCAAAGGTTTTTTAAATGATAATTTCTAACTATAACGTCCCTGAAATCTATGGTTTTTCCAGTGAATTTCAAAGGTTTTTAAATGCTAATTTCTAACTATAATGTCCCTGAAACCTATGGTTTTTCAGTGAATTTCTAAGGTTTTTAAATGCTAATTTCTAACTATAACATCCCTGAAACCTGTGGTTGTTTCTGTGAATTTCTAAGGTTTTTAAATGCAAATTTCTAACTACACCTAGATGGGTAAGACATGTGCAGAAAGAGAAAGAAAGAAGCAAGAGAAGTGCAGAAAGAAGCAAGAGAGGTGCAAAAAGAGGAAGAAAGGTGAAGAAAGAAGCAGGAGAAGTGATGAAAGAGGCAAGAGAGGTGCAGAAAGAAGCAAGAGAGTTGCAAAAAGAAGAGAGTGAGGTGCAGAAAGAGGAAGAAAGGCGCAGAAAGAGGCAAGAGAGGTGCAGAAAGAGACAAGAGAGGTGCAGAAAGAGGCACGAGAGGTGCAGAAAGAGGCAAGAGAGGTCCAGAAAGAGGAAGAAAGGTGCAGAAGGAGGCAAGAAAAATGCAGAAAAAGGATGAAAGGTGCAGAAAGAAGCAAGAGAAGTGTAGAAAGAAGCAAGAGAGGTGCAGAAAGAAGCAAGAGAGGTACAGAAAGAAGAGAGTGAGGTGCAGAAAGAGGCAAGAGAGGTGCAGAAAGAGGCAAGAGACGTGAAGAAAGAGGCAAGAGAGGGGCAGAAAGAGGCAAGAGCGGTGAAGAAAGAGGCAAGAGAGGTGCAGAAAGAGGCAAAAGAGGTACAGAAATAGGCATGAGAGGTGTAGAAAGAGACAAGGCTGGTGCAGAAAGAGGCAAGAGATGTGCAGAAAGAGGCAGGAGAGGTGCTGAAAGAGGCAAGAGGGGTGCAGAAAGAAGAGAGTGAGCTGCAGAAAGAGGGAAGAGAGGTATAGAAAGAGTCAAGAAAGGTACAGAAAGAGGAAGAAAGGTGCAGAAAGAAGCAAGTGAGCTGCAGAAAGAGGCAAGAGAAGAGCAAAAGAGTCAAGAGAGGTGCATCAAGAGGCAAGAGAGGTGCAGAAAGAGGAAGAAATGTTCAGAAAGAGGCAAGAGAGTTGCAGAAAGAGACAGAAGAGGTGCAGAAAGAAGAGAGTGAGCTGTAGAAAGAGGCAAGAGAGGTGTAGAAAGAGGCAAGAGAGGTACAGAAAGAGGCAAGAGAGGTACAGAAAGAAGAGAGTGAGCTGCAGAAAGAACCAAGAGAGGTGCAGAAAGAGGCATGAGAGGTGCAGAAAAAGGCAACAGAGGTGCAGAAAGAGGCAACAGAGGTGCAGACAGAAGAGAGTGAGCTGCAGAAAGAGGGAAGAGAGGTGCAGAAAGAGGCAAGAGAGGTGCAGAAAGAAGAGAGTGAGCTGCAGAAATAAGCAAGAGAAGTGCAGACAGAGGCAAGTGAGGTGCATAAAGAGGCAACAGAGGTGCAGAAACAGGCACGAGAGGTGCAGAAAGAAGAGAGGTGCAGAAAGAGGCAAGAGAGGTGCAGAAAGAGGCAAGAGAGGTGCAGAAAGATGCAAGAGAGGTGTAGAAAGAGGCAAGAGTGGTGCAGAAAGAGGCAAGAGATGTGCAGAAAGAGGCAAGAGAGGTACAGATAGAAGAGAGGGAGCTGCAGAATGAGGGAAGAGAGGTGCAGAAAGAGGCAAGAGAGGTGCAGAAAGAAGAGAGTAAGCTGCAGAAAGAGGCAAGAGAGGTGCAGAAAGTGGCAAGAGATGTGCAGAAAGAGACAAAAGACAACTAGATTGCTAACATTCTATATTTATTACAAAAGTGTGGCACGCCTGACATCATCTTGATGTAATCAAAACTGTAATACCTAAAGCATTTCCTTTAGAAATTATAGAAATGAGAGGGTTTTATTTGCATTGAAATTATGGTTAGTGCTCTAAAAAACTAAAATGAGGACATATTTTCTGAGTTCTCCAATAGCGACAAAGCACTTTTAAATTATTTGTTATCTTAATGTTTTTTTATCCAGTTGACCACTTGATTAAATGCTACGCTCAGGGGAGAGAATGTGGTGTTACTTCCAGAGCTGCAGACTTTGCAACTGGGGAACCAAGTTGGAGTTTCTGCTTCAGCTCGACATTCTGTGATTCTGGTCAAATCACTTAATCTCCCCATGCCTACAACCAAAATGAGTTTGTTCTTGTATGATGTAACCAATGCTCATGTAAATCACTCCAATATCTGACCAGCCTGCACTATATAAAACTGCAAAAAACAAAGGATAAAAAGTGTTTTCCACACTTCTGTCATTGGGCTATACGTGGGCTACATCTGGGTGATATTTGTGCTACATTTGGGCTCCTTTTTCTCTGGTGGCCATCTTGGGAGACTTAAATTGAATTCATTAAACTTTATTCGATCTGATTTAGAAACATAGATCATAAAAGTGTACATAAAAACAGTAAATCCTCTTTCTTAATACAATACAGTGAGAATTAATTAAAACCAGTAGGTAAAAACGGGTGTTACAAAGCCCAGTTCAGAGCAACTTCAGGTTAACAGAATAGTAAAGTTCAATGTTTCGCAAGATCAATCTCATGTACTTTGTGCAAAATACTCAATAAGTGGTCCAAGTAAGATGCAATGCTCCAATACCTGACCAGTCTGCACTATATAAAACTACAAAAAAAAAAAGTGTTTTGCACACTTCTGTGATTGGGCTATATGTGGGCTACATCTGGGGGATATATTTGTGATACATTTGGGCTCTTTTTTCTCTGGTGGCCATCTTGGGACACTTTTTTGTTATCAAGTTTCCTAATTTCCTCATTTACTGCAGTCTCCTCAGTAGGAAATGTTTTCAGTTTTTACTTTGATGCCATCAAGAAGGCATTCAGATGTGTCACACATTTGCCATAAATTCAGAATGTTAGCACTCTAGGTGCTCATTAGATCACTGTAGTAAAGCTACTGCTCATCAGGGAGTTAACTGGAAGTCTACTGCTGGTATTGAAAGTGATTGTTTCAGTCTGCATGTCAGAATTTTCTAATGTAATAGAAGAGGATTTGAGATCTCACTTAAAACATGCCCTAATTTTTCTTTCTGCAGCACTAACCATAATTTCTATGGCAAAATGAATACCCTCATTTTGTTCCTTTTTAAATTAAATGTTTTAAGTGTTACCAGTTTATTCCAATCAAGATGGCTTCAGGTGTGCCATAATTTTGTCATAAGTAAGACTGTTAGCGCTCTAGTTGTTCTTTAGAACACTCTGGGAAGCTGCAGTAGAACACAAAGGAATCAACTGACAGGCTGCTCCTGTTGAATAATAACAGGAAGATATTTGAGATCTCACTTAAAACATGTCCTAATTTTTCTTTCTACAGCACTAACCATAATTTCTATGACAAAATGAACCCCCTCATTTTGTTCCTTTTTAAATTAAATGTTTTAAGTGTTACCAGTTTATTCCAATAAAGATGGCTTCAGGTGTGCCATACTTTTGTCATAAGTAAGGCTGTTAGCGCTCTAGTTGTTCTTTAGAACACTCTGGGAAGCTGCAGTAGAACACAAAGGAATCAACTGACAGTCTCTGCCCTTGTTGGATGTACATGTTTTACTGAGAATGTCAGACTTCATTCTCACATGACTGATTAAGATAATGTGAATTTACAGAAAATATGCTCTCATTTTAGCTTCTGGAGCACCTTCCAAACCTCTATGGGACAAGCATGAGAAAATAGTTTTCTCTCAAACATGATTCATGATATCCCAGCAGAAGGTTTTTCACAGGGTAAAATCACCTTAGAACACACCACAATTCCTAAACTTAGTATGGTACCATCAACAAATGAATTCTAATGTAACTAAAGTCTGTTATCACCCTTTATAGTTCTCCTTTTGGTGACCCTCAAAATCTTCTATTCACTACAATGCATTTCAATGGTGTGCTATCATGTATATTGGTCCCAAGATGGCTGCCAGCAGTTCCAGGATGAAGTGCTGACAACCAATCAGATCTCACCATGAGATGTGTGGTTAGGCTCTGCCCAGATATCGATATTTTTTCTTTTTCTAATTTCTCAGCAACTACTGAACGGATTTACACCATTTAACAAAAAGGTCTCTTTCTGAACCAAGACCTACCTTTTTGCCAAATTTGGTGTAATTCCATTCAGCAGTTCGGGCTGTAGCTTTGTCTAAAGTTTCCTACGGAAAAATACATGGGGAAAACACATTTTGGGACCCCACTTTTTCTCAGCCCCTCTTGGCGAATCACCCTGAAACTTTCAAGACAGGAGCTGATCCCTAGTTTTGAAAATTTTGCGAAGATTCGTCACAACTGGCGCCAAAGTTATTCGGAAAACAAAAACGCTTTTCCTATGGAAACTAGGTCCTAACTATAACTACCTACTGGTGACCGCCAGTAGGTAATATATATATATATATATATATATATATATATATATATATATATATATATATATATATATATATATATATATATATATCCACCACCAAGCTTACACACTCCAGTAAGCACGAGCCACTCCGATCCAAGTTCCGTAAATAGATTTATTTTTGGGCACAAACGACGCGTTTCGAGCTAAACAGCTCTTGGTGACATGACCTTTGCTACGAGTTTACACTTTTTTATATAGATCGCGTCACACACGACACACAACATAAAGAAAAGACTGTGAATAGATGCAATAATCCCGTGACATGAAAACAGAAAATGCTTAACAATATTCATAATCAAAAGTAAATCTCGTGCTGTACATGTTCAAGATTGTGGCTAATCAAATATATCTCTCTCATATACAAGAATAAAGTAAGAGTGTTCACATGGCAATAGACAAGAGACTACAACTGCGAAGTCCCCATATTATAACTTATCATTGTTCATTTGCAACAAATCTGGGGTATAGTACCATGAATTCATAGTGTTTATATCACACAAAGGAGTCAGGCCATGACTCAGAGTCAATAATGTCACATTAAGTGATAGGTGCATCGATAGTTGCAATAAATCACCGAGTACAGTCCCCCTATATGTGTTGTTTACATAATGATCTTCCGCTAATCCAACAGGGTCTAAATATAAATTTTAAACATCACGGGTATAGTACCCGATTGATTAGAAGATCTACAAAACGAGATCAAGTAGTGGGGGGCTCGTCAACCAGCCAATCAATTGTGACCCTTTGGGTAAAGTACCCAGACAAAACTATTAAGGAGAGAACGGTTGTCGCAATAATACATCCCGATCTCCGTGCTCATAACTTCTACTAATATGATCGTAGTGATGGCACCCCCAAATACGTAGTAAATCTACAAAAGAACAGAAAACAAACAACATTATTGATCTATATACTGGGTTCCTCGTAATCAAAGAACATAAGATCAAATACCATCCACATATTAAGAATTTGAGACTTTCAGGGTCAGGCTCCGAACAAGTGTGCATAGGAAATTAACTATTGCCTAGATATACTCTGCCACTCTATAATCCCATCAGAAACAATGTACGCACAAACCTCAAAAGTGAAGGGATACAGAAAAGAAAATTAAGGGACGGGTAATAAATGTTACATATTTAAAAACACAATTGACATATCGTACTGAAAACTCTAGTTCTTGAAAGGTATCAAGGAGACTCTCAAATTATAAATGAACATACATCTCTTCATCATTGTTCATTCCAGTCGGAAAGACACTTCCAGCTTGTAGGATAAACCTAGATTCTGACCTGCGTAGGGTTTGAATTTGATCACCCCCTCGGATTCTTGGGGATGGTGTCAAGTGCGAAGTATTTGGCAGTGGTCCAATCACTGTTGTGTGCCTGGCTGAAATGTCTAGCAGTGCTATAACTTAGATCTTTGTTAGTAATAGCTCGCCAATGCTCTAAAATCCTTTTCTTCACAGGGAAGGTAGTGGATCCAATGTACCACTTGCCACAAGGCCAAGTGATCACGTATTTACAAAGTCGGTTCCACAGCTTATGTTCTTTTTAATAATCCACTGCCTGTTGGTTCTCTGTAGTCTAACTTCTCTCACATTTTCACTGTTGCTACAGGCTTTACATTTTCACATTTGTGGAATCCACCAGTTCTTTCTAACCAGTTGGGCTTGCGATGTTCCATGTGGCTCCTGAATAGCATATCCTTAATCGAAGGGCCCTTTCTGTAAGTTATCAATGGATGTTGGCCCAATCTATCCCTAAGGGTACGATCCTGTGTCAAGATATCCCATCTCTTCCTAATGATTTTGCTAAACTGGGCCGATTGAGTGTTATAAGTCGTGATCAGTCTGATAGGGGATGCCTTCTCTGTCTGTTTAATTTTAGGAGCTTTGTAAAGGGCTTCATTTCTCTTAACAGAATCTGCTCTTTTCTCACCCATTTTGAGCATTTTGAGGGGATACCCTCGTGCCCGAAATCTGCTGATTATCTCTTTCTTGTTCTTTTAATAGTTACTCTCGGAGCTACAGTTTCTTTTTGCTCGCAAGAACTCACTAAATGGGATGCTCCATCTAAAATTTGGGGGATGGCAACTGGTTGAGTGAAGTACAGAATTCCCTGCTGTATTTTTTCTGAACAGATCTGTAGCCAACTTATTATCCTTGACTGTAAGCCTGATGTCAAGGAAATCCACTGTATGTTGACTATGCTGCTTGGTGAATTTCAGATTTACTGTATTTTGGTTCAATTCACTGACAAACTGTAGAAGTTCTTCTTCCCTGCCCTCCCACACAAAAAAGACATCATCGATGTACCTTAACCAGATATTGACTCTGCCTGTCCAATGTTCAAATGACTCACTCTAGAGCACCTGCTTCTCCCACCAGCCCACCAAGAGATTGGCATAGCTGGGGGCGAAGCAGGTGCCCATCAAAGTCCCTTGTATTTGCTTTTACAGTACACCATTAAACATAAACACATTTTCCATCAAGCAGATCTCTATCATTTGAAGTAACATGTGTGTGTGAGCCAATAAATGAATACTTCTGGTTTCAAAAAATATTCACATGCCTTGAGGCCATCTCTGTGCCTTATGTTGGTGTAGAGGCTTTCGACGTCTAAACATACCAACCAGTGCTCTTTACCCCAGTGTATATTCTCAATTTTCTGTAAGAAGTCTTTCGTATCTCTCCCATACGATGTCAAATCCCTGATATATCCTGCCAAAAGTGATCAACATAGATTGAAACATTCTCAAACATGCTATTCTTAGATGATACTATTGGGCGACCCGGTGGATGAAGTGGATCTTTGTGCACCTTGGGGAGCAAATAAAAGGTGGGCACTGTAGGTGTGCTATTTTTCAGGAATTGATGCTCATCCCAATTAAGTAGATTGTTGTCAAACCACCCCTTTAGTAAGTCAGTGAATCTGTCCTGTAATTTGACCAAGTAAGATTTGTCTACTCTGACATAACAGGTAGTGTTGTTAAGTTGTCTCATGGCCTCTTGTATGTAACTCTCTTTGTTCCATAGGACTATGTTACCGCCCTTGTCTGAGGGTTTTATGATGATGCTATCATCATTCTGTAAAGCCAATATAGCTTCCCTCTGTGTTCTGGTTATATTGGATCTGGTCACTGGCTTTTCCAGGAGTTGAAGGATATCTTGATTGACCGCCTCATGAAAGATATCAATGTTGTCTCTGGCGATCTGGGGCATATATTTAGATTTAGGCCTGATCGACGTCACACTAGGTATCGCAGGATCAATGCCAAAATTAGCTATTGTGGAAATGTTAGCAGGATCAAAAAGATCCACTGCTTGTGTGTCATGGACCCCCGGTTCCTCTTCTAACTCGTGAAGTGATCTTAACATATTTATGTCTTTAATACAAAAGGATGTAGTGGGTCTGTTTTCCTGTGTGGTGCTCTGTCATATCTTTTTAAGGTTATGTATTTTAAACAATTTAAGCTTGTGTACAAATAGATAAAGGTCATTACGAGTCTGCTGAATGGATTTACACCATTTTTAAAAAAGCACGCTTTCTGGACCAAGACCTACCTTTTTGCCAAATTTGGTGTAATTCCATTAACCTGAGGAAAACGCGTTTTGGGACCCCCTTGGCCCCCACTTGACAAATCACCCCAAAACTTTCAAGACAGGAGCTGACCTGAGTGAACCATTAGTTTTGAAAATTTCGCAAAGATTCGTCAAACGTACCCAAAGATATTGGCAAGAGAAAAAACCCTTTTTGAATAGAAATGAGGTCCTAACTATAACTACCTACTGGCGACCGCCAGTAGGTATTATACATATATATTTATATATATATATATTACCTACTGGCAGTCGCCGGAGCTGACCCGAGCATTTTGAAAATTTCACAAAGATTCGTCAAACGACGCCAAAGTTATTGGCAAATCAAAAACGCTTTTCCTATGGAAACTAGGTTCTAACTATAACTACCTACTGGTGACCGCCAGTAGGTAATATATATCTATATATAAAACGCGTTTTCTCCATGTTAATTTCCATAGGAACTTTAGACAAAGCTACAGCTCGAACTGCTGAATGGAACGGAGTTCGCAAACCCACCTGAACACGAGCTGACTTCTGATTGGCTGCCAACACTCCAAAACCAGGTTACTGAGTCACAAGAAAACAGAAGAAAAAAAGGTGAAAAACAAGAAGAGGGGCAGGGTAGAAACCCCTGACCCCTAGGCTTGCTCAGGGGTCCCACAGGGACTCCAAGGCCCAAAAAAGCGTTAAAAAAAACGGCAAATTCGCGCTGGGTACGCAAATCCGGCCAAAAGAATTTTAAAAAACAAAGCACGGGCTCCCGCGCTCGTTCCTTAAAGCCCCCGGGTGGGCCAGGTCCCGGGGGCAATGCCAAATTAATTTGTGGGGGCCCCCGCAGCCCCGGGGACCGCCACCTCCCCGGGGCATTCTTTAATTTTATGCGGGAGGCACATGGCCCCCCACACTGCCTTGGAAACCACCACCTCCCCAGGGCACTAATTATTCAAAATCGGGGGTCCGTTACAGATCCCCAGCTCCGGGGACCACCACCTCCCTGGGGCTTTCAAAATGAAGGGACGGGGGGCTGCGCGGCCCCCCTCCAGGAGCCCTTGATGGCCCTGGGGACGGCCACCCCCCAGGGCCAGCTCCTGCAATATCCCAGGGTGCCTACCCCGGGACATTGCCGTTTGCTATGGCAGGGCGGGAGCACAGCTCCCGCCCTGTCATAGCAAACCCTGCTTGCTTCGTTGAAGCAAGAGCAGGAAAACCTGCTCTTGCTTCAACGAAGCAAAGCAGGATTGCTATTGAGCAAGGGGAGCTGCATGTTAGCAGCTCCCCTTGCTCAAAAGCAATGCTGGCTCCCGCAGGAGGCGGGGAGCCGACGGGACAGTGGGTGCATTGGGGCTCCCCCCACAGTCCCCAACGCAAAGGGCTGGCCCTGGGGGATGGGGTCCCCGGGGCCAGTAGTGGCCCAGGAGGGGGGACACGTGGCCCCCTCCCTTTAGTTAAAAAAAAAAGAATGGCCGGGCCCCGGGAGATGGGGTCCCTGGGGCCGAAATTGGCCTGGGGAGGAGGCCGCGTGGCCCCCCTCCTCAAATAAATATAATTTAAATAATGGCCAAGCCCTGGGGGATGGGGTCCCTAGGGCCAATAGTGGCCCAGGGAAGGGGGGCCACTCGGCCCCCCTTTCCTGTAAATATTTAAAAAACGATGAGGCCATGCCCCGGGGGATCAGGTCCCCGGGGCCAAAAGTGGCCCAGGGTGGGGGGCCACACGGCCCCCCTTCCCTATGAATATATTTAAAAAAAGGAGACCATGCCCCGGGGGATGGGGTCCCCAGGTCGAAATTGGCCTTGGGAGTGGGGCCCTTCCTGTTTTTTTCTTTAAAAAAAAAAAAAAAAAGGGGTCAGGCCCTGGGGGATGGGGTCCCCAGGGCCCCAAAAATAGTAAAAGAAGGGGGGTCACACAGCCCCCTTCTAAAAAAAAATAAAAAAGCCAGCATCACGCCGGAGGCCCCGCTCCCTCCCTGCACCACTCTGCAAACGGGCCCCCTGGCACGTTGTAAGATGGAAAATTAAATCCCCATGAATACTGAGGGTCCCTGGGGGACAACTAGCCCACCAGGTACCTCCAGTAAGCGCCACATAGCCGGTTTGCAGAGAGGTGGACAGAGGCCATGCCCCTTTTATCACCACTCTGCCAACGTACCTCTTGGCGCACTGCTGGTGGGGCGATGAGGTCCTCTTGTTTCCTGAGGACCTCAGGACACAAGTTGACTTCATCCCCCAAGCAGCAGTGCGCCAGGAGCTGCGTTTTCAGAGTGGTGTAAAAAGGGGGCATGGCCTCGGACCACTCTCAGCAATCCAGGTGTGTGGCGCTTACTGGAGGTACCTGGTGGGCTAGTTGGCCCCCAGGGACCCTCAGGAATGAAGGGGACTTAATACCCCAACTTAGAATGCGCCAGGAGGTGCGTTTGCAGAGTGGTGGGGAAAGGGGGCGTGGCCTTTGTCCACCTCTCAGCAATCCCACTGTGTGGGTCTTACTGGAGGTAAGATGTAGGCTAGTTGGCCCCTAAAGGACCCCCAGCAGCGAATGGGACTTCAATCCCCATCAAAGAGCGTGCCAGGGAGCAAGTTTGCAAAATGGTGGGCAAAGGGGGCGTGGCCTGCTAAGAAAACTTAGCAATCCTGCTGTGTGGGACTTACTGGAGGTAAGGAGGGGTAGTTGGCCCCCAAGGTTGTCGTTGGGGGCCAACTACCCCTCTTGTTACCTGCAGTAAGTCCCACACAGTGGGATTGCTAAGACGTCTAAAGAAGACATGCCCCCCTTTCTCCACCACTCTGCAAACACGCCTCCTGGCAGACTACGGGATGGGGGATGAAGTCCAATTTACTCCTGAGGGACTTTGGGGGCCAAGAAGCCCTCTTGGTACCTCCTCTAAGTCCTATGCAGTGGAATTCCTGAGCGCTGGTCGGAGGCCCAGCACCCTTTCTCCACCACTCTGCAAACGTGACTACTACTTAAAGAAGCATCTTTCTGCACCTCTGAGTTAGAGGTAGTTTTAATCCCCCTGCCCTATTATGTACTAGGGCCTTACAGAGGAGGTCATGCCAATCACAGGGGTACCCTAATGCATAGTGTTCCCTAGTGTATGTAGGTGTTTTCACTGTATTCCAGGGGTCTTTTAGCATAGCACTGGCTCTAGGCCTGGTTAGTCAGAGTCAGTTACCACCAGTACCCGTCAGCAAAAAGTTGGGGGCACAGGATGACTTTGCAACAAGGCCTCTTTCTGCTCCTCTGTTGGTTCTTTGTGCACATCTCTTGCTTCTTTCTGCACCTTTCTTTGTCTTTCTGGACTTCTGTTGCCTCTTTCTGCATTTCTCTTGCTTCTTTCTGCGCCTTTCTTCCTCTTTCTGCACATGTCCTACCTCTGTAGGCATCGTTAGAAATTAGCATTTAAAAAACCTTTGAAATTCACTGAAAAAACCATAGGTTTCAAGGACGTTATAGTTAGAAATTAGCATTTAAAAAACCTTTGAAATCCACTGAAAAAACCATGGGTTTCAGGGACGTTATAGTTAGAAATTAGCATTTAAAATACCTTAGAAATTCACTGAAAAAACCACAGGTTTCAGGGACGTTATAGTTAGTTGGGCATTTCACTCGTACAAAACCAGAGAAATTCGGCCGTTATAGTTAGTTGAACTAACTATAACTCGCGCCCCCGCAATGCACTGCTGATGACGTCACATATTATATCATTCATGACATGGTCAGTGACATCACTGATGACATCACTGATGGCATCGCAAATGATGCTCTGGCACGAAACTGGACAAAGGACATGGGTGTAGCCACCCCTCTGTCCTGCCCCTCCCCTAGGAGGGTCCATAGAATCTTTCCAACCCTCTCCCATGGGTATAAAGTGGGATACCTGGCTTCAGGACTTTAGATTTTACCTGGACAAGATTCTGCAACGAAGAAACCAAGTACTTCGACTGTCTGCACGACGCTGGACGACTGAAGAATCTCCCTTGGAGTAAAGGAGTTACTCCCCTGCAGCAGCAGGCACGTAAATCATCTGACTGGCTTGCATCTCCAGAGCTCCTGCAGACTCCGAATATTTCAGCAACACAGGAGGTGGGTTTCTGAAGGTCCTCAAGGTTGATCTGACCTCTCAGTGATACTGAGACCAGTATCCCTCGTGGGGACCGTGCAACCCGAACCCCTGTGCACAGCGTATATTTGCAGAAGCATATGCTTGTTGGTGAACCCTGAGCTTGTGCTTTGGACTACATGTAGTCCTGACCCGAGCAGCATTTGCACTAAAGATATCTGGCCTCCACTCACTGAGTGCTCTGTGGACTGGTGCTTTGTAAATTCTCTCAAGGTCTCCTTGCGATCCCTGGTCCGTTGGCCTGTGGGTCCTGGCGAGGGTCACTTTGTTTGTTCTTGGGATTTTCTGGTTGCTCCAGACGTGCCCTGACTCCCCATTGCATGGAGAGTCTCCTGGACCTTGCTGATCCACACCATAACCTGTTTCCTCTGCCTGCGTGGGTTGCAGTTGCCAAGGCTTGTTGGTGCTCCAGCCGGACACTGACCCCTCAGCACTCGACATCCTTCATGGGACAGCTCACCTCTGGACTTTGGTCATCGTCGACATCTTCTGGTCCCCGTGGCTGCAGAGTCAAGCATCCTTACTTCTCACCTGAAGCACCCAACATCGGTGGGCATTCGACTACCGAGCCCATGGTCACCTGAAGTGACCCAGACTTTGTCCCCTCTGCTTTCAGGTTCCTCTCACATTGAATCCAGGCTTGGATTCCACCAGACACTCTTCGCCTTCCTGGCAGCCGGTTCTTCGCAGCTCTCCATTGTAAGCGACGGTGGTTTCTGACACCACTTGACCCCTATGCACCCGGCTCCTCTGGGATAGGTAACATGGGTACCTCGGTACTCACTGGTGTGTTGGCTCTAGAACCTCTTATGTTCCAAAGGGTTTGCTTGAAGTCCTCGTAGAAGTGTCCTTAACTTGTAACTTTCCAACCGCGACTTTCCCATAGAGTTGCACGGAGCACGCGGTCGTGTTTTCTCACTGCACCCGTCCTCTGTGGGCACCCTGTGTCACTGCCTTGGGTGGTTCCTTGGGGTCCCAGCGATTCTACGTGCACTAGGCACTGTGTCTAGTCCAGTCGTGGTTGTTATACAATTTTTTAGTATATGGTTCGGTCTCCCCCTGGAGCCCGCTGTGTATTTTGCTACTTACGAATGTTCTATTAATTCAATATTGTGTGCTTTATGTTCTAATCTCGTGTAGAGATTAGTAGAGAGTGTTATATTAATAAATACATATTTTTATATCACTACTGTGTGGTTCTCCTTTCATTTAGTCATTCAGGAGGTGATACTCTGGTAAAACAAGCTGCTTTACATTCCTTCAAGATTAAGCCTTAAGGCCGCTCTCCACAGCTACCTCTAGGATAGCTTTCTAAAGGTTATCTTTGACCTCATACATCATAAGGGTCGTGTGGACTGGTACAAGGTGCCTACTTTAATTAGTGGACAGCATATACCAAGCCACCTTCTCACACCCCCTTTCTCCACTACTCTGCAAACGCGCCTCCTTGGTACACTACTGGTTGGGGGATGAAAATGCCTTGGCTCTTGAGTGGCCTTGGAGGGAACTATCCCTCCTGTTATCTCTAGTAAGTCCCATACAGCTGGATTGCTGAGAGCTAGTCGGAGACTATGCCCCCTTTCTCCACCACTCTGCAAACATGCCTCCTGGCACACTACTGGTTGGTGGATGAAGTCCACTTTATTAATGAGGGACCTTGGGTGCCATCTACCCCTCCTGTTACCTCTAGTAAGTCCCACAGAGCAGGATTGCGAAGAGATCTTTGGAAGTCACACTTCCTTTCTCCACTACTCTGTACACATGCCTCCTGGTGCACTACTGGTTGAAGGATTAAGATGTCTTGGCTCTTGAGGGTTCTTGAGGGCAACTATCCCTCCTCTTACCTTTAGTAAGTCCCACACAGCTGGACTGCTGAGAGCTGGTCGGAGGCCATGCCCCCTTTCTCGTCCACTCTGCAAATGTGCCTCCTGGCACACAACTGGTTGGGGATTGAAGTCCCCTTGGCTGCTGCAGGACCTTGAGGGCCAACCTCCCTTCTATTACCTCCAGTAAGTCCCACACAGCGGGATTGCTGAGAGGTCTTCAGACACCACAACCCCTTTCTCCACAACTCTTCATATGCGCCTCATGGCACAATACTGGAAAGGGGATGAAGTCCTCTTGGATGCTGAGGGACCTTGGGGGCCATGAAGCTCTCCTGTTACCTCCATTGAGTACATTATAGCAGGATACCTGTGAGCTGGTCGAAGGCCGCACCCCTTTCTCCACCACTCACAAAGCACGTCTACTAGTTAAAAAACCACAGAAATTCATTTAAAAAACCAAAGGTTACAATAACGTTATAGTTAGGAAATAGAATTTGAAAATCCTTAGAAAGTCACTTAAAAAAACAAAGATTACAGGGACATTATAGTTAGGCTCATATTTCACTCATACAAAGCCAGTGAAATTCATCAGTTATAGTTACCTGATCTAACTATAAATTATGGCCCCACAATGCAATGCTTATATAACATCATTCATGACATGGTGAGTGACATCACTGATGACATCACTGATGAAATCTCAAATGACAGGACTGATGACGTCATCTAGAGAACCACTCACACTCCCACTCACAGCCCCATACAGCCTCTCATATGCCCACTCACGCACCCACACAGCCACTCACATACCCATTCTCAGACCCATACCAGTACTCACACACCCAGTCACTCCTCCATAGTGCCACTCACATACCCACTCACTCACTCATACAGCCACTACCACAACCAATAACTCACCTATACAACCATTCATACAACCAGTCACTCGCCCGTACAGCCAGTCACATAGCCACACACTCACCCATACAGCTACTTACATATCCACTTATTTACCTACACAGTTACTCACACACCCACTCACTCACCCATACAGTCCTCTCAACACAGCCAGTCATTCACCTATACACGCACTCACACACTCACTCACACACCCACACAACCACTTAATACCCATTCACACATCTATACAAGTACTCTCATATGTGCTTAATTACCCATATTGTCATTAATACAGCATCTCACTTTTCAATACAACCATTCACACACCATCACACTTAACCAAACACTCACTGAAACAGCCATGCACTCACTCATACAGCCTTTTATGTACCCAGTCAGTCGCTCATACAGTCATTCAACACCCACTCACTCATCCATACAGTCTCTCACACAGCTACTCACTCACCCATAAAGCCACTGACACACCTACTCACTCAGCAACATAGTCACTCATACACCCACTTACTTTTCACATACCTACATATATACCCATACTGCCACTCACTCACACACCCACTCACACACCCATACAACCATTTACACACCCACAAACCACTCACACACTCACTCACACTGCCATACAACCACTCAGATACCCACTCATATATTCATACAACCACTGATATAACCACTCACTCACCTACAGACCTAGCCAGTAATCCACTCACTCACCCATACAGTCACTCATGCATGCGCTCACATACCTATACAGCCACCCACTCACACACAGATGCAGACAGTCACACACCCACTCAGATCTCATATGTTAGAGATAGTACCACTCATTAGTAGTACAACTAGTATACTAGTCAAACTTTTGCAGTAGGTTAGTATATATGTTTAGCACCCATAAACTATTAAAACACTTAAACTCACTTGATGATGTCTTTAGTGATGTCATTTAAGATGACATCAGTAATGTCACAAGTGATGTTACTGAGCATGTCATGAGTGATGTTATATGTGAGGTCAAAAGCAGTGCATTGTGGGGGGGTGTAAATTATAGTTAGCTAAGGTAATTATAACTGCTGAATTTCACTTGTTTTGTATTAGTGAAAGCTGAGCCCAACTATAACGTCCCTGTAACCTTTGTTTTTTTCAATGAAAAAAATAAATATATATATATATATATATCTATATATATATATATATATATATGTTTACGCATGAAGAAGAAGTGAAGAAACCAGTAGTAAATAGCACTGCACCATTAAATTGTGAGTGTAGACAGCATTTTTCACTCACATCTTACATTGGTATATTCTAAAACAGCAATCACCTCAGTTGTAGGTCATAGTGTGTTGTAATTACAAATCATGAATTGTTACTTTTGTCTAAAGCTCGTAATATTTACTCTTAACTTACTAGAGTATAGCCTAAATAACAAGAACTCCCATATACAAGCAAATGTTCATGCCTAACTGCTCCATTGCAAGGTACCATATGTAAAGTGCAAGTATGGTAATAAATATCTGCCTAAAATAATTGTATGTAAAGTGCAAGTGTTATTTTGTACCATTGTGCAAAGGGAGCTGAATGCCATTTCAAATATCCAATGATCACAGTGGATGTACTCCCCTATATAAAGTGCGAGTGCAGTTTGTTCTTTACAATTAATTAATTTCTCTATGTAAGGTGCAAATACAATCTGTTTGGACTCAAATGATTTTATCCAAAGTTCACCAATATATAGTCAAGGAGCATTTTCAGGGGCATATTCCCAAGAACGTGTGATAACTACCGCAAGTGTAGCTTAACGCAACCCCTCACATCGCAGTCCATCGCGGGAAAACAACTCCGTGTTAACGTGGTATTCACAACACAGCGGTACCATGCGATAGTCACAAGACAACGCGTCAAATGACCCCGTTAAAATCAACGCAACCTCCGCAAAAATGCGAAACACGAACGCAAATAAAGTTGCGATGAGGCCAACCACGATACAAAAATCAGAGAAAACCAGCGACAGGCCTGCAATCCCCATGCGTAATGCGGGAAAATGCACTATAAAAGCTGAACAAGAAAAACACACCATAAACAAAATAAACTGCGTAGCAACATGGAGGCACCCGGAACGAGTGCCCAGGTCAACGCGAACCCCACAAGCCCCACAGACCACCAGCAAGGAACCTCGGGGTCGGGAAAGGCCACGGAGAAGAGGAAGAGGAAGACAGGGTACAGTCCGCATGACAACCGGATCGTCGTCACGGAGGTGACAGAGCACCAACAACAACTGTTCGTCACCTCCACCGTGTCATTGGCAACACAGATGGCATTCCATCGTGAATGCAGCTGGAGTGTCGAGGAGGCCAAGATGCGCTGGCATGATGTGAAAAGCCAAAGCAAGCAGAAACCCGTTGCCAACAGGAAGGCAGCAATGGCAAATGGAGGTGGGAGTCCTGCGCCACAGGAGGAGCTGGAGCAAATGGTGGCCACAGTCATCAGTGTGGAGACGGTGCAGGAGTCGGGACTCCGGACACTGCTCGACATTACCTGATACAACAGCAACAGGGTGAGTAACGAACAGGGACTGTGGGGATGGGGGGGATGGGCACAATGGCACACATGCACAACGACATGTAGCACACCGCACACCGCACACCCACAATGACCCTGGGTCATTTCCCCGATCCCCGAGGCACACTGCAGCACACATACAAACATCAAGTAGGCCCCCGTCCACCATGTGCCCAAAGGGGTCCCATCCCACACATCACCAATTACACAACACACACATGCACCCGTGCGAAACACAGCAAAGATGCGCATGTGAGAGCCACACTGACAATGCAAGTGACACCACATGACCAGCAGCATGGCTGGAGTACAATCACCATGACACTGTGCACGCCACGAGACTGAGGTGGCTGAGTGTGGACAACATCCGGAAAGGAGCAGGTCACACTCGGACACATCCACCTGCACAAACAACCACTGACGTCAACAACACATCTGCAGACAAACAATGCACAAGAGTACAAAAACCGTCCAAGAGCACAAATGACCCAAGTCGCCAACATCACAGCACCTCAAAAGGACAAAGGCAAAGGCACACTGCCTCCAAGGGATAAGGGGCAGCAAAATCACAGCTGCAGGTGCGACTCCCACACAATGCAGCACACACACATAGCAATGACAGCACACCCACTTGGATGACAATGTGGTACACAGTCCAACACCTACAGTGCAGAACAGAGGACACAACTGGGTCTGCCTGTGCGTAGAAAATGGCCAATCACATCTGACATAGCAGGAAACTGTGAGATGCAAATGTACGTGTACAACCTCACCTACGTCATGTAGTCCAAATGTCCACTGTCCCACATCAAATAGTCCGCCCCTCCCAAACAGTCGCAATGTACATTGTCATGAAGTCTGTATGTAAACTTGAACAATGCAGCAACATACATGCCAACACAATGTCAACAAGCATCTCCCCTTCACATTGCAGAGGGACAAACAACACCTCCAGCAGAGCAGACCATACAACTCTACAGTGATGCTGAAGAGGACCACCACACTTCCGACACCTACGCCCCACAACAGTCCATGGACATCTTAGGCAATCGACCTCCAGGAGCAGGGCAGCACCGCTGCATCTACGATACCCCACCCCCTGCACAGACAACACAGCTAGATGCACCCACCGCCCTGGCTGGCTCCCAGCAGCCTACCCAAGCACACATCGCATTCCAAGGCCAGGTGTCAGACTGCCAGAAGGGGGTGGCCGAACATGTGCGAGTGGGGTACTACCTCATGGAAGAAGAACTAGATCACATACGTGGGTGTCTAAGTCCCATCAGGGCCCACCTACACTCCCCAATGGAGACCCACACTGCAACAGAGACACATGCCTTTGCTCATTTCCAGTACTGAACCACACCCAGAGCCACGGAATGATCATCCACACACCCACGCTGGACTGGCGTACGCCGGCCCAGTTCACTCCTCTTACGTACTGATTGGGGGACGACAAAGCTAAATGTGCAATGTCCCACCCGCTGCCTGCGGTGACATGGCTGCGTCCTCTGTACATGGCAAAATGCAATGTTGTAGTGCCCGGGGCACAAATGCATACATCATGAGCACACGGACACACTCAGATAGTTCGTTGAACTGGCTATGGGCACGTGCGCTCAACACCTTTATTGGCATGGTCACATGTACAGTGACGCATGTGCTGGATGTGTGTGGGGTGAGTGTAAGCCAGCCCTCATGGAGTCGTTGGTGCGGGCAACAACTTGAACAGTGATCATAATTAAAGCAGAAACAGAAAACACCAGCATAACAGAAACAACTGTGAAGCATCATGGTGGTAGCCGGGGAAAGTACAGTGTTCACCCAACATGCAAGGAGAATGGTCCATGATTTGTGGTGCACTGAGTTAGTGGCACCTGAAGAGCTGAGCAGGGAACAAGCTGATGATGGCACCCACAACTGGTGTGAGCAACTCTGATAGTCTGGCAGTAAGACACTTACGACTCTGGCACCTGTTGTTTGGAGTTGGTCCTGGCGGTGGTGGCGTGTGCATCCTGCGGTGATGCGACGTCCAGGCAGGCCAGAACTCGATTTGATGTGTGAGCCCAGGTGGGACGCAGTTGAGGCCGGAGGCAGTGGACAGCGTAGGGCCACAGACACATGGCCTTGATGACCCCCAGTCCATCGACCCAGAGGCCATCCAATATGCTATCAGACAGGGGCCATGACTTGAGCTGCACAGAGTTAGTGGCCCCGGATGCACTGTGGCCGGCACAGGCACACCACCACGGGACGGTGACTTGCGGTGCAGTGAGATAGGGCCACGCGAGGTGAGCGGGTCCTCGTCGATGTCGAAGGTGAATGTAGCGGAGGTTTGCGTGGGACACTGGAAGGTGTCCTCCAGGGCATGATGCAGAGGGCAGACACCGGCCGGAAGCGGCAAATGGAGGAGTGGAATGCTACAGCCTCATTTTTGCCACAAAAGTCAGTATCACCGACATGATGATGAAGACAAGCCCCAGTCCATAGACTCAGTTGCCACCAAAGTTCAACCAGAAAGTGCCCATGGATGTGGGGGAACAGACTTAGTGGCACCGGAGCTGAAAGGGGATGCAGTCTGCGATGATGCCAGTACAATGATGTCAAGTCTGCCATAAATGATTCATGACAGAATTCCCAATGTGTGACCAACTCGATCGCAGTGTAGGCCGATTGCGTAGTCATGAAGGGCCCACAGACACGTGTGGTTGGGATGCCATGCACATACTTTGTGTCACCACATCAAAGGGAGTATAGTGATATAGACTCCGCCGTAAAGTGTGTACTCGGCCATTGTGTAATCAAGACTCAGTTCCAAATGTGTGACCTACTCGACCATAGTGTAGGCCCGAGGCAGCAGTGGAGTCCATCAACGAAAAAGGAGTAAAGCGGGCCTGTGTCGCGGAGGCCGTGATGGTCTGAGGAGGCTGCCAAGGTCGTGGGCTTCGGGCTTGGAACTTGTGCTGGCAGGTGGTGGGCCCTCTTTGACACACGCCTGTGTTGGCAGGTGAGCAGTGAGGCCTGGCTGCGCAGGGGCAGGCATGACGGGTTCGGGGACCAGTGGCCCGGGGTGCAGCAGGCGCACAGGATTGCAGGCCACACCGCTCAGGTCGACGGCGTCGGCCTCGTGGCGGGGTGGGAGGCACCGCCCTGGCAGACCCGTTGGGCATTCCGGAAGAGAACCACGCCCAGAGCTACATGCTTTTTATTCACACCCCTACGCTGGCCTGGCGTACGCCGGGCCAGCCCACTCCACACACGGTTACAGGAGGGGACGTCAGAAGCTACCTTTCCTTGGGCTTCCCCACTGGCTGGGGTGACATGGTTGCGTCCACTGTCCACTACACTCCAGACACAAGCAGTGCATGTAGACATGGATATGTCTGTGGTTTGCATACTGCAGTCTGTCCAGCACATCTCCACCACACTTGGCATTGTGTACATTCTCATTCATGGGTGACTTGCCTCCTTCGCACATGCCTGGTTCCCACCTCTCCCCACATTCCGGTATTGTGTGGCGGGGGTGCCATGCCGTTGATGGATCATGTACATGGCTAACCAAGGTTGCCACAGTAAGTTGTGCTGTCATGTCTGGTGGGTGGGCATGTTGTTTGGCATGTTGTATGTGATGTTGTGACGTGTGCAGTGCCAGAGTTGTGAGTTGCATTATCGTGGAGTTGAGGGGTGTGGTGTGTTCATTTGGTACTGGACAACGTGCAGTGAATTTCCATAGGTGCCATCCTGGAAGCGCTGGTTGATGTTGGACTGTCTGAAGATGAAGGGATCATGCACACTGGCTGGGTAGTTGGCTTCGACATTGGTGAGGAGTCCCCTGTGGTCCACTATTGCCTGCACATTGATGGGATGCGTGTGCTTTATGTTGCGGTACTTGTGTGCGTGTCGGCAGGGGGCACAAGTAGGACATGTGTGCAGTCGATTGCCCCCAACACGTGCGGGAATCCAGCTACGGTGTATAGCCATTGCTTGGTCTCCAGCTGTTCCTGCGCATTGGGGGGGTCGTATAGGTACTGGGGTACCTAGCTGATGATGGCATCCAGGAGAGGTGTGGGGAACTTGGATGGGGCTGGCTGTGCGACTCCTCCGACTCTGGTGGTTGTTGGCTGGGAGGTACCAGAGGCCAACAGGTGCAGCACAGCCAGCAGCTTTGTCTGCGGAGGGATGTTGGTTGTCCGCTGTGTTGGTACCCTCAGCCAGTGGGCAATGATGTTCAGGATGCGGAGGATGGTTGTCCTTTTGAGCCTGTAGTGGGAATTGACGTTGTCTGGTGTTAGGTCTGTGAGTCTGGTGCATTTCCTGAAGGTCCGCTGTCTTTGTCTGCGCTGCCTCTGTGGTGGTCCGGGGGTGGGTCCGGGGGGTGGCGGTCCTGGGGGTGGTGGCGGTGGGTGTTGTTGCCCTCTCGGGGCTCCGGGATGCATGGTGGTTGGCTCCATGGCATCTGTTGTTCTTCATGTGTGGCTCTGGGCTGGGCTCCCTTTGATGGTGCAGGTTGTCATCCGACTTTACACCAGGTCGGAGCAGGTGTTAATTTCCTGCTGCTAACGCACCTTATCGCCTGTTTTGTGGTCTTACCGCAGATGTGGCTGGTCGTTGAGAATGTTGAGGTGTGGTGTTGTCGCGGCTTTTTGCTCGGGAATGCCTACTCTGCATCTCATTAGCGATAGTTGCCGGGGTCATCTGTGGCGATGTTTTTTGCGGATGCTTTCGCAAGTAAACTGGTGGTATCGGCTGTTAGCACCAGCTTGTGAATGGGGCGATAATTTTATCGCGAATTTGGCTGCGATAAAGTGACGTTAACTCGCCGATGGTTCCTTGAGAATATGCCCCTCAGTTTATTATTAGGTCTTGGCGGTGAACTCCGCTTCGCTCGCAGAGTTTGCAGAGTTTTCTGCACTCTGCATTAAGCGAAGCTCGTGGAGTTTCGAAAAACTCCACTTTGCGTTGCGGAGTTCGTCAACGTCAAGTTGGCGAGCGCAAGCGAGGAAAATCCACCTCCCGGCGAGATTTTTCCTTGTTCGTGATCGTCAACATCAAGTTGGTGAGCGCGAGCGTGGAAAATCAACCTCCTGGCAAGATTTCTCAACGCGGGCTTTCAGATTTCTCATTGCGAGTGGTCGCGTATGCTCACGACTGCTCGTGTTGAGAAACCGTCAGTTCGCATTGAGAAAAGCTGCCACTCGAATAAAAATCTACTGGAGCGGAAGAAAGGAAGCAGCGCCCGCTTGCACTGTGCATGGTGCCGTTCGCGATGATTGCACAGTGCGGACAAGCACCTGGCACTGAAAATCACCGCAAACTGGCATTTATCTAATGCACTCCACTGCTCGCGGAGCTTCGCGTAGTGCAGCAGAGTTTTTTTGCACTTCGCGGAGTTCCGCTACGCGGAACTCCGGGAACTACGCCCAGGGTTATTTTTTATATCCATTCATTAATTCAAAAAACATCATATTCTGTGCTTCCGAACATCCCACTAAAAATGTCCAACACTATAAAAATCAACACAATACCCATATTCCTATCAAACCTCGTCTCTCGTCTAAAGTAAACATATTTAAGACCGATCTAATACATGCACTGACCCTGATGGAGCAAGGACTTGTAAATGAGACTTGTTCGGAAGCAATCCTCTCGTTTAAACTCACTAACGAATTACTAACAATGTGTTTTGTGAATAATAATACGCATTTCCTTTACACGCGGGAGAAAATTAAGCTTGCCTATGTGTTTACTAACTCCAATAACATAAATGAAGGACTAAGATGCATTTTAACACAGGATCTTTACTGCGCATGCGTCTACTGCATCTACGTAGTATGACGTACTAACGCTTGGAGGGAAATTCTGGCGCCTGCGCAAAGAACCATAAAATGGCCGCTTGAAATCTCACATGCATGGCACCTGCTTGCTGAAATTAGAAAATAAGTTTTATACTAACGCAAATGCAGAAAGGGAAATAATAAATGGAATGGGTTAGAGTAGAGGTTGGTGGTATACAGTGAAATCATTTATTTTTAAGAATAACATTTTTCCTTTTGACTTTATTATTAGTGCGTATTTGGGCCTGTCAAATTTGTCTGAGTTGAGCAGACTGACGTTGCGCGACGCATGCGCCCTGGCGAGAAACTTCGAAAGATGACTAAGGACTTGTCACGCATCCAAGGCCAGCGAAGATGTGCCCTGGGAACATGAGGGTGAAGAGTTCATATGAAGGAACTTTATTCAAGAGATCGCAACATTTGTATTAATAAAGTTTAAAGAGGTATGGGAAAGGAAGTGGGGAATAAAGTTTGAGTGGAGGAGTTTTGAAACAATGGTTTAAAGAAATAAGTGAAATGTAAGTATGGTGTGATGATCATCCCCCCCTCGCCTGTCCAATCAGAATTAGTATTTTCTAGATTAGAAACATTAATGGGTGGTACATGCTTATGGAAGGGTATAATTGAGGTAGTTCTAGTTAGTTACGTAGAACTGGGTGTGCTGAGGCAATGCAGAGCTCAGGATGCTGACGGTGCTGGGGGTGGTGCTGAAGCTGTGAGATGCTGATGAAGAAAATCGAATGCAGAACCATCTACTTAACTTAATTGGGTTAGAAAGAAGATCGCGGAAGAACCACGAGGAGGAAGAGAGTGTCAGAGAGGGGTGCGACGCAGTCGTCGGTATCTAGAGAGGTGAAGTATCCTGTCCTGATTCCTGTCCTGAAGTCTTTGTCTCCTGATCTGTCCCGGGGACTCTTAGCAGCCTTTTGGCCAGGGGGTTGGTCTTCACACCATACTTGGTAATTATAAATTCATCGTCTTGATAAATACTCTTCTCTCTCTATCCTCTTCTTTCTGAGCATAGTTGTTGTGCGGATCTGAATTGTTATATCTATTGAAATTTTCGATTGAATTGGCACTCTTGCGAATGAGGGTGTTTGTACTGAAACGTTTGAGATGGTTCACAAACAACTAATTTAGATAAAGATTTTAAAACTTCCCGAGTCTGTGATTATTTTATTTAATCAAGAAATGTTTAATCAAGTTATGTTAATTATCACTAGTTCCACCTAATGGTCCATTGACCAGAGGAAAGAACTATTTGATCAGTGAAAGGTTTAGTTAGAGAAGAAATAACTAGATCTTGAGGTATGAAAATCGTAAAACTAAAAAGTTCCAGCGGTCTACTTGGTGTTTAGTGCAAGTGAGTTATATGGACCCAGGTGAGTATATGGTAGTGGAGTATCTGTTGCTAGTACGCCACTGGATCAGTTTTCTGGTAGCAGAGCTATGGTTGTTAGTGACTAGTTTGGTGATAAGTATTGATTATTGATTTTTGATTTATGTTTTAACAAAAAAGAGTTAGCGTCCTGTTTTTATGTCGTCTGGAAATTTCCCGGGGAATGAATAGCGGGTGGCGATAGAAACCACACTGCAGTGAGGTTACTCGTCTGTTGGAATAACGCTGAGGAGCTAGGAAAAGCTAGCAGTGTTAAACTAGGGACTATTTTCTGTGTAAAAGTGAGAGTAATTGATAGCAAAGAGTTCGCTAGTGAAACTTTAGGCGTTACATCACCTAGAAAGGGTAACCCTGAAGGAGTAGCAGGTTCTTCTAAGCTAGAGTGACAGCAAAAGGAGTTCGCTGATGAAACTTTGGTCTCAGAATTTCCCAAACGGGTGGTATCGGAGGAGTAACAGGTTCTCTGGAGCTTGTATGAGGAGTAAGCGGAAGGTTTAACTCGCAGTAGAAATAAATAAATAATCCTTTGATTTAGTGGAACAGACAGAGTAGAGAATGTTTTTACGTCGTTAATAACAAAGAAGTTTAAAGAAAATATTGAGAAATAAAGTTTCGTATTACATTGTAAAGGGAGGGTCAGTTGCCGGAGTGGTACTGACGTCACAGAGATTGGTGGGATTGGGATTGGTAGACACAGCGGGCGTGTGACAGGAGCAGCCTTGTAAAGGAGGGGTCAGTAGTAAGGAGCAGAACTGACGTCAGGAAAAGGCCACGCTGGCATTTGGTGGACCACGAGTGTGAGCCTGATTTGATTGGATAGCCAGTTAGAAGCCGCGCTAGAATTGGTGGAGAAAAGATTGTATGCGGGATTTTGATTTGGCTGTAAGTGCAAGACGTACAGGAAGAAAAATTCAAGGGTTTGCGGAATACAATTTCCTACACCGTTCTTCAAGGATGTATGGAGAGAAAAGAAACATGACATTTTTAAAGAAAATAAAGAATTTCTTTGTAAAGGATAAGCCTGTGTTGACTAGAGAGGAAATTCCTATTCCACCACCAAAGACACCAGCATCTTTTATGATGATGGAGAGAGGATATCATACCTGTGTGTGGTTGGAAAACTGGATAGAGTATACGAAGGATGATGGTGTGTTAGCATTTCCTAAGGATGGTACATTTAATGGGAGGATTCTTCAAAATTTAAGATTGAAAATGAATGATTTAGAGCCTAGACCTAGGTTAACTCAATATGAGGCTTTGGAAGAATGGGAGACTGAGTCATATGAACGAGAGAAATGCAGAGGTGGAAGATATAGAGGATTCTTTCCGAGACACCTGCATGAGTCACGAGAAGGGCAGATGAAACAGTGGAGGAGAGCTATGGTATCAGAAGGGTTATATCCAGTGTTGATGGCTGAGGAACAATCTGGAAGAAAGTGTAAGGAGAAAACAAAACATTTGAACACAGCAGGATATGGTGAATCAGATTATGAGTTATTAGAGGATATTTTAATTAAAAATCCACCACCGTATCAAGAAGCAGCTAGTAAAGTTGTCCCAAATGCGCCAATAATGGGAATACCATTAACTCCACAGATATTACATGAGACATCATACAACAGAGTGTTGCAAGATAATGAAAGAGAAGCTTTGAATAAAACTAGAGAAGAACTAGTTCAAAAGATAAGTCAATTGAATTTAAATACTGAAGCTTTGACAGTGCCAGTAACCATTGGTCCAGTAATCCCATTATATGGAGATAATAAGATTTGCCAGAAACCACAACTTGTGACAGTTCCATTAAATAGTCCTAGAAAAGAGATAGTAATCACAGATGATCAGGTTAGCGAAAGTGAGTCAGTTATTTCATTAATGGATCTCCCTAATGTGGAACCTTTGACAGAAACCCCAAATATAGTCACACCCATGAATTTAAGAGAAAGAAGACCTTTGGTTCCTGTTGGAACTGGAGGCACAGCCATAGTCACCTCTGAAGAAATAGAAAGGTGGGCTCAGGAAAGAGATAATCAGAACCCAACACAAAAGATTTTAGATATAAGCAGATTAAAAGTGGAATTGGAAGAGATGATGACAGGATGTGTGGGTACAGAAAGATTAAACGTTTACAATGATGAGGAATTATTGTTTCTATGTAAGAGTATAACTCGGAGAGTAAGAGTATTTCATGAGAGACTGACTGAAGTTGCTTCAGAGATTGGAATAGACATAGGGAAATCAAAGTTGTTACAGAAACCTTATCGAGTGGATTTCACTGATAAAGATTTAGAAAGTGTAAATGCTTCTGGAAAAAGACTACAGATAAAGGAATTAATGAACATTTTGCGAAAGTGGGGAGACATTGATAAATGGAGAATTAGATGGATAAGAAAGAAAGAGGAAGTACAAGCGAGAGAAGCAGCAGCTGCATTTCCAGTAAGAGAATTAGGTAGAGTGGAAAAATTGTGTCCAATGAGAGAGGTTCCTGGAGGTGGATATGTTCATGTCCCTTGGAGTAGACAAGATATTTTGTCATTCACAAATGATTTTCCAAAGTTGAGATGAAAACCAGTTGAATGGTACAAACAGGTAGAAAGGTTTGTGAAAGTTTCAAAGGTTTTATTGAAAGATTTGTACGGTCTATTTGATATAGTGGTACCTGCTGATTTATGGACAGAATGTAAAATCACAATTGATTGGCCTAATGAGGAGTATACTAGAGATGCAAAAACAGGAGCACCTTCGGAAGAGGTGATGAAAAAGTATCACCAGGTGATTACGTATTTAAAAGGGAAAATCCCTCCTAAAGAAACAGATTGGGTAAAAATAGATAGAACAACACAGGAACCAAATGAATCTGTACATGCGTACTATGAACGGTTATTGCAGGTGTTTAAGCAGTATAGTGGTTTTGAGAATATCGGTGACAAAGATATGGGACATTTTGTGTATCGGTTTGTATATGGCTTGAAACCAGAAATCAGTCAGATGATACAGCAGCATATGTTGTGTTGGCAAAGTAAAACGGTAGATGAGATCCTAAAGTATGCGAAATATTGCGGAGATGACATTGAGGCCAGGCGTAGGAAACTAAAAGAGAAAATGATTTGGGCACAAGTTAAGTTGGCAGAGCAGCAAGAAGAGAAAGCAAATGACCAGAATAATAATCAAGTGAAAGAATAATCAAGGAGCAAATGGTAATAAATATAAGGGATGAATGGACAGAGAAGAGGCGAAAAAGAAGTTTCCTTGTCATGCGTGCGGAAAGCTTGGACATTGGAAGAACGAGTGTAAGAGTAATCAGAATAATAGGAATAATAATGGGCCAAATCAAAATTTAATTCCACAGATGCAGAATGAAGTACTTATGAATCAGCAGCAGCAGGTAGTTACTCCACAATATCAGGTGCCACCAGCTCCTATGCCAAATTTTGTGAACCATCAAAGTTTCAGTGCAAACACCGAATTTCAAGGAGAAAGTGGTAAGAATAATAGAACAATTGCACAATATTTTTTACAGAATGATGAAAAACATTCAGATGCCGCACAATGACGGTGCCTGAGGGGGGAGGAAGAGGAGTGCGTGCTTGGCGCATCCTTGCCGGTAGATCAGTCAGGTCCATTTCTTGATGGGTGAGTAGAAGGGAAAGACATTACTTTCCTATTGGATACTGGTGCTACCAGGTCTACTGTGAGAACAGCAGACATCCCAAACCTACCGCTCTCGGGAGAAACAATCCAAGTTGTAGGCATATCTAACCAACAGATTAAAACCCCAATCACAAAACCAATGGAGGTGCACATTGGGAACTTCAAAGAAATGCATCGATTTGTAGTTTGCGATTCCAGTCCAGTAAATCTGTTGGGAAGAGATCTTTTGTGCAAGATGAATTGCACAATCTATTGTACACCGGATGGTGTTGCTTTCCAAACCCCCGATGAGGACGTTGTTTATAAGATGATGTTGGCCAAGCAGGAAACGGAAGTAGATGAAATGTTTTCATTAATAACCGAGAATGAATTGCCAGAAGAGTTAAGAACAACAGTCAATCCAGAAGTGTGGGATTTTACAGGAAAAGACATTGGGCTAATGACAAATATAGACCCAGTTAAATTGACAGTGAAAGAAGGTGCAGTGTATCCAAATACCCGACAGTACAAAATGAGTCCAGAAGTAAAAGCAGGAATTATTCCAGAAATTGAACGAATGGTTAAACAAGGTATTTTAAAAGAGGTGATGGGTAGTCCCTGTAATTCGCCAATAATGGGACTGAAAAAGCCTAGCGGAAAGTACAGAATAATGCAAGACCTACAGAAAATAAATAAAATTGTAATTCCCTGTTGTCCAATTGTGCCAAATCCAGCAGTGATCCTTTATCAGATACCTTGGAATGCAGGATGGTTTACAGTAATTGATTTATGTCAAGCTTTCTTTTCAATTCCTTTGCACCCAGACAGCCAGTATCTTTTTACGTTTAAGTTTGAGGATCGCATTTACCCATGGTGTCGAGTTCCTCAATGGTACACAGAGAGTCCTTCAATTTTTAATCAGATTTTGAAAAAGTGGCTAGAGTCATTGATTATGCCTGGAAATTCTGTTCTGGTTCAGTACATTGATGACCTATTGGTGGCATCAAAAACACAAGAAGATTGTGTCACAGATACAATTGCATTACTGAACCATTTGGCTGAAGGAGGACACAAGGTGTCTCCAGAAAAGTTACAGTTCTGTCGACAAGAAGTAAGATATTTAGGGCATAAAATAGAAAGAGGAGTTAGAAAAGTGACACCGGAAAGAATAAAAATAATAAAAGAAATTCAATTACCACAAACTCAGAGGGAAATGAGAATGTTTCTAGGAGTGGTTGGATACTGTAGGCAATGGATTAATGGTTTTTCTATGTTAGCGAAACCATTAATACAGATAATCCGGAAACGAGCAAAAGATCCAATTGATTGGAATGATGACTGCATAGAAGCATTTGTGAAATTGCAAAATTGTTTGTGTGAGGCTCCTGCTTTGGGCATGCCTGACTATTCAAAGGACTTTGCTTTGTTTTGCTGTGAAAGAGAGAATTGTGCACTTTCAGTCTTAACACAGTGAAATGGATTGAGTCGACGACCAGTGGCATATTTTTCAGCTACATTAGACCCAGTGGCTTCAGCATTGCCTGGCTGCTTAAAGGCAGTAGCTGCTACTTGCATGAGTCTGGAGCAGAGTAAGTCAATAGTGATGGGACATCCGGTAGAGGTTTTTGTTCCACACTCAGTTGAGATTCTTTTGACGAGAACAAGAACACAGCATCTCACCCCTAGTCGTTTAACAAAGTATGAAAGAGTGATTTTGGGAGCTGAGAATGTGACTGTGATAAGGAGTACGGTCATGAACACAGCCACTCTGTTGCCAGACCCCTGCGATGAGGAGGTGAAAGATGAAAGTGATCATGATTGCTTGGACGTGACTGAGTTATGCACGAAGCCCTGCCCGGACATAAAAGAGTCACCTTTGAAAGAGGCGGACCATGAGTTATTTGTAGACGGTTTCTGTCTTAGGACACAAAAAGGGGGACTAAGTGCTGCATATGCTGTTTGTAAAATTTCTGGGGTAATCGAAGCATCCTGTTTACCTTGGGTCAAGTCTGCACAAGTAGCTGAATTGGTTGCCTTAACAATGGCATGTAAAAAGTGGAAACATTGGAGAGTAACCATATTTACGGACAGCCAATATAGGTTCGGGGTTGTGCATGACTTTGGCCAGCTTTGGATGCAAAGGGGATTTCTGACTTCCTCAGGATCTCCTATAAGAAACAGCAAAAATGTGAAAGATTTGTTGGAAGCATTACAATTGCCAAAAGAGATAGCGTTGTAAAATGTGCGGCACATCGGTCAGGAAATGACTATGTGACTGCTGGCAATAATTATGCTGACCAAGTGGCCAAATACTGTGCTAAAAATGCAGTAGCCATAAACAGAAAAATTGAAACGGGTGAAACCAGATGCCAACTTATGTACTTCTCAGTACCAGAAACATGGGATGAGATTAGACAATTGCAGGAAGAAGTTGAGGAAAAGGAAAAAGAAATCTCGATAAAGGCAGCCTGTACAAAGAGACCACATGATGAGGTATGGGTGTATTTAGATGGAAGACCAGTCATGCCAGATTGTTTGCTTTCAAAAATGGCGAGAGTGTACCATGGAGCAACACACATAGGGAGAGATTCAATGATCAGACTATTCAGACAGTGTTGGTACAATCCGAAGTTCAGGGTAATCGCAGAGAGCCTTTGCCAAAGATGCTTAACCTGTCAACAGCAGAACCCAGGTAGAAAGACAGTGGTAAGCTGGGGAAAGATCGGAAAGGTAGAAGGACCCTTCACCAGATTACAGTTAGATTTTATTGAACTGCCCCCATGCAATGGATTGAAATACGTACTTGTCATAGAATGCCTTTTCTCAAGATGGGTGGAAGCCTATCCCACTCGAAGAAATGACAGCCTTACAGTTGCAAAATTGTTGTTGAGGGAGTTAGTGCCGCGATTTGGTTTTCCGGTCACTTTGGAATCAGATAGAGGCCCTCATTTTAATAATGAAATAATTCGATTGATCTATGCTGCGTTTAACATTGAACAAAAACTGCACTGTGCTTATCGTCCAGAGGCTTCTGGAGTTGTTGAGCAAATGAATGGCACAATCAAGTCAAGATTGGGAAAGGTGTGTGCATCCACAAAACTGAAATGGCCAGATGCATTACCTCTTGTATTGATGGGTCTCAGAAGCATTCCAGACAGAAAAACAGGAATGAGCCCACTTGAGGTTCTCATGGGAAGAGCTATGAGACAGGCATTTATTCCTGGAAATAAACTAATGAGTATAACTGATGATCTGGTATTGACTATTGCAAAGGATTGGCTGAAATGATGCGTTCTATCTCTCACCAGGTTGGAGAAGACGCAGTTGAAAGACAGCCAGACCAAGCGCATGATTTGAATCCTGGAAATTGGGAGCTGGTAAAGAAACACGCAAGAAAGTCGTGCCTAGCACCAAGGTGGGATGGACCACGGCAAGTCATACTAGTCACTACCACAGCAGTGAAGTGTGCAGGTCTGCCGAAATGGATTCATGCCAGCCATACCAGAAGAGTTCCGAGCCCATCAGATCAACAAGAGCCACCACTGACTGAGCAGGTTGAAGCGTCAGGAGTTGTAAACTGTGAAATTGAAGAATCTAGAGTGATAGATTCTGAAAGACAACCATATGACGAACAACCAAGTACAAGTCAGGAAGAATGGATACCAATGATAGAAATAAGTGATGATGTCATTGAAACCAGAAGAAGAACAGAACTGAAAAGACAGGAAAGTAGTCAGGAAGAGACAGGGGAAGAAGAACACACTCAGGTGAAAATTGAAAAAGACACAAACGAACCTGAGGAGGGAAAAATAGAAGAACACGTTCAGGCGGAAGAAGAAAGGTTTGAATTAAGACCTGAACAGGACCAGATAGAGTTAGAAGAACACGTTCAGGCAGAAGAAGAAAGGTTTGAAGTAAGACCTGAACAGAGTCAGATAGGATTAGAAAAACAAGCTCAGGAAGAAGTGGAACAAAATACGGTAGAACCTGAGCAGGAGGAAGCAAAAGAAGGTACAAGCACAAAAAACAGAGAAACAGAACAGATTGTGCCTAAAATAAATGAAATAAAAAGAACTTTACAAAGAGACAAAGAAGGTGAAAACGCAGTACAAGTCAAAAGAGTCAGGAAGGGAGATAATTGGCCAACTGGAGTAAAGAAACTAAAATATTATTTGAGAAAATCTGAAAAGAGACCGGAACAAGTAAACAAAGTCACAAGTCAAACAAGACCTAAACAAACCTTAGCAAAAATAACTTGAAGAAGTCCAAGATTGAGAAACTTAAACAGTAGATACAAGGCTCCTGAGTGGACATACGTTATACTCGAGGAATTTGAGTCCCTGGACCTGTCTGATGAAACAGAAGAGGTCTATATTGCACAAATTGATGAAAGCAAATTGAAACCTCCTTAAGAACAAAAAGGAAGGCTAAGACTAAAAAGGACGAGATAAGAGAAAATAAATTTTCTCAGGAATAAAATGGCAGACATTGAAGTTACCGGAAAACCAAAATGTGGGTTAAAAAGAAAGTGTTTTAGATTTTGTTTTTGTAGTATTTTATTAGCAGCATTAGGATGGTTATTCCTAACAGTAGGAGTACCTTTAATAATGAAAACAAGTGACAAGAATAATACAGATACTAATGTTAAGGTGGATAGGATAAGAGAAACTAAAATAGAAATAGGGGTAGAAGATGAAGCAAACTATCATAATGAATCAGACTATAATACGTCCTCTAATGTGTTTATTAAATTGTTATTTCAGTATGTTAGCACTATGGAGATTAACAATTGTTACGTGTGTATGAAGTTACCCTCATCAGTATCAGAAGGGATTACGTATCACCATATACCTTTAACTTATGGTGTGTCATGTAGTATTTTATCAAGTTTATTTTATGCTACAGGGAGACTTCAGTATTTTTATTCTAATTTAGATGTAGTATTTCCTGATTTACCTATTAGAAGAAATATGAATCCAGTAGCTAGTAGTAAAAACGCACAGTTTATGGGTGAATTTTTCTTAACAATGAGTTCAATAGATTTAGTTCAGGCACGTAAAGATAATCGAACATGTACATTAAGAAAAGAAGAAAAAGATTTTTTGAATTTAGTAGAAGAAAGGAGACAAGATTTATTGAGGAAAGCAATTACACAGAAAACCCATGTACATCCATGGGTTGGGAAGGAGGGAATCTATTCAAGTGGCAAGGCTCATGCTGCGATGTCCCTTGACTTTGTGAAAAGGGGAAAATTCTTCCTCCATAGATTAAAGACAGATTATAACAATAATTACATTGGTTCCAGTGAATGTGAACACAACTTCCTAATTTTAGGAGGATGGGGACTAAAAGGGGGAACTGATCCTGTGTTTCCAGGAGTGTATGTGGGAATAATGCCTATTATAAGTTACCTGAAAGATGGTGCGGGAGCTGTTATTTTGGAATAGTTTTTCCAAAGATTTATCATGTGGATAAAATCTGTGGAACCAATGGAAATTCTAATGGACTAACACGTAGAAAAAGAGCTCGTTTTTCTGAAATTGTAGGAGACATTTTTAGTGCACTGATACCCTCAGTTGGAGTCATTCTAAATTCACAGAAAATTTGTAAGTTATCAACCATAGTTGATCGTCTTTCTACAGATACTGCAGGAGGATTCTTAATGATTAACACAGAAATGGTTGCAATCAGGTCTATGGTTTTACAGAACCGTCTTGCTCTTGACATATTATTGGCAAAAGAAGGTGGAGTTTGTGGCATGTTGAAAATTCAACATTGCTGCACTTATATTCCGGACAAGAGCGGAGAAATTAAAGGATATATCGAAAACATTACGAGAATGCATAAAGATTTGACCCAACTGGAGGTTGACAGTGTGTGGGGAAGATTAACAAAAAGTATAACATCAATAGGGAAATGGTTTACTAACTTTGGGAAAAGTTTCTTAGGCCAAATAATAATACCATTTGTCATGACAATAACAGTAGTGGTGTTAATAATAATTACATATAAATGTTGTAGAAGAGGTACGAAAGAAAAGGTGCACTTGGAAAGAAAAGGAAAGGGACAGAAACGAAAGAGAAAATATGATGAAATACAGCTGGAGGAAATGAAAGGCAGATTATATAAGAAAATAAGGGATTTAGGGGCATATTATCAACAGCGATAATTATCGCTAAGCGCGCTTAGCGTGATTTTAATTATCGCCGGCTATCGCTGGATTACATCGCGAGATAGCGCGTTATTATCAACGCTTATCTCCAATGCGATAAAAAATCCAGCGATAGCGGCGAAATGCGTGAATATCGCTGGGTTTCCACAGCGATAGGGAAATCCTTGATAATAGGGCAGGGTGGACTTATCTTGACAATCCACCTCCCATAGGATAATATAGCTAAGTCAGTTTTAAATCAGGCGTTCTGATACCAGCGATAATCACGGTTAGCGCTACTTTTATTATCGCTACGCGGGTTCGCGACTGGATTGATAATAGGGGGAAGTTGTGTTAGCGACAGTTTTCATGTTATTTTAGTAAGGAACACCTACTTTGCATGTCATTAGCGATAAATATCGCTGACATGCAAAGCGGCAGGATAACCGGCAGCTATCTCAAGGAAACAAGCGCTAACGCATGTTAGCGAGTCCTTGGTGATAGTGCGAAAGAAATATCGCCGCTTTTCCGGCGATATGTGCCGGAAAAGCGGCGATACTTTCCTTGATAATATGCCCCTTAGAAGGAAATGAATTGACTAATGAAAAATTGAGAGCAGAAATAGAGAAAAACTGAGAAGTGCTAAAGTTGGTATCTGGGATGGGATGGGTAATTTTGTGATGGCTTAAGATGCCATCAGAGAGGGGATTGATGGAGCAAGGACTCGTAAATGAGACTTGTTCGGAAGCAATACTCTCATTTAAACTCACTAACGAATTACTAACAACGTGTTTTGTGAATAATAATACGCATTTCCTTTACATGCGGGAGAAAATGAAGCTTGCCTATGTGTTTACTAACTCCAATAACATAAACGAAGGACTAAGATGCATTTTAACACGGCATCTTTACTGCGCATGTGTCTACTGCATCTACGTAGTATGACGTACTAACGCTTGGAGGGAAATTCTGGCGCCTGCGCAAAGAACCATAAAATGGCCGCTTGAAAACTCACTTGCATGGCACCTGCTTGCTGAAATTAGAAAATAAGTTTTATACTAACGCAAATGCAGAAAGGGAAATAATAAATGGAATGGGTTAGAGTAGAGGTTGGTGGTATACAGTGAAATCATTTATTTTTAAGAATAACATTTTTCCTTTTGACTTTATTATTAGTGCGTATTGGGGCCTGTCAAATTTGTCTGAGTTGAGCAGACTGACGTTGCGCGAGGCATGCGCCCTGGCGAGAAACTACGAAAGATGACTAAGGACTTGTCACACGTCCAAGGCCAGCGAAGATGTGCCCTGGGAACATGAGGGTGAAGAGTTCATAGGAAGGAACTTTATTCAAGAGATCGCAACATTTGTATTAATAAAGTTTAAAGATGTATGGGAAAGGAAGTGGGGAATAAAGTTTGAGGGGAGGAGTTTTGAAACAATGGTTTAAAGAAATAAGTGAAATGTAAGTATGGTGTGATGATCATCCCCCCCTCGCCTGTCCAATCGGAATTAGTATTTTGTAGAATAGAAACATTAATGGGTGGTACCTGCTTATGGAAGGGTATAATTGAGGTAGTTCTACTTAGTTACGTAGAACTGGGTGTGCTGAGGTGATGCAGAGCTCGAGATGCTGTTGGTGCTGGGGGTGGTGCTGAAGCTGTGAGACGCTGATGAAGAAAATCGAATGCAGAACCATCTACTTAACTTAATTGGGTTAGAAAGAAGATCGCGGAAGAACCACGAGGAGGAAGAGAGTGTCAGAGAGGGGTGCGACGCAGTTGTCGGTATCTAGAGAGGTGAAGTATCCTGTCCTTATTCCTGTCCTGAAGTCTTTGTCTCCTGATTTGTCCCGGGGACCCTTACCAGCCCTTTGGCCAGGGGGTTGGACTTCACACCATACTTGGTAATTATAAATTAATCGTCTTGATAAATGCTCTTCTCTCTCTATCCTCTTCTTTCTGAGCATAATTGTTGTGTGGATCTGAATTGTTATATCTATTGAAATTTTCGATTGAATTGGCACTCTTGCGAATGAGGGTGTTTGTACTGAAACTTTTGAGATGGTTCACAAACAACTAATTTAGATAAAGATTTTAAAACTTCCCGAGTCTGATTATTTTATTTAATCAAGAAATGTTTAATCAAGTTATGTTAATTATCACCATCAATTAGTTCCACCTAATGGTCCATTGACCAGAGGAAAGAACTATTTGATCAGTGAAAGGTTTAGTTAGAGAAGAAATAACTAGATCTTGAGGTATGAAAATCATAAAACTAAAAAGTTCCAGCGGTCTACTTGGTGTTTAGTGCAGGTGAGTTATATGGGCCCAGGTGAGTATATGGTAGTGGAGTATCTGTTGCTAGTACGCTGCTGGATCAACCCTGTATAGCAATATCTTAGTTCAACTTCCTTATCACATTAGCTGAAGTAAATAGCATCTTGTTCAATATTGAGGGAGGATAGTATACATAGTCAGTCATTAAAGTCCATAAAAAGTTTCTGCTGTGGATTAGGATAATTCATAGAAAGGTGTGCAGTTCTGTGTCCACATTGAGGCCCCATGGGTCATCTGTCCCGATAATAATAATCCATGTGGATTCTACTTTTCTCAAACTGAGTTCACGATTGCCATCTCTGATTTTCACTGGAATGTGTTCAATACCAAAGAAGGAGAGATTGCTAAGATCCCCTCCATGGTTCTTCCAGATGTGCCTGGCCATAGCGTATGTATAGTCCCTGTTGGTAACAGCTTTTAGATGTTGCAGGATGCATAATTTCAATTTATTGCTGGTAGTGCCAATATAGCGTTTCCCACATTTACACTATAGGAAATACACCACATGAGTTGTCTCACATAGGATCCTCTCTCTGATTGCTTTTTTCTCCCCGCTGAAGGTTGTTACATCTTTACAATTCTGTCCATACTGACAAGCCTTGCATTTCTGGCACTTGAAAAGACCCTTTGTTCTGAGCCAGTCAAATTCCCCTTCTCCTTGCCCAGTTCCCTCAAAGTAACTCTGTGTCAGTAAATTAGCTAAGGATGATGCTTTTCTGTATGGTATGTATGTTATATTCGAGTGATCCGTGGTGCCTTCTCTCAAATATTCATCCTTCCTTAGTAATCTTCCAATGATTTTGCAATGTGTCCCTTATGATTCCACTTAATGTATTGAATTGTGTAATGAATCTGAGGCTGACTTGATCTTTCTCCATGTTGTCCTCCAAATTCTTTGGGTGCAATAGAAGTTCCCTGTTCTTTTTCATCGCTCTGAGCTTGGCATTCTCTAATACCGCTCCCGGATATCCTCGTCTCAAAAATCTAGCAGCCATCTGATCTATCTTTTTTAAAAATTTAGGGGGTTATTAGGATGGTCCCGGTTTACCCTAGGATGGCTCACGTCCGCCATCCAAATGACCCCCTTAGATTCTTCTGAGCAGTTCCTGTGAGCCCGCAGGAACTCGCTATTGGGTACACTCCACTTGAGGCATTTGGGATGAGCACTATTTGCCGCAAGAATGTCATTGCAGGCCGTTGGTTTCCGAAATAAAGTGGTACAGATTTTGTCATTCTGAATATATACATGGATATCCAAATACTCAATTTCTAGTTTGCTCATTGTATAAGTAAAGTTTGATTGGAGAGGATTCCTATTAAGAGATTTTAAGAAAGACTCTAATTTATCCATGGATGCTTCCCAAATTAAAAATAAACCATCAATGTAGCCTACCCTCAGTACCACTTTTTCCATTGTTTGTCTGTTTTCTTCCGTCCAAATGTATTCTGCTTCCCAAAAGCCCATGGTCAGATTGGCATAAGTTGGTGCAACAGATGTTCCCTTGGACTTTCCCCTGTTTTGCTTGTAAAACGTCTTGTCAAAGACAAAAACATTATTCGTCAGACAGAACTGCATCATGTTAAGCAGCATCTTTGTGTGTTGTAACAAGTTCAAGGAACACGTCCTCAAGAAGAATTCGCTTGCCCTTATCCCATCCTCATGTCGAATGGAGGTATATAGTGAGACCACGTCTATTGTGACCATCACATATTCTTCTTTCCAAGGTATGCCCCCGATTCGATTGAGGAAGTCCATTGTATCACGGATATGAGAGGGCAGATTTTCAATGAATGGAAATAAAAACAATTGGACGGCCAGGGGGATTATCCAGGCTCTTGTGGACTTTTGGGAGTACATATATTGTGGGTGTAATCGGATATGTTGTTAAGAGATATCCAAATTCCTCCTCATCAAGGAGTTCTTGTCTGTGCCAGTCATTCAGCAATTTGTGATATTGTATGGTTATCTGTGGAGTTAGATCCTCCTTGAGTTTAATACAACATCTGGAGTCACTCAGCTGTCTCCTAATTTCCTGGCAATATTATTGGCAGTCCATTAACACAATATTACCCCCCCCTTGTCTGAGGGTTTGATGATGATATTAGCGTCACCTTGAAGATCTCTTAGAGCCCACCAGTCTTTGCTTGTCATATTTTTTTTTTTTTATTTCATATTTTTTCTCTTTCAGGTAGATGTCCCAAAGATCTGTGCTCATAAGTTCGTGAAAAATGTCTACCTTATTGCCAGGTGGAAGTTGGGGACAAAATCTAGAGCGCTGCTGACACTGACTACTCATTGAGTTGGTGGTTTCTATACTCATCCCATCACAGAGTTCTTCATTAGTTGCATTCTCAATTAGGAATGAGTTCTCTTCTGAATTCTCATTTTCCAGGCTATGCAGAGTTCGCAAAGCTGTTATGTCATTTATTGTGAGTGGTGTAAAAATTTGAGATTCTGGGGTTCCATAAGTTTTGGAATTTGATTTGTAAAATGCATTTTTATTTGTAGTTTTCGACAGAATTTTTAGAGGTCAGCCCTGGTTGAGGCCAAATCCATCCCATTAGATGGGCAGAAGGTCAATCCTTTGTTGAGCAAGTTAAGATGTTTTTGATTCAATTGTTTGGATTATAAATTGATGACCAATTGATCCTTAGCCCTTTCATCCACAGTTACATCTAATATTTTCATTTTTTCACATCTTTTGCTTTTGTATTTTTGCCTTTTGTGGCTCCGTCTAGTTCTTTTTGTACTTTTTGTTGTGGTTCCTCTTTTGTTTGTGATCCACGTCCTCTCCCTCTTGTTGTCATTCGAGGAAGCCGCATCTCCCCTGGAAAATCCATCCTTACTCGGCTGTTGGTGGGCCCCTCGTCCCCCGATTTTACTTCTGAGCTTTCAGCACTTGATAGTTTCACCTGTTCCTGCTCTCGGATCGGGTCCATAGTTTGTTTATTGAAATTGACATCATAGCGCCGAGCAAATGTATACACCCTCTCGGTGGCATAGTCCACCTTGTCTCGTTGAACCTTTCTGAGTTTTTTGGTCTGTATCTCCTTTTCATGCTTCTCTAGTCTTTTTTCCAGCTCCTCAAATGGTTTTGCCCCTTCCGCAGATTCCTTGAATTTATCAAGTAATTTCTCCAATTCTGTGGCTTTCTCTGTTGCTTGTTTAAGCCTGTGTTCTGCATGAATTATGAGGGTGTTAATCAATTTCATAGAACATTCGGTCGTATCCAGTTGCCATTGCAATAGTAGATCCGAGTCTAAATCACTCAATGTCGGGAGGACAAAAATTCTCAATCCCCTGGGGATGCGTTTGCAATCCACATATTTGCTTAACATGGCGCCTTCCCACCATTTATTTATTTCCATGATCCTGGCCTGTTCCAAGTCTCTCATTAGCTGTTGAGGTAGTCTCCCAACTCCCTGGCTTGAAGGGCGTATGTCAGTATGAATATTTGTTAGCTCTCCCTCTTTTACTACATCTGTCAGCCATTATGAAATATTCAATTTCTGATTTATGTCCTTAATTCTGTAAGATACTCCTTGTGGACAAAATTCCTTGTGTGCAATAATCCTGAATGCACTTAAAGTGTGAAAAAATCACTATTCCAGATTGTACCACGGCATGGGCACTCCCTGAGACAATCATCTTGGCAGTAGCATGAGGTACTTTGAACTGATCTGGCGGCAGTAAACGGAGGAATGGACTGTTTTGCTTTGGGAGTGCCCATGCCGTGGTACAATCTGGAATAGCGGTATTTGCCATCTAGACTGTTTGAGTATTGACACTCTCACTCCCGGAGCATTTCCCAAGAGGTTTCCCGTAATAACAACGGAGGGAGAATGTGATTGGTACAGGATAGACCTATCCCTTCCCTCCCTTTATCTGCTGCGCCCAATGGGAATCTATCTACTAGTTTAAAAGCACAATCATGCATATGCTGTTTACTGTTTGATTTAAAGCGAGCAGAAGAAGGCAGAACGCCGAAACGCGTCCTCGCTGATTAAAGAGTGGAACTTACCCCGTGAGTGCAGCGTTTTCTTAGGAGCTTTAATATATATATATATATATCTACTGGCAGTCGTCAGTAGATAGTTATAGTTAGGACCTATTTTCCATAGGAAATCCGCAACATTCTATTTGAAATAACTCTTGCGCCGGTTGACGAATCTTCGCGAAAGCTTCCAACTTGTTGGGGCGCTCCGCTCCTACCCTGAAAGTCTCGGGTTGATTCGTCAAGCGGGGGCCGAGAAAAAAGGGGGGTCCCAAAACACGTTTTCCCCATTCATTTTTCCATAGGATCCTTTCTTCGCAGCTACAGCCCGAACTGCTGAACGGAATTACACCAAATTTGGCAAAGAGGTAGCCCTTGGTTCAGTGTCGTGCCTTTTGCTTAAATGGTGTAAATCCGTTCAGTAGTTTCTGACAAAATCACAAGTAAAATCACATATATATCTATGGCCGCGTGGGATCCGCGCACCCTGAGTGCACCCTGCGTGCACCGTCCCGATCACGAGCTGCATGGTAATTGGCTGTCAAGTGGCTGTCAACACTCCAAATCAGGAAGTGTTGGCAGCCATTTTGTCCCTCGGTAGAACAGAGGGACAGAAACAAGTGCGCAAAGCGCAAAAGGGGGCAGGGTAGAAACACCCTGACCCCCTAGGTCTGCTCAGGGGTCCCACAAGGACCCCTGGGCAGAAAAAGCATTTAAAAAAAAATCGGTGGGATGCGCTTAGGGTGCGCGAATCCAGCCGAAAAAAAACAAACGAAGAGCGGTCTCCCGCGCTTCGTTGTTAATTGGCCCCCGGGTGGGCCAAGTCCCGGGGGCATGCGGGGGTTTATGATTTTAATGAATGGGGGCCTCTAAGGCCCCCCCATGCCCCGGGGACCGCCACCCCCCAGGGCTTTAAAAACAAATGGTGCGGGAGGGCTCTCTGGCCCTCCCGCAGCCCCGGGGACCGCCACCCCCGGGGCTTCTTTTTTTATTTTATCAGTTCCTGTGTGGGGGCTCCAGCCCCCACACGCCCCAGGGACCGCCACCTCCCCGGGGCACTAAAGATTTAAATATGGGGGTCCGTTACGGACCCCCAGAGCCCCGGGGACCACCACCTCCCCGGGGCTGTGCACAGATGGGAGGGGGGCCGCGCGGCCCCCCTCCTGGAGCCCTGGGGACCACCACCCCCCAGGGCTGGCTCCTGTAGTGTCCCGGGGTGCCTACCCCCGGGACACTGCTGTTTGCAATGGCAGGACGGGAGCCTCGCGGCTCCCGCCCTGTCATTGCAAACTGCTTTGAATTTTGGAAGCGAGAGCAGGGAAACCTGCTCTCGCTTCCAAAATTCAAAGCAGATTGCTTTTCCACATGGGGAGCTGCATCTTAGCAGCTCCCCATGTGGAAAAGCAATGCCGGCTCCCGAGGGACGCGGGGAGCCAGCGGGACTGTGGGGGAATTGGGGACCCCCCACAGTCCCCAACGGAGAGGGCCAGCCCCGGGGGATGGGGTCCCCGGGGCTACAAGTGGCCCAGGAGGGGGACCACGTGGCCCCCCTCCCCAAAAATAATAAAAAATAAAAAGATAAAAAGTCCGGCCTCGGGGGATGGTGTCCCCGGGGCCTAAGGAGGCCTTAGGAGGGGGCCACGCAGCCCCCCTCCATGAAAAAAAATAAAAAAAATATAAGGTGGCAATGACCCGGGGGATGGGGTCCCCAGGTCGAAATTGGCCGCGGGAGGGGGGCCCACGCGGTCCCCTTCCCGTTCCTTTTTTAAAAAATAAATAAAAGGGGGTCAGGCCCTGGGGCATGGGGTCCCCAGGGCCCAAAATAATTACAAATAAGGGGGGCACACAGGCCCCTTTTAAAAAAAAAATCTAAAAAAAAAATCCGGCATCGCGCCGGAGGCCACGCCCCTCCTTCTCAGCACTCTGCAAACGCGCCCCTGGCGCGTTTGCAGAGGGGAACGAATTCCCTTGAATACTGGGGGTCCCTGGGGCCAACTAGCCCACCAGGAACCTCCAGTATGCGCCAGGGGCTGCGTTGCAGAGAGGTGTTCTGAGGCCACGCCCCTATTTACACCTCTCTGCAACGCAGCTCTGTGGCACTTAATGGAGGTAGCTGGTGGGCTAGTTGCACCCCAGGGACCCTCAGGATTCAAGGGGAGTTAATCCCCCGACTCAAAACACGCCACGGGAGCGTTTGCACAGTGGTGAAGGGAGGGGGCGGGGCCTGAGGTGACATGTGTGCAAACAGGCCCAGTGGCGCGTTTTAAGATGGGGAATTAAATCCCCTTCAATCCTGAGGGTCCCTGGGGGCCAACTAGCCCACCAGGTACCTCCAGTAAGCGCCACGGAGCTGCGTTGCAGAGTGTTGTAAAAAAGGGCATGGCCTCTGAACACCTCTCTGCAATGCAGCTGTCTGGGGCATACTAGAGGTATCTGGTGGGCTAGTTAGCCCCTAGGGACCCTCGGGATTGAGGAGGAATTAATTCTCCAACTTAAAACGCGCCACAGGGCGTGTTTGCAGACATGTCACCTCAGGCACCACCCCCTTCCTTCACCATTGTGCAAATATTCCTCTAAAATCCGCCGAACTACGAATTCCGATTTACTCACCTGTTATCAGGAGAGAACCCAGTGCTGCATCTTTTAGCCCAGCACTGATCCTGAAAAGTAATTTTAACCGTACTTACCAGTAACTTGAATTTCCTTCCATAGGCTAACATTGACTAGTTTCACTTGGAAATTCTTCTAAGTGTGGAGTTTTGGAACTTTATAATATTCCTCTAAAATCAGCCGAAATACGAATTCCGATTTACTCACCTGTTATCAGGAGAGAACCCAGTTCTGCATCTTTTAGCCCAGCACTGACCCTGAAAAGTAATTCTAATCGTACTTACCAGTAACTTGAATTTCCTTCCATAGGCTAACATTGACTGGTTTCACTTGGAAATTCTTCTAAGTGTGGAGTTTTGGAACTTTATAATATTCCTCTAAAATCAGCCGAAATACGAATTCCGATTTACTCACCTGTTATCAGGAGAGACCTCAGTGCTGCATCTTTCAGCCCAGTACTGATCCTGAAAAGTAATTTTAACCGTACTTACCAGTAACTTGAATTTCCTTCCATAGGATATCATTGCCTGCTTTTTGCTGAAAAAGTTTGTGTCGATTTTTGAAACATACAAATATTCCTCTAAAATCAGCAGAACTACGAATTCCGATTTACTCACCTGTTATCAGGAGAGACCTCAGTGCTGCATCTTTGAGCCCAGTACTGATCCTGAAAAGTAATTCTAACCGTACTTACCAGTAACTTGAATTTCCTTCCATAGGCTAACATTGACTGGTTTCACTTGGAAATTCTTCTAAGTGTGGAGTTTTGGAACTTTATAATATTCCTCTAAAATCAACCGAACTACGAATTCCGATTTACTCACCTGTTATCAGGAGAGAACCTAGTGCTGCATCTTTTAGCCCAGCACTGACTCTGAAAAGTAATTCTAACCGTACTTACCAGTAACTTATATTTCCTTCCTTAGGAATCCATTGTCTGGTTTTCAGCAGAAAAGTTTCAAAGTGTCGATTTTCACAAACTACAAATATTCCTTAAAAATCGCCTGTATGACTTAAACGCATTCTTTCAACTGTTTACAGGAGATGCACCAGTGCTGGATCCAGGATCCGACACCGAGTAAGAAAAAGTAACGATAGCACTACTTACCTGCTAAGTGAATTTCCTCCCATAGGATAACATTCGTGATTCTATGTGAAAAAGTTTCAAGTGTCAACTTTTAAAATACAATAATATTCCTTAAAAATCACTACTGTAACCAAAACACTTTTACTCAACTGTTTACAGGAGATGTCCCAGGACTGAATCTAGGATCCAGTCCTGTGGTTAGAAAAGTAATCCATAAAGTAACTAATTGCATTTAACTAGAAATTCACATTGAGCTCAATGTTGCATTGTGTTTGAAATTGTGTTGCCCATTGCAACAACTGTAACTACTGTACTTAAAACTCTATTGCCTATTTGCAAAGTATTTAAACTAAAGTAATTCATTCAGAGAAAGTATATTTTGTAATGTAATGTATAATGTAATTACAATGTAATTTAAAAAATAAAATATGTAAAAATAAATAGTTTAAAAAATGTAGTAAATCAGTATCAAAAAAATAAATATAACAATTAATACATTTAAAAATTGTCATTTACAAAACCTTTGAAATTCACTGAAAAAAACCATAGGTTTCAGACATGTTATAGTTAGGAATTAGCATTTAAAAAACCTTTGAAATTCACTGAAAAAACCATAGGTCTCAGGCACGTAATAGTTAGAAATTAGCATTTAAAAAACCTTACAAATTCACTGAAAAAACCATAGGTTTTAGGGACAGTTATGGTTAGTTGGACATTGCACTCGTACAAAACCCGTGAAATTCCCCCGTTATAGTTAGTTCAGCTAACTATAACTCGCGCCCCGCAATGCACTGCTGATGACGTCACATATTACATCACTCATGACATGGTCAGTGACATCACTGATGACATCACTGATGACATCTCAAATGACATCACTGATGACATCATCCACATGATAATCTGATGCACCTCCTCACACCCTAATATAACCTTTGATACACCCACTCTAAATTACAGACTGCCATTCGCAAAACCATAGACACTCCAACACCAATAACTACATACCCACTCACTGATTCTTAGGTCTACACACACATCCACTCACTCACCCATACAGTCACTCATACTTACGGTCACTGAGTACAGGACTATCATATGCACTCAAACTCCTATATAGACACTCAAACACCGCCACTCATCCATAGAGGTACTCACACACCTAGTCAGTCATGCAAATAATTAAACACACTGCCATTTACTTACCTATACAGTTATACACACACCAGCTCACTTACTCATACAAATACTAGCACATTCTTACGCTCTTATACAATCACTGATACAAGCACACACTCATCCATACAGCCACTATCACAATCACACACTCTCGCTTATATATGTAAATGTAAATCCGTTTTTGTAAGCGCAACTACTCACCCTTTACGGGTCTCAAGGCGCTGGGGGCCGTCGTGGAAATTAAGTGAGCTATTGCCCAGAGTCACATGGTGCTGAGCTGCGCTGACGACGGAGCCGGGGATCGAACAGTGAACCCTGTGCTCTGAAGTCAGCTGCCCTGGCCGGTGCACCACACCTCTCCTATAGCTATTTATATACTCCAACACATATATATACTCCAACACACATATATACTGCCTTTCACATATGTAGTTACTCACACATGTACCACTGGGACATACATTCACTCACTAACACACCCATACACACACTCACCCACCCATACAGTCCATCACAGATGCACTCTTGAAACCATGCACCCAGTGAATCACCCACTCACACATCTAAGCACAGAGTCACACACACCCCACCCACACAAACAGTCAGGCACCCATAAAGATACTCAGACAACCAATCAATAACTCATATAGACACTCATGTAGCTATTCACAAACCCATGCAGCCGCTTACACAGCAACAGACAGACGGATACAGACATTCACACAGTTTAGTCACTAATCCATGCATTCAGTAAGATACGTTTAATCACTCACTTATAGAGTCAGTCACGCACCTACTAAATCATCCATCCAGACACTTATACACCCACTCATTATTCAATACACCTTGGCATATATATTAAACATATTTAAACTTTATAGAAACACACAGTCACTGCATTATGTCATCAGTGATGTCATTTGAGATGTCATCAGTGATGTCATCAGTGATGTCACTGACCATGTCATGAGTGATGTAATATGTGACATCATCAGCAGTGCATTGCGGGGGCGTGAGTTATAGTTAGCTGAACTAACTATAACGGGGGAATTTCACGGGTTTTGTACGAGTGCAATGTCCAACTAACCATAACTGTCCCTAAAACCTATGGTTTTTTCAGTGAATATATATATATATATATATAAATATAAATATATATAAACAAACTAACTGAGTGGTAACGAGGAGGAGAAAATACAAATTGTTTGACTCCATGGCATATGACTATTGAAAGAAAAAAAGATACATTTCAATATGTACTTTGCGGTTAAAAAGTTCATTTAAAAAAAATATATAATCAAAGCAAGGTAATGAATTTATAATCATTGTCAGATCAACACAACAATCCTGCAATAACGATTTGAATCACATCTGTGGTATAGTCTGTCTTCCACTGCGGTGGTTGTAGCGGACCATGTGATCGGAAGCTTGTATTTTAAATGTTGTCAATGTGACAAACGCTTGTTTGTGTGAACAAGCCTGCGGAGGCAGGCGAAACGCGTCACCGAATGAATAAAAGTACTGAAAGCTTTTAAAATTGAGTATGAGTCCTTGTGTTGGCGTCCGAGTTCTGGAAGGAATACGGAGATTGTGTTGGTGTTAAAGCCGCGGTGCTGGAGTGCGGCAGCAGCTGACACACCCTCGTTCAGGCGCTTTCTGGAGTCTGGCAAGCGAGGAAGGAGATATGCGGTGCATAACTGGAAGCCCCCCGTGACATTGGAATAATTGGGAGAAATTACCGCGAGTAACGCACGAGCCGGTAGCAGTGGGTCGGAGGATGCCTGCAGTCGGGTGAGTTCTTTACTCTGTATGGTTATCCCTCATTACCAACATACGGGGAGAGGTAGCCGGGAGGGTTACCCGGTGGGACTCGATAAACTCTGAGAAAATATATCAGCTTACAGAAAGAAGTAATTACTGGTAAAATAAGCATTAGAGGAGAAAGTAAACAGCCATTATGGACACGTGGCATTAAGAACGAGAGGAGGCAGTGAACTCCATGTTCGATGACAATGTGACGATAACAGAAAGCCGCAATGAAACCCCACAGGCTGCCACCAATGAAGTAAATGTGCAACAACTAATGCGGAAATTGGAGAAGTTAAAACGAGGTGAAATCTCCAAATGGTGGGAGGTAAAATCTCTTGAAAGATACATAGAAGTGGGGAGAGTTCCTCGAGGGTTGAGAATCCTAGTGGCTCCCACGTTCGAAGACTCAGACCCAGAAATGCTAAAAGAGTGGGCTGCCAATAATGCGGATTCCTCAGGAAATATGATGAGGATACTGATCAAGTATGCGCTTAAGGATAGAGACAAAATATTGGAAGAAATTAAAAGTGTGGAAATTAAATTGTCTCAAAAAATGAAATCTGAAAATCTGGCAAAATTTGAAACTGAGTTACAAACGAAATTAAAGAAACACGAGCAAACTATAAGAGAGAGAAAGGCAACCAAATTCCAGAGGGACAGATTAGATTATCAACGAGGGCAAATATATAATTTTGCGTGAAGATTTGATAGTATTAGAAGACAAAAACTCTCTGGAAATGCAATAACAGCAAAAAGACAAGGAACCCGAAATGCAGAAAATGAAAGTGCTTCAGAAAGAAGCTCACAAATGAGCTCTGATGTGGAGGCGGCGTCTGAAGAAGAAGGTGGCAGCTCTTCGAAAATCACTGAAATTACCCCGACCGTGGTCGAAGAGTATCTTTTTTCAGGTATAGATCGGATCAGAACAACAGAAAAAGCCGCAATACCAACAAAAAAGAAAAAAACAGCAAGGAAACGTAAAGCCAGACGGGGAGGGAATGGAACTCCGATCTGGAACAAAGACCAAGGAGGGTTACAGACGGAAATGAATCATGACCCAGCCACAGTAATTAACTTAACAACCATGGAGCTATCAAAGGAAGATAATGATGTATTAGCATTAGGTTTGTCATATTGTAAGAGGACCAATTTTGACTACAGCCAGACTCGTGTGGACTTTTTCAAGTTTGTACGCAAGTTAAAATTAAAGAAGTATTTTTTTCAGAGAAGTCAATATGGAAACATGCAGGACATTCCAGAAGAATCTTGTCATCTGCAGGTAGGGGATTTAAATATCCTGCATGAACTGAATGACTTGCAGAGAGAATGTGAAGGAATACTACCAATTGGGACACAACGAAGGACAGCAGGAACCATGGGACTTGATATATATAAAGGTGTAATAACGAACTTTAAACCAGTGTCCACCTTTGTACCAAATACACCAAAAGATTTGGCTGATTATTTCTCTGAGGCTGTAATTAAAGATCTGAAAGATTTAGCATTGTCATCTAGAAATGATTTTGAGAAAGGGAGCAGCCTTCAGGATAGAAAGTACAACCAGGTTATAGAAAAAGTTAAAAAGAATAAGGACATAGTAATACGTGAATCGAACAAAGGGGGCAATGTGGTCCTTTGGCTACTAACAATGTATGACTTAGAAGCAAAAAAACAACTACAAGATAAGGAATGCTATATAAAGGTCCCACATAGTAACCTCTCAGAGGTAAAAAATAAATTTCACAAGGACCTCACACGCTGGAGGGGACTTGGTTTATTATCCCAAGATGAGTATTTGTATCTAAAAATCGACAAACCAGTAACGCCGATTTTATACTTGATCCCCAAGATTCATAAACTTAAGGAAACCCCCCGGGAGACCTAGAATTTCCGCTATAGGGAGTCTTTTTGAAAGGACTTCCAGATATCTGGACTATTTCCTGCAGGAATTTGTTAGAGAACTCCCAGCATCTATTCAGGACACCCGAGACTTTTTAAGCAAATTGGAGAATCTAGTTTGGAAAGAAACTTATTTGCTAATTACGCTCGATGCAACATCACTGTACACGAGCATAGAACATGAGGCAGGATTGAACGCTATGTGCCACTTTTTGAACATGATACACATTTCATTACATCAACACTCCACAATGTTAATTGAAATGGGCAGACTATGTCTAGAGAATAACTGTTTCATGTATGGGAATGAAACCTACAGACAGGTCTGCGGGACAGCCATGGGCACCTGCTTCGCCCCCAGCTATGCTAATTTGCATATGGGCTGGTGGGAGGAGCAGGTGCTCAGGGTGGAGTATGCCAGGGAATGGAAGGATAATGTGGTGCTTTGGAAGAGGTTTATAGATGACCTTTTTGTGGTCTGGGAAGGATTGGTTGAATCTGCCGAATGTTTCGTGAGACAACTCAATGACAATACCTTGAATTTAAATTTTACAGACACAATCAGCAGTTCCAAGGTAACATTCCTAGACCTTGAGGTATAAGTGAAGAATTCTGTAATACATACACAAACCTTCAGGAAAATAACAGCAGGTAATTCAATCCTGCATGCGAATAGCCACTATCCAACAAAACTTAAAATGAGCATCCCTTATGCTGAGCATCTTCGGATGAAAAGGAACTGTAGTGAGAGACTAGCACTGGAGGATGCTCAAACTAGTCTCACCAGAAGGTTTGAGGCCAGGGGCTATAAGAGTAATGTTCTAGAACAAGCATTGAAAAAGGTTGGAAGTATTGAGAGAAATGAACTTCTTAAACCTAAAGAGAGGAAGGAAGAAATAAAAAGAAAGATAATGAGGAAATAAGACTAATCACAGGGTACAGTGCCTACCACACAAGGGTGAGAGACTGTGTGAGTAGGCACTGGCACCTGATTAGGAGTGACCCACTGCTGAGTACAATCGTAAAGCGTAGACCACAGGTAACTTTCAAAAGGGCAAAACACATGAGGCAAGAACTTGTAGACAGTAGTCCGGAAATACCAAAATCCATAAATTGGCTGAAGTGAAATCCTGGCTTTTACAAATGTCAAAAATGTAAAGTCTGCACAATTGATAAAAACACTAGGACAGTTTTGTCTCCTTTGATGACCAAACCGTGGAAAATTAGATGCTTTTTGAATTGTCGTAGTGACCATGTTGTGTACATTTTACAGTGCTCCTGTCCAAAGATATAAGTAGGGAGCACTATTCACATGGTCCACGTCCGCATACTTCAGCATATGCTTGCGGTTAAAAATAATGATAATACCTACCCTGTGGCCCGCCATATTAATGAGTTTCATAGAGGCAGACTGGAGGATCTAACCTTTTATGTGGTGGACCAGGTTCCAAAAATTAGAAGAGGGGGAAACAGGGAAAGAAAATTGCGGCAGCTGGAATCTAAATATATCATGTTATTCAATGCTAGAATCCCGTCTGGATTAAATACAGACGAGGACTTACATGTATATTTAGGCCAGTAAAAGTGTCCAGATCAGATAGCTTATTTTAAGTTACAAGCCACCACCGGAGAAAAGAGAAAGAATTGCTAAGAATGTTGGATGTGTTGATCTGTAGTACATATTATTGTAAATGAAACATGCACTTGCACTTTATATAGTGTTCTTAATGGGGTATAGAAGTCAATTGGTCAAAATTATGGTGATGCACTAGCACTTTATAAATCTATGTACCGTATAGATCATAGGTCTGCACTAGATATCATAAAAAGGATAAAAAGCACTTGCACTTTATCCCCCTTTTTATGAGTATTGATCGATTAGACAATATAATCTTTTTAGCAGTATCCTAAATGAACACTTAAAGAATCCAGTTTGTTTACAATGCATTGGCACTTTATCTATTTATATTGATACATTGAGAAGGTTCACTTGGAGTTTTAAAACTTTATTTTATTGTTTTAAACTTTTTAAGTATATATGATGTCAATATATATTTTTGAAGTTTTAAATACTGGATTATTTATGAGTACTCTGACTTGCACATGCCGAATTTTAATGTGCCTATAGGATGAAGTATTACCACTAGGTATGTAAAGATAAAATGAACATGAATGTAATGCTAATATTACAAAAAAAACAAGACAATAATCGGGCACTTGCCAGAAACGAACTACCTGAGCGGTAACGAGGAGGAGAAAATACAAATTGTTTGACTCCATGGCATATGACTATTGAAAGAAAAAAAGATAAATTTCAATATGTACTTTGCGGTTAAAAAGTTCTTTTTTTTTAAAATATAATCAAAGCAAGGTAATGAATTTATAATCATTGTCAGGTCAACACAACAATCCTGCAATAACAATTTGAATCACATCTGTGATATAGTCTGTCTTCCACTGTGGTGGATGTAGCGGACCATGTGATCGGAAGCTTGTATTTTAAATGTTGTCAATGTGACAAACGCTTGTTTGTGTGAACAAGCCTGCGGAGGCAGGCGAAACGCGTCACCGAATGAATAAAAGTACTGAAAGCTTTTAAAACTGAGTACGAGTCCTTGTGTTGTATATATATACACACACATATTAATATATATCTGAACACCAGTGATACTCTAAATTTGCTCACCTCAAATGTCTGCTTTGCTATCAAAATCTTTAAGGCTAGAAAAAACCCATTATGTTACTCCATTCTGTGAGAAAGAGATCGCAATCAGAGGCAGCTTCAACTGCAGAACTGAGTATGCGGTGTATGTTCTGACATGCACCTGGGGCCTTAATTACATCGGGAGTACGAAGCTGCAGGTGCATGTCAGAATTTTACAGCATCTCAGAGCCATTATTAATAATGATCCCGCATACCCAGTCGCAAGACACTTTAAGATGACACACAATAATGAAGTAAACTGTCTTACATACTATGTAATTGACGCCATTCCCAAACCCCGGAGGAGTGGAAATAGAGAACGTCAATTAAGACAGTAGGAAACCCGGATGATCCTGGAGTTTGATAGTAAAATACCTAATGGTCTTAACAACACTGAGGATATGCATAATTTTCTTTGAGAAGACTGTTAATTAATGATATCATGCAGGCTCATCAAATGAAATAATTAAAGAGAATCAAAAAAATCAAGATATATATGGATGCAATGGGCAGAGACCTTTTAATCATGAAGTAATGATTTTAAGTGTTTTAATTGCTGCCTTAATTCTGTAATGTGGCAAATTTTAGCTTAATTTTTAGAAATTCTTTTAAGATGTTTAAATTAGTACTAACTGAAATTAAGTTATTACTGTTAATAACATGCTAGAATTTTGCACATACAATATTAGGCACTTTGAGAATAAGCACTTTTTTGCACATTTAGTTTTGCGGCTAAGCACTCACGCACTTTAAAATATAACAAAATAAAATCAACAGGGAATTAACAATATGAAAACAATATGATGTATTCATTCGGATAGACTACACAGCCCAGTAGAGGAGCAATAAAAATAAAAACAACAATGGTTGATATATTGAAGAGATACCAAGGAGTATAAAATCTCAGGTAAAGGCATTTGAGCAAAAGATTAAATTCCGGCATTCATGCAAATAAATTAGGAAAGAAGACATCAAATAAGAAATGTTTACAATAGGGTTTTATATATGTATATACCTTATTTATTTGTAATGGCAATTTTTAGATTTGTGTATTTATACATTTATATATTGCTGCAAGTATTTTAAAATATTTTAAAATATTTATTTGCATCTGTTATGAATTGTTATGTCTTCGGCTGTTGATTGTCGCGATGGCAAAAAATGAAAAGATCTTAATAACGTTGCTAATGGAATATAGGCTATTGGACTAGTGAAAGTATGTTTTCCCTGTTTGCTACCACGTGACACGGGAGGCAGGGGGGTGTGCACTAAGCAAAGATAAATAGTAATGGTGGACTGCGCTCCGTATGTGAACAAGGGCACTTGTTGCCTGAAACGCGTCATTGTTTGTGAGGAGTGAGGATTAAATAAAAACATCTTGCCAAAGAATCCTGGGTCCGTCACTCTCTCTTCGCCAGAAGGAGGTTGTGAGAGTTTGCGAGTCTATATATATATATATATATATATATATACACACACATATTAATATACATCTGAACACCAGTGATACTCTAAATTTGCTCACCTCAAATGTCTGCTTTGCTATCAAAATCTTTAAGGCTAGAATTAGCATACTGCCATCCACGCTGAGATAAAAAGGGACAACGTTTTTTGCCATTTCTACAGCAAAGTTTGCAAGCATAGGATTAGCACAGCTCCATTCGTGCCGAGCTTTACAATGCCAAAAGTCTTTTCCTGCTCCAGGCACAGTATTACAACTTTGAATTTTTGAAATACCAGCCAAGCCAGCCTGAAGTGAATAAAAACAACCCCTGACACATGTTTTTCTACCATTATAGCTCTTCAGAGAGGTTTAGCTTTGTCCAGACACAATAGAGCACCCAGTATAAGTCAAAACAATATCCTTTCAGGCATAGAGTGACGCATAAATTATGCAAACAAAAAAAGCTGAAAATTCTGCGTAGTTCCAAGTTTAGGTGGAGAGCAGCTCCTGTACAGAGCATCCTCAATCTAATTTGCGCCTGTTTCGTGTTGCTTTTTGACTGCACTAAATTTAGAAGTGCAGTGAGTGGTATAGTGGGGACATGTAACCATCCATCAAAGAGTAAGCTGACCCCTATCCATAACTGTAATTCTATAGATACTTCTGCCAAAAAGGACCCAAAAGAGTAGTAAATCTACCCTGCTCAAAGTTTGAGTAAGTCCAGCACCTTCCACGGCTAATTACAGGCACTGCAACACCCTCCCATTTAATATAATCTAGGTAGAAAATTAAAATTGCCCCCCATAATAAATATAATGTTAAATGAGATTAAAATAATGTAAACAGTTAAAAATATAGGGCTACATGCATCAAAATGTAAATTGCGAATACCTAATTGCGAATTCTGAGAATCGCAATTAGGTCATCACAATTATAATGCATGAAACTCAAAGAGTTTCAGATTGCGATTCCTAGAGGGTCGCAAATTGCTCTACCTCATTAATGTTAATGAGGTAGATCGCAATTTGCGACCCCCTAGGAAGCGCAAAAATCACGGGGATGGTGGCCTGCTGAGGTCAGCAGACCACCATGTCCGTAATTGCTTTTAAATAAACCAATCATTTTTTTTTTTAAAGCAGCCCGTTTTCCTTAAAGGAAAATGAGATGCTTTACAAAAAGTAAAATGAAAAGTTTTCTTTTCATTTTTTAAGACCAGGCAGTGGTCCGTGGGACTACTGCCTGCTCTTAAAAATGCTTTTACAACCATTCACAAAGGGGAGGGGGTCCCTTGGGGACCCTTTTCAATTTGCGAATGGGTTACCACCTATTTGAAGTAGGTGGTAATATGCGAATGTTTTGCAACCGCATTCACGGTCACAAAACATTCATGCATACCGTTAGGATTCGGTATTTGGAACGTTTTACTTTTCTCTATTCTTTACTACAGGGAATTTTGCTTTCTGGAACATATTTCAACATATTGCACATCTCACATAATCTTAATTCTCAGGAGTTATTTCTTAAATCATTCTGTAATCCTAATGCTCAGTTTCATTATGCTTACTTTAATATATAATGAAAATAAACATGAATTCTTCCTTATCAGCAGTGATAACATAATTGTTTGCATTCAAAATGTTCTATTCAGTTTTTGAGACTATGTGGCATGCTTTATATTATTGACAGTCAACCACCCTTCCAAAATCTTTTTTACATTTCTGTTTTATTATTGCAGCCTGTCTTTCAAGAATAAACCAAGTTATACTGCTGGAGAAATGAAAGCAGAAAATCTAACTTTGGTAAATAAGTTCCTACTTGTTGGATTTTTGGATTTTCCAGAACTACAATTTCCAATTTTTGTTGCTTTCATGCTGATTTACCTAACAACTCTAGCTGGAAATATTCTTGTAATGGCTGCAATTTACTCTAACTCCATTCTGCACACACCCATGTATTTTTTCCTCTTCCATTTGTCTTTCATCGACTTAACTTACATTTCAATCATAATCCCACCCATGTTGGCACATTTCTTTCTGGAGGTTGCATATATGACTCTTACTGAATGCCTGTTGCAGATATATTTTCTCGGATACTTGATATCCACTGAAATTCTTCTGCTGTCAGTCATGGCATATGATCGCTATGTCGCCATCTGCAGTCCGTTACATTATAAGATAATCATGAATGGAGACGTGTGTACCTGTTTGGCTGCTGGATGCTGGGCAATAAGTTCCTTGGATCCTATACCACACACTGTACTTATATCCCAGCTCACCTTCTGTGGGTCCCACACAATCAACCACTTCTTCTGTGATGTTACTGCAACAATGAAGCTTTCCTGCACCAGCACTTACAATATTGAGACACTTACCTACTTAATAGGTGCTATATTGGTATTACTTTCACTAATGTTAATTATCACATCTTACATCAAGATCACCACAGCGATTCTGAGAATTCAGTCTGCTGAGGGGCGGAAGAAGGCCTTTTCTACATGTGTCTCCCACATCACTGTGGTCATTTTGTTCATGGGATCTCTATGTTCTACATACATGCGACCAACCTCAAAATATTCAATGAAGGAAAGCAAAATACTGTCATTGTTGTATGTTGTTGTTACTCCATTATGCAACCCCATTGTATATAGCCTCAAAAACACAGAATTTAAAAATGTTCTATGGAAGAAAAAAATATGTCCAGGATCAAAGAAAAATGGAGTAAGCAGTTTCTGTGTATTAGGTAACATTAATAATACCTACAGTTGATTTTTCCACTAATATATAAAGGTATGAACATTTCGTAGAATTATGTCTACAAATGTAATATAAAGAATGTATTCTTTATAGTTTGTTATTGAAATTACCATATTTTATATTTTTTATTTCAAAATATTTTATTTATTTTGAGGGAAAGAACAGGCATAAAGCCAGGTAGCATTGCGATACAAACAAAGGTTGAGCAACTGTATCAGTAGTACAAAGCACATCATGTACAGTTTACACATGAAGTGCATACACTTGTTATCACAATATGAATAACAATTGGATATATGAGAAAAGGAGTGGATGATATAAAAAACAAAAGTCACAAATAAGAGAATAAATACTGTGGGTCTAAAAGGCCCACCTTACAAAACATACATTTGCAGTACATCTAGATGGGTATGTGAACAGATGATCACAGAAATATTGTAGCTTGTATGTCTGGAATCTAACAAGTGTATGTTGTACCTAGTGTATGCCATAATGAAGTATCGCCTTCATAGTCAAGAAAAGCCAAACATGAAAAGGAACTTGGTGGAGCAATGAGGGGTAGGGGATGGTTTTAGATTTAAGTATCAGTTATAGGTTGCACTTGGAGACCCTGTGAGCTTAGTTCAATGTATTTCTGAAAGGATCGCCATACTGCACTATAGATTGGGGGGGTCTACTGGTTTGGAACTGTAAGGTATGTGCCCCTTGGAGATATGAGACCCATGCCTACCATATGGATTGTGATAGATGGCTGAGAGATTTCCATTCAGAAAGAATGACTTTCAGTGCAATGGTCAGAAGAAGGTCTAGCAGTGCATGCAATTGGTTCCTAAGGTCAACACAGTTGCTGAGGCCCTGAGACCCAATACTACCATGGGAAAGGATAAAGTTCTGGGTATGTTAAATATAGCTGACAAAGCCTTTTATCAATAGCCAGTATTAGTCAAGCAACTGGTATTTGAAAAGCATGTGTGAGCCTGGTTCTTGTTTGCAATTTCAGCATTTGTCATGTTCTCATAGGTTCAATTTATGCAATCGGGCTGGGGGCCAACACAGGAGATTCATTGTAAAGAAATTGGACTGAATATGAGAGGGTGCTATTGTATTGCACAGAGAAAGTATGGCAATCGTTTACCAATTATCGGTCGTGATGCGTTTGAAAAACCCAATGTCAAAATGTTTGGCCCATTTGGTGTGCATAATTGAAATTTATGATGGTTGTGGGTTAACTAGGAACTTGTAAATTTGGAGGCAACATGGCCAGAGTGTTGCCATAGGGCGAGGTGAGTCGCTACAGTAGAATATTTAGAAAGGTTGAGTTTGGGGAATTTAATTTTAATCTTTAGGAAACTGTCAAAATCTCAATTGGAGAGATTGTACACAGAGCCAAAAAGGGGAGTGGATCGTTGTTGTCAAAAAGGTCCCTGATTACCGGACTCCTTTGGAGGCCCACAAGGGTGCGATGGTAGAAGCGACTTCAGCATTGACTTTTGGATTGAGCCATAATGATGCCCATCTGGAGTTATGAATAGACTCTGGCAGGCATTTGTCCAGCATCTTTAGTGCATTTGCAGTATCAGTAAGTGTACGGTGGGATTGTGGTGGGATACATTTTGATTTTTTGATGAAAGAGGATGTTTTAAATGGGGAACATATATTACGTTTGATATTCAGCCAGAGTGGGTTGTTTGGTGATTCTGGGAGTAGCCTTATTACCACCTTGGGCAACCAGGAAGGCTGTTTGGTAGAGATTCCAATAAGGAAGTTTACATCCTCCCCGGGTGGTACTTTTCCTGAGGAATTTTATGACATCCTTTCTCTCTTGTTGCTCCAAAAAAACGTTGATGTAATTTTATCTATTTCCTGAAAAAAAGGAGGGGGATAGTTTTAAAGGCAGCATGGATGACAGAAAGTTCACTATTGGAGTTATTATCATTTTGAGTATTTGGAGCCTCCTCCACCAGGATAAAAATCTGGGCAACCAAGTGGTCAGGAGATCTCAAATCTTCATAATTGTCTGCAATTAATTGAAAAGTACAGTACCCGTAAGCTTTTTTACAGAACCAAATCCACAGATATTCAAAACATTAGGACTGACATTTATGTCCTGAGTCGCCTAAGTGGGAAGGGAGACATAGTGTGTTTAAAGGAAATACCTTGGATTTGTCTTTATTTACGATATATCTAGAGACCCCTGAGAACATATGAATGATATTGCTGAAACATGGGATAACCATTTTGTCATCCTCTGAGAAGATAAGGATGTGCCTCCACGTATGCTGCTGTTTTATAAATATTGCCCCCAAATTGGAGACCTTTGATTCCAGGGGCAGTGTTAAGTAAATTAAGTAAGGGGTCAATTGCAAGTAGAAAAAACAAGGGGGTGAGAGGGCAACCCTGTCTTGTACCTTGCTGCAAATCATAATATGTAGAGGTGAAGCCGTTGATCTAATGTTTGCTTTGGTATTTGCATAGAGCTCCAGCACCATATTGATTAAAGAGTCATCCAGGTTATGGGACTCAAGCACTGCATGCAGAAAAGGCCAATTTAATGAAAGCCTTTCTGGCATCAAGTGTGATCGCCACAGTCGGAAGTGAAGAGGCAGGCTTTTTCTATAACATGTCAGAATGTACGAATGTTGTCTCTCACAAGGTGCCCTGTGACTAAACCTGTTTGGGAGTTATGGATAAGTTTGGGTTTGCAACTTGCTAGCCTGTTGGCTAGGATCTTTACAAAAATGTTACCTTCCATGTTTAGAAGAGAGATGGGGATGAAAGATTTTGGGGTTCGAATGATCTTTTCCCTCTTTGGGGATGACCAGTATGGTTGCCTTGGAGGCGTGCCAGAGACCTTGCCATGTAGGGCAAAATTAGTGAGTGTATTTTCAAGGTGCGTGATGATTGAGGAAGTAAAAGTTTTATAAAAAACCAATGGGGAAGCCTTTGGGGCCTGCTGCCTTCCCTGAACGAATGACTTTTATTGCCTTAACAATCTCCTCCGTTTCTATTAGTTTTTTTCAAGCATGCCCTTTCTTCATCAGAAACTGAAGTAGTAGGGAGGGAGTTATTGAGCTCTTGGCATTTTGTTTTATCACATGAGGATTAAGGAGTATACAGTATCCTATAAAATTCTTTGAAAAATCCAGAATCTCTTTGTAGTGCAATTTTTGGGAGCCATCTTGTTCCTTAATGCCAGTGATTTAGTTGTTAAGGTTATTAAATTTGAGGATAGAGGCAAGCAGTTTAGTTTGTTAAGTAGTAAGAGTTGCCTGGATTTTTGGGCATTAACATCAAGGTAGACTCTTTTACTGACTATGGAGTTAAAAGTGTATTTTAACTTCATGATGTCTTGGAGTAGGGACTGATAATTTGAATGCCTAAGCATTTCTTCTTTGTGAGACATCTACAAGAAGATAATCAATATGGGAGAAACTGGAATGTAGTGGGGAGAAAAATATAAAACCCCTGCCCTTAGGTTTGTGTAATCTCCAAGCGTCTAGGAGGCGGTGTTAAGAGCAGAGGTTGAACAACTGTTTATGTGCCAAGGGTGTTCTGTATTTGAAGGCTGAGTGGCGATCTAAAATGGGATCCAAAGGAAGGTTAAAATCTCCCTCTTCTATTGTCTTGGAGTTCTGTGTGATGTCTGCTCAATTTTTATCAAGGCTACACCAGAAACGTGGGTCATCTACTTTGGGAGCATATATGTTCATGGCGTAGAGATCATCAGCACCATTGTTTAGTCTAGTAAGTAGCCATCTCCCGTTGGTGTCATGCTCTGATGCGATTATATTTAAACCAGATTTCTGGGATAGAAGGATAACAGCCCTGTTTTTTCCCCACTGGCTTCAAAGAATGTCACATCTGACATCCATCCTTTCCTCATTAACAGGGCTTGTTTAAAGCCTATCTTGGTCTCTTGCACAAGTACTAAGTCACCTGCAAGCTCCTTGCAATTGTCTATGATTTTAGTTCTTTGAACAGGGTGGTTCAACCCCTTGGTGTTCAAGGATATGACATTTATAGATGACATTGGGCATATTCCTGGGCCGCTGATGATCGTCTTTCATGTAGGGGGCTCTAAACAAGCCATAGGCAGTCAAAGGCAACTCTTTGTAGGGCTAGATATCACACTAGGAAATGGAACACGGGGAAAGGGATGAGAAGATAACAAATACCTTCAGGCCCATCTGACCAGTAAGGAATCCCAGGGTCCCCTCCCACCAAGGGATGTCTGTAAGAGACGTGGTGGGTGGGGAAAGTTTTGGCACGGATGAAGCGGCTGTGACTGGTAAAGAAGGCCTGCTGGGGAAAAAGATTTGTGGGGATATGCAAGTGAAAATAAGGTGGAGTGTTAAGTGTCATTGTACATGACACTCAAAACATGAACATCTTAATCAAATGATTTTGAAGAGAAAATCAACTGACACATTCAGCCCGTAATAAGATAGTACAGTCCAGACCGAGTTGGAGACTATGCTCGGGAATGAGCAAAACAAAATTTAGCACTTATTAGAGATCGATGTGGAGTAAGGTACAGTTTACAGACCAAATGAAAAATAAACATAGTTTTTGATAATAAAGTACACAGACATTAGGATACTGATGGAGAGCGACGCAGCATTAGCAAGCTGAACGTTAATCATAGTTCTGAAATTAAAGCATGTATCACTAAAACTAGACAGTAAATGTGTGAAAAAAGAATGATTGTCGGGTCACATAGTATCAAATGAAAACTACCTGAGCGTTTGCTTGTTTTCCCATACAAGATGCAATTAGTGGGAGTCTAAAGGGCAGGGACGGGGAGGGCTACATCCTTTGTATTTAAGCAGACTGCAACAGCACATGAACCCATTGAAAAAATCTCCTTTGATAATGGAGGGTGTATCTGATGGTTAGGAAGGGAAACTCCATGTGTATCCAGGTCTAAGATTTACATAGTGATATGCTGTTGACCAGAGCAGCCTTGCAAGCCATCTGCCCACTTTGTAGGGTGGTAATTGTGGTCCTCCGACCAGCCCAGGTAGCGCATGTGGGTAGATATGACAGCAAAGCATCTGATGATAATGTCTGGACCTCCAATATGAGAAGAGTGACATGTAACACACCTGCTACAGTACCAACAGGGTCCTATAAAGTTGTTGAGGGCAACCTATGCTTAGAATGGGAGAGAAAGTGTGTTATCCACAGGTAAAGTATTATACAGGCTTGATATCAGACTGAGTGGTCTGCTAAGATATCACAGTGACAGCTGAACTATATACTCCAACAGAAGTGCAGAGAAATCTCTATGAGCTAGAGCCTTTCTTGTAGTTCCAACCCTTTCCCTGAGTGAGTGACTACAATCATCTTTAAGAGATCAATGGGAGCGTAGGACTTCTAATCTTGTGTCAGGCTTGACTATGGTATGTGAACAAATATGCCAATAGAGGAGGAGTTAATGCATAGCAGGTTCTGTGTCCTGCAAATAGAGAACAAATATTGTGTATCCAGAAAAATCTGAATAACAACAAAAATATATGTTTGTGAGTCATCTTCGGCAGGAAAACAACTTAAGGCAGATGAGGGGTTGTGGAACCTAGATGAAGTAACAGGATGAGACTTCAAGTTCACATGTGACTCTGCTTTATTGTCAAGGAAGTTTGGTAAATCTGCTGGTTCCACGAATATTTTGGCCTGGCCTCTGAAGATTATTTGAAAATTCAAAGGCCCCAAAAACAAAAATGTAATTTCTGTTTCTGTGAGCCATTTCTGTAAATTCAGGAAGCCCTTTTGATGAATTTCAGTCTCTCTAGCATAGTCTACCAGATGGAGATTTTATGATCTTGGCACTGAATCGTCCAAGCCTTCCTCATATGTGCCGGGATTTGCTCTGTGTGTTGGTAGCATAAGGGTTTGTGGTTCAAAGTTCTTGGAGTCGGCATGTTTTTTGGTTTGATAGTTGGAACCCTATTGGCTCTTTTGATCTCAAAGTCCTTGCTGAAGATGATATGGAGGACCTCTGGAATTCAAGTAATTAAAAAATCGACAATTGGGGAGGCAGAATTTTCAATACCTTCTGGCAATCCAAAGATGCAAACAATCTCCTTAGGTTGCGGTCTTCCTGTTTCGTCAGCTCTCTCTTTAGTGAGGAAATATAATGCTCAAGGTTTTGAAGGTGTTTGGCTTGAGAATTTGCGAAGTCTTCCACCATACTTATTCTTGTTTCAGCATTCAAGATTCTTATTGTTAAATCTTTAAGGTCTTTGCGAATCCCCACCACTTCCACCTGAAGCAGGTCCATGTTAGTTTTAGTACTCTGAGCTATGTCATGTGCAGTATTCAGTTTAAGAATTATTGCCTCTAAGGTGGAGGAGGAGTCAGAGCTGCTGACTCCAGAGTAGGTGTCGACTGCTTAGAGTGCTTCAGGTTTGCCTTGATATCTCTGTCTATCATATTTCCGTCTCTGATGTCTGACATCTTTTGACACTAGGTCTGATAATTCTTGTAGAGAAGTTGTACCACAAATGCAAGGTACCCAGCTAGGAGAGTGGGTCCCACCTAAATTCAGTATTGTTTAAACTCCTGACCTCATATTCATGTACTGTTGGAATTAGGCCCAGGTGAAAAATCCCACTTCTGCGTGCGGGCAAAAGTGAGCCTTCCCAGATTTAGTCCTCTTCTCTGAGACACTGCACTGTTAGGTAATCTTCCAGGGGTCTTTAGGTCGATGGAATGTTGGACTCCAATCTGTGATGGTCCTGCGTGCAAGGCTACCCCCCTTAGGTGAAAGATGGACCCTGTTGACGAAACTGCACCTCCTGGTAATGCACCAACTCGGACCAAGAATAACTGTCCATAAACAGGCAGTCACTCTGTGGTGGTTCTGAAGATTGGCACATGGGTCTAAATGGTGTTAGTGGTGGGGCGGAGCACACTATGAGGATCCCCGGTTCAGAGGTTATCTTGGGGAGCTCAGTTGGGCAGGGATAATGAGCTCACCATTTTGCACAGGAGGTCCAGACCTGTCATAATTCACAATAGGCAGACCAACACATGCTACATGGATAAAGACACAGCTCAGAGGAGCATAGTGAATTTATGCAGAAGCAGTCTCGTACAATTTGGATGGAAGGTAGCCCTGTTGTAGACTGCAACTTGACACAGAGATCCACATTAAGTTTCTCAGTCAATCATGCCAGCAGAAAGGATCTTGCACTCTCCCAGCACAAAGGCCTCATTAGAAATAGCGTGTCCCACCCACATCTATCTCTTCCTCTTACCGGGTGTCTTATCTGTATTCTGACATCATTCGAGTGGGCAGGCCTTTAATGTGCGCGTAGATGGTGAGAGCGCACCAGGTGGCAGGCACTTCAGGGGAGTACGGAAAGATGCTGTTCTTTCACCACCACTCATGCAGCGCACCCCACAGAGATAACCAGAGATCTTGAACCCTTATTGTCATCTACTGTGTCACTTATATGGACCCACAATGGCAAGCGTGATGATCCAAGCTGAGGAGATGGGTCGGCCCACCATTTAAGGCAGGCTGGAGTGCAGAGTGGTTGGTAAAGAGATCTCCTGAGGAGAGCGGAGCAATATGGGATAAACTTCAGGTCTTACCACCACATAGAAAGTGAGGGTCCTTGTAGGTTCTTATAGGTCCTGACAGATAGGTCGACCTTAGTAGCTTCCTTGAATGTTCTCCTAATGTAGTGATGAGTTAACCGACTCAGTGAGATGATTCAACACCGCCATGTTGGATCTGCTGCAGTGGGAATATTGGGCCAGGAGAACACCGGTTCTGGAGATGTTCTGAAGTTCCCAGTTACTCCTTCAAAGTCACGCTATCTTCTGTTGCATCTATATATATTTCTACTTGTCAGCAGACTCCCCAGTCAGCATTTTACACCAGAAGCACTACGGAGCTTAGGGCAAAGCCACCATGTTATCCGCACGCTCAGCCACACCCCTATATATTGTATTATGACAATGATTATAAACTCTGTGGGATAGGGCATTTTAAGGCCAATCTCTTGGATAATCAAACAGATAAATACCAAAAGTGCTATAAATCTATGTTTTACAATCACACTCTCTCCTCCTCTTTGTAACAACCTGGACATGATTCTTGGATAAACTCTAAATCATTGCCTCCTATCTGTTTGTAGAGGGGGACCAGGTGTCATATACTCACAGCAACTAGCCCCCAAAAGCTATTTCCACTATGAAGCTGTCCTATAATATTATTAACTGCCTGAACCTCCAGTAAGCTCATTAGAATTAGCCTGCCAATAGCTGGCCTGTCAGTGCTTCCCCTTAGTGAGATGTGAATATTGGTCCCAGAGCAGGAATACTGAGTTAGGCATTTGGGCAGGTAGACCTGGGTGTGAGGTATGTGAGGCATATCAGCTCAGGAAGTGCAGCTGGGGAGGGTTTAAGATCTTTAGTAACTTGAGATGGACCAGGGCAAGATCTGCCTATTTATAGATAAGCATAAGAGAAGAAGAAATGCATTTTGTCTCCTGGGCTCCCTGTTGTTGAAACAGCTGCCAACAGCACAGGCAACCCTGGGGTTGAATGATACATTGGATTAATAAGTAAAGCCTTGAGGAAGAGGAAGTGAATTGCTGTCTAAGATGACAGCAGGAGTTATGGATGAAAGATGACCTTCAGTCCCAAAGACAAACAGATCAGTCTTGGAGGTATTATGTTGCAAATCATTTTTCTCACATATGAGACTCAATTTGTTCAAATACTTACTGTAGTTCCGATACTGATGAAGAGTTTTGGGAAGATATAATATAAAGCTGTGTTCTTCACATAGGACAGAACCACTAATTTGGCACTTGGTATATCTCAAACACTGAGCGCAAACAAATGGTAAAGAGTCCTATAAGAACAAACACAAATTGTGGTAGCTCCCAAATAATGCAGCACAAAATATTTCACAGGTATCTGGCTTCTGTAAAGTTTTCTTCAGTAGGGCCCCATAGCATTATGGTAAGTGTAGCCCTTGCATCTTTCATTTCATCTTTTCAATATTATTTTAACAATAACATGCTGTTTTCAATGAGGCCACCTTCATTCACTGTCTTATTTATTACCATGAAACATTTCTGACTTCATGATGTTTTGTATCTACTAAATATTTCATGAGGACAGCAACCTTATCAGGTGGTGCTAAATGTAAATTCCAATGAGCATTTTAAATGGTAAAATCCAACATATCTCTTCCAGATGGGGAGTAACTCATGTGAGGTCTGAGAACCCCATACATTGCTTCTTTAGACCTTGTAGACCTCAAATCCATGCTCCTGGTGCCACTTGCCTGTCCATGCATGTCTTCATTCTTGGTCTCTGTGGCCAGAGCCTGGTGAGAGCCCCCTAAGCTGGGCATGGTACCTCCCATCTGTATGCTAAAGCTGCCTAATGAGCAGCGCTGCTATTGTGAGATCAGCTGCCTAAGGTCCACAGGCATGCTTGAATCCCTCATGTACAGGCTGATACTGTTTGCTGGGTGAATGCATATTCAGCAGTGTGAGTATTTAAAAAGGATGCGGGTGGGTGTTTAACACCCTGGAGCATACTAACAAACCTTGAGAATCCCAAAGCGATGCCCTCTGAGCAGCCATACATAAGGAACTTCAGCCATGTGAAGAGTGCCAGCAAGGGGAAGTATCTGTTTTGATGGTGACTGGGGTGAGCTGCTGTACAGAATTGTATTATTCTAAATATATGATTAGAGCATGATTTCACATGAGAAATGATAATATGAAATTCACCCCTAGATGTACAATTACTCCTTTACAAGGTCTGCACACTTTAATCTTGGGTCCAGTCTTATTAAACAGTAAACTTTATTCATTCTTTCAATTGTGTTTCTGATTGCAGCTATCTTTGTCCTATGTACCTAAGCGGTGCAGGTCGGTCTACCAGTGGGGCCCCCAACTATAGTGCCCCAAGGACTTGATGCTATTTACCACTCACATTTAAAACAAATACTCGGATTTGGTATACACCAATTATGATCATGTTCCTAAGATTGGGCATAATATGCAGTTTTGTGTGTTTTCCACTCCAGTGGCATACCACAAAATTAAGGGCATTTGCTACCCGTGTGACCTTCATGCTCTTTTGCACACACAGCACAGTGAGGCTGCTCCTGGGATATATGGAAGATTGTAAGACACACTGCTAGAACCTATCCACAATTCAAAATTCTGCTACCAGAAAACAAAGAGCCCAACTGAGTGCCTGCTACAAAAGACATTCTGCATAATGTAGGACTCAGAGTCACTCTTACTGAGATTCGCGCCAGACTAACACACCCAACTTTGAGCATTACCACCAGGATAGATGCTGATCCTTTCCCCACAAATTAGGCATCCACTACCCCAGAAATAAAGGTACCAGCAATACTATTGAGGAAAGGGAGATGCTGCATAAAAAATGTCCCATGAAGAGCACAGATACTCCAAAAGCTCAGCGCAACCTCAGATCTTGCTAGTCAAACAGACACGACAACAGCCCCCTATCCTTCAAAACATAAAAGAACAATACAGGAATGGCAACTGCTAGAGAGGGAAAACAACATTCTTCCTCTAAACCGGAACTGATGGCATGTTTGGTGGCACTGCAAGAGAAATTAACAAAAATACTTGTCTGAGCAAATGCAAGCTGTGAAATCAGAAATGCATTTCCCACTGGCAGATCTCACAAAAGTACAGTGAATGAATTTTGAGGTCTCAATGCATAAGATAAATCTCTTCCCAGATACATCTTTTTTTCTCTAGTGGACCCTGGAAGTTGAATAAAGGTGGTTATTCCCCTCATACAGCAAAGTGTAAGATTATTGGGGTTTTAGGTCAATTCGAATAAATAGGAAATCTAAGGGATTAAAATTGAATGGCAAGTTAGAGCAAAAATAGAGATTGTTCTGTTCAAATGGAGAAAAATGTTTTTTTTTGTTGAGGGTCGTGAAAACCCCTTTCAATCAATAACAACGAACCTTGTCAGGGAGAACAATAATAAAAAAAAAATCGGTGCTTATCCCTTGGGTGGCTTTTTATGTTTCTGTAGCTCACACAGGAGGCCAGCCAACCTGCCCTTGGAGTTACTATGGAAGTCTACGAATCAGGCAGCAAGCCAGGCCTCAAGCAGCACACCAGTCCTTTGAGGGTACAAGGTAAGCTTCAAGAAGCAGGGCAGTCCTCCTGTAGCAGCAGGGCAGTCCTCTGAGGTACAAATCAGGTCTCCAGCAGCAAGACTGTCCTTTGAAGTACAAGGCCGTTCATCTGGGGATCCTCCGCAGGTCCGGAAGTGCACTGAAGTGTTGGTCTGAGAGTCCAATATTTATACCTGGTGCCAGCCTTTGAAGTGGGGGAAACTTCTAGGGTAGCCCTACATCTGGTTCTGGTAACTTCTTTCCTTCCCCTGGTCAGGCTCCAAGTAGTCTAGGGGGGCAAACGGCTAGTGCCAAGTTTCTTTGTGAATGTGCTCAAAGCAGCTCTTTAAAATGTAAGTGGCACAGGAAACAGCTCTACCACACTTATCCTGGCAGGATGGCCCATTCTGCCAACACCTAGAGTCCTTTGTCTCAAAGTCTGTCTGGGAATTTACAAAGGCCAACTGCTAACTATTCACCATTATGTGACCAAGGGCACAAGCTGGAGGCACCAAATGGTTGGGACAAGAAAATTCCAACTTTCTAAAACTGCCATTTTCAAAATTGTGAATTAAAATCCGACTTTGCCTTTAAAGAGGACTTTAAAATACAAATATTTTGAGAGCAAACATTACATTCATCCTGTTCCCAATCAAAATTTAGCATGTATTAAATGTAATAAAATAAGAAATGCTATTCTATGGGTGAGGTAGGCCTTATAAGTAAATTAAATGCAGCAATTCAGTGTAAGTCAATTTTACCATGTTAAAAAGAATGAGCACAAGCCCTTTAACACTGGTTAGCAGCGGTAAAATGCATAGAGTCCTAATGCCAACACAAATGAAATTCAGAAAACAGGAGGGGAGTGGGAAAAACATTTGGGGAATACCTCAGCAAGACTGTCAGATCTAACAGAAGACCATTAAATACCTAGGATTGCAGATCACATTGACACTTCAAGGACTAAATAAATCAAATTGTAAAACCCCTTAGAAGAGAGATAATGAGCAACTTAGGGTAGATGGGGACTGATGTTCATTTCATGGATGACAACCCTGAAGAGGAACATCCTCCCAAGATTACTGTACTTCTTCCAGGCCTTGCTGGTAATGATAGCCACATGAGGTATGTGCCTGATATAATAGGCATGCAATAAACTTGTCAAAAAAATAAAACCAATAACAGCAAGATAATTAGGGGAATAGTAGCATACGCCTACTAGACATAAAGACCTACTTTAAGGTGGCATAGTTGTCCATTGCCTTTGAAAGGTCACTTCGGGGAATGGAAAAACACTGACCTGTCATGGAAATTCCCCCTTCTGGGTAGGCCTTCATGGGACCTCTTCTGGCTCCCTAAACATGGTCGACCAAAAGTAGCTTATGTATTTCACATTATGAAACCACTCATTAAAACATGGGACACACTCCCCAGATCTACATTGGTAACAACCTTCCCATTTCCAGTTACCCTAGTGTTGAATAAGCCAGAACTTAACTTGGATCTACATGCAACACAATTTGTCTCATGGAGGATGTGAGACTGTGCCATGCTTGTCAATCATTTCAAGGTGAAGCTGAGAAGTCAGTGCCTGACTCTGAGACTGTGGAGACTTAGGGCGTGGTGCTCTGCTGGTTGGGGGGGGCTGAGGGAACCAGTCCCCGTAATTATGGGCAGCAGAAGGGTGTGGTCCGGTAATACCAGAAAAAAACTGCAGGATCTACAGGTGAACAGGGGCGTGCTTGGTGCATGAGACACAGTCAGAATGGGACTGAGGATTGTGTGTGGTTGCAGAAGTATCCAGCTTAGGTGCGGCTTGCCATGCTCCCCCACCCTTGTCCTCTCTATCTGAAGCCCATGGGCCACATAGGGCACGGTGTGGCATATTGCCATACTGTCACACCACCACTAAAAAATCTGGTCCTCTGGCAGCCTCAACTAGTAACCAAGAGTAATAGGTTTAACCCCTGGCATGAGCTTGAGAGAACTTAGCTTTCTAAGACACATAGTCCTGGCAAAAGGAGAACAGCACAAGTGGAGGAGGGCAAAAAAGCAAACATAGTCCTATGTGGAGCAGATCTAAAGTTGAGAAATGAGTTGACATGTTGCAAATTGTGAGCAAGAGATGTGGTGACTCACATCCTAGCTATCTGGGAAAGTGAGCGGCTAGTGGCAAGTTCCTTTGGATGCCCCAGAGTGTCCAAGGAGCCAGGAGAGCCAGGATCTCAGGGCAAGGTGAAGCAAAGGAAGCCCAGGATGTTCGGGACCAGAGGCAGGACTAGAAGTATAAGGGTTATTTTCGGCTACTAAGTGGGAGAGGCTGACTTTTCGATCTGTGCCCATCCTAGCTATCCCCTTTAAGCAGTCCTCTGGCCTTGCCTGACCGTGCTCACTGCCATTTTGTCAATTCTTATCAGGAGCACAACAAACCAACTTTGTTTGGTTTGCTGGCCTGAGTTTGTGGGACAGTCCTGTAACTACATCACAAAGTGTCACTGTTAAAGAGGCAAGGGGTTGCAAGAGGGGCTGAGTGAGTGTGTCAAGCTGGTTAGATGCCAAGGATGCAGTGCTAAGGACCACTAGCACTGAGGCTGATGGTGTAGGTGTGGGTATGGCTTGTGCAAGCGATGCTCCTCTGCCCTCTCTCCCACTCCTCCCTTATCTTCCTTCCTTAGGAGTTTACTACTATAATTTAATAGCAGACTGCTGATCACAATGACTATACCCAAGCTCCACTCATGTACCGCTGTCCCAAGAAGGTCACTACACATATATAATAAATTGTTGCCACTACTACCAATATTTTCTTTTTATTTATTTTTTTCTCAGCCATAATTATAATTCATTAGAGCAGCCTGCCCAGCTTGAGCAGAGGCTGATCAATCGGGAGAGATCAGTTGAAATGCTGGATTTTGGCCCATAGAAAAGAAAGTTTAATAAATGATTTTCTGTCATAGTTATTACAAATCTTACAGTGGCTAGTTGTTGGATTTATCTTAACTATTAATTTGATACCTTGAAGTATATTTACGTGGTTCCTATAAATATTTATACTTAAAAAAATATTAAAATGTTAGTCTATAGAGCCATTCACTACAATTGGGAAAATTAAATTGGCAGTTTTTCCCTCACCAGGGCTTACAAAACATATTTTATAATGTCCCTGCTTATGGTTACAAGACAGAATATGCATACAATTAAAATTTAAAAGCAGCCCGTAGAGCAGGGCAGCTTTTAAAATTACAGCAGGCAACACAGCAGTGCATAATCTAGTGCAGGAAATATACTGCGCCTCTAAACCTCCCTGCCCTATTATATACTAGGGACTTATTGGTAGTTTGAATCCACCTTACCTTATTAAATTCAAGGACTTATAGGGGTCTGTCATTGCCAATTATAATTATACCTAACCATGCACATTTCATCAAAGCACAGGACCTGTGCCTAGTTCACAGAGCCCAGGGCAAAATCAGAGTCAGAAAACTAGCTCCTTGTCACCAAAATGAAGGCAAAAAGTGGGGGGACACAGCAAACAGGTCCCGATTTCATACTGTAGGCATGATAGTTGCCAGGATTGTGAGAAGTGCACCCAACACAGGAATCCCAACAGGTAGCAACGATGGTTTACCCCCCCTATGAACACCAACAAAGTTACAATTAAGAATGTGAAAAGAGGGAGGTAAGGCAAAATGAAAAGGCCCACTAAGCAGAGCAATAGAAGCACATAGGGCAACCAAGCTAACATGTTTTCCACACACATCCAATTGTGATATAGACAAATACAAAACATTTACTATTAAGTGACTTGTTTAAGATCCAGATATAATGTCTGAGGGCTCCCAGTGGCCATATACCATATTTAGAGCCAAGAAAGCAAGGTTCCCATTTGTTCCTGAGGAATTGTAGGCTTACAATGACTATTCAGAGGAAAAATAAATTAATAAAAAAAGGAAAGGGGGCTGTGCAAGCGCCTGATCCCAAAGTAGATGCAAAAGAGGCCAATAGCCCCCAAGAAAGTCCAGCACCAAGATTGAACTAGTTGAGGAAAGGTATATAACTAGCACAGTGTGGACAGGCTGCACCATTCGGAGCTAACTCTTTCTTAGAACCTCAGAGGTTCTCTAAATCCAACAGTGGTCGACTTACAGCATGAGCATCTGGATGTTACAAAAACACCATATCATTCAGATAATCCATAAATTCACTACAATGAGGTGGTGACTGTATATACTTCTGTAGACCTTTTCCCAGACTCATTTAACCTGGTGCCTTTGAACTAGTCCCACCTATTGAAACTATTTCATGCATTACCTGCGCTTTGTTTGTTTACCTCGTGGGACATAAAATTAGTCTACCTAAGATTGTGTTGCAAGGATGAATCAGACTCACAATGTAGCAAGATTTTTACATGTATGTTATCCCAAAATGGATTATTGAAAATGTAGATCAATTAAATGTTCCTGATTAAGAAGGGCTCACTATTTTCTATGTAAAATGGCCCCATTGACTCGAGATCACCAGCAAATATTATAGAGAGAGCTACGATCACAGGACAGCAGAAGGAGCATTTCAGTTGGCTAGTAACTTCATCACAGAGGCAAACAATATGCTTGTCACCAGGGGAAGGAGCACCAGGAATGTAGTAATCCACAACCAAGCAACCCTGAACTGTTCCAGCTCCCCGCCACATTAATTACTGAACCTGTTACTGTAGCTAGAAAATCTAACACCTCCCATCCATTGATTTTTAACTATGAATATGCCCCGACTCCTGAGTCTCAGTTGCATGTAATCCCCAAAAAATACATATCAAATATGGAAGATTATTTTTCTCTGCTGTCATGGAATATTGCAGGACTGTGATCCAAGATCAAGGACAACGACTACACGAGATATGTTGCTTTTAGGAGACCTCAGCAGGGAAAAGCACTATAACTGATTCTGCATCCCCTGAATACCTCAAACTTATATTGAAAGCAAATATATCTACTACCGGGCGAGCAAACATGGGCCTCACAACATGGATCTCATCAAGGATAAACTATAGATCAGGCAAAGTACCATTGACAAGGACATCTTCTTGGCTTCTCCATTTGTATTAAGAACATTTTCAGCACCAGTATAGCCTCGTGGGTGATAGTATGCTTTACAAGTGCACATAATAAAGCATAAAACAGCACCCAAACATAAACCAAAACAAAATATATTTAGATAGTAAATAAAAAACAATACAATAAAAATGGTCAAACTCCTAAAAATCCCAATTTCCCTGCTAAAAAAGACATTATATTTGATAAATAAATATTTAAAATAATAATTATTAAACATAATAAAATGATGATAAATAAAAATTAATTTAGAAATTAATTTAAAACACTACCTACTCAGAGGCCCAAAAAACTGAGCATCCCGTAATACATTAAGGTTACAAATGTAAATATAAAAAAAAATTGAAATATTAAACTAAAAATATATTAAAAAACTATGAATAAAATAAAAAATATTTAGGTAATAGATAATTAGTTCTTCAATAATATTGTTAAAGATTGAAACATGATGTAGTTACCATAGATATTTCAAACATCTATATTAATATACCCACTATATTATAACTTCCCTGTTAAGTGATGTCCTGCCATTAATATTAAAGCTCACTGCCCTCTTCTTCATTTTTCTGGTGAGAAATGAGTTAACCATCAAAATGCATCTTTTGTATGCCCTGAGAAAAAATAATCATCTATATATTCACATGTGAATCAGCTATCATGTGATTAGAGTACAGCTGCTGAGATGCGAGCAGCAGTTAGCGGTTATGTGGTATTGTGGACTGACACGCACAGCAAGCCTCGTGAAGTAAAAACGTTTTGCCCGTATGCCATACTTTTGAAGTGTTTACTTTTAACTAAGGCTGGTCATTTGTGATCCCTGTCATAGTCCTTTATTGCTCTTATGACTCCTTATTGACATCTCATTGATGTATGTCCCAGGTCAGGTTGCTACTTTTCTGTCCTGAGGAAGACCCTATCTAAATAATAGCCAGGGTTTGAAACGTCAACTTATTGGTCTCAACCATGTTTGCATGTGATGCCGGACATTGAGAAATTCTAAATATTGTTTGGCTTGGATTCTACATTTATCATAATGTCCATATGGTTAAGGCAGCTATATATGGTTTGCAAATTGTATTGTATTGTGTTTTCCTGTATGTAGTCATGCAATATTCTTCACCTGCACTGTGATGTTGCTTATAGCACTTATTTTGGAAAAGACGCTATAATATATATGTATACATCTATATCCATTTATAATCAATCAATAATTGATTAAACCACTTCCTTGTGGATTGTGTAATTCATTCATTGTGTTAGAAGGGACCTTCAGTAAGTTAGCCCATGCATGAGAAATATAAAAATTTCTAAGTGATTCTTACTGAAGTTTTTTTTTTTGTTGTACATATGGCCTTGTAAACCCACAATGTAGGAAGCCCCATGCATAAAAAAGTGGCACACTATATATTTCAAATGTGTGCTCTTGCAGCTACTGAAGCCCCAAAAACTATTTCACTTTGTAGGTCTTACCATGCAAAGGACAAGCTTAGAAATTATAAATATTTAATTAATATCTTCACCTGAGAAAATGCTAGCATAGTACCTCTAAGTAATTTTCTACTTACTTTTAATGATGAAATCCGATTTGTGATAACTTGGGTGGTAACTTTATAAAAATGTTGTTTAGGCTCAAAACCATTTCTGCCACGCATCATGCCTTCGGAAATGGAATACAAATCCTTGGCTGCAAGAGTTAACAACTTTGGCTTCCAAGGCAGTGGAGTTCTGGATGCACAGGGTGGTATTAACTTCTCAACTCTTAGCAGGGATTAGCTATTTGGGAGTGAGCAGAAACAACTGTCAGAACAAAGGACAGCCATAGCCCTACCTGTTGACCTGGAGAACCCAGGAAAGGTTTCTCCTCTTCATTACCTGTTTATTACTTACCTTTACAGCTAGGCTCCAGTCACACAGAGGGGGAAAACAAGTTTGGACCTAGTCAGGTGGGAGGAGTTCTCGCATAAATAATAAGCCAAAGCAGGTCTACCTGATGGTAGAATTGTTCTGCCATATTGAAACAGGGTCCTGGGTATCTTTACAGTAATGCAAATAGGAAGTACTGCGAAAGTGCATAGGGGATGAAACAAAAAACGTGGGTTTGGGTGAAAGAATTTCTCCAATCTAGTGCACAGGATATATCTAGCATCTCAACCATTGTGTCTTCAGAACAATCCTGGGAGGACTCAGCTGAAAAAGAAGCCCCTGCTGAAAGAAGACTCCTGACTCATGCTGGAAGAAGATAATTCATTCAAGTACTTAAGTACTCCTGCTGGCACTAAGAGATTGAAACTGCCCACCAAGTGTCAAATAGATAGCATCCTGTTTGCCTCCTGCAAGACCACAAAACACTAGACTCTTGACCAGGAATAGCTTAACTAGGATCAGAAAAAAAGTGAGACTTTTTCAAACTCTTGAGTACTGGGACAAGGTGCTGCGTAACCTAGCACCACTTGTGAGCATGAAAAGTTGCCTCACTCAGAGATTTCTTATGCACTGAAAGCAGGTTCAGTGGGGCATTGCAGTAAAGGAATCTAGTCTTGTGGAGCTGTGCCTAGCTACAGTACACATCCCCAGCTTGTGTATCCTCCCTCTGCTCCTCGCAGTGGTCCTAAATTTGTGTCTATATTGCTGTCATCCGAAAACTGTTGATTTTAGTGGTGCTTTACATTTTCTACGTGCTTTTTGCCTTGATGTTTTTAAAGTCATATCTCTAGTTCCATTTAATCTATTGTAGAGATCTAGTGTTTTTTGTTCATCAGATGTTTCTATATCGTTCAAAATTGATTTGGGAATTTATTTTGTTGTGATGTATACTTTAAAATCTTGGTTCTGCTTGAACTTAGGACACACTTTTCTGAGGATTAAGCAAAGAGTGTCTCAGAACTGCGTGTTCACCTAACACAATTGTATTTAATACATTAGTAGGGGTCAACCCCTCTAAGATTATTAACCCAATTTCTGACACCAATGATTTGGTAACATTTTCAACTTGAAGTTGCAAAACCATTTAAATATTTCTACTACTGTCCTAGTGATGGTTTTTTGAGAAGCACAAAAAGAATGGTTTTAATTTTTCACTTTCACAGACTGCACTAAACTTAAAAGTGCCAAAATGATTTTTTTATATCTACATCACATTCATTCATTTTGTGTCAATAATATCATCAGATTATTTTTAACTAAATTAGTTTTGGAGCTTTATCTTGTTTATGTCATATCTATAATGATATTTTGCTACTGCTATTCATGTAGCAAGTGCACATTTTCCGAATAAGACTTTCAAGCTACAAAGAGTAAGCATGGGATTCTTCATTGAAATGAGTGTTTAATGCTAGTTGCTAAATTATTTTATATGCGTGGGAGTTCAGCAACATCTTACACCGAAAAAGGGACTTCTCCCCACTATGTTTTCACAACCTAGCTTCTTACAGTTTCCATTTTTCTGCCCCTCCGCTAACAGAGTGGGGAATGTCAAGGCAGCATTTGCAGTTATGGCACTCAAGGTGTCCCATCTATTAACCATATAACTTAGGTCACTTAGTTAATGCCTGAAGCCCATGAGGGATCTCCTAATGAAACGTAAAATAACAATACTTTGCTGCAGGTCTCCTCTTTGAACCATTTGAGAGTTTGGAGCACTCCTTCAAGAGAGCATTATGGTGAGTCCTGGCAAACACTATGGGCCTGATTACAACTACAGCAGTGTATAGGACCACTGTAGTCATGGTTGCGGTCCATGCACCACCACACTCGTGGTTCGCTGCTGTTTTACGGTGTGGTGGTGGGACCACCACAGGACTGCTGCAACCCCCAGGGATCTGTGATCCTGTGGCGCAGCGGTTAGAGGTCACAATATGCTGGCAGTGCCACTGCGGAACCTAAGAGTTTCCTCAACATGACCCAATTTATGGCAATGAGCCCGCCATGAAAAGGGTGGCGTTGAGCAAACTAATGGGCCCTACAGGGTCCCCAGTGGCCTCTGAGCCTAGGGGTGCATGCTGGGGGTACATGGTAGGCAAATGTGTGCCCAACTGTCTGTATACACCCCCTGTTTCTGCACAACATAGACTGCACAGTCCCACGGTACTGCCTTTCTAAGGCTGACATAAGATCCTTAGAAAGGCACCGCCAAAGCAGGACTGCTCGATCTGGATTCCAGTCGGAATCAGGCAGCGGTCTGACCACAGGTTTGGCGTTGTTGCAGCAGTGCACTGGCCTGGCAGCCCACTGCAACGCCGCCAAACTCATAATCAGGCCCCATATCTGGTTCAGAGTTTCTATTACTTGCAAACTCTCACTGTAAACTATGATTTTTATTACAAGCTCATGGATGCTGCATTCAGTGCTGTTAAATGTTAATGTGCTGTGTTATAGTATGTTTTGTTATGTTATGTTGTGTTATGTTATATGTTATGTTATGTTCAAAATGCACACATCTCACCCCCAAGAGGTATCTTGGGAAGTCAGAAAGGCATTGCTGGAGGCATGACCACTGCACAGATGCAGCCAGGTTTTACTTTTTTTTTCTGAAGTCAAGAGCAGGAGAGGTGTGGATCGCAGGTATCTAGATGGAACATGGAGGCGCACTCTATTACTAAGGCAGAGGGGGCCAAGTTTAGCAGATCCTTCTAAGTATGACATTGAAGTTTGAAAAGAGACCCCAAGTGAGTGGAAGGTTCATATATGACTTGAGACTGAGCAAAATAAGGACAATTTAGTGCTAACCCGGCAACAATATTCTGAAGAACCTCTAGCTTGTGAAGGAGTTGGTTTGAGATGCTGACGTAATGGGCATTAAAATATTCTAGCCTTCTAGTAATAATTGTTTGGACTCTTTCTCGAGTCTAGTATTTTTTTGCACACCAAAGGATGCTGAACCTGGAGGCTGAAACAACTGTCACTTGGTTGGTCATTGCCAACTGGCTGTCAACAATCATGCCTAGGTTCCTAGAGGATAGATTCGGTTGAGGAGTTTGCCCTCAGTCTACAGTCTACGAATCGAGCTTCTTCAGCTTTGTCAATGTTAAGTTTGCGGCAGTTACTCCTCTTTCAATTAGGTCCTCTTGTCATCCAAAGAGTAAAGTGGGTCTGGGTATTTTATTGCGCAGGCCAATAATAATTTTATAGAAAGACCTTAGAAGTAGGGTTTAGATAGGTGCAGTGAGATAAGAGGTACATATTGCTATGTTAAAACTCTCAGTGTTGGATGGAGAAGTGTTGTAATGTGGTTTATCAGTAGGTGTAGATAGTGACATACTACTAGTAATAAGGCCACAATCACTATTTAAGGTCCAGTCAAGGTCTCAATAAAAAAAGGATTCCCTTGCTCAAAACTTGGTAGCTGGCTACGAGCAGGCAGACTTAACTTAGGAGACAGATGTGTAAAGCATTTAAAAACACCAATACTTTAAATAAATAAAACACAACACACCAATTTATAGAAATAGGAAATATGTTTATGATTAAAAAAACACCAAAAGGGCAAAAATCCAATGTATGTAACCAGAGATATGCATTTTTAAGGAATAAACACTTTCTAGTGCCTGAAAGCCAAAGGGTCCACTTTAAAACATCAGGTCATGGTTGACCGGGACAAAGTAAAAGTTTCTCTCTGACTACAATGGAGCGCGAGTCGGATACACTGAGCGGTAGGGCCCAGTCAAGTTTTTACCTTCCGACTTAGTCACTTTTTTGGAGCTATTTCTCTTGACATCGAGCGAGGCTCCTCGTCAGGCTGGCTTTGGTTTCGACGATGGCGGCTTGGCTCAGCATGACACCTTGGTCAACTCATGGAAGCCTCGGCAATGATGAAAAACTCCAGAGCTTCAGCAGGGCAAACCTGAATCTCAGTTGCAGTTCAACGTTGCTGACTTGACTCTTGTTGACTGGTAGGTGACCATATGGAGCTTTTTGATCTTCCTCCAGAAAGTCATCTAGAGGATTCAATGTGTCCTCAACTCAACACCAACCCAAGATTCCAGAAGCTCTGAACTGCTCCTTGGGATGTTGGGACTACACTTCCCACAATGCACCTGGCTAAATCCTTTAAAGTCCAGCTGAAGGTGGTCAGCTGTTTTTTTCTTGCTGGAGATGATGCAGGTGGGGTTCTTTTAACTTGCTGCTTTCAAAGCTTTTCAAAGCAAGGAAAGGTCCTTAGGACTGTAGTTCCAAGGTGTGCAGCAGGTGCAGTCATTCAGAGTGCAATCCTCTTGCTGCAGGCCAAGGTTCCAGCAGGGCAGTCCTTCTTCTTGTTTTAAGGCAGGGATCAGAGTTATTGGGCTGCTCTCCCATATCTATCCATGCTCCTGGGGTGACAAGCAGGGGGGCACCCCTGGCCAATGTAGTGCAGGTGGCCACCCTTAGGTTTGGCAACTTTGTCCAGAGTGTGGCATATTATTGTCCTAGAAACCAACATTATTTTAAAATACAAAATGGAGAAAATCTCTCCTGGAGGATAGGATCTGGCTAAGCCAACCCACTGAAGTGGTTACGTTTCCCTAACACTTCCCTTCCAGCCCCTCTGCTCATTCAAATACTGGGGTTCCAGTCTGACTGAGGGAGCAGGATGTTGGGGTGAACCTGTGTCCTGTCCTGTCATTCCCTCTTTGAAGTCCAGTTTGGCTACTCCACCCCATACTGCCTTTTGCTCGGCAGCTGCAGATCTTCTTCCACCAGATATTATTATTATTATTATTAGATTTATATGGCGCACAGCTACCCGGAGGTTTCCCGGCGCCTACGGACATACAAGGCGAGAGAAAAGGTCAAAGCTATTAATAAAAGCTTCTACTGATTAAAAAGCCACGTTTTCAGTTCTTTGCGGAATTTGAGGTAGTGTTTTTCACTATATCCTTTGTCTCTATGCATGCCACTTCACACCTCATTAGAGCAAATTGGCTTAGCCTGTCAAATTCTGGCTAATCAGAAGAGGCTGCTGGAAGGCTGGATTTTACCTAGGCCTAGGCTGTGAACTCCACTCTGTTCGCGTAGCTTTCTGCACCCCGCGCTCTGTGGAGCTCGCTGAGTGCAGAAAACTCTGCTCCATGTAGTGCAGCTGAGTTTTTTCCCTGCTCACCAACAGTAAGTTGGCGAGTGCGAGCTGCCGCTCGGGTAGAATTTCTACTCAGGCTGCGGAAAAATCAGTGCGAACATCAGTTCACACTGCACTCCGCCACTTGTGGATTTTGCAGTTTTTTGGTCACTTTGTGGAGTTCCGCATTGCAAAACTCAGCGAACTACACCCAGGCCTAATTTTAGCACATGAGAAAAGCAAGTTCTATATCGTCTTTTTTGTGATAGTTATAATAAATCTAACCCTGGCAAATTGTTGGATTTATTCTATAATTTTAATACTTTGAAATATAATTTTAGCTCACTCCTATCAATAGTTATACTTTTTTTAACTATTACCATGTTAGCCTAGGGAGCCAACGTGCAATAATGGGGAAAACAAGATTGGCAGTTTTTCCTTCACCAGGGCATATAAAAACATGTTTTATTTTATAATGCATTTGCTTATCATTACAAGGCATCCTACCCCTGGGGCGCCTAAGGGAGACGTTGGGGTGACCTATATGTAAAACTAAGACTTTTGAAATATGTTTAATTCCAAAGTCGAATTTGCAGATGCTTTTAATGTAAAGGCAGCCTGAAAAGCAAGGCTGTCTTTAAAATGACATCAGTCAGCACAGTAGTGCACACTTAAGTGCATGACAGCTATTGGGCCTTTAAACCTACATGCTCTGCCATATACTAGGGAATTACAGGTAATTTGTCAGTACCAATTGTAATTATCATGTACTTTTAATCAGAGCAGAGGCCCTGGGTATGGTTAGCAGAGCCCATAACACACATAAGAATCAGAAAACCAGCATCTAGTTTTCAAAATGGGGGTAGAAAAGTGGAGGGACACTGCATATGCTGACACATTTAACAACACCACACAGTCTAGTGCCACTGTGCTTGGCAATGCATATTAATAATATTTTTAGCAACGCAATGACAATATTTTCCTGTCACATAACTTCAATTCGCTGACTGCAAATGGTGTTTTTCATTCAATGTTGTAAGCCTGGTTCAGTGTCAAGTCCAGATTTTGTTATCTCTGTTTAGTTTGGGTCTAATTCACCACTGTTCTAACTCTGATGGCAGTCCTTCTCTGTAACCAGGCTGCTCCTTAAGATTAGAATCATCCACTTTATCATGTCTTTGTTAAACTGATTTCCACTACCTTGACAGATACACTTTGGGGGTCCTGCCTTGTTTAAGAATCAAGCCATATCTTGCTCCCGATGATCCTAGGAGGTGGTAATAGGAGGGTCTCATAACCACAGGTTCCTTGACTTATGAAACCCAGAACTGCAAAATAACCTTTTCTCTGCTCAATTATGTATGTTTAGAGTGTATTTAACAACTGAACACTGCTCCTCTGTTTTACTGTTGGGGCTGTATTCTTTAATGAGTTATGTGTTGCCCTTAAAAATCTCTTAAAATGCTATTTCACTTTGTATTTGTGTACTATGTTTTGTATTTTGACCCTCTCTTTTGATTTTGCTAAACACCTTGAAATACTAATTTAAACATAAATTAAAAAGAAATTAATGGAGCCCATTCATTCTCTTGTCATTATTTGCCTCTTAGTTTATGTACTCCTTAGAGGACATGTCTCTAGATTAACATCCACACTCTTTAATGACAAACTTTAATAGCCTAACCTCTACATTCATGGAGATATGTTTGCCACATTCAGCATAAGGGATCACATCCCAGTGGGCATCAACTCATGGAAAATGGCTTATAAATAATACCAGTGCTAAAGACTTTTCAAAGGTGATTGTTTGCCCTTCTGTGCATAGTCAATCTTAACTCAAATAAATACACCTCTGGTGTATCATCTGTTGCTGTGTTTCATCCTCTTTTTTACTTGGAGGTTTGCAGTGACAGGCATCCTTATTTTCCTGGATTCCCTTGGCAGGGGTTGCCCCTTCATTCTAAGTTTATTGTGTTGTTTGCTTAAAGGTAAGGAGGCCAGTTATGAGGAATATAACAAAAGAGTTGCTGTTTTGTGTTTCCTTCAACTTGCCTTTCTTTGTATTTTTCATGAATTTAAATCTTTTCTGACCCTACCTACACTGCATGTTTAACATAGACATAGTTCTGTCAGCCACCAGAAAATGTCACATTGCATCCCAATGGCTTTAGATCAGGTTAAATCAGTGAGGATGCCCTCCAAATGGAAGGCAGTTTAAAAAGTCCTCAATTTACCACCCAGCTTGTGCTGTCAGTAGGACAACTAGAAACTCTTGCCCAACAGTGTTTTTTTTGTGCCCTCTGTGTGACCTGAGTGGGTGAGCAAGGCACAGACCTTAGGTATCAATATATAAAGTGACCAATGGGAACGCAAAGTTAAGATCCAGGGCTGTATTTCATACAGCGAGGACTGTGACTGCTAACATTATGCTCTGGGGTAGAAATACTAAAAACTCATGCATGACAGCACAGCAACCAAAGTTGCTGTGCTGTGTTGCGTTAGAGGTACAGCTGGACAGCTTGATACCTGCTAAGATATGATGCTTCCCTGCTCTCTCCTTAGCGCTGCTGCACAATCAGGCTGCCTCGCACCATGCGCACATATTTATGCAATAGTGCAAAGGTGTTTGTGCCATGTCTAGCATAGATTTTGTAGAGGAAGGGTACCCTTCGATTATACAATACTATACTTTAAAACATTTCCCACTTTGGATGTGGGCTATACTGAGAGGCCCACATTCAAGTCAGAAATGTTTGGAGAAATACAACCATATCTCCTTATTAAAACTTGCCTCAAAGAGTTGCTTTTTTGGGTGTGAAACCCTATCTATTTTGATAGTAAATAAGGTTTTGCATCAAATACCATGGGTTGCATGGAGACTGACATGAGGCATCCTAGCCATACATTTTTGCATTACTTTAAGGCCTTTTTCCAGCGCAAACCAAATTTTGTGTGCAAAAGTAATTCCAGAAAAACATTTTGCACCGGTTTGAGTGACATTTGTGACACAAACCTGGCGCAAAATGTTAGTAAATCTGCCCCTAACCTTCTGTCACAGTTCTATGTTGACTGTTTTTTTAAGTAGTTGAAAAGCTGGAGTAGCACGAATTTGCCCCCATATACATTGGTAAATGGCTGCCTTCCACAAGATCTTTACAGTAATGTGCTGTTTTTGCTGTAAATGTAGCAGACATATCTAAAATAAACAACAGAACATAATACAATAAACATACACAGACCAACTTAACAATACATTTAAGACATACCAGGGCATGTCATACTTAAGCACTCAAAGCTGAATGCAGCACAAATACTGCAGCACAATTCAACAAAATCACAATGCATTAATACAGGACAAAAACCCAACAGCATATAAAACAACAGAGCATGACACCATCACAACAAAATACCACTCAATCTGCACAAATGCTCTTATTGTGCAATACAAGTTGCAGCAGCCTGTTTACATACTACTGTGGTAAATGGTGTTTGCACCAAGCACTGCCTTAATGTACGACAACACTTATGAACAACTTGAGAAATAGAAAGTGAGAAATTTAATAGTGAAGAAGACATCACTTAGTTAGAAGAAATCACTTAGCAACGCAGATATGCTGTCTAAAAGATATTAATCACACATTTGAACTGGCCTCATAATAGAAGCACTATTGTGCTAGAGTCATGGCAAGGTACAGAGAAACAAGAAATGATCACAGATGACCACATTAAAATTAGAAATCAACACAGGATACTATATTTTCTTCAAAAGGCCAAACTGGGTCCCTTTAGCCAGTTCACACTCCATCGCCATTGGCCTAAACTTGTGACTTTGTACCAGTCCAGCACAACCAGATATCCCCAATCGTGCTTTTTGCCTCTAGGCACTATTTTACTTAAACAATTTGAAATACAATATCTACAGCTCTACCAAGTGGATTTTTGTCTTGTTTTATTTATTAAATTAAGCTTCATCTTTCTAACCTTGTGTGGTATCTTTTTGTGTGGTGCTTTCACTGTGCGGCTGTTGAAAGTGTTGTACAAATACTTTACCAAATGCCTCTAAAGTTAAGCTGGACTGCTTGGTGCAAGATACCAGAGGGTGAGCACAGGTTAATTTAGGGTTTGCCTGCCTCTTACCCAGACTAGGATTGTGGTTGCTTATTGACCAGGGCTCATATTCCAAGTCAACAACATTGTGCAGGTTTCTGTGGCAGATGTCAGAAATTGTCTCATTGTCCAACATGAAAGTAGCAGTCCTTGAGGATAGTGTAAATGGTCATTAATGAGGTGTAATGCTCGCCCAAAGCTGTGGAGACCTCTGGAACCAAATGGATGGAAAGTTATGTCTTCTTAGAATAGTTGATAGACAGACGCCCCATCAACAGGTAAGTGAAACCTGAGACTCATCGACATGATTGTGGAAGAAGAGCAAATCCTGGGGGCACCTGCACTGGTTAGCCAGTTATCATATCAGGTCAAGCTCCAGGATGAGTTTTTCTGGGAATTGTGCAGTGGCCACAAGTTGTCTTTGCAACGATGTTTTGCCCATGTTGGAGGTGGCGGTAGGTTCCAGATCAATCTTCATGAAGGACTGTGGGCACTACAATCACAACCCAGCGTTTGTTTGCTCACTTTAAATTCACTGAAGATGTTGAAGCAATTTCTACATCTAGAAATAATCTCTTGTTGGTAGACATCCGCACATCAGGCTGGATGTCATGTTACAAGCTGCAGAGGTCCAGTAGCTATTGCCAGGCATTGCCAGTCTGGACACAGTTACCTGGCCAACGTGCGTGCAAACTTGTGCATGGTAGGCTTGACAGAGCGGAAGGTGAGGACATTGTGTTATTCTGTCTGACACTAAGACCGACATTCCAAGGGCCTTATTATTTTAGTGTGGTAACAGTGCCTAGAGAAATAATAATACCACATGACGAAGTGCAATTTCTCTCCAATGTAGTTTTACCTCTTCATTCTGTACTCTTTCAGTCATGAAGGGGTCACTGCATGTTTTAATTCACTACCAGCTGTGAATCATGTGCTGGAGAAAAACCTCTCGGTCAGTGAGTAATTTGCATAAACAGTGGATTTTCGAACTGGGTGCAAAAACCTGTTTGCACCCGCTTCGACATTAGAGGCCCACATGTAAGCCTCAGAGTCACAATAGGGCCTGGTTTAGATTTTGGCAGACAGGTAACTCCATCACAATGGTGACGGATATCCCATCCACTGAAATATAAATCCTATAATATTCTATGGGATTTCGCCAAAATCTAAATCATGCCCTATGTCTCATACAAAGTATGCTTGTACTTACAAACCACTTCTTACTTTTCTTAATTATACTTAAGTATCTAGCAAATAAGGATTTAATTAGGGGTGCACAAAATGATGTGTGAAAGTGTCAGTTATTGTTTTCTTACCAATATAGGGGAGGGGACATTGTCTTACGGTCTTAGCAGTCATCATTGAAACTGGGGAATCAGGCTTGAGTACCGGCATCGGCTCAACATCCTGGTGATTTTGGGAAAATAACTTCATCTCCCCATGCAAAAAAAAATGTATTTGACCATGTGTAATTTAACTGGTGCTCATGCTTAGCAGTTGGGCTGAATTGCGCTGTATAAAACTGCAGCAAAACATAAAGTTTTAAGTAACAAACATTGTGCTGATTTTTTAAGTGTTCACTGTGGCAGAAACAGTTTAGCGTGATTCCATAAAACTCTTTTTCTGTGTTTTTAACTGTCAAGACTGGAAACATGGCTATAAATAATACAGGCCATTCAGTGACACCGGGGACGGAGATAAGAAGCCACTGCACCCCAATTATAGTTTTATTTTATTACTCATGTGGAGGCTGGGTGGTGAGCTTCCTAGCACACATTATGGCCCATGACTACTTTGCTGCACCACTGGACAGATGTGCACAAACCTTTGTGCTTACATGTCTACTTTCTTAAAAGTCTTTGTTTTGGTTGGGTTGTTGAGAGGAACTGGTCTTGAAATTCACATGTGTGGACTTACGTCCAATCACATAACTCAGTCACTTCATTTTTACCTAAATTAATAATCATAGAACGGATCAGACACTGTCTCCACTGCACTTACATGACCAACTTGCTCTCACGGTTCCTGGGTTTGGGGGATGATTGCCCATTGTTGATTTTAAGAGTCAAAAGACAACATTATATGATATCTCAGCTACTCCCCACTTTCATGAAAATCAAACAAACCAAACAAATCAAACAGTTTTTGTAAAGTGCAACACTGTCACCCCAAGGGGCATGTGGGAGCTGTGTCTCCGTCGAAGAGCCAGGTCTTGAGGCTCTGTCTGAAATCTGCCAGTGAGGATGATGTACGGAGCTGGGGGGGCAGGTTGTTCCAGGTCTTTGCAGTGATGTAGGAGTAGAAGAAGCCACTGCTGCAGTGGATGCGGGGTGTATGTGTGAGGGTGAGTGAATTGGAGCGCAGGTGACTGAGCGCTGGTGTAAGTTCAGTCGAAGGTTGATGTAGGCAGGTCTGAGGTTGTGGAGGGCTTTGTAGACGTGCATGAGGATCTTGAACTGGCATCTCTTCAAGATGGGGCGCCAGTGGAGGTCTCCCTGTTGGGGGGGCAATGTGGGTTTGTTTGTGAAGGTCCTGGATGAATCTGGCTGCAGCATTCTCTAGGATCTAGAGTTTTCTGAGGAGCTCGGTGGGGATGCCGGCGTACAGGGTGTTGCCGTATTCAAGGCAGCTGTTAATGAGGGCATGAGTGACGGTCTTTTTAGTGTTGGTTGGCATCCATCTGAAGATTCTGCAGAGAATGCGAAGCATGTGGAAGCATGAGGAGGCGACTGCATTGACTTGTTGTTTCATGGTCAGTTGGCTGTTGAGGATGATGCCAAGGTTGCGTGCATGGTCGCTGGGTGTGGGTCCAAGTTCTGCAGGCTACCAGCGGTGGTCCCATGCAGAGGTGTTCTTTCCGAAGATCAGAACTTCAGTTTTGTAGGAGTTGAGTAGGAGGAAGTTGTCTCTCATCCATTTGGCTACGCTTAACATGGCATAGCAACAGTTGGTTTTGGCGTTGGAGGGGTCTTCAGTGAGCGAGAGAATCAGTTGCATGTTGTCTGCATAGAAGCTGATGTTGAGTTTGTGGTCTCTCACGATGTCTGCGAGAGGGGTCATGTAAATGTTAAATAGGATGGGGCTGAGGGATGATCCTTGTAGAACGCTGCATATGATGTCTTTGAGTGCGGAGGTGAAGGGAGGCAGTCAAATGCTCTGTGTGCGTCCTAAGAGGAGGGAGGTGATCCACTTCAGTGCATCTTGCTGTATGTCTATGTTGTAGAGTCTGTTGATGAAGGTGTTTTGGGAGATGATGTCGAACACCGCTGAGACGTCAAGGAGGATCAGGGCCTCTGTTTCTCCATGGTCAAGGAGTGTTCCAATGTCATCTGTGGCAGCAATCAGCGCAGTCTCAGTGCTGTGGTTGGTACGGAATCCTGATTGCGAGGCATCCAGTAGATAGTTTTTTTCCAGGAATTCGGAGAGCTGCTGGTTGATGGCTTTCTCAAACACTTTGGCTGGGTAAGGGAGCAGCGAGATGGGATGATAATTTTTTAGATCGCTGGGGTTGGCGGAGGCTTTCTTTAGATGGGGTCTGATGTCTGCTTGTTTCCATCTGTGTGGGAAGGTTGTTGAGGATCCTGGTGAGTTGCATGCTAATTAGGTTTTTTCAGGATTGTAGAAGTAGTGGGGGCAGGTGTCGGTGGGAGCTCTGGGGCGGATGGAAGACATGATGGCTGAGGTGGTCAGGGTGGTGAGCGGAGACCATGTGGTAATGTTTTGGCTGATGGTCGCTGGGTGGCTGGGGTTGAGGGTGGTGTGTTGGTGGTTGAAGTTATTGTAGATGTAAGGCAAGCTATTGTTTTTTAAATGCTTTATTTTCACTGGGCATAAGGTGCACCAATCTCTTTTTAGCTTTTATTTTTGCTATCCTATGCCTCAGACTAGCGCTTGAGTCGGATGTAAGGACAGAGGGCTTTTGCAAGCGTATTACCAAGGCCCTTATCACAAGCTGTCCTGTAATAAATCACTTTAATACAACCATTACTGCAATACCTGTATAAAAACCTGTCTCTAATTTCCTTTTAACCAGTGACTTGTCACCTACCCAGTCACCTGTAATAAAGAAATGGCATAGCTGTTCAAGCATAATACCTTTTTACAGTTGAGTTCAGGTGTAACACAAAACCTGCTGTCAGAGGCAGCAACCAAGGTGGAAGGCAGTACATGGAGCATAAAAAAGAAAATAAAAAGTGTATTTTCCTTCTTCTGCCCTGTTTTTCTAGATGAACAGTGATAAGCAGAAAGGAGATATTTATGACAACAGGCTTATTGTTTGCCCTTCTTAGGTAATTAAAGAAAACTTAGACACCTTCTTCATGTTTCCACACATTCTGAGCTACTGCGCCTTTAAAAAAAAACAAAAAAACTGACTTGTATTAAACTTATTCTATCTTTTTGCAACAAATACCTAACAGCTGTTAGGTTGTGTTTAATTTTGCACTAGGAATTCTAATTTCATTCTTCATGCTTGCAAGCATGCTCTCCCTTTAATTTGAAAAGATATGTGCCAAGGATTGCGTGGTTTGTGGGAAAGGTGATGTGCAACCATGTATTATAAAGAATAAAGTACCTTCTGTCGTATATAATATGGATATTGCAAGTCACCTTGGAGTTCCATACCCATATAAATGAGCTCAGCTTTCTGCTCTTTCCTCTATATGTTCAAGGAACACCTTAGTGACTTGCAATACCTTTAACTGTGCTGTAGGGGGTACTTTATCTGATATGTAATAGCGCACCCGGTATCACTGATATACACATTTATTAGGCTATCACAGCTTCTGCCACTGGAATGGGGAAGAAAGGGCAAAATTCTATTTCTTCCTCAAATTCCTTATTTTCACCCAGATATTTTGCATACTTGATGTTGATGTAGTTTAATGCATTGCATGTAATACAGATGTGGCCATAAATTCCTGTTATACTGTAACTATTTGCGTCATAATACTGGGGTCATCTGTAATCATGTCTGATGTGTCTAATGGGGATTCAGGGCTTCCACTGTTATCTTAACACTTTACTTGAAGGAGCATGGGTTTTTGACAATCTGTTTTTTTTCTGTATGCTTGGGCTTAATTCAAGTCATTTAATCAATGTTAGCCACATATTACAGTGGGAGCTAAGAGTCTGGGTTCTGCTGGAAACATTGAGTACTGTGCTGATATTTTTTATTCAAATTCTTTGCATTCAGCTGCCTTTTGTGCTACGTGTTTCAGAGTGCTGGGCCCTGGGTATGACCATGATTGGATACCAATAATTGTAGGTTTTTTTCATGTGTGTGGCCGGGTTCATAGGGATACATGTAGTAATAGACATTTTCTTCAATGTTTCCAACATTTTCTCTATGTGCCAAACATGTTTCTTTGAAGGACGTGTGGGTGTCTGGGTGGATACAAATATTTTCCTTGATTGTTCTATCACCTTCCCTATGTATCTGCTAGTTCTGGTGTCTTGGTAGTCAAGCAATGGTCACATATTTGTATCCAAACTTTGTGCATTTTTGTTGTTTGTTTCTGGAGGCAAGCCTGTACATGTGTATCGTTTTGTGGCACTTTAGTTAACCTGCTTTTCTTCATTTGCACTACTGGGTGGTCCTGTTGTCAGCTATTCTATTTTTAATTTGTCCTTTTAGGTCTGTCACCCACTTCATTTACCATGCTGTACTTCACATGTACTGCTTTTTCAGGTAGTCATTTTGTGATTGCCCTTTGTGTCTGTCTTTGGGCAAATTCCCTCATTTTACTTGTTTTCTTTGGAATTTTTTCAAGGTTCACTTGGTTACAAGGGAGCAGGGGCGTCCACAGTTATTTTTCAGAATTGTCTGTTATTCTTCATGTAAGCTAGGATTCTAGGTGCTGTTATTTTCCCTACTGATATGTTCCTAATTTGTTTCTGCAATCTTGTCTATGTGTCTTCTTTTTTCCAGGGTTAGCATCAGAGCGGATATCAGTGTTTTGATTTCCTGCCAATTCTTCTATCTCTGTACTTTTTATATGAGGTACTATACGGCACTGATATGTTCTTCAATTTTCACCTTCCTAAGCATGCTATTGGGCTTATCGTGGGTGCCTTCTTTGTTTTTTAGTATTGTATGCAGTTAGAGCATGAAGGATCTCTTTCATGATTCTGAACCCACAACCAGCAATGCACACTTGAGGCCCCTAAAATCTTGAGCTGCCTAGAAAGAGGATTGTGCTACTACCACCTCCCAAAAATATCAGTGTACTGTGGACCTTGACCTTTGGAATGAAGCACCCATTCATCGCTTGGTGGAGGTAACTGTGGACCAAGTAAAACATCAGTAAACAATAACAGATACAGAAAAAGAGATTAGACCTGTGGTAGTATAGAATAGAGGATGCATGTGACATAACTTTCATCAGCAAAATGATCTAATCCTCTCAAAGTTTAAAGATGTGATTGGATTTTTAACCCTCAAAGGAGACATGTCAAAATGAACTTTCAGGAAATCCGAATTGCTACTGCTTTTGATGGTATTGATGAGCAAGTGATTATTCTTTGTATTTTAAAATAGGAACATTTGAGCCTGGCTTCCTTCAGGTCTCTCTCATATGTCTCAAGTAAGAGAGCTCATTCAACTGTGGTGTAGTTGTGAGATGGCATTGGTGCAGAAATTGCATGTGGCCAAAACTCTGGGAGTAGAGTACACTTTAGATAATAGTTTTGTATATGCCTGGTAAAAGGCATCTAAAGAAGTCCCACAAATGTATGTAGCTTTTTATTGGTTATTTCTTGAGAGTCTCTGTCATTGTTCCTCTGTGCAACTTCAGGCAATGTATCATGTGGGTGTAGTGCCAAATTCTTTTTCAGGTTGGTAAATGTTTTGAACTAGTCTACTTAGAACCATTGTTCTAATTTGTTGATTCCCATGTTGGCTCAAGTATCCCAATGACCGGAGTGGCCACCAATCTTAAATCCTACATTGTCGCTGTCACAAGCCACTAACCTGAGCACTGATAAGTTCAGATGGGGTGACGATGGAACCCAACTCCCGCTAATGACCTTAATTACTAGGTAGCAATAAATGGTATTCATACTGCCCCAGTGAAAGTTCCCAAGGGGAAGGTGGAATGGAAATGAGAGACAAACAAAGAAACAGATCGCACTGGCTTTGCATGTCTCTCAGGACACTGAACTGCCTTGGCTGGAGGGGGATGCTCTATACCTCTGTAAAGAACAAGGTATGTTAATACACAATTGTTATGTGAAAACAGATATTGAGTATTACTTTTTCTAACTGGATAATTAATTATCATTTTAAAACAGTTCTTGGGAATATCATTGCCAAATGTGAAACAGGGTTCTTTTAGCTGATTTAGCAAAAGGTTCAGCCCTGATCCAAATCAAACGTGGGTATTGTTGTATCCAGAGTTCTTTATATTTACAATGAAACAGTCTTAAAAATTCCTTAGATGGAATTTTGTCTATCGAGCATAAAGATGTATTTTTCAAAATGAATCTGTGAGATAAGCGTTTGCAGGAGTGTATGCAAGTCGCAATACACTTGTGTACATTTATCTATCTGCTTCTTACAATTTGATTACGATTCCCAAAACTCATGAACTTTCATTACAATATTTCATACGTATTGCGCCTGCCTTTAGTAAAGGAATTGGATTACCTGTACACGGACGAGGAGTGCAGCTTGAAGTAGATCCAAACTATGTGAGGTTGCCGTGGTGGCCTGGAAATGCAGAGCAGGGCGACAATAGATAGTAGGTGCAAGTGTTGTACTGATGAGTCATCAGAAATTAGATTAGGGGCCGGCAAGAACAAATCAACGAGTTATCAGTTAATACCAAGCAGTGAGTCATCCCCAATTACCAGCGGGAAACAATCTTGGAGTCATTAGTAATTACCAGCAGGAAAATAATCAGTTAGTCGTCAATAATTACTGGCATGAAAAAATCAGTGAGTCATAAGCAATTGCTGGCAGGAAACAATTAGTGAGTCATCAACAATTACTGCCAGTGTAGGAAATCAGTGGTCGGTACAATAACACATGTAAATTATAAATGTCTCATAAGAGCTTGTTCTTTTTTCAAAAGTTCAAGAGCTATTGTAGGGGCAACATAAGCACTAGTGAAACACAGACCAACTTGCGTGTACACTACCATTGATATTAGAGAATTTCTACTACAAGTAATGACTTAATAGGGGAGGGGGCCACACTAAGGACAATAACAGAAACGAGTGGTGGAACACGACAACTGGGTCATGACAGTCGCCTAGGGGACTGAAATTAAGTGGATCTAAGCCCACTATTTTATGGGTTGTTTGCCAAGCCATAGGCGAGGATCTTGTCACTTGGTAGTTTGGTAATATATAGGTATTTGGGCCTTTATGGGATTGTAAGACCTCAAGCTTAAATATTGCCATTAATGAGGTTTCTGGCAAAAGTAGATGTGCCGATATGAAAGTTGGTATGTGTTGTATTATGATTCATTATTGTGTAAATGCAGGCCTCCAGAGTTGGTATCTGCATATAATTTGCAAGTTTGAGGTGAGCTGAGTATCTCCCTGCATGAGGAATCTAATGGATTTGTGAGAGATTGGGTTGTTCCATGGGGGGTAAACCCTACTCAGGCAACAGACACAATGCTGGTCAGGGTTAACCACAAAAAGTCACTAAATCAACCTATGCTTAACCCTCTGGTAGCATGACACAAAAGCAGTTTTAACTTAATGGCAATGTGTAAAGTATATACACAGCACACAAACAGTAATGAAGGGAAGACACAGCACAAAAAAATCAAACATCAATTTTGAAAAATAGAGTAAAATGTAATACATTATTTGACACCAAGTCAACAAAAGTTCAATCAGTAGAACTGAAGATATGCAATTTCAAAGATATAAGGTAAGTATAATGCCTAAAAAGCACAAAGTGCCATTTCAGGCTTTCTGGTCATGGAGACAGGTTGAAAGTCACAAGTACAGGCTGATCATGATGTAGCGTAAGCCAGATCCAGCAACCACGTTAGTACTGCTAAAAAAGTTTATTGGAGGAGGCTACGAGAAGTAGTGTGACCATTGTGGATGGTCGCCACTGTAGCGTGAAGAGCAGGCCAGGCATTGAAAACTGCTTTCGCTGTGCCCGAAGATCCTGCTGGGTGTCGCGGATGGTCGTTGCTTGAGTTTCACATTAGTGGTCACTGGGAGCTGTTGATGCTTTACTGCAGAGTGCAGATCTCGGGTTGCTGGTCATTGCTGGTGGACACTGTAATGCAAAGAGTCGGGAACATGGTTCGACGCAGGTGACAAGATCTTGGTGGGAAAGGGACCGTTTGCGCTCGCAAAGATCCCCGAACTTCAGGATTTTTCCTTTTCTACAAGGGGGAGCTCAACTGGCACAACAACAAGGGTCCTTGACCTGGGAGGTACCTCTAAAGGATCAGGAACTCACTGCAGCAGAGGACAGCAGGGCTCAGGCTGGTCCAGTTGAAGATCCAGGTAGGGCCAGTGCAGCAGGTTCAGCTGGGGAGTTGCAGGGAGGCCTCTGGAACTTGATGTGTCCCTGTTGCTCAGAACAGGTGGTCAGCCAGCTGATTCTTCACTTCAACCTGAGATGAAGGATGCAGGTTGGGTCCTCTTTCTCAGACATCAGGGCAGGCCTTAGGCAGGTCCAGGTACAGGTCCGGAACAGCAGGTCAACTGGGCAGTCATTATTCTGTAGTATCCATAGGTCAAGGTGTGTACTGAAGGGTAGGATTGCATGTCTGGAGTCTCCCCCCTACATAAGTGTCTGGAATTTCCTGCCTCCCTGATCTGGTCCCAGTCTGTCTGAGGGCATAATAGGATAGTGTGAAGCCCTTTGAGTGTGAGCTGAAGCAGAGTCTTTGAAGTATAAGTGTGACAGGTGATAGCTCCTCCCCCCACTCTCATCAAGTGTGGATGGCCCAACCTGCCAACACCCAGATCCTCTATTGTTTAGCTGTCTGGAAGGAATACACAAAGGTCAACTGCCAACTACACCCAGTCATGTAAGGAACAGGGGGCAGGCACCAAGTGGTCAGGGCAAGAAAATGCCAACTCTCTAAAAGTGGCATTTTCTGAATTGTACTCAAAATCCAACCTTTACATTAAACAGAGTTTAAAGATACAATTTCTCAAACATCAAACATGACATTTATATCTGCTCCCAAGCAAGAGTTATCACGTATCAAATTTAATAGGGTTTAACCCATTGTTATCCTATGAGACAGGTATGCCTTGCAAAAGTGAAACCAAATTTAGGAATTATTCACTACCAGGAACCAGGACATGTTGGCCTCTACCTGCCACCTTGAAAGTCTCAAACTGAATCCCTTTAGTTACTGGGGAGGGCTTTAGAAGTAAACTCCTGTTATAGATTGGGACTTAAAGGACTAGACTCAGAAGGTAAAATATTTGTCCAGGACAAACCTGATTAGTGTATCCAAACTGAGCCCCATCATGGCCAGCTTCAAATTGCACTTAGGTCCCATTCTATGGTGACCAAAACCTATTATTGCACTTATTGCTTCTTGGCGCTATATCTAGTTAAATCGTTAAAAATTCATATCTCCTATTCCTCATTTTTGATGTCATTTTGTTTATTACATTTTCCTTTACTTTTTTACTTTGTTTTGAGACTTTTATTGGATTGCATTTAAATTGTATTATTGTTTTAGTACTGCATAAATACTTTACACATTGCCTCTAAGTTAAACCAACCAAACAATGACATCTACTATCACATAGTCTTTCTTTCCACCTGATGATTGGACCTGACCCATACAATGAAATTCAATTCAAGATACTGGAATTAAGATCAATTCCAGGCTCACTTTTATCACTGTGAGAATAAAATCTGTCAGCTCTGTATGGGGTCCTCTGGTTTTACAGATTTGACATATAGTAACTAATAACTGAAACCAAGATACTATGTAGCCCTTATTTTTAAGCTATGCTCATAATTGAGTAAAACACATTTAAAATTGATTCTTATATATTTTTAACATAAGTTCTTAGTGGTGAGTTTTGTAATATGTATATATGTGTATTAACAATTTTGCAATGGTTTTTATTAACTATGTAATACAGTTTTTTGTTGTTGTAAAACAAAATACAGAAAATTGGAAAACTGGGATATGTGATTGTCATGAAGGGTGACATACATTAAGTTGAACATTATATATTTAATTCCAATGTTCCTTTGTACTCCTTGAATATGTTTCCTTTTATCGCAATTTAATCTCTCAAAACATTAAGGTTGGTGTGCTGAAATCTTGTGAAAAAAACTTAAGCATTCTCTTCAGTCTGTCAGTCAGTCATATATAATTTATTCGGTAATTTAGGACCATACAAATCAACAGTGCCATAAAAAACATACAATATTAAAAGCATTCTCTTCAGTCAGTTCCTCCTGATCTTAATAATTTGAATATTATATTTTCTGCAACAGTGAAAACATAATGCTGTTCACACTTTCTCTTTTATTTTCAGAGACTATACTGCAGGAGCAGTGTTTCTGACAACCAAATATCCATCTGTGAACCAACTATCAACTATATTCAAAGTTCTGTTATATTCCTTTTAACTTTTCTTCATTTTAAGTCAATCTATATGATGGGAAAATGGAACCATCAAATAGAACATCACCTGATAAATTCCTAATTGTTGGATTCTCCGATTTTTCAAAGATACAAGTTCCACTGTTTTTTGTTTTTATACTGGTTTACATGACAACATTGACTGGAAACCTTCTTATCATGATAACAATATATTTTAACTCCTGTCTGCATACTCCCATGTATATCTTCCTTACACATTTGTCCTTTATTGACATCAGTAGCACTTCAATCGTATTCCCAAAAATGTTGGCCCAATTCTTTCTGGAGGGCAACTACATTTCTCTAACCCAATGCATGTTGCAAATATATTTATTTGGGTCCATGATCTCCATAGAATTCCTTCTGCTCTCAGTCATGGCTTATGATCGCTATGTGGCCATCTGCCATCCCTTACGTTACACAACCATCATGAATGAGACGATTTGCATCTATCTAGGTATCACATGCTGGGCTGTTGGCCTCATGGATCCAATACCACACACAGTATTAATATCCCAGCTCTCTTTCTGTGGGTCACATACAATTAATCACTTCTTCTGTGATGTTACTGCCCTAATGAAGCTTTCTTGCAGCAGCACTAGCAATATTGAGGTACTTACCTACATACTTGGTGCAGTTTTGATAATAATGTCATTCATTTTAATCATTACATCTTACATGAAAATCATCTCAGTCATTCTGAAAATACAGTCTTTAGAAGGGCGTCGGAAGGCCTTTTCTACATGTACCTCCCATATCACTGTGGTCATTTTATTTAGTGCCTCTGTGTGTTCTACCTATATTCGACCAACATCTGCATATTCGATAAAAGAAAGCAAAATGTTGTCATTGTTGCATATTGTTGTTACTCCACTATGTAATCCCGTCATATATAGTCTGAACAACACAGAATTTAAAAATGCTCTACAAAAGAAAATGAATACAGCATAGGAAAACAGAATAGGTCAACTGAAAAAACACAACTCGTTGTTGTTTTCATTTCAAATTGTGGCCAGTGATTTGAAGAGTGCTAAGATGATTTCAAAAGCAAGTTCTCAAGAAAAAGAGGGATTCAATGAATCATTTAAAAAAATCAAGATGTACAAATAATTTGTAAACTATGTTTTAAACAAATTTAATGTTGGAATACATTTTCAATTTCATGTTGCATAAATGAACATATGCTCCGTTTGTAATGGTCTATACGTATATTTCTTGTAATATTTATGAACATGTAAATCAACTCCAGGAGCCACTGTGTAAAAGGTACCTCTTATTTGATGTATTCCTTTTGAAAATGCTGTATTTTATCTTCAGCGATTGTTTTTTATTTCAGCGTCAATTACATCTAAATCTGTCACAGTCTTACCACCTTCATACCCAGCATACTACTTGGTCTTTTGTTCTGTAAATAAAAAACCTTGTTTTGGCTCAGCTAAAATTTTGAATATAGCCTTTTGAATTTATATTTTCCAGTTAACTTTTGTTTATGTTTCCATTTTGTAATGACAATACATAATTACAACTACCTTCAGAAGAATATACTTCTTTTGTTGTGATTACTGTTTTGGCGTTTTAAATTATTATTGGAAAATAAACACAAAAAGCACGCTTGCATTATTCTGTACAAGCAAATCAAAGCTAATATCAACCAGAGGTAAGAATGAAGCAACCAGCTGAGATCAGTAAATGCCAACATACAGAGAGAGAATTATAGAGATGAATATTTATATAGTTCCAAATGTCAAAAAATGTTAGGTTAAATAGGTCCTGCACACCTTGTAGATAGACAGTTACTTTCTAGATGCACGCATCTCTGGAAAGCTTCTGATTAAATGAGCAATTGCACATTTAAATTCCATATAACCATGTGTTTAAGCCTCATTCCTGTCCATTTTATTATGGAGTAGCCAGTGAATAAAAAAAAACCCTAATGCCTGCACCTATGACCTTTCACCCTACAAATGGCAAATTATACTTCAAATATATTTTATAGGTATGCTCATCAATGTATTTTCCTGGTCGGTGGGAGGGAATACAAAGGTTTGCAATGCACAATTGGGCCACCACAATTGCAATCATACAATATCCTACATACGGCCCTTGGTATCTCCAAGAAGGGGAAGTAGATTTTTAATTATCTTTGTTTTAGATCCACCCAACAGCATCTCTATTGCTGAGATCCTATGCTATTTCGTAGCGACCCCTCTGATATTATTTTTTTTTTTAAAAACAGGTTGATACACTTGTATAAAATCCTGTCAAGGATAAATCAAATCCTCCTCAGAATTCACTGAACATTCAAAGATTTAACCCATGTTAAAACGGCAGAGTTATGAAAGATATCAGGAAGAGAAGGCCCACCCCAGAGTGAAGAGTACTGTAACATCTTGTAATATTGAATGTTTTATACCAGGCCATCCAGACCTATAACCCCACTAACTTAACTTGTTTATAATAAATTGGGTCAAGACAGGTCAAGAAAATAATTTTGCTTTTACCTCCATATAGTTATGATGGATAGACTGTTAGACCTGTCGTCCTTAGGGTGGTCTTCCCCCAAACCTTTTACCTGCTTACATCCTCTTTTTGCTGAATCTTTTTGTTGGCCTTAGGACTCTGAGCACCTTACCACTGCTGACCAGCACTAAAGTGCATATGCTTCTCCCCTAAACATAGTAACATTGCATTATACACAGTTGGCTTATTTAGTTTACCTATAAGTCCCTTGTAAAATGGTATAACTTATACCCATGGCCTGTGAATTAAATGCTACTAGTGGGCCTGCAGATCTGATTGTGTGACCCACTCAAGTAGACTTTCAAACCTGTCTCATGACTGCCACTGCTGGGTCTGTGTGTGCGTGCAGTTTGCTTCCACTTTGACTTGGCAATTAAAACCATTTGGCAATCCTTAAACAGCCTTTTTATTACACATAAGTCACCCCTTTAGTAGGCCCTAGGTAGCCCATAAGGCAGAGTGTTATGTGTGTAAAAACGTAGGCCATGTATTGTTAAGTTTTTAATGTACTGCTAGCGACAAAAATCCAAATTGATTTTTCACTGCTGGGAGGCCTAGACCTCTCATAGGTTAAACTGGAAATTCCTTAATTCGCTTTTAAGCCGACAAGTAGTTTTGTCATATTTTATATCCTTACTAATGTTAATGATAAATCTTCTTTACTAGTAAAGTTGGATTTAATATTACTGATTTAGAAATGCCACTTTTAGAAATTGGGCATTTTTCAGCTCTTACTGCTCTGTGTGCCTGCAGCCTGTCTCCAATACATGTCTGGGGTGGGAGACAGCTGTCTTTTGTGCATTCCCTAAACACAGCCACAAACACAGGAAGGGTAGGTGTGTATGAATCCCATTTGCGTTCTTCTGATGGCTCTTCCCGGCAGGAAGGGAGGGAGGTGATGACACTTGCACCTAAATAGGTAGTGTCCTGTCCCCCACAAAAAGGGCTGCTTATCCCCTACTGATAGTCTGGAGCCAGGGCTGGGAGGAAAGCACCTCTGTGTACTTCATAGACCCTTCTTTGAAGTCACTACCACGTCAAAGGCACAATTGGGTATCAGTACTGGGTATCTGACCCCTTCAAATCAGACACTATTTGACCTGTGAAGAACTCTGCCAGGAGGAAGGACTGCTGTGCTGGTACAAGGACTGCCACTCTGCTGGACTGCTCCTCTGGAAGAACTGCCTTTCTCCTCTGCTGTGATGACCTGCTGCTTGATACCCTCTGCCCTACTGAGGAAAAGACTGGACCCATTAAAATTGAAAGCAGAGTGACTCCAAGGGCATGCTGGCTTGTCCCCGCTCTGAAGTATCATGGACAACAAAGTCTTCCTGCAAACCTGCCACAGCACCTGGACTCTTCCATCTGTGAGTCCCTGCCCTGCCAAGTGGTGCCAATCCAGTCCTTGGACCTCAGAAGTGAGGTTTTCTGTGCTGCAACTCTAGATGCCGCTGTTGTGCCGATTGGAACTGGCGCATGTCACTCAATGATGACACATTATCCGTCTTCAGAGCTACTCGACAACAAAGCCCCCCAAGTGCATGGCTCAACAATGATGCATCGCACAACTTCAGTACTGCTGGACACCGAAGCTTGCCCCAAGTGTACAGCTTGACGATGATGCTTTGCCTATAAATTCTTTGGATTGACGACAATGCATCGCCTCCCTCCTCCTAGCATGTCGTCCTCGACACAGCCCTCCAAAGGTACTGTTTTCAGTGGGCCAAGGCTGGTCACTGTATCCAACCCTCGATCCATCACTGTCAGCCTGAACTTTTGGATTTACCCAGGTCAAGCACGACCAGATAACCCCGGTTGGAGCTTTATCACTCTTAGCACTATATTTTCAATTAATCTTTACAAATTCATAACTCCGGTTTTAGTAATTTGATTTTTGTTGTTTTGGTATTGTTTTACTTTAAAAATCATTGTCTATGTCTCTAGCCCTGTGTGGTGTCTTTTTCGTGGTGTTTTTATTGTGTGACTGTGTGTTGTGATGCACAAATACTTTACGCAATGCCTCTTATTTGTGTCAAGCTACCAGAGGGTGAGCACAGGTTATCTTTTAGTGTGTACCTAGCTCACCCTGACTAGGATAGTGGTCCCTACTTGGGCAAGCTGCATACCTCAGCCAACTAAAGACCCAATTTCTAACACAGCCGTGCGGCACAGTCTCTTGATAAAAGGTTTTTATAGCCACAGCAGCTCAAAAATAAAAACAAAAATGAGGAATGAGGGTTGACCAACTATCTTTAACCAAAAGCTGTTTCAGAAATGTAATATCCTGTCCAGCCTCTTAAAACCCTAGATAAAACTGCTGAGTGCAAAGTTCAACCAACAAAAAAAGTATCAACGAATGACTGAATGGATAGGGACAAGAAAAGAAACTGGGAGTATAAACATCTTAACAATGTTGTCCTTTCCAATCAACCTAATAATAAGTCTGTTCAAGTTCATCACAAGGTTTTAATAGTATTTCATTTCACCAATGTTTAAATGATTTAATTTAAACCATGACACCGATTTTCAAAAGCTGAGTAAGGTGCAATTAATCAGCTCCTAATTTTATAATGTTCTATTTTGAGTTGTGTGCGAAGAGCTTAACCAATGAGTCAGATTTAGGCTATATGAAAAAATATTTTAAAGAATGTGTGATGACGGAGGTATGCACCAATCTGTTTTAGAATCAAATCATCCTACAGGCTGGTCCCTCCTAAAGCCAATTTGGCATTATCTCTCTGTATCTTTCTTTTTACCTTCCATCCCTGTCTTGTGTCTCTATTTTTACAATTACAGTACTGTTTCCTCCCTATCTTTGTACTAATATTGTAATCTGAAGTTATGTGATTCCTTTGGCACACCATAGCAGGACCAGGGCCCTAATAAACATTGTGTCCTGGGGGCGCACCAGGCATGTGTGCCTGCTTTGTGCACCCCCAGGGCACAATGGTAATACAGAAAGGATCCACAGAGTCTAGTGCGCCACCTTCTGTGATAACTGATAGTGCTGGTGTACATATAGCACTACTGCTATCATGAGAGGGTTGTCCCTTATTTGCTTGGGGCTGTGGCCACATACAAATGAGGGACTCTCTTTGCCTCTGCACCTGCACCGTATTATGAACGCAGGGGCAGAGGCAAACATGCCCATAGGAGGTGCACTAAATGTTTGCCAAAAAAGGTGATGCACTTTCAGTGCGCCTCCTAAAGCCAGCCCTCTAGATGGATAAAGGGGGTCCTATTGACCCCCATTGACCCCCATGCGTCCCCTGCAGGCAGGTGCAGTCACGTACTGCACCCACCATCAAGGTGATTGCTCGCCCCTCCTCTGCTTTGAAGCAGCCAATCCATACTTCACTTGACTGCACTGCCCCCAGGTCAGCACCAGTTCGCAGCTGCCCTTTAGGACACGCATTCTTTGTATTTTGGTGCACTGTCCCTGTTTGTGCCCGACGCACCTTTTGAAAGGTGTGCCGTGGTGTAAACGGGGAAAGTGTGCCCTACACATAATACGGACACAGGAGCAAATCAGGTACATCATCTTCTCGTGCTGGGAAGAATAATGTGGTGACTGGTTTTATGGGAATTCATTGAAAATCTGTTATTGTAGAAAATCAACAGTGAGAAACCGTTTACCCAAAAAAGTTTCAAGGAAGGAATTTCCATTTATATGCTTTCTTTAAAGTGGAAATGCATTATAAAAAGGGTTCTTACACAGGTTGATGTTTCTCTTATTATGATAAAAACAGTTCTTCTGGGTTGTATTCCTAAACCATCCTACACTCTTTTCTCAGAATTAAATCTTTTCCTACATTCTTTTTCCCTCTTTCCCCGTTCTCCTGCTTCCCAAATTATTTTCTGAGGTAGTCCCTCCCACCCATTTTTTTTAACTAGTGTCCTCCCTCTCTAATGTTGCTTTTTTCAATTGTGGCTCCCCATTCCATGCCCTCATTACTTTTCTTACCCTTACGTTGCTGCCGGACAGAAAGAATGAAATAAAGAAAAATGACAGAATGTGGGAGGAGTTAAAGGAAAGAAAGAAGGACCAAAAGATGGTAGGGAAGAAAGAAGGTTTGAAAGAAAGAAAGAATGAAATTAGAATATAAAAATATAAAAAGGCAACAATGAAGAAAGGAAAATGACAATAAAAAAAATAAGGATTGAAAGAAGCCTGGAATGAAATAAGTAAGATAGAAAAAGGAAATAAAGAATGAGGTGAAGAGGGATGAAGGAATTGAAACATATATCTTCATTGAAAGAAAGATGGAAATAAAAGCAAGCAGGAAAAAAAGAAAAAGAAGGAAAGAAAGAATTATTATTATGGATAGTCATGCGGAAGAGGAATGTGGAGATAAAGCATAGATTATTTGAGGTCAAACCAGTTGTTCTGCATATTTCACATTCTTTGGTTATGACATCATGTATAGAAATGCACTAATAGGAAATATGTCAAAAATTGGTAGATGTCTAAATTAGGGTTAGGCATTTTTTTTGTGTTAATACGTGGTACTTGGAATGTATTGTGCTTCAAATCAGTCATTTTGTGTGTCATCGGCATCCAACTACAACAGGCTTGAAAAAAAGATGCTAAATTATCTATTCGAGCAAGAGCAATACTTGAAGACTACACAACTGCTGTTGTGATTGGTCACAACTAACAATCAGAATGGACCTAAGCCATGTCCCTATTTTGATTGCTTGATATGGAGTGACCAATTATATTGCTCAAAGTATAATAATATGATTGGCAACACTTTCTATCTTTAGGAAAATGTAATTTGGTTGATGGCCTAAGGCTTTTTATTTTAACAAGCTCTAAGTGGTTGTTTTTGCATAAATATACATCTAACAGAAAGGAGAATACATGGGGAATGGTTCAGGTTGCACAACACTTTAATGTAACACTCCTTTCAAAAAGAGTACTACACACGCATGGTTTGTGAGAGGTCATTTGGAAGGGCAATGCCTGCTCTTAAGACAAATAATACTTTTTTATTTGAAAAGTGCACATGTTACATATCTGTAGTTTTTGACAGGGTTGGAGATCCAGCCTGTGCAAAATTGGGGTGTTTGTTGACTGGGGTGTGAATCCTGATCAAGCAACAGCCACAATTCCTTGGAGGGTGAACCACAAAAAGTCACTAAATTAACCTGTGCGTAACCCTGTGTAGCTTGGCACAAAAAGTAGTCAGGCTTAACTTAGGGACAATGTGTAAAGTATTTATATAGCAAACAAACAGTAATAAAGTGTAAATGTTAATACATTATTTGACACCAAAAACAACTAAAAAATCCAACTATTAGAACCAGAGTTATGCTTTTGTAAATTTTAAGGTTTAAAATAGCACCTAAACGATCAAAGATCCAACCTCGGACATCAAATTGTGCGAGACAGGGTCAAAAGTCAAAAGTTAAGGCTGACCACAATAGAGTGTGGTTTGGATACAAGCAGTGAATTGGGCCTGGTCAGCAGAAGAAAAATGTGTGAAAAGGTAAAGTTGCCAAAATGGTAGTGGAAAAACTCCAGCTTAATAGAGCGGAGGGCTATTGCCGAAGACAGTTACACAAGGTCGGATACCCCTCTGGCAAAGGACCACTAAAAATGGATTTGCTGCTGCAGGGAATAACATAGTGGGGGGAGATGTGAAGTGAATCTGACAGGTGATGCACCTCGAGGGGATAGGCAAGCAGGTTGGTCCTGGTCTCCTCCTAGTTCTCAGAGCATTGTTTGCCCACATTTTCTCTAAGTCCTCAGTTTTAGAAATTGGCCATCTGGGTACTTTCAGCACCACAAACAATGGTCCAGGACTAGAGGGACACTGTTAGAAATTGGAAGGTAGGTTGACTGGGGTATGAGCCCCTGGTAGCTTGGCACAGAACAGTCAGGCTTGTTTTTAGAGAAAAAGTTTAAAGTATTTGAGCAACACTTCAAACATAAAAACTGTGAAAACAGCACACAAAAAGATTCCACACAAGGTTAAAAAAAATACTTAATTTAATAAATAAAAGAAGACCAAAACAAGAAAAATCCAATAAGTAGAAATTTTGCAATTAATTTCTAAAGAATGAATGGTAAAATAGTGCTTAGAAGCAATAGGCACTCACTTGGGATATCTGGTCACGCCAGACCGTGACAAAGTCAAATGTTCTGACTGACTGCAATGGAGCATGGGACAGATACAGGAATCCAGTGAAGCCAGCTGAACAAAAGTACCTGGCTGCATCGATGTCAAAGATGCGGGCCCCAGCCAAAGCGAAGCACCAGTGTTGATCCATGCAGTGGGGATGATATGCCAGTCCTGATCCACTCTGAAGCTCCGGTTAGCAAAGAGCTGTGATGCGGAGATTCGCCCTCATCATTGGGGATGCGTCAAAGGAGATGCGGCGACCTTGTGCAGTGGTGGTTCAAAAGGCGATGCGTTGTGGCCGAACCACGTTGTAGAAGAGATGCTCTGGTTCTCTGGTTCTTGTCATGCAACAGGAGTGATGCACTGCAGTAGTGGCCACTCGTACTTCAAAGTGGTGGGGTGGGGGGAATCACAAAAAAAAGTATAAATAAAGAAAATAAAATGTACCTGCTCCAATGGCCGCCGCCTTGCTCCCGATCCTCACATCCTTGTCAGAAGCCTGCTGCACACTGCGGAGGCTCCCAGCTCCCAATCCAAGTGCTGCTCACATGCTGGGAATGCTATTCCTAGCATATGAACAGTGCTGGTATTGGTTTGAGCGCCTCAGTTCAGACTCAGACATAGTCTGGGTACCTAGGTGGGTTTCTCCACCCTGCTGTACAACAGCTGTGCAACACAGCTCGGTGAAGAAAGGCTAAGTGCTCATGAAGGTTTGGTCAGCCCCAGAGGGGATTGCCAAACCCTCATGAGCACTTGGTAGTGCACACCACTCCCCCCTCCTCCCTGGTGCTGCAGCTGCAATGTCAGGATGGGAGACCATGTCCCTCCCTCGGTTCGCAGCTGGAAGGGCTAAAAATTAAATGATACTAAAAATGTTTTGTTATCTTTTCATTTTTGTACTTTGTTTCTGCTGGCCTTCAGCAGGGGGTTGACACTCCTCTGCAATAATGGGGGAGCTGCCCCTGATGCACTGGTTCCGCCTTACGCAACAGGAGCAATGTGCCAGTCCTGATTCATGCAACAGGGTCTATGCGCCAATTCTGAGCCACACAATGGTGCTGATACGCCGATTCAAGAAAGGATGCATGGGTTTTGCTATAGCAAGCACCTTAAGCTTCACTTCCAAGGGTCCAGGACTGGGTGGCACCACTTGGCAGGACAGGCCCACAGGTGGCAGAGTCCAGGTGCAGAAAGGGTAAGTTGAAAGTCTTTTATGTCCCTGAAACTTCATATCAGGAGGCCAGCTAGTTAGCCCTTGGAGTTCCTCTGGGTTCAAGTTATGAAGGTCCAGTCTTTCTCACCCAGGCAGGGGAACAGAATGCAGTAGGACAGCACAGTGAGGCAGGAGTCATCAAAGCAACAGTCCAGCAGAGTGTCACTCCTTCAATAGCACAGCAGTCCTTCTTTCTGGCATAGTTTTGACAGGTCCAGAAGTGTACTTATACCCAGTTGAGACTTTGAAGTGAGGGAGACTTCAAAGACTGGCCTTTAAAGTGCACAGAGGTCTTGCCCTTCCTGCCCTGGTCCTAGACTCACTACAGGGGTTTATGAAGGCCTTTGTGAGGGTACATGTCACAGCCTATTCAGGTGTAAGTGAGGCTGGGTCCAGCTCTCCCCTCCCATCCTGTCAGGATGGCCCATCAAGTCACACCGAAGCTCCCATTGTGTATGCTGTCTAGGGGACTACTCAAAGCCCAGCTGTTACCCTCCAGACTTGTATCAGTGATATTCAATAGGCACCAAATGGCTAAAGAAAGAAAATGCCAACTTTCTAAAAATGGCATTTCCAGAATTGCAATTTAAAATATGAACTCACCATAAATCGGATTTTAAATTGTGATTCCAGAGACAACTCTTCACAATTGGGAATTACACTTACAAAATGTAATTCCAATGTTATCCTATGGGGGAGACGTGTTGCAGTAGTGATTAACAACTTTGAAAGTTTTTCACTATAAGGACATGTAAAACTTGGAAGTACATGTCCTGCCTTTTGAATACATTGCATTCTGCCCTCTAGGTTGTCCAGGGCTTACCTTAGGGGTGGCTTGTATGTATAAGTAGGAAAGGTATGGGCCTGGCAAGTAGCGTATCATGCCAGGTTGAAATGTCAGTTTAATCTTCACACATATGCTCTGCAATGGTAGACCTGAGACATGATTAGAGGGCTGCTTAAAAGGGTGGCACAAGCAGTGCTGCATACCGACTAGTAGCATTTATTTACAGGCCCTAGGCACAAGCATTGCACTTTACTAGAGACTTATAAGTGATGAAATATGCCAATTCGGAATGTGTCAATATTGCTGTGAGAAATCAGGACCTGTGTGCAGTGTCACTCCACTTTTTGTCCCCAATTTGACTACTAGGTGCTGGTTTTCTGGCTCTGGGATCTCCTAACCAGACTCAGGTTCTGTGCTCTATGTAGAAAGTACATGGTAATTTGGTATAATTACAATTGGCAATGACAGAGCCCTGTAAGTCCCAAATATATAATAAGGCAAGGGGATTCAAACTATGTATAAGTCGCTTGTATATAATAGGGCAGGGAGGTTTAGAGGTCCAGTAGATTTCCTGCACTAGAGTGTGCACTACTGTGGTGTCTGCTGTCATTTTAAAAGTGAGCCCTGCCTTGCACTTCTTTTAAATTGAAATTATATGCAAATTTTACTTTGGATTTAAAGGTACTTCCAAAGTATCAATCTACCTTATTTTTACATATGTCACCGCTAAGGGGTCCCAGTGGTAGGATGCCCTAAAACTATAAGCAGGGACATTATAAATGATGTGAGGGAAAACCTGCCATTTTCATTTTTACCCATTGTAGTGAATGTCTACATAGGGTAACATTGTAATATTCTATTTAAGTATTAATATTGATAGTTGCCCCACAAAAATATACTTTAAGGTATCAAATTATTAGCTAAGTTAAATTCAACAACTTGACACTGATAGAAAATAAGTTATTAAACTTTCTTTTCTGTGAGCAAAAATCCAGCCTTTCAGCTGCTCTCTCTGATTGGCCAGCCTCTGCCCAGGCCGGCCAGGCTGCTCTAATGAGGAGTGAAAATGACAATGGGTTTCCTGTGGGCGGAGAAGTACAAGCTGCATAGCAGATGGCAGGAAGGGGGTGAGGGGTAGCCAAACTGGTCTTCAAGGGGAGAATTACACTTTAGGACAGCACAGGCTGACCCCCACATCCTGCCAACCCAGTCACACAGGAGCCCTTGTAATTAGATTAGGGAGAGGGTTGGAAAGGGAGTGTCTAGGAAAATTTGTCACACCAGCAGGTTGGGTTAGCCTGATCCACCTCCTCTGGAGAGACTTTCTCTATTTGGGATTTTGCGATAATAGTGCTGTCTGGGACAAGAATATGCTACACTATGGAAGAAGTGGCCATACACTTTGGTGGCACCCTGCATCCCACTGATCATGGATGGCCCCCTACCTGATGCCCAGGAACACTGGATAAATATGGAAGAGCTGCATAGCTACTCAGATTTGCTGCCTGAAACTACCAGGAGAAGAAGTCCCGCCCTGCTGGACTCTAGATCTGCACCCAAAGGACTGCACTCTGAAGGAATACACCTGCTGCACAATCTGGTACTACAGCCCTAAGGACTTTGCCTTGCTTCAAGAAGGATTAAGGAGTGTACTCCCTGCAAGCTACATGTTAACAGAGCCCACCTGCATCACCTCCACCAAGAGTCACCATCCTGGAGTGCAACCAGTTGACATTTAAGGATCTGGCCAGGTGCATTGTGGGAATGTTAGTCCAGACGTACCAGGGACAATTTAGGAAATTACAGAACCTTGGATTTGTGTTTGGAGACTTTGTAACCTGAAGAGGCACTTCAGGAACAAGTTCCAGAAGTTTGGAGAAGTTTGGAAAAAGCTCCATAGGGTGAGCAGCTCAACTTCGAGAGTTAGCAGGCTACCTTCAATCTTGACCCGGCCTGGATAACAATTTCGTCCCACTGAAATCTCCGGAGCTCCAGACTTTCATAATTTGAGAAAAGCCTCGCAGAGAAGCAGTCTGATGATGTCACATCTATATCGGCCTGCTGGAGGGGACCGCTCGACATCGAGAGAAAACCCTACAGAAAGGTTTCTAAGTCCGAAGATAAAGTTTGGACTGAGGCATCCCGCTTAGTGTATCCGACCATGCCTCCATTGCGGAGCCTCAAACTTTGACTTTGTCCAGGTCAAGCGCGACCAGATGTCCCAAAGTGGCACTATAAAAATATGTTTTTAAGCACTAGAAAGTGTTACTCTTTAAAAATTCATATCTCGTGTTCCCTACATTGGATTATACTTTATATTTATAAATTGGAGTTGTAATTTTATTTTGTGTTGTGTCTTATGTATTTAATGTATTGTTGTTTTTAAATGATTTACGCACCTGTCTCCTTCGTTACTCCTGCCTGCTCATTGCCAGCTACCAAGGGTTGAGCAAGGCAATCATTTTTTTTGACTTTGACTGACCCTCTCATTGTGTGTGGCCTTATTACTAGTGGTAGGTCCCTACATGTCACTGTTAATAATTCACTTTCCAACAATATAATATTAAAAATATTTCCTTAATTATTTTTGTGGCTGGTCCCTATGCTCTTACAGGAATTATTTTTATGGCTTTTCCCTAGACTCTCTCTGGAATGAGACCGTAAAAGGCAAGCATAGAACACAGATGGATTTTGTACACATCGGGCAGAGTTTTTCTGATGGCCAAAGGGTCAAGACTCTCTTCCACAATAAAAGGTCCCAGAAACCTTGACATCAGTTTTCGATAGCCCTCTATTGGAACATTCTTTGATTGCAACCACACCAAATCTCTCACTTTGTAGGGTGAGCATGGTTTCCGGTGTTTATCGGCTTGTGTTTCCATTTGTGTCTGATAGGAAAACATATTATCATGTACTTTGTGTAAAGTATCAGGAATTTTCTTATGGTGTTCTCTGATAGAAGGAACCAGTGGATCACAGGATAATATGTCTACAGGAATCGTCTTAGAGCAGATCCCAGTTACCGAGTAAAATGGGAAAATTCCTGTTGCAACACGGGGCAGTTATTATACACAAACTCTGCCAAGGGCAGTTCCATATCCCATTCTGAGGTCAATTCCAAAACTAGACATCGTAATATTTGTTCCATAGAATGATTCACTTGTTCTGTGTAACCAGCTGTCTGCGGGTTGTTGGCGGATGACAGACAAACATCATTATCAAGGAGTGAGCCGAATTGATGTCAATAATTTGGAGATAAATTGGGGAACTTGGTCTGAGATCAAGGCAGTAGGTAAACCATGTAGGCATACAATGTGTTGTATGAACAAATCGACTAATCCTGTTGCCGTGGACAGTTTTAACAGAGGCACACAAGGCCATACACAGTCTTCCAAATAACAGAGTAGCCATTAGGTACTGGTTAGTCAGTGTCAAAGTCCATACTTAAGGTATGCTAAAGTTAGATAGAGATGGCCAGGGAGAATAATAAACTTAAAGGAGGTGTATGGGAAGATTTACTTCAAATACAACTGGGACAATATCGGGCATAGTTCTGAACATCCCTCAATAATTGTGGCCACCAAAACCACTGTTTGCACAAATCTATTGTTTTACATTCACCTGGGTGCCCAGCCAGAGCGTTGTCATGAATCCAGCGTAGTTTGAATTCTATTGATTCACGGTTAGGTACTGATAGATGATTTTCAAGATATAGTAAATCACCTTGTTTTTTAAATCTTCTTCTGCCTTCATATTTCATGTTGCAACCTTGAGATTCTCTAGAAAAACTTCAGAATTACAGAGGGCAATGATCTTATATTGTGGAATGATAGCTTGTGGAGTTTCTGTTTCCTCATCTGCTGCTAAAAAATGAGACAACAGATCTGCTTTCAGTTTTTTTGTGCCAGGACAATAAGTAACCCCAACATTGTATTAGCTGAAAAATAATAACAAAGGCATTTGTCTTGGAGTAAGAACTTTGTTGGTCGAAAGAACTGTAAGTTTCTATGTAAAGTGTAAAGGATGACAGTTTGGGCCGTTTTCAACCGATAAATTGCATTGTACATCTGCCCTAATTGTCAGGATTTTGGATCTTCTTGTGATAAGACTCCCCCTATGGCCACCTGTGAAGCATCAGCCTACACAAGGAACGGTTGTAATGGGTCAGAAGGATGCAATACAGGGGCAGTGGTGAAGTGTCTGGAAGGTCTGATTTACTTCGTTGGTCCATTCAAATTTACTTCCCTTTTTAGCAAAGGAGGAAATGGGTGTCTCTGTATTGGAGAAGTGTGGGATAAAACACCAATAACAATTAGAGAACCTCAGAAAGCTCTGGACTTCCTTAACAGATGTTGGAACTCCCCAATCAGTAATGGCCTTTACCTTTTTGTTATCCATAGACCCACCTCTTGTTTTATTAATGATTAATAAGCAAACAATATACTCTCCTTGAACATCACAGGCAGTAATGACCAAATGTTCTAAGTACTATGTTACGACTGTTGACTGCACAGTAGGTATGACTAAGTTCTGAAGTTTCAGGGCTTAACTTTTGAACCTCACTAGTTCTTGCAAACAGCTAACTCTTTCTTTAAATGTTAGTCAGTCAATATTTCAAAACTGCTTCTCTACAATTTTTACCATTTGCATTTCAACAAGCATTGGCTTACTTGCAGACTTGTCTTTGTCGGAATTTTAGGATGGTGAGGTTTGGCAAGTTCTCCTACACTTTCTTGTTTTTTTCTATTGCAGGGATTCGCCGTCTTGAAAAAGAAGAAGACCTCCAGAAGAGTTGTGCCTAGGTCGAGGCGCTAGGATTGAGGTAAGTGATTCCAAGCGGGAGTCTGAGTCTCAAGAAGTACTATGCTGCTACGGAAGAAGTTACAAAACCAAGCATCATCCGAGGGATGGGGCATGGTATTTATATCAGCCCAGCAGTTAAAATGTCCGCTGGGTCACATGATGGTCTGCCCTCCACAGGACATGCCCAAGAGCCAGGACATTCTATAAGGAAGCGGCGATGCTTCCAAGTCCATGCCTCCAGCACAGAGGCCTTTTAATAAGTAGGGAATGGGGGACTGAAAGGGGCAATGGAAGCATATGACATAAAAGCAGGGGCCTTCGGAGTAGTCAGAATCAAGGAAGAAGACAAGGCAAATGGGGCCACATGAAAAGAGGGTTTTCCGGGGGTACTGGCAAAGAACAAAGGGGATTGCCCCAGGCGGGGAAGTGGGAACAGTGGGGGAGACTCCAACAGCTATAATTGGTACATAAAGTAATGAGGAAGTATATGTGAGACCATATCCTAAACCTACACCCAAATGTGAATAATGACAACATGTGAGCTTCGCCAAATATAGATTCATCTAAGACCAAAAGACCAGGTGTAAATACAAGTAAATAAATTGTGCCACTACCATTCATGCAACACAATAGTGGTTGCTTCTACACAAAGGCATTCTACCTGCATCAATAATGCCAGACTGTAGGAGGTGTCATCTTCTCTCAAATCACTGATACTAAGGCCGAGGGACAGGTTAGATACAGTTGAAACCCTAAGGTGGGCCCGGGACAGAATACGCACCAGAGCTCGTTTGGAGATACTATATGCCCCATCAGCCTCTTTGTCACGAAACCCACAGATCCCAGCCATGGCTGATGATGTGAATGTAGCATTGGCAAAATCAATGGGACTTGAAACATTTACGGATCTATATCCTGAAGACACTTTCTGTGTCCCACCGGAATCTACGGCCGAGGGCTCGAAGACATTTTCGGAGCTATTTCTTTATTTTAAGATTAAAGCCACTTGCAGGCAGCTACATGCCACTTTTCAAACCCCCCAATCAATTACCAGTACTAGCGCAGACTAATAACGAGGATGTACTGCTCTATGGAAACCACAGCACCACTGACTACCCCCAAGGCCCAGCACAGCTGGAATGCAGATCTTGACGGTCAGGTGTCGGATGAAAAATGAATCTTCTGTTGCGGCCAACTCCAGCTACTCTCACCCAATTATAAACTGAGATTAATACACTTTAAATACTTGCACAGGTTCTACAGGACACCCTCTCAGTTACATTGCATGGGGTTAAGACCAGATGAGAGATGCTGGAGGTGTGGGCATGCTCCTGCCACCTTTATACATATGTCCTGGTACTGCCCACCCATTGCTTCCTTCTGGGCTGCCATTTTTAGTAAAATTCATGAAATATTAGGGGTGCCCAGCGAACCCCAGCCGGATATTGGGTTATTGGGATGTGTGAAAGACACTAAGGCAGAGTGCAGCAAATTACACCCTTTGTTACTCCTGACGGCTAAAAGGAGAGTGTCCATTCATTGAGGGGATAGGAAAGCTCCCACAGTCAAGGCCTGGATCCAAGACGTCAAATTCAGTCACACTCATTTATCGACCTTTTGGGAGTTAATGCCCGCAGCTTCCAGGCCTTCTTAGACTGGTAAGAACACTTCAGGAAGACATCTCTGCCTCCCCTTCCAAAGTTGAATCTCGCACTTCACAGTCACTCGAACCAAATGCAGATACGCACCCATCTTAGCTAGACTCTCTTGAATGGTTTTCGGGACCTGACATTTGCTGGCCGCCCACGACAGGTTCACTGTGAGTAGCTTATAATGGTATTGATATGTTGAGCTCTACATGAGGACTAGTCTAATGCCTACTGTCTTTAACTAGGTGATGAGAGATATGTACGAAGCCTGCTGTCCGTTTTGTAATTGTTCTTTTTTGATTTCTGTTTGCTTGTTCACACATTTGGGACGAAGATGCTCTGTAATTATAAAGTCTTGATATTGCGATGCTGAATGTGTATTGTTGAAAAAATTGTCAATAAATAATTTCTTTTTAAAAATCACTGATACTGAAATTTTATTGGAAAAATGCTTTCACCCAAGTGGTCTATTTAACTTATAATAACAAAAAAACACCATCAACGGCTGACCACAGGTTCAGCACATCGATGATATCATTTGTTTATGGTCGGGTACAGAGGAACAACTTCACAAATATTTTTTGTTTTTAAATGACAATGCCTTTAATGTTAAATTGACCATGTCTTCTAACAAAGAGAGTATCAACTTCTTGGATATTCAATTTTACACAAAAAATGGCAGTATACAAAGCACACTATTTAGAAAGGAGACGGCATGTAATGGGATTCTACACGCCGCCAGTGCCCATCCTAGCTCTGTCATTAATAATATCCCCTTTGGCGAGATGACACGAATTAGGCGCAATTGCAGTGAGGAGGACTCATTTAATTCCCACATTACTGCATCTAAACAGAGATTTGCCAAAAGAGGATATGCTAATAAGATTCTCGATAGAGCTGAACTTAGAGCACATCAGCTGAACAGAGATGATACATTGAGGGATAAATCTAAGAGTACCAGTACCATCAATAACAAGGCTAGGTTCATTACTCAATATATTACACATAGCAGCAAAATTTTCAATATCCTTAGGAAGAACTGGCACCTCCTTACAGATATTCCTGGGCTCAGGGATGCTATTGATGGCAGACCAGCCATTACATATAGGAGGGGGGTATCAATAAGGAATTCCCTATGTCCGAGTTATGTAGTCACACCTACAAATACAGTAACTTGGTTTCCTAGAAAACCAAAGGGTTTCTACACCTGTGGAAAGTGCAATGTCTGCCTATGGGGAAAGAACAAAACTAAGACATTTGACTACAACTCACCAAAGCAGTACACAATTGGATATTTTCTTAACTGCAACTCTACCTATGTGGTTTATGTAATTGGCTGTAAATGTGGCATTGTGTATGTCGGCAGCACAATTCGCTGCCTTAAAATGAGGATACAGGAACACCGTAGGGCTTTAAAAAACAGAGACGAGAGATATCCCATTACAAACCACTATTACAATGAACATCCTGATGATCTGACGTTTTGGTTTCATGCAATTGATCATGTACCTATAAACAGACGAGGAGGCAATAGGGAATGTCTGCTGAGACAGATTGAGTCCAAATGGATTTGTCGCCTTAGGGCTACCCTGTTGGGGCATAACACTGATGGAGAGATGCACTACTTTCTGTAATTGTGGGTTATAGTGATGAATCATTTGTGTTGATGCAAACCAATGGGATGCTCATCCTCTGACTATGTACTATCAATCCGACTTTGCATTAATTGCCAATCGCCATTGGTGATCGAACATTTTGGCTGCAAATTGTAATAGATATATGGCTTTAACCTTATTCTATCCTTTCTCGATCCGGGTCTGCCAATCATTTTTCTGACACTAGCCCTCTAACATTTATTACTGATCACTGTTCTGGCTATAAGACCGTACTTTATTTGTTTATTTCTTCAACTATTTTGAGACAGTTAAATGTCTCTCTGAAGTCATATTGTGACACATGTACAAGAATATTGTAATTGGCACGTTTTACCAATTTAATTAATTTATTTAATTTTTTGTCTGTTGATGGTCCTATATCTACATAGGGGTTTTGATATTTTTTGTGGATATTCTAAGATGGCGAACGTTTTCAAGAATACCACCCTTAATAGCTCTGGTGGGATTCATTGACATCTTTTTGTTGCCTTGGTCTTATGTCAGCTTTTTGAATATGGACCTTTAATTATGCGATCCCTAGGATGTTGACGCTATTGGTGTTTTTTAATTGTGGGCATAGTACGTGTTGCCTCCGTGATTATATGACATACATTCCAATCCGTACTATATGGTCCATAATATTAGGCCTCTTATTGCTTTTCATTTAAATTCGTCCGTTTCGGTATACTAGATGGACAAGCATTGCACATGCTACATATTGCTAATTCAAATATGGCGCTTAAATTAGCCATATCTCCATCGGTACGCAGTTTGGTTTGTTTTGTTTCAGGATGCCGTGATGTCATTGACGTCACGCACACCCTGTTAATAACGACCGACCATGGCGCTGGATATGAATATCGTAAAGGAGAGATTACAGGCAGAGGACGTATCGTATCAAGGTAAGATTACGATACATTTGTGATTCGCAGCTTGATCTTGTTTGTTAGCTGGGTAGTGTGACCCCTTGGAATCATGGATTTGTATGGGGATTTTTAACGTTGTTCTCCCTGATGGAAACATGTGGTCGGGCACTCGTTGGAAACTGCTACGATATACGAGTTGCTGATCAGTTTAAACTACGCATTTTGCGGGTAATAGAGCATCCACTTAATATTCATGTGGTCGGGCGCTCGTTGTTGAAAATTGTTGCGATATACGAGCAGTTTTATCTATGCTCATTGCGACTATTAGACTATTCATTGATTTTGGCACAACTTACCATCATGGGTTATTGACCACAAGGTGGAAGCTTAGAATGTATCATTTGCGATTTACAAGCAGTCTATTTCAAGCTCTTGGTGATTATTAGACCATCAGTGTATTTTGGTATAATTGACAACCATGTGTATTTGACCACATTTTGGATTTTTGGAACCTTCTTGGAGTAGTTGTGTGTTATATGACTTGCGGTTATATTTACAAATGTATCCTATGTTCCATCTTGTTTAGGATTTACATTTTGCCATTGGTATTTTGGAGCTTAATCGCTGTGAACACTACAGATTGATCTTATTTACCATTGTCACCCAAGTGTCAGGTAAGATCCCTCTCTGATCATAGCGTACAAACATGGGAAATTTATGTTTCTGCCGTCTGAAACATGACATATGGCTAACTATAGTCAATATTGTTCTTTCTTCTTTTTTTAACCTTTCTTACTAGATTTTCGGACCATTATTACTTACTCTGATTTTGGAAATATTTTAACATAGAGCTCTGACACAGTACACCTCGTCTTGATATATGAGGTGAGAATGGCGACTTTGTAGTTATATTGTACAGGCAGGAACTCAAATGTCTATGTCTGTCTTATTTATATTCTAGAGATTATTATCTCTGCTCAATGACAAACTGCGAATTGTGGCTAATGTTGTGCAATTGTTTCCCCATTAGGAATTTGGATGCTTTTTACTTCTATTTTGGATATAATTTGATTTTGAGCACGGATATATTGTACCTTGTATTGTTACATGAGGTGAGATATATGGTTTTGGAATTTATTCTTCCGTTTTTAATTACTACACATATGGTTGGATTTTCGGGATTTTCCTATTTTCACTTCAACCGATTCTTTTTTCTACTCTGTACTTTCTGTCTTTTGTCTGATTCATTTCAATGGGTTTTCTCCCACCCTTTATTGATCTTGATAGGAATGAATTCGGACATTGATATGTTTAATTATGTGGAATTACTAATTTCACTGCTGTGAATTATGATGTTCATTTTTTTATGCTTGCTTTTATCATGTACTCTTTTCTAATGTGTTTTTAATTGTATATATTTATGTGCTACATGGCTTTTCCATGGATGCTTTGTGTAAAAAAATGTTTAGTTTGAGCCGTTGTTTTGTGTTTTGTAGTTGTTTTGTATTTGTATTATGTGTGTCTCATTTGTATGTTTATACATGTAAATTTATTTTGGTTTGTGGAGACTTATGTTATGTCTTATATATATGTTTTCAGCCCTGATGAAGTTCCCTCAGTGTAACGAAACGCGTTGGCTGACATCTATTTTTTACTATCAAGAATAATAAAAGGATACTTTTCGGACAAAGTTTGGAGGACATTCACTTTGTTTCTTGGTGCACCTTCCCCTTCGTATATGGTCTATTCAACTTACCTGAAAAGACATAGTAGATGACACAAAGGTGAACCATTTTGTATATGGGATACAGTGTGTGTAAATATGACAAACACTGTATGGCTGCCAGGAACACCACTGTTCTCTGGCTAGGCTGCAGTGTACAGGCATTGTAGTAACACATGGCAAGTAAAAATGTCTTTGCCATATAGGAAACCCTATTTTATTTATTATATTGTGAGGTCCCCATTAAAGGGTGTTTATTCTATTTATTAATACGTCACCCCTGTAGTTTGCCTTGTATGCTCACAAGGCAGGGTGCCTAATATATAACATAAAATCACAATATATATTTAAAAAGTGTGCCCTCACAATGAGTGAAGACCCAAAGGATATGTCAAATTGTAGCTCAAGCTACATTTCTATATTACAGGTGAGGATTTGATTAAAAGATGTAATTGTATATGTTCATCAGAGAAAATGCTAGCAAAGTCCATCAAAGTTATTTCCATCTCAATTTGTTATGTATCATCAAATGTTGAAATCAGATGTTTTATAACTTGAGTGGTAACTTTATGAAAACATAGTTTAGTCTGCCTGAGCTAGAACAGGCTGAAAACGAGTTCTGCAACATATCATACCTCCACAGTTGGAATGAAAATCTTTGGCCAGGAGAATTAATTACCCGGTCCCAGAAAACAATGGAGTCCTGGAAAGAAAGTGTGTTGTTAACGTCTGATCTCTTAGCAGAGATTAGCTATCTAGGAATGAGCAGGAACAGCTTGAAGAATAAATTACAGCCTTAGCTGACTTAGAGATGCCAGTGAGGGCTTTTTCTATTTGTTACCAGTACCGACCTAGACATCTATGCTAGAGGAAAGAATCAGTTAGGACCCTGTCAGGTGGGTGGAGTGTTCATCTAAATAGGGGAGTGTGCAAAGAGCTGAAGGCTGGCTTGCCTGATGACTCAAGGACACCTGATTCCTGCTGGCATCCCAGAGACTAGAACTGCCCACCAAGTGTCATGTAGATAGCCTTCTTTTTGCCTCCTGCATGGACACAAAAGCAGGACTTCAGAAAGAACATTACCAGGAAACGTGGGCTATTTTTCAAACTCTGGAGGACTGAGGCAAGGTGCTGAGGCTTTCCCAGGAATCTGATAACCCAGGCCTGTACAACTCAGAACTTTTTACAGCACTGAAAACAGGCTTAGGGGACATAGCAGTAAATGAATTCACACTTGTGGAGCCCTGCCTAGCTACAGGATACAGCTTATCGCTGCTGGAGGAGTTTGAGTCTGACTTCCAAAAAAGAGACTTCATTAAGTTGACATTTTAAACCTTGGACCAGGATGATTTGCTTGGTGCATTCTAACTTTGCTCCAGCACAATCGGTCTAGAATCATGCCTTTGTCCTTGTGAACTGTAAGCTGTTGACTTTAGTTGTGGTTTGCTTTTGTAGGTGCTTTATAGCTTAAAATCTTACAAATTCATATCGCCGTTCACTTAACCAATTGTAGAGATCTGGTGTCTTTATGTTCCTTCAATATTCCTTTGTCTTTCTTAATTGATTTGGGATGCATTTAAAAATTGTTTAGAATGCTTAAACTTAACTCTCGCTTTTCTGAGGATTGCCTTCTGCTTGTGCCATAACTACCAGTGAGCAGAGATTGCCTCTGAACTATGTTTTCACCTAACAAGATTGATTTCATATTTTGGTAGGTGCCAACCTGACCTCTCTCTTAAAAATTAATAACCAAGCTTCTAACACCCAGGATTTGGTGACATTTTCAACTTGAAGTTGAAGAACTTTTGCTTCCTAATATCGGGACTTTTTTGTTTGCTACCTGGCTTTTTAACATCAAGATTTGATATATATTGACACAAGTTCCTCTTCAGACTTGGAAGGGTGTGCGCTAGAATGTGAGAGTGATTTAAATCTTTTAATTTGCAGGCAGTGCCTAACATCAGGATGCGTTTTGGCTTTACTCATAGCATTTCTCAACTGAAGTGCCGTAATTACATCAATTTATACACTGCACGTGAGTTGAATTGCACCAACATGGTAGAAATACTTTCACGCTCTCTTTTTAGTTAAAGTGTCTCTCTATATATATCTTCATTGACTTGTGTCATTTATCTTTCTGCATATACTGGAATTGGCAAAATTAAAGTTCACTGTGCGCAAATGACTCATAGTTAGAAAACCGGCATTCCTTTAAAATTGCCTGCAGCTCTTTAGTTGTAGTCCTTGCAACACTATGGTTAAAAATATCATTTGGAACTGCAGTTTCTGCAAATGTATATTCACTTTTCACTCTCACTCCACCACCTGGCAGCTGCACCATGTAGTACCCAGCTCCGAAATAACTTGTAATCTTCAGGACAGGGCACAGTGCAGGCAAGGTCTCTCTCTGCTCTCTTTCCCTCCCATCCATGGTGATTTTGGGGGCACTCCGGCCTCATTTGAAATGACCTCACACAGTCGCAGTTTTGTCGATACTCCAAACCGCTGGGTGTGCAGACAATAATGTCACCGCTGACGCCTCAACATTGCTGCAAGTTGCTCTAGATACAGGCAATGTACATATATATATCACCTACTGGCGGTCGCCAGTAGGTAGTTATGGTTAGGACCATAGGAAAAGCATTTATTGTTTTGCCAATATTGTTTTCCCCATGTTATGTCCATGGGGATTTTTTACTTTTTCAACACAACCGCAGCCCGAACCGCTGAACGGAATTAAATCAATTTGGCAGAAAGCTAGATATTGGTACAGAAAGTGTGCTTGTTGTGACTTGGTGTAAATCTGTTCAGTAGTTTCAGAGATATTAAAATGAAAAAATATTGATTTCTGGTAGCCCAACAGCCTACTTAGACCCTACTGAAATTTGATTGGCTGCCAACACTTCAACAAGGAAGTGTCGGTAGCCATGTTGGGCCTCAGTTGAATGAGTCCCACAAAAAATATAATAAAAATAATTTGGTGGGATCCGTTGATCATTTATTATTGGCCCCCAGGTGGGCCAGGTACTGGGGGCATGTGTATATATGTAGGAGGGGGTGCACGGTCCCCCCTCCTAAAATCCCTTAAGCACCAGGGACCACCACCTACCCGGGGCATGTTTCATTATTTATGCGGGGGTTGCCCTTGTGGAAACCCCCATGCCCTGGGGACTCCCACCTCTCCAGGGCAAGATTTTTAATAATGCAGATGACCCAGGTGCCCCACCACAGCCCCGGGGACCGTCACTTGCATGGGGTTAAATATAACAAAAATGCAGGGTGGCCATGCAGCTCCCCCGCAGCACCTGGGACTGCTACCTCTCTGGGGCTAAATATCCTCCAGGAGCCCTAGATGGCCTTGGGGACCGCCACCCCCCAGGGCCAGCTCCTGCAATGTCCTAGGCTGCCCACCCTGTGGACATTGCAGTTTACTATGGCTTGCCGGGAGCACAGATTCACTCAGATACTCATAGACCCACTCACACACCCATACAGTCACTGACACACTCAGTCACAGATACTCTCAGAACGTTATGCACTCAGTCACTCACTCATATAGTCAGAAACTCACACACACCTACTCATAGACTCACTCAGATGTACACACACCCATTTACTCACCCACTCAAAGACTTACACATTCACTCACAGACCCACCCAGACACTTGCCCTCCCAGTCACAGACCCACTCAGACACTCATGCATGTACCTGTTTACTCACCTACTCAAAGACTTATGCTCTATCTCACAGACCCATTGAGATCCTCGTACACCCACTTACAGATTCACTCAGACACTCATACACCCACTCACACACCAACTCAGATAGTCACACACCCATACATTCCCTCATTCAACCACTCACAGACCCACTCAGAGACTCACGCACCCACTCACAGTTGCACTCAGAGACCCATGCATCCATTCATAGAACCACTCAGACACTCATGCGTTCAATCATAGACCCATGGAGAGACTTATTTACTTAGTCACAGATCCACTGAGACACTCATGCACCCACTCAATCACCCACTGAGACATGCACTTAGACACTTATGTATCCACTCTCAAATCCAGTCAGACAGTTATATACGTACTTGCAAATGCAACCAAATAGCAGTTCCATTGAGAAACTGATGCACCCAGTCATTGATTCACTGAGACAGTCATGCAGTTTGTTACAGACCCATTGATAGACTGATGCCCTGCCTCACGGATCCACTGAAATACTTAAACAGTGAATGACAGACTAACTGATACAGTGATACATGCAGTCACAAATGCCACTGAAAGAGTTATACACAGTGTTATAGAGATATTAAAGGAGTTATACAATAAAAAATTTGTAAGAAAAAGATTATTTAACATGAAAATGAACATAATTTTAGGCCCTAGGGTGGCTCTGACAAGAGCCTTTGTGTTGTAAGTGTGTATAAGACAGCTACAGATAAGACTGTATGCAGAGTTTTAGGTTACATACAAACACCCTGTTCCCTTTGTCTGTAAAGTGAACTCAATCACTTCTGTAGATTCCATGCATGTTAAAACCCAGGTTGTTGTTGTAGATAGAGCCCATGTTATGGTCTCTGAGGAAAGCAGAAACAGTTTTATTAACGTTTCCTGGCTTTGTCAATCTGTGGAGAGAATTGATCTGACGACTTAAATTTCTGTCTTTGGCATATATTAGAGTACAGAGCAAACACCAAGAGATGATGGACAGAGCGCTGAAACTTTTCGGACACTCACCCCCAGTCACAGATCTGGGTTTAATCTATCATCGTTCTTTAGCTCACTTCGCCACACCAGTTCATACCCAGCTATATGCAAATCAGTCTTGACCATGTGCCTCATGGGAACAGTCCAGCCCACACTGCCAAGCCAGGTCTTCCCTGGACCGGAAACTAGCATCCTGGGAATGGTTTCCAGGTAACACCGTTCATCAGCCAGGCTAGCTTGAATCTAGTGGCAAAGTGAGCAAGGGACCCACGTCTGGGCATACCCTGCCGACTAAGTGCGAACAAAGCAAACACAAGGAGATGATGGACGAAGCGCTGAAACTTTTCAGACACTTACCCCCAGTCACAGATCTGGGTTGAAATCCATCATTGTTCTTTAGCTCACTTCACCACCCCAGTTCAGACTCAGCTATATGCAAATTAGTCCTGACCCTGTGCCTCATGGGAACAGTCCAGCCCGAACTGCCAAGCCAGGTCTTCCCTGGACTGGAAACAAGCATCCTCGGACCGGTTTCGGGTGACACCCCTCATCAGCCAGGCTAGTTTGTATTCAGTGGCTAAGTTTAAAAATTGAGGAGGTTAATATTACAGAATACCTTGTGAGAGTTCTTGTGCTAGCTTCACTTGGAGTGTAACTTTTCTTTGAGAAATTCATAATATATGTTTTAAAGACTCAAGAAATATTTGAGAAATAATGTAGGTATGCCATAAGGAAAAGGCTTTGTGCTTTGAAAAAGTGGGAATTGTTGTTTTCAGTTTTAGAAACTTACTGATGCATGTGCAAGCTGAGTAAAATAGCAATGTGGCATTTATATATCAAGTGTGATATCTAGACTTCACTCACACATAGCTCAGCAGAAAAGGATAGATACAATAAAACAGGTAGTTTCATACTGACAATCGGACTTAAGCAATGAGTCATAAATATAGTCACAACTGTTATGTATCTAACAACAATGGAGGTACTTTCACAGTAAGCCAGGCACTACTCAGGCACTCATCTAATCAGTCAGTCACTACTAAGTCATTCATAGAATCACTAATGCACTGTCTACTCACTTATTCAATTACACAGGTACTACCTGTGCACTCTTGTAATCACTCAGGCACTAGTTATGTAGCCATTGTACAATGCAGGCACTACCCATGTATTCACCCAATCATCCAGGCACTAACCATTCACTTATGCAATCACCAAGGCTGTACCTATGCAGTCATTCAAACACCGAATCACAACCCATGCACTCATCCAAACTCCCACTTACAATCTGTGCACTCATCGAAATACTGAGGAACAACCCATGCACTCATCCAATTATGCAGGCAGTTCCATTGTAGTGAAGCTTTTACCCATCCAGTACCTATGCACTCATTCAATTACTGAGACAATACTGTTGCACTAATACAATCACCCCAGTAGTACACTTGCTTTCATGCAATCACTCAAACTTTAACAGATGCACTCATTCAATTATCCAGGCACTAGCCATGTACTTATCTAAACACCGAGGCACTATCTGTTCACTCAACTAAAAACACATCGGCAGCAGACGTACTCATCCAATCACTGAAACACTGCTCATGCACTCATCCAATCTGCTAGGTGTTATGTATGCACTTAAACAATCATGTATGCACTATCCATGCACTCTATAATTCACCTATATACTATGCATGTACCTCTGCAATCATCCAGGCACTAGAGTTGCACTCATTTAATCATCCAACCACTATCTATGCATGTATTGAATTTTTGAGGCATTAGTCATGCACTTATCTAATCATTCCGGACCTATTCATTCACTCATCCAAAGACCCAGATAGTAGTGATATACTCATGCAAACACGCAGGTTATAACTATGCAAATATGGAAAAACCCATTGAGTTTTCATATACTCAGGGAATCATCCAGTCACTACATGTATCCTCAGGGAATCAGCTAAGCACTACCTATGAGCTCATGCAATCATCTAGGCAGTATTGATGCATTCAACCACAAACACATGCATTTACAAGTTTTAGTGAGCCATCTGGTGAATTATATATGCAACCTGTCACACACTATTTGCATGTACTCAGAAGAATTAGTGGGATATATGCTCTGATAGAGATTAATGTGCAGATTTTGATATGCACCATTTCCCAAAATTTAAATGTGATACATTTAAGTAGAAATGTACTGAGATACTAAATACACCAGTGTCACAGTGGTAGATAGGCACACAAATAGCTCTTGTGTTGTGTTTTTGGATTTACAGTATGGAGACACTATATGTACTTCTATACTTTAGTTGATGTTCATTTTAAAATTTAATACATAAAGGATAAACTGGTCTTTCACCATGTATAAGTGAGAACTGAGATATGGTGCAGTTGTGATGTAGGAGAGGGTACTATAATGATAAAAGGTAACTAATAAATACAGTTTTGTGTTTTGCTTGGGTTTGGTATATTGAAATAAGTGCATGTAGTTATATAGCTAGGTGCATCTGTAAATTTAAAACAGCAACATAACTGTTTTTGTATTATGTGTAAGTCAGTAGTAATGTAGATGGTATGTTGGCTAGAGTAAGCATTAAAATATACTTATTATTTTATAGAACAATATATACATAACTACAGACAGTTAGAAGGCCTACAAAAGCCGGAGGAAAAAGCAACAGAAGCAACTACAGTATCTCTGCAGAACTGGAAAACAAAAGGGGAAAAATACTGAAAACGTGATGAAAGAAAAAAGAGCCACTGGTAAGAGGACAAAGTCATTTCTTAAAAAATATATCTGGACACCTGCAAAGATTTTAAAATAATGTAAATAAAAAGCAAACTATGGGAAACAAGAGTGGACAAAATCTATATTAGAAGAACAGAAAAGAATGTAACAAAGATAGACACACCTTAACCAGGCTACAGAAGTGGTTTAAGGAAATCAGAGCCAAGATGTTTCGAAGTAGAGTGGTTGTAAATGTATTGAGAAATATGAAGAAGTATAGAAGAAGGGGAGAGGCACTGAAATAGAAAGAACAAGTTGAGGCAGTACAAAATAGTGTTATACATGAGAAGAAAAAACCACAAGAAAAGTTACAGTTTTTAGTGGAGAATGGACACATACTTCTACTGCAGAGTCTTTCTTTAATTAAAAAAAAAAGCTATCTGCAGGATAACACATTTGTTCATCTATTGATGAAAGAGGACAATATTATGAAATAAAGAATGGCACGCATGTAGCAAAAGAGGTCATGGTGTCTAGAAATGTAGAACACGTTATTGAAAATGAGGTACAGGGAAGGCGTATGCAGGCCCTGTATGCAAATGGTATTGTAGTAGTGTTTGTAGTATTTGACAGCAATCCATTTAAAATGTTGACATATCTTCCCAAGGTTAGTTTAAAACACAAAGTAAGAACTTTACAAGAATTGGATCCTTGCAAGGATAGAAAGCATACACATCTGGAAGGACAATCAGTACTCTGTTTATCAAAGATAGTATGGCAAAGCACCTTTCATCATTTCAGGATTTAATCTGCACACCTCTCATCAATATGAAGTTTAGTTAGGAGGTTGCACTATGTGAAAATACTTGTTGTATGTTTAGGAGAAATTAATAGAGCACTTTTGCATGGAATTGTGGCAGAGGTAGAAAAGGTTTGTGATGATGTTCAGAATCATTTCTTTTGTCCAGAACAGGAAGGTACGGAAAATGAAGAGTTGATAACAGGAGGAGTTGCAGAACAGGACACAGGTATTATAGTTGATAGCATTGAAGATGAGATCACAAAATTTAACACAGTGTGCTCTGAAAAATCAGAGTATATTTGTATATGTTGTCGACACACTCAGTACAAGATTGAAACATAGACTTGACCTGTATTAAAAAAGTGAAAAATAAATTAATGATAACTGGCAAAAGATTGCTGTGTACTTATTTGTAGAGGAGCGCTTTTTCTTGTCCACACAGTAAGTTATATATAAGTACTGTTACAATACATTAGAGGATAATAAAATGCCAGCTAGAGCTATGCATAACAAGTCAATACTGGTTCCTATTCCTGACCCACTTTAAGGTATTTAAATGTTTGAGTCAATTCGTATTCACAGTATACATCTAGTTCAGGCTATAGCCTGTATGGAGCCAAAGACAGGCAAGTTAACACAGTAGGATGCGCACAAATTTTTAATGGTAATGCTAGGATTATTAGAGGAAGGGGATGTGAATATCAATGAAACATTTGGTTTAAATTATAAATGGAACAATAATTGTGAACAGTGTGAACTCACCTTTAGCCCTGAAATGAATTCTTAACAATTCCTCTATTTGACATTAGCAGATTGTAAAGCTGTGGCCTTTGAAAATTCTTCAAAAATCCTCATCATCAAACTGCAGATTAGAACTTAGGTGTATGTTGTTATTACAAATGTATGGGAAATATGTCATAGTCATGCTACAATGATGTAGAGTGGATGGTAGTAAATTAGAAACTGAAATTACAAACTTAATAGCTGGACAAATTTCCATTTCAAAAAGAAGTTTTACAACTATGGCAAACATAGTTCATGAAGGAGTTAATATAACCTCTACACACTGCACAATATTTTAAAAATGTCAAACAGGATGGATAGAGTGCAATGACATAGAGATGCCATTCAAATCAAGACTATGTAGAAAGCTAACAAACTCATATCTACTATTTCTAGAACTGTACTTCTAAGGACAATTTAGGATAGCAAAATGTGGTATGGTGTTGAAATGTATATGAATTATGAGTTTCTAAGACATTATTCGGCCAGCTAAGTGTATTGTCTACAGCATGTTGCTAGAAATGAAATACTGTTTTTAACTGAAGGAAATTAATTTATATAAACATTACAGGCCTACATTCTGTTACTACAGATAAAAACAAAACAGAGGTACCATAATACCAGCAGTCTTAAGTTGCATCTAAGAAGTCTCTTTTCCACTTCACCATTGTATCTTGTTTCGGTTGCTTTATTTTCAGAATGAAATACTAATACATTTTTCTTTGTTTACATTTTTTACAGTGCTTGAACTGCTGCAATAAAAGGAAAATACAAATTAACAACTATGGTTTTTGACATTTTGGAAAATGATATCCTCAGACTGCTTCCCAGCTGTTACATTGGTGTTATAGTTCATGCAGAAGGTAACAAAATGCTTTAGTCTGGTGACATTTCACTGCATCTTCTCTGCACTTTAGCTGGAACTTTGTTTTCAGGAGCAGGGGCGAGAGGTCTGGATACTGATGATCCCTCTCCTTTTTTTATCTGTGTAATTTTAAGTTGCTTCTTCCCGTATGTTTTCAAGTGTTTTCTTTTTTTTAATGTTTTTTTTTGTGACTTGGTTCAACCGAGTCACAAGATGGCTGCCAACACTTCCTGGTCTGAAGTGTTGGCAGCCATTCAGATCTCAGGCATGAGATCTACTGCTGCCACAGTTGTATATCTGAGAAATCTTTAAATTTCTCAGCAACTACTGAACGGATTTTCTCCATTTAACAATGGACCAAAAGCTAACTTTCTGCCACATTTGCTGTAATTCCATTCAGCTGTTCGAGCTGTATCCGTGTCTACAGTTTCCTATGGAAATTAACATGAAGAAAAAGCGTTTAGGGACCCCCCTTTTTCTCAGCCCCCGCTTGATAAATCAGCACGAAATTTTCAAGACAGCAGCTGCAGTGACTGCACAGATAGTTTTGAAAAATTCACAAAGATTTGTCAAACGACATTAAACCTATTGGCAAATCAAAAAATGCTATTCCTTTGGAAACTGCATTGTAACTATAACTACCTACTGGCGACCACCAGTAGGAAATATATATTACTGGGGCCCCACCATGCAGTTATTTGTCTGAAATGTGGGGGGCATGGGGCCCCCCATGCAGCCCCGGGGACTGCCACCTCCCCGGGGCTAATTGTCTGAAATGCGGGGGGCACACGGCCCCACTTGTAGCCCCCGGGGATCACCAACTACCCGGGCCTTAATTTTTATTGGAGGTGTGCCACCCTCCTCATAGAGCCGTAGATAGCCCTGGGGACCACCACCCCCCAGGGCTGGCTCCAGCAATGTGCAGGGGGGCCTAACCCCAGGACATTGCAGTTTGCTATGGCTTGGCACTGCTCGCGCAAAGCCATAGTAAACTCTGCTCTGCTTCATGAAGTGGAGCAGCATTGCTTTTGGACAGAGGGGGAGGCATGTTTACAGCTCCCTCTGTCCAAAACCAATGCCTGCTCCTGCAGGAGATGGGGAGCTGGCAGGGTCCGCAGGGGCCTTGAGGCTCCACATGAGGTCCTAAATGACCTGGCCATGCCCCGGGGTATGGAGTCTCCTGTGCAATATCTGCCTGGGGAGGGTTGGCCACGTTGCCCCCCTCCTATGTAAACAGAAAAAAATTATAAAGGCCTGGCCCCGGGGGATGGGGTCCCCGGGGCCAAAATCTGCCCAGAGAAGGGGGTCCAGTAATAATAATATTTTTTTATGTCACGTGGTAGGAGTCAGGACCCCATGTAACGTTGCGGTGGAGTCGCAGATCTACCTAAAATAAATAAATAAATAATGACCCACTCACACACTTGTGAAGCTTATCATAGAGCTACTCAGAGTGGAGTACACACTTAAATTCACATTTACAGAGTTAAAAAACTTCATAATATGTATAGAATTAAAAATATAGTTAAAAATGTAAAATGTGTTGTTTTTAATTGAATTGGTGCTTTTGTTTTGCGGATTTGCGATGGGTTTGCGAATACAGAAAATATTTTTGAGGGATATATTTTTTTTTTAAAGATACTTTTCGCTATTGGTTATAGGGTGGCTCTGAGATGAGCTGTTGTGTTCATTATGACTGTGTTGCAGCTACATGTAAGTGTGAATGCACAGCTTGAGGTTATTGAGAAACACCCTGTTCCCTTCATCTGTGAAGTGAACTCCTTCACTTCTGTAGATGTTATCCATGTTAAAACGCAGGTTGTTGTTGTAGATAGAGACCATGTTATGGTCTCTGAGGAATGCAGAAACAGCTTTATTAACATGCTTCCTGGCTTTGTCAATCTGTAGACAGAACTAATTTGACCACTTCCATTTCTGTCTTTGGTACAAAAAGACAGTGTGAGGGAAAAGTGACAGTGACAGACCCAAGACCTACTGGCCTTCAGAAGACTCCTCAAGACCTGGCTCTTCGATCAGTAGCAGCGCCACCCCCCTCTTCCCCCAGCGCCTTGAGACCCTCACGGGTATGTAGTGCGCTTTATAAGTGACATGATTGATTGATTGATTGATTAGTTGTGCAAAGGTATCCTTCATTAGGATTTCCAATCTACCCCAGTCAGTGTGCCTAGGTCATTGCCACAACAGTGCATAATCATGAGGTCAGGGGGTTGGAAAGTCAAAAAGGTTTTAACCAAAGGCAGCAACTGCTGCCACTTTAATTCTCTCTGCACAAACCATTTAATATCCACATTATGCAAACGCAGGTCTTTGTCAATACCTGTGTCTCCAGCATACTGTTTGCCCCAGGAAACAAAGCTGTGGCCTACAATCCATACTGTAAGCATTTTGAAGGGACGTGTGCAAGGAATCAAAATACTTCTGTAGATGAATAAGTCAGTTGGTATAATGAAAGGTATCTAAAATGGTGCACAGAATGAGGTTTAACATAAAGCAGATAAGTCATTGGGTGTTCCTAAACATTATGTAGTTAAAAATAGGTTGAATGTTAGTTTGAAAAAAAGTATCTTTTAGATTGGTTATGAAGAAAAGTTTAAAAGGTACACTAGACTGGATAGGCTAATATTTTGCAGAAGTCAACCACACCTGGTATTGTGGATTTGGAAGCTGGCTTGTTGCATTTAACAATATGGCAAACTTTTGACCTACTGGTAGAGTTCCGCAGAAACATTTACTATGGAGATTAAGGTGAAGCACTGTGGGGGAAGGGTTTAAATTAAAGTGTACTTTTAAAATATAAAATTGAGTGTTATATATACGGTATATGTTTTTCCAAGTCAGTAGTATGTTTAGAAGTACTATGTTGTTAAAAAATAATAGTAGTAGTATAGTAAATGAGTGTTTGAAGTCTCATAAGGGTTTGCGACTCCGTCGCGACGTTACACCGGAGGTCGCGCTGGGCACTGCGGCAGAGTTGAGACTCCAGCAATCTACACAACCAGATTGCGATCTTTAGAACAGACTAGGAAAGAGTTAATATAATTACCCAATAGGAAGTGGTTTTACAGTTTGAAAAAATGAAAGGAATGTTTTAATTTGTTACCAACATTAATTTCTGTGGAAAATGAAAGGGATATTTTGCCATTACTGGTTCTTTCTTTTTGAGAGTGGTGCATTATGTTTATTGTGTGAAAAAGAAAATTATTTAAGAATTTCTGATATTTTCATAATCTACAACTGGATTTCAGAAGTAGGTTATAAATGTGCAAGGAGTGTGATGTATGGTGTAGGAGTGCTTCAGCGACTGTAATTTAATTTTTAACTTTGAGATGAAGTAGTTATAAAAATTGAGACGCATTAGAGAAATGTGACGTTTAAAATGTTACCAAATATAGTAACCTGTATTCTACTCTCTACAGAAACGTAGATTGCAAATAGGTTGTGCATACTGATATGTGTGCTTGAAACTAAAAGTGTATTCTGTCAAATTTTAATGTCTGAGTTGTACCATGTCTCAGGTTCCTTTGTACTTCTCTGTGTTATTTGACACATGTGATGCAGGTAATGATCATAACTTAAAAATTATACGGTGTATGATACCCCTAGACAAATATTGTCATAGCTACTTCAGCATTCTGTTTCAAAAGCAAAGATCATTGAAGTAGGTAGGTCTTGTGAAAGCACTTCAACACACAGTTTGATCTCTGGCTGCTCTGTATAGTAAGTAAAAGGAGATCCTTGCAGCTTCTTCTACACACATATTTACAGAGGATAAGGTGTTAAACCGAAGCAGTGTTGTATGTATAGTTTACTTTACATGTGTTATCTCACCCCTAGAAGGCACTCAGACAATCATTGGGTGTCTGGAAACATGCTGACACTAACAAGAGTGCTATGCAAAGAGACAGTCTTTCATTTTGTTTTAGGGCTGGTTGTGTGAGCTTCGTCTCTCTAATGAAACCGGTGGAGAAATGTGAGGTTTAAAACATGTTGTCAAGTGTATTAACCTGTATCCTTGTCCATATATATGTCCACAAAGGTACACTGCAAGAAGGCCATAGATCAGAGCTTTCCAAACTGTGTGTCCTGACACAGTACTGTGTCGCCTACAAATGGTAGGTGTGTCGCGGGATGACACCGGTATTAATGGGCACTTGGCACATAACTGCTGCTAATTAAGAGGCATTCCTTTGAAAGCTTTGTTCTCACTATGCCTCATCTATTGCATAACGTCTCCCAGTAAATGGTCTTTTAAAGACCTGCGAAGTACTCGGGTGCGGCTGTGTGTGTGCCCGGGAAGCTGGGGTGAGGTGACAGAGGGTGACAGACAGAGGGTGACAGACAGAGGGAGGAAGACAGAGGGAGGAAGACAGAGGGAGGGAGACAGAGAGAGAGAGAGAGGGAGACAGAGAGAGAGGGAGACAGAGAGAGAGGGAGACAAAGAGAGAGGGAGACAGAGAGAGAGAGAGAGGGAGGGAGACAGAGGGAGGGAGACAGAGGGAGGGAGACAGAGAGAGAGAGAGAGGGAGACAGAGAGAGAGAGGGAGACAGAGAGAGAGGAAGACAGAGGGAGGAAGACAGAGGGAGGGAGACAGAGAGAGGGAGACAGAGAGAGAGGGAGACAGAGAGAGAGGGAGACAGGGAGAGAGGGAGACGGAGAGAGAGGGAGACGGAGAGAGAGGGAGACAGAGGGAGGGAGACAGAGGGAGGGAGTCAGAGGGAGGGAGACAGAGGGAGGGAGACAGAGAGGGAGACAGAGAGAGAGACAGAGAGAGAGAGGGAGCCAGAGAGAGAGATGGAGACAGAGAGAGAGGGAGACAGAGGGAGGGAGACAGAGAGAGAGGGAGACGGAGAGAGAGGGAGACGGAGAGAGAGGGAGACAGAGGGAGGGAGACAGAGGGAGGGAGACAGAGGGAGGGAGACAGAGAGGGAGACAGAGAGAGAGAGACAGAGAGAGAGAGGGAGCCAGAGAGAGAGAGGGAGACAGAGAGAGAGGGAGACAGAGGGAGGGAGACAGAGGGAGGGAGACAGAGGGAGGGAGACAGAGAGAGAGGGAGACAGAGAGAGAGAGGAGAGAGAGAGAGAGAGACAGAGAGAGGGAGACAGAGGGAGGGAGACAGAGGGAGGGAGACAGAGGGAGGGAGACAGAGGGAGACGAGGGAGGGAGACGAGGGAGGGAGACGAGGGAGGGAGATGAGGGAGGGAGACAGAGAGAGGGAGACAGAGGGAGGGAGACAGAGGGAGGGAGACAGAGGGACAGAGAGAGAGGGAGACAGAGAGAGAGAGGGAGACAGAGAGGGAGAGGGAGACAGAGAGAGAGGGACAGAGGGAGGGAGACAGAGGGAGGGAGACAGAGAGAGAGGGAGACAGAGTGAGAGGGAGACAGAGGGAGGGAGACAGAGGGAAACAGGGAGGGAGACCGAGGGAGACTGAGGGAGACGAGGGAGGGAGACGAGGGAGGGAGACGAGGGAGGGAGATGAGGGAGGGAGACAGAGGGACGGAGAGGGAGGGAGACGAGGGAGGGAGATGAGGGAGGGAGACAGAGGGACGGAGACAGAGGGACGGAGACAGAGGGACAGAGACAGAGGGACGGAGACGGAGGGACGGAGACGGAGACAGAGGGAGACAGAGGGAGACAGAGGGAGACAGACGACAGAGGGAGGGAGGGCGACAGAGGGAGGGAGGGCGACAGAGGGAGGGCGACAGACGGAGGGCGACAGACGGAGGGAGACAAACGGAGGGAGTCCGGGGTAGACAGAGAGAGGGAGACTGAGAGAGGGAGACAGAGAGAGGGAGACAGAGAGAGGGAGACAGAGACAGAGAGAGAGAGAGGGAGACAGAGACCGAGAGAGAGAGAGAGGGAGACATACAGAGAGAGAGAGAGAGAGAGGGAGACAGAGACAGAGAGAGAGGGAGACAGAGAGAGAGAGAGGGAGACAGAGACAGAGAGAGAGAGGGAGACAGAGAGAGAGAGGGAGAGAGAGAGGGAGACAGAGACAGAGAGAGAGAGGGAGACGGAGACAGAGAGAGAGAGAGAGAGACGGAGACAGAGAGAGAGAGAGACAGAGACAGAGAGAGAGAGAGAGACGGAGACAGAGAGAGAGACGGAGACAGAGAGGGAGACGGAGACAGAGAGGGAGAGGGAGACGGAGAGAGAGAGGGAGATGGAGAGAGGGAGACGGAGAGAGAGAGTCGGAGAGAGAGAGACGGAGAGAGAGAGACGGAGAGAGAGAGACGGAGAGAGAGAGACGGAGACAGAGAGAGACGGAGACAGACAGAGAGAGAGGGAGACGGAGAGAGAGACGGAGAGAGAGACGGAGACGGAGAGAGAGAGGGAGACGGAGAGAGAGAGGGAGACGGAGAGAGAGAGAGACGGAGACAGAGAGAGAGACGGAGACAGAGAGAGAGGGAGACAGAGAGAGAGTGGAGAGAGAGGGAGACGGAGAGAGAGGGAGACGGAGGGAGAGGGAGGGAGGGAGAGAGAGAGGGCGACAGGCGGAGGGCGACAGACAAGAGGGCGACAGACAAGAGGGCGACAGACAAGAGGGCGACAGACAGAGGGCGACAGACAGAGGGCGACAGACAGAGGGCGAGACGGAGAGAGAGCGAGACGGCGACAGACAAGAGGGCAACAGACAAGAGGGCGACAGACAAGAGGGCGACAGACAAGAGGGCGACAGACAGAGGGCGACAGACAGAGGGCGACAGACAGAGGGCGACAGACAGAGGGCGACAGACAGAGGGCGACAGACAGAGGGCGACACAGAGAGGGTGACACGGAGAGGGCGACACGGAGAGAGGGCGACACGGAGAGAGAGCGAGACGGAGACAGACAAGAGGGCGACAGACAAGAGGGTGACAGACAAGAGGGCGACAGACAAGAGGGCGACAGACAAGAGGGCGACAGACAGAGGGCGACAGACAGAGGGCGACAGACAGAGGGCGACAGACAGAGGGCGAGACGGAGAGAGAGCGAGACGGCAACAGACAAGAGGGCGACAGACAAGAGGGCGACAGACAAGAGGGTGACAGACAGAGGGCGACAGACAGAGGGCGACACGGAGAGGGCGACACGTAGAGGGCGACACGGAGAGAGAGCGAGACGGAGACAGACAAGAGGGCGACAGACAAGAGGGCGACAGACAGAGGGCGACAGACAGAGGGCGACAGACAGAGGGCGACAGACAAGAGGGCGACAGACAGAGGGCGACAGACAGAGGGCGACAGACAAGACGCGACAGACAAGAGGGCGACACACAGAGGGCGACACACAGAGGGCAAGACGGAGAGAGAGCGAGACGGAGAGAGAGCGAGACGGAGACAGACAAGAGGGTGACAGACAAGAGGGCGACAGGCAAGAGGGCGACAGACAAGAGGGCGACAGACAGAGGGCAACAGACAGAGGGCGACAGACAAGAGGGCGACAGACAAGAGGGCGACAGACAAGAGGGCGACAGACAGAGGGCAACAGACAGAGGGCGACAGACAGAGGGCGACAGAGGGCGAGACGGCGAGAGAGCGAGACGGAGACAGAGAGAGGGCGACAGACAAGAGGGCGACAGACAAGAGGGCGACAGACAAGAGGGCGACAGACAAGAGGGCGACAGACAGAGACATACAGGGACAGGGACAGACCGATAGAGGCAGAGACTGAGACAGACAGAGAGGCAGAGAGAGGGAGAGGGAGACAGAGGGAGAGAGGGAGACAGAGGGAGAGAGGGAGACAGAGGGTGACAGAGAGAGGGAGACAGAGGGTGACAGAGAGAGAGGGAGACAGAGGGAGGGAGACAGAGGGAGGGAGTCAGGGGGAGACAGAGGGAGGGAGTCAGGGGGAGACAGAGGGAAGGAGAGGGAGACAGACAGAGGGAGACAGACAGAGGGAGACAGACAGAGGGAGACAGACAGAGGGAGGGAGACAGAGGGAGGGAGACAGAGGGAGACGGACAGAGGGAGACGGACAGAGGGAGACAGACAGAGGGAGACAGACAGAGGGAGGGAGACAGAGGGAGAGGGACAGAGGGAGAGGGACAGAGGGAGAGGGACAGAGGGAGAGGACAGAGGGAGAGGGACGGAGGGAGAGGGACGGAGGGAGAGGGATGGAGGGAGAGAGACGGAGGGAGGGAGATGGAGGGAGGGAGACGGAGGGAGAGGGACAGAGGGAGAGGGACAGAGGGAGAGGGACAGAGGGAGAGGGACAGAGGGAGAGGGACAGAGGGAGAGGTACGGAGGGAGAGGGATGGAGGGAGAGAGACGGAGGAGAGAGATGGAGGTAGGGAGATGGAGAGAGAGAGGGAGACAGAGGTAGGGAGACGGAGAGAGAGAGGGAGACAGAGGTAGGGAGACGGAGAGAGAGAGAGGGAGACAGAGGTAGGGAGACGGAGGTGTAGGGAGACGGAGGTGTAGGGAGACGGAGGTGTAGGGAGACAGAGAGGTAGGGAGACGGAGAGGTAGGGAGACGGAGAGGTAGGGAGAGAGAGAGAGGGAGACAGAGGTAGGGAGACGGAGAGAGAGAGGGAGATGGAGGTTGGGAGACGGAGGTAGGGAGACAGAGAGGTAGGCAGACGGAGAGGTAGGGAGACGGAGAGAGAGAGAGAGAGACGGAGGTAGGGAGACGGAGGTAGGGAGACGGAGGTAGGGAGAAGGAGGTAGGGAGACAGAGGTAAGGAGACAGAGGTAGGGAGACAGAGGTAGGGAGACGGAGAGAGAGAGGGAGACAGAGGTAGGGAGACGGAGAGAGAGAGGGAGACAGAGGTAGGGAGACGGAGGAAGGGAGACGGAGGTAGGGAGATGGAGGTGTAGGGAGACAGAGGTGTAGGGAGACGGAGGTGTAGGGAGACGGAGAGAGAGAGGGAGACAGAGGTAGGGAGATGGAGAGAGAGAGGGAGACAGAGGTAGGGAGACGGAGAGAGAGAGAGGGAGACGGAGGTGTAGGGAGATGGAGGTAGGGAGACGAAGGTAGGGAGACGGAGGTAGGGAGACGGAGGTGTAGGGAGACGGAGGTGTAGGGAGACGGAGAGGTAGGGAGACGGAGAGGTAGGGAGACGGAGAGAGAGAGAGGGAGACAGAGGTAGGGAGACGGAGAGAGAGAGGGAGTCAGAGGTAGGGAGATAGACACAGACAGAGGGAGGGAGACAGAGGGAGGGAGACAGACACAGACAGAGGGAGGGAGACAGAGGGAGGGAGACAGACACAGACAGAGGTAGGGAGACAGAGGTAGGGAGACAGAGGGAGGGAGACAGACACAGACAGAGGTAGGGAGACAGAGAGAGGGAGACAGAGAGAGGGAGACAGAGGGAGGGAGACAGAGGGAGGGAGGGAGACACAGACAGAGGGAGACAGACAGACAGAGGGAGGGAGACAGAGAGAGAGAGGGAGGGAGACAGAGAGAGAGAGGGAGAGGGAGACAGACAGATGGAGGGAGGGAGACAGACAGACGGAGGGAGGGAGACAGAGAGAGGGAGACAGAGAGAGGGAGACAGAGAGAGGGAGACAGACAGAGAGGGAGGGAGACAGAGGGAGGGAGGGAGACAGACAGACAGAGGGAGGGAGACAGGGAGGGAGGGAGACAGACAGACAGAGGGAGGGAGGGAGACAGAGGGAGGGAGGGAGACAGACAGACAGAGGGAGGGAGACAGGGAGGGAGGGAGACAGACAGAGGGAGGGAGACAGACAGACAGAGGGAGGGAGATAGAGGGAGTGAGACAGACACAGACAGAGGGAGGGAGACATAGGGAGGGAGACAGACACAGACAGAGGGAGGGAGACAGACGGAGGGAGACAGACAGAGGGAGACAGACAGACAGAGGGAGGGAGACAGAGAGAGAGAGGGAGGGAGACAGAGAGAGAGAGGGAGACAGACAGACGGAGGGAGGGAGACAGACAGACGGAGGGAGGGAGGGAGACAGAGAGAGGGAGACAGAGAGAGGGAGACAGAGAGAGGGAGACAGACAGAGAGGGAGGGAGACAGAGGGAGGGAGGGAGACAGACAGACAGAGGGAGGGAGTGTAGTGTAGCTCCTATTTCCCTAATAGGCTCTGCGCATTGGAATAATATATCCTATAGGTTTGACATAGGACTAAGGTCGGTATGTCCCTATCGAGTATATTAAACTTAATTACTTGTGCCAGCTAGCTCAGAGGCCACTAGAAACTCCTTGACAACAAGAAGGGAGTAGTTTCTGGCAGCCGCAAAACATGACCAATATGTTTTCCTTTTAGAATCAGAACGTGTCCCAGAGTCGTGGAAACACTAGATAACTATTTCACTCAGCTCAGTCGTGCATGCTTAGTTTTCCTCAGAGTTACACAGAAATAATAGACGGGCGTTTTCAATAAAAGATTTATTGAACAGTCTTGTTTCTGGTGTAAGTATAATGTGCTGTTACGATCACAAGACAGTATGCGAGATAAATAATGTACAGGGTGAGCAGTAGAAATAAATAATACTGCGATAGCATTATTTTATAGTCCAAATGCTGTTACATAAATAACACAGACTAAAAATGCGAGTACTCATACGATGCGGTGCTAAGCTAGTTCTACCCCAGTGTACCTAACCTAACCTAGGTGTAGGACAAGGTATGAAGTAGGTGAAGTATTCCTTACTATGGTATACTAAGAGTATGTTTAGTCTAGTATGCCTAGTATGCCAAGAGTCCCTCTAGGTTCTTATCAGCTCCATACCTGAAGAATGAGAGAGGTTGAATCTCTTTGCCAGACTCGAACTCCAACACCCCGCAAGGGAAGTCAGATCACTGGAAGCTGGAAGCTGGGCTCTCTGCGTGGCAGCGTCTTCTCAGTGCGTCAGGCCGGGATACGGGCTCCTCTGAAGTCGAGGTCTCCTCTGGTTTACAGGGGCTACAGAAGGTATATTTATACCTGAGAGTACCTTAGGAATGTTAGCATTGACGTGAATTGGACAACGAAAGACGTCATGAATGAACCCCTAAGGAATAATGGTTCATGCATAATATATGAGTCCTTGAAGAAATCAATAGTCCTGGACTAGGGAAACTCCCGCAGCCTAAGGGTCTGTTCTTCATGAATTCGTTGTGACGTTAGGGTGGACGGATGTCAGAGACCATGCCTGTATTTGGAGTGCACGGTTTAATGCCTAAATAAGGCCTGGGATTCTATGCCTATATAAGGGCAGGGCGAATTGTGCCTATATAAGGACAGGATATTGGAAAGCCCGTTATGGACACCCTAAGAGGAAATACAACATCCACTCCTCTTTCGTGTGTATGATAATACTAAAATGCTAAACATTAAAAATGCTAAACATTAAGAATGCTAAACTTTAAAATGGAGTACCACATATTTCTAAAATTTTTCATAAAACCATTTAAAAAAAAGGCATTTCTTTAAAAAACCTATTAGAATGCAAAAGGTACTGTACATTTCAAGCATTGCTTTTCATTATAGGCATAAAATTCGAAAATAAATGCAATTGAAATGAAATAAGCAGTAATATTTACATTTGACAAAAATTGATCGATAAGTTATTCAAAAATCAAAGTCTTTTTATGTCATGAAAATTAAATGAACTGTTTTTAGACACATAAGATGACTAAATGTCTTTGGAAGGACCGCCAAGTCTGTACTATAAGGCTAGTTCTACTTTAAGCAGATTGAAGTACCATTTTCGTTCGAAAAATGGGAAAAAGTTCAATTTTGGTAGAGTTTCAAGTTTTGGAAAAATGAAGGCCAAATTGTTGCTGTATTTCTGGAACACTGTATGCTGAATCAGAGTCAGTTTACGGGTCTGGTGTAAACATTAGATCATCTATTTCTATACACAAAACATCATCCACTGTAGTTGGTGTGAGTTGGAACACCTTGTGAAGTAGGTTAATTGCACAGAGATGTGAAGCATTGCTTTCAATTGTTGCAACGTTCGTGTCCGTTGTTACCTGTGTGCCTGTAGTTCTTTCTCGTACCTCAGCAGCTGCCGGAAGCGTCTGTGAGATCTCAATGAATGCTGTCATCAGGATAGGAAGCCGCTGGGGACAACACATAGCATGGGCCGTTATCTGGTCCAGCAGAGTATCGACGTCCGTTGGCGCATCCGATGGAAATGTTAGACAGGTGTCCAACACGCATTCTACACCGCATAGCAGGCATCGTAGAACAGGTATGATGCAATCTTGCCAGATTGGTCTAAAGGACAGGAACCATGTGGTATTGATTTGGCTGTAGTTTTTGGTGCAAGGAGTCCTTTTTCTTTTTTTACTTTTTTTTTTTCCAAGAGGAAGGAAGTGCCCCTGATTCTCAAACTTCCTGTTCCTGTCCAGCAGGCTCCTCCCAGTGCTTTGTCCATGTGCAGTTCATTTTCATTTGGATTTGGAGCTGGAAGGATCATTTTTTGTGCCTGTCTGCTGCATCATATCATTGGATTGGATTTGAGGACTTTTGGATTTGAGATTTTACAAGTAAGTTGGAGAATTGGTGTACTTGTTTGTTTGATTGGGGCTTGTTTGTACCTACATTTTTGGGGGGATTTCCATCGTTTTTAAACTTTATTGTTGTGGCCTCTAGTTTCAGTGGGGGCCTAGTTGTTTTTATTTGATTGGAATTTCAGCCAGTAGGCCCAGACTAGAGCCAGAGGTACCCATGGGTGCATGTTTCTGTGGTGTCTGTTGAATTTAAACATCATGTAGGGCATGCATGGATGTCATTGGATTGAATTGTTAAATGTGGTTTTTGGGGTGTATTTCACTTTTTGGGTGTAATATATATACCTTTGTTGGATGTGTGTGTGTGCTTGTTGTGTAACTTTCCAACCTTTTGTAGCCCTGTTGATTTTCGTTTTTGCATTTTTGTATTAAAGCTGTGTTGTTTAGCACTGCAGGCCTCCTTTGTCTGGTCATATTATTATAGGCCTGCTTGAGTTCATTGTTTTCCATGGCCTGTTGTGACTGTGGCTTGGGGCCATTTTGTGGTGGTAGTTTAGTAGTGTGCTGCTTTTTCCATATAGGCCTGCATGTCTTTTCTTTGTTCCCCTTGGCTTATGCTTGTTGTGAACTTGTGGGCAGCCATTTTGTGGGACCAGCCACTGTGCTTTTGCCATAGGCCTCCAAGCTTGCGGCCTAGACTGCCAGTAGGCCCAGAGGTAGTCATCCTCATGGGTGCATAAAAACTGTTTCTGTGTTGTCTGTTGGATTGTTGTAAGTGTAACATCATTTTGGCCATGGATGGCATTGGATTGAATTGCAAAATGTGGGTTTTGTCGTGGTATTTCAGTTTTTGGGTGTGTGTTACATCAATAGGCCTTTTCAGCCACTAGGTAACCCTGTGCGTTCAGCTCGCGGACTTTCGGCACCTCCGCACTGTGCGACAACGCGGACTTACACTTTTTCTCTTCTTCGCGCGCTCAATATACGTTTCCGCGCGCGCGATAACGACTTTTTGTGACAATCGCGATGCCGAACACGCAGAATTGACAATCTGGCGAAGAATATCTCTCGAGCGCATAAAACCTTCTCGAAAATGATGATTTAGTTCATTTTGCACAAAAACTCCTCAGGTTGTCATTTAGATGTAGTTTGGTGAGCAAGGAATCACTTTTTTTTGTTTTAGAATTTTTTTCACGAGGAAGGAAGTTGCCCAGAGTCTCCAACTGCCTGGTCCTGTCCTTTGTCTTCACTTTGTTGTTATTTCGGGTGGCCTGGCCATGTGGGTGGCGGCCATTTTGTAAAGCCAGGCATTGTGCTTTTGCCATAGGCCTGCATTGTCTGTCTTGTGTTCCTTTTCTTGTTGTTGTGGCTGGCCTGGCCATGTGGTGGTGGCCATTTTGTGGGACCAGCCACTGTGCTTTTGCCATAGGCCTCCAAGCTTGCGGCCTAGTCTGCCAGTAGGCCCGGAGGTAGTCATCCTCATACAAACTGTTTCTGTGTTGTCTGTTGAATTTGTAACATCATTTAGGCCATGGCTGGCATTGGATTTATTTGCAAAATGTGGGTTTTGGGGTGGTATTTCAGTTTTTGTGTGTGTGTTAAATAAATAGGCCTTTTCAGCCACTAGGTAACCCTGTGCGTTCAGCTCGCGGACTTTCGGCACCTCCGCACTGTGCGACAACGCGGACTTACACTTTTCTCTTCTTCGCGCGCTCAATATACGTTTCCGCGCGCGCGATAACGACTTTTTGTGACGATCGCGATGCCGAACACGCAGAATTGACAATCTGGCGAAGAATATCTCTCGAGCGCATAAAACCTTCTCGAAAATGATGATTTAGTTCATTTTGCACAAAAAACTCCTCAGGTTGTCATTTAGATGTAGTTTGGTGAGCAAGGAGTCACTTTTTTTTTGTTTTACAATTTTTTTCACGAGGAAGGAAGTTGCCCAGAGTCTCCAACTGCCTGGTCCTGTCCTTTGTCTTCACTTTGTTGTTATTTCGGGTGGCCTGGCCATGTGGGTGGTGGCCATTTTGTAAAGCCAGGCATTGTGCTTTTGCCATAGGCCTGCATTGTCTGTCTTGTGTTCCTTTTCTTGTTGTTGTGGCTGGCCTGGCCATGTGGTGGCGGCCATTTTGTGGGACCAGCCACTGTGCTTTTGCCATAGGCCTCCAAGCTTGCGGCCTAGTCTGCCAGTAGGCCCGGAGGTAGTCATCCTCATGGGTGCATACAAACTGTTTCTGTGTTGTCTGTTGAATTTGTAACATCATTTGGCCATGGATGGCATTGGATTTATTTGCAAAATGTGAGTTTTGGGGTGGTATTTCAGTTTTTGTGTGTGTGTTAAATAAATAGGCCTTTTCAGCCACTAGGTAACCCTGTGCGTTCAGCTCGCGGATTTCGGCACCTCCGCACTGCGCGACAACGCGGACTTACACTTTTTCTCTTTTTCGCGCGCTCAATATACGTTTCCGCGCGCGCGATAACGACTTTTTGTGACGATCGCGATGCCGAACACGCAGAATTGACAATCTGGCGAAGAATATCTCTCGAGCGCATAAAACCTTCTCTAAAATGATGATTTAGTTCATTTTGCACAAAAAACTCCTCAGGTTGTCATTTAGATGTAGTTTGGTGAGCAAGGAGTCACTTTTTTTTTGTTTTACAATTTTTTTCACGAGGAAGGAAGTTGTTGGGTGGCCTGGCCATGTGGTGGCGGCCATTTTGTGGGACCAGCCACTGTGCTTTTGCCATAGGCCTCCAAGCTTGTGGCCTAGTCTGCCAGTAAAGTAGGCCCAGAGGTAGTCATCAAGGGTGCATAACAACTGTTTCTGTGTTGTCTGTTGAATTTTGCCATCATTTAGGCCATGGATGGCATTGGATTGAATTGCAAAATGTGGTTTTTTTTGGGAGGGTCTATTTCACTTTTTGGGTGTGTTAAATAAATGCCTTTTTTGCGTGTGTAATTATAATTATGTGTTGTTGTTGTAGTGGCTGTCTAACTTTCCAAACTGTTTTTAGCCATGTGGATTTTAGTTTTTGCATTAAAGCTGTGGGTGTTTTATCAGGCATCCTTTGTCTGCCCATATATAGTAGGCCTGCTTGAGTTCATTGTTTGCCGTGCCTTGTGCCTGTGAGTCACCATGTTGCTGGGGCCCATTTTGTGGTGGTAGTTAGTAGTGTGCTGTTTTTGCCACATAGGCCTGCGTGTCACTCTTTCCATTGTTCCTCTTGCCTTACTGCTTCCAAATCCATCCCCATTGCCAGCTGCAGCTCCCTGATGCTGCATACATCCCACGTGATGCACAAATTTAGGCCAAACATGCTCCACTACATTTTAGTTTTTGTTCTTTACTATTCTTATTCTTCCAGAGTGTACACACTACACAGTAGCCATGAAAGCCCTGGCCTTGTTGTCAAAGTCTCATAAATGGCTACACTGTGTGTTGTTGTTCACTGAGTTTCTAAAATTTAATAATTGAGGCCACCACCACACACTAAGTTCTATATTATATTTGTTTGATTTGTGCTATCGTCGTTTGACTGATGTTCTGGCTTTTTTGCTTTTAGGTGCACAAAGACTGAGGAGGAGGTGTGTCATCATTGCCCGTTCCACTGCCAGACAGACATCCTGCTGCTGTACACAACGTGACGTGTGACCTGACCAGACATCTCTGCAACTGAGTGCTGCTGACATCTGAAGAAGAAGATGGGCCTAAAGAAAGCAGGTACCAGGTCCTCCAGTGCCAAGAAAGTTGCTATTGAGAAGAAGGAACAGAAGAAGGAAGTGACACTTAAGTCTGGTGTGCCGCCCAGTACCTTTTTTGGGAAAAAAAAATTACGCCTGCAGCAACGGTGTCCGGGGGGCAAGCTGGGGGCAGCACCTCCGCATCAGTGGGCCCAACCCACCAACCCAGGCCCAAGCACATGAGTGTGGAAGAGGTAGCCAGCCTAATGGTGGAAAGCAGTGATGCTGAGCCTGAGATAAACTTATCGCTATCTCAAAGTAGTACCCAATCAACGCAGGAGGAAACACAGCAGATAAGTGGTCAACAACAACAGCCGCAACCACCGCCCGCAATAGTAGTTGTTGTTCCTCCCGAAGTAGGGGCAGTTCAGGAAATTGAGCCTCATGCAGAGGTAGAAGAAGAAGCCACTCATTCGGAATATCCATTGTCTTCCAAATCTCCAGCAAGGAAAAGGAGGGGTAGTCCATCAAGTTCTTCGCCAAGCCCCCCTTCTGATGATCTAGATGCCACTTGGAAGCCACAAACTGAGTCTGAGAGGGAGCCACGTCCCAAGACCAAGCTAGGGAAAAGGAAGGTTCCAGAAAGCCTTACACTTATGGAGGTCGATGTAGAACAGCAGGATGATGATGATGAGCCAGTCATCACGAACATCACTCCCAGCCCTGAGGAGATGGAGACCAACATTATTACCCTATCCAAAATCGCTGCGAGGGATGTAGCACGCATACCTCCACAGGTAACACCACCAACATGACCTACAGCTTCCATATTTGCATTAGCAAAGGCCCGGCAGCGACCTACATCCACCAGCACAACCACCACCTCAGTAGAAGTAGGTAGTGGTACAGCAGCAGCACAGAGTCAAATTCAACACACACCCTCCAGTTCATCCGCCATTGGAAGTGGCAGGTCCTCCAGCAGGAGGCCAAAGTTAAGCTCCCCAGTTTGGGACTTCTTTACGGTTAGCGAAAAGGAGGAGAACATTGCTATATGCTCCATTTGTAATACCTCTGTTAGTCGTGGTAAACTTGGTACAAACTATGGTACCGGAGGCCAAATGACCCATCTGAAAAAACACCACTTGATCAGCTGGGAGGACCACCTTTGCGACATAAAAAAAACTGCAACCATTGGTGTTGGTGGGGATAAAGGAGTAGAAGATCCGATCACGGTGGAAGAGGAAGGACAGGGAGACATTCTCTCTGGTAGTGGTACACAAGGTGTCCCTGACCCCAGCAGTGCAGTGTTGTTAATGTCGCACACATCTTCAGCAACATCTCAGTGGCACAAGAGTAAGAGTCAGCCTGAGACACCAAGGACAAGGAGTACCGCAATCCAAAAAAGTGCGTTGAGCATAAGAGAAAGGAAAACCATGCAGCCTACCATTATCAGCATGTTTGGTGGGGAGGGGCAGTACAAACGCAACCACCCAATAGAACGTTTGTACAATGCGAAGCTGGCTAAAATGTTAGCACTGGACTTTCTCCCTTTTTCAATTGTTGAAGGGGTGGGTTTTCTGGAATTTGTGTCAACCATCTGCCCAAAATGGCATGTTCCCAGCCGCTACTATTTTGCCAGAGTTGCTGTTCCAGCACTACATCATGACGTGCTGGAATTGCTTGGAAAAGCCTTGAAGCAGAGTGCTGTTCAGAGTATCCACCTGACAACAGACATGTGGACCAGTTGCCAAGCCACTGATTACATGTGCATCACTGCACACTGGATCTCTTTTGCGGGGGTTAGAGAACAGATATCTGCTGGTGTTGACGCTGCTGAGATTTTTCATGCCACTCGCAAACATGCAACTGTAACCATGTTTGCCATGGAGAAATCTCATACTGCTGCAAACATTTTGGAAGAGTTTAACAGCAAGGTCTTTGAGTGGCTGCGCCCAAGAGGGCTTAACATTGGTTTTGTTGCCACGGACAATGGCAGTAATGTAGTTAGGGCCATGGAAGATGGTCGCTATTTCAGGGTCTCGTGTTTGGCACACTGCATTAACATTGTTGTTCAAGACTTTTTGAAAAATGAATCCAAAGTCAGCAACTTACTGGCCACCTGCAGAAGAATATGCACACATTTCAGCCATTCTTTTAAAGCCCGGAAGCAGCGGAGGGTCATTCAACGTGAGCATAAAATGCCAGTCAAAGCGCTCATCCAGGAGGTGCCAACACGTTGGAACTCAACTTATTATATGCTTGATCGTCTGTTTGAAATGTACATACCACTCAATGCTTATGTCATGCAAAGATTAGGGGAACCTACTGTGAGAGGCATGACCGTTGAGATGGGTCAATGGGACCTCATTAAATGCCTGACTGAGATGCTACTTCCTTTTGAGATATTCACACGTGAAGTCAGCAGGGAGGACTGTACTATGGGCCAAGCTATCCCATTGTTGCACATGCTAGAGCAACAGCTGAAGGAGGTGTCTGAAACGTACGCAGGTGTGGATAACAAACAAGACGCATATCATTTGGCGGAGACCTTTCCGCTCGCTTATCTGAAAATACAAGGATTCAAAATAAAATTTTGTCACAACCACATTACATTAGTGCCACAATTTTGGATCCACGGTACAAAGTATTTCTGAACAGCAAGGCAGTAATTCCTTTTTCGGAAGTGGATGTTGCCAACTACAAAACTTTGATAGCTAAGGAAGCCACTATTTTCGAAAACGAACGGCTGTTAATTGCAGGCCCCCCACCCCAGGCCATAACAACAAGTACTAGAGGGCATCCAGAGTCAAGTTCTACTTCGGAGCCTGAGGGCAGTGCGTTTGCCTCTCAGCAGTCACCGACACCAACAATAACATCAAGAACAGCAAGAACAGGATCATCCACAGTACAATGTGCAACTGATTGGTTTCTACGGCAGGGGTATGGTAAGTCCAGTGCTGATGCAAAGGCAAAAGAGGCCGAGCACATCGGAGCACCCCTGAACATTGAGCGGACGGTCCAGGCCTATCTGGATGACCCAACAGATGTCTTCATGGATCGAAACCCATTGTTGTATTGGTATGGGAAAAGAAGCCAATGGACAGTGCTCAGCAGGCTGGCGATAAAGTATCTGGCTTCCCCTGTCGCAAGTGTCTCTTCAGAGCGTGTTTTCAGTGCTGCTGGTGCCATTGTAACTTCGAAAAGGACCAGTCTCTCGGCCAAAAGCGTGGAGAGGTTAACCATGATCAAAATGAATCAGCACTTTATACCACCGGATTACAAAATACGTGAATCACAGCAGGAAGAGGAGAGCGACTTGGATGACGTAAATAGTGCGTTACAGGACCTACTTCTGTGCGAACCACCAGAGTTTGAGGACGAGCTCCTCTTCCCTGACAATTAGGCTTTCAAATTGTTACTTTCTTCCTTCCTTTATGTGTCTGTGTATCTGTCTTTGTTGTTCAAATCAAATCACAACAAATCCATCACCACTGTCTTCTCTTTTTATTTCCCTATTGGAGTTGCACGTCTGTGCATTTAACTGTCCACTCTTCAGAGTCCTGCTTCATCTTCCTGTCTCGCCCTAGTACATTTCCATCAAGCCAGACATTGGAGTACAAGAAATGTTGCCTTTAACATTAACAGTCCCTCCATAAGAAGTGAAACGTGACTATAGCTATCCTCCGTTTTGTTTCCGAGCCGAAAATCATCATCACTGTCCGAAGGCTACAGCCTCGGCAGGCATCCAAAGCTCCTCACTGTCAGAACTTGGGCAGGCATCCAAAAGTAAACTCATCACTGTCCGAAGGCTACAGCCTCGGCAGACATCCAAAGCTCCACACTGTCAGGACAGAAGGTACTTGGCAGAGAAAGACAAGACTCTTCGAAGAAACTTGCTGACATTTGTGCAAACTCAATTGACCAGCAATGAGCGCTACCCAGGCCACGGCCCATCATCACAGTGCTGACCATGTGAAGCAACTTAAACAGTGACAAAGTGCCACAGATGAATAAGACGGAAACCGAAATAGCGATTAACACTCGAAATGAATGTGGACTGGAGTAATGATGAGGCTACTGCCCCGTAAAAAAAAAAAAAAAACACCTGTCAGAACTAGGCATCTGATGATCTGACAGCCAAAGAGAAGAGCAAGACAGGTAATGATGGAATGCATTGGATGCTTGCTGACTCTGAGCGATTGCTGTTGTTTGTTGTGTTGATGTTATGTTGTGCATGAAGTCGAACTCTACTCTACTAGTTAATCTACAAAGTGACTGAAGTGACACTCAATGTTTCCCTTCTTGTTGTTTAATAACCAGATTGTACTCCTACTACTGCAGGTGCAGGCCAATATCTGTTGCAATTTTTTAATATGGAATATGGACTTAATCGGAGTCACTACAGACTGAGTTGGAGTTGGACAACACGTACCACAACATGATGATGACCATACTATCTTTGCACGCAGTCAGTCAGTTGGATCGGAGATGATTCAAGAAATAACTGCGTTTCATGAAGTGGCATAAGGTAAACATAAACACAACAATTCAACAAGAAAGTAAACACAGCAGACCTACATGTCCATGTAGTGGTGGAGTCGAGTCAGTGTAGTTATGTGACAGACAGCGGCGCATTGATTTTGTCACTTAATTTTGAAAATGCTAAGTTGCTGTATATATGCCTTTTGTCTGGCTCTGTCAAAAATTAAGGTAAATGGAGGTTGGGTCACAGGCTGGTGCTGTGGTGGGCCTGTTCTGTCCTGGTGTTGTTGTAGCTTAATGCTGTAAACGGAATATACACGATATATCCAAGCCGCCTCAGTCTGAAAATGTTCTCTCTTCTCTTCTTGGACTCCACCGTAATTGATGCTTTTTTATATTCATTGATTTTTCAATACCCCTTTTGTTTTTCCATCTAGACGTTACAGGCCGGCCTTTACCCTGTGCTATACTGGGAGACTCAACTCACATTTACCTTACCAATCCGCATCATGAAGGCAACCAAGATTGATGTGCGGAGCGTCCATGGAGGAAGGACGAGATTCAACTCCACAATTTGACCAGGATAATACAGTAACTTTAGTATTATTCATCTTTTAATTAATTGGAATCCTTTTTTCTCTTCAATCATTACGACTGTGTGTTGTTGTTTGTTTGCTAATTGATCCCTACAACTATTTTTTACTTTTCTTTGCTATCTTTAAAAGTAAGCCCAGTACAACATGGAATTTGGTTCTCTGTCTGAGGGCATATATTACAGGCAAGGCAAATTGCATAGAATATACTGCTGCCCTGTACTGTCTTGTCTAGTAGGAGTTAGTAAGTACTACTCATTAACCATCAAGTTATCTTCATCATGCATGCATTGCCTTTTTCTCCCTTTATAGTTTTTTTGGAGAAGATCATGGTCGTCTGCCAAGATTGCGCTTTGCTTTTGTTGTCCATGCGTACTGTTTTTCTTTCTCAAACCTTTCCCCAAACTCCCCTTCCCATCCATTCATCAAACCCTAACCCTCTTCCCCCGGGCTGTGATTTATATTGAGGTGTTATGTGACTACATAAAATGTACACCAATTGATCACTCGCTTGCTGGGGCAGATGTGGTAAATGCAACACTAATTAAATTTCAAGGCAGGGCGAGGAGCTTCTTCTGCTTGCCCACCCATGCTCAGTCTATGTGCAAGCCGTCACCGGCTAATAGTACATCATAATTAATTGCCAGCATTGATTGGATTCATCATCAAACTCCTACCACACAGCAGTAAAGGTTACGAATTACGATTGTGTTAAGTTAAGTGACTCACTCGACACAACTACAGTTTGTAACTTCTTGTACTAGGCTGTCCCCACCAACATTATGTTTTATTTGACTTTAGCAGTTGCAAATGCAATATTGTTTGTTTGGCAGTCTTCTTCTGTACTGTATTTGACTTCGTTCTACTACTCCTCCCACAGTCGCTTTCAGGCAAGTGACTGTCTCTTTTTATTTTTTTAGCAAATGCTGCTGGCAGTGTCTACTCTACTACTACCACCACAACCATGGCATCTTCTCCATTCTCTTGGGAAACCATGCAGCCATCGCTGTGCCGAACGTAATCATCATCAATCACAGGTAAGATAAGTTTGGTGGGAGGTATAATGGACTAGGAGGAGAGACTGACAGTACTAGTAGGACAAATCACTCAGTGAGGGGTACCGCATCTATCTGTTTGTGTTACATCATCGGCAGATTATTTAAATCAAACACTGGCTGCGGCCCTGCAGCAGCAATGAAAGAAACCATGTGACGTTAATTTGTAAAACAGTAACCCCCCACAAAACATTAACATTGTATGTTGAAGTATAAATATAATTTATTACCCTAACAAAAATAAACTATCCCACACCTGACCCACCCCTCTCCCTAACCCCAACCAATGTCCAAAACTAAAAAAAGTCCAAAGAATGTCCAAAGTCCAAACCCCAACGCCCAATTCCCACCCACCAACAAAACGAATAAAAAAGGGGCAATGCAACAGGGTCCTATTATATTCGGCGGGCTTTAAGGTGTTTGTCCACCAGAATTTTAACCCGCTCCTCGAGTTGCTCCTCTAGCCGTGCCACCCGGAGGAGAATCTTGGGTCGAAATGCCCTGCAGTGGCATCCAGGGTGGGGGACAGCAGTGCTGGTTCCAATCGATTTGCGGCGGGCGGCTGCCAGACTGTGGCGCTGTACCACTGGAGGTCTGGCCTGGCTGGGGCCCGGGGCATCGGATGAGGCTGCTGCTGCTGCCGCCTCCTCCTCCTCCGCCTGAGCCACCAGCCGCCGGTACCCGGCACAGATGGCCTCCAGTTTCCGGTGCCGGGCCCTGGCTGCCAACTCCTTCCGGGATGGTTTGCCTTGGGAAGGAGTACTATCTATATCAAGAAAGAAAAAGAATATTGTTGTAACCAGTACTCTTAGCAAAACAGTAACACAAAATTAATTCAACACATAATGGCACAGTAGCACTAGCAAGAAGCACAGTACATAACATTTTTGGTATAATAATCTATCTATCCTCCCACTTCCTCGGCCTGTAACATTTGTGGGAGTTTCAGGCATTATACTAGCACTATGGACTCCAGTACACCAGTCTTCTTCTTATCTCTACTAGTTTAGCGAAATGACATAACCTGGTTGTAGTCGGCATGCCAGCTCGGTCATCTATGCTTGCACCCAAGACAAACATACGAGTCATCATGACGCAGACTCACGTTAGTTTGATTTACTACTGTATGCAGGTGGGGAAGCTCGTATTTATTTTTCTATTACGGGTGGCACTGGCCATACTCTCTCTGTTACATAAAGCAGGGCAATTGGTCAATTTCACTTTAACAGTGCCCTGGCTACTACAAAAAGGCAGATTATATATCTGATCCAATGATCATTGCTTTTATGGGACGATGACATAAGGTCAGTAGCGGTCGGTGGTGGGACTCGGGGAGTGCTGCCGGGCGGTGACATAGGGAGGGGCAGGGTGGGGGTAGTAAACTATGGATTACGGCTAATTACAGGTAAGTAAACATATAAAGAAATAAAAGTAATTTTGTTGCGCCCACTGCATCGCTTTTGGCGGTGCAGTGCGCACAATGAAATTCGCTTTATTTATTTTTATGTTTACAGTAAACTTACCTGTATTTGGCTGCGTAATACATTGTTTACTGCTACCCCCCACCCTGCCCCTACCCACATCGGCTTTGCTACTATGGCGCGGTTTCTTTTACATTCCCTTAAAACTAAAACTGTGCATCCCATGACAGTCTCCACCTATGCTGTCTATGATGAATACATACATGCATCCATCCATTCTAAGTAAATGTCAATCATTCTTCTTAATCTCTCCACAAACCTTACTTTGTTTCGCCAACAACAACCCATGCGTCCACTCACTCCGTTGCTTGCCTTGGCTTAGAGTTTCACCCAAACACCGCTGATGATTCTTGCTATCCACAGTATCCACCCATACTGTGTCGCCCACCCAGGCAGGCATCCGTTCTTCTTTCACCTTCCACCCATCCTTCAACAACACATGCATCTGATTCCTATCAGCCACCTATATCCATGCTTCCAACGTATCCTTCTCTGCCAGTCATCAATCATATTAAATCTCGCCCGTCCTTCCTCCTTCCACCCTTCTTTCCCTTTTTATTCAACACATCCATCAAGGTCATCTGATCTGACTTTTAGTCTCCTCCATAAAACTTTCACAGCTGAGTTGGAGTCAGATAGAAGAGGCCATTGGTTAATCAAGTCACGCTGGTAATGCTATTGCTACTGCATTGCTAATGCTAAGTAAAGGGTGTCTTCTCTTCTTCAACCGTTGTATAATGTTCACTACAACTTCATACCTAATAAGTCTCAACAACAGTACAGTGAGTGAAGTCACTCAACACACTTCCAGCTAGTGCAATGTCAATACGTAATGAATATAACTTACCATCGCCCGCCACTGCTGCTGGCTCACCCCCTGTAGCTCCTGCAGGTGCTGCATCTCCTTCCCCCTCCGGAATGGCCGAATCGCCGCTGGCCCCGCTGGCACTGGTGGTCGCTACTACGCCTAGATAAAAACATGACACATTTTTAGATGCCTGTGTACACCTCCCCCTATTTATATTTCTTCTTTTTCACTAGCAAGATTGAAAAAAAAAGTTAATACATACATATTATTATACATCACATTCAGTAGTCCAAATCGGGTACTAGAGTCAGTAGACACTAGTAGTGTTATGGTCCCTAGGGTCATTATTTATTAGACTATACTCTACTCTTTGCAAAGTTAGCCTGAGCCATGCAACCATTTTTCGCTTCATGTCTTTTGCGCATGTTACCTCACAGCTTGTTGTGCAGTAACAGTAAGACGCCTTTTTTAGCCCACATGAGCACATACAGCTACTGTCTGAGCGTTGCGTACAAGAGGTCGAAAAACAAGCCACTTTGTTATGGAGTTCGGTTAGTCCGTATTGCTTAGCCATAAGTAACATGTTACACTTTTTTGGCAGGACTGACAAATGCTTGCATTATACTATCTAACGCGCACCATTTTTCTCAGGCAGAAGATTTCCTTCTACGAACCAGAGATTTGCAGAGCTTATGAATGATGCATGTAACCAGTAATTCTACGTTCTACGGTGAGGAGTCTCACAGAATTCTCACAGATCTTTTGTCTATCATCAATCATCATGCACTTGTTGTAACAATGTTTATTGTTTTAATCTTATGCATTTAGCTGTTGGAGCTGGCTGGAGTACACTGAATTTTATAGAACAACATACAGAGCTTGTTAGTTGAAAATAAACCTTTTAAACTTAAACATAGACTCTGTGGTATTTGGTGTGGTGGTGGTGGAGGTGGTGGACTTACACGAGTGAGTGAGCGAAAGGGTGTTATATTATGTTCTGGGTTGTGTAATCTCATTGAGTATCTTCGGGTGGGGGTTCGGGGACCTAATGAGAGTGAGACACTACACTATAGCTAGTCGTTCAGGGGATTGTGGGTTCACTTCTGACTGAGGTGTGAGGAACGTCCAAGTTCCAAACTCCCATCACCAACATCCTATTTCCTTGTGCATAGTTCTGCATGGGGCTGTACAGAATCCACACATCAGTAGTAGTATGTACTATATCCTATCAAAAATAGTCAAATATCTGGTTGGGCATTTTGTTTGTGGTAATTGTCAAAGCCTCAAGATTAAGAAGCCTAGAAGAGGACAACCGAAAGGACTGGACTCAGCTATTGGTAAATCGGAGTTTTATTCAAAACCGTACAATAAAGAGTGGCAATGCAAACTGGGCAAGCTTAGCGACAGACTAATAGTAGTAGTACAGACATTCATAGCAGAGGCAGTTAGAACTTAGCGGCAGGGATAACCAGAATTTAGAAACAGATAGTCAAGTCAAGATCAAAGAATCTTTTGTAAAAAATAGAATTAGGGAGTGGAACCATAATTAATAGTTCTGGAAAAATAAGGTGCAGTAAAAGTTAGGGCAATATAAATGTTAATATTAACCACTGGAGGACTTACTGGGACCAGCAGCAGGGCCCTCGGTAGAGGAGCGGTCCTCTGGTGGTTGTCCCGCCGTCTCGGACCCCGTCTTCTTGCCCCTGGATGCTGCAGATCAGTGATCATGTAAGATATAATAAAGAAAGACACAAACATTAATGATTGCTGTGAAACAAATAAATTATCTAAAAAAACGCTGAAAACGTTTTAGGAACCAAAAATTGCAATAAAATTGACCTATCTAATCCGATCGACTACTGGCTTGCGGGATTCACGGTCACGGACAGTCTACTTATTTGGGAACACTAATTCAGTGTTTCATTCGGATTGATTCAAATAAAATCCAGAACACTAACTAAGCCTAAGTACCACCTGACCTAGCCCACCTATTCCAGGCGGGCCAATTGTTCATTAAGCCTGCATTTCCATTTTTTTATTGCCCTCATAAATGCATATATGAGAAGGAGGACACATGCATAAATTGGTGCATAATGCATACACCAAATTGTTGGTTGGTTAAGTCTGATGTTCTGCAGCTGAGTGACACTGCCAAGCTTACCACTCACTAAACAAACTACAAAAGGTTCTACTAGTAAGGACTGGGGTAAGCAGCACTCAGTGACAGAGGATGCGTCACGCAGAGCGCTCAAAAATTATCAACTAATAACTAAACCTACTAACAAACTATCAATCCATCCACCACTATTTGACAGGAGGACAAAGGAAGGACTAGAGTCTCTCTAGAAATAGCATTACCTAACTGAAGTTCTCTAAAGTAAACTCTTACATAATAATAAGGACAAGCGAGCGCAAAGTTGCAAACAAGTAACAGTAGCGGCCAGCACCTGTGTCCTACAATCACAGAAGATTTTGAAACGTAATTTACCTGCAATGTAAGCAGCAGTATTCTTGTTATTTGTAAAAAATTTATACACAAATCACAATACTTATACTACTATATATATTAGCTACACACCAAGCCCCACGACCTCGACACCTAGCAGGTCCAACAGGTCCTGCTCCCGGTCGAGGATGTCTGACCACCGGTGGGCCAGCTGGTTATGGGTGCGCCGGACCCCTGAGCAGCGAAACACTGCCCGGCGCACCTTCGCCCACCGGCGGTGACGCTCCTGGGTCGGGTACCCGGAGCCTGGCCTGCCGCCTGCTGCCAAGGTCAAGGGGAGGTGGCGCTGAAGAAAAAAAACAAGGGCGGCCACCTCCGCCTCAGTAAAAAGCTGGCGGGCTTGCACCCCTGCAGGGCGCAGTCTGCCGCAAGGCAGGCGGCGGCTCTTGGGCGCACGCACCTTGCCCTTCGAGCCGTCACTGCTGCCCTTCACCATGGTTCTGGGGTGGGACTGGGAGGAGGCGGAAAAGAAAAGTTAGAAGGGAAAAATAAAGTTAGGGGAAGAAGTAGGAGCTTAAAGAAGAAAGTTATATAAAACAGTCGAAAAGTAAAAAAAACACAGTAAAAAGTAGAAAAAAATGCAAAATATAGACTTAGGCAGAGAGAGAGAGATAGATAAGAAAGAAAGAAAAATTGAAAAACAGTGTAAAAAACTAAGGATTGCAAAGATTGAGGGAGGATAGAAAAGCAGGCCCAGAACCATAGCATAGAGTGAAAAACAAGATGGCCGCGCCCATCGCGACCGCGTGGGTAAGTTCGCATGATATTTCTCCCCGAGCACGCAAAAAGCGTCGCGAACACGTACGACGCGTTCCCGAACATAAAATGCGCATCGCGAGCACACAATACGCGACCCAAAACAGGAAATAAGGCATCGCGAACGGGCGGGACAAGTGAAAAACAAGATGACCGCGCCCATAGGCGACCGCATGGGTAAGTTCGCGCCCCCGAGCATGCAAACAGCGTCCTGAACACGCACAACGCGGAACGAGGAAGAAAAACGCATCACGAACGAGCGCGACAAGCAGCTACGCTCGCTCGCGAAGCTATGCGTAGCTCGCGTAGCGCTCCGACATCTTCGCGTAGCTTCGCGTAGCGCGACAACGCGAACTACTCCCCGGGTTACTGCTGATGGCAAGACAAATTTGCCACAGAACCATTACAAGCCCCGTGCAAGGAAATGTCCTGACATACTAGTGAACCGCTTAGTGCACGTTTACAGTTTTTACCGCTTAAAAACACGTCACGATCCCCGCTCCAACATCTATATGTCTACGGTAAAGCCCAAGATGTCTTAATGTATTCCTTACCCAACCTTTCATATTTGCTTGCTTGCATTTGTCTGAGGCAATACTGAAACTGAAAAGTAGTCACAGGTAGTGTAATTTTGCCATGAATAAGCCATTCTGTAGCTGGTTTTTCTGCCACTGTGAATAGTAACTTTTCCAGTTTTTCAATGCTCAGCACTGTATACTTTGCTCCTCTCTGTGCCATTTCGATCTGTTTATCAGTTAGATTGTATTCTGCAAACAGAGCCGTTGTGTTGATGAAACGCCAAGGCACATAGCCCGCTCGCAATGATTGCAGCGGCCAGCTTAATAACATAATAGAACGTATTTGAGATTGGCCTTGTTGTAACATCGCCAAATCTTGCTCTAGAATGTCGATAGCAGAGGATACAATGCCGTCCGAAGAATATATTCTGGAGGACAAAGTTGTTAACCCATTGTCGACCACAGAGAGTGTTTTCTCTAAATTAATACGATCAAGTTCACGTATTCGTTCTGCGGCCTCTATCTGTGACACCTTCCAAGCTTCATTATAAGCAGCATAAATGCCGGCATATATGAAACGTTTTTGACGCGGTTTTCTTGGTCCAAGCAAGAAATCCCTAAGATCTGCGTCTTTTGCAAGTAAAGATAAGTGTTGTTTCACATTCTGTAGTGTAGATGTATGCAGCCAATCGAGGCATAATTTCCCTACACTGTATGTTGTTACTACCCCCGGATGTTGTCTTTGGACGTATCTTGGGTCTGGCCTATGAATAGTAAAGCCCTGAGTTTTATTCAGGAATCTTTCCTGACAGTTATTCGTGTCTGTGGGCCAGATCAACCATTTTTTCCAATCAGGATTAGATCTGTTGAGTTGTAGTATATTGTCAACTGTCACCACTGCCTGTGTATCGTTATCACTTGCAGGTGCTGGTACAGAAGGTGTGTTCATCTCTTTGATCTTGGCTAATCCAAGACAAGATGTTTGTTGGATAGTTTCATTCAAAAACATTATTTGTTCAGGGATGATGCAGGCTCTGAATAAAGCTTCTATCCCCTGTACTTGCCATTCTTTAGTACCCCACAACGTTTTTGTGTCTATTGTGTCTTTCCAAAAGTCAAAACCCTGTCTAGACAGTTGGGCATTGAATAATGCAGAATAAATCTGTTTTGTATTTGTTAACATAATTTTCAGTCCTGTTTTGTTTACATTTTTATAGTAAAACATTTCTGGATCAGATGTATTGTAACCTGAAAAATATGGAAATTTACTGGCAAATGTTTGTGAACAATGTTCCCATTGGTTAAACATAAACACATTTCTTGGATATGCAGATTTATGCAAATAATGATGACCATAGTGATTATAACAATATAGTTCTTCATAGTCTGATGAACCCTCTAAATATTCATTTTTAGAAAATGCAGCAGATTTTTCTAGGTCAAACATAATATCAGTCACAGTCTCAAAGTCCCAATCATCAGAATAGGTACTGGACGTGATTAGATCACTTAGTGACATTTTAAACAAATGTGGAATGTTCAATTCTTCCGTTGGACCGAATATATCAAAATCTGTTTTGTCCCACACTATACCATTGTGTATAGGAACAGCTGTGATGTTCACTGATGACAAGTCTCTTGCTTCACGATGGAAAGATTTATGAGGTTTCAAAAGTACGTTTACGTCTTTTCCTTCAGTGTTCACATGGATGTATCTGCCACTTATAAGCACACTTACAGTTGTTACCAAAGCTAGCCAGAGCATGAAAACAAAAAGTCCAGATGTAATCCAGAGTTCAATCCATGGAGAAACCAAATAAGTCTTTTTCAGAAAGTGAAGAAAGTCTTGTATTTGCTGCTTGAATTTCAATGACACTGGCGTTGTTTCAGGTTCACTCGGATCTTCTGAGAACGTATCAAAGTTAATGAAGTAGCCAAAAGCAGTTCTGTCAATAGTTGGAATTGCATCAGGATTTGTTGAAATCACTGGAACCAGTTCATCACTTGTTACGTTGGTGTAGACAGGTGTATTTGGACGAACTGTTACTTGTTCTTCAAGAGGGATGAGTTCCATAGCGTTGTTGCATAGTCCTTCATTTGTTTCAGCTGAATTCTCGATTGTTATCTGTCTTTCAGTATGAACCTCTTGGATAGTAGCGAGAGGAGTGCGTTTGCTACTAGGTCGGAGTCCACGAGGCCTACTATTTAGTTTTGGCCACATACTGTGGTTTGATCAGGTCGATGGACACAAATCTTTTCTCCTTTCTTCCAGCAAGGGGCGGCAGTAGTACTGTTCTTGTTCCTTGAACTGCTAGGACAGGTACTGGTTGTCTGTAAGAAGGTCCAAATTCCTTCTTGTCCACAATTTTTTCTCTGACTAGATCCCCAACTTTAGGAATCCAGACAGGCCTTGCTGGGACAGCCGGTTGATCCCCAGTGGTGGTTGACTGTAGGAATACGTTGCTTTGTTTCGTTCTTAATTTGTTTAAGTCCTGTAAAACAGCCAAACGATCTTTGATATCAAAGGGTTTATTTTCCACCACTGTGCCTACGTTTTCCAAGTCCGGTACCCACATTCTTGTCCCAAATAGGACCTCATATGGAGTGACCCCCCCTAGAGAACTTCTTGGCAGGTTATTAAGTGCACGTTGAACTCCACTAAGGTGTTTGACCCACCCGTCACCCGAGCCTAATACTCTAGCTGTTATACACTGCTTTATGTCCCGGTTTTTCCTTTCCACAACCGAATTTCCCTCAGGATGGAATGGAGAGGAGTACCGCAATGCAACGCCCAGACTGGCCATGGCGTCTTTGTAAGCCCGAGAGCTAAACGCAGGACCCTGGTCAGAATGTAGCGTGCCTATTGCGTATATGCCGATAAAGACTCGCAAATCTTTTATAACAGTTCGAGCGTCAGCTGAGCGCTGAGGCCATAACCATAGGAACCTAGAGCATGAATCCACTGCTACCATGATATATTTATAATTACCGTCCCTGTGTAAGGGACCACAGTGGTCAAGGTAAACACAAGCTAATGGTTTATCTGAAATTAACAGGGGTGTCTGCGCAGGACGTTTCACTGTGGAGACTTTCATCTGTTGGCATATATCACATTCTAAAACATAGTTCTTTGTTTGTTTTCTAATGCAGGCCACCAATATCTTTGCTTGAGTAAAGATATTGTTGCAGAAACACCTGCATGGGCAGAAGCTATCCCTTCGTGTGCTGCTAGGATTAGTCCTAATCTGCGTTCCTTGTTTGGTATTACCCTATCCCCCACTCCAGGGATTCGACCAAAAGGAACGTTGTTCGCATCAATTACATAAGAGTACTTGAGTGGAAACTTTTTGGTAACGCTGCACTGCTGCCTTTGCTTGATGCATTGACAGCCAACATTATCTCACCGTCTATTTTTGTTTTTGAACGAGTGATCGCAGCTACGGAAGCCGTTTGCACAGCCCCCTTTGCGGCTTCGTCAGCCAATGAATTCCCTGCAACGTGAACGCCATCACGTTGATGACTCAGTATGTGGATCACGTGAGCCTTTGGTAGTTCGTTTTTCAACTGAACTACTTGTTCCCAAAGCAATTTGTGCTTTATTGTGCCACCTTTCGCATCTTTGAAACCATTTTCAAGCCAGTTTTGTATATATTCATTATACGACTGCACACAGTAAAAGGAATCGCACACGATTAGTGTGGGGAATTCTCGATCTGTACTTTCAAGTGCCAGTTTGAATGCTTGTAGTTCAGCTCGCTGAGCTGTACAATCTCCTAGAGACTGCGTTTTAGTGACCATAGGTCTGAAGATGCCATTTCGCATGCGACCTTTAACGATAGCACACGCTGCACTGTAAGCTTGCTTACCCCCTATTGCGGGTTGTGCGGATCCGTCAGTGTAAATTATGAATTCGTACTGATCGAGAGGCAGAATTTCAGTAGGCAGGGGACATTCATGTTCGTACTGCAGGAAGGCTTGTGTTTTTAAATCTGGATCAAAAACATATTCAACATCTGTTGCAGCAAGAGAATTAACCCATTGTATCCATCTTGGATGCAATGCCTTAGCATTTGGAATGCTTGCTTTTGTAACCGCTTCTAAAGCAGGTACTGGGGTTACGATAATAATGCGTTTCCCTTGGGCTAAGGCTCTTTCTTTTGCTACAGCGGTTTGAACTGCTGTTAGAATTTTTTCAGTAGACCTGAAGCGCATTTCCGCTTGTGTGTACAAGTGTGATTTATATGCTATTGGTATTTTTTCACCCTCATTGAAAGTTAAGTAGGTGGATCCTCATTGACCCGAAATTATTCGGATCACCAAGTTTCGTTCACTTACGCGTGTTTGTAAGTGATTTGTTGCTAACATGTTAGCCTGGAGTGAACGCAAAATTTCTTTGTGTTCCTGTGTCCAGTTTTTGATTGAAAAATCAGGTTTGATTAATGCGTAGAGAGGTTTAACCCTTTCTGCATAGTTTATAATGTATGTTCTTCCAAAATTTAAGAAACCCAGGATGGATTGTAAGTTTTTTTGCGTTTTTGGAGGTTGGAGCAGCGCACACTTTTCTAAAAAGTTAGCTGCCAAGCTCTTGCCTTCACTTGAAAGCTCATATCCTAGAAATAGGACATTGAGATGGGCAATTCTGGACTTTTTAAAGTTGAATTTGTAACCCTCAGAGGCGAATCCCAGTATAATGGTGCTCACCCTGTTCAAGTGTTTTACTAGGTCATCGTCTGTCAGATATATGTCATCGACATAGGACAATGCCTCATTGTCATAAATTTGTAGTAACTCCATTACCCTCGCTGAGAATAAACCTGGGCTATTCTTGAACCCTTGTGGGAGTCGACAAAAGTGACGCTGGGTCCCCATTATGGAGAATGCTGTTAAGTACCTGCTTTCAGGTGCTATGTTTTGACAAAAGAAACCATTTGAGATGTCTAATGTTGTTTTATATTTTTTACGCACAATGTTATTCATTAATGCTGTGCTATGTGCATTTTGCACTGCAAAAGTTTTAGAACAAGTGTTTAGGTGTCTGTAGTCCAAAACTAGACGATATGTTTTGTCTGGTTTGGAGACAGGAAACAAAGGATTGTTCATTGAGGAGGTGCATGTTTCAATCACCCCTTGGTATTCAAGTTGATCTAAGATCTCCCTGACCTGTTTTTTAGTTTCTTGCTTAATAGGATACTGCCGTTGTGCAGTTGGTTCATGTTTCAGATGTATTTTATGGTGAGGTGAATCCTCATCCCACCCTACATGATTTTTATATAATGCTGGGGCCTGGGCCACTGCCCATTTCCTGGCATATGTATATTTTAGGTGAATTGGAATATGGTTGGAGAAGGCAGGCATAATTATGTCCTCGCAGTGTGGGCACTCCCTGACAAATTGTGGTGGCCAGTCTTTTTCTGCTAGAAGTATGTAATAGCCCTTTGATAGTCTTTCCCAAAAAAGTGCTTTCACCTGTCTAGGTTTGTCTCTCTCCATCCGGAGTGTTATTTCAAATAACCTTTGTGGAATACTAACCCTGGTGTCTACAGTCTCTACTGTGATGTACTCATTCAAGTCCACTATCTCCAGAAGTTCCCTCAGGTTCTGGCGAACTATTGTGACTTCTGCTGCACTGTCCAGCATGGTCTGAGCCCATTCTCCGTTCTTGAGTTGTGATCTCAGTATTCTCGGCATGTCTTATTTTTAGACCTGCTACTTTCTTTTTGGAGAATTGAGGTTTTACTTTAGTTTTTGGAGCGTGTTTGTCGTCTTTCGATGTCACGCGTTCTTCTATGTGTTCCGTCCGTCCTCTTCTTTCCGAAGTCTGTGGTGAGATCTGAAAGGGACGAGAGGAACGTGTATCAGTATCTTGATACCTATCAGGTTTTCTCAAATTATCCCTATTCCTGAGGTTATACCTCCTTTCAGAGGGCTCCTTTTGAGGAGACCTACCTCGAGATTGAGAACGTTTCTCGTTTGATTTTTGTTTAGTAGACTCCCACTTCTTTTTAGAAGATGTAGGAGTTTGTTTTATTGAGTCCTTCTCAGGACTTTCAGATAGTTTCGGCTTCAGTGGTCTTCCACCCAAACTATCTCTGCCTAATTCTGCATAAGATTGTTCAATTATTCTGGGTAGCTCAGTTTGATGTTCTGTAACATCGAATTCCCTCAATTTTTGGCGGATCGCCACTGCTGCTGCCTCCCCTTTAATATTAGATAATATTATTGTTGATACCTGCTCGAAATTTTTTAGTAACTTCATACTTAAATTTAGAGCAGGCTCTGCCCCGTATTCATTTTGAATTTGTTTTAGGACATCAGGTATTACCGCAATTGACGGAATACCATGTGTTTTAGTATAGATGGCAGCAAAGACTGAGCCCCAAGTGGTGCAGTCTTCCAGTTGTGGTGTGATCCCCATCGGTAAACTGATTGTTAGGATTCTGTGTTTCTCATGTGGGCTAGTATTTGGAAATACTGCTTCGATTTGAGTAATTTTTTGAGCTATCCAAAACTGAATTTGCTCACGTTTTGTGGGCATTTTACCCATGATTGAGTTGAGAGTCTGTGGTGTAATTTTTAGTGTATTCTGTAAAAGTCCGCATGACATATTGGACCAATTGTCTGTATATTTTTATTAACTCTTTTATTTGAGAATGTAATTCCTCATCTGTCATTATATCCAGTTCAGGATGAGGTGTGTAGCCGGCTAAAATCGGCCATGTTGCTCCTGGTCTACCTAGTGGACCGAGCCTGGTAATGTTTTTGTGATGTTTTAGGGCGCCTTTAAACCAGAGCTGATGCTCTTGGTATGTTAATGGAATTTCAATATCCTCGAAAGGAATGTATTCCTCTGGTAGATCATCTTCTTTGTAGAAGTGAAATGTTTGTGATGTTGGATTGCATTCCGGAAGTAGTACCCATGAATAGAATACCTCTGTCTGAAATGATTCATGTGCCTCTATCACGAAAACTGCTCTACCTCCTCTTGCCGATAGGCCATAGTTTATAAGTTTTAGAGTTATGGCTCTTCTTAAGTTTTGAGTGATGTGTACCCCACCCTCCTCGGTTTCATTTAAACCTGTAAGGTTAAAAAGTGCTGCTTGGGCTGGATAAGCCGCAGCTCCACCGTTTCCGGCTTCATTGTCGCCGTCAGGCATTTTTGTTGTTTGAAAAATGTAGAACAAGTTTCAAGGAAACAAAGATTAGGTGCACAATATTTTGGAACACTGTATCCTTCAACGTTGAGCAAACCAAACAGCTAATATTTATAGGGTGCTTCCCTATGTAGTCTTGGTGGATACTTAACCCTGCCCACTCCAGACGTCTTTTGGAGTATATGGGTAGGGGTCTTTGAGAGAAAGTAGCACGGCTGAGTTACTCAGTATCTAAAGTTGAATTACTGCCTAACCAAACCGTTGGGCGCCATGTAGTGTAGCTCCTATTTCCCTAATAGGCTCTGCGCATTGGAATAATATATCCTATAGGTTTGACATAGGACTAAGGTCGGTATGTCCCTATCGAGTATATTAAACTTAATTACTTGTGCCAGCTAGCTCAGAGGCCACTAGAAACTCCTTGACAACAAGAAGGGAGTAGTTTCTGGCAGCCGCAAAACATGACCAATATGTTTTCCTTTTAGAATCAGAACGTGTCCCAGAGTCGTGGAAACACTAGATAACTATTTCACTCAGCTCAGTCGTGCATGCTTAGTTTTCCTCAGAGTTACACAGAAATAATAGACGGGCGTTTTCAATAAAAGATTTTTTGAACAGTCTTGTTTCTGGTGTAAGTATAATGTGCTGTTATGATCACAAGACAGTATGCGAGATAAATAATGTACAGGGTGAGCAGTAGAAATAAATAATACTGCGATAGCATTATTTTATAGTACAAATGCTGTTACATAAATAACACAGACTAAAAATGCGAGTACTCATACGATGCAGTGCTAAGCTAGTTCTACCCCAGTGTACCTAACCTAACCTAGATGTAGGACAAGGTATGAAGTAGGTGAAGTATTCCTTACTATGGTATACTAAGAGTATGTTTAGTCTAGTATGCCTAGTATGCCAAGAGTCCCTCTAGGTTCTTATCAGCTCCATACCTGAAGAATGAGAGAGGTTGGAATCTCTTTGCCAGACTCGAACTCCAACACCCCGCAAAGGAAGTCAGATCACTGGAAGCTGGGCTCTCTGCGTGCAGGGAATGGCAGCGTCTTCTCAGTGCGTCAGGCCGGGATACGGGCTCCTCTGAAGTCGAGGTCTCCTCTGGTTTACAGGGGCTACGGAAGGTATATTTATACCTGAGAGTACCTTAGGAATGTTAGCATTGACGTGAATTGGACAACGAAAGACGTCATGAATGAACCCCTAAGGAATAATGGTTCATGCATAATATATGAGTCCTTGAAGAAATCAATAGTCCTGGACTAGGGAAACTCCCGCAGCCTAAGGGTCTGTTCTTCATGAACTCGTTGTGACGTTAGGGTGGACGGATGTCAGAGACCATGCCTGTATTTGGAGTGCACGGTTTAATGCCTAAATAAGGCCTGGGATTCTATGCCTATATAAGGGCAGGGCGAATTGTGCCTATATAAGGATAGGATATTGGAAAGCCCGTTATGGACACCCTAAGAGGAAATACAACAGGAGACAGGGAGGGAGGGAGACAGACAGAGGGAGGGAGACAGACAGAGGGAGGGAGACAGACAGACAGAGGGAGGGAGGGAGACAGACACAGACAGAGGGAGGGAGACAGAGGGAGGGAGACAGACACAGACAGAGGGAGGGAGACAGACGGAGGGAGACAGACAGACAGAGGGAGACAGACAGACAGAGGGAGGGAGACAGAGAGAGAGGGAGAGAGACAGAGAGAGAGGGAGAGGGAGACAGATGGAGGGAGGGAGACAGACGGAGGGAGGGAGACAGACAGAGGGAGGGAGACAGACGGAGGGAGGGAGACAGAGGGAGGGAGGGAGACAGAGGGAGGGAGGGAGACAGACGGAGGGAGGGAGACAGACGGAGGGAGGGAGACAGACAGACGGAGGCAGACAGACAGACAGACGGAGGGAGGCAGACAGACAGACAGACAGACAGACAGATGGAGGGAGGCAGACAGACAGACAGACAGAGGAGGGAGGCAGACAGACAGACAGACGGAGGGAGGCAGACAGACAGACGGAGGGAGGCAGACAGACAGACAGATGGAGGGAGGCAGACAGACGGAGGGAGGCAGACAGACGGAGGGAGGCAGACAGACGGAGGGAGGCAGAGGGAGGCAGACAGACGGAGGGAGGCAGACAGACGGAGGGAGGCAGATAGACGGAGGGAGGGAGATAGACAGAGGGAGGGAGACAGACAGAGGGAGGGAGACAGACAGGGAGGGAGACAGACAGAGGGAGGGAGACAGACAGAGGGAGACATACAGACAGAGGGAGGGAGACAGACAGATAGAGGGAGGGAGACAGACAGAGGGAGGGAGGGAGGGAGACAGACGGAGGGAGACAGACAGACAGACGGAGGGAGACAGACAGACAGAGGGAGACAGACAGACAGACAGACAGACGGAGGGAGACAGACAGACAGACAGACAGACGGAGTGAGACAGACGGAGAGAGAGGGAGAGAGAGGGAGGGAGACAGAGGTAGGGAGACAGAGGTAGGGAGACAGAGGTAGGGAGACAGAGGTAGGGAGACAGAGGTAGGGAGACAGAGGTAGGGAGACAGAGGGAGGCAGACAGAGGGAGGCAGACAGAGGGAGGCAGACAGAGGGACGGAGGGAGGGAGACAGACAGACAGAGGGAGACAGACAGACAGACAGACGGAGGGAGGGAGACAGACAGACAGACGGAGGGAGGGAGACAGACAGACAGACAGACAGACGGAGGGAGACAGACAGACGGAGGGAGGGAGACAGACAGAGGGAGGGAGGGAGACAGACAGACAGATGGAGGGAGACAGACAGACGGAGGGAGGGAGACAGACAGAGGGAGGGAGGGAGACAGACAGACAGACGGAGGGAGGGAGACAGATAGACAGACGGAGGGAGGGAGACAGATAGACAGACGGAGGGAGGGAGACAGATAGACAGACGGAGGGAGGGAGACAGATAGACAGACAGAGGGAGGGAGACAGATAGACGGAGACAGACGGAGGGAGGGACACAGACAGACGGACGGAGGGAGGGAGGGAGACAGATAGACGGAGACAGACAGATGGACAGAGAGAGGGAGAGGGAGGGAGAGGGAGGGAGAGGGAGGGAGACAGACGGAGGGAGGGAGGGAGACAGACAGACGGAGGGAGGGAGACAGAGAGAGGGAGACAGACAGAGAGGGAGGGAGACAGAGGGAGGGAGGGAGACAGACAGACAGAGGGAGGGAGACAGAGGGAGGGAGGGAGACAGACAGACAGAGGGAGGGAGACAGAGGGAGGGAGGGAGACAGACAGACAGAGGGAGGGAGACAGGGAGGGAGGGAGACAGACAGAGGGAGGGAGACAGACAGACAGAGGGAGGGAGACAGAGGGAGGGAGACAGACACAGACAGAGGGAGGGAGACAGAGGGAGGGAGACAGACACAGACAGAGGGAGGGAGACAGAAAGAGAGAGGGAGGGAGACAGAGAGAGAGGGAGAGGGAGACAGATGGAGGGAGGGAGACAGACAGACGGAGGGAGGGAGACAGACAGAGGGAGGGAGACAGACAGAGGGAGGGAGACAGAGGGAGGGAGGGAGACGGAGGGAGGGAGACAGACGGAGGGAGGGAGACAGACGGAGGGAGGGAGACAGACAGAGGGAGGGAGACAGATGGAGGGAGGGAGACAGACAGACGGAGGCAGACAGACAGACAGACGGAGGGAGGCAGACATACAGATGGAGGGAGGCAGACGGACAGACAGACAGACAGAGGGAGACAGACAGACAGACGGAGGGAGGCAGACAGACAGACAGACAGACGGAGGGAGGCAGACAGACAGACAGACAGACGGAGGGAGGCAGACAGACAGACGGAGGGAGGCAGACAGACAGACGGAGGGAGGCAGGCAGACAGACAGACGGAGGGAGGCAGACAGACAGACAGAGGGAGGCAGACAGACAGACGGAGGGAGGCAGACAGACAGACGGAGGGAGGCAGACAGACGGAGGGAGGCAGACAGACGGAGGGAGGCAGACAGAGGGAGGGAGACAGACAGGGAGGGAGACAGACAGAGGGAGGGAGACAGACAGACAGACAGAGGGAGGGAGACAGACAGACAGAGGGAGGGAGACAGACAGAGGGAGACAGACAGACAGACGGAGGGAGACAGACAGACAGACGGAGGGAGACAGACAGACAGATGGAGGGAGACAGACAGACAGACAGACGGAGGGAGACAGACAGACGGAGAGAGAGAGAGGGAGGGAGAGAGAGGGAGGGAGACAGAGGTAGGGAGACAGAGGTAGGGAGACGGAGGTAGGGAGACAGAGGTAGGGAGACAGAGGTAGGGAGACAGAGGTAGGGAGACAGAGGTAGGGAGACAGAGGTAGGGAGACAGAGGGAGGCAGACAGAGCGAGGCAGACAGAGGGAGGCAGACAGAGGGAGGCAGACAGAGGGACGGAGGGAGGGAGACAGACAGACGGAGGGAGACAGACAGAGGGAGACAGACAGACAGACAGAGGGAGGGAGACAGACAGACAGACAGACGGAGGGAGGGAGACAGACAGACAGATAGACAGACAGACGGAGGGAGGGAGACAGACAGACGGAGGGAAGGAGGGAGGGAGGGAGACAGACAGAGGGAGGGAGGGAGACAGACAGACAGACAGAGGGAGGGAGACAGACAGACAGACGGAGGGAGGGAGACAGACAGACAGACGGAGGGAGGGAGACAGATAGACAGTCGGAGGGAGGGAGACAGATAGACAGATGGAGGGAGGGAGACAGATAGACGGAGACAGACGGAGGGAGGGAGACAGACAGACAGACGGAGGGAGGGAGACAGATAGACGGAGACAGACAGACAGACAGAGGGAGGGAGACAGACAGACAGACGGACAGAGGGAGGGAGAAGGAGGGAGGGAGAGGGAGGGAGAGGGAGGGAGACAGAGAGGGAGACAGAGAGGGAGACAGTTAGAGAGAGAGGGAGACAGAGAGGGAGACAGTTAGAGAGAGGGAGACAGTTAGAGAGAGAGGGAGACAGAGAGGGAGACAGTTAGAGAGAGAGGGAGACAGAGAGAGGGAGGGAGGGAGAGAGGGAGGGAGAGAGAGGGAGGGAGGGAGAGAGGGAGGGAGAGAGGGATAGAGAGAGGGAGAGAGGGAGAGCGAGAGGGAGAGAGGGAGAGAGAGAGGGAGAGAGGGAGAGAGGGAGGGAGGGAGAGAGGGAGGGAGGGAGAGCGAGAGAGGGAGGGAGAGCGGGACAGAGAGAGAGAGGGAGACAGAGAGAGAGAGAGAGAGAGAGAGAGAGAAAGATGTGTGTATGCCGGGTCTGGTGGCTCAGTGGACGAAGGCATCCGCTGCAGGGGTCTGTGTTCAACCTCATGGTCTCAAATTTGCTTGAAAATGCACCATTTGCCCACTTTTATTTCAAAATTTTCTTCCGGGGGGAGAACCCCCCCCGAACCCCCCTTAAGTGGTTCGGGCTCGCTCGCTACGCTCGCTACACTGCCATACTGTGTCCCAAAATGATGCATCTCCAAAAAGTGTGTCACCAACATGAAAAGTTTGGAAAGCTGTGCCATAGATAGTGATGTGTCTGCTTGAAACTGAAAATGTATTTTGTCAAATTTGAATGACTGACTGCTACCATGTCTCAGGTATGTATGCACTTCAGCGTGCAGTCTGATATGTGTGGTGCAGCTGATGACCCTAACTTAAAAAATATGCAGTCTTTAATACTCCTACCCAATGCCAAATCTTATCAGACCTACTTCAGCATTCAGTTCCAGAAGCACAGATCTCTTAAGTAGGCAGGCATCACAAAATCGTTTGAACACACACCTTCATACCAGGCATCCCTGTATAATGAGTAGAAAGTGATTCATTCAACTTCTTCTACAGACATTTAGAAAGCATGCGGTGTGAAACAGGGGTAGCCTAGTAGGCATAGGCTTGTTTGAATGTATTATCTTGCCTCTGAAAAGGCACTGACACAGTCATTGAGGTCTCAAGAAAGATGCTTACATTCACAAAAGTGGCATGACAGAAGTTGGTCTTTCATTTTGGCTTAGGCCTGGCATTGTGACTTCTGCCTCTTTAATGAAAAAAGAAAAAAGTGAGGTTTAAAGCTTGTTCCCAGATGTATTAACCTCTGTACTAGTCCATATAAGTCTCTGCATAGGTACACTGGAAGTAGGTCGTACATAGTGAGGTGTGTGCTTTAAACTGAAAGCGTACTCTGTCAAGATTGAATGTCTGACTGCTACCATGTCTCAGGTATTTGTGCAGTTCAACATGTGTCTGATACGTGTGGTGCACTTGATGACCCTAACTTAAAAACTATACAGCCTATCATACCCCTGCACAAATCTTGTCAGACCTACATCAGCATTCAGTCCCGGAAACACAGATCTGTTAGCTAGGCAGACATCATGAAATCACTAGAGCACACACCATCATATTTAGCTGCCCTCTGTAATGAGCAGAAAGTGATTCATCGAGCTTCTTCTACACACTTTTGGAAAGCATGCGGTATGAAACAGGGGTAGGATAATACATATAGGGCTGTTTGAATGTATTATCTTGCTTCTAAAAAGGCACTGACACACTCATTGAGGTCTCTAGAAAGATGCTGTCATTCACAAGAGTGGCTTGACAGGAGTCGGCCTTTCATTTTGGCTTAGGCCTGGCATTGTGACTTCTGCCTCTTGAATGAAATTGGTTGAGAAAATTGAAGTTTAAAGTATGTTCCCAGATGTATTAACCCCTATCCTAGTCATATAAGTCTCTGCATAGGTACACTGGGAGTAAGCCGTGCACAGTGAGGTGTGTGCTTTAAACTGAAAGTGTACTCTGTCAAGTTTGAATGTCTGACTGCTACCATGTCTCAGGTATGTCTGCACTCCAACGTGTAGTCTGATACGTATGGTACACTTGATGACCCTAACTTAAAAACTGTACCGCATATTATACCCCTGCACATATCTTGTCAGAGCTACTTCAGCATTTAGTCCCAGAAGCACAGATCTCTTAGCTAGGCAGGCATCATTAAATCACTTGAATACACACCTTCATACCCGTCTGCCCTTTGTAATGAGCAGAAAGTGATTCATGGAGCTTCTTCTACACATATTTAGAAAGTATGCGGTGTAAAACTGAAGTAGTGTAGTACGTTTAAGCCTGTTTGAATATATTATCTTGCCTCCAAAAAGGCACTGACACAGTCAGTTCTCTAGAAAGATGCTGACATTCACAAGAGTGGCTTGACAGGAGTCGGCCTTTCATTTTGGCTTAGCCTGGCATTGAGATCTCTGCCTCTCTAATGAAGCTGGTAGAGAGAAGTGAGGTTTAAAGCATGTTCCCAGATGTATTAACCTCTATCCTAGTCCATATAAGTCTCTGCATAGGCACACTGAGAATAGGCTGTAGATAGTGAGGTGTGTGCTTTAAACTGAAAGCGTCCTCTGTCAAGTTTGAATGTTTGACTGCTACTATGTCTAAGGTATGCCTGCACTTCAATGTGCAGTCTGATATGTGTGGTGCAGTTGATGAGCCTAACTTAAAAAAGTGATGTATTCAGCTTCTTCTACAGACATTTAGAAAGCATGTGGTGTGAAACAGGGGCAGTCTAGTATGTGTAGGCATGTTTGAATGTATTATATTGCCTCTAAAAGGAATTGACCCAGTCATTGAGATCCCTAGAAAGATGCTGGCATTCACAAGAGTGGCATGACTGGAGTCGGCCTTTCATTTTGGAATTGACCTGGCATTGAGAGCTATGCCTCCCTAATGAAACTGGTAGATACATGTGGGGTTTAAAACATGTAGCCCAATGTATTAACCTCTATACTACTCTATATAACTCTCTGCACAGGTATATTGCAAGTAGGCCGTTGATACTGATGTCTGTACTTAAAATATGAAAACATATTCTGTCAAATTTCAATGTATGACCTCTTCAAAATTTTAGCAATGTCTGTACGTGTATATGTACTCTGACACGTGTTTTGCAGCTGATGATTCTAATGTGAAAACTATACACTCAATCATAACCCTTGTCATGTATTGACAGAGCTGTTTCACCTTTCAGTCTCAGTACCATACATCTCTTTTGCACGCCGGCCAAGTGGAAGCAGTTGAACATATATGTTCATGCTCCGCTGTCTTCTATGATAAACAGCAAGTGATCCATGCTACTTAATCTTCACACATTTATAGAGCATGCACTCTAAAACAAAGGTTGTGATGTGTGTATAGGATACTTTACATGTCTCATATCACCCGCAAAAGGCACTGATACACTCAGTGAGATCTCTGGAGAGATGCTGCCACTAACAAAATCGGTATGACAGGAGTCAGCCTTTCATTTTGGGTAAGGCCTCACACTGCCAGATTTGTTTGTCTAATGAAACTGGTACAGACATTGGAGATGTAAATCATGTTCCTAGGTGTATTAACCTCTATCCTAGTACATATAACTCTCCACAAAGTTACTCTGCAAGTAGGCCTCAGATAGGGATGTGTGTGTTCGAAACTGAAATGTATTTTGTCAAGTTTCAATGTGTGACTGGTATCATGTCGTAGGTATCTTTGTACTCGTACATGTAGTGTGATGTGTGCTGCAGCTCATGACCATAATTTAAAAACTATACAGTTTATCATTCCCCTTTACAAATATTGTCAGAGGTACTTCAATATGAATTCCGAGCAACACAGATCTCTTAGCTATGCAGACATCACGGAAGCACTTGAAGACACAGGTTAATACCTGGCTGCCCTGAATAATTAGCAGAATGTCATCCATGCAGCTTCTTCCACACACATTTACAGAGCATATGATCTGAAACACAGATAGTCTAATACCTACAGTCTACTTTACATGTGGTATCTCATCCGTAAAAAGGCACTGACGCACTCATTGAGGTCTCTAGAAATACTCTGACACTAATAAGATTGGTAGGACAGGAGTCTGCCTTTCACTTTGGATAACACCTGGCAATGTGAGCTCTGTTTCTCTAATCAAACTGGTCGATAAATGTGAGGTTAAAAACATATTCCCAAATGTATTAAACATATAACTCTCTGCAAAGGTACACTGCAAGTAGGTTGTAGAAAGTGACATGTGTGCTTGAAACTAAAAATGTATTCTATCAAGCTTGAATGTCTGACCTCTTCTGTGTCTCACCCATGTCTGTAGTTGTACATGTAGTCTGAGAGTCCAAACACACATGCACTAATCATACACTCATGTAATCTAACAGCACTACTCACACACTTACACAGTGAATCAGGCAGTACCCATGCACTCATCCAATGACTAAGACAATATTTATCAAACCGCCCAGGAACTACTCACATACTTATGCAATTAGCCGGACACTTGTCATGCAGTCATGCAATCACCCAGTTACTACTCTTACACTGCTCCAATTACCCAGACACTAAGTATGCACTCATCCATTCACACAGGGACTGCATATGCACTCACCCAACCACCTAGGCAGTACTTATACAGTAATTCTTCATTTACTCAAGCACTACATTTGCACTCATCCAATTACTCAAGCACTACCCGTGCACTCATCCAATCACCCAGACACCACTCTTGCACACATCCATTCACTCAGGCACTACCCATGCACTCATCTAATGATTCAGGCACTACCCTTATACTCATCCATTCGCTCACACTGTACCCATGCACTGATCCATTCAATCAGGCACTACCCATGTACTCATCCAATCACCCAGGCATACCCTTCCACTGATCCATTCACTCAGGCACTACCCATGAGTAATCAAATTACCGTGATACTAACCATACACTATTCTAATTATCCAGGCACTACCCTTGCACTCATTCATTCACTCATGCACTACCCTTGCACTTATCGAATTACCAAGGCACTACCCATACACTCAACCATTCACTCAGACACTACCCATGCAGTAATCAAATCACCCTGTCACTACCCACACACGTATCCGATTACCCAGCCACTATCCATGTGCTCATCCAATCACAGATGCACTACCATTACACACATCCATTCACTCAGGCACTACCCTTGTACTCATCCAATTGCCAAGGCACTACCCATGCATTCATCCAATCACCTAGGTACCACCCATACAGTCATCCAATCACTTAGGCAGTACCCTTGCACTTATCCAATCACCTAAGCACTGTCAATGCACTCATGCAATCAATCAGGCACTACCCATACACACATCCATTGACACAGGCACTACCCTTGCACCTATCTATTTAAACTGGCTTTACCTAGCCTTGTAAATATCCTGGTGCATTTTCACACCTCCAAGCATGAAAATATGACACTATGGTGGTGGAAAATTGCCACCAGGACCCTTATAAAGGAGCCCTCAGTGACAAACTCCCATATACAGACATACATTTAGCTAATAATTCATCTTTTTTTTAACCAGACTAGGTGGTTCTGAACAGAACCGTTTTAAAAAACTAAAAAAAACTTGAACAAGGCAGAAGAAAAACTATCTCTGCTATAATAATGATGCAAAAAAAAATAGCACTTATGTACATTAATTATTTGTATTAGGGTTGAAACAACTTGTTCTCCCACTCAGAGAGAGGTACTGCTTTTCGGATAGTATATGCAATTTTCTGAAATTCAGGGATGATGACAGGAATATTGGCCACAACACTTCCAGAAGATGTTCCAGGAGCCCTTCTTCCAGCAGCAGCATCTTGCTCTTGAGTCTCTCCATCTCAGCCCATGCGAGGCGAGTCAGGTGGATTGTTGTTAGGTGTTTGTAAATACTGGAGATACCACAGCTGTTCTTCTTTTCACTACCCCAGGAAAGAATTTTCTGAGAGATGGTACATGTCACTTTCCGGGCATTTACTTTTTTCCTCCCTCTGGTATGCTAAAAAACTGCCACAGGGCCAAAAGAGGCCTAGAAAGGGTGGGCACAAGGCCACCCTCCCTTTAAAAAAATATATAAATAAAAGCCTGGCCCTGGGGAATGGGGTCCCCGGGACCGAAATTGGCCTCAGGAGGGCTGCAGCACAGCCCCTTTCTCATTTAAAAAACTAATGGGCAGTTCCCGGGGGATGGGGTCCCCGGGCCCAATATTGGCCCAGGGAAGGGGAGCCACACAGCCCCCTACCTGATTAAAAAAAAAAAAAAAGGGGAAAAGGCTGACCGGGGATGGGGCCCGTGGCTACGCAGCCCCCTTCCCGAAAAATTAAATAGTTAATAAATAAAACTCAACAAGTCGCGGAGGCCATGCCCTCTTCATCACCACTCTATAAATGCACCTCCAGGCGCAGTGGTGGTTGGGGAATGAAATTCCCTTAAATGCTGAGGGTCTTTGAGGGCCAAGAAGGCCTCTTCCTACCTCGCTAAGTCCCAGACAGCGGGATTGCTGAGAGGACTTGAAGGCCATGCTGCTTTTCTCTCCCACTCTGCAAACGCGCCTCCAGGCGCACATCTGGTTGGTGAATGAATTCCACTTTACTCCTGAGGGCTCAGGGCTAAAGTGGACCATTTCCCCAAACCAGTAGTGTGTCACGAGGTGCATTTGCAGAGTTGTGGAAAAAGGGGGCTTGGCCTCTGACAATCTCTCAGCAATCCAGCTGTGTAGGTCTTACTGGAGGTAACAGGAGGGCTTGTTGGCCCCCAATGACCCTCTGGAGCCATGGTGACATCATCAGCCAACTAGTAGTGCGCCGGGAGGCAGGTTTGTAGAGTGGTGGAGATAGGGGGCATGGCCTCTGACAACTTCTCAGCACACGATGATGGATTCAACCCAGATCTAATAGTGACCGGGGGGATGTATGATTAAACAACTACCACTTAAACAACGAATGCCTAAACCACGAAGGTTAAACCACGACCAAAGCCAAACCACTACTTTTTGAACAACGACTTACTAAACCACAAAAATTTATCAATTGCCATGTTAACCGAATCTACCACTTCGTTCAAAACAACGCAAGATTGAAACAAGAAAAAAATGTTTTTAAATTAAACAACACTTCGAATTAAAACTATTTATAGTAAAGAAACTTTAAATTTACAATCAAATAATCATTTTTTTAAAATACAGACGAACTTACAAAGAGACAGTAATGTACGGGAAAAAACTATAAAATATAAGTCCATCATCTTTTTTCTCACCGAAAATTAAAAAAATTAAAAACGGATTCCAGACATATTTTCATTTTTAAAAAGAATTGACTCATATAAAGCATATAAATAACGTCCAACCACCCTTTTGTGACCATTTCAACTGTGAAAACCAGAGAGGAACATTTGCATCGAGCAAAGTTCAAAAACGCATCATCGAAAAACAAACGTACAGTGCCATCTACTGGCCTAACAAGTTAAATTTATACAAAGTCTATTATAACAACAGCGTAATTAAAATAAGGAAATGTATAATATTTGTAACTTTTTTATTTAATTATTGACACTTACCTCTGGTTTTGGAGGTCGTGGTTCAGATATAGTAGTTGTTAAGGAGGTCGTGGTTCAGGTACAGTAGTTGTTAATGAGGTCATGGTTCAGGTACAGGTCGTTGTTTGGGAGTCGTTGTTAAGCCCACTCGTTGTTAGGGATTCATTATTAAGGTTGTTTCCCGACTGGGGGTGAGTGTCTGAAAAGTTTCATTGCTCCTTCAATCATCACATTGTGTTTGCTTTGTTTGCGCTAAGTTGGCAGGGTATGCCCAGACGTGGCTCCCTTCCTCACTTTGCCACTGGATTCAAGCTAGCTTGGCTGATGAGGGGTGTTACCCCGAATGCGGTTCCAGGGAGGATCTGGCCCAGCAGTTTGGGCTGAACTGTTCCCATGAGGAACAGAGTCAAGACAGGTTTGCATATGGCTGGGTCAAAACTAGGGTGGCTTAGTGAGCAGAGGAAAGATGATGGATTCAACCCAGATCTGTGACTGGGGGTCCCAAGATGCTTGTTTCTGGTCCAGGGAAGACCTGGCCTGGCAGTTCAGGATGAACCATTCCCATGAAGGACAGGGTCAAGACTGAATATGCATATGGGAAGTTCTGAACTGGGGTGGCGAAGTGAGCAGAAGAACAATGAAGGATTCAACCTAGATCTAATAGTGACTTGGGGTGAGTGTCTGAAAAGTTTCAGTAGTCCGTCCATCATCATATTGTGCTTGCTTTGTTTGCCCTAAGTTGGCAGGGTATGCCCAGATGTGGGTCCCTTGCTCACTTTGCAACTGGATTCAAGCTTGCCTGGCTGATGAGAGGTGATGCCCTGAATGCCGTCCCAGGATGCTTCTTTCTGGTCCAGGGAGGATCTGGCCCGCAGTTCGGATTGGACTGTTCCCATGAGGAACAGGGGCAAGTCAGATTTGCATATGGCTGGGTCCAAACTGGGGTGGCTTAGTGAGCAGAAGAATGATGATGGATTCAACCCAGATCTAATAGTGACTGGGGGTGAGTGTCTGAAATGTTTCAGTGCCCCTTCAATCATCATATTGTGTTTGCTTTGTTTGCCCTAAGATGGCAGGGTATGCCCAGACGTGGTTCCCTTCCACACTTTGCCACTGGATTCAAGCTAGCCCGGCTGATGAGGGGTGTTACCCTGAATGCGGTCCCAGGATGCTTGTTTCTGTTACAGGGAGGATCTGGCCCAGCAGTTCGGGCTGGACTTTTCCCACGAGGAACAGAGTCAAGACTGGTTTTCATATGGCTGGGTCCAAACTGGGGTGGCTTAGTGAGCAGAAGAATGATGATGGATTCAACCCAGATCTGTGACGGGGTGAGTGTTTGAAATGTTTCAACACTCCATCCGTTATCTTATGTGTTTGCTATGTTGTTGCTTTTCTCCATATGGAGACCACTGGGTCTGTGTAGAATGGCAGCTTCTCCAGGGACTGGGACCTGTATAGAAGTGTGGAATATCCATTGGCGCCCATGTTGTGCATATCTGCCCTTAGTGCTGACTCGTCTTGAGTGCAAACACCCAGGCATTAACGGTTTCTAGTTGCACATACCAGTAGTTTTTTTTACTGTCAGGCACAGCTAGTTCCACAGCATAGGACCCCCTTGTAAGATTTTGGAGTCCTAAGTATAGAGACACCACTCGAGATGAGCAACCTCAGTTCTGCTTTCAGTTTCTGGAAGAATTCGGCTGGTATCCTGTAAGGGGTGTTCTGCGGGGCGCATAAGAATGTGGGCAAATCTGTCATTTTAAATTGGGCCGCTCTTCCCCTCAGCTGCAGAGAAGTTTGAAAAGAACACACTTGTGGACGCGAAGCGAGTGGAGGCTTTGAAGATGATTCGAGACTGAGGCAGGATGAGGAAGATTTAGTACTAGCCTGCGTGCCATGTTCTGACCCAACTGTAGCCACTTGAGGAGATAGGCTGAGAAACCCACATAGAGGGCATTACAGTAATCTAGCCTCCTTGTAATAGGCGCTTGAGTGACTATATTGAGTCCAGTGGTAATCACTTGAATATTTTCTGAGCATCAAAAAGATGCTGAAACAGCAGGACGAGACCTCTCTCATCTGGTTGGTCATTGTAAGCTGGCTGTCTACAATGATGCCTCAGTTCCTAGTGATTGCAGCCAGCTGAGGAGGTGGCCCTTGATCTACAGGCCATCAGGTGTTAGAACAGAGAGTTTTGATTGCTGGAATAGGACTACTTCAATTTTGTCAATGTTAAGGTTGGGGCAGTTACTGCTCATCTATTAGGCTACTCTTATCATAAAACAGGAAAAGTTGACCTGTGTATTTCTAAATGCCCAGCTCGATAGCCAATAAATAGAAATACCTTAGAAGTAGGGTTTAAATAGGTGCCGTAAGATAAGACAGTATGCACAAGAGTACATGTAACTATGTTAAAATAGATTCTGCTAAAAAATAACAGTGAAGTGTTGGATGGACAATCAAACTTTTTAGAGAACTGCTGACACATTTGCCAACAACACACAATCAAATGTCTTTGTGCTTGGCACTGCATATTAATAAAATTGTTAGTATAATAAATTACCATTTTTGCTTGTCACACTGCTTGAATTCACTGATTGGAGATGGCAATTTTCCTTAACTGTTGTAAGCCCTGGTGTAGTGTCAAGTCCAGATTATGCTTCCTCTGCCTACATTGGGCTATGGACACCACTGTCTTCACTCTGTGGGCAGGCTGCTTCCTGAGATTAGAATTATCCAATGTATCATTTCTTCGAAACACTGACTTCCACTACCTTCACAGACACACTTCAGGGGGCCTACCTTGTTTGAGGAGCAAACCATCTCTTGGTTCCCAGGATCCTAGGGATGGTGCTAGTAGAGGAGTCTCATGACAACAAGGTCCTAGAAGTCTGAAATGCAGAAATGCAAAGGAACCTTTTATCTGTTACATTATGGACGTTTAGAGTGAACTGAACAACTACACCCTGCTCTCTTGTTTTACTGTTATGACTCCAGCAATGTGCTGGGGTGCCCACAATGCAGTTTGCTATGGCTTGGCGGGAGCACTACTCCTGCCAAGTCATAGCAAACTCTGCTCTGCTTCATGGAAGCGAGAACATTGAAAATGCTCTTGCTTTCAAGAAGCAGAGCAGAATTTCTTTTGGACAGAGGGAGCTTCATGTTTACATTTACCTCTGTCCAAAAGCAATGCTGGCTTCCGCAGGAGGCGGGGAGCTGGCAGGGACTGTGGGGGCATTGAAGCTCCCCCACGGTCCCCAACATGGTGGCCATGCCCCAGGAGATGGGGTCCTGGGGGCAATCTCAGCCGGGGTAGGGGAGCCACACTGGCCCCCTCCCCATTTAAAAAAAATAATTATGAAGGCCTGCCCTGGGGATGAGGTCTCCAGGGCCAAAAGACATCTAGAGAGGGGGGGCACATGGCCACTCTCCCTTTTAAAATAAATAAATAAATAAAGGCCTGGCCCTGGGGAATGGGGTCCCCGGGCCGAAATTGGCCTCAGGAGGGGTGCAGTGTGGCCACCTTACCATTTGAAAAAATAATGGGCAGGTCCCAGGGGATGGGTTCCCCGGGCCCTAAATTGGCCTAGGGAAGGGGGGCCACACAGCCCCCTACCTTATTAAAAAACAAAAAAAAGGAAAAGGCAGGCCCCGGGGGGTGGGGTCCCTGTGGCTGAAATCGGCCAAGGGAAGGGGGGCTATGCAGCCCCCTTCCCTAAAAATGAAATATTTAATAAATAAAACTCCAGCAAGTCACGGAGGCCATGCCCTCTTCATCACCACTCTACAAATGCACATCCTGGTGCAGTGGTGGTTGGGGAATGAAATCCCCTTAAATGCTGAGGGTCTTTGGGGGCCAAGAAGGCCTCTTCCTACCCCCCTAAGTCCCAGACAGCGGGATTGCTGAGAGGACTTGAAGGCCATGCCCCCTTTCTCTCCCACTCTGCAAACGCACCTCCAGGCGCACATCTGGTTGGTGAATGAATTCCACTTTACTCCTGAGGGCCTCAGGACTAAAGTGGACCATTTCCCCAAACCAGTAGTGTGTCACGAGGCGCATTTGCAGAGTGGTGGAAAAAGGGGGCGTGGCCTCTGACAACCTGTCAGCAATCCAGCTGTGTAGGTCTTACTGGAGGTAAGAAGAGAGGGCTTGTTGGCCCCCAAGGAATCTCTGGAGCCATGGTGACTTCATCAGCCAACTAGTAGTGCACCGGGAGGCAGGTTTGTAGAGTGGTGGAGATAGGGGGCATGGCCTCTGACAACTTCTCAGCACACAATGATGGATTCAACCCAGATCTAATAATGACTGGGGGTGAGTGTCTGAAAAGTTTCAGTGCTCCTTCAATCATCATATTGTGTTTGCTTTGTTCGAGCTAAGTTGGCAGGGTATGCCCAGACGTGGTTCCCTTCCTCACTTTGCCACTGGATTCCAGCTAGCCTGGCTGATAAGGGGTGTTACCCCGAATGCGGTCCCAGGATGCTTGTTTCTGTTCCAGGGAAGATCTGGCCAGGCAGTTCTGGCTGAACTGTTCCCATGAGGAACAGAGTCAAGACAGGTTTGCATATGGCTGGGTCCAAACTGGGGTGGCTTAGTGAGCAGAAGAATGATGATTGATTCAATGCAGATCTGTGACTAGGGGTCCCAAGATGTTTGTTTCCGGTCCAGAGAAGACCTGGCCTGGCAGTTCAGGCTGAACTGTTCCCATGAAGGACAGGGTCAAGACTGAATATGCATTTGGCAGGTTCTGAACTGTGGTGGCGAAGTGAGCAGAAGAACAATGAAGGATTCAACCCAGATCTAATAGTGACTTGGGGTGAGTGTCTGAAAAGTTTCAGCACTCCGTCCATCATCATATTGTGCTTGCTTTGTTTGCCCTAAGTTGGCAGGGTATGCCCACATGTGGGTCCCTTGCTCACTTTGCCACTGGATTCAAGCTAGCCTGGCTGATGAGAGGTGATCCCCTGAATGCGGTCCCAGGATGCTTGCTTCTGGTCCAGGGAGGATCTGGCCCGGCAGTTTGGGTTGGACTGTTCCCATGAGGAACAGGGTCAAGACAGATTTGCATATGGGTGGGTCAAAACTGGGGTGGCTTAGTGAGCAGAAGAATGATGATGGATTCAAACCAGATCTGTGACTGGGTGTGAGTGTTTGAAAGGTTTCAGCACTCCATCCGTTATCTCATGTGTTTGCTATGTTGTTGCTTTTCTCCATATGGAGACCACTGTGTCCGTGTAGAATGGCAGCTTCTCCAGGGACTGGGACTCGTATAATAGTGTGGAATATCCCTTGGCGCCCATGTTGTTCATATCTGTCCCTAGTTCTGACTCGTCTTGAATGCAAACACCCAGGCATTAACGGTTTCTAGTTGCACATACCAGTAGTATTTTTTATTGTCAGGCACAGCTAGTCCCACATTAAAGGACTCCCTTGTAAGATTTTGGAGTCCTAGTATAGAGACACCACTCGAGAGGAGCAACCTCAGCTCTACTTTCAGTTTCTGGAAGAATTCGGCTGGTATCCTGTAAGGGGTGTTCTGCAGGGCACATAAGAATGTGGGCAACGCTGTCATTTTAAATTGGGCCGCTCTTCCCCTCAGCTGCAGAGAAGTTTGAAAAGAACACACTTGTGGACGAGAAGCGAGTGGAGGCTTTGAAGATGATTCGAGACTGAGGCACGATGAGGAAGATTTAGTACTAGCCTGCGTGCCATGTGCTGACCCAACTGTAGCCACTTGAGGAGATAGGCTGAGAAACCCACATAGAGGGCTTTACAGTAATCTAGCCTCCTTGTAATAGGCGCTTGAGTGACTATATTGAGTCCAGTGGTAATCACTTGAATATTTTCTGAGCATCAAAAAGATGCTGAAACAGCAGGACGAGACCTCTCTCATCTGGTTGGTCATTGTGAGCTGGCTGTCTACAATGATGCCTCAGTTCTTAGTGATTGCAGCCAGCTGAGGAGGTGGCCCTTGATCTACAGGCCATCAGGTGTTAGAACAGAGAGTTTTGATTGCTGGAATAGGACTACTTCAATTTTGTCAATGTTAAGGTTGGGGCAGTTACTGCTCATCTATTAGGCTACTCTTATCATAAAACAGGAAAAGTTGACCTGTGTATTTTAAATGCCCAGCTCGATAGCCAATAAATAGAAATACCTTAGAAGTAGGGTTTAGATAGGTGCAGTAAGATAAGACAGTATGCACAAGAGTACATGTAACTATGTTAAAATAGATTCTGCTAAAAAATAACAGTGAAGTGTTGGATGGACAATCAAACTTTTTAGAGAACTGCTGACACATTTGCCAACAACACACAATCAAATGTCTTTGTGCTTGGCACTGCATATTAATAAAATTGTTAGTATAATAAATTACCATTTTTGCTTGTCACACTGCTTGAATTCACTGATTGGAGATGGCAATTTTCCTTAAGTGTTGTAAGCCCTGGTGTAGTGTCAAGTCCAGATTATGGGAGTCTCATGACAACAAGGTCCTAGAAGTCTGAAATGCAGAACTGCAAAGGAACCTTTTATCTGTTACATTATGGACATTTAGAGTGAACTTAACAACTACACCCCGCTCTCTTGTTTTACTGTTATGCCTTTAGTGTTCAATCTGACATTGGATACATTTTAAAATTCTATTTGACTTTATATGTGTATATTATGTTTGTATATTGAATCTTCCTTTTGATTTTGGTTCAAACCTTGTAATACTAATTCAAAAATAAATAAAATAAATTAAAGCTGCCCATTTATTCCCCTGTCAATATTTGCCTCTGAGTTTGTGTACTCCTTAGAGGTCATGTCTCCAGATGAACATCCAACTTTAATGGCTTAACATCTGCCTCCATGGAGATACATGTTCTATGTTCACCATCAGGGATCACATCCCACTTCACAACAGCACATGGAGAAATGGTTTATAAACAACCAGTGAACAAGGCACTGGGACTAGGAACTTTCTTTTCAAATGTGAATGTTTGTTCTTCTGTGTATAGATTAAGTTAATTCAAATAAAGTCCCTCCTGGTGTATCATCTCTAGCTGAGTGCCCCCCTCTCTTCTATGTGTAAATGAAGTTTTACAGTGACAGGCATACCATTTTCCTGGATTCCCTTGGCAGGGGTTGCTTTTGCAAACTAAACTCATTGTATTGTTTGCCTAAAGGTAAGGAGACCAGCTGTGGAAGACATGAAATGAATATAGTCGCTGTTGTTCGTTTACTTTAATTTTCTTTTATTTAGTTGTTTCATGAATGCAGTATATCAAAGACGAATTGGTCTTTCTGTTTAGTCGATTTCACCCATATATTGTCTGCACTGAATGTTACCTATGCTGCACGCATCTCGTACATATGGTCCAATCAGCCATCAGGTCATTTCACGTTAAAACTCAAAGGGTTTAGATCAGATTAAGTGTAAGAGGGTGCTATGAAACTGAGAGCAATTTATGAAGTACTGCTCAATTAACCACCCACCTTGTGCTGCCAGTAGGACAACTAGAAACACCATGCTGAATGGAGTTTCTGTATGTGCCCTGTGTAGTACCTGACTGGGTCAGCATGGTACAGAAGCTAGTCTTTAGCATATACAGTGAGCACTGGGAGCGCTAATTCAAGTCCCATGGCCATATATTATATAGCGAGGACTGTGTGCGCTAAGTTTAGACTCTGTGGTTGATGTGATGAAAACTCATGCATTGCAGGGCAGCAACCAAAGTTGATGGGCTGCATTGCATGAGAGAGAGAGAGAGCAGGACAGCGCCATATCGACTAAGATATGATGATCTCCTGTTCTCGCCCTACAGCTGCTGCGCAATCAGGCTGCCTAGTGCCAAGCACACACATTTGCACCCCAGCGCAAAAGGAATTTGCATTATGTCTTTGTTGTGAAAAGGCACCGGTCCAGTACAAAATACCAGTACAAAGCACTATGCTTAGACAAACATTAAAACTTTTCCCACTTTATGTGTGCAGCACACATGCAGCATTGCAAAGTTTGAAAAAATAAAAACATTTCTTCTTTTTAAGACCTGCCTCAAAGAGGAGTGAATTTTGTTTCAAAAGCCTGCCTACCACTGTTTATAAATACGGTTTTTCATCAAAAGCCATGGATGGCTATGTAGGAATGCATATGTACCATCCATAGAAGGTCATTTGCTGTAAGTCTGTGCATTATTCCAGGCATCCTTTCAGTGCAAAACACATTTTGTGGAGGTAAGTACACCTAATACAAACTTTTGCACTTTGTTTCCATCACTTTTCTGTTGCAAACGCAGTGCAAAATATTAGTAAATCTACCCCACCCTATCTGTCACAGTGCTGGGCAGACTGGGATCCTAAGTAGTTGAGGAGCTGAAGTGGCACATTTTTACCACAATAGACATTGCTAAATGGTTGCCTGTCATAGGAAACTTACAATTAATGTGCTGCTTTGCCTGGAAATGTAGCAGCATTTGTTGACATATCTAAAGTAAACAACAGAACCTAACAAAATAGATATACACAAAACAACAAGGCAACACATTTAAAACATAACAGAGCAAATCACAAAACAGCAGTTTAAAAAGAATGCAGCATAAATAGTGCAGCACAATACAACAAAACCACATTACAATAATGCAGCACAGAAGCACAGTATGATAAAAAAAAACAATAAAGCAATATGCAAAAACCTTCTTGTCAGAAAGTACCACCTACGGCATCCTGTTTCCATGCCTCCTTGGTAAAAGGTGTTTGTACCAAGCACTGCCTTAACTTACCACCAAGGACATGAAACAGCACCAGTCAAAAATGTTTTGTGATCTGCCGCCTTGTGTTCACCTACAAAGGGAGGGTGTGCTAACACCTACAGACCTTTCCTTAAATCACTACTTCACTGCCTTTGGGCATGAATGATGAAGCAAGGCTATTCATCTTTTCAGTAAAGAAATTAAAAAACTACATTTGAAAAGCCAGTCTTTATCGTCTAACACTTGTAACTGTACTGATATATTGATAAATGTCATACTAGTGAATCTAATGACAGAAAACACATGTTGAAATGAGTTGTGCAAGGGCTTGTAATCAGGCTAACCAGGTTATCAGGTATCAGTGATAGAGGATGGCAGTGACACATCTGACTCACATTAATGCCCAAATACATCACAATGCGTGTTTTACACAATTCAAATAAGGGTTGCACACGGGGGCGGCGGAGAGCATCACTTGGAAGAGGTGTTTCACTGTCAAAGAACTTTCCTGACTGTGCTAAATTCTAGGAGCAAAGGACTCTCTGTGATAGTCTCAAGAATGCATGGTCATAGAGAACTGGTATCTTAAAGAAAGGTGTGGCTAACCAATCAGAACGCACATCATGAGAAATAACAAGTGAGGAATTGAACATAGGCTTAAAACATGGGTAGAAGGCATAACCTAGCAGCAAGAAAGCTCTTTGCAAATCTTTGCAAATCAAATGCAGTGTCTAAAAGATATTAACCACATATTTAAACTGATCTCATAATTGAGGCACCATTGAGCTAGAGTTCTCCTTTTTTGTTTATAAATTGATTAATTTCCCACCTTCACTTACCCTATTTGGTTTTTCTTCAGACATCACGGTAAATTACAGTGAAACGAGAAATGACCACAGTTTAACACTTTAAAATTAGAATGCAACCCTGGGGAAGATTGTCACATTTTATTTGCGAAATAAAAGATATTTAGATGAAATCTGATTGGATAACGGACATAATGCATTCAAACTATTTCCGGCAGGTGGGAGCTTGTGCAATCCTCCTTCCCTGTATCACCTTCCACAAATTCTGCACACACTGCTCAATAATCCCTTTCTAAGGTAGCTATGTCTTTCTAGATCTCCAACTACTATCCTTCGACCACACTTGGGGGTAGATTTACAAACATTTTGCGCTTGGCGAGCATCATAGAAGTGACGCTAACCAGCACAAAATGTTTTTTTCCGAATTTACTTTTCAGTGCAAAGCTTGTTTTGCACTGGAACGTACCCTAAAAGTAATGCAAAGCAGCATGAAGTTGCATTACTTAGCGCCAAGGGGGTGTTACATGGGTGGTACATGGGCATTCCTTTGCAATCACGCATGCCTTTTGACGCGAAAACACAGCAAACAACAATAGACAAGGTTTAGCGTTAAAAGTTAACGTGATTTGAAAGGAGGCGTTAAAAGGAGCAATCATTTTATTTCTCCTTTCATTTCTGACTCTGCATGTGTGCTGCACTGTGCAGCACGCATACAAAGTAGGAAAAGTTTTAAAGTGTGTAGACTCACGCACATACTCTATGGCTCTAAGGTGTCTGCCTGGCGCACAGCAGCTGAAAGCCGCACCGTCACTAGGGAGAGGGGAGGAGGAAGCCATATCTCTGTAGATATGGGGCTCTCCTGCTCCCTCCCTGTCAGTCAACATAGCAGGCTTTTTTGGCTGCTGTGCTGCTTTCCGTGACCGTTTAGAAAATCTGGGCTTCGCTCCTTTAAACAAGTGGTGATATGGATGCTTCATTATGTAGAACTTGTGGTCCAGGGTACCCACCCCTCAGCTTGAAATGCAATGTATGGCTTCTGCACTGGTCAACCAGTTAGCAGATCAGGTCAAGCTCCAGGTTTTCTGTGGATGGTGAAGTGGTTACTCGTGAAATTGTCTTTGCAGGGATATTGTTCAGGTTGGAGGAGGCGGTAGGCTCAAGATCGAACTTTATGAAGGACTGTGTGCTCTACATTCACAACTCCGGGCATGTTTGCTCACTTTAGCTTCACTGAAGAAGAAGTGGATGCAATTGCCACAGAGGCCTAGATTCTCAAAAACTCACAGAATGCATCGCAGCAGCCAAAATTGCTGAGCTGTATTAGATGACAGGGAGGGAGCAGGAGAGTGCCATATTTACAGAGATATGACTCTATCCTCCCCTCTCCCTGGCACCGGCACTGATTTCAGCTGATATGCGCCATGCACACCCATTAGTGCCATAGTGCTAAGGTGCGTGTCTGACTCTACCAAAGGTTCCAGTACAACATACTATGGTTAGACAAGTGAGAAACCTTTTCCGACTTTGTACGTGTGCTGTACAGTGCATTTCTCTACTTTTAACGCCTTCTTTTCAGCACCGTTAATTTTTGGCGCTAAAACCTAAACCCTGTCTACTAATGTTAGCAGATAGGGTTTAGCAACAAAGAGCTTGGGTGGTTGCATGGGAACACCCATGTACCACCCATGTAACGCCTCCTTGGCGCAAAGTAATACAAGAAAGCGTTTCACACTGCTTGCAATACTTTTCCATACAAACCAATGCAAGTACAAATTTGCATTGGTTTGTTAATCCCCAAAAAGGTTTATTGTCGGTTTAGCGTTAAAAAAGTAACGCTAACCCTACTCTAAACCTTTGTGAGTCTTGGCTATACTCTCTTGCTGCAGAGTGCCAGCAGACTTTACCAGTGTAGAGAGACACATGTGGCCAAGGTGTGCGTGCACCTGTGCATGGTGGGCTTGACAAGAAAAAGCTGATGCTGGTGTGTTATTCTGTCTGACACTAAAGCCTTCATTTCCAAGGTCCTCATTGTTTGAGTGTGGTAATACTGCCTGGAGAAATAATGATACCATATGACAAAGTGCAATTCATTTCCAATGTGGCTTTACCTCTCCATTCCAATCCGGGGTTTGCAAAATGATATGTGAAGATGTTAGTTATTGACATTTGTGGAAGTGATCAATTTCCTTTTCCCCCCAAAATTGAACTTATGCACTTTCCGATTTCTACTTGTTTTCAGTGATACCAGATATATCGAGAGGCAGAGCAGCAGGTGCAGTGGCACCAGTGCACAGACTGTGGGAAGCACACTGCACCCCAATTATAACTCTATTTAATTACACAAGTGGTGGCGAGTTTCCCTGCACACATTAGGACTCATGACTACTTTGCTTCCCCCTGGACAAATGTGCACAAACCTTTGCACCTACATTTCTACGTTATTTAAGTCTTTGTTTTGGTTCCGTTTGTGAGAAAAACTGGCGTTGAAAATCCTGTGTCAGAGGAGCAGGCACTGTATCTACTTTGCAGACATAACCAACCTGCTGACCTAGCTCCTGTGTTTGGGGCTGCTCCACTAGTGTTGACTTGAACAATCATAGGAAAGCATCAAAGAATCCTTTTTCTAGACCTGACTGAATGACAATGAGCATCCTTTGAAGTCCATTACCAAGGCCCTTCTTGAGAGTGGTGCTGTAATACATCACTATAGTACATAGCTGCCAAGTTTTCATTCAGCTTATGTGTGACATTTTTACAGTTTCTGTGTATGTATGAGTGACATTCTACTGACAAATGTGTGACACTTTGAATGACAGTTTCTCAAACGTATACCAATGACCAGTATTGGGGGACCTCTCAGTGAGGAGATTTCTGCTATTGCATTCAAATTCATTACACAGTAATGAACATAAATCAAATAAGGCAGACCTGCTGCTGTTGCCATTGCTTGCTAGAACTATCAACCAAATGAGGTGCCTGTCACTAGCAGATCACTCTCAGCATTCGTATGCATGAAGCCATGATGTCTGGGTAGGTGCTGCTGCTGCACAGGCAACAATCTGATTTTTTGCTACTCTCCACAGAAGGAATTGAACATTGTGCTGCACTGTCTATGTCGGGGATCACAATTGCAATGAGCTCTCATGCAGGCCGAGGCAAAGCGGCAGTGCATATATTAAGCGGCACACTCAGGCTGCTTTTATAGTGTCTAATGATCATCTCCTCAGTGTCAGGGAGCTCTGTATGAATGCCTAATGCATTTTAGTGCGGTGATGTGGACTCCAGGAATAAAATATGTTAGTCTAACCCATGATGCGTGGTACTTTGCAAGGTTGATAGTAAAATGGTTCATGCAATTCTTGGATAGATGAAGTAGCTGTTAAGTTAAACTGTAATTACTTACTAAGTTTGAGTTCTGACACCGCAATGACTGCTGTCAGCACCAGAAGTCTGTTTGAAAGGAAGGAGAGGGAGCATGAAAATGAAACGTGGTTTTCCTTCTTCAGTGGTCTTCTGTGATAAGCTGAATGGAGATATTTATGGCAACATGTTTTTATTTGCGCATGTTAAATAATTATAGGAAAGCCATACTGGGCTGAAGTGCTTTTTCAAATTGACTTAATGTGATACTAATATCTTTTTGCTTCAAATATGTTTTTTGGGCATGTTTCTTTTGCACTGAAGATTCTACTTATGTTCTTCTTGTCTGCAAACATGCTATCTCTTTCATATGATAGACCAATGCACCATTGACTTATGGGGCTTGTGGGAAAGGGAATGGTGTGACAACGTATTATAAAGAATAAAGTACTGTTTCAATACATTATAAGGATATTATAATAAGTCATCTTGAAGTCTATGACCTTATAAAGGAAGTTAGCCTTCGACCTTGCTCCTCTATATGGTCACAAAACTCCTGAGTGACTTGCAATATCCATATAACGTACTTCGGGGGGTACTTTGTCCCATATGTAAATTCACACCAGGTATCACTAACGTACTTCGGGGGGTACTTTGTCCCATATGTAAATTCACACCAGGTATCACTAATGTTAGACCTGGCACCATTGGTGTGGGTCGCCCCTGCATTTTGTTGCTTTTGCCTCCTTTGTTTTTGCGGTATGTTGAACTCCGTTTTGCTGGTCTAGATGCTTTGGGCACTTTGCCACTGTGCAAGTGCTCCCTTTGTAAATTACTGCTATGGATTGGTGTTTCCATGATTGGCTATTTGATTTACTAGTCAGTCCCTAGTACAGTGCACCGTGTGTGCCCAGGGCCTGTAAATCAAATGCTGCTAGTGGGCTTGCAGCACTGGTTGTGCCACCCACATAAGCAGTCTGTAAATGTAACTCTGGCCTGCCATTGCAGAGCCTGTGTGCAGTCTGGTACTGCCATGTCGACTTGGCAAGTGCACCCACTTGCCAGGCCCTAACCTTCCCTTTTCTTACATGTCAGACACCCCTATAGTAGGCCCAAGTTACCCCTGTGGGCAGGGTGCAGTGTATGTGAAAGGTAGGACATGCCCTGATGTGTGTGGCATGTCCTGATAGTGAATTGCCGCCTATTTCGTTTTTCACTATTGCAAGGCAACCTGTTCCCATAGGATGGAATGGGGAGTTTGTTTATGACATCTTATGAACATAACTGGCCCTGGGAACAAGGTAGGAAAATAAAGTTTAGTGTGCCTGAACTCAGAATGTTAAACTGCATCTTTTAGTGAGGGTGATTTTTACATTCTATGTTTGAAAATACCACTTTTAGAAAGTAGGTATTTTCTTGCCTAACCATCCAGTGTGCCTCTGCTAGGTTTGTGTATTGCATGTCTGGCTTTTGGATGACAGGGGCTGGAGATGGGCAGTGGCTCCAGAAGTCTGATGAGTCAAGGGCTGGGCTGAATAGACGTGGGTTGCATTTAGAGTAGGGGGAGGAGATTTCCTTTCAGCTGAATGGGCCTGGTCTGCCTTCAACAATGTTGTCTCCACCTCCTGCCAGGAAGCTGCACCAGTGAGGACAGAACTGGTTTTGGCTGGGTACAGACCCTCTCTGGCTTCAGAGAACAAATGATTTTGGTGTATAAAAAGAGGGGCCCAGACCTCAGACTTCTAGATAACTTCTGGGAATCAAGAGGAACCTTTACCAAAGAGAAGAGCCGGAGAAGCTGAGGAGGAATACTGCCCCTGTGCTGTTTGCTGTCTGGGGTTGGCCTGCAGTGGTTGCTTGCTGTCAAGGAAAGGAGAAAAGGACTTTGCTGTTTGCTTTGTCACCTGCTTGAAAGAAGATCTCCAAGGGCTTGAAACTGAGCTGGCCTCCTGTTCTGAAGTCTCAGGGACACAAAGACTTCACCGCCAGCTCCCCTGAATTTCCTTGCTGCGAATGCTAACCTGCACAGAGGTGCCTGTTGCTGTTCTGGACCTCTAGAGACTGTTTTCCGCTGGGAGCTGGAAAATCACGCAACTTCAAAGAAGCGAGACACATCTGCACCTGTTTCCGACGCATTGCCGAAGAAACTGTTGCAGCGCCTACAGCGGCTCGAGAAATCACTGCACGCCGCATTGAGTGCACCGATCTCCGAGGTCCAAGATCATCACACCGAGGCCTGCTGTGCTGCTGTACGAGTTCACGCATCGTCCCGGATCATCGCATCGCATTGAGGTGGCAAGTTTGTCGCATCGTTGGGGGACGCAGAAAGAAACCGACGCATCACCTTCCCACACAGTAAGAAACTGACGCATCACCTCCTCTTCGGTAAGGAACCGACGCATCACCTCCCCTATGCTACATTAAGGAACCAATGCATCACCTCCCCCGAAGCAAGCAACCGACGCATCACCTTTCCTGAGTGTAAGGAAATGATGCATCACCTTCCCTGCAGCCCGTTTTGTTTGATTGCCTGACGCATCCCAGGTACTTTGTGAGAAAAGTGTTGCATCTGCAATTTGCTTTGAACTGAACTATTTATACCATCTGAATGTCATATTTTTATTACTGTATTGTGGATTTTTATCGTTTGGTCTTGTTTTGGTTTAGATAAAGATTACTTAATTTTCTAAACTGGTGTGGTGTCCATTTGTAGTGTTTTCTCTGTATTGGTGTATGTGTTCACAAATGCTTTACACACTGTCTCTGACATAAGCCTGTCTGCTTGTGCCAAGCTACCAAGGGGGTGAGCAGGGGTTATTTTAGGAGTGTATCCCCCTTACCCTGACTAGAAGCAAGGATCCCTATTTGGACAAAGGTACCTACCTCTGCCAACTAGAGACCCCCATTTCTAACAACTAATATATACTTTAAATAGGCCATGACATCTTCGGCCACTGGGATGGGGAAGGCAGCGTAAGATACTGTGTTTCTGCCCAATTCCCTCATTGTCACTCAGGCATTTTGACTACTTGAAATGTACAGATGAAATATCTTGAGCTGTGATGCTGCTGTGGTTTTATTACACTGCATTTCACACAGATGTACCCATTAACGTTTGTTACTAGCTTCAGGATAGCTGGGTTTCTTGAAAGCATGCCTGATGTGTCTACTAGGACTCTGGGCTTCCACTGTTAACTTAGCACTTAATCTGTTGGGGGACTGAGAGCAGTGCCCCCAACTGGTTGCTTTCAAGTTCTGGTTATTTTCCCCGTAGGCATGGGCCTTATTCATGACATTTAATCAATGTTAGGCACATTCCATAATGGGTGGTATGAGTGTGGATTCTGGTGGGAGGACTGGGGACAGTACCCACATTTTTTCTTCAAATTATTTGCATTCAGCTGAAATGCTTACTACATGTGTCAGAGTGCAGGGCACTGGGGAAGACCACACTTGGATCCCATGAATTGTTGTTCTTTTTCCTAATGTGTGTGATAGGGCTGTGGTGTGCACTCTTAATAGCAAAGTTACCATATTGATGGTACTAAAAATCGAAGCCAGAATATCGTGAGTATATCATATCATGGAAAGTAATTATTGTTTGTAAGTAAAGCAGTTTTTGTATTTTCTAGAATGTTATCAAATATGTAAATATCTAAAACTTAAATATTGTTGCATAATAATATTGTTTTGAGGTATTTTTAACATTATTACTCATACGTAATTTGTATAATGTTTATTTTAGTTTTAAATATATTGGTTATAGTTTAAGTGTACATACATATATTTGCTGCTGCCTTTTTGCAATTCCGGTCCCGTCCAGAACCATGGCATCGGTGCGAGTCAGCAGGGGCAAGTCCCACTCCAAATCATCCAGCTCACATCTCTCATGCAGTAAGTGGAGAGACACAAAAGGGACTGAACTCCAGGGTATGCAGAGAACGTGCTTTGTTCGAGGCAATGAAACGTGTTACCACGAATAAAACACTTCTCCACACACCCTGGAGCATGGTCTCTTTTGTGTCTCTTCACTTACTGCTTGAGAGAGCATGATATATATATATATATATATATATATATATATATATATATATATATATATATATAGAGAGAGAGATAGATATAGATCGATAGATAGATAGATAGATAGATAGATAGATAGAGCCGCGGACCGTGCAGGTAAGAGCAGTGGGGCCGGGTTGGCGGGAGGATTCGACAGACGATCATGAGGGAAAATGAAATAAATAATAAATGTTCCCTTGTTGTCATCTGTCGAAATCCATCCGCCGTCACCAGGCCCCACCGCCCCTCCGCTCTTACCTGCATGGGCCATGGCTGGATAGATAATCAATCAATCAGGGGTTGGTAAAGTGCAACTACTCACCCGTGAGGGTCTCAAGGCACTGGGAGGGAAGGGGGGCAGCTCCGTTGAGTGCTGGGGTCATCCAATAAGCCAGGTCTTGAGGTCCTTCCTGAACTGGGGCAGTGTGTGAAATTGCCGGATGTGGAGGGGGTTTTGGCTGCGAGGTAGGAGAATGACATTCTTCCCTTTGTAGTTTTGCTGATATGTGGGACGGTGGCCAGAGAGAGCTGGGCTGATCGGAGGTGTCTTTTGGGTGCGTGGAAGGAGAGGCAACTGTTCAGGTGTGCAGGTCTGGTGTCGTGAAGGGCCTGATATTCATGGGTGAGGAGTTTGAAGATTATTCTTCTTTTGACTGGATGCCAGTGGAAATCGCGGAGGTGTTGAGTGATGTGGCTGCGAAGGGGGGATGTCAAGGATCTGGATGGATGGATGGATGGATGGATAGATAGATAGATAATTTTAAAGTGCTCTCATGCTCCCGTTGGCACATCTCACCTGCCGTGTAGACTTTCTCACAAATAGAGGCGCCATGTTTAGTCACATCATTTAAAGTGCACATTACATTCTCTATCATAAAATGAGACAACAGATTTAGTTGTGTGTTCGAATACAAATATCCACTTAGGCATCTAAAGACATCGTCTCACATGCTGAGACACAATTCAATGTTTAAATACATATACAGAATAAATATTTCAAATGAATTTAGAATTAAAAACATTGTCTGTTTCCAGCTTTTTATATGCAACATGCATGGCATTGTAATTAAGCCTGTGGGCATGATTCTGTGGTTGACTCCTTTCTTATTACGCAATCCCATTGAATTAAACGTTGCAAACCAAAGTGCTATGTGCATATTAAAAATATTAAAAGAACTTTCACATTTTTAATATTATTAATACTCTCTTAAATATGCACATAGCACTTTGGTTTGCACTGTTTATTTCAAAGGGATTGCATAATAAGAAAGGAGTCCACAACAGAAACATGCCCACTTCGGTAGAACGTAGAAATATATTTTAACGAAGTAGCACTGTCTAGAGTCCTGTTTAGGGTGTGTTTGCTTACCGAATTGAAAATGTAACTCCTCACAGTAGGAAAACGCTAATGATAGAAATTTATTATGTAATAATACGCACCATAAAATATACCCATTGGGGCTTAAATACAATGCATATAAAACTAATGAATACCATGCATGTTTCATATAAAAAGCATAATTGGAGTACAGAGAGTGTTGACTCCATTATTGCGTTATTGAGTCAACGCACCCTTCGCTATGCTGCACGACGGTGACCATGAGTTGAGAATTGAGGATATATATATATATATATATATATATATATATTCACACATATATATATATTCCTTTGCAACTTCCCAAAAAGTCTGCCGAACTTGCGACGGGTGCCACCCTGCGAGCGGACGTGGGATCCGCTTGTTCTTCAACAACCAGAAAAAATGTGGGTGCACCCGCGGGATGTTTCTAAAGTGGCTTTTATTGTCGCAAACGCGTTTCAGCATGTCGCCTTCATCAGTGTGCTAAAGCCATACCAGAACAGCACAGTGATAAAATCATTTTAAATGTCCAGCATTCTGATTGGCTGAATCTGGGGCCATTAGGGAGGCAGCAATCACCCTGGAGTGTCGATGACGAGTCGGCATCAGCGTTTTCATAATTCAATCATGGGCTTCAATGCCCCAATTGCCCATCTTATCCTGATGTTTCCTGTATGCCAGGCGACACCCACCACGCCAGTCCAGCCACCGCTGGATGTTTGCCTGTATGGGCACCCACGTTACATAGTGAGTCCGTGCTTTTAGCATCCCTTGTCTGCCGCTGGATTTTAAAATAATGGATTCCCCGTATATATATATATATATCCAAAGAGCTCCGCTGCTAAACCTTATCTCCTCGCAGAAAATGGATACGGACCACAGGATTCGTGCAGAATTATTTATTGTATGTGCAAAATGTCGCCATGACGCGTTTCAGCCCCTTCACGGGCCTTGATCACATGACACAGTCAAGATTTTACTATTGGCTTAAATAGTGAACAGTGCAGGCGTAATCATTGGAACATGATCAACATTGAAGAAAGACTTAAAAATAAAACATCACGAGTCTTTCTTAAATAACAATGTAAAATAGATCATAAAAGCATAAAACCTTTGAAAACCGATTTAAAAAGAATTAATGTTGTCATAAATTTAAATCTGTTAAAAAAAGGGGTCAAGTCCATGATAGTATAAATATAATTACGCTAAAGAAAATGTTTTATATAAAAGTGCAAGATGTGGTATTAGTGCAAGAAAATGTGCAAAAGTGCTATAATAAAATATAATATATATAAAATATAAACCAATGAACCAACAATAAATGTGAATCAATTGTAACACCCAAATTTCTGTATAAATACACAGTTAAATAGTATCATAAATAATGGATACTATTGGCAAATGGGTTCCTAGAGCCCCAGTAAACCCATACCGAGCATAGCAAAAACAGTGGTCATCCACTTGAACCTGTTGTGGATCAGCATTGATCAAAATTTATCAAGAGTTTGATTGAGATGTCGGTTTGAATACCCAAATTTCATTCTTCTCTAAGCATTGTAAGGCATCATAGTATTTGTGAGTATAATCAAAATGTGAGAAACAAAGTGTCAACATAGACCCTACCGACATTTTCTAATCCTCACACACATAAATAGATAAATACATATATAATAAATATTTTATAAGCAAAGTAATGCAATCCAAAATAGATAAAATCTTAAATATTCTTATATGCAGTAAATAAATATGTATAAAAGCACCACTAAAATGTCAATAAATAGTCAATAAATACACCTATAAAATCCACAAACAATACAATCTCATAAAATATATGAACTCAAGATGTTTCTAAAATCTACAGTATAAATAGGTCGACAATTCTGAAAATCTAAAGACATGTAAAAAGATCCTCTGTTACATTTAGACCTGATGGATGTTTTGTATTAAGTTCCAAAATGTATCTAGTTTCCAACTGGCGTAATTTATATTCCCTGTTATCGCCCCTCCTACTCGCTGGAACTGAATCTATATCAAAGTATCTAAGGTCTTTGCTTCTGGATTCATGTTTGGCTTTAAAGTGGCGAGCCACCGGATATGTATTATCCTGATTATTTATTACCCTCAAGTGCTGTAATATTCTTTTGTGCACTTGAAGCTTGGTACTTCCTACATAAAGCAGGTTACACAGGCATGATAATACATAAACTGCAAATTCTGTCTTACATGTAAGCAGTTTAGAGATTTAGGGGCCGATTCGGATTCGGGCAGGAAATCTCTCCGACCGAGCCGGACCTGGAGAGATTTCCGACCGAATCGGACCCTAGCAGTCCGACCGAACGAGTACGATGCGCTCGCATGCTATCGGACTCGATTCGGTCGGACTCCCATTGAAGTCAATGGGAGCCGGTCGTACAACGCGTACACGGGCTCCCATTGACTCAATGGGTGCGAGCGCGAACAAGGGCGCCCCCTACAGTGGGTTCGCGTCGATGCGGGTCGCGCCGTACATGCACAGTGTAGGGGGACCCATGGGTCCCCCTGTGTGCGACTCGCACGCCTACGTCGTACAGGGGGTCCGACACGGACCCCCAAAGTGCGGCTCCAACAGCTCTCTTGGAGCCGGACGGCGCGAGTCGGTCGGACTGCGGTCGAGGTGCGCATCGTACTTACCCGGCCGGAGAACGTCTCCATTGCGCAGGTGCGCGTCGTGTCCGTGCGAGTCGGTCGGAGCGGTCGGGTCTCGTGCATACGAGTCGGTCGGAGATTTCGCGTGCGTACGCATCGTACTCGCTCGCCCGGACGCACGTCCGACTCTGTCGGGAAATAGCGCGTCCGAATCGGATCCGGTGAAGCCGAATCCGATTCGGTGCCCTACCGGCCGAGATCGGAATCGGCCCCTTGGTGTTTTTTCTCATTAAAGGGAGTAGTACAAGATGTTCTATTTTCTCCCTGTTGGCACGCCTTGCAGGTTTTGCATTTAAAAAAGCCAGTGTGGGTTTGTAGCCAATTGGTTGACTCTATGACTTCAGGACTAGTTATAACTAGGTCATCTCTCATTGAGCGACTTCTGCTGTAGGTTATGGACGGTCTTTTGGGTAACAGAGAGCCAATTACTGGATCACTAAGAACCAATGGCCAGTGACGAGATATTATAGATTCGATCTTTTTAGATTGTTGACTAAATTGGATTATAATTCTAAATTCCATTTTTGTCTCATCAATCTGTGGCAGTGCTCCAATAGAGTTGGAGTATATATATGAAGACCACAACTCTCTCCCAGGTAAGAAAAGAGTGCGACACAGCTCCGGGGTACAATTCAAGTGGCTTTATTGCTTTTCCTGCTCGTAATATCCGAAGTCCACGAAACGCTTGGCAGACACGTTTCAGCCTCAAATAGCTTTCTTCAGTGCCAGTTTCATAGGCTTCTCATTCTCCCTGGGGGTCAAACGATATGAAGATGTTGCAGTGACCACTCCCAGTAAGGCAGTCCCTTACCCCTCCTCTGCCTTAAAGATATACAGGCGCCTCGCGCTCTCCCTCCCAGGCAACGGCATTCTGGTACTTGAAGTCCTCCGTGGAAGCCCATTCAGTAATTAGGCCTTCCAAACACCATGTGATGTCCCAATATGATTTGGCAGATGGACCCCACACTGCCGCAGTTACCTGGAAGGGTTTAAGCCACTTGTAGTCCCCTTTATCAGGAAATCAGTGTTGCCTCCTCTCTCCCCAAGCAGAAGTAAATCCCAAGTGGTGATTGGAACTGCTGGGGGGGCAACGCGTTGCAGTTTGATGCAAAATCCAATGTGTGGCGGCTTCCCGCGTTGCTCCTGACTGAGCAGGCATGTCGCTGGCCAGCGCCTGCTTGCTGGCAAAACATGAAGACCACAACTCTCTTCCAGGTAAGAAAAGAGTGCGACACAGTTCCGGGGTACAATTCAAGTGGCTTTATTGCTTTTCCTGCGCGTGATATCCGAAGTCCATGAAACGCTTGGCAGATGCATTTCAGCCTCAAATAGCTTTCTTCAGTGGCAGTTTCATAGGCTTCTCATTCTCCCTGGGGGTCAAAGGATATGAAGATGTTGAATTGACCACTCCCAGTAAAGCAGTCTCTTACCCCTCCTCCGCCTTAAAGATATACAGGCGCCTCGCGCTCACCCTCCCAGGCAACGGCATTCTGGTACTTGAAGTCCTCTGTGGAAGCCCATTCAGTAATTAGGCCTTCCAAACACCATGTGATGTCCCAATATGATTTGGCTGATGGACCCCACACTGCCGCAGTTACCTAGAAGGGTTTAAGCCACTTGTAGTCCCCTTTATCAGGGAATCAGTGTTGCCTCCTCTCTCCCCAAGCAGAAGTAAATCCCAAGTGGTGATTGGAACTGCTGGGGGGGCAATTGGTGCAAAATCCAATGTGTGCCGGCTTCCCGCATTGCTCCTGACCGAGCGGGCGTGCCGCTAGACAGTGCCTGCTTGCTGGCAAAACATGAAGACCACAACTCTCTCCCAGGTAAGAAAAGATTGCGACACAGCTCCGGGGTACAATTCAAGTGGCTTTATTGCTTTTCCTGCGCGTGACATCTGAAGTCCACGAAACGTTTGGCAGACGCATTTCAGCCTCAAATAGCTTTCTTCAGTGCCAGTTTCATAGGCTTCTCATTCTCCCTGGGGGTCAAACGATATGAAGATGTTGCAGTGACCACTCCCAGTAAGGCAGTCTCTTACCCCTCCTCCGCCTTAAAGATATACAGGCGCCTCACGCTCACCCTCCCAGGCAACGGCATTCTGATACTTGAAGTCCTCTGTGGAAGCCCATTCATTAATTAGGCCTTCCAAACACCATGTGATATCCCAATATGATTTGGCTGATGGACCCCACACCACCGCAGTTACCTGGAAGGGTTTAAGCCACTTGTAGTCCCCTTTATCAGGCAATCAGTGTTGCCTCCTCTCTCCCCAAGCAGAAGTAAATCCCAAGTGGTGATTGGAACTGCTGGGGGGGCAACGCGTTGCAGTTTGATGCAAAATCCAATGTGTGCCGGCTTCCCGCGTTGCTCCTGACCGAGCGGGAGTGCCGCTAGCCAGCTCCTGCTTGCTGGGAAAACATGAAGAGCACAACTCTGTCCCAGGTAAGAATATATATATATATACACACACACACACACACAAACACATATATATATATATATATATATATATATATATATATATATATATATATATATATATATCCAATTTCTGTGCTGCAGAGAGGGGCAAGACCACAAGCCTCGGCATCCTTAGTGGCCGTTGCCGCCACCACACATCACATGCTGGCTGCTTGCGCTCGGAGGCACATACATCTACCGGTTGGTCCCCTGCAGTGTCGGAGCCCATTTATGTGCTGGAGAGAGGGGCAGGACCACAAGCCCCGGCATCCTACGCAACTGTCACCACCACCACACGCCACGCGCCACACACCTGCTGCTTGCGCCTGGAGGTGCGTATATCTAGCGGTTGGGCCCCGCAGCACCTGACACGCGCAGGGCGTGCCGGGGTGAAGACCAGGCGAAGAGTGGGCCCGTCTGCGCCCCTCCGCAGCCGGACGTGGCTGGTCTTGGCCACTTCCCTTGGTTTTGCAAATAGGAGCGACGGTAAGAAGAGCGACCTCTTTTCTTTATTTTTAATATAATTATTACATTGGAATAGTTCTAACAGTAGTGGGAAAACGGAAGCTAACATTGTCTTCAACTGGCAGAGGAAAGCCTGTAAGTAATAATGCTCCAATAAAAAATTACCTGAAAAATGCAACGGGCTTGATTGATAATGAAATTGTCCATGCGGAGCAGCATCTTGCTGCAACTAAGTCAGCATTAAATGCAGCCCTTAAAGAGACTAGAATTGATATGGTGTAAATAGAGACAGGTCTGAATGGATCAAACGCCGATAAGAGTAGAGAGAACAGCCGAGTGAGTCAAGATCCTATTAAAGAAGGCCCGTGTGTCTTGACCCTGCCACTTGAGATATCTGTCTTGTCGAATGGTACTTATTTGATATCCCCCCATGAAAAAAAGAGTAAGCAACAGGATATAATAACAGCAATTGCATCTAGTGTGTAGGCCTGGGTGGAAAACTACGCTACGCTTGCGTAGTTTGCGTAGTTTGCGCATCTACGCGCTACGCGAATTGCACGTAGCACAGTGCAAAAACGCGTAGCGGGCATTTTCTGCTTGCTCGCGGTCCTCAACGTCAAGTTGGCGACCGCGAGCGAGCAAAATGACATCCCGGCAAGACTTTTTCCTCGTTCGCGATCAGCAACATCAAGTTGCCGATCGTGAGCGTGGAAAATAAACCTCCCAGCGAGATTCTCAACGCGGGGAGGTCAGGTTTCTCATTGCGAGTGGTCGCGTATGCTCGCGACCGCTCGCGATGAGAAACTACCAGTCGGCGTTGAGAAAACTGCTGCTCGAGTACAAATCTACTCGAGCGGCAGAAAACGACCGCTTGCACTGTGCAAGATGCCGTTTGCAATGATTGCACAGTGCGGACAAGCATCCGGCACTGTGCAATCATTGCGAACAGCATTTCCTATCGCACTAGTGCACTTCGCGTAGCTACGCGTAGCGCTACTACGCGAACTACGCCCAGGGTTAGTGTGCAGCATTAAAAGAATTCTGCACAAAGTTTAGAAACTCTTTTTAACAAAGTACATGGGAAAATTTATACCATTGAAAGGAGACTCATGACTGAAATAAAATCAGTTAAGTGTGATGTCACCCGGCTAGTAAAAATGATTACAGATTTACCATCAGCCGGAAAAAGTTCCAGTGCTACCCCTAGCAAAACCACGGATAATAAGACCGCTGCAAGACATTGTTTACATGCAACAACTAATAAAACCCAATTATCGACTTCACACCAAATGAAAGAGACTTATACTATGTATCCTCGACTGCCCGACTTGCCCAATACAGATGTAGCTGGAAGGACATTCTTTAGTAAGAACCATGGAGCTGAATCTGTCATAAACCATAGGCCAATGAAGACTCATGAGGACACATTACATTTACCTCCACAGGCTACACCCTATGTAATTGTTTTAAAAAATGTCCCGAAGTGGGCAAATAAGGTTATGGAGTCTTGGGGGGATTTGAAGAACAAGGTTGTACATTGGTTTACTAAGAACACTAACTGTAGTACTAACTTTCTCTCACAAAATATCATCATGATGAGAGGAGTTAATTGGGTTGGTAATATGACAAAGTGTTGTCAAGGGGATTGTATTGTTGTAACCTTCTGTTGCCCTGAAGTGGAAAGAGCACTACTGGATGAACTTTCTTATAGGTATGCAAGTTCACCGAACCATCAGAATGTAACTATTATTGCAGTCCCATTAAGACATTTCTATATTCCCGCTATTGAATGACCACCCTATGCTAATAATAGAACTGCCCCCATAGGCCAGCATATCGTATTTCCTTTGACTAATAGATTTCTCACCCCTTAGAAGTTGTAGTTATCTTGATTGACTATCAGAGGAGGTAGAGCAATTGTTTGGTACTAATCAAGATACCCCTTATACTAGCAAACCTACTACTTCTAGATGCAACCTAAGCCAATACCTGTCATATGAAAACTTGACTGTTATCTGTTGGAATGTGGCTGGGGTAAGAAGTAAGCTAAAAGACAAAGAATGGCTTAACATGTTTAAAAAGTGTTCAATAATACTCTTACTAGAGACTTGGCATACTGAACCATTCTATACTGACCGTTTTAAAATGATTTGTACCCAAGCTGTCCCTTCTCAAAATGGAAGAGCCAAAGAAGGCCTGGCTGCATTGGTCTCAGTTACATTGCCTCTGATCTTAAAGAAGGTTTATACTAAATCTCAGTTTTTCCAGTTTCTGTTCTTTTGTACTACAGGAAAACAGTGCATACTATTGATTAATTTTTATAATAATATATTTGATAATTCTAGATATTGGGTAGTCGCATCCTTAGAGGAGGAATTAGATAAATTCCTAAAGGATATCAGGGGAGACTATTTAATTATCTGGGCAGGTGATTTTAATAGTGAGAAATGTAAAGTTTTGGACGGGGAACACTGTGGTTATGGGGATGATTTTGGTGATGCTTATTCCAATTTTCCCCATAACTTATACGGTCATACAATTAATGGCGTAATGCACAAATATAACCTTGAACTTATAGAGCAGATAGAAAAGGAAGGCCATGCGACTATACAAACATACGAAGGAGCTAGATACTCCTCAACCATCGATCATGTATTAATATCAGGAAATGGCCGAGGTTTGGTTGAAAAGTTTTAAGTGAAAGTAAGCCAGTATAGTGACCATCATCCACTATTTTTAACGCGTAGATTAAGCACGATGCACCATGAGGAGGTGTGCTTATCTGCTGATATAAAAATACAGGGAGAAAATGGAATCTCCATAAAATGGTCAGGCGTTAATCCTTCTTTATTTATGGATAAAACAGTACAAGATAGGCAAGAAGATATTAATATCTGTGTGGAGGGAACTTCAACAAATGTACATATTATCACGGCATTCTGTGATATTGCGTCTGCAATCTCAGGAGACTTAAAAATAAAAAATAAGCATGCTCACCAAAAACCCAGATAGTTTGATCAACAATGCTCCAAATTAAATCAAGCCCTAAAGAAAGCATTAAAAGCTAAGCCTAGAGATAGGGGAAGGTTGGGAATCCTACAGAAATCATATAAACAGATTTTAAATAAAAGGAAAGTTCAAATACGGGAATTAGCATGGGAAAACTCATCCAAGCGGCAGATACACAGGACACAACCCTATTTTGGAAGACACTTAACCAACCCTTTTTTAAAGAACAGACTGCTGCTATGATCGAGACCTTAGTACAGCCTACAGATTGGCTAATACATTTTGAACAAATTTTTAACCCTAACAATCAGAAACTTCTTCCTTCTGATAACAGACATTTTATAGTCATTGACACACCCAATCTGGCCCCCCTTAATCTAGATGAAATTAAAATCGCTCTAGATAGAAGTGCGAATGGGAAGCGCCAGGCCCGACAGGGTACCTATTGATATTTTTAAGGCTGATATGGATTTCTGACTCCCAATTTTATTAAGATCCTGCAAAGGTGGGAGGTGTATTGCCTGCAACTTGGGTAGAGAGTGTTATTGTCCCAATCTTCAAGAAAGGTGATAGAGGTGACGCAAAATGCTATCGACCTATATCCTTACTCGATTCAACATCGAAATTGATGAGAAGAATTCTCCTAGAGAGATTAGAAACTTGGGTAGGCAACAATAAAGCTCTTACCGAAACCCAATATGGATTCAGAAAGGATATAGGGACCATCGAGCAGTGCGTCAACCTCAAACTAATGATTGGGAAATATACACTCTCTAAAGAGGGTCATTTGCATTTATGCTTTGTAGACCTAACAAGTGCATTTGACTTAGTTAATCATGCAAAATTATGGCAGACCCTAATGGGGATGGGAGCCCCTCCTGATATCATCGTTTACTTATCACAAATATATGATTTACTAACTTCAAGAGTCTGTTACGGTCCCAAAGGTGAATATACTCCCCATTTTAGAGTTACTCGTGTCATAAGGCAAAGCTGCGTCCTTGTTCCACTTTTATTTTCGCTCTATATTAATGACGTTGATAAACAGCTTCAAAAGCTGAATGCTGATGCCCCTATTGTATGCGGACGACACAGTTTTGCTATCCAGAACAGCAAATGGGCTTCAAATCCTAATAGAAACTTTTGCTAATTTTATGAATGAAAAGAACCTAAAACGTAATCTTAAAAAAACCTTCACAATGACATGCGGAAAAGGGAAATTAAAAAGCAGAATTCATCATGTTGGTGGTATGCCAATCGCAAACACTCATTCTTACTTGTTCCTGGGTCTACTCTTTACATCAGAAGGGCACTGGGGAGCATATATTGACCTCTGTAAATTAAAATTTCTACGGTCAATTGAAGCCATCTTTAAATTCTAAAACAAAATGGGGAATAAGCAATCAGGGAAATTCTGAACCTGTATAAGAGTAAATGCCTTACAGGCACTTGCTACGGTGCAGCATTATGGGGGATGGCTAACCATTCTGCATTACAGACTCAGGAAAATATATTTTTAAGGAGGCTATTAGTAGTCCCTAATTCAACACCTTCATATGTTGCCCATAAGAAATTGTCAGTCTCTAATATTACTGATTAAATCAGTACAGCAGCTCTTACCATTTGGCATGGGATCTGGAGCAAGGATGGTACCAAATTTGCACCGGAAATTATAGTGGGTTGCCTTGCCCTCGAACATTGTAAAAATATCCCTTGGTTGCAGTATATTCATAAACTTTTAAAAGAGTGTGACATGAATGTTTATTTTAAAGATCCTATGGATATCCAACACTATAGTAAAAGGGATCTAAAACTTCAGCTTGCAGGAGCAAGAGAAACATTAAGGGATATGGTAGTAAGCACAAAGCCGACGATTAAGTCTTACTGTGAAGGACCTTTTGTGCTAGGCACGCAACAATATTTACTGCGGGTAACAAATTTACAGCATAGGTTCTATCCTACGAGGCTTAGAATGGGTACCCTCCATTATCTGATTGCATTTCTTTTCATGGGCAAATGGAATTGAAATATTTCAAATTGTCCTTGTGATGGAAAGTCACCACAGTCGACATTGTACTTTATCCTCTTCTGTAATTTTTGTAGAGACATTAGGAAGCGTGTTTTACGACCTTTATTTATTGACAGTAAATTGTATTTTTATGAACCTGCTTTTAATTACATCCGCAGCTTAGAAAATGAAAAAGTATGTAACGCAATAGTTCTCTTTATACAAATGGCGATCAAAAGAAGAAAATATAATTCACATCTTAAGGCTTTAATGTATAATAAAAATATATAGGACCCAGTATAGTCATGTATGAAAAACCGCAGGACTAAGTATAGACTGAAGCACTTTACTGTAATTACTCATAGGCCATAACGTAAATATTTAAAAACTGCTTAACTATTAATATTTGCAAATTAATCTAGTAATTCTTACTGTCCCCCGACAAGACTCCCGCGAGATATTGCACTGTAACCTATCCCATGTACTGTAAAAACAATATATTATTTTATTTGACTTATGAATTGTTTTTAAGACAAATCTCTTTTTATGTATATGTGTTATCGAATGGTATTGACTATCTGACTTCTTTTTTAGAATGCTTTTATGGTTGTAATTTTTAAACCGGATAAAGCTGATTTGATTTGATTCATATATACATTTATATATATATATATATTCACTGAAAAAACACAGGTTTCAGGGACATTATAGTTAGTAATTAGCATTCAAAAAACCTTACAAATTCACTGAAAAAAACACAGGTTTCAGGGTAGGACTTGTAGAAAACCAGTGAAATGCCAGCCGCACGGCCCCCCTCCCGCGGCCTTTTTCAGCCCCGGGGCTTTGTCTCTTTTTTATTTTAATTTTACTGGAGTGGGGCCGCATGGCCCACCTTCCCTGGGCCACTTTTGGCTCCGGGGACCCCAACCCCGTGGCCTGGCCTCACGTTGGGGAACACGGGGGAGCCCCATTGGCCCCCGGTCCCTGCTGGCTTCCCTCCTCCTGCGGGAGCCGGCATTGCTTTTGGACAAAGGGAGCTGCAAACATGCAGCTCCCTTTGCCCAAAAGCAAATCTGCTTCGCTTCATGGAAGCGAGAGCAGTTTTTCTGCTCTTGCTTCCATGAAGCGAAGCAGACGTTTGCAATGGCAGGGCATTGCAAACTGCAATGTTCCAGGGGTGGCCCCCCCGGGACACTGCTGGAGCCGGCCCAGGGGGGTGGTTGTCCTCAGGTCCAAGGAGGGCTCCTGGAGGGGGACCGCACGGCCCCCCTCCAAACTTGTACATAGCCCCAGGGAGGTGGTGGTCCCTGGGGCCAGGGGTTTGCACCAGACTCCCATATTAGAATAAAGTGTGCCCCAGGAAGGTGGAGGTCCCCCAGGGCAGTGTAGTGGGGGCTTGAGCACCCCCACATATCATTTTTAAAGCTAGCTCCGGGGAGGTGGCAGTCCCTGGGCTGCGGGGGTTGCCATGCCCTGCGCATTTAAACATTGAAGCCCCAGGGATGTGGCAGTCAACGGGGTTTGGGGGACCCGCGATGCCCCCCCACCCATTATTTTGGAATGCCCCGGGGAGGTGGTGGTCCCTGGGGCAGCGTGGGGGGCAGGATCTCCCCATGCTTTTCATAATAAAAAAGCCCCAGGAAGCTGGCGGTCCCTGGGGCTGCAGTGGCCCAACCGGTGGCTTATTAAAATGAAGCGCGGGATACCGCAGTTCATTTTTTATAAAATTTTAAGCGGGATTTGTGTAGGGTCCGTGAATCCCACCGGATTAAAAAAAAAATCTTTTTGGGGCCCTGGAGGTCCCTGTGGGACCCTCCGAGCAGGACTAGGGGGTCAGGGTGTTTATACCCTGCCCCCTTTTCGTTTTTCTACTGTTTTCTTGTGACTCGGTTCAACCGAGTCACAAGATGGCTGCCAACACTTCTTGGTTTGAAGTGTTAGCAGCCAATCAGAATCAAGCTCGTGCTCGGGAGGCTTCGCGGATTTACCGCGGTCACCAGATATCGATATTTGTTTATGTATGAATTTCTCAGGAACTACTGAACGGATTTACACCATTAAAAAAAAGGTCGCTTTCTGAACCAAGAGCTACCTTTTTGCCAAATGTGGTGTAATTCCGTTCAGCAGTTACTGAGAAATTCATACATAAAAAAATATTGATATCTGGTGTCCGCGGTAAATCCGCGAACCCTCCCGAGCAGTTCGGGCTTTAGCTTTGTCTAAAGTTTCCTATGGAAATTAACATGGAGAAAAGGCGTTTTGGGACCCCCCCTTTTTTCTCTGCCCCCGCTTGACTAATCACCCCAAAACTTTCAAGACAGAAGTGGACTGGAGCCGGGCATTAGTTTTGAAAATGTTGTGAAGATTCGTCAAACAGCACCAAAGATATTGGTGAATCACAAAACGCTTTTCCTATGGAAACTAGGTCCTAACTATAACTACCTGCTGGCGACTGCCAGTAGGTTATATATAGAAAGCTCAATGCTGAAACACGTACGCGGTTATTAAAAGTTGGATTATATGCCCCGTGAGTGCCCCTGGTGTGCTTTGTACGCTGTGGAAATGAAGCGGGTCTCATCCCCGCAATTGGAGGCACCCGTCGTGAGTTCAGCGGGATTGGTGGGAAACATGCGGAGATGTTGATTCAAACCCGCTTGAACCGCCGCTGACAAGCCCCCGTCGATCACTGGAGGTCGTAGACTATTCAAGCCTAAGGTAGCCAGTTATTCATCTGACTCCTGCGGAAGTACTGTAATTGATCCTGCAGCAGACGAGAGGCATTGAATACTTCTTTCCGTGCGCAGCCCATGTAAGAGCAAAGGCACAGAAGAAGGAGGGGATGAGGGAAAACGACATCCCAACATCGGTTGCAAAACATCAATTTCATTGAGCATACAATTCCCATAATCCCTCAAATCATTAACGGAGATGCCGGCCCATCATCCCCATAACGGCTCAAGGACTGCCTCCTGATTGGACTGAGAACAGCCAATTATGGCATCAGATGGTTCAAATATCGTTGGTTGTGCATGTTTTGATATTTACCTTGCCGCACTGAAGAAGGCTCAATGCTGAAACGCGTATGCGGTTATTAAAAGTTGTATTATATGCTCCGTGAGTGCCCCTGGTGTGCTTTGTACATTGTGGAAATGAAGCGGGTCTCATCCCGGCAATTGGAGGCACCCGTCGTGAGTTCAGCGGGATTGGTGGAAAACGTGCAGAGATGTTGATTCAAACCCGCTTGAACCGCCGCTGACAAGCCCCCGTCGATCACTGGAGGTCGTAGACTATTCAAGCCTAAGGAAGCCAGTTATTCATCTGACTCCTGCGGAAGTGCTGTAATTGGTCCTGCGGCAGACGAGGGGCATTGAATGCTTCTTTCCGTGCGCAGCCCATGTAAGAGCAAAGGCACAGAAGAAGGAGGGGATGAGGGAAACCGACGTCCCAACATCGGTTGCAAAACATCAATTTCATTGGACATACAATTCCCATACATCGCCGAGCGCCGCTGACACAGCCTGCAGTAGTTAGTAGTCGGCGGGGGAAGAGGATGCCTAACAGTCGTATTCGCGCCGGATTGCTGCTAACCGGCTAACCGGCCCTCAGCCCCCGCCCTGGCCCCCGGCCCCATAACTTGGCTCCGCGCACAGGCCAGCCCCCCCTCATAGGGGTCCCACACAACGCCGGCCGGCCAAGCCGAGCGTGCTGAAGCGCCGGAGTACGGCGGAGAAGTGGCTGAGAGAGGCGGAGCCCCGGAAAACTGTGCCGCCCTGATCTACACCTCACCAGCAGGAGTGCTCGGCAAGGGGCTTGGCAAGGCACAGGTGAGCGAGGTCGCAACCAGGCTATGGTGAGGGGGTATCCCGGCACCCCACAGAGCTAGGTGCAGTTTTGATCCACCCTGTGAGCACTGCCGCCCACCATCAGCCCCGCTGCCCCACTGCCTCATTGCACTCTGCCTCTTTGCCTCCCTGCCTCCCTGCCTCCCTGTCACGCCTTTTCGCACAACGCCTGGGAGAGGACAACGAGTTACTGGGGGATCACTGTGCATAAATTAAGGTCATGTTAAGGCACTTTTAAAGATCCCTCTCTCCCAACACTCTCGCAGTACTCCAGCATCAACGAAAGGAGCATCTGCCCCCATAGCATTCGTAGGTGCGCAGAGCGGCAAGTGCTGTAAGCGAACCACCTGGAGCAAACAGCAGGAGGAGCACCCTCAGTGTTTCACCCAAACAAATGGGCTCCAAAAGAAAAGGCAGAGTGCACACGACCCCGGAGGAAACTCTCAAAAGTCACTCCCCCAACAAAGGGATCACAAGGATTACAAGGAGTAAATCACTCACAGATAGCCCAAGGGAAACATCGAAAGACGCCGCACAAAGGGGCTCAATAAGGCGCTTTCTTAGGAAAAAGGACAGCCCTAACATCGACCATAGGACAACCCATGGTGTACTATCTCACGGCCTGAGCCTGGCCCAAGACAGTAGTCCTAAAGGGACGGGTAGATTATCCCCCGAGCACATCCGTATATGCAGGGAGGATCTATCCCCCTGCGAGGAGTCCAGAAACCAGAAGGAAATGGCAGGCGCAGCCCGTGGGCAATACAACCCAATACAGTTCAATGGTCTAGCCATGTGTCAAACCCCTCATCAAATCCTAGACAAGGGGCAAGACGCCACAATCACCAAGCCCTACGAAACAGTTTTGATCAAGGATGTCCCAATCGCAGTGACGAAAGCGCAAATTCATCATTTTAAAGCCCACGGTTTAGACACTCAGAGCACGGAGATTGAAGTAAAATCCAAAAGCCAGAGGTCCCACTCAGTCACCGAGGGACCAGACTCCCCTGCGGGAGGGGACCTTACAGCTTCATTCCTCCATAATCTGGGCCAAAAGATCGAAAGAACTTTAGAATTAACCCCAAATCTGCTGCTGCCATCAGCACCCCCATGGGGCACCAACTCTAAAGTAGACCACAAACTCTGCAATGTCAGTACAGAAGCGGATTTGGAGAGATCTCCCCTGACCGAGACAAACTGCAGCACCAATAAAGCTCTTTTGTGGCAATCATCCAAAATGGAAGTTCAAATAGACCTCCTACAAGCCATTGCTGCCCGTCTAGTCAACATAAGCTCCAGGGTGGAGGAATTAGAAAACAGGTTCACCCAGTACCTAGTCCCCTACCTGGGGGACAGCTCCTGTTGCTGCGCAATTCTCATGGAGAAATGGGCCTCTCTCCCCGAGATCCTAACGGACATAGTAGAGATAGCTAAAGGATGCAGGGAGGTACTGAGCGCAAACACCACAGCTGACAAGTTGGCGGCCAACCGCAATCGTCAGGAGGCAAGACAGCCAGCAGAACCTTGACCGGGTTCAGAATTGAAGTCTCCAGTCGAACAGGGCAGCTCTAAAACAGCTCAAGGTACATCTAGCACAAACCATGGGCGCAGTGGGGGGAGCGACACCCCGGCACCAGATCTGCAGGTACATACCCTCAGCATAACGGCCACACAAGACTCTACTCTTTCAAGGTGAGAAAAAAAGAAGTTGAAGAAACAACTGAAAAAAACGAAGTCAAGAGGGAGACAATTGCAGCTGATTAAGAGCAATCATCCACCCCTGCAAGGGGTCACCAATCCATCCCAGCCCTACCCAATTTTTATCACTAAGAACTGGGGCAAAAAGGTCTCGCCGGCAGTCCATCTTCCGGCTGAAGAGCAAACACAATCAATCTCACCAAGCACCCTAACCGCGAGGGACCAAAAACCAGTAGCATGGCCAGATCAGTTTATTGGCAACGTCTCAACAGTCGGAACAAGCTTGGCATCTCGTGAAGCAAGCCCTCATTCAGCGACGGCCACAACAGCGCTGCAACTGATGGGCCTAGTCCCACTTCAACTTGAACCTGGACAAGAGCCTGGTGCTGGGGGCACCCAAGGCCACAATAAGCGGTCCCAAGCAGGACACCTTATGACCAATCAAGGAAGCCAAAGCTCAGGACCAATCGCGGCAGTGCCCGGCCCGCAAAGGGGCAAAGTGGCCCCATCCCCGGGCACACCGATAGTGGTCCAAGAGGTAATCCTCACCCCAAGGTATCCAAGTACAGGACAGCACGACATCTTGAACAGGAGTAATATACTCCGCCTTTTCAAACATCTGGCCGCCCTAGAACAGATACAAACGGGTGACATAGAATGGGTGAAATTCCTGAGCATGAAGGGGGACACGCATGGTGACTCAACAGTGGTGGGATTGAATCACACAAAAACACAACAAGCCATTTTGAACAACTCCACACAACTGGCCGAGTGGGGCATTGATGTCCAGACGCTGCCGCATCCAAAATACCCACATGTTTTGGCACCGGATAACAGGGGAAAGGTCCCATGGTCGATCCTGAATGGGACAAACAGATCGGGTTCTCCGGGCAAAACTCGGATAGCCCCAAGGGCCCCAATAGGCATCAGGATCTCATGCCAAAATAACCATCGGGACATTTGCGTAGGCCCCGTCTCTTTGAACTTACCCAGAATCCCAAGCGGGGGGCACCAGCATTCCTAACTGCGGAGAAATCCAGCCAGCCAGGGGAGCGGCCAGGCGAAGAGCATTCCACAAACAGCAATTAACTTTAATCTCCTGGAATATAGCAGGGATTAGTAAAATCAGTGGAAATGAAAATATGAAGCAGTTTTTGAAAACTGGCGACATACTCTGTCTTCAAGAGACCTGGGCCTTGTCCAGCACTTCACTGGCAGGATACTACGAACACTTTATTCCAGCTACAAAAAAGAATATATTTGGCCGTCCGGCCGATGGTCTATCAGTCTTTATAAAGCACGAAAGTGCCCTCGACGCTACTGTCATTAATGTAAACTCACCCGGATTGCAAGCTTTACGCATTAGAGGCTTGAACCTTAACTCACATTCAACGCCTCTTCTAATAATTAACTGTTACATCAATCCGGCGCAGTTCACCATGAAAGAGAAGCTGGAGGGATCATTAGGGAAATTAGAAGATCTCTTATGCAAATACAAATCTCACCAGGTCATCTTAGCCGGGGACTTCAACTTGAAGGATCTGGATGTAATCAAGGCAGGGCAGCACCCCTTTCCAATTTCCTCAACAATCATAAGCTGATGTCAACTCACGCACTGAAAAAAGCCCACTCGAACTCATGGGTTCCTCTCCCTACCTTCAGAGACATCTCAAGAATCGATTACATCATGGCCAGCGAAGAAATGGCTGCCAAATTGGAGGACTTTGAAGTTGAAGACAGGTCGGAAAGCAATCACAGACCATTGAAAGCGGTCTTTCAGATGACAGTTCCGTCAGCAATCTGCCACCAAACCATCGGTGTGTCAAGAGGGGATGAAAAACACAGTGTTTTGAGGAGGATCAAATGGTCGGACAAGATAGGCAATACGCTCCAAACGTGGCTGGACGAGAAGCAGGAAGGCAGTTTGTCTTTGTCACCCTCACCCATAAAGGACTGGGAAGATATCGTGGAGGACCTACAAGCAAAGCTCGGGAACCCCCAGCCACAACCATCCTGGCTCAAACGTCCACCAAGATGTGGCAGCATAGGGCCAAACAAAGACATACAAGATTGCAAACGGCTCCTGAGTAAGGCCCACGCAAAAAAGAAAAGAGGGGGCGGACCATCGGAAGGACCGTTGGTTGCGTCATTGAGGGCAGTACTAAGGAAGAAAATATAGGAACACAAAACCGCCATCATGGAAAGGGAATGGATCAAAGTCTTCTCCCTGATTAAACAGAAGAACCAAGCGCAACTGTGGAGACATATAAACCAGCTGTGTAGTAGCGGACTCTCAAGGGAAAACGGAGTAGCAGAAAAAGACTGGCTGATCCATGTCAAGCGGCTCTACACAATTGACCCCCCAAAAAAAGATAGCACAGAAGGGGCCAATGGCGGGATGGGCCGAGACGGGCAACCAAACACCAAGCCAGGAGATGCAATCGCTAGCCAAGGAAATGTGTCTGTGGGTAACAGAATTCCGGCAGAGATAAACCCCCAAATGGTCATCAAGAACATCAAGAACATGAAGAAAGATGGGGCCCCTGGGCCCAATGGGATTCCAGCACCGGTCTTCAAAAAGGCCCCTGACTTCTGGGCAGCAATGCTAACGCCATTATACACCTACACTTTTCAGACAGGCATAACCCCCGATTCTTGGAGGGGCTCCATCTTAGTCCCTATTTTCAAAAAAGGAGACCGGTCAAAGCCATCAAATTACAGGCTCATTGCCCTACTTGACCTCAAAGCCACTATTAAAGGACCTGGCGATGTGGGTGGAAGAAAACAGCATTTTACCTTTTTACCAGACGGGCTTCAGGTCACAGGCATCGACCATGGACAATGTACTGGCGCTAGCATACTTATCAGCCCAGGCAACCCTGAAGAACCACCCTCCTTTTTTCTGCTGCTTCGTGGATTCTAGCACAGCCTTCGACAAAGTTGTTTGTAGAAGACTATGGTGGAAACTAGAAAACTGGGGCAATCCACCAAATCTACTGAAGTCTATAAGATCGCTATTTGAAGACACTTGGGTACGGGTTAAAACCAGCGCAAGCACAGTGTCCCCCAAAATAACCACGGAGAACGGGCTGAAGCAAGGATGTGTGCTGGCACCCATCCTTTTAAATCTATACACTGCAGATTTGGTGGATGCCCTAAAAGAAGCCTGCCTAGTAGCACCAAGACTAGGAAAAATGAGGCTGTCGGTGCTCCAATACGCCAACGACACAGCCATAATGGACCACACGAAGGTGGGCCTACAAAGAGCCCTAAATGCACTAAATCACTTTAATAACATCAACAACTTGACAGTAAATCAAGGAAAGACCAAGGTCGTAATGTTTGGGACATACCAACAGAAAAAGAAAGCACAATGGCAAATGGGCAATTTGCAAATTAAGACGGCGGCGTCATACAATTATCTAGGGGTTTGGCTGACGGAACGGGCTAAGGCGAATGCCCACTTGAAACATCAGAGCACTAAGGCTAACAAGGTCACACACCTACTAAAGCAACTAAGCCATAATCTGATCAGTCCAACCGCCGGCCCAATACTGAAAGTTTTAAAAGCGAAACTTTTACCAGCAATAGGCTATGGACACCTGGCCTTCCCCGGGTCACTACACGCCTCCCTCAACTCAGCACAAACTAAAGCATACAAAATAGTGCTTCATATTCCGAGGTCAGCAAGGAAAGCAAGGCTAAGACTGGAGTTGGGCGTGGCGAGGCAAGACTTGACGTACCAGGGGGAGATTATTAAGCTCTATCTCAGGATGTTAAGGGCCCCAGCTAACACACTAAAACATCAACTGAGATCGATCTTTTAAGAGCCATATACGACCTGGCACACCAACCTTGAAAAAGCGATCAAAACACTGAAGATTGTGGAAGAGAGCATATTGCGGCCGGAAATCCCTCTGAATGTTTGGAAAAGAGCCATAAACAAACAAGTGCGCGAAACCTCATTCGATCTCGACCGCAAATCTCTCCGGGCAAGTTCACACTTAGAACCACTGAACAGTTCTTATACGGCAGGCAAAGCTCAGCCTTACCTATGCAAAGATCTTACTCCATCGGCCCGAAGCAAAATTCTCTCTATGAGATTAATTACTCTAGGAATTGCGGATTTCGACCCTGCATGGGCCCGAAGGGGGGAAGTCACAAACTGTAGACTGTGCCCCTATAAGAGGGAATCGTGGCTGCACCTCCTATGCTGTTGCCCCAATCTCATTGACGAACGTCGGCGTCTTCTGCGCCCCATTTGCATCACCAATGGAATAAAATCTTGTAGTGAAGCGTCAGCCATATGCTTTTCTACTTCCAGCACGATGACCCTAGCAAGACTGGGAAAAAGTATCCACCACATCAGGTCTGCCTTAAAAGCTGCTAGCGAATGCAATGAAACTTCGGAGAAGAGCACTGTAAATCCAGCGGAAGATAGCTGAGGGGGTCTTTATTGACACAGCCTTGTAATGCCACCCATTCACAGAGAACATGGAGGCATTCTGGATTATGAATAAGGCCACACGTCTATGATCACAAACTCTGGGGAAGACTGCTCGTGGTGGAACTGGGGAGGGGCGGTAAATCCTATTTATCAAAAAAGTTTATAAATACAAACTGAAGTTTTATCATTGTTTTAGTATTAAGAGGTCGTTTGCTTTTACTGTAATGATTCTAATTAATTGTACAGTTAATAAATTTACAAATTGACAAATTCCCATAATCCCTCAAATCATTAACGGAGATGCCGACCCGTCATCCCCATACCGGCTCAAGGACTGCCTCCTGATTGGACTGAGAAGAGCCAAATTATGGCATCAGATGGTTTAAATATCGTTGGCTGTGCATGTTTTGATATTTACCTTGCCGCACTGAAGAAGGCTCAATGCTGAACGCGTATGCGGTTATTAAAAGTTGTATTATATTCCCCGTGAGTGCCCCTGGTGTGCCTTGTACGTTATGGAAACGAAGCGGGTCTCATCCTCGCAATTGGAGGCACCCGTTGTGAGTTCAGCGGGATTGGTGGGAAACGTGCAGAGATGTATATATATATATTTATATATATATATATATATATATATATATATATACATATATATATATATATTCACTGAAAAAACCATAGGTTTCAGGCACGTTATAGTTAGAAATTTGCATTTAAAAAACCTTAAAAAATCACTGAAAAAACCATAAGGTTTTAGGGACAGTTATAGTTAGTTGGACATTGCACTCGTACAAAACCCGTGAAATTCCCCCATTATAGTTAGTTCAGGTAACTATAACTCGCGCCCCGCAATGCACTGCTGATGACGTCACATATTACATCACTCATGACATGGTCAGTGACATCACTGATGACATCACTGATGACATCTCAAATGACATCACTGATGACATCACTGATGACATCATCCAGTGACTGTGTGTTTGTGTAAAGTTTAAATATGTTTAATATATATAGGGAAAGGCGTATTGAAGAATGAGTGGGTGTATAAGTGTCTGAATGGATGATTTAGTAGGTGCGTGACTGAGTCTATAAGTGAGTGATTAAACGTATCTTACTGGATGCATGGGTGAGTGACTAAACTGTGTGAATGTCTGTATCCGTCTGTCTGTTGTTGTGTAAGCAGCTGCATGGGTTTCTGACTAGCTAAATGAGTGTCTATATGGGTTATGGATTGGTTCTCTGAGTATCTGTATGGGTGCCTCAGTCTTTGTGTGGGTGGGGTGAGTGTGACTCTGTGCATAGATGTGTGAGTGGGTGATTCACTGGGTGCATGGTTTCAAGAGTGCGTCTGTGATGGACTGTATGGGTGGGTGAGTGTGTGTATGGGTGTGTTAGTGATTGAATGTATATCTCAGTGGTACATGTGTGAGTAACTACATATGTGAAAGGCAGTATATATGTGTGTTGGAGTATATAAATGGCTATAAGTGAGAGTGTGTGATTGTGAGAGTGGCTATATGGATGAGTGTGTGCTTGCATCAGTGATTGCATAGGAGCGTAAGAATGTGCTAGTATTTTTATGAGTAAGTGAGCTGGTGTGTATAACTGTATAGGTGAGTAAATTGGAGTGTGATTAATTATTTGCATGACTGACTAGGTGTGTGAGTACCTCTATGGATGAGTTGCGTTGTGTGAGTGTTTATATAGGTGTATGAGTGCATATGATAGTCCTGTACTGAGTGACTGTAAGTATGAGTGACTGTACGGGTGAGTGAGTAGATGTGTGTGTGTAGACCTAAGAATCAGTGAGTGGGTATGTACTTATTGCTATTGGAGTGTGTATGGTTTTGAGAATGGCAGTCTGTAATTTAGAGTGGGTGTTTCAAAACTTATATTAGGGTGTGAGAAGATGCATTAAATTCTCACATGGATGATGTCATCAGTGATGTCATCAGTGATGTCATTTGAGATGTCATCAGTGATGTCATCAGTGATGTCACTGACCATGTCATGAGTGATGTAATATGTGACGTCATCAGCAGTGCATTGTGGGGCGCGAGTTATAGTTACCTGAACTAACTATAACGGGGAATTTCACGGGTTTTGTACGAGTGCAATGTCCAACTAACTATAACTGTCCCTAAAACCTTATGGTTTTTTCAGTGATTTTTTCAGGTTTTTAAATGCAAATTTCTAACTATAACGTGCCTGAAACCTATGGTTTTTTCAGTGAATTTCAAAGGTTTTTTAAATGCTAATTCCTAACTATAACATGTCTGAAACCTACGGTTTTTTCAGTGAATTTCAAAGGTTTTGTAAATGACAATTTTTAAATGTATTAATTGTTATATTTATTTTTTTCATACTGATTTACTACATTTTTAGAAACAATTTTTTTTACATATTTTATTTTTTAAATTACATTGTAATTACATTATACATTACAAAAAATACTTTCTCAGAATGAATTACTTTAGTTTAAATACTTTGCACATAGGCAATAGACTTTTAAGTACAGTAGTTACAGTTGTTGCAATGGGCAACACATTTTCAAACACAATGCAACATTCAGCTCAATGTGAATTTCTAGTTAAATGCAATTAGTTACTTTATGGATTACTTTTCTAACCACAGGACTGGATCCTAGATTCAGTCCTGGGACATCTCCTGTAAACAGTTGAGTAAAAGCGTTTTGGTTACATTAGTGATTTTTAAGGAATATTATTGTATTTTAAAAGTTGACACTTTGAAACTTTTTCTCACAGAATCACCAATGTTATCCTATGGAAGGAAATTCACTGTTATCGTTACTTTTTCCTACTCAGTGTTGGATCCTGGATCCAGCACTGGTGCATCTCCTGTAAACAGTTGAAAGAATGCGTTTAAGTCATACAGGCGATTTTTAAGGAATATTTGTAGTTTGTAAAAATCGACACTTTGAAACTTTTCTGCTGAAAACCAGACAATGGATTCCTATGGAAGAAAATATAAGTTACTGGTAAGTACGGTTAAAATTACTTTTCAGGGTCAGTGCTGGGCTAAAAGATGCAGCACTGAGGTCTCTCCTGATAACAGGTGAGTAAATCGGAATTCGTATTTCGGCTGATTTTAGAGGAATATTTTAAAGTTCCAAAACTCCACACTTAGAAGAATTTCCAAGTGAAACCAGTCAATGTTAGCCTATGGAAGGAAATTCAAGTTACTGGTAAGTACGGTTAAAATTACTTTTCAGGACCAGTACTGGGCTGAAAGATACAGCACTGAGGTCTCTCCTGATAACAGGTGAGTAAATCGGAATTTGTATTTCGGCTGATTTTATAGGAATATTTGTATGTTTCAAAAATCAACACTTAGAAACTTTTTCAGCAAAAAGCAGACAATGATATCCTATGGAAGGAAATTCAAGTTACTGGTAAGTACGGTTAAAATTACTTTTGAGGATCAGTACTGGGCTGAAAGATGCAGCACTGAGGTCTCTCCTGATAACAGGTGAGTAAATCGGAATTCGTATTTCGGCTGATTTTAGAGGAATATTTTAAAGTTCCAAAACTCCACACTTAGAAGAATTTCCAAGCGAAACCAGTCAATGTTAGCCTATGGAAGGAAATTCAAGTTACTGGTAAGTACGGTTAAAATTACTTTTCAGGACCAGTACTGGGCTGAAAGATACAGCACTGAGGTCTCTCCTGATAACAGGTGAGTAAATCGGAATTCGTATTTCGGCTGATTTTAGAAGAATATTTGTATGTTTCAAAAATCAACACTTAGAAACTTTTTCAGCAAAAAGCAGGCAATGATATCCTATGGAAGGAAATTCAAGTTACTGGTAAGTACGGTTAAAATTACTTTTCAGGATTAGTACTGGGCTGAAAGATGCAGCACTGAGGTCTCTCCTGATAACAGGTGAGTAAATCCGAATTCGTAGTTCGGCAGATTTTAGAGGAATATTTGCACAATGGTGAAGGTAGGGGCGGGGCCTGAGGTGACATCTGTGCAAACGCGCCCCGTGGCGCGTTTTAAGTTGGGGGATTAAGTCCCTTGAATCATGAGGGTCCCTAGGGGCCAACTAGCCCACCAGGAACCTCCAGTATGCGCCAGGGGCTGCGTTGCAGAGACGTGTAGAGAGGCCACACCCCTTTTTACACCTCTCTGCAACGCAGCTCTGTGGCGCTTTCTGGATGTACCTGTTGGGCTAGTTGGCCCCCAGGGACCCTCAGGATTGAAGGGGATTTAATTCCCCATCTTAAAACGTACCACGGGGCCTGTTTGCACACATGTCACCTGAAGCCCCGCCCCCTCCCTTCACCACTGTGCAAACGCGCCCCGTGGTGCATTTTAAGTTGGGGGATTAAGTCCCCTTGAATCCTGAGGGTTCCTGGGGGCCAACTAGCCCACCATGTACCTCCAAAAGCGCCACAGAGCTGCGTTGCAGAGAGGTGTATAAAGGGGCGTGGCCTCTGTACACCTCTCTGCAACGCAGCCCCTGGCGCATACTGGAGGTTCCTGGTGGGCTAGTTGGCCCCCAGGGACCCCCAGTATTCAAGGGGAATTACTTCCCCATTTGCAAACGCGCCAGGGGGCGCGTTTGCAGAGTGGTGAAGGAAGGGGGCGGGGCCTGCGGGCCGATCGTTATTTATTTTTTTTTTTTGTTTTTTTTCCCTGAAGGGGGGCTGTGTGGCCCCCCTTCCTTTTTCTTATTTTTGGGCCCTGGGGACCCCATCCCCCAGGGCCTTACCCCCTTTTTTTTTTTTTTTTTTTTTTTAAATATTTCTGGGGAGGGGGGCCGTGTGGCCCCCCTCCCGGGCCACTACTTGCCCCGGGGACCCTATCTCCCGGGGCCTGGCCTCTGGTTGGGGACTGTGGGGGGTCCCCAAACCCCCACAGTCCCGCCGGCTCCCCGTGTCCTACGGGAGCCGGCATTGCTTTTACACATGGGGAGCAGCTAACATGCTGCTCCCCGTGTGGAAAGCAATTGTCTTTGGATATTAGCGAGAGCAGGTTTCCTGCTCTCTCTTCCAATATCCAAAGCAGTTTGCAATGACAGGACGGGAGCCGCGAGGCTCCCGTCCTGTCAATGCAAACAGCAGTGTCCCGGGGTAGGCACCCCGGGACACTGCAGGAGCCGGCCCTGGGGGGTGGCGGTCCCCAGGGCCACCACAGGCTCCAGGAGGGGGCCGCGCGGCCCCCTCCCCACATCAGCAAAGCCCCGGGAGGTGGTGGTCCCCGGGCTTCGGGGTCCAAAACGGACCCCCATTTTAATTTGTTAGTGCCCCGGGGAGGTGGCGGTCCCGGGGCATGTGGGGGCTCGAGCCCCCCACACAGGAAAAACAACAAAAAAAGAAGCCCCGGGGAGTGTGGCTCAGAGCCCTCCCGCACCATTTTAAATAGAAAGCCCCGGGGGGTGGCGGTCCCCAGGGCTTGGGGGCCCTTAGAGGCCCCCATACATAAAATAAACACCCCTCAGCATGCCCCCGGGACTTGGCCCACCCGGGGCAATTACATCGAAGCGCGGAGACCGCGCTTCGATTTTTATCGGCAGGATCCGCGCACCCTGAGCGCATCCTGCCGATTTTTTTTTTTATAAAATATGCTTTTTTTTGCCCAGGGGGTCCTTGTGGGACCCCCTGAGCAGACCTAGGGGGTCAGGGTGTTTCTACCCTGCCCCCTTTGTGCGTTTTGCGCACTTTTTTTTACTGCTTTCTTGTTCCTCGGTTCCACCGAGGAACAAGATGGCTGCCAACACTTCCTGGTTTGGAGTGTTGACAGCCAATTAGCAGACAGCTCGTGATCGGGAGGGTGCGCGAATCCGACGCGGCCATAGATATATATGTACTTTTACTTTTGATTTTCTCAGCAACTACTGAACTTATTTACACCATTTAACAAAAAGGGTTCTTTCTGAACCAAGAACTACCTCTTTGCCAAATTTGGTGTAATTCCGTTCAGCAGTTCGGGCTGTAGCCGTGTCTAAAGTTTCCTATGGAAAAATGAATGGGGAAAACGCGTTTTGGGACCCCCTTTTTCTCGGCCCCCGCTTGACGAATCACCCCGAGACTTTCAGGGTAGGAGCGGACCGGAGCGCCCCACAAAGTTTGAAAATTTTGCGAAGATACGTCAACCGGCAAGAGAGTTATTTCAAATAGAATGTCGCGGATTTCCTATGGAAAATAGGTTCTAACTATAACTATCTACTGGCGACCGCCAGTAGATAATATATATATATATATATATATATATATATATATATATATATAAATACACATATATATGTGTATATATATATATATATATATATATATTACCTACTGGCGGTCGCCAGTAGGTAGTTATAGTTAGGACCTTGTTTCTATTCAAAAGCGTTTTTCTTTTGCCAATATCTTTGGCGCCGTTTGACGACTCTACCGAAATTTTCAAAACTAATGGCCCGCTCCGGTCAGCTCCTGTCTTGAAAGTTTCGGCGTTATTCATCAAGCGGGGGCCGTGAAAAAAGGGGGGTCCCAAAACTCATTTTCCCCATGTTCATTTCCATAGGAAACTTTAGACACGGCTACAGCCCGAACTGCGGAACAGAATTACACCAAATTTGGCAAAAAGGTAGCTCTTGGTTCAGAAAGCGACTTTTTTTTAAATGGTGTCAATCCGTTCAGTAGTTTCTAAGAAATTAAAAATTAAAAAATATCGATATCTGGGCAGAGGCTAACCACACATCTCATTGTGAGATCTGATTGGCTGTCAGCACTTCATCCTGGAATTGCTGGCAGCCATCTTGGGACCAATATACATGATATCACCCCATTGAAATGCATTGTAGTGAATAGAAGATTTTGAGGTCACCAAAAGGAGAACTATAAAGGTGATAACAGACTTTAGTTACATTAGAATTCATTTGTTGATGGTACCATACTAATTTTAGGAATTGTGGTGTGTTCTAAGGTGATTTTACCCTGTGAAAAAACTTCTGCTGGGATATCATGAATCATGTTTGAGAGAAAACTATTTTCTCATGCTTGTCCCATAGAGGTTTGGAAGGTGCTCCAGAAGCTAAAATGAGAGCATATTTTCTGTAAATTCACATTATCTTTCTCAGTCATGTGAGAATGAAGTCTGACATTCTCAGTAAAACATGTACATCCAACAAGGGCAGAGACTGTCAGTTGATTCCTTTGTGTTCTACTGCAGCTTCCCAGAGTGTTCTAAAGAACTACTAGAGCGCTAACAGCCTTACTTATGACAAAAGTATGGCACACCTGAAGCCATCCTGATTGGAATAAACTAGTAACACTTAAAACATTTAATTTAAAAAGGAACAAAATGATGGGGTTCATTTTGTCGTAGACATTATGGTTAGTGCTGTAGAAAGAAAAATTAGGACATGTTTTAAGTGAGATCTCAAATATCTTCCTGTTATACTTCAACAGGGGCAGCCTGTCAGTTGAATCCTTTGTGTTCTACTGCAGCTTCCCAGAGTGTTCTAAAGAACAACTAGAGCGCTAACAGTCTTACTTATGATAAAATTATGGCACACCTGAAGCCATCTTTATTGGAATAAACTGATAACACTTAAAACATTTAATTTAAAAAGGAACAAAATGAGGGGTTCATTTTGTCATAAAAATTATGGTTAGTGCTGTAGAAAGAAAAATTAGGACATGTTTTTAGTGAGATCTCAAATATCTTCCTGCAATACTTCAACAGGAGCAGCCTGTCAGTTGATTCCTTTGTGTTCTATTGCAGCTTCCCAGAGTGTTCTAAAGAACAACTAGAGTGCTAACAGTCTTACTTATGACAGAATTATGGCACACCTGAAGCCATCTTGATTGGAATAAACCGGTAACACTTAAAACATTTAATTTAAAAAGGAACAAAATGAGGGGGTTCATTTTGCCATAGAAATGATGGTTAGTGCTGCAGAAAGAAAAATTAGGGCATGTTTTAAGTGAGATCTCAAATCCTCTTCTATTTCATTAAAAAATTCTGACATGCAGACTGAAACATGCACTTTCAATACCCGCAGCAGACTTCCAGCTAACTCCCCGGTGAGCAGTAGCTTTACTACAGTGATCTAATGAGCAACTAGAGTGCTAACATTCTGAATTTATGGCAAATGTGTGACACATCTGAATGCCTTCTTGATGGAATCAAAGTAAAACTGAAAGCATTTCCTACTGAGGAGACTGCAGTAAATGAGGAAATTAGGAAACTTGATAACAAATAAGTGTCCCAAGATGGCCACCAGAGAAAAAAGAGCCCAAATGTAGCACAAATATCACCCAGATGTAGCCCACATATAGCCCAATGACAGAAGTGTGCAAAACACTTTTTATTTTTTGTTTTTTGCAGTTTTATATAGTGCAGACTGGTCAGGTATTGGAGCATTGCTCTTACTTGGACCCCTTATTGCGTATTTTGCACGAAGTACATGAGATTGATCTTGCAAAACATTGAACTTTACTATTCTTTTAACCTGAAGTTGCTCTGAACCGGGCTTTGTAACACCCGTTTTTACCTACTGGTTTTAATTAATTCCACTGTATTGTATTAAGAAAGAGGATTTACTGTTTTTATGTACACTTTTATGATCTGTTTCTAAATCAGATCGAATAAAGTTTAATGAATTTAATTGAAGTCTCCCAAAATGGCCACCAGAGAAAAAGGAGCCCAAATGTAGCACAAATATCACCCAGATGTAGCCCACGTATAGCCCAATGACAGAAGTGTAGAAAACACTTTTTATCCTTTGTTTTTTTGCAGTTTTATATAGTGCAGGCTGGTCAGATATTGGAGTGCTTTACATGAGCATTGGTTACATCATACAAGGACAAACTCATTTTGGTTGTAGGCATGGGGAGATTAAGTGATTTGACTAGAATCACAGAATGTCGAGCTGAAGCAGAAACTCCAACTTGGTTCCCCAGATGCAAAGTCTGCAGCTCTGGAAGTAACACCACATTCTCTCCCCTAAGCGTAACATTTAATTAAGTGGTCAACTGGATAAAAAAAATAAAGATAACAAATAATTTAAAAGTGCTTTGTCGCTATTTGAGAACTCAGAAAATATGTCCTCATTTTAGTTTTTTAGAGCACTAACCATAATTTCTATGCAAATAAGACCCTCTCATTTCTATAATTTCTAAAGGAAATGCTTTAGGTATTACAGTTTTGATTACATCAAGATGACGTCAGGCGTGCCACACTTTTGTAATAAATATAGAATGTTAGCAATCTAGTTGTCTCTTGTCTCTTTCTGCACCTCTCTTGCCTCTTTCTGCACCTCTCTTCCCTCATTCTGCAGCTCACTCTCTTCGATCTGTACCTCTCTTGCCTCTTTTGCATCTCTCTTGCCTCTTTCTGCACCTCTCTTGCCTCTTTATGCATATCTCTTGCCTCTTTCTGCACCACTCTTGCCTCTTTCTATACCTCTCTTGCATCTTTCTGCACCTCTCTTGCCTCTTTCTGCACCTCTGTTGCCTCATTATGCACCTCTCTTGCCTCTGTCTGCACTTCTCTTGCTTATTTCTGCAACTCACTCTCTTCTTTCTGCACCTCTCTTGCCTCTTTCTGTAGCTCACTCTCTTCTTTCTGCACCTCTCTTGCCTCTTTCTGCACCTCTCTTCCCTCTTTCTGCAGCTCACTCTCTTCTTTCTGCACCTCTCTTGCCTCTTTCTGCACCTCTCTTGCCTCTTTCTGTACCTTTCATGCCTCTTTCTGCAATTCTCTTGGTTCTTTCTGCAGCTAACGCTCTTCTTTCTGTACCTCTCTTGCTTCTTTCTGTAATTCTCTTGCCTCTTTCTGCACCTTTCTTGCCTCTTTCTGCACCTCTCTTGCCTCTTTCTGAACAATTCTTCCTCTTTCTGCACCTCTCTTGCCTCTTGATGCACCTCTCTTGACTCTTTTTGCTCTTCTTTTGCCTCTTTCTGCAGCTCACTTGCTTCTTTCTGTACCTTTCTTCCTCTTTCTGTACCTCTCTTAACTCTTTCTACACCTCTTACCACTTTCTGCACCTCTCTTGCCTCTTTCTGCACCTCTCTTCCCTCTTTCTGCAGCTCACTCTCTTCTTTCTGCACCTCTCTTGCCTCTTTCTACACCTCTCTTCCCTCTTTCTGCAGCTCACTCTCTTCTTTCTGCACCCCTCTTGCCTCTTTATGCACCTCTCTTGCCTCTTTCTGCACCTTTCATGCCTCTTTCTGCATATCTCTTGCCTCTTTCTGCACCAGTCTTGTCTCTTTCTACACCTCTCTTGCCTCTTTCTGTACCTCTCTTGCCTCTTTCTGCACCTCTTTTTCCTCTATCTGCACCTCTCTTGCCTTTCTACTCAACTCTTTCCTCTTTCTGCACCTCTCTTGTCTCTTTCTGCACCTCTCTTGCCTCTTTCTGCACCTCACTCTCTTCTTTATGCACCTCTCTTGCTTCTTTCTGCACCTCTCTTGCTTCTTTCTGCGCTTCTCTTGCTTCTTTCTGCACCTTTCTTCCTTTTTCTGCATTTTTCTTGCCCCTTTCTGCACCTTTCTTCCTCTTTCTGCACCTCTCTTGCCTCTTTCTGCACCTCTCTTGTCTCTTTCTTCACTTCTCTTGCCCCTTTCTGCACCTCACTTGCCTCTTTCTGCGCCTTTCTTCCTCTTTCAGCACCTCACTTTCTTCTTTTTGCAACTCTCTAGCTTCTTTCTGTGCCTCTCTTGCTTCTTTCCACACTTCTCTTGCTTCTTTCTGCACCTCTCTTGCCTCTTTCTTCACTTCTCCTCTTTCTGCACCTTTCCTCCTCTTTTTGCACCTCTCTTGCTTTTTTCTGCACTTTTCTTGCCTTTTTCTGTACTTCACTTGCTTCTTTCTGCACTTCTCTTGCTTCTTTCTGTGCCTTTCTTTCTCTTTCTGCACATGTCTTACCTATCTAGGTGTAGTTAGAAATTAGCATTTAAAAAACCTTAGAAATTCACTGAAAAAACCACAGGTTTCAGGGATGTTTTAGTTAGAAATTAGCATTTAAAAAAACCTTAGAAATTCACTGAAAAAATCACAGGTTTCAGGGACGTTATGGATAGAAATTAGCATTTAAAAAAACCTTAGAAATTCACTGAAAAAACCATAGGTTTCAGGGATATTATAGTTAGAAATTAGCATTTAAAAAACCTTTGAAATTCACTGAAAAAACCATAGGTTTGAGGGACGTTATAGTTAGAAATTGGCATTTAAAAAACCTTTGAAATTCACTGAAAAAACCATAGGTTTCAGGGACGTTATAGTTAGAAATTAGCCTTTAAAAAACCGTAGAAATTCACTGAAAAAAACATAGGTTTCAGGGACGTTATAGTTAGTTGGACATTTTACTAGTACAAAACCAGAGAAATTCGCCCGTTATAGTTAGTTGAGCAAACTATAACTCGCGCCCCCGCCTTCCTTTTCCCACAACTTCATCTCTCAGGATCACGGTTGGTGTGTTGAAAACTTGTGATAAAATATTAAGTATTTTCTTCATTGTGTTACTTATGATCTTAATTTGAATACTCTATGAGAACTCGTTTTTGCAGCAGTGAAAATATAATGATCTCCATAATGTTTTATTCATTTCTAGAGATTATAGTGCAAGAGTTGTGTTTTCGACAAACATCCATCGGCAGTTGACAGCAAATTCACAGTTCTCTGGTATTTATTTTCATTTTTCTTCATGTTAAGCCAATCTACATGGCTGGACAAATAGAACCATCAAATCAAACCTCACCTGATGAATTCTTAATTGTTGGATTCTCAGATTTTCCAGAGATACAAGTTCCAATTTTTGTTGTTTTTATACTAGCTTACCTGACAACATTGACTGGAAACCTTCTTATAATTTTCATAATATATTCTAACTCATGTCTGCACACCCCCATGTATATCTTACTTACACATTTGTCCTTTATTGACATCAGTTGCACTTCAGTTATATTCCCAAAAATGTTGGCCCAATTTTTTGGGGAGAGCCATTACATTTCTCTAACTCAGTGTCTGCTGCAAATATATTTTCTTGGGTCTCTGATCTCCACAGAGTTTCTTCTGCTCTCTGTCATGGCTTATGATCGCTATGTGGCCATCTGTCATCCCTTACGTTACACGACCATCATGAATAAGACTGTTTGCATCTGTCTGCCTAGCGCATGCTGGGTTGTTGGCTTCGTGGATCCAATACCACACATGGTATTTCTATCCCAGCTCTCTTTCTGTGGGTCACATACAATCAATCACTTCTTCTGTGATGGTACTGCCCTAATGAAGCTTTCTTGCACCAGCACTAGCACTATAGATGCACTTACCTACATACTTGGTGCTCTTGTGTTTGTAATGTCATTCTTTTTAATCATCACATCTTACATCAAGATCATCTCAGTCATTTTGAAAATTCAGTCTGCTGTGGGGCGACGCAAGGCCTTTTCTACATGTACCGCCCACATTACCATGGTCATTTTATTCACTGGATCTTTGTCTTCTACCTATATTCGGCCAACATCTGCATATTCTATAAAAGAAAGCAAAATGTTGTCATTGTTGTATATTGTTGTTACTCCACTATGTAACCCTATCATATACAGTCTGAAAAACACAGAATTTAAAAATGTTCTACAAAAGAAAAAGAATACAGCATAGGTAAACATAATTGGTCAACAGAAAAAATGTAGACTCCTGTTTTCATTTGAAATTGTGTCTAATGACTGGGGAGTGTTAAAATGACGTCATAAGCAAGTTCTCAATAAAACGAGGGGATTCGTATTTTTTAACAAAAATTTATCCTTGTGTATTATTGATTTTGAGATGGTTGTTATTAACTACACAATGAAGCTCAGAAAATTGGAAACTGAGAAATGTGTTTCTCTCGTAGGGTAAAGCATCTTAAGTTAGACTTGTTATGATATAGTCTTTGGGCCCATTTACAAAAAAATGATGCAGCACAACACCGCAAGTCATTTTGCTGTGCCTAGCTACATCATTTTAAAAGCACAGGAATTAGTTGTATTAACAAAAATACAACACATCCTTTTGCTTTTCCCTTCACTAGTGCACAATTGGCTGCCATGCGCCAGTGCAGTGACCCTTGCGCCATGTTGCAAGGGTGCCTGCATTGTGGGGATGATTGTTTTTGTGCAGAAAGGGACCCCTTACTGCACAAAAACAATAATTGATGGCATTTTCCTCTTTCTATGCATGCTGCAGAATGCAGCATGCATAGAAAGAGAAAAAAACAAAGAGAATTAAAAAAGTATTTCTCCACGTTGAGCCACTCTTACACCTCCACTGGGGAGGCATAGGATTCTGAGGCATTCCCAGCTTTGCAAAACATTGTAAATATGGGAATGTGCAAGGATCCATGGATGTTGCGTGTGAACACCCACAGCAACACCCATGGAACGCCCCTATCAAACAGAGTAATGGGTGAAAGGGGCCCATATTTACAAGGCCATGAAAAGTCAATCAGGGTGACTTTACTTGGCCTTGTAAATATGGGAAAGCCCATTGCGCTGCCGGTGCATTACAAAAAGTGACACACCGGCGGTGCAATGGGCTTGTAAATGTGGTCTATGTATTTAATTCTGCGGCTTCCTTGTACTCTCTGAATGTTTCATTTTCCCGCTACGTCATCTCTTAAGACATTAAGGATGGAGTGTTGAAAACTTGTGACAAAACATCTAGGGCCTGATTACGAGTTCCTCATAATATTCCGACCCAGGCATAGTCTCCTGTTTATGCATGGGTCAGAATTATGAGTTTGAAGGTATATAATGCATTCAATAATTATCGAATGCTTTAAATACCTCAACCTCAGTTAAATTTTGACAGGTCGAATCTGCAGGAACAGGGAACAGGGGAAAACATACTATGCCATATTTCTGTATGGGTTGCATGACTTTTGCACCACGCAAGGGGGTGCATGTGTGTTGCAACACTAAAATGTAATTTATCAAACCACGCAAGGCCCCCTTGTGTGGTCCTGAGAGCTTCATGAATCTAGAGTGGATTTTGTCATGCTCATGCCCGCCCACAGGCTAGGACAGCAATCCGACCAACAATCACCTATCAACGCTCCACTCTGAAATGAGGGTCCTAGATGACATGCCAGGACCGCTCAACAAGCTACGCAGTGCCGGGCGGCTATTTTCTTGCCTTTGTACTTGAATCACATCTTTGTTGGCGCGATGGACCTTGCTGCTGCAGGAATAAAACTGCTGTAACTTCGCTCATTCTCTCTAGTCTTCCCCCCATCTGGTCGCTCCCATGCTCCCTCATCATGCTGCTGCCGCCGCCACTATGCCTAAATCATGCATGGAGCTGGGTGAGTTTAGGAATACGACTTGGTGGCTGGCAGGAGGCGTTGGTGTAGTGAGTGCACAGTGTCATGGGGAGATTCATTAGCAAGTGGGGCATTGGGCTAGGAATTGGGTCCCTGAGGCCTCCCCCTTCTTGCTCCTTGCCTGGCAGGAGATCAGACCGTCTGTTGATAATCCTCCTTTTTTTGTCTAAGGAACACTAAATTGATGCATTGAGTTACTTTCAGAGCACATATGAGCACTCCTTGAGCTTGTGGGTGGAAGCGGCGGCCTCTAGTGACTGCCTGGGGAGAAGGTAAGTGATTAACAATCCTTCTAGTAAGACAATTGCTGGGAATTGCTGTGTCCCCATGTTGCTGTGCTACTGCTGTGCTGCTGTTGCTGTGCTACGGTTGGCCTGCCTGCATGGGGGCTCTGAGCCAGTGTTGCTTACTTCCACCATAAGGTGCCTAAGAAGAAGTAATGAAATGCCATGTAAATTGCTGCGGTCCGTCACGCTGTCCCAGGAAAGTGCTCCATGTGTGGTGCATGGGTGTTCCCATTCAAAACCCATGGATTTTGAGCATTACCAGATTTACAATTAACTCGAGACCAGGGAATGTGCCAAAATGCTACGCTTCCCAGGGGAGGCACAACAAGGATCTTAACTTCTTCTCTTTTTTCCTCCTTCTATGTGTGCCACATCCTGCATCACACATAGAAATAGTCCCTTCTTGCACAAACACAATCCTGGATGTGATGCAGTCACCCTTGCGCCATGGTGTAAGAGTGCCTGCATTGGTGCTAGGTAGACTGTTGTGTGCCAGCGCTAGGGAAAAGTAATGCACTGTATTACAAAGGTCAGATATGTATGCTGTCAGTGGCTAGCTGGATGGATAATAATTGCCTAAAATGGAATTAAAATTAAACAGAGAACCTACTGTTTGGCAAACATACGCAGTGAGGGGAAAATCTGTGGTGGCTTGACTGCCTGCCCCCCATCCCACACCTAAATCTGTGGTGAAAAATCTGGGCATATGGCTGGACAATGAACTGAGCCTCAAGAAACAAGTAACCACCCTAGGTGGTACTTGTTTTGGTTTTCAGCAACAGATTTGCAGTTGATTAGCCAATATCTTTTTTATCCTGCCTAGACTACTGTAATACCCTCTATCTGGGCTGGAAGAAATCTATCCTAAAGAGGTTACAGTTGGTCCAAAATGTGGCAGCCAGATTGCTGTTTTCACTCCCAAAGTTTTGCCCCGTTTCAGGGCTCCTTCACAAGCTCCATTGACTTCCGTTGGAAAGGCGAATTCAATTCAAAGCCCTCAACATGGCACACAGAATCATGAACACTCAAGGTGTTGCATCCTGTTTGATCTTTTGCTACCTAACCTTCCAACCAAAGCACTTTACTTGGCTGATCTTGATCTGGAAGTTACTCCTTGCTTCCACAGGAAATGGGCTGGCGGCCGCTCTTTTCCAGTATTAGCTCCAGCCTTCTAGAACAGTTTGCCTCTCGAGCTCAGAAATATCCAGAATCACTTTGATTTTGGAAAAAAGGTCAACACTTGGCTCTTCAGCAATTAGGAGGTTCTCTCCCTTAGCTGCTTTGATGTAGCACTTTAGCCCGTGGATAGCGCTGGGAAGCCCTGTTGTTGGGGCAGCTATGTGCTTCATGAGTTTATTTAACATAACATATTGTGTTAATTACAGTGTATTCCTGCCCTTTTCCTGTCACACAATGCAGCGCAGCAAGGTGACTTGCTGCACTGTAGGACTTCTACATAAATATGGCACCATCGTATTTAAAGTATCATTTGGATTTTGGTGCGTTAAACACCAAAATCCACGTGTTATTGCCCATGAACTCATAATAGGTATTTTTATTCCTCCCAATAAATAACGAACCCCATGGTATTGTTGTTTATCAGAGGCTATAAGTAATACCTTAGCTCATAATCAAGCCCTACGTTTTCTCTTCATTGAGTGACTCCTGAGGTTAATTTTAATATTCTATGAGAACTCTTTTCCGCAACAGTGAAAACATAATGAGCTCCATAATAGTGCAAGAGTTATGTTTCCGACAAGCAAACGCACATCTGTGACCCAGTTGACAGTTAATGCATTCATAGTTCTGTTATATTCATGTTATTTTTCTTTATGGCTGGACAAATGGAACCTGATCAAGTCCTAATTGTTGGATTCTCAGATTTTCCAAAGATACAATTTCAATTTTTTTAGTTTTTATACTAGTTTTCCAGACAACAATAACTGGAATCTTTCGTTCTATGGTAATAATATATTCTAATCCCTATCTGTACACTTCCATGTTTGATTTTGTTGCACACTTATCCATTATTGACATCAGTTGCACTTCAATTGTATTCTACAAATTTTGTCCAAGTTCTTTTTGGAGGGCAGGTACATTCCTCAATGTCTGCTGCAAATATATTTATTTGGGTCTATGATATCCACAGAATTTCTTCTGCTCTCTGTGCTGGCTTATGATCGCTGGGTGGCCATCTGCTATCCCTTATGTTACACAACCATCATAAATGAGGCTTTTTGAATCTGTCTGTCTATCTCATTTGTACCTGTTGCTTTCAGGGAGTCCCTCCTTAATCCTTTTCAAGCAAAGCAAAGGCCTTAGGGCTGTAGTTCCAAAGTATGTAGCAGTTGCAGTCTTTATGAGTGCAGTCCTCTTGGGATGCAGACCAGGGGTTCCAGCAGGACAGTCCTATTTCTCTTGATTATTCCAGACAGGGACCTGAGTTGCATGGCAACTCTTCCATATTTATGTTGTGTTTCTGAGTCTCAAGCAAGGGGGCACCCCTGACCAATGGGATGCAGGGTGACATCAAGGTGTATGACCACTTCCTCTAAAGTGTGGCAAATTATTGTCCGAGAAAGACCCATTCTTTTAAAATCCAACATGGAGAAATATTCTCCTCAGAGGTGAGACCAAAATAAGCCAACCCACTGGCATAGCTAAGATTCCCAGAATTTCATCCCTCTTCCTAATCTAACTAAAGGGGTTCCTGTGTCGCTGGGGTGACAGGATGTGGGGTGAGCCTGTACTGTCCTAAAACGTCATTCTACCCTTGAAGACCAGTTTGGCCACCCCTCCTCCCTCCTGCTTTCTCCTACTGCCGTTTCAGTTCTTGTTAGAAATGGGGGTCTCTAGTTGGCAGGTTGTTATCCTGTCCAAGTATGGACCCTTCTTCTTAGTCAGGATAAGGGGGATACACTTCTAAAATAACCCCTGCTCACCCCCTTGGTATCTTGGCACGATCAGTCTGGCTTATTTCAGAGGCAGTGTGTAAAGCCTTTGCACATAACCAACAGTAATACAGTGAAAACACTACAAAAGGAAACCACACCAGATTTAGAAAAATATCCAATATTTTATCTGATCAAAACAAGACCAGTACGATAAAAATCCACCACACACTTCTCAGAATTATCAATAAGCAAAAATAGACTTGAAATACAGTTCTTTGAAGTCGATAGCTCCATCCAGGGCTATCACAGCATCGTGAACAACAAATCCAAACAGATATGACTGACCGCAGTGCCACAGGCCGGCTACAGCATCAGGAAGACCTGCAAAACAGTACCTTTAGAAATGCAGGGCATCGCCGACCTCTTGTTGAGTTCCGAAGAGCCGGCGTCAGCAGGCGTCAGTTCCGGAGGTCGGCGCAGGAGTCAGCGGGCCCTTGAAGTCACATGCATTGCAGATCGAACTCCTTGCATTTGAAGTCGCGAGTGCCGGTGTTAGCAGGCATCAGGGCTGAATTGCGAAGTGCAGCAGTGTGCGTGCAGTGCTGGCAGGTCATTGCTAAAGAGCTGTCGTCGGCTGACGAACTGGAGTCGATGATGCTGGCGTCATTAGGCCAAGGCTGCAGTGTGGGATGAGCGCGGTGTATTGTGTGACTTATGAGCGGTGTCCTTGAACCAAGATGCAAGCAGTGGCACCGGTGACGGTCGTCCAGCGCCGTCGGTGAGACCAGACTGCAGTGTAAAGTGATGCAGTGCTCAACTCGGTGCTGGCAGGTCACGGTGCAAGCAGCGGCGTCATTGTTGCTGAAGAGCTGTTGTCAGCTGATGAACTGGAGTCGATGCTGCTGGTATCGGTAGGCCAAGGCTGCAGTGTGGGATGAGTACAGTGCTTTGTGTGACTTACGAGCTGTATCCTTGAACCACAGTGCAAGCAGCAGCATCGGTGTCGGCGTGGAGTGGCATCATCGGAGATACCAGGGCAGGGTCGTGAAGCGAGGCAGTGTGAAGTGCGGTGCCCACAGGTTGCAGCGCATGCTGTGGCTTGGATGACATTCTCGGTGACACCAGGGCGACGGTGGAAAGTACCGCGATGCCCTTTACAGGGCCTTCAGGACACAGAGCAGACAGTGGCATCGTTGAAGGCTTCGGGTTACTTTTTCATCTGTTGCAGCACAAAACACACAGTTCCCAGTGCTGGCAGCAGATGAACGTGAAGTCTTTGCTGTTCCTGAGACTTCTTGAACAAGGGGCAAGCTATACCTCAAGCCCTTGGAGAAACTCCAAAAAGAAGTTGCAGAAAGTTCTCTACAATCCTTTCTATGCCCAAGACAAATCCAAAAGAGTTCTAGAGTCCTGGGCCCCAATATTTATACCACATTTGCATTTGTTCTCTTTGTGGAAGAGAGTCTCTGTGCTTAGTCCAAACCAATTCTGTCCTCCCTGGTCCAGCTTCCTGGCAGCATAGTTTAAGGCAGACCAGGCCTATTCAGGTGCAAGGAAATCACCTCCCACTACTCTATGTCATGTTATGTTATGTTGTGTTAATAAAATGTATTGAGCGCACGAATACCCGGAGGTGTCTGTGCGCTGAGACTGTAGTAAGCCCATAGCAAGGAGAACCTAATTCTGAAATAACCATGTTTTGAGACCCTTTCAAAAGGAGGTAAGAGAGCTCGCACCTCTGATATAAATCTGAAGCGTATTCCATAATTTCGCTGTACCATACAAAATGCTTCGGCCTCCCCAGCTGGAGGTCCGGATCCTCGGAACCATCATAAGTCTGGCACCAGTGGAGCGTAACTGTCTGGCAGGATGGTACCAAGAGAAGAGATTTTTAAGAAACACTGGTCCGGTGTTATTCAGCGTCTTATATGCTAAGCATAGCAATTTGAACTTGATACGATGTTCCACAGGAAGCCAGTGGGGTCTCCGAATTTCCTTAGCTACTGACTCATACTTAGGGATATTAAGTAGGAGTCTTGTGGCTGCATTTTGAACCATCTATAGTTTTTTTTTATATTGTTTCTGCATATTCAGGTAGAGTCCATTGCAATAGTCTAACTTTGACAGCACAAGTACAGTCACCACCGTCCTCCTGGAATCGACAGGGATATAAGGCAGAATCTTCTCCAGTTTCTTAATTAAATGAGGGGAGGCCGACACAATAGCATTGGTCTGCTGAGATAAGGTTAGTTTGTTATCAATCAGTACCCCGAGATTTTTTGCCTTATGTACTGGTTATGGCAGTTCACCCATTTCAGCCGGCCACCAAAGGCCATCCCATGTGGGTTGTAGGTTCCCAAAGTTCACTACTTTGGTTTTCTCAGAGTTAAGTTTGAGACAGTGCTTGCCCATCCATCTGTTTATTTCCACCAAACAGTTTTGAAACTGCAGTGTTGGAGAGGCTTGATCTTTATACGCTGCAACCACAATCTGGGTGTTGTCAGTATATGAAGTAAGACTGAAGCCGAAATGCTTGATCAGAGGGGCCAGTTCTGATAGATAGATGTTACTCTAAATTCAGCCCAGGTCTATTCAGCCCAAACCTGACTCATCCAGGAAAGGCAGGACACACCACAATCCCCCAAGTGTCTGTCTACAGTGAATGCACATCCCAGCCCATGTCACTCCAAATCCAGACAGTCAATCCACAACCCATCAGAAACACAGAGGATGGTTAAGCAAGTAAAAGCCTACTTTATAAAAGTGCCAATTTCAAACACATAATTTAAAAACCAACTTCACTAAAATATGTGTTATTGAATTCTGGGTTCAGAGAGCCCAAACTCCATTTCCCTATCTTGTCCCAATAGTAAGTTATACTCGTAAGATATTACAAGGTAACTCCCATTCTATCCTATGGAACAGATAACCTTTCAATAGTGAAAAACATGTCACACACTGCAGTACATGTCCTACCTTTCACATACACTGCACCTTGCCCATGAGGGCTACCTTGGGCGTAACTGAGGTGTGCCTTATATGTAAGTGGGTGCCAGGTTGACATGGCAGTCACAACTGCACGCAGACACAGCAGTGGCAGGTCTGAGATACCTTTACAAGGCTACTCATGTGGGTGGCACAAGCAGTGCTGCAAGCCCACTAGTAGCATTTGATTTACAGGCCCTGGCACACCTTATGCACTTTTCTAGGGACTTGCCAGTAGATCAAATAAGCCAAACATGGAAACACCAATCCATAAACACAATTTACAGAAGGAGCGCTTGCACTTTAACACTGATCAGCAGTGAGAAAGTGCGCAGAGACACTAAACCAGCAAAAACAGAGTCAAAACCAGGAGGTCAGTAAGCAAAAAGACAGGGGAAACACGCCAAAAGATGCCAGGTCTAACAGTTCTCCTCCCACAGGAAATGCATTGTCTGTCTAGCAGGCTAGTTCACACCTCATTAAGACAGCTTGGTTCAGCCTAGCAAAGGCTAGCCAATCAGGAGAGAACAGCTGGAAGGCTGGATTTTGGATTACAGAAAAGAAAGTTTAATAACTTATTTTCTGTGATAGTAATTATGACTGTAACAGTGGCAGGTTGGTGGATGTATCATAACTTTCATTTTAAGTCCTTGAATGATATTTAATGATATTTGTAGCTCCATCCTAGCAATATGTATACTTAAATAAAATTGTACAATGTTATCTACAATGGGGTACATGAATTTGGGTGTTTGTCCCTCACCAGGGCTTAGAAACATCATTTATAATGTCCCTGCTTATAGTTACATGGCACCCTACCCCTGGGGCACCTAGGGGAGACCTTAGGGGGACATATATGTAAACATAAGGTAGATTACTACTTTGTAAGTACCTTTAATTCCAAGGTCGAATTTGTATATCATTTAATTTTAAAGACAGTCTGCAAAGCATTACTGCCTTTAAAATAACAGCAGGTGCCACAGCAGTGGATACTCTAGTGTAGGAAATTTACTAGGCCTCTAAACTTCCCTGACCTACTGGGGACGTATAGGTAATTTTTAATCCCCCTTGCTTTATTATTTACTACGGACTTACCGAGGCCTGCCGTTGTCAAGTGTAACCACCATATACCTTTACAGCAGAGCACTGGCCCTGGGTCTGGTAAGCAGAGCCCAGGGCAGAGTCAGAGTCAGTTAGCACCAATACCAAGCAAAAAGTGGGGTTGATCAGGGCAAAAAGGATGACTTTCTCCCAGTCACATACAATCATTAACTCTTTCTGTGCAGTTACTGCCTTAAGACACTTTCTTGCACCAGCACTGGCATTATAGTGGCACTTTCCTACATAATTGGTGCTGTTGTGTTCATAATGTCATTCATTTTAACCATTATATCTTACATCAGGATTATCTTAGTCATTCTGAAAATTAAGTGGCATATTATCAAGTACGGGCGATAATCATCGCCTGCGGCAGATATCGTGCTTTTTTTTATAGCATACTTTCCCCGAGGAATTTCGCATTGTTACCGTGGTATTATTAAGAGTTTGGGAGCAAGCCATACTGGCAGTGAAAGTACGCGGTAACTGCCGCTAACATGCGGTAGAGATTCATGCGATACGGTGGCATCGGGGCGTTAGCGACGATAACATTTCAGCTAACGTGGGAATATGCCTTAAAACCCCCTTCAAACCCCCTTAAAACATCCTGTATGACACGATCACTGGCACAATTAACCTGGCAGCCGCCTCGCACTCTGCAGCATGAAAAACACTTTAATATGTATGTAATGCTACCATTAATGTAATGTGACATGCTGTATGCTGTGATCTTACGTTGTACTGCACAACGGCACCTTTGTACATGTTAAGGGGCTAATGATGCAGCATGAGCTCTACCTCTTTGGTGTCTGTGAGGGAGATCAGGGCTAGTCTCCCTTGTATCACCATGTTTAGTCAGGTTTTAATCAGGTGTTAAAAACCTGCGTTCATCGTGGCTTAGCACGAATTTTGTTATCGCGGGACAATATTGGTAATACAGCGAAGTGCTGCTAGCGACTTTTAACGTGTTATTTTGGTTAGGAACGCCTACCTTACATGTCATTAGCGATAAATATCGCTGACATGCAAGGCGATAGAAAAAGCGTTGAAAAATGTTAGCGCAGGCTTGATAATAGGGCGATAAAAATATCGCTGCTTTTTCGGCAAAAAGTGCCGCAAAAGCAGCGATATGGCCCTTGATAATATACCCCTAAGCCTTTTTTGGGCAGTGGAAGGCCTTTTCTACATGTACCTCCCACATTACCGTGGTCATTATATTCATTGGATTTGTGTATTCTACCTATATTTGGCCAACATCTGCATATTTAATAAAAAGAAAACAAAATGTTATCATTGTTGTATATTGCTGTTAGTTATTCCACTATGAAACCCTATCATATACAGCCTGAAAGACATAGGGGTATATTCACAAGAACGTGCGATAAACATCGCCAAAATAGCTTACCGCAACTTCTCACATCGCAGACCATCGCAGGAAAATAACGCAGTGTTAACGTGGCATTCCCATCACGGCGATACCGTGCGATAACCGCACGATAACGCGGCGAATGTCCGCAAAACAACTACCGCGACGGTAAGTTGTGATGGGCCCAACCGCGATAAAATCTGTATGATAACTAGCGAGAGGCCAGCAAGTCCCACGCTTCATGCGGGTAAAAAGCACAAGAAAAGCACCCAAAAAGATCACACCAAAAACCAGATGAACCGCGGAGCATCAAGGATGCACCCGGACCAGGTGTAGAGGACAACGTGAAACCCACAAGACCCACGGAGGCCCAGCCAGGAAGCCAGGTGTCGTGGAAGGGCAATGAGAAGAGGGAGAGGAAGACTGGGTACAGTGTGCAGGAAACCCGGATCCACGTCACGGATGAGATAGAACACCACCACCAACTGTACGTCACCCCCAACGTGTCATTGGCAAAAAAGATGGTGAGATGGCAGACCATCTTGGACCATGTGAATGCCGTTGCCGCGCTGAGGAGGACAATGGAAGAGGACAAGAGGCGCTGGAATGATGCGAAGGGCAAACCCAAGAAGGAACTCGCTGCCAACATGAAAGCAGCAACGCACATTGGAGGTGGGGGGCCATCAGAACACCAGGAGCAGGCTGAAATGGAGACAATGGTGGCCACAGCCATCAGTCGGGAGACGGTGACAGGAGCAGAGGACCCGGACACAGCTCAACATGACCTGACATAACATCAATAGGGTGAGTACCTACCAGGGAGTGGGGGGACGGGGGGAGATGGGCACAATGGCACACATGCAAAATCAAGCAGTGCACACTGCACACCCACAATGACTCCAGATCATGTCCCTGATCCCCCTGGAACACTGCAGCACACACACAAACACCAAGTATTCCCACCTCCACCATGTGCCCAAAGGGGCCCCCACCCAACACATCACCAATCACACAACCAACACATGCACACGTGCGGAACCCAGTGAAGATGCGTATCCGTCAGCCACACTGACAATGCAAGAGACACTACATGACGAGTAGCATGGCTGCAGTCCAACTATTATGTCAATGTGCAGGCCATGACACTGATGCGGCTTAGAGTGGGCCAGATCCGCAAAGGTGCAGGTCACACTCGGACACATCTGCGTGCACAAAAATCCCCTGACGTCAACTACACATCCGCCTACCGACCATGACCACGAGTCACAACACGACAAAGGGCACAATTCACACAAGTCAGCAACATCTCAGCACTGTAGACGCCCAGAAGTGAAAGGCACACCGCCTGAAAGGGATGAGTGGCAGCCAATTCAGAGCAGCAGGGGCGACTCAGCCACAGTGCAGCATACACACATAAGAATAAGAGCACCCCAACATTGTCAACAATGTGATACATACTGCAACACTTCCACAACAGAAACAGGACACAACTGGTGCCGCATGCGTGCACAAAATGGCCAAGCACATCTGGCATCGCAGGAATCTGTGACATGACAATGGACGAGTACAACCTGTAACCTGTATCAGTTTTATATACACATGCAGTGCCAGTGGACAATTTGTACTGTCCCATTATCGTACAGGACGGACACAAAGTGACGTGCTCAGGTGAAGAAATTGGCAATGAGGGTGTTCCTATGGGCTATTCCTGCTGCAGCTGCAGTGGGCCACCTGCCCCATCGTCCTCATCATCGTCCGGTGCATCTGGCACTGGGATCCATGGGGCATTGGAGCGCACACAGATGTTGTGCAAAACACAACATGCAACGATCATCTGCACACAATGTCTGGCCTGTACAGGAGCCTTCCGCCTGTGATGTCCAGGCACCTGAAACGTGACTTCAACACGCCAAATGTGCGTTCCACGATGCCCTGGTGCGTTTGTGGGACGCATTGTACTGCCTCTGGGCATGTGTGTTCGGGTCTTGGAGGGGTGTCATCATCCAAGTGCAGAGTGCATATCCCTGATCACCTGTGACAGTGCAGAGAGAGATGAGTCAATAGGTGGTTCGGCATGATGTGTTGGCAGGCACACTAGTCCAGTGACGCCTGTGCTGGCTGTGCGTGGGGTGAGTGTAAGACAGCCCCCAGGGAGTGTTTGGTGCTGGCAACAACTTCAACAGTCATCACTCAATCAGAAGTTCAAAGTACAAACAGCAAGGGGACGGTGACTTGCGATGCACAGGGTTAGGCCCATGAGAGCTGAGCGGGTCCTCATAGATGTCAAAGGTGACTGTCACTGAGTGTATCGTGGGACAGTGTAAGGTGTTCCCCCAGGGCATGATGCAGAGGGCACAACCAAGCAGCAACAGGCAACATGGGGGATATGAATGCCACAGACTCATGCCAAACACCAAGTCCGTACCTGCCAGATGATGGGGACAACCCCCATGCCACAGACTCAGACGCCACCAAAGTTCAACCAGAGAGTGACCATGACTCACGGCGCACGAAGTCAGTGGCACCAGGGCTGCAAGGGGATGCAGTCTGTGATGAGGCGTGTACATTGGTGTAAATTCAGCCATTCAGAAATCAAGACCCAGTCACAAATGTGGGACCTACTTGACCGCAGTGTCGGCCGGTGGCAGCGGTGTGCGTGGGCCAACCGCAGTTCAGCCAGCTCCTCCTGGAACTCCCACACACGGCGTTGGAATGTCATGTGTCAATGACGTGTGGCTCACGGTGGCTGAGGCACCAGAGCTGAGCATGTGTGCAGCCTGCGACAATGCCGTGCCCTGGCTGGTCCCGCCTTGATGTGATTGGTGTGTGGCCAGCTGGCCCGCAGTGCATGCCGGAGCCAGTAGTCTGCCGGGGCCCACAAACACGTGTCGCCGGCGTGCGTTGAACAGGGTTAGTGGCACCATGTGTTGCCGGCTTGCGTTGAACAGGGTTAGTGGCACCATGTGTCGCCGGCTTGCGTTGAACAGGGTTAGTGGCACCACATGTCACTGGCTTGCGTTGAACAGGGTTAGTGGCACCACGTGTCGCCGAATTGCATTGAACAGGGTTAGTGGCACCACGTGTCGCCGACTTGCGTTGAACAGGGTTAATGGCACCATGTCAGTTGTTGCTAGTGTTCGGGCACCTCCGTAACGAGGATCCGGCTTTCATCCGGACTGAACCGCATCGTCCTCTTACTCCTCTCCGTGCGTTCACTGGTATGGACTCTGCCATTCATGAATCACGACTAAGTGCTGGATGTGGGACCTACTGGACAGCAGTGTGGTCCGTGGGCAGCGGTCAGCACGGGCCCACAGACACGTGTCATGGGCTTGCGATGCAGACTTTGGCTTCACTGATCGGAGGGAGTATAGTGATGTGGACGCTGCCACAGACGTTTGGTCACTGCCATTCAAAACTCAAGACTCAGTACAATATGTGCCACCAACTGGGCCGAAGTGTACACCGGTGGGGTATGTCAACGAGAAAGGAGTAGTGTGGGCCTGCGTCGTGGAGGCCAGCGATGGTCCGAGGAGACTGCCAAGGTCGCGGGCCTGGGGCTTGGAGCTTGCACCGGCGCGTGGTGGGCCCTCTTTGACACACGCCGGTGTTGGCAGGTGAGCGGAGCAGCCTTGGTGCGTTGGGGCAGGCAAGACGGGTCTGGGGACCAGCGGCCTGGGGTGCAGCAGGCGCACAGGGTTGCAGGCCCCGCCGCTCACGGCGTCGGCCTCATGGCAGGCTGAGAAGCGCAGCCCTGGCAGACACGTTGGCCATTCAGGAAGAGAACCACGCCCAGAGCAACAGGGTTTTTATTCACACCCCTACGCAGGCCTGGCGTACGCAGGGCCAACCCACTCTGCCCACGCCTACAGGGGGGACATAACGAGCGACATTTCCGCGTTCTGCCCCACAGCCTGTGATGACATGGTAGCGTCCACTGGCCACTACACTCCATGCACCAGCAGTTAATGTCCACATGGCCATTTCCGTGGTTTGCACACTCAAGTCTGTCCAGCACATCCACGCCACACTTGTCATTGGGTAGGTTCTCATTCATTAGTCACTTGCCTCCTTCGCACATGCCTGCTTCCAGCCTCTCCACACATTCTGCTATTGTGTGGCTGTGGTGCCATGCCGTAGCTGGGTTGTGTACATGGCAAGCCCAGGTTCCCAATGGAGTCGTGTTGTTGTGTGTGGTCAGTGGGCATGTTGTGTGGCATGTTGCATGTAGTTTTGCTGCGTGCCCATTCCCAGAGTTGTGAGTTGCATGACTGTGGAATTGACGTGTGTGGTGTGTTCATTTGGTACTTACCAACGAGCAATGCATTTCCATAGGTGCCATCCTGGAAGCACTGGTTGATGATGGACTGTCGGAAGATGAATGAATCATGCACACTGCCTGGGTAGTTGGCCACAACATTGGTGAAGAGTCCCCGGTGGTCCACTATTGCCTGCACATTGATGGAATGCGTGTGCTTTCTGTTGCGGTAGTTGTGTGCAGTGTCGGAAGGGGGCACAAGTAGGACATGTGTGCAGTCAATAGCCCCCAACATGTGAGGGAATCCAGCTATGGCGTAGAAGCCTTGCTTGGTCTCCAGCTGCTCCTGCGCAGTGTGGGGGAAGTGGAGGTGCTGGGGTACCAGGCTGATGATGGCATCCAGGACAGGTGTGATGAACTTGGATAGGGCTGGCTGTGAGACTCCTCCGACTCTGGCAGTTGTGGGTTGGAAGGTACCAGAGGCCAACATGTGCAGCACAGCCAGCAGCTTTGTCTGCGGAGGGATGTTGGTTGTCCGCTGTGTTGGTATCGTCAGCCTGTGGGCGATGTGGGTCAGGATGCGGAAGATGGTGGTCCTTTTGAGCCTGTAGTGGGCTATGACCTCCTCTGGCATTAAGTCTATGAGGCTGGTGCGTTTACGGTAGGTCTGCTGTCTTTGTCTACGCTGCCTCTGTGGTGGTCCAGGGGGGGCGGGGCGGGTCCTGGGGGTGGTGGCGGGCCTGGGGGTGGTGGCGGTGCGTGTTGTGGCCCTCTTGGGTCTCCGAGCTGCATGATCAGTAGCTCTATGGCGTCTGTTGGTCTTCAGGTGTGGCTTTGGTCTGGGCTCCCTTTCAGACTGCAGGTGGTCGTCCCGCTTAGCACCAGCAAAAGGCAGGTGTTAAATACCTGCTGCTACCACGGCTTATCGCCTGTTTTTGACTCACATGGCAGATCTGGCTGTCCGTTGAGAATCGCGCAGTGTTGTCTTTTCGTGTGTTTTTGCACGGACACGCCAATTCTGCATCTCATTAGCGTTAGTTGGCGGTGTCAACCGTGGTGATGTTTTTTGCGGCAGCTATCGCGGGTTATGTGGTGATGTAGGCAGTTAGCACCAGCTTGCGAAAGGGGCGGTAATTCTATCGCCACTTTTGCTGCGCTAAAGTGCTGATAACTCGGCGATAAGTCCTTGTGAATATGCCCCATAGATTTTAAAAATGCTCTGCGAAAGAAAAATAATTCAACATAAAAAGATGAAATAGGCCAATTGAAAAAACATACATTGTTGTTTTTTTTAAAGTTTTGTTTAGTGATTTGGGAGTGCTAAAATGCCTTTAAAGGCAAGTCCTCAAGAAAAAAGAGGATTGAGTTTTTTTTATATTCATGCATTTTATTTATTTATTTATTTATTTATTTGTTTATATAGCGCTAGAATCGACCCCTGAAGGGGTATCTCTGCGCTTAGAGCGGACTGTGAGGGTGTGAAGCAACTCCAGCAGAGTTTAACAGGCGCGGAAAAGGGTGGTCTTAAGCAACTTCCTAAATTGTAAGTGATCTAGACACTGTCTCAAGGACAAGGAGAGTTCATTCCAGTAACGAGGGCCAAGATGAGAAAGAGCTTTTCCTCCTAGTCTTGCCTTACTTACTCGAGGCACCACCAGAAGGTGTTTAGCACTCGAGCGGAGGGATCTTGATGGTACATAGGGCATGAATTTCTCGGAAAGATAGGATGGGCCCAAGTTAAGCAGTGCCTTATGAATGGTGCAGCAGATTTTAAATTTGACCCGTTGGCGGATAGGGAGCCAATGCAGCTTCATGAGAAGAGGGCGAGAGGAGGTCCTAGAGGGGGCATTAAGGACCAACCGCGCCGCAGTGTTCTGAACTACCTGCAGTCTGCTGAGTGAAGCATCATTAGCAGAGACCAGCAGGCCGTTACAGTAGTCCAGACGACTTAATACCAGCGCCTGTTTTCCGGTTGGAGTCAGGAAGCAGGGGGAAAACTCGGCGGAGCAGGCCTATTACATAAAAACAGGAACCAGCTGTCTGAGCAGCGTGCTCCTTCAGACTGAAGGCTTGATCTAAACGGATACCCAGATTTTTGACTGTAAACTTGGGAGCGGGATGGGGACCTAGGTCGGTCGGCCACCAATCTGGGGTCCATAGGAGGGGGGCCTCTCCAAAGAGCATTATCTCTGTTTTTCCCACATTACACTGGAGGAAATTATTCTTCATCCAGTGTGATATGGCTCTCATCCCATTGGAGAAGGCTAGCCGTACCGCTGAGGTGAATTTATCGAATGGAAAGAGTAACTGGGTATCGTCGGCATATGATATGGGAATGAACCCATGTGTCCTCAGAAGATTGGCCAAGGGAGCAATATAGATGTTGAATAATGTAGGGCTCAGACATGAGCCCTGGGGCACTCCCTTGGTCAAATCTATAGGGGCCGAGCGATACGGGCCTAGGTTGACAATCTGGGAGCAATCAGACAGAAAGCTCCTCATCCATTGTAAGGCTGATTTTCTTAGCCCAACCTCTTCCAACCTTTTGATCAAAATACTGTGGGAAACTGTGTCGAACGCTGCGGATAGGTCCAACAGCACCAGAATCATAGAGTGGCCTTTATCTAGGACACAAACACAAAGAGTATATCATGCTGAACGATTCAGTGGTGGTCCCTTCCTCCTAGGACCACCACAAGCACAGTTATGGGCAAAAATACAATCCCAACCAAAGGCCCTGCAAAGCATTATGGGACGAGATTAGCAGTGGGCAGTGAATATTATAGTGTCCAATATCAAAATAATTCTACAAAGAGCTGCAGTTCAACTAGTCGTTACTAGATGTCCCTCACGAGTCAAATGCAAAAGCATTGAAATTATTATTACATCAAGCTGCAGTTCCACTAGTCGTTACTAGATGTCCCTCATGAGTCAAATGCAAAAGCATTGAAACCCTTTCATGAAGTTTTTGCATTTGACTCGTGAGGGACATCTAGTAACGACTAGTTGAACTGCAGCTCTTTGTAGAATTATTTTGATATGGGATACTATAATATTCACTGCCCACTGCTAATCTCGTCCCATAATGCTTTGCAGGGCCTTTGGTTGGGATTGTATTTTTGCCAATAACTGTGCTTGGGGTGGTCCTAAGAGGATGGGACCACCACCGAATCGTTCAACAAGATGTGCTTTTTGTTTTCAAGGCATCTGCTTGGTTCTCTCCCTAGGTTAGGGAGGATCCCAAAATCATCACGTCTCTCACTGCTTGTTAATTTATCATTTTCACTTTTGTGAAATGACTATATGCATTTTAGTATATAAAGACAGAGATACTTATTTTATCATAACTTGCACTGTGCAAGATGCACTGCGCAATTAGTGTAATTTGCGTAGTTGAGCATAGTTCAAAGTGTACTTCGCGTAGCTACGCATAGTGCTACTACACAAACTACGCCCAGGGTTACTTCAGAGCCTGAAGCACTTCTCTGAGGTGGCACAAATGGTCCTCCCAGCTGCAGCTGAAGAGCTCAATGATATATAGGTAAGCAACACTGAAGTCCTCCAACCCAGCCAGAAGCTGGTAAACCAAACTCTGGATGGTAGCAGGGACGTTATTCACTAGAAACTGAAAGTAGCCTTCTGAGGTAGGGAACACAGACCACTATTTGCCTCCCTCAGTTGGATGATTTACCTGTACTCTGACATCAGATCTAACGTGCTAAGAAACTTTACAGCCCTCTACTGATCATTGAGCTTAGCAGCTCGGGCATGGGGTGAGGGTCAGTCTTAATGACTGCATTGAACAGTTGGTAATCCACACAGAACCAGAGTTCTGGGGTGGTACCTGGAGGGGCTGCTTTGGGGACCAGCACCATTGGGCTGGACCAGGGACTACTGAGGACTCCATATTAATGCTGGCTCTCACTTTGTCAGATAGCCTGTAGATCATATTCTTCACATGCATACTGTCCCCAGTGTCAACACCAAGGGGTCCAACATGTAGTGAGCCATGGGGTAAGAGAGAACAAAGAGGCAAACTTCCCCAAAAATTGGTGGCAATCCCTCTGTTGCTCTATGGTCAAGGGCGGGGAGATGCTGACACCCTCCACTGACCCATCCTGCTCCTTAGAAGAATGAAGGCCGAGGTGAGGTTCCCTCTCATCCTCTACTCCATCACCTGTGACCAGGAGCATGGTAACCTCAGACCTCTCAAAGTGGTGTTTGAGGCAATTTACATGCAAAACCCGTAAACAGCTCCTGGGGGTCTTGAGATCCAACAGGTGGGTACTTTATCCTTGTGTTCTTTCATCTCATATGTCCCAGATCATCAGTCTGGTAGGGCCCAGGGCTCCACAGGCTCCATCACCCACACTTTCCAGCCAACGTGGCCTTCTGGTCATATCACTATTTTATAACCTCCTGACTGGCTTCTATATTCTCCTTTGCTTTCTTTCAGAAGTGCTTCCACTGGGTGAGGAGTGCCAGCATGTTACTGACAACATCCAGAAGGCTTCCTTTACCAGGCTGAGAGGTACTCTCACATGGTAGCCATACTGAAGTTCCAAGGGGGCTGATCCAACCCCGTTCTGTGGTATCCCCCTGTAAGCAAACAACAGTCATGGCAAGAGGATGCCCCATTTCCGCCTCAAGGGCACTGACAGGCCCTTTGATAATGCCTTTGAGGGTTTTGTTGAATCTCTCAAAAAGGCCATTGGTTTGGGGATGGTAGGGTGTTGAGAAATGTTGTTAGCCCACACTTGTTGCACATGGACTTCATGTACGCAGACATGAAGTTGGAACCCTGTTCAGATACTCCCTCCTTGGGGAACCCCAATCGCGAAAATATCCTCATCAGTACCCTGGTCACTGCGGGTGGCATAACTGTCCACAGTGGCAAGGTCCTATATATATATATATTTACTGAAAAAACCACAGGTTTCAGGGACGTTATAGTTAGTTGTACATTTCACTTGTACAAAACCAGAGAAATTCGGCCGTTATAGTTAGTTGAGCTAACTATAACTCGCGCCCCCGCAATGCACTGCTGATGACGTCACATATTACATCATTCATGACATGATCAGTGACATCACTGATGACATCTCAAATGACATCACAGATGACATCACTGATGACATCATCCAGTGACTGTGTTTCTGTAAAGTTTAAATATGTTTTATATATATAAATGCCAAGGTGTATTGAAGAATGAGTGGTTGTATGAGTGTCTGTATGAATGACTTTGCGGGTGCGTGACTGACTGTATAAGTGAGTGATTAAACGTGTCTTACTGAATGCATGGGTTACTGACTAAACTGTGTGAATCTCTGTATCAGTCTGTTAGTTGGTGTGTAAGCGGCTGCATGGGTTGGTGAGTAGCTACATGAGTGTCTATATGGGTTATTGATTGGTTGTCTGAGTATCTGTATGGGTGCCTGAGTGTCTGTGTGGGTGGGTGGGGAGTGTGTGACTCTGTGCATAGATGTGTGAGTGGATGATTCACTGGGTGTATGGGTTCAAGACTGCATGTGTGAAGGGCTATATGGGTGGGTGAGTGTGTGTATGGGTATGTTGGTGAGTGTATAGATGTCTCAGTGGTATATGTGTGAGTAACTACATATGTGAAAGGCAGTATATGTAAGTGTTGGAGTATATAAATGACTATATGTGAGGATGAGTGATTGTGAGAGTGGCTGTACGGATGAGTGTGTGCTTGTACCAGTGATTGTATAAGAGAGAAAGTATCTGTATGAATAAGTGAGGTGGTGTGTGTATAACTGTATAGGTGAATAAATGGGAGTGTGATTGATTCTTTGCATGACTGACTAGGTGTGTGAGCAACTCTATGGATGAGTGGCGGTGTATGAGTGTCTGTATAGGTGTATGAGTGCATATGATAGTGCTATATTGATGAGTGACTGCATGTATGAGTGACTGTATGGGTGAATGAGTGGATGTGTGTGTAGACCTAGGAATCAGTGAGTGGGTATGTAGTAACTGGTATTGGTGTGTCTATGGTTTCGAAAATGGTAGTCTGTATTTTACAGTGGGTGTATCAAAGGTTATATTAGGGTATGAGGAGGTGCATCAGATTATCACGTGGATGATGTCATCAGTGATGTCATTGGAGATGTCATCAGTGATGTCATCAGTGATGTCACTGACCATGTCATGAATGATGTAATATGTGACGTCATCAGCAGTGCATTGCTGGGGCGCGAGTTATAGTTAGCTCAACAAACTATAACAGCCAAATTTCTCTGGTTTTGTACGAGTGAAATGTCCAACTAACTATAACGTCCCTGAAACCTGTGGTTTTTTCAGTGAATTTCTAAGGTTTTTTAAATGCTAATTTCTAACTATAACGTCCCTGAAACCTATGTTTTTTTCAGTGAATTTCAAAGGTTTTTTAAATGATAATTTCTAACTATATCGTCCCTGAAACCTATGGTTTTTTCAGTGAATTTCAAAGGTTTTTTAAATGATAATTTCTAACGATTCCTACAGAGGTAGGACATGTGCAGAAAGAAGAAGAAAAGTGCAGAAAGAAGCAAGAGAAATACAGAAAGAGGCAACAGAAGTCCTGAAAGACGAAGAAAGGTACAGAAAGAAGCAAGAGATATGCAGAAAGAACCAACAGAGGTGCAGAAAGAGGCTTGTTGCAAAGTCATCCTGTGCCCCCAACTTTTTGCTGACTGGTACTGGTGGTAACTGACTCTGACTAACCAGGCCCGGAGCCAGTGCTATGCTGAAAGACACTTAGAATACAGTGAAAACACCTACATACACTAGGTTACACTATGGGTTGGGGTACCCCTGTGATTGGCATGACCTCCCTGTAAGGCCCTAGTACATAATAGGGCAGGGGGATTAAAACTACCTCTAACTCAGAGGTGCAGAAATAGGCAAGAGAAGTGCAGAAAGAAGCAACATAGGTGCCGAAAGAGGCAAGAGAGGTGCAGAAAGAGGCAAGTGAGGTGCAGAAGGAAGCAAGAGAACTGCAGAAAGAGGCAAGAGAGTTGCAGAAACAGGCAAAATGGGTGCAGAAAGAGGGAACAGGTGTGCAGACAGAGGCAAGAGAGGTGCAGAAAGAGGGAAGAGGAGTACAGAAAGAGGCAAGAGGGATACAGGAATTTGCAAAAGAGGTGCATAAAGAAGCAAGAGCAGTGCAGAAAGAACCAACAGAGGTGCAAAAAGAGGCAAGAGGGGTGCAGATAGAGGTAGGAGAGGTGCACAAAGAGGCAAGAAAGGTACAGAAAGAGGCAGGAGGGGTGCAGAAAGAAGGAAGAGAAGTGCAGAAAGAGGCAAGAGAATTGCTAAAAGAAGCAACAGAGGTGTAGAAAGAAGCAAGAGCAGTGCAGAAAGAACCAACAGAGGTGCTGAAAGAGGCACAAAGGGTGCAGAAAGAGGCAAGAGAAGTGCAGAAAGAAGCAACAGAGGTACAAAAAGAGGCAAGAGTGGTGTAGAAAGAGGGAAGAGGGGTGCAGAAAGAGGCAGGAGGGGTGCAGAAAGAGGCAACAGAGGTGCCGAAAGAGGCAAGATAGGTGCAGAAAGAAGCAAGTGAAGTGCAGAAAGAGGCAACAGAGGTGCAGAAAGACGCAAGAGAGGTGCAGAAACAAGCAAGAGAAGTGCAGAAAGAGGCAAGAGAATTACTGAAAGAAGCAACAGAGGTATAGAAAGAACCAACAGAGGTGCAAAAAGAGGCAAGAGGTGTGCATGAAAAAGTAGGAGGGGTGCACAAAGAGGCAAGAGAGGTACAGAAAGAGGCAGGAGGGGTGCAGAAAGAAGGAGGAGAAGTGCAGAAAGAAGAAACAGAGGTGCTGAAAGAGGCGCGAAGAGTGCAGAAAGAGCAAGAGAAGTGCAGAAAGAGGCAACAGAGGTACAGAAAGAGGCAAGAGAGGTGCAGAAACAGGCAGGAAAGGTGCAGAAAGAGGGAACATGGGTGCAGATAAAGGCAAGAGAGGTGCAGAAAGAGAAAAGAGGGTGCAGAAAGAGGCAAGAGATCTGCAGAAAAAAGCAACAAAGGTGCTGAAAGAGGCAAGTGAGGTGCAGAAAGGGCAAGATATCTGCAGAAAAAAGAAACAGAGGTGCTGAAAGAGGCAAGTGATGTGTGGAAAGAAGCAAGAGAGGTGCAGAAAGAGGAAATAGAAGTGCAGAAAGAAGCAACAGAGGTGCAGAAAGAGGAAAAATGGGTGCAGAAAGAGGCAAGAAAAGAGCAGAAAGAGGCAACAGAGGTAGAGAAAGAGGCAAGAGAGGTGCAGAAACAGACAGGAAAGGTACAGAAAGAAGGAACAGGGGTGCAGAAAGAGGCAAGAGAGGTGCAGAAAGAGAAAAGAGGGGTGCAGAAAGAGGCAAGAGTTCTGCAGAAAAAAGCAACAGAGGTGCTGAAAGAGGCAAGTGAGGTGCAGAAATAAGCAAGAGAGGTGCAGAAAAAGGAAGAGAAGTACAGAAACAAGTAACAGAGGTGCTGAAAGAGGCACGTGAGGTGCAGAAAGAAGCAAGAGAGATGCAGAAAGAAGGAAGAGAAGTACAGAAACAAGTAACAGAGGTGCTGAAAGAGGCGCGAAGGGTACAGAATGAGCAAGAGAAGTGCAAAAAGAGGCATCAGAGGTACAGAAAGAGGCAAGAGAGGTGCAGAAAGAAGGAACAGGGGTGCAGAAAGAGGCAATAGAGGTGTAGAAAGAGAAAAGAGGGGTGCAGAAAGAGGCAAGAGATCTGCAGAAAAAAGCAACAGAGGTGCTGAAACAGGCAAGTGTGGTACACAAAGAGGCAAGAGATCTGCAGAACAAAGCAACAAAGGTACTGAAAGAGGCAAGTCACCTGCAGAAAGAAGCTAGAGAGGTGCAGAAAGAGGCAATAGAAGTGCAGAAAGAAGCATCAGAGGTACAGAAAGATGCAAGAGGGGTGCAGAAAGAGGAGAGAGAAATGCAGAAAGAAGCAAAAGAGGTGCTCAAAGAGGCAAGAGGGATGCAGAAAGAGGCAAGAGCGGTGCAGAAAGAACCAAGAGAAGTGCAGAAAGAAGCAACAGAGGTACAGAAGGAGGCACAAGATGTGCAGAAAGAAAGAAGAGAAGTGCAGAAAGAAGCAACAGAGGTGCTGAAAGAGGAACGAAGGGTGCAGAAAGAGGTAAGAGAAGTGCAGAAAGAAGAAACAGAGGTACAAAAAGAGGCAAGAGTGGTGCAGAAAGAGGGAAGAGAGGTTTAGAAAGAGGCTAGAGAGTTGCACAAAGAGGGAAGACGGGTACAGAAAGAGGCAAGAGGGGTGCAGAAACAGGCAAGAGAAGTGCAGAAAGAGGCAAGAGAATTGCTGAAAGAAGCAACAGAGGTCTAGAAAGAAGCAACAGAGGTACAGAAGGAGGCACGAGGAGTGCAAAAAGAGGGAAGAGGGGTGAGGAGTTTGGTGGCGCACTGGTTGTCATCTTTGAATAACGACTGAGCACTACTTTGAAGAGAATAAAAGCTACAGCCAACTTTTTATTCCACTGTCACAGACAGTTGTGTGTCTTCCGTCAGGTGTTGGAATGGCACAGTGAGTGCTGTAACTACCAATAAATGGTGTGAAGTGAATGCTACATTCATGTATTTAGCAGTGGCTGATATTGAAAGGCAGATCTATATAGGGAAGTATAGATAACCTGGAAACAGGGATTGAGAGTAAAACGTACTAAGGGTGACATTACATGTTGTTCTATTTATTTATGAATCTATTTATATATCTATCTATCTATTTATTTATTGTGCATTTTAAACGTGTTCATGCAGTTGGACTAGTCACTTGGCGTTTGAAGTAAAATTCAAAACTGTACATTAGCGTGAATGGAGCCTTTTGCTGCACCATGCAGTCATTGTTCGGTTAAGATGGCAGAGCGCTGGAAACAGTCCACCCTCCTCCTCAGTGATCGCACAGACAGCTGCCTTCCATTGAAGCTGCACCTTTAAAAAGTTACCCAGGATCTTGGACGCATCCTCGAGACTTAAAAAGGCGCAGAGCTGCGTTCATCTGCATACGTCTTCCCCCATCTGTTTGTGCCCCAGTGTGCTCTAATTTGTATAATGAATCAGACAGGCCCAAACATTTCTCTGAAAGTGTTGTGCCTCGGTTCTGAGGCGCTGACACGATCTACCGCTATGATTCTCACACCCGGGTTTGTGTCCAGGGCCATCAGCCTACCCAGTGCACACACCACAGGCGCACAGACCCACACCGGCTCCCTGCACGCCCGCCTCTGCCCACACATTAACCATGCCAGCTCCGGAGCAGGCGTGCAGCGTGAAGAGCGCATTAACAGCTCTCATGGCAACCCCCTTTCTCAACACATGATCCATATCCCCCCAGAAAATAGGTCAAACCCAATTTCCCTCCGATTTTCACACAGCCTGCCTGTGTCGTCGTCCCTTTAAGGGTTCAAGGATGACAAATAGGTAGATGCCTTTTACACGGTGCGGGTTGCGCAATTCTCCCTCAGAGCAGGTGCACTGGTCCCTATGTTGCGATGGTTAGTGACTGGCACAACTCTACTGTCAGTACCCTGGACAGCGCACAGGGTTGCAGGTAAATTCCGGTTGTCACCTCCATTGCTCCTTGCACGAGGGTGTTTGGTGAGATGCCATTTTTATAGCTCCTTGCACGAGGGAGTTTGGTGAGGTGCCATTTTCATAGCTCCTTGCACGAGGGTGTTTGGTGAGGCACCATTTTCATAGCTCCTTGCACGAGGGAGTTTGGTGAGGTGCCATTTTCATAGCTCCTTGCACAAGGGTGTTTGGTGAGGTGCCATTTTTATAGCTCCTTGCTCAAGGGAGTTTGGTTAGGTGCCATTTTTGTAGCTCCTTGCACGAGGGTGCTTGGTGAGGTGCCATTTTCATAGCCATTGTTGATGAAACACAATGAATATGACCTGATTGATAGTTTGTTTGCAGTTACTTGCACGTGCGTGAGGTGACATTTTACAGCTATTGTCGATGAAACACGGTGAATGCGAACTGGTTGAAAGTTTGTTTGTATTTCCTTGCACGAGAGCGTGTGAGGTGAGGTGACACTTTCACAGCAATTGTCTATGGAATACGGTGAAGGGGAACTGAATTGCAGATATTTTGTAGTTCCTTGCACAAGAGTGTGTTACATGATGCGACACTTTCACAGCCATTTCCCATTAAATACGGTGAAGACGAAAACTAATTGCAGGCGTGTTTGTAATTCGCTGCACGAGGATGTGTGAAGTGAGGTGACACGTTCACAGCCATTTTACATTTGAACAGGGTGAACCCAAACCGATCGAAGGTTTGCTTGCAACTCCTTGGCCGGAAATGTGTGAGGTGAGGTGAGGTGAAACATTCACAACCATTGCCATGGAATACGGAGAATACGACCTGATTGCAGGTGTGTTTGTAGCTCCTTGCACGAGGGTGTGTGAGGTAGCACCTTCACAGCTGAAGAGAAGAAAGTACTTTTTTCCTGTGTTTGATGCTCGAGGTGCGAATGCGTAAGGTGAGGTAACAATCACCCCTATTGTTCACCATGGTGGTATTTACAGGTGTGTGGCGGAGGCTTCCTGTATGTGGCTGTGTGGGAGTGAGGTGTCACTTTCACCTCCATGGTCCTTGGAGGACATACAATTAAGACATCGTGCATCCAGCTGGGTGTTTGTGGCTCCTGGTGTGCTTGCGTTGAGATGACACTTTTTCACCTGCGTTGCTCACAGAATACAAAACGTGACGCTTCCAAATGTGTGTTTGTGGCTCGTTCCTTCTGGGTGTGTGAAGTGAGGTGGCACTCAGCTCCGTTGTTCATCGTGCCCGGTGAATACATATTAGTGCGTTCAAGGTGTGTGGTACTTTGCTCACCTGTATTCGTCAAGGAGCACATTGAGGATGGTCGCTTGGGGGGTGAGGTGTGTGATTTTGTTGGCGGAGTAGAATAGATGCCGATCCGCAGGTATAAGGTGTGATAAACACGTTATTGAATAGTAAGAGCATACAGTCCTCCCGCAGGACGCAGTGAGCGGACAGGGCCATGTTACAATGCTCCCTCACATCGCTACATAGGTAAGACTCAGTGCAGCCAGTGAGCCACTTGTGGCTGGGTTTGAACATTGGCTGGGGGAGGGACAGACACTGGATGTGGTGGAGTAGGCAGAGAGCCTCCCATGCAGATACAGCGAGGTACAGGGTCTTAGCGTAGACGCGGATACTGAAAGGGCGCGTGGTGGTGTGGAAGTGCGGTTGGATTAGTGAAGTCGATCAGTAGCCCCGGGAGACAGAGTGGAAAGGGGTCATGTGTGAAACGAGGGAGGCTGGCGGGGTTTGAGGGGTGGAGGCGGGATGCCTGGAAAGGTCAGAAGGAGCTGGCGGAGCGCTTGTGGTTTTCATCAGGGTCTTCAGAGTGCACGGTGAGATGAGGAGCTCACTACAAGGAGGCGTGGATATCTCGTGCAGAGGGAGGGGGCGGAGGATGGGGGCAAAGCGGCGCCAGGTGCCAGGTGGAACAGCACCTGCAAAGAGTGCGAAGCAACTTGCGCAGCGCACTACTAGAGCAGGGAGGCAAACCGACGTAGACATCTCTAAGTGCACTGAAAACGGCAAGGGAAATTCTCCACAATGCATTTTGGGTTAACAGTGTGAGCTGCTTGCTGATCAGGGGAAGAACAGCACTGCGGAGCTCTCCGCATTAAATATTCATAATCTCCTGCGCCTCTCAGCTTCTGATGGTGAGCACCGACCGCGCGTTACTCATTACCCTCAAATCCCCACACAAAGTTACAGCCTTCCTGCAGGTGCGCGCTGCTTCAACGCAGTCCCCGGGACTGCGGGGGGCCCCTGCGGGCCCCTGCTACAGAATTGAGGTTTGCCCCCGGGACCTGGCCCACCCGGGGGCTTTAAAAAACCAAGTGCGAGAGCCCGCGCTTCATTTCTTTTCATTTTCGACGGGGTTTACGCACCCAGCGCGACCCGGCCGAAAATGTTTTAAAAAATGGGTTTTTGGGCCTGGGGGGTCAGGGTGTTCCTACCCTGCCCCCTTTTTTTGTTTTTTAATGTTTCTGACACCTTTTTCCCACTCCCTGGGTCCGAGGCACAAGATGGCTGCCAACACTTCCTGGTTTGAAGTGTTGGCAGCCAATCAGAGGCAAGCTCGTGCACGGGAGGGCTCAGCCAATCAGATCTCACAATTCTCAAATATCGATATATGTAAATCTTTAAATATCTCAAAAACTACTGAATGGATTTACACTATTTAAAGAAAAGAGTGCTTTCGGGACCAAGACCTGCCTTTTTGCCAAATTTGGTGTAATTCCGTTCAGCAGTTCAGGCTGTAGCTTTGTCTAAAGTTCCTATGGAAATTAACATCGAGAAAACACGTTTTGGGCCCCCCTTTTTTCTCGGCCTCCGATTGACGAATCACCCCAAAACTTTCAAAAACACAATCCTCAGCACACGTCTTTTAAGTAATATGCAATTATCCAATTTGTTTTAGTCAAGCATAAATGATACAGAGAAATTTTCGAGCTTGGTTTCTTTTCTTTATTCTCTTTGTTCTTGCATCAGCCAACACGTGTTTCGTCGCACAAAGGAATTTTGTCCCGCGACTTTCTCAAGGCTAACAAGAGTCCAAAATGTTCCTTTATCAGTGGTGATAATTCCATCGAGCACTCGAGAACATGGCGCTGATGTGGGGACCTACACGTCCTTCTTACGTGCTCTAGGTTTGGCTCATGACAAAGATCCACGGTTAAATGCGACGTGGACATCGGAACATAGATTTTAATTTTCCAGTGGGATGGAATTATCACCACTGATAAAGGAACATTTTGGACTCTTGTAAGCCTTGAGAAAGTCGCGGGACAAAATTCCTATGTGCGACGAAACACGTGTTGGCTGATGCAAGAACAAAGAGAATAAAGAAAAGAAACCAAGCTCGAAAATTTCTCTGTATCATTTATGCTTGACTAAAACAAATTGGATAATTGCATATTACTTAAAAGACGTGTGCTGAGGATTGTGTTTATGGTTACGTTGGTTTCGACCACGTGTTTGGGGAGACTGGTGGTTCTTCTCACCTTTCAGCACCGTCCATATACATTTCTCAGAAATCTAAATAGAGTGTAAGTGCTACTCATTCTTGGAGCGCCATTTTACCTATAACCATACCACTGCACCGTCGTGAATTAACCCCAAAACTTTCAAGACAGGAGCTGACCGGAGCGCCCCATTAGTTTTGAAAATTTCACGAAAATTCGTCAAACGGCGCAAAAGATATTGGCAAATCAAAAAACGCTTTTCCTTTGGAAACTAGGTCCTAACTATAACTACCTACTGGCGACCGCCAGTAGGTAATATAGGTATATATATATATATATATATATATATATATTCACTGAAAAAACCACAGATTTCAAGGACGTTATAGTTAGGCTGACATTTAACTCGTACAGAACCAGAGAAATTCAGCCGTTATAGTTAGCTGAGCTACTATAACTTGCGCCCCCGCAATGCACTGCTGATGACATCACATATGTGATGAATGTATGGGTGAGTGACTAATTTGTGTGAATGTGTGTATCAGTTTGTCAGTTGGTATGTAAGTGGCTGCATGGGTTGGTGAGTAGATACATGAGTGTCTACATATGGGTTATTGATTAGTTATCTGAGTACCTGTATGGGTGCCTGAGTGTCGGTGTGGGTGGGTGAGGGGGTGTGTGACTCCCTGCATGGATGTATGAGTGGGTGAATCCCTGGGTGTATGGGTTCATGAGGGCATCTGTGAGGGACTGTATGGGTGAGTGAGTGTGCATATGGCTGTGTCAGTGAGTGAATGGATGTCTCAGTGGTATATGGGGAGTAGCTGCATATGTGAAAGGCAGTATATGTGAGTGTTGGAGTATATAATTGACTATATGTGTGAGTGAGTGATTGTGAGAGTGGCTGTATGGGTGAATGCATGCTTGTGTCAGCGACTGTATGGAGAGTAAGTATTTGTTAGTATCTGTATGAGGTGTGAGTGTGTGTGTGTTTCTGTATGAGTGAGTATGTGGCTGTGTGATTGAGTGTGTGGGTGAGTGAGTAGGTGTGTGAGTAGCTCTATGGGTGACTGACAGTATATGAGTGGCTGTATGGGTGTATGAGTGGATATCTCAGCGGCTGTCTTGGTGAGTGACTGGCTGTATGAGTACCTGTATTGGTGAGTGAGTGGATGTGTATGTAGACCTATGAATCAGTGAGTGGATATGTATGTACTGGTATTGGTGTGTCAATGGTTTCAAGAATGATAGTCTGACATTTGGAGTGGGTGTATGATAGGTTATATTGGGGTTTGAGTAGGTGCATCAGAGATTATGTGGATGAAGTCATCAGTGATATCATTTGAGATGTCATCAGTGATGTCACTGACCATGTCATGAGTGATGTAATATGTGACATCATCAGCAGTGCATTGCAGGGGTCCGAGTTATAGTTAGCTCAGCTAACTATAAAGGCTGAATTTCTCTGGTTTTGTACGAGTGAAATGTCAGGCTAACTATAACGTCCCTGAAACCTGTTTTTTTCAATGAATTTCTAAGGTTTTTAAAATAGCAAATTCCTAACTATAACATCCCTGAAACCTCTGTTTTTTCCAGTGAATTTCTAAGGTTTTTTAAATGCTAATTTCTAACTATAATGTCCCTGATATCTGGTTCTTTTCAGTGAATTTCTGAGGTTTTTTTAAATGCTAATTTCTAATGATGCCTACATAGGTAAGATATGTGCACAAAGAGGAAGAAAGGCACAGAAAGAAGCAAGAGAAGTGCAGAAAGAGGCAAGAGAGGTGCAGAAAGAGGAAGAAAGGTACAGAAAGAAGCAAGAGAAATGCAGAAAGAAGCAACAGAGGTGCAGAAAGAGGCCAACTCTGACTGTACCTTTCCACAGACTCATACAAATTAGCCTAATCACTAATCCTTCTCCCAAGATGTCTTAAACCTCACTTTTCTCTTGAAGATTGACTATTCATCGACTGCTCAGAATGTTAGGCCTACCAAATGTAAAACAGCAATCCTAAGCATATCACTGTTGCAAGTCTAACTAAGTTTGAGAAGGTATGCATGCGTGTGTCTGGGCTTTTACCTAGTGACATGTTACAAAAAATAAACATACAAATACCTGTGTTTCAAACAGCATACTCTGTAAATCTGTGTAGCCCCCCTTCCCTTAGTGCTTTTGGGCCCCGGGGACCCCATCCTTTGGGGCCTGACCCATACATTTTTTTATTTTAATTTCAAATGGGAGGTGGGTATGTGTGCCCCCCCTCCCGAGGCCGATATATGCCCCGGGGACCCCATCCCCCGGGGCTGGGCCTTTCTACATTTTTTTATTTTAAAGGGAGGGGGGTGCAGCCCCCCTCCCAGGCCAATTTCGGCCCTGGGGACCCCATTCCCTGAGTCCCAGCCAATTCTTTAAAAAAAAATGTTAAGAGAGGGGGGGCTAAGTGGCCCCCCTCCCCAGGCCATTTTTTGCACCGGGGACCCCATCCCCCAGGGCTTGGCCATTATTTATATTTATTTTAAGGAAGGGGGGCTGCGTGGTCCCCCTCCCCAGGCCGATTTCGGCCCCGGGGACCCCATCTCCCGGGCCTTGGAATCTTGGTTGGGGAACGTTGGGGGAGCCCCAATGCCCCCGCAGTCCCTGCTGACTCCCATCCTCCTGCGGGAGCCGGCATTGCTTTTGGGCAAAGGGAGCTGGTGACATGCAGCTCCCTTTGCCCAAAATTCTGCTTCGCTTCATGGAAGCGAGAGCAGTTTTTCAGCAGGATTTGCAGAATCTACGCCAATCCCATCGAATTTTTTTTATTTAAAAAAAAAAATGCTTTTTTTGGCCCTCGGGGTCCCTGTAGGACTCCCTGAGCAGGCCTAGGGGGTCAGGGTGTTTCTACCCTGCCCCCTTTTCTTTTTTTTATAATTTGTTTACTGTTTTTCTCATGACTGGGTTCACCCGAGTCACAAGATGGCTGCCAACACTTCTTGGTTTGAAGTGTTGGCAGCCAAGCAGAGTCAAGCTCGTGATCGGGAGGGTTCGCAGATCCACCGCGGTCACCAGATACTAATATTTCTAAAAATATGAATTTCTCAGGAACCACTGACACCATTTAAAGCAAAGAGTGCACTCTGGACCAAGAGCAACCTTTTTGCCAAATTTGGTGTAATTCCGTTCAGCAGTTTGGGCTGTAGCTATGACAAAAGTTTCCTATGGAAATGAACATGGAGAAAACACATTTTGGGACCCCCCTTTTTTCTCAGCCCCCGCTTGACGAATCACCCCGAAACTTTCAAGACAGGAGCTGACCTGAGCGGGCTATTAGTTTTGAACATTTCACGGAGATTCGTCAAACGGCGCCAAAGACATTGACAAATCAAAAAACGCTTTTCCTATGGAAACTAGGTCCTAACTATAAATTTCAGCAGATTCCCTGTGAGTGTGTTCCCATTATTCGCACTCAGTGCGAGAAGGAGGAAATATATAGGTATCAGGCATAAAGTGACGCATAGATTATGCAAAAAAAGAAACAGAGAACTATGGGTAGTTCTCAAGTTTAGAAGCAAAGCAGCTCCAGGATAGAGCACTGTCATCACGAGCGACACTCTAAATTTGCTCACCTCAAATGTCTGCTTTTCTATCAAAGTCTTTAAGGTAGGATTAGCACAGTGCCATCCACACCGAGATAGAAAGGGACTTAGTCTTTTGCCATTTCGACAGCAAAGTCTTTGAGCATAGGATTAGCACAGTGCTATCCATGCCAAGCTATAAAATGGCCAAAGCCTTTTAGCACTCCAGGCACAGTATTACAGCTTTGGATTGGTAAAACACCATCCAAGCCAACCTGAAATGAATACGTTTGTGGTTCCCCGCAGTTTCCAGAACTTTCCACCACAGAAACATGACGAAAATGTGTATTTACAAAATGTGAGGTTTGCAAGGGATTCTGGGTAACATAACCTGGAGAGAGCCACAGTAGTCACCCCTTCCTGGATTCCCCTGGGTGTCTAGTTTTCAAAAATGTACAGGTTTGCTAGGTTTCTGTAGGTGCAAGCTGAGCTAGGGTCCAAAAACCACAGCTAGGCACATTGCAAAAAAGGGGTCAGTTTTCACTGGAAAAATGTGATGTGCCCCGTGCGTTTTGGGCTATTTCCTGTCACGGGCACTAGGCCTACCCACACAAGTGAGGTACCATTTTTATCAGGAGACGTAGTGGAATGCAGGGTGGAATGCAGGGTGGGTGGAAGTTTGTGGATCTCCCCAGTTTCCAGAACTTTTCATCACGAAAATGTGATCAAAATGTGTTCTTTTTGGACAAAGTTTGAGGTTTGCAAGGGATTCTGGGTAACAGAATCTGGTGAGAGCCACAGTAGTCACAGTAGTCACCCCATCCTGGATTCCTCTGGGTATCTAGTTTTTAAACATGTACAGGTTTGCTAGGATTCCCTATGTGCCAGCTGAGCTAGGGTCCAAAAACCACAACTAGGCACATTGCAAAAAAAGGGTCTGTTTTCACTAGAAAAATGTGATGTGCCCACGTTGCGTTCTGGGCCATTTCCTGTCGAAGGCACTAGGCCTATACACACAAGTCAGGTACCATTTTTATTGAGAGACTCGGAGGAATGCTGGGTGAGTGGAAGTTTGTGGCTCCCCGCAGTTTCCAGAGCTTTCCATCACTCAAATATGAAGAAAATATGTTTTTTGGACAAAGTTTAAGGTTTGTAAGGGATTCTGAGTAACAGTCCCTGGTGAGAGCCACAGAAGTCACCTCATCCTGGATTTTCCTGGGTGTCTAGTTTTCAAAAATATACAGGTTTGCTAGGTTTCCTTAGGTGGCAGTTGAGCTAGAATCTAAAATCCGCAGCCAGGCACATTGCAAAAAAGGGTCAGTTTTTACTAGGAAACAGTGATGCGCCTAAGGTGCGTTTTGGGCCTACTCACACAAGTGAGGTACCATTTTTATTGAGAGACTTAGCGGAGCATAGAATAGTAGAACAAGTGTTAATGCCAATTGACTTTCTATGCATGTTTGCCTTCCATATGTAAGACAGTGTGTAAAAAAGAAGTCATTTTCAAAAATGTCCTCTAATTCACATGCTAGTATAGGTACCCACATATTTGGAGTTGTGCAAATAACCACTGCTTCTAAACTCCATATGTTGTTTCCATTCAGAAATACATAGTTTTCCTTGATACCTATTTTTTACTCTTTATATTTTACCAAGTGAATTGCTGTATACCTGGTACACAATGAAAAACCATAGCAAGGTGCAGCTCAGTTATTGGCTCTAGGCACTTTGGGTTCTTGGTGAACCTACAAGTCCTATATACCCCTGCAACCATCAGGGTCCAGTGGACATAACGGGATATTGCTTTTAAAGATCTGCCATACTTAGAACAACTTACAGGTGAAAATGCAGGCAAAAATGGCAGTTTTTTCAACTTGTTTTCAATATGTTTTTATTTCAACTGTTACTTTCTATAGGAAAACCTTGAAGGATCTACACAAATGACCCCTTGCTGAATTCAGAATTTTGGCTACTTGTCAAAAATGTATAGTTTTCTGGGATCCATTATTGGTTTCACATCAATTTTTACCACTAACTGAAAGGACATTGAAAGCACAAAAAATTGGAAAAATAGGCTATGTCCCACTAAAATGCCAAAACTCTGTGGAAAATTTTACTTTTCTGACAAAAGTCTGCCTGTTCCTGAAAGCTGGGAAGATGGTGATTTTAGCATCACAAACGCTTTTTTGATACCATTTGCAGGGAAAACACCAGATGTTTTCTTCTTAAGCACCTTTTTCCAATTTTTTCCCAAAAAAACAAAATGTAGTTGTATTTTGGCTAATTCCTCGGTCCCCTCCAGGGAATCCACAAATCCTGGGTACCTTTAGAATCCCCAGGATGTTGGAAAAAAGGACACAAATTTGGCATGGATAGCTTATGTGGAAAAAAGTTATGGAGCCCTAAGCGCAAACTACCCCAAATAGCCAAAAAAGGGCTCAGCACTCTGGGGGAAAAGGCCCAGCAGTTAAGGGGTTAAGTATACATTTGCCAAAGCATACATCAACATAATTTTTACTGGTATTGACATTACTGTGCATGCATAGTTTATGGCGTACATTGACATTGCATTTATTGATATTGATGTTGATATTCATGCATATATCAGAGCATACATTAACATCACATTCACCGATATTAACATTATCCCTCTAGTTGAATTTTCACCGTCATCATTTTTCTCATATGTCATGACATTCACATTATTCAAGGCGGTATGTGTTTCTGTAGTGTCTGCTATCATGTCTCTAGCTATTTGCATAGTACCTAATTTGAGTACTTTGTTTTTACAGCAGGAACCCCCCCATTTGTCGGAAACCAAACAACAGTAGCACAAAAATGATAACTTTAAGCAATGATTTGAACAGTTTGGACACCCATGGGGGAGGCAGGAAAAAATACTATGAAACCAATCCTGCTCAGGGGCCCCTCCGTCCTTCTTCTTGTCAGCTTGTAGACGATGCAGTGTTTGGATGGCAAGAGGGAGAGTTCTGTTTTTGAGATCATTTCCAGGAATAAACATACAACAGGAAGCACCAATCTTGGCTCACACCCCACCCTCCATTGCGGTCATCAAGTCCAATATATACCAATGTTGCATCACAGTGAGGTGGATGGCTCTTAGTTCTTTCTTGTTAGCGTTTACGCTGAGCTCATTGTCATTTAACATCTTCAGTATTTCCCACCTGGTTATCTGTAACCAGCAGGCTTTCACCTTTGTTTGCAAGGTGAGCATGGGTAAGGACCCTCCTGCATTTACTTGAGTCTCAGTAAACAGTCTAAATTCATCCGGAATGTCATTGTACTGAGCCTAGCCAAAGTAACCAGCAATTCTTCTTCTTCGAGTCTGAAGCAACAGCGTTGTTTTCTTCTGTAGTAGATGTTGAGACAACTCAGACAGATCTTCTCCAGGGAAGACCAGGTTTGGGATGTGTATGATCACGAGGGTGCAGAATCCCCGCCAAATCCGGGGATGAGCTGGGTGTAGGCAAGCTTGCCACACTGCCCGTACATACCCATCAACATGGAAGTGCCCCATTGCAGGTCCAATATATACAATATTGCTACACAGTTCTCATTTGAACCAAGCGGTATGGTTCCTTTGTCTCTGAAACACAAATAATACATTTTCTGTACAATTAGGGGTCCCTTCCAACCATGTTTACCTATTAATCTTGGTATCCCAGATCTCCTGGCATGGGGAGTCTGTGCTGGCGTATGACCCCCTTCCATGGGACTAATTTCCCTAGTGTTGTCAAGGTGAATGGCCCTGCACTGGAATTCCATATTGGGGGTCCATTTATTTTTTAAAAAGGCAGCCCCACATATGTTAAGGGCCATCCTGGGACCACAGATGGAGGAGGGAGTGGACATGTTTGTGCACTGGTGCGGTGGTCCTGCTACCTCCAAGCACCTCTTTTCTACAAAGTCTCGGGCCAGGCAGTGTCCTCCCCTATAGTGCCCCTTCTGTGCATCCTGTCTAGCTCGGTTTGAATGTCACCAGGTTTGGTAAAAAGGTACAGTGCTGGGCAGGGGGTGGTCTTATCATGGGTGATGTTTACTACTGCTCTATGGGGTTCCACTCTATTAGGTTGTGTCTTGGCCCTAATCCTCCATGGGTACAGGTGGACAAGACTACTGAGGGCTATCTCTTGGGATAAGTAAAGCCCATGGCGGTCATGTGCCGATATCATGTGTTGCTTAGGAGTGTGCTGTGTAGTGCATGAGGAATGCTATCGTTTGGTTCAGCATAAGTGTAAGTGAAGTGTGAGAGGTCCCTAAGCAAGTATTGCAAGAATGTCAAGGTCGGTTCCATGAAACTAGGCAGATTTCTGGCTCCGAAGAGGTGCAAGAGCACCCATGCTAAACAGATGGTGTACAAGAATACATAAATACGTAACTTGGGAAACATTCATAGGTCTTGGGATGTTCTTCAGGGTAGATGTCTGTTGTCTGTGTGCCCAGGTGTGTCTTGTCTTTAGTGCAGTGCAAAAAAGAGTCTTTTATCAAAAAAGTTCCATTAAGTCAACTTGCAGTCTGTGTTCTTGAGCGGTTGACCTTGTTGAAGTATTTTTGGGAGCTTCGGTTGAAGGGACAGAGGGCTGCTGTAAAGATGGTACACGTATGGTTTGATTGCAGACCTCTTGGATAAGAGCTGTTGGTTGGTGGTTAGTTTGAAAAAACACATCATTATAGGTTAGTTTAAAAAAAAACACATCATTAGACAGTTTTTGGAAAATTCCTGTGCCTTCTTTTATGGGTACACTCTATAGCTTCACTGTGCATGAAACTTTCTAGTGGGGTACTGGAAGGAATTTGTGGCACTTTTAAGGGAATGGTGAGTTTAAGTTGTTTTAGAGTTATTGTGTAAGTACTTTGTTTCCCCCTCTCCTCTCTATGGCATGGAGAGTACTATTCTCTGCAGGCTGCTTCCGATAAATGTATGTGTGTGTGTGTCATTTTATCGAAGCGGGGTGTCCTTTTCAGCTGCACGTGCTGCGTGCAATGTGAGGGGAAGTGGAGGCTTAAATACTTTTTAGGGGTTCTGTGAGTGATGGTGATGTTTCAGTTGTTACTGTTGCATGGATTCTGCTCAGGAACAGAACTATGCTTGGAAGCATAGAACCTTGGCATGTAGGGACTGAGTCACCATACCACAGTGGTCTATATAAGCCCGAGTCCAACTAGATATATTGCCTCACTTGCCCGCCTGACCTTATCAGAGAGACAAGTGAATTTGCACCCCAGGGCACTCTCAACCCTCACAAAAGCATATCAAAATACTGTTAGCATGGTCAATAAATCGTATACCATGTAAAGCCCTGTCATGTTATAATAGACTTGCCTAAACCCCCTCCCCTTCTACTGAAGTTAAATGATCATATATTAAAGATCTCTGGGATTGGTGGCGGACACCGTACCTTAGCATACACAGATAGACGCTCTATATCTCCATTGATGCAGTGCTCTTGTCTGTGAATTCTTGCTCCATGTGTGTTTTGTGGACCTCTGTACTCATCTATATGACAAGACAAGGGTGCTCATGAACAACAGCTACATTTTCGTGTTATGTCTAGGTGCTAGTGCCTGACCAGAGAAAATAACAAGGAGCAGTGTTATTTGACTTTGTCTGTAGTGTGCAGACTAAATCCCAGGAAAAGAACAGAACACAAAAACATATGCAAATTGTGTGTGGAAATACAATGTGGCACAAAGGCAAGCGTGTTGATATAGTAATATGTGCAAAAGAAAATCTGGCCTACAGCATGCACAATTAGGCTAACCTAGTGAAAACTACAATGGGCCATGCAGGAAACACACAACTCTACGTGCATGTCCCTCTGGTCTCTGCATGTGGCATGTAATGAAGTCCTCCCTAATGTAGTTCGGAGATTGGGTTACGCCCTCTTTCTGGAAGGTTGGGGTTTTGGGCTTCTTTATGAGGGTTCCGTTGAGTGTTTACCTATGATTTTGGGCAATGCTGCTTCTAACGTAGCATACTGGAGGTAGTCAGGAGTTGTTCATGAACCCTGTATGGCTCTGCAGGGGAGTGACTGGCATTGTGCTTGTTTGCTGTGTTTTCGATCAGAATTGGGTGTGCAGTTGGGATTTGTCGTGATCGGCCCGATGCAAGTAATGATAATGGATTCAATGGATTCTCCAATCAGACTGGGTGTCATGTAGTTACTCGCCTCAGAGTTTTGATGACATTCTTGTCCTTGGTGTATGGTAGGCCTGGATGGAGTTCACAGAGTTCTGTTATGCAGAACTCAGCGAAGTGACCCAAAAACTCTGCTTCGCGAAGTGGAGTTCTGCAAGCGGCAGAGTGTGTTACGTCACTCCGTTTGCACTGATTTTTAGCACCAGGTGTTTGTCCTGTGCGGTAATATCAGCATGAACAGCACCACTTGCAGCGCAAGAGGGCACTGCCTCTTTCTGCTGATCGAGTAGAACAGTAGGTTTCTTAACACGAGCGGTAGCGACCATCCGCGACCGCCCGCATTGAGAAATCTCGCTGGGAGGTGGTCTGGAGTAAGATAGTCCTCGATTTCGCTCGCCAACTTAATATTGGCGGGCACGGAGTGGAAAAAACTCCATGATCAGAGCTGAATTTCATGCCCAGGCCTAGTGTTTGGTAAACCTGACACCCTACTAGACCTGGATGTTAAATACTGCACCGCCCGTGGAGTTTGCAGAGCTTTTACCAATCCACGCTCCGAGTACCACGCAAAGTTCCAAAAACTCTCAGGGCAGAGTATTTTCCTCGCTCGCTCGCGCTTGCCAACGTTAAGATGGTGAATGCCAGCGAGGAAAATTTTGCTCCACACCACCTCCAGGCAGATTTCTCAATGCGGGCAGTAGAGGGTGGTCGCTACTGCTCACATTGAGAAACCGTGTCTTGAGGAAGCTACCACTGAGTAGAACATGTACTCGAGCAGCAGAAAGAAGCAGCGCCTTCTTGCGTTTCATGTGTTGCCTTTCGTGCTGATTTTACAGGGCGGGACCAACACCCAGCACTAAAAATCAATGTAAACGATGTGACCTAACGCACTCCACCACTTGCGCATAACAGAACTCCCCAACCTTCGCCCAAGCCTACACCTGACACTGGAGTGTTTTCTTCATTTGGAACTATAAGAGGGCCTCCATTTAGTGGAAACCCTGGGGCTGGTAAGACATATATTGCTCTCCCAAGGTTGGATTTGGATGACTGGACCTGGGTGCCAGTCCTTAATCACCAGTTGGAGGCCACCCTTCTCCCTCACCAAGCTGTCTTCCCTCGGGGACATGGCCAGCCAACCCCACCCCAAGGGATCAACAGCGGAGGTAGGCCCAGATCCCTGTGGGCACCAGGATGGGGAACTCTAGTGTAAATTCCCAATTGATGTAGTACTGCAGCCCTAAAGGTTGGTAGTGAATGCAGGTAAGGAAATGGTGATACGTCATGTTGGTGGGTGATTTTGGACTTATTGCATGTTTATAGTCTGCAACTGTGCAAGGGCATTGCCAACACTGACAGTCATCCCTCGCTGCCGTGGCTGTGGCCCTAGTCCTTGTTACACTGGGCTCCCTGTTTGCTGCAGCAGTTGCCATGTGCTTGGCCAACTACCCAGCCCCTGCTGTTGCAGGGTGGCTGTTGCCTGATTTCCTTGGGGCTGATTGTATGATGTATTTGCATTGCTCTGGGCTTGGTTTTGGAGATTGGTATTCTGTGGGGTCTGTCTTAGGACTATTCCTTTCTGCTTGTGATATGTTTTTAGGTGACATCAGCTGGCCATGTGGCCCATTCTGTGACAATAGTAGCACTCTATGAGGCCTGGCTGTAGCTAGCTTCCCTGACCTCTACCACTAGGGCTGGGTGAATACCTCCTGGGATCCGGAGGCGGAGCTCCCTTCAAGACTGGTGCCATTTGCACATTCATGGACAACCCTGTCCCCTCACAGGTGGTCTTTTTCAATTTTTGTTGGACCAATTTGGCAGTGTCTCTTTGGACTTCCTACTGCTTTCCCCTGTCCTTCTCCTGTCTTTTTTGGGTAATAATGTAACATGTGGGCCTGTACTTCTCATCAAGGCTTGGTGTCTAGCCCTACTATGCCATTTAATCCGGTCTGTATCTCAGTTGGCACTCCAGTTTTGAAGATGTTGTAGAAGGATGCAACCAGGGGACCCTTGTCAGTCCAGGAATGTCCTGTCTCTTGTCCCCATTGTTCTCTCATTCTATCTAGGAAATCAGTCACGGTCTTGCAAGGCTTCATGCTCTCTGCCATCAATCCTCCTACATCTGGGCAGTCAGAAATATCTCCCTCAGGGCCATCCATATCTGATGTCTGAATGAGCTGAATGAGGCCCGTCATGCTCGGTATGATCAGTATAACTGCAGAGATGTGGGCTCGGGAAAACACTGTATCGGTCTCCTCCCCGATGAAGCTGCTGAGTAGACTTTAAATGTCACCTATAGCTAAGTTGATTCCTGTAGTGTTTTTCTCAAAACATGAGATCCACTTTTCTGTCCTGTCCATCAATGGGGACAGTTTGTTCCTGAGCCCTTCTTTGTCCATCTGTGCCCATGGCACATAGATGGTCCCTCACACACCCTTCTGCCTTCTGTAGTAGCGGACATATTTTGACATGGAACGGCTCTGTCAGTTTCTCCCCATCATAGAACTCCCATCCTCTCCTACATTCCTGCATGTAGTGTAAATTCCATCACAGTTCTCCCCCTCAGTGCTGGATGCAGTTTTTCGCAACAGCCATGTCCTCTGGTTTGAAGGATCCCTCCTCCAGGCAAGGTCTATCTTACTGGCCCATCCTTTTGATCCAGTAGACCAGCAGATGGCAAAATGGTTGCCCGAAGGCCTCGCCTTCTTCTCTGAACGCTATCTCTGTAGGTGTCAGTTTGCCTGACCAACTTGCTTAGGAGGAGTGGCATATGTCCTCGTCATCACTATCCTCATGCATACGTTAAGGCACCATTCTATTCTTCCTATGTCTTAATGTTGTTTCAGATAAGTTATCCTATTTTCTTATTTCGTGGTCAGCCCCTCTCCTATGCCGATGACCGGATGGAGTGTGAATTTCTGTTAGGAGCCTCTCTTCTGAGCCTTCCCCAAGCTCTCCCTCATGTGGAGCCAGAAACCTAGCTCTGGCTTCCTTTGGGGAGGGTGTGTTGTTCTCCCTTCCTGTTGGGCTTCCCAGGTGAGAGCTCTTTCTTTCTCTATTCTCAACTCACACCTCTCCATTAACTCCCACCTGGGCTGCCTTCTTCGCTTAGTGCTGCATGCTGTTCTTCTTGGTAGTGTTTTCACCTCAAGCTCACTCCCTGATGCTTCCTCTGCAGCATCAGCATACTCTGGGGGAGCATATTCTATGCCATCCCCCTCAGTGTCGAACCTCGGATGGCTGGGACCGCTATCTTTCTCTCTACTGGTGGTATCCTCCTCCAGAACTGCTATGAACCTCTCTCTGACTCTAGGGCATTCGGAGGGGAGGTTAGGAGCTTATGCTCCTTGATCCTCTGGGGCTTGATCGGCGTGACCGATGGTTATGGCCCGAATTTCGAGGAATCCTGGCAACAGACTGGGAGGGGGCTGGCTTTGCCTTGGCTGGTTGGTCTGGTGGTCTTCCCACCCTAGGTCTAGTATTGTGCTGCCCAGTGAGGGGCCACCAGCCCCCCTCGACTTGTCATTTGGTATAACCCAGCACAGTGTTGGCTGGGTTGGCAGGCATCAGAGAGAGCACTTCCCTGCCGGGGTATGGTGGGGGAGGTGCAGATACCTCGCTTGCAGGCTCGAGGATAGCCTTACAGGACGGGGCCACCTCAAAGATGGCCCATAGTTCTAGTAGGGCCTCTCATTTAGCCCTCTTTTGACCTACATATGTGGTCTGTATGTGTGTTCTATTATGTTGGTATTGAATGTTCCCCTGCCAGGCCAGGGGAATGTGTAGGCTTTGGCATGGGCATGCCACTCACTGCAGAGTTTCTCTAGCTTCTGAGCCTGTGTGGGGAACCTCACTTGCATGTGGTCTAGTGGTGTCTCCATGATGGATTTGGAAACTTGTTAAGGAGTTTGTAAACATTTGACTTTCTCAGGTTTTAAATAATTGGATATCCTACTCTGATCGTGGGAAAACTGTGTACACGGGGTTGTGCTGGCCACAATCTGCTGGTTATGAGCTCTATTTTAAGAAAAATGATGCATCACAAAAACACTTATGAATTAACAAAGACAATGCAATGAAATAGTAACAACCAGTAGGAAATTGAATGGTTAATTCAGAACAGTATCAGTTGATTTTTAGTAGTGAAATAGCAAATTTGGAATTCTGATTTGTGGGAAAAAATTATTATTGTTTCATAAACACATAAACTTACTAACATGACATACCATTTAAACATGAAATACAATTGCAAAATCTAGCAGCACCACAACATCAACAATGCATAAATGGAAAAAAATCTAAAAGAAACTAGAAGAAAAGAATTGACAGAAAAAAATGATTATTTTGTCCAGAAACTTAGCCCTCTCCTAACACCTACCCCTGAGGAGAGAGGATATTCTGTGTGGACACTGGCGTCTCAAGAAGTTTTTTCTACCTCCTAATTCCCTAATTCTGTTTACCTTTTATGAATGATTAGTCTTTATAGTATTATTATTTATGTCTGTTATTAGTGATGTTGTCTCTTTTTCTCCCTAGGTTTGTCATCACTAGCATCTTCACATTGTGCATTGATTCCTTGTTGTCTAGTCTCTTTTCAATCGAAAGTCCACTCCACATGTTTGATTTTATTTTAGTTCATTCATGTACTTACGGTTGTATTCTTCTTAATTTTCTTTCCTTTTTTTCCTAATTATTATTCTTTGGTCTCTCTAATCTATTTTCATTTCATCTCTGGACTGGGATTTCTGGCTGGTCTATCTCACATGGTCTCATGCTGAGCTCTAATCCTATTCACTTTTTTCCAATTGCTGTGGCGTTTTAGACCATTTGTCATCCTACAATGGTTTCTCCCTTTATGGGGCTTCCTGGTGGCCTATTATGCATAGGGTGCACTTTCCCTATTTGCGCCCTGGCACACCTTAAAACAGGTGCGCTGGGTGCAAACAGGGAAAGTGAGCCCTATTACATATAATTCGCTGCCCCCAGAATGGCCATGAACTTGTGCTGTCCTGGGGGCAGTGCATTCAAGTGAAATACGGAGCAGCTTTGAAGCAGCAGCTCCATGTTTCGCTCTGCAGTCGGCAACCTGCCAGCACTTTTAAAGTGGATTAGAGATCCCCTTGCTGGCGGGTGCATCCACCTGCATGGAGATGTCTGGGGGTCCCAAGAACTCCCTTTCCCCCCTTCAGAGGGCTGCTATCAGGGGGCACACTGACAGTGCACCACATTTTAGGTGGCGTACTGTCAGTGCATCTACTGAGAGCTTCTTTACCTCTACGCCCGTGTCTATAATACGGCATGGGCAAAGAGGCAAAGGGATTCCCTCATTTGCATCGGGCACACACCCATGCAAATGAGGGAACGCCCTCTTGAGAAAGCGCTGGTGATGTATGTGTGCCAACACTTTCAGTAATACAGAAGGGGTCACACAAGCATATGTGGCCCCTTCTGTAATACCAAAGTGCCCCGGGGATGCGCAAAGCGAGTTCAAATGCCTCTTGCACCCCTGGGGCACTTTGTGTAATACAGCCCCTGTACTCACAATTTCTTACTCTCATTTCTCCTTTGCCTGTGCTCCCATTTTCTTTTCCTTCTTCATATATTCTAGTTTTGTCTGTTCGTATTGGAGTGTAAACCGATAAGATATTTGGTGTTATTATTTTCGGAAATTCTTGTTTTCTCATTTCATATATTAGGAGGTTTTTCTTTTTGTATATAATGTTTCTCTGCATTTCTTATGAATAGTTTCCGAATTATCTCTTGGAACTTCAAGGGCCTCAGAAGTCCCATTAAGAGACAGAGGGTTCTTACTCACCTTTCTAAGTTATCTTGTAATGTTGCTATGTTGCAAGAAACTAATTTTCTGGAAAATGACAGAAAAGTTGGGTTGGTTCACTTTATTGTTCTTCTGCAGTTAATCATAAAAATGGTGTAGTTATTTTGTTTCACAATTCTCTAAATGTTTCGTTTCTAAATCAATAAACTGATGTCAATGACAGATGGTTGCTCCTTTTTCTTAATATTAATGGTTTTCCCCATTCCTTCTTTAATGTTTACAGACTCATTGGTATAGATGCCCCCTTTTGGGATTCTCTCTCACCCAAACTAATGTCTGTAAGGCATACCAATTTAGTTTTTGGGGTGATTGCAACCAACTCACGGATCCCTTCTTAGATCAAACAACACACCAAATACCTTTTACAGAACTATAACTATAACACATAGAGGACTAGCTGATGCTTGCCGTCTGCATAACCCTGATCATTTAGAATACTCCTTTTTCTCTCCTACTCCCCATTATTTCTCTAGAATTTGCTATATTTTTCTTGATAAGAACCTTTCACAACACCCTATAGATTTAGAGTAAACTAATTCCTCCACTCGTTCTAACAGATGGCGCTTCAACAATTGGTTAATACATTATCAACAATTTGTTTTGGGTTTTGAGCAATTGAGCAATTCATTACTAATTTTTTCGACACTAATATTGGCCCAGATATCAAGTTCCACCATGTTTGGGATTCTTTCAAGGCTACAGCAAGGGGCTATATCGTGAATTATTTTTCGGTCAAAAAAAAGGCTGCTGCCAGAGAAACTTCAACTCTTTTACAACACATAAAAAAATTAGAACATGCATACTATTCCTCCTCTCATAAAGAGATTCTAGAGCAACTCATCCAAACCAAACTTAATTTTAATAGATCTTCTTTTACCAAAGCTAAAAATAAATACCAAGTATTATAGCGCTTTTAAACATTCGGCACTGAACAATCCGGTTTCGTAAAGGGCCATAATATTTCTGATAACTCTCCCATCTTTTAAATATTATTCACGGAGCAATAAATTTAAGACTGCCTTGGCTGCTGTCACGTTGGATGCAGAAAAGGCTTTCGTCCATGTCAACTGGGATTTTCTTTTTAGAGGTCTTAAATGGCATGGCTTCAGCCCCAAATTTGTACATTATAATAGCTCTATATTCCTTTCCTTCTGCTTCCTTCTTTGTTAATGGCCTTCAGTCATCATATTTTCCCCTAACTAGAGGCACCAGACAAGTCTGCACTCTTTCCCCATTTTATATCCTTGCTTTAGAACCATTTTAAAATTCCAAATGACCCTCACTGGCAATAAACATAAGAATTTGCATAGCAAATGTATTGCTTACACAGACAACATATTACTATATGTTTCTTACCCTCCCACCTCTATCCCTGAGTTCATTCGTCTTTTGTCCCACTACTCCTCGCTGATAGGGTACCGGCTTAACATTGACAAATCCGAAGTTATGTCAATTCTGTCTTAAGAATATGTTCAAAGATACCGGCTTCTTATGGAATCCTTCTAGGATTAAATGTTTAGGAATTCTCTACTCCCCCTCCCTTAAATAAACGCTTAAGGCTATAGAAGCTCTTCAACTAAAGCTCACCACCCTCTCTGACATATGGTTTCCTCTATATCTCTCCTAGTGGGGTAGATTAGCCCCTATTAAAATGATGTTCTTGCCCATCATTAACTTTTTTTTCCAAATGCTCCCTCTTCACTTTCTCACTCCTTGTTCTCTTCCATTGATAGTTTACTTTCTAAGTTTTTAGGGAACAAGCGTATGGCTCGAATCTCTTTATCCAAACCCAAGAAGTTTAAAATTAACGGTGGAGTTAACATTCAGGTCTTCTCGCAGTATCATTGGGCTTTTGTCTTTAAGAATATCTGGTCCGCTTTAGGCTCTCCTTCTTTCCCCTTCTGGTGATCTCTCAACCTTTAACTCATTTCTCTAATTTATTTTCTTCAAATTGTCCTTATTTCTCAGAAACCTCGGCATATGTCTTTCCCTTTATTAAACCATTCTAGTACATTTTCCAGATATATTCTCATTCCCAACTCTTGTTATTTTCACCCTTTTGTTACAATCCTGGTACCACCATATCTAATAAAGTTCTTAAACGGCCCTTCTGGGTAGCCTCTGGTACTACATCAATTTCCCAAATCGTCTCCAATAACCAGTTTATCTCCTGTGAGGAACTACATAGCCGTTTTCATATTCCTTTTTCTCAATGACATAAATATTCACTGCTTAAAGATATTCTTTGTCAAAACATTATAAACCCTGCTCCCAGTCCAGATAAATCCCTTTGGGATCCTATACTCCCTGATCATTTCTCTACTGAAGTTAAAGCTGCCTTCATTCATAAACAGCTTTCTATCCAAGATCCAGATAGGGTCAAAACCACAACTGAATTTGTCTGGGAACAGGACCTTCAGCCCTCTTTTTCAATCACTATATGGAATAAATTGTGGCAGAAAATACAATATACTTTTAGCTCAGCCAGTACTCCTCTGACCATGTTATTTTCTACAAATCATTGTTTTTTACTCCAGCTATCTCATTCAGAATGAAACTTTTACCTAATAATAATTGCTGCTCTTGTGCTTCCCCTGACAGCAATTTTCTTCGTATGTTCTTTCTATGTCCAAATCTCTCAACGTTTTGGCAGCGTGTTTAGGAGAAAAAAATTCTCAGCTCTTCTCAGTCTCACCTCCTATTCACATAGTCAATCTTTTTACTGGCAGTTGCTTGGACATATGGTCAAGTGACAAGAACAAAGGCATGTCGGTGGATCTTCTCCTGGAGGCGCGCTTTCATGTTATTTACTTCCAATTGGAAAGATTTTGATAAGGTCTGTCACGTGGCATGGTCAAACTTGATTTGTCATAATTATAGATTAGATACATCCCACTCTTCCTCATTACACACAGCTAACAAGAGAGATTTATTCTGGTTCCCCTTGACTTCATACCTTTCTCGCCCCTTTTCTAATGATGTTCAAAATGTTGAAGTAACCAAACCCCCTTGAACTCTAATATTTCTGTTTTTCTTGTCAGTATCCTTTACTATCCCATTATATATCCATATGTACACCTCACGCTCTCATATTACATCCATTTCTTATCTATCCTCCATTTTCTTTATTAGTCACTTATAATTTAACTTCTCCTCTCCCCCTTTATCCTTTCCTTCCCTGCCACGAAAATGCTTAAAACATTTATTAAAAAATGCTCTTTGTGTTTAATTGCAATATTTCTTTTTAAGTTTCTAATGAAATCTTTCTTATTTTGTATAACATTCATAATTGGATTTTGGGCATATTTTATCCTTTTCCTATTACAGATATTGATCTCTACATCACGTCTCAATATTAAGTTTACTCACATATGTTGCTGCAGGGCCGGCTTTAGAGGTTGTGGCGCCCTGTGTGACAATCCTTGTTGGCGCCCCCCCAAACAAACATTATTTTTTGTGTTGAGTTGTATGGTTTCTCAACCGCATATTAAATATATACAGGATACATCTTAGAGTATATAAAATGTATGCTCAAATATCATGTAAATGAAATGAGGATTAGATGGGGAACAGATATTATGACACCATCAGTCGCACTGCCTTCAGCTACATCCCAATTGTGCCCCGCTATAAACACCTGGATGTGACTCAATTCAAATTATGCACTAGACAAGAGTAACATGCTGCCTATAAAAAAAGGGACCATCCTGGAAAAAAAACCCTCTTAGGAAATGCAAGATTAAGTAAAGCATGTGAAACGTAAGCAGAACAACATGGTTACTTAACACTTTTACACTCATTATTCAGAAATCAATGAGTGTTTTTACCTGAAACGTTAAGGACATGATTACAGGGCCCAGAAGGGACCCATTTCAATGTCCATTGCGTAAATCATTACAAAACGTGAGCAGTATGGTTTAAAAAGACCACATCCCTTCACACAGAGCTGCAGTACACATTTTATAAACTAAAATAAGTGCACTTCCTCACCCGGGGAAAACAATACTGTTCAAAGAAAGACGAGAAAACGAAAGTAGTGCCTCACTTGCAAACTTTGTAAAGTGGCACTAATGTGTTTGGGTTGAATAAAAACCAATATGGCCACTTTGCGACAGCACTGTCATGCTTTATTTAGTTATTTATTTATTTTTCTTATTTTGAACCTTTTTTCTCTTCGTCCCAAGGCTTCACTTTGGAACAGAAACATTTCAGGAAAAGACATTTCCAGCAAAAGTGTTTTTTTCTTTTTTAGATACATTTGACAGGGGAACAAATGAAGGAAAGTAAAGGAAACAGAGGGTAAGAGACATTTATTGAAGTCACGGATTTCAGCAAGTGAGGAGCAGCGAGAGAGAGACAGAAAGAGAGGGAAGAAGAGGAAGAGGAAGAAAGAGGGGGGCAGCTGACAGTGGCAAAGCAGGAGAAGAGGAATGGTCAGTGGTCTTCCGAGTGGCTTAGTCATGCCAGCAGGTGTATTAAGGTAAGATTAGTGGGCGAAGTGTCCACTAACCATTCCACAGACTTAGAATCATTAATTCAGGCTCATATTTTCATAACGAAACATTTTCAATTCTGATTATTCACATTGAAATCGCTATTTATCTGATACTACTAACAAGCATTAGCAAACCCATTAGGTCTGCCTTGTTTTAGCCATATGTTCATTGTTGTATGATATGTTTGGATGCTGTAGCAGAAAACTCAAGAGAAAGGCACTCAAATACTGACTGGTCAAATGGTACACCATGTGAAACAAAGGATTTAAGTTAATGTTTTAACCCACGCACTTAGTAATAGGATATGTAGAACAAGTGTACCAGGATACAACTGGGGAGCCTCACGATTAACACAAAGTAAAAAAACATACATTCTCCAATGCCCGGGCCAGGACTCCGCCAATGCAGTGATATCTCTGCGAGCGGATCAGGCAAAGTCCTTGCAAACTTTTAATGTTTATGTGCAAGGTGCCTAGAACACAGAGCCTGTGATATTACGGTGGTTAAGCACACATGAGGGTGTTTCACCCGGCGTCGCAAGAGTAAACAGACTGCAAAACACTAAGCAAAAGTGTTTCTTTCTTTTTTGGATCCATTTCACAGGGGACCAAATGAAGGAAAGTAGAGGAAACAGAGTGTAAAAGACGTTTATTGAAGCCAAGGTTTTCAGCAAGTGAGGAGCTGCGAGAGAGAGATAGGAAGAGATGAAAAAAAGAGTGTGGCAGCTGACAGTAGCAGAGCAGGAGAAGTGGACACTTTGACCACTAATCTTACCTTAATTAACCTGTTGGGCACCTAGGGATCTCACACGCAACAGAAGCAGGCTGCAGGAAAGGCCAACAAGCCCTTGCCCTTGACATTGACTCCTCCTCCGCTCTCGAACGCCACAGCACACCGCCTCTCCGTGACTTTCACTGCTGCGGGGCGAGCTTCGGACAATAATGTTTGCACGGCCGTCATTGGTAGCACTTTTGCGTGCTACCAGATTAACAGCCCTGGGACCCAAACAAGCTAGTTTGCATCCTCAGGTTGTGCTAGTATTGCATCCTCAGGTGGTGCATGCAGTGCAGTTGCACTTACACACACTGGCCAATCATGGCCAGTGATGCTGGGCGCTTCGTTGTCCATTCGCTCTGGGCTGGCTGCCAATGGTGATAGTGTTGTGGTGATGGCAACTCTGTTGAGGCACTGTCCCAGCTTAAAAATGCACAAAATGGGCTAATAAACTCCCTAAAAGTAACCGCCCGCAATTTGCATTTTTTCGCAACAAATTGGGAAAATGTCGCCTATTTGTGCGGGAAATAGCCCAATCTGGCAACAATGCGCATGGGCGGGCATAAGCGTGCCTTATGATCTGTTTACACTGTTATCTCTCTTCTATTTCTAAGAAGATTAACATAATGGAAAAGAAAGAGGGACAGCAGTGTTCAACAGTGCAGGCTTTTTGGAAATGCGACTAGTGCCGATTGCCGAGTACAAATGGTGCCATCCGGTGTGGTGGCATCGCTCGCACCGCCAAAAAGCCGGCCCTGTGTTGCTGTATTTCCCTTTGGCAATTTTTCAATAAAGCATTTTTAAAGTGAGCTGAGGGTGGCTGCCCAGAGATCCATGATAAATCAGTTTTCTGGAGGTATCTCTCCCAAGTGGAGGATATGGCAGCCCGCCAAGCATATTACGAGTTTCCTCTCTTCCACTGTTTTCATGTAAGGAGGTAAGTAAAGGCTTATAAAGCGCATGAATGCCGAGGCGTCTTGGCGCTGTGGAGAGCAGGACGGAGGCGAAATCAAGAGGGGCTTGATCACTGTTGGGGAGGGAAAATCCAGGTTTTAACCTGACTCCTAAACTGTGATCTGGAAGATAACAGCCTAATATTGAGTGGAAGTTCATTCCAGAGCTTAGATGCCAAGAAAGATAGACATCTGTCTCCCCATCTAGTCCTCTTGACTCTGGGGACATGAACCAGGGCTTTATTGGCAGACCTTAACAGGGTGCGTGCTGCTGCATTCTGTAGGGATTGAACGTTCATCAGCTGGCGTTTGTCAACACCTAAGTACAAGGCATTACAATAGTCTAGACGGGAGAGAATAAGAGGCACCACAACCTTTTTTCTCAATTCCTCAGGTAGAAAAGGTAGGATTTTACCAAGCATTTTTAGAAGAAAATAACAAGCTGATGTCAGTTGATTGATCTGCCCTGAGAAATTGAGCTGAACTTCACATAGAAAGCCAAGGTTTTTCACTTTGGTGGCAAGGACAGGACAGGCCCCAGCCACTGCTAGCCACCATGCTTGGGTCCAGATAGGAGGACCATTTCCAAAGTCCTTGACCTCAGTCTTGTCCGTGTTTAGTTTTAAGTAATTCTTATGCATCCATTTCATGATGTGGCCAAGACAGCTATGAAATCTGTCCGCCACTGAGTCTGCCGTTGATGCAATGGAGATAATAATTTGAGTATTGTCAGCATACGACACTAACGAAAAGCCATGGTCCCTGATTAGTTTGGCCAATGGGGTCACATAAATATTGAACAGCGTTGGAGAGAGTGCTGATCCTTGCGGCACTCCCCGAAGGAGATAAAATTTGCCTGATTCTAGGGTGTCCCAGCACACCCTCTGTTCTCTAGCAGAGAGGAAGGAAGTGAGAAGGGTGAGCGCGGTGTCTCCGACTCCTACTGCCTCCAGCCGTCGCGTAAGTACAGTGTGATTAACCGTATCGAACGCGGCTGGTATGTCAAGTAGGATCAGGATGGCCCCGCCACCCCTGTCAATTTGCCATTGTATTTCCTCTGTGGCGATGATTAATGCAGATTCCGTCGAGTGGCCCGAACGGAAGCCATGTTGTGTACGGTCTCGAAGGTTGTTGGAATTTAGGTAGTCCGTGAGCTCTGAGTAAATGGCCTTTTCCAGGACTTTAGCTGCTAGAGGCAAACAGGAGATTGGGCGGTAATCAAGAGGGTCAAAAGAGGGTTTCTTTAAGATGGGTCGGACACAAGCTTTCTTCCAGGAGGTCGGGAAGACACCCGTGTTAATAATATTGTTCAGGAGGGGGGCAAGTAGGGCACTGACTTTGTTAGAGACACCATGAATGATGTCCGGCGGACATGGGTCAGTTGGAGATCCAGACTTGAGAGCCAGTAATAAGTCATTTACACTGTCGGTTGTCAAGGAGGAGAAGCTGGTTGGGTGGCAAGTGTTGGATGTCATGTCTTCCGTAAGTGTGGCCTGGGAGGAGGGGGTGTCAGGGCTCTGGTTCTCTAATTCCTGATATATTACTTGAACCTTTGACTGAAAGAAGGTGACCTTTTTATCACACAATGCTTGATCCAGGGCAAATACATTGCTATGGTGGAGTTTAGACTGTTTTAAAGAGTTCTCAAGCAGAATGTGTGGCCCCCTCTAGTTTGCTAGTGTAGAAGTTCTTTTTAGAGCTGAAGATGGCTGCTTTGTAATCATTTAGTGCCTGGTAATAGTTCTTTTTGGCCGTCATGCTGTAGTCCACCCTCCATACGCGTTCAAGGCGTCTGCATGTGGATTTATTTATTTTCAGCTCGAGGTTGTACCAAGGGGCAGTGGGTTTTTTCCTACGTAGTATGAGGGTTCTCTCTGGGGCTAATTGATTAATGGCTGACCTGATCCAATTCTCATAGCTTTCGGCCGCCAAGTTAGAATCTGCAGCTAAGGTGGGCATACTGTTATCTAGCAGGTCTGTTAGTGCCTCAGGCCTGATGTTACGCCAGGGCCGAACTTTGGTCGGAGGCAGAGGTGGCAACATCAGATCTTTATTTGGCCCGTCAGGTATGTTAATGAAAATTGTCATATGGTCGGACCAAGTCAGTGGCAGAATTCTATCAATACTCATAGAGGAGTTGTTCGTAAAGATCCCATCCAGCATGTGAAATGCCTTATGAGTTGGTTGTAAGACTATCTGAGTAAGGCCAAAGGCTTCCAGAGTGTCTGTTGTTACCACTTTCTTAGGTTTTAGTTAATTTTCCAGGTTTTCATACTTACCTGTGCTCTCTCTCTGGGTTTCCACTCCTTTTTTCCTCTGGGTTCCACCCCCTTCCACCACTGGCTACCAATTCCCAGGTGACCCTGGTGACCAGTATATACAGCCCGCTCGCCTGGACTCCGGTGCTTGGCTTATTTCGTTCGTGGATTCCAGTAACCCAGGCTAGAGAGCGCACAGGAGCGTGTCTCTATTCCCTTCCGTTCAGCCGTGGTCTCAGCAGATACAGCTGGGATACAACGCTGCCCCCTGTGACCTTTGCAAAACCTTGTGGTTGGTGCTCGCAGCCGGAGCTGGGTTTTCTTCGACGTCTGGCTGGCCTCATTCCTCGCTGAGTTGAGCCGTTACCACAAAGGTGGTAAATACCGCGAAGACATTTTCCTTTCAACTTTGGGTTGGTGCTCATGGCAGGAGCCTAGCACTCAGCCTTTCGTTTTGTTCGTTGTGGCTGCATGACTTTTGGTACGAGGCAAGAGGACGCCCGTACCGACTTTTAGAGAGCAGTTGGATTTTGTACTTTCCTCCAGAGTGGGGCGGAAGCCGCCCGCGATATCCTTTTGGACATTTCTTTTCCTTTCTTCACGACCGCTGCAACCGATAACGCTACATTGTATCCCATTTGGTTCCTTTAATCGAAAGCGCGGCAGGAGCTGACTGCGCTTCCTTTGATTTCTCCAACCGCGGTTGCGGTCATTCTTCTTGGTTCCCCCCGCAGGCGCACGGCAGGAGCCGGCAGCATCGCCTTGACCCTGTACTCCAGCTAGCAGTGAGGAACTGCAGTCAGGAGACTTTAACTTTGTTCGCTCTGATCCGCTTGCAGTCGTGGGAAGGCGCCAAGTAGTGGGACTCGCAAAGACCCTGTTTCCTGACTACGACTTCTCCTTTTAGTAAGGGTGAGTGGCTGTCCTTCTGTTGTGGGAAGGAAGTTGACTTTGATCACTGAACTGCTTGAGCCCCTCTGATCTTCCCTTCTCACCCTATTTACATTTTCCTCTCACTTCCTGTATTCCAGATCTGGGCGGCTCCTCCTCTGATGTTGGATCTGATTCCCTTCTTCCCGACCCTGCCACCCCTAGAACAAGCCCTATGATTACCTGTCTTCCACGCCCCAGTGAATCTGGTGCACCATACCTCACGTCTCTTTCCCCTTGGGATCAATCGCCCATACTGCACTATACCATGTGGAGGATTGGTCTGAAGGTGAGAGGGGGGACTCTCTTCGTTTCCGCGGTTCCTGCTGTTCAGGTGAGTGGGATCGCGACATCTGTCAACACAGAAGTATAAGCATCATCACTACGTTCAAGGTCAAATTTGAAGTCTCCTAGTATGGAAACGTGGGAGAGTCTAGGCACAAATCTAGCAAGGACTGTAATGCTTGCGAGAATAGGGATTTGGGTCTGGGCTGTCTGTAGAGGAGCAGACCGGGAAAGGCTAACACATTCCTGATTTTGATGTTGAACATCATGGCTTCTGCTCCTGGTAGCAAAACAGATTCAAAAGTAATTTTAAACTCTGACCTATAGATAATAGCAATCCCACCACCCATTTGCCCAGATCTGGGCTGGCTGGCAAGCGAGTAGCCCACTGTTAGGGCTATCAACCAATCGCCCCCGTTCTGGCCCAGCGCCCCCGTTCTGGCTGTTGTAGCCGCTCCTCTCTGTGTTGGACATATTGACTCGGGCTGATTGGTAGTTCCTCCTCCATGAAATCCATGGCAGAGAGGAAACACGGGGCCTACAGTCCCTCTTGTGCCTCAGGGCCATGGGGTGTATGCAGTGGAGCACAACATGTACCCCCCTGTGTGCATGCACCCCAGTTTCTGCATGGCATAGACTTTACAGTACATGCCATGCAGGAATTCTTTTTGTCATTCCCATTGCGTTGTCCATTTTCAGAGGCACTGCCGTGGGAAGGTTAAAAAAAACGCCCACCAGATAAAAGAATCTGGTGGGTGGTGGGAGCTACCACGGGTTTGGCTGTGCAGCGGCGCGGCAGACCTGGCCCCGCACAGCCAAACTCATAATCAGGCCCTAAGTATTCTCCTAATTGACTGTTCCTGAGCTTAATTTGAATATTCTACTAGAACTATTTTCCGCAACATTTCTCTATCTTAATGTCTGTTGCAATTATATTCATTTGAGTCCATGATCTCCACGAAATTTCCTCTGCTCTCTGTCATGTATTATGATCACTATGTGGCCATCTGCTGTCCATTATGTTGCAGAATCAACATGATTTAGACTGTTTGCATCCGTCTGTCTACTGTATGCTGGGTTGCTTCCCTCCTGGATTCAATACCAAACAAGGTGATAACATCCCAGCTCTTTCTCTAGGTCCCACACAATCAATCACTTCTGCTGTAATGTTACTTCCCTTATGAAGCTTTTTTGCACCAGCGCTAGCACTAAGAGGTACTTACCTACACAATTTGTGCTGTTGTGTTTGCAATGTCATTCATTTTTATCATTACATCTTATATCACAATCATCTTAAACCTTCTGAAAATTGTGTCTGTTACCGGCGGTGGAAGGCCTTTTCTACATGTGTGGAATCAGTTTTCTTTAATTGTAGTGTTTAATATATAATAAATTAAGCTTATGCTAACTTAAATAAATTTCGTAATTTTTCCTATTTTGGATGTGACGTTGTAATGTACTATGTGATCACTGTTGATGTTTGTTTTCTTGGTGTACTAAAGAATTGTGAGCATTGCATCGAATAACTGATATTTTCCCACTCACACCAAATGTAATGTACCTAATCAAGGATAAAAATAACTATCCTAGGTGGAATTATACATTATGTATCAAGTTCTGTCATCTGAATAGACACTGGGAACCTCTGAATCTAATGTAGTAGAATTAAGAGAGAATCTTTGAATATATTTTGTAGTAAATTGTTTCTTCCTGCCTGTATCCTATTGGTGCATACCCCGTGACTCATGTACCTATGTATTTAATGTGTGAAATCCTTTGTCTAAAGTCCTATAAAATGCCATGCTTTTCCTCTGTTTGAGAGAACCACTTTTCCCTTTCTTAGAAGATGAATCTATACCGGGTTTTCTATTGTACTTTATGTATAATATGCCTATATTCTTAATACATTCAGTGTGTGCTGCTATGTATTTCTTTACCTACATTATTTGAATAAAAGTTTAAACTTTGTTTGTGGTCTGTCATTCTTATTGAGAATGTTTAACGCCTCAATCTAATGTACAGAACTTACTAAATGATCCACTCAGGGACTACACCAATCACAGTCCAAGCAATTGGAACGCATTGGGTGAGATAAAAAGAGCCTGTGTCGTCTACCTGCATTTGGCCAACATCCGCATATTCAACAAAAGAAAGCAAACATGTCAGGATGCGTGAATAGTTTCTTAACTATTTTTCAAGCAAAAATAATGTGCAAATGTAATTTCTATTATATGGTTCTGAAACTAAATATTTTCCATTTGTAATGGTCCCTACATGTATTTCTTGGAATATTTATGAAGATGTAAATCAACTCCAGGATCCGCTGTCTAAAAGGTGGCCATTATTTGATGTATTCAGTTTGAATATGTTGTATTTTATCTTGAATGGCTATTTTTATTTCAGCTTAAATTGCATCTACGTCTATCATAGCATTACAGGATGCTAACCAGCATATTACTTGCTGTTTCTTCTGTAATTTTAAACCTTGTTTTGGCTCAATGTAATATTGCTGACTATAGCATTTTAAATTTACATTTTACAGTTTACTCTCTTACATTATGCTCAAATTTTTTGAATGACAATATACAACATACTCAATTACTATTAGAAGTATACACTTCTTTTTTTCGGAGTACTGTTTTTGACATTTGTAAGTGTTAACATAAATGTTAACTATAATCATAAGACATAACCATAGAGTAGTCGATAATTAAGTAATAGATTACAATAGAATGTAAAAAGTTAGTGCAAATACATAATAAAAAGGGAAGGAGAAAAGGGAGAGGAGGTATGGGGGATATAGACTGTTTAAATGAACTATAAAAGGATGAAATTACATACAAGTTAATATAGGCAATGATAGAAAGTAATATGCAAAAGAAAAATAATATTTTCAGCAAACATAGGAAGTCAAGGATGTTGAGAACTTCTTGCGCATCAGGTGAAGGAGCATCTGATGTCTTTTCAGATTTATTAAGAAAGATGCAACCAGATTCCAGATTTCATTTAGTTTCAGGACAAGCAATAAAGGGTTCATATTCGCTGTATCCAACCTGTGATTGTGGCAGAATGCATACCACCATGCTTTGAATGCTAGATGAGTAAGATCTTTCTAGTGTCTGTAAACTGCTGGAAAGCCACTGCCAATAACAAATCTAATATCTTAACATTTAATGAGACATCTGCCCATTCATCCGATATACTCACTAAAAATACATTAGATATGGGAAAGGCACAGTTGAATCAAAGATGGAATTTATTTGCCTCTTAACTTTCAGCCACAAAATAGACACAGAGGGGCACATGAAAGGTAAGTGTTTTAGATCAGCATGTTGTATTGAGCATGTCTAGCAGACATCTGGAATATCGGAATTGATTTTGTGTAAGGTAAAGGGTTTGAAGAGTATTTATTATAAATGTGAAATAATGTCTGCGTTGTGTTTGCTGTGTGGGATGATTATCCAATTTTAATTCAAATCTGTCTCCGTGTGGGGATGGACCAAGTATTTTCTAGATCTTGAACCCATGATAACTAGTATCTGTTTTGGGACTATTATTAGAAGTATGATGGAAATGACAGTATAGTGGATGCTTTGGGGTTTGTATGTAGGAGAGAACCAAGAGAATGTTGCAAGATTGATGAAGTAGTGGAAGCAGATTTAAAAGCATTATATGCTGTATGTAGAAGTTTAAATTTATGCTGGAATGAGGTGGAAATCCAAAGAGAGCTTGAGCTTGTAGAAAAGAAATAGGAGATTCCTGACAGAATAATTAATTAACCCATACCAATCCCCTTTCTCTCCAGGATTTCCAGTATATGGATCTATGGGTTAAGTGAATTAACTTATTATACCAAATAGTAGAATGGAGGAAAGTTTGGAGGTCATTAGGAACATATGATATATTAGAACATTGGAATGTTGGGAGCTCCATTGAAGACAATGGAGTTGCTCTGGGCTTATAATGGCTGGTATAAGCCCAGCGCTCCAACATTCCAATGTTTGTCTTTTTGTTTCTCCATTTTTAATTTTGAACATTCTACCCTTAGTGGGTGGAATGTTCTAATAGCCTTATAGCCCTTCTGCCTCAGGCTATACCGGTTGTTAAAGGCCCTCTCCCTCGTTATAGGCCCTCGCCTGCGGCTCGGGCGTATAACTCGGGATCAGGGCCTTTAACAGCCAGTATAGCCCTCGGCAGCGGGCTATAAGGCTATAATAGTATCTAGTAATCTACAGGTGTTTTTAAAAATAGGAGTGGATAACTTTTGAGTTTTACGCGTAAAAGTTAAGTATTCTTTAAAGGAGAAAGGTGATAGAAAGTTGTGGTCTAAATCAATCCATAATGGGCAGTATCCTACGGAGGAAGTAATCCAATGTACGGATTGGCTCAATAAAAATTCTTTATGGTATTTTGAGAAGTCAGGAAAGTTTACTACACCATCATTTTTTAATCATTTCAACTTTGCTAGGGATATACGTGGACTTTTTTTACACAAGAGAAAAGAGGAGAGTATGGAATACATTTTGGTGTAAAACTTAAGGGGGATTTGTAGTAGGATATTAGAAATGGTGGGGAGAATATTGGGCACCAACAATTATCCATATTTAGAGATATGGATGTTTTAATGGATGAAGTAAACTGAAGCCCAAGATATTTAATTTGATGAGGTTTCCAATTAAACTTAGAAGGTAAGAAATCATGTTTAAAAGCACATGTATTTAGAGGTAAGATGTCACATTATAATTGTTTAACTTGTATCCAGAAACTGTGACAAAGGTAACCTCAGATGAAAAAGCAGGAATGGAGGACTGAGGAGATGACAAACAGTAAAATATCATCAGCATTAGCAGCCAATTTAATTTGTCTAAGTCGACTTAAAAATTGTTCCAAGGCGAGATTAAAGAGGAAGGGGAGAAAAGGACATCCCTGGCGTACTCCTCTGCGTAGAATAAAATAGGGATAAGTCAACCCATTTGCGTAGACAGCACCTTGAGGGGATTTCTAAAGAAGTGAGATGAGATTGGTTATTTTTGGACCAAAACTAACCAATTAAGGGTGTGAAATAAAAATTCCCAATTTACACAATCAAAAGCCTTCTCTGCATCTAAGGCTATAGCTGCTAAAGGTTCATTAATATTTGTCAATTTGGAGAGGATATCAAAGAGCAAACAGGTGTTATCTGTAATGCATCTTTCTTTGACAAAACCTGATTGTTCTGTCCCTAATAGATTAGGAAGTAAGGGTTCTAAACATCAGACCAATGCTTTGAAAAGAGTCACCACCAACCGTTGTTTTTTAACTAGTATACTCTTTCTATAATGTTTCTACATTTATTGTGGCTCCCCATTCCATGCCCTCAATACTTCTCTTACACTCACATTGCTTCCGGACAGAAGGAATGAACTATGGATAGAATGTGGGAGGAGTTGATGGAAAGAATGAAGGACCAAAAGATGGAAGGGAAGAAGGACATAAAGTAGGAATGAAAGTAGAACCTACAAATTTAAAGAGGTAAGAAAGAAGGAAGAAAATAAAAATTGAAAGAAACAATGAATGAAATCAGCATGGAATGAATGAAAGTAAGATTGAAAGAAGGAAATAAGGAATGAAGTAAAAAAGTGTGGTTAAATTAGCTTCAATGAAAGAAATATGGACATTAGAAAAGCAAGCAAGAAAAAAGAGGAGAAAAAAGGAAGGAAGGTAAAATAAAGGAAAGAAAGAAAGAAAGAAAAAAGATAGAAAGAAAGACAGGAAGGATGAAGTATGGAAGAAAAAGGAAGACAAGCATTGGCATAGCCAGTAGGTCTCGCCTTTGGGGCTTTATAAGTGTTTAGCTAGATATATTGATTTTGCCAATGCTTGTTAGCTAATTTGACGTGTTCAATCCTCACAGAGAATATAGTATGCCTCGCAGAGCAGCGTATGCTCACTGACTCTAGGCTAGACCTAAACATGTCCCTGGCTAGGGGGCCCCTCTCCCTTCCTTTACTCCCTGCCAGCTCAGCTCACTGATGTTTCTATGGAATCTCTCAAAGTTCCCGCTCCCACCGAATACGACATTATGCTAAAATAAAACTACAACAGGAAGCATTTGGTAATTGCATTCCCTGTCCAAGCAGTCTTCACAGGTGTTTAATTATCATTTCCTGCAAGATAATTCCTCGCAATGCCATATAAAGTGGATTTCATTTCCAAGTGCTTGCAAAGCCAATGCCAAAGAGAGGTTCGAGCTAAAACGGGATGATCGTTCTATATATCAAACCTACTGCCTTTGAAATATTTATTGCTCTGCTATAATGATATTTGATGACCTTGAAACCGACAGGAGGATTTCCTCTGCCAAGAGCTATTGGGCGACCATGGAAGTGTTTTGTCGGGTTTATTAGCAGCAATTCAACACACCCTAGTGCTCCAGATGTGGGATCCAGGAAGAAACAATGGTTAAAGAGTGGTATGAGCAGTGCTCAATTTCAGCCAGTGGTTGCTGGTGGGGGGGGCACCAGCACTTATTTTTGGGGACCAGCAATTATTTCACTGCATCCAATACTCAATAATCACACCCCGCCAAAAAAATCTCATACAAAATCTCAAGCAGCTTCTGAAATCCTTGTCACAACACTGCACTATCCTCAGTCATTAAGGGAGCCGCCATCGGTACCCAAGGCCAGCTTTACTACTACTGTCAGTGTGCAGCCTACACCTGATTCTACTACCAAGGATTTCACATCTTTCTAATGTCGGATGGGAAACTGCATTAACAGCAAACCCATCTCTAATAATGCTTCATGAATCTCTCTCTGCCAGCTCAGTCCACTCACTTGTTTCATCACCAGCATCTCTGTTCCACGCTCTCAGGCAGCAACTTCTCCTCTATCCAGAGGGTGGAGGAGAAGACATCTCTTGGGAACCAACTGGGACTCCATTTAGTGCACACTCTGTTGCCTGACCAGCATCACACACTGGTGCAAAACTCTAGTGACATTGGTTGCTACCCTCTTCACCTCCAGAGATTTATCCACTGGCAAGATGAGCCCTCTCTGAGGGCCTAAATGGTCAAATTAGATAAACCAAGTATTATTATTATTATGGTGGAAAACAACAACCTGGTGGTAACAGTGCTTAGAAATGGTAGAACCTCAATATGAAGCACTCTATAAAAAACAGTAGGTGTGACGATGGCAGGGTGTGAGAGATGCACCTCATTATTTTGGTGACAGGTCCCTATACTTTGTGACTGCTGCCTGTTCTTTGTGTATTCTCTGCTGCATAGTGGACCAGTTCTACCCCTGCCCTTTCACCTGCAGCATGGGCAGAACGGCTCAGTGGTAGACAGAGCGACAGGAAAAATATATAATTTTAGTTTGAGGGCAAAACTGAGTGATAGAGAGTTAACCGGTTAGAGAGTTGACCACTGTGGGGATGTTTCACAGCCAGAGACCATTCACATTTTAGCAGAATTATATTTTCCCTGTATCATAGGCGAATACCAGGTCATTGATTCATTCACGCTGCAACCTTGGACCCTTTGTGTTGCCATTGTGTGCAGTTCTGTGACATTATCATTTTATTTACAAACACAGACAGGCCATGCATCAACTTAAAATCATTACCATGAATGCAACATATGTATCTTCTGTTTGTCCACCTTGTCACAGGGACACAGAATCTGAAACAGGACATCAGTCAATGTCCCTACACGCATACATCTTTCAGCACTCCTCTGTAATCAGATAGTGCAGCAGGAAGCAGTGGCATCCATGTACACACCAGGATGCCTATATATTTCTATATTAGCACTATAATATATCCACTTAGAAGTGCCTGCAACTGTGAAGCAGCCAAACAAATGAAGGGCTCTTACCTGATCCCAGAAGGGTGCTATGTGAAGATGTGCTGTAGTAATAAGCAGCGGACGCATTTATGGTACAGCTGCTACCCAGGAAGGGAGCGCCATTTAACCCATGCTAGCTGGGTCCTGTTGGGAAAGGTGAGTTGGAGTAGGCAGCAGCCTGAATACATTACTTACACCAAGTCGCGCTGGCCTCGAGGCTACGTGTGATGATGTATTCAAGGGAAGGGAAAGGCCTAGCACCCACGCAAATAAGCCTTGTTAGGCGCACATGAGTGCTCTTTACTGTCATTAAGTGCACCCCTGACATCACAGAGCCCTGATAGGAAGACAGGCTGGCTTGCAAATATATGCCTGATAATAAAGGACAACATAATGTGACTTAAAAAAAATAAAAATAAATAGTACAGCATTCCCAAAGGGTTAGATGTCCTCCTTTCACTGAACATGCGACGAGAAACCGGCATAGTACTCCTTAACCAACAGATGGTGCACAACGCCATTGGCTGCTGTAAAATTGTGCAGCTGTGCTCTGCTGTAACATGGGGTTCATGATTTCTACCGACCCAGGGAGGAGGCTCAAAAGTGCATTATCCAGCATGGGCGAAGACTCTTAGAGCAGAAGGTTGCTTTTCATGAAGTATAGATTATAACCCAAAAGAGACTTCAAGTCCTAGATTTATTCCACACGTTGAAAATAGGAAAGGCTTTTAATATAGCTGAACGTGTAAAATAACCAAAACTGAGATGTTTGTGGCCTCCCTGGAGGGGGCAGCGACATAAGATGACAAGCATTTGCAATGCAACAGGTCTCGCATTTACGCAAGTTTGAGCTATTGGCATTGTAAATGACAATGCGTTTTATTTATGTTTCAAAAACGAAAACATAAATAAAAGGGATTATCATTTACAATGCCAATAGCTCAAATTTGCGTAAACGCGAGACCTGTTGCATTGCAAATGCTTGTTAATATTGATACTTGTACTTCTACATGTATAAGCCTGGATAAGGTCTTCCCATATGACAGCTTTATCTTTTCTCGGGAGAGATGGGTACAGGAAATAAATGCCCTCTTTACAACTGATATTAAACTGGAGATCGCGCGCACCGCGATTCAAAATGGCCGCCTGAAGTCGGGGCTCCGCGGCTTGCCGGAAACAGCTCAGGATTAGGAGCGGTTACAGAGCTCCTTGGAGGTCAAGAATGCCATATTCCTAAATCGGAATATAGGCTCTTCTGGAGGCAGCGATTTTTATTTATAAAATCTTACCAAAAGTGGGGAAATTATGCAGAGGACTTTTGGACTCAGGTAACGGCCGCCATTTTGTATGCTACCTGCTGATTTCCCTGCAGCTTTCACCTCACGCGATGCTCCAGAGAGCTCTTTTTTGCTGTAAATGGCTCATTTTTTGCGTCTATCACATTACCCTGCTACTTTAAGGATGGAGATATTTATTTACCTATTTTTTCAATATTGACTGGCTATAGAGGAGCATTTTGCCCATTTTTATTGCATGGTGCCTGTATATTGCTTCGCTCTTGAGGATTTATTCTACTAGAAGAAGCGGCTTACGCTTACCATGACTTTCTTTCGTTTTGTGGAGCTTGCCTGAGGGTTTTTGTTGCCTAGTGTGAGAGGGGCATTGGGCGTTTGCAGAAGTCTTCATTGGACTTTCAGTTGTCCTCTTTTGGCGCTTTTTCCTTCCTACTTCCTCCGCATATTTTCTCAGGCAAATCTCAACTTCGTTGATAGTTGGATCCTTCTGCTGATTTCCTGCATTTTATTCCAGGGTCTAATATTCCGACGCTATTTTGGGATATTGTACTTGTATTTTGCTGAACTTGCCTGTGGTCAGTATTTCATGGGTAGGAGCAAACGCGTACTACGCCACACCCAGAATCTGAAAGGAAATACTCCTATTAGACCTGGAAACGGCTGCGCTGTTTTTAATAGATTCTCCTACTTTTCTGAGGCTTCGTCACACAGTGATTGTTCCTCCACTGCAGAATCATCCGTAACAATGGCATCCAAAGTCCCGCTACCTTCGACCACCGGCAAAAGGCTCAAGCAGGATCCTCCGTCTCCTCCTAAATCTTCCTCGCCGGTTTCTCTGGACATGGTTCTAGAGGAGATTCATGCTATCCGACCGTTTGTGGAGGAAACTAATGCCCGCCTTCAATCAATGGACTCCAAATGGGCCTCTATGGATTCCCGTGTGTCTGTGGTGGAACAACAGCTCATCCTCGTACAGGAGGTACCTTCAAAAATGTCATCTCTGGAAAAGGAAGTCTTGCAACTTCGGAGGGCCACGGAGGATTTGGAAAACAGAAACCGTCGTAATAATCTACGCGTGTATGGTCTTCCGGAGGGTCTTGAGGGTGATGACCCTGTCGCATTCTTCACTTCTTTCCTTCCACAGCTCCTGGGTCTTCCGTCTATGACCAAACTGAACCTACAACGTGCCCATAGACTGGGGCCTCGCCTTTCTTCTTCATCTGCGCCAACCAAACCCCGCGGAATGATTATTCTATTCCTTCAGTTTACTGACCTTCTGCTGGTTCTGAATGCCGCTAAATCTAAAAAGAATCTCTCCTGGCAGGGCTCCAAAGTTTATATTTCTCAGGATCTTTCTTCAGCCACAGCTAAACGACGCAAAGAGTTTTTGGATCTTCGTCCACCTCTCCGCTCTTTGGGCGCAAGATATGGCCTGTTCCATCCCTGCATTTTCAAGGTCACCTTTCTCAACAAAACTTCCACTTTCGAGGACCCTGTTGACTTAAGAAGATTTATTCAGACTCATTCTAATGCCTCAATGGAGACAACTCCCTCTTCCTCTGGATCGTGACTTTTGTGCTCCTTCTTTTGTATCCTTGCATTAATATTCTTGTTATAGTTTATTATTACTTTGCCTATATCAGTTTTCTGATTCGAGGTTGTATAACTCTTATTTTTTTTCTACAGGTTCATTGATGCTTAATTTGCTCCTCTACACATTCCCGCTCGTGCCCCTGTGTAGTATCTGCTGTTTTTGGTATGTCGCGTTGCCCCCTCCCTGTTGGGTGTGCTGTTTTTGTTGTCCGTCGCCGTCTCATCTTTATTTGTCCCCTGTAAGGTACGTATTGCAGTCGTCTCTTGACATGTACTGTCTCTTCTTGTTCCTATCTTTTCTTTCCCTTATCTCCATTCCTCTTTCTGTGTCCTACCCCTTTTTCTCCCTAGATACCTTTCCTCCTCCTCTCATTACATGGTTTTCCTTCACCATTTCTTTATTATCTTTCACCTTGCTTCCCTACTCTCTCTTACTCTTTATCATTATTGTTGTATATACGGATTTTTATGTAAGTTTGAAAGTTCTACATTCAAGGTTATCTCATGGAATGTAAAAGGTTTCATTAACCCAATTAAGAGACAGAGAATACTCTCCCACTTGGCCTCATATAACCCAGATCTGGTTCTTTTACAAGAAACTCATCTCTCAGAACCTGAGGCGTTAAAGTTAAAAAGAAGCTGGGTGGGTTCGGTTTTGGTCTCCCCACTTCTAACAAGAAAAATGGTGTGATTATTTTATGTCATAAGAGGCTGAATTGCAAAGTTGTTTCGCAAGAAAATGATACTGAAGGTAGATGGGTGCTGGCTAAGTTATTAATTAATAATATCTCTTTGACTATATTTAATGTTTATGGTCCTACACATCCTGATTGTTCCTTTTGGCCCGTGATTACTCAGAAATGTATTCAATTCAAAGATGACTTTTTATTCTAGGAGGAGATTGCAACCAGATTGTTGATCCCTTTCTTGACCGCCAATCACAAACACGTTTTGTTCCCCATAGGTCACACAAACACTTTCTTGATACCATTTCCCAGGCTAACCTTGTAGATGCATGGAGACTCACTCACCCTGACTCTCTTGATTTTTCTTTTTCTCCCCTCCTCATAATTCTCTCTCTCGTCTTGACTATCTTTTCCTATCTAAATCTCTTTCTCAAAACTTACTATCCTCCTCTATTGAACCTATTGTTATCTCGGATCATGCCCCAATCGTGATGGACCTTGACTTGCTTCCCTCTCATCCTAGCTCTTCCCGCTGGCGCTTTAATAACTCTCTTCTCCTTGATCCTATTTTCTCCTCCTCTTTTACGACTTTTACTGAGGAATTTTTTGATTTAAATGATAACCCCAATGTCCCTCCACATATATTATGGGACTCATTTAAAGCCACAGCACAAGGTTTCATCATAGATTTTGTCTCCAGGAAAAAGAAACATTTCCTTCAACAATGTAAAGCTGCTCTGGCGAACATTAAATCACTAGAACATCGGTTCTATACTTCATCGACGGATTCAGTTCTACCTGCTCTTATTCGTGCCAAGTTGGCCTTTAATAAATTCACTACTGATAATGCTTCTTCCATATTGCTGCGCAGTAGTGCTAGGTACTACGGAGGTCGTATTAAGATGGGGAAACTTTTAGCGAATTACCTCAAGTCCCGTAAAGAACGCACTCTGATTGATATGGTTTATTCCTCAGATGGCTCTCCGGTTTACAAAAATGAAGACATCCTGAAGGAATTTATGCTTTTTTACAAAGATCTCTATAGCCCTGACTATCCTCCTTCTTCTTCCCTTGTCCATTCTTATCTTGACGCGCTCCCAACTCCGTCTAATGATCATCTTAATCTTTCTAATTTGGAATCAGACCTCTCCCTTCAGGAACTATCCCAGGCTTTATCCATTCTAAAGAAAGGTAAATCTCCTGGCCCTGACGGTTTTTCAGTCGAATTTTATCTGCATTTTTCTAATCTATTACTTCCTAGACTCTTGCATCTTTTTCATTCTTTTCTTCTTTCTGATGGGACATTGGGTACTTTTCAGGAGGCCACAATTTGTCTCATACATAAGGAGGGACGTGACCCTAAATTTTGTAAAAACTACCGTCCGATTTCCTTGCTTAATGTAGATTATAAATTATTTGCCAAATCACTTGCTTTGCGCTTGGATCCCCTTATACCTCACTTGGTAGGTAAAGAACAATGTGGCTTTGTTAAAGGCAGATTAACTTCAGATAATTCTCGTCTCCTCCTAAATGTTCTTAATAAAATTCCCTCTCTTTCCTCTTCTTTGGCGGCCATCTCTGTCGATGCCGAAAAAGCGTTTGATAGGGTTGACTGGTCTTTTTACTTACCGCCCTAAAGTGGCATGGATTCGGCCCTAAGTTAATCTCACTTATCTCTTTATTATATTCTGCTCCTAGAGCCTCCGTACTAGTTAATGGATGCATCTCTTCTTACTTTCCTCTACGACGTGGTGTTCGTCAGGGTTGTCCTCTTTCTCCCCTTCTTTTCATTTTGGCTCTCGAACCCTTTTAACCTCAATTCGCAATAATACTTCGATTTCTGGTTTTTCCTATGGTGATCATGACCTAAAATTTTCCGCATATGCCGATGATATTCTCCTTTTTATTTCCAACCCTCAGAATTCTATTCCTCCTCTATTAGATGAATTTAACTCTTTTTCCCTCGTCTCTGGTTATAAAATCAACTCTGATAAAACATAAATTTTACCTCTTACAAAATTTTGTCTTCCGCACTCCTTCTCTTCTACTGGGTTTGCTTGGTCCCCCGCCAAAATTAAATACTTAGGTATGTGGTTCTCCAATTCCATATCCTCTTCGGTTAAGTTAAATATGACCGCGGTCATCTCTCGGATTGATAAATTACTCTCCTCTTGGAACCCTCTCTTTTTTTCTTGGTGGGGTCGGTTAGACTCCATTAAGATGATGATAACCCCTATTTTGATATATACCCTTTCCATGCTTCCAGTCCACATTCCGGCCTCTTATTTTAAACAAATTGATTCCCTTCTCTCTAGGTTTCTTTGGAGGGGTAAGAAATCCAGGATCTCCCTTTCCTGTCTTCGTAAGACAAAACTTAATGGAGGTGTGAACCTTCCTGATTTTCGTATATATCATCAATCTTTTTGCCTGCGTCAGGCCGCAAAATGGCTCTTAGATGGTCAGTCTTCTTACACCCTTTGTGGTATACTATTGAACGTGCCCTGGTCTCTCCCTTCTCATTTAGTGAAGTTTTGGCCTTTTCTGTTAAGACCCCCATTACCTCCCTTCCTCTATTTAAACATACTTGTTCCATTCTAAAACCTTTACTTCATACAAAACCCTTCTCTAGAGAATCCTTTTTAGAGTCCCCAATATGGCATAATTCTCTTATTAAAATCAATAGCAGACCCATCTTTTGGAGGTCCTGGAGACTTAGGGGGATAGTTTGGGTTAAAGATCTATTTGATGGTTTGGATCCATGTTCATTCCCCCATTTTCAACTCACTTTTCACTGTCCACGCTCCTTTTTTCAGAGATTTTCAACTCTTATGGAGATTATTCTTGAATCCTTTTACTCTCTTCCCTCTATTCCCCCTCCTTCGGATCAGAACCCTTTGCGCAAAATTCTTCTTATTTTTCCCAAAGCTTCTCTTATTTATAAATTCTTTCTGTCTCCTATACCTGATCGCCCTAAGACTAAAGTGGAACTCGCGTGGGAGTCTGACCTTACATGTGACTGGTCTACTATTTTTTGGGATAAAATTTGGTCCCGCTCCCTTAAAATATCTCGTTCTGCCTCCCTTACTCAATCTATGTTTTTTCTCTATCATAGACTTTATTTTACTCCTGTTTCTATTGCTCGTTTTTCTCACTCTTCTGATGCCAACTGTTGGTCCTGTGGGTCTTCTAATGCTGATCTCATACATCTCCTTTTTATGTGCCCTTCTGTTTCTACCTTTTGGGGAAAAGTTTGGACCTATATTTCTCGCATGTTTAATATTCTTATTCCTTATTCTTTTCCTCTTCTTTTTGCTGGCAGTCTATTTCCGACCTTAGACCTTCCCCCTCCTATGCATGGTCTCTTTGACCTCGTAATAGCTCTAGCTTTCCAACACATAACCCTTAATTGGAAAACTCTCTCAAAACTTTCAGTTCAACATTGGTGGAACAATTTGTGTCATTTTCATCGCCTAGATATCGCTTTTGCTTCCTCCTGTAAACCAAGGAATGATAGAGAACTTTTTTGGATCCCTCTTACTACCTATTTAGATAAGTTGGCGTTGGCAGACAACTCCCGTTTGAATGCAGAAAATGTTAAGCCTCCTTAAATAATTTATTTATTTTCTCTGCCTCTTACTTCTAACTCATAAACTTTTGTTATCTTTTATTTCCATACGATGGTTACTGTTTTATTGCTTATGCTTCTATGAAAATATGCAAGTCCATATTCTATTTTAAATTGTAAGAGTATCCCCCTTCCCCTTCTCTTCCTCTCCCCCTTTCCCCTCTTTTCCCCCCTTCCCCTTCCTTCATTTCCGATATAATCCTAAACAGCTTTCTTCCCTGAATTACCGTTAGCCATTTTTTCTATTATGTATCACTTTAATAAGTCTTTTTTCCATCTTGCTGACCTTTGTATTGTTATTGTATTCAAATAAAGCTTTTCAAATATAAAAAAAAAACAACTGATATTAAACTGATGCTTTGTAGCAACTGACCCGGTTGTAGTTAATCGACACTATAACTCCCAGAGTCCACTGCAGAAGTAAAGTGAATCCCAGGACTGGATTCCTGCAGGGCACAGCATATGTTTTTTGAGAGTATGTGTTTTTTTTTTAAAACCCCCCAGGCTCTCTCTAGCTTGCTCAGTGCCTCGAGGGGGAGGGTTGGGCAGGGCACGCACCCTCAGTAATTACCCGCCCTCCAGCAGTTGCCCCAGTAAGTTAGCCCAGGGATGCAGGGCGGTCCCTCTGCGGACAGGACAGGCCCCGGTGCAGCAGCGCCATGGAGCAGGTGAGGGCCGTACACGAAACACTGAATATTACATTCAGAATGAATAGGAGGGTAGGTCATAACTCTGTCCTCCCTCACTGGGTCAATGCATGAGTGTCTGCCTAGCTGGGGATGTATGGGGCGGGGCTAGTAGGTCATAGTAAGAGGCAGGTACCAGCCTGTCTTTTAGAGATCTATCTGTTATACTTTTAAATCTATAACAAACTCCAGACATGACCCCAGCTTCTCAGTATAAGTGTTCCGGTGTGCTGTGCAAAAGAGAAAAGCCGTTTCACAATGAGGATGGTGCAGGGTTTTGGAGAGAATGGAGCAGAGAGTCTTCTTAAGTGATAGCACTCTGCAGTAATACACAGTGCAGAAGAAGGAACAGAGCGTGTGAGTGTTTATATATCACGGCCGCCATCCAAGTCCATTTACAGAGCTGAGGGAGAGGCTGTTCTTATGGCTGCTGTATTCATTTGTGCAACTCGTCGGAAAGTGCTTTGATACCTAGTCAGTGATTGTAAGCGCTTATAAATGCGAATACAATTGAAGAGAAAATATATTTCCTGTTTCTGTTTCCCTTTTTCAAGAGGGCGAGCCACTGCTGTGCGGTCTTTCTTTTCTTGGGGATGTGCTCATTGAGGCGCCATGTAGAGAGCGGAGATAATTGGGGCAGAGCTGCCACGTTATCCAGGCCCATGAGTGAATAGGTAGTCCAGTCCAGGTTTTTGCTCTTGCATTCTGGGACTTGTAGTTTTGTTTTTTAGTCGATTCAACAGCTTCTTAAAACAGCTAACACTAGTTGCAGCCACCAACAAACACATGACTAGATGCAGCGATATCTGCAGAGCAAACAGTATACATGAAAGAAAAAAAAAGTAAGGGGCAACCCCCCCTCTTCCCCCACAAGCTTCTAAATAGGGGCAATACAGTGGTATCCTACACAGGGCGTCTTACAATGACCAGAGTTGGGGCTGCCGGGACCCCAGAAAAGATGCAAAAGCAACGAAGAGCAAAGCCCGGGCACCTAACTTTGACTTGGGCGTCATACTCTGCCAGGATTTCCTTGTCCTTATTAAACCTGGCTGGAGACGTCATGTTTACAGCGTTGTCAGAAAAGGCAATCCGTTTTCTGATGATGCCCTCCAAAAACAGGCAAAGGTGGTAGGTGGCAAAAAAACACTCCGAGGCGACGATCCTCGGTGTTTACCTTGGTTTTATCTCCCCCAGATGGAGCCGTCTGTGCAGGGGGCTTGGAGAGAATGACGCAGCTGTTCACGGAGCTGGAAGCAGGCAGCGCGTCCCTGCGCTAGACCCGGGGCTTCTCCTGCAGCACCCCTACCCCGATCACTGGTCTTGCCCCTCAGAGGGGCAACCCCACGCAGCCACATGCATCATCATACCCGCTCCCCGGTGAGGTGCAGGGGCGCAGTCCGGTGCAGAGGAATATTAAACATATATGCGCATGGCGGCCCATGAAGCGGGCGCCTTGGCAATAAAAAAAAACAAAGTAGTCCCTACACAAAACAGATACAGCCCTACAGTGCAAATAAACTGTAGTTGGTCGGTGCTGCCTGCGATGAAAAGGAAGTGACGTCTCGGACCGCCAGCCAATTAAGAGCCAGAAAAACAGAGGAACGCCGGACAGACCCAATTGCAAGCAGCAGGCGGGATTACTCTCCGTATATGGATTACTTCAGGTCTTGCAGACAGCGCATGCGCGCTGCCTAGGCTCGACCTAAAAAAAGAAAGAAGCATGATCTCTGTGTTTCAAAGTAAACAGATGCACTCTAAAACCCTGGCAAGATAAGTTTGAAAGTCGTAAATTGAAATGATGGCAGAGATGTGTCCAGGAGCACTGGGACGGGAGACCATCTTTGTAGTGAAGAGATAGATAATGACTTGGCTCTGCCATTATTTCAATTTACGACTTTCAATCCTGTCTGCATTCCTCGGTGTGTGTGTGGGGCGGGGGTAGGTGGCGCTGAAAGCTTGGAAGTTGGAGGCCTGCAAAATCAAGAGCAGGGGAAGGCAAATTAAAACAAGTTAGAGAGTAAGGAGGAGGGGTCTTCACAAGCTGTACAGTGCGATGGCCAGCTGAAGTGTTCTCTTAGTGAAATAGCCGGGGAGGGAGCTAAGAGCACAAAGGCGTGTCATTTACACATATGCACCAATAACAAATCATTATTTCTGAATGCCAAAGATAACAACCAATAGCAATCGGTGGGGGTGCCAAATCCCACAGAAGAGATCTAACAAGTCAATCAAAGCTTGACCTAAAACATATCATGGAAATAAGAAAAGAAGTGAAAAGGAAGGAATGGAAAAATATTGGAAAGAGAAAGATGGAAATAAAGAGAAGTTGGGTGAAAGTAAAACCTTTGACTAGTACATGTATGAATTTGAAATCGTATCCTCAGCATGTCCTATTGAAGCCTTAAGATGTTACCCGTCATTGCTGATAAAAAGTTTGCCTTCAGCAGATATACATCATGGTTAATTGAGGATGAATGAAGTTGTGCATATCTGTAGTGGCAGAAGAAGGAATATGATTCTTCTCCATGACCTTTGTGGCAAAGAAGGCATTAAGCATTATAAAGCTGATGTTGGGTTTAGAGAAGCTTAACGCATTGATCCCTTGATCCACTCAAGGCACAGCAAGTCATTTCACTGCTAAAACCAAGGGAACTGTCTATTCTCTTTCAATTTAAAGGACCCCCTACTATCACATTCCACTGCATCAGGCCCGCTGTTTGCAGACAGCATGATTAGTTTGTCGTTCTGACCTTTTGCTTGAAGATGGACCATTGATTATTCACAAAGGTACTTGCCCCATGAGTGGAATTAATACACTAGGAGAGGGTCATGGTAGGCCCTTATATGGATGACTGCTTGGTCCACACTCCTTCAGTCTGGCAATCATGAGATGCAAATAGAGTGAGCAGTCCTAGAGTATCAGGAACTTCTCCTCAAGCACCAGATGGTGCAACTGTTACCATCTCTGTGCCTAGAGTATTTTGAGGGCCACCTTCCTCATGGATATTGCCAAAGCGTGCCTCAAGTTCACTTCGACTGCGGGTTACGGATGAGCTTTCTGTCCTGGTTTAACGTCAGGTGAAGTGAGCAACAGCATTGTTGTGATTGCGGGGACAATGTGGTGGTGTTGTTTTGTGGCTTGGGGTGTATATACTGCATCAAGACATTGAAGCTGTGAATGTTGTCCCACTGGTAGACAACCAATAGGAAATTTGAGCTCCAGGTAACTGTAACTACAATTTGTCAGACTATTAGATATTGTAATCTCAGCCGCCTTGTTCACCTCAATTTTTAAGGAAGGTCATCAGAAAGAGCAATTTGGAGGTAAAGCATGTACTACTTGAGGTAAAAGCAATTGTTCCACATGTCTCTTCCTCCTCCTTAGTTCTATTATCATATGTAGGACTGCGCTAATAGGACATCTGTCAAAAAATGGCAGAAGTCCCATTTAGAGCTGGCCATTTATTTATTTCTTGCTTTAGTAGATAGTAATTTGAATGTATTCTGCTGCAAAGCAGCCATTGTGTATGTTATTTGCTTGCACCTACTACAGTCTAAAACACAGTGGGGCAGATTTACAAGCCCCTTGCGCCACTTTTGCGTCACTTTTCCCATGTTAAAAGTGACGCAAAAGTGGCGCAAGGGGCTTGTAAATCTGCCCCCGTGTGATTAAGAGCAGTACCTAAAGATTGCATAAGTGTTTTTCTGATTGGTCACCAGAAACCAATAAGAATGGACCTATGACATGCCTCTATTGTGATTGGTTGCTAGGTTTCAGATTGCACTTCTAGGAGCTGGGCCCCATGATAAGCGCCCCTCCCTCGTCTCTCATCCTTGACACCAAAATATTTCCCACATAAGATCACAACAAGCATAATATTCTGCCAACCATGCCCTCCTGCACAGAGCAGCATGCCATCCTTCCAAAAATGAAATTTAACACCACAGTACGGGACATGAAGGGCACTATAAAGTGTGCTCTCCACATGTTATCATACAATGTTCAACCATTTGAACAAGGAATGTGCGGTTCGTTTGTGGATTGGGTGAGACCGCTTCTATATTATAGTATTATAGAATCAAGGTGACTAGATGTCAAATGATATTCCTATGTGACGTTTGCATACGCTGCACCACATTGCATTAAACATTTGTATTCATTTGTTTGGCTGAAATAATGACATTCACATATTTCCCCTTATTAAAAATTGCCCCTCATGTGTGCGGGGTCCTGTAGCATGCTGATAGTAAATAGTGCAATTTTTGTAGAAACGTTTTAACAAATAGTTTATAAGATGCAGTATAAGAAATTGGGTTACTGGTTGAGGGGTGTGAAACCCTGCTCAAGCAGCTACCACAATCTCTGTCATGGTGAAATGCACGCAAATCTCAAATTAACCTGTGCTGAACTGTAGGTAGGCCATTTGAAAGATTTAAGTGAAAATATCATCAAAAAGCACAAAAGTGCCAACTGTGGATATCTGGTCATGCAGGACAGGGACAAAGCCACAAGTTCACGTCGACTGTGATGGAGCACGGGCCAGCTACAGGCCCCAAAGGAATGGGACACGTTACAACGCAAACATTTACAACGCATGCCTTTACAACACGGTTTTTACATCACAACATCCATTACAGCGCATGATTTTACAACGCATGCCATCACAATACATTTTTAGAAACTACATTGACAACGCATTCCATTACAATGCATACCACTACAACGCATACCATTACAACGCATAATACTTTTAGGGCAATAGTAGGGTAAGTGTTGGATAGTGTAGGGGTAAAAATTACTATTCCCACTCCAGTGAGTGCAACAGTAGGGTAAGTATTGGATAGTGTAGGGGTAATGCGTTGTAATGGCATGCGTTGTAGTGACATGCGTTGTAATGGCATGCGTTTTAGTGACAAGGTTGTAATGGCTGCGTTGTAATGGCATGCAATGTAAAGGCAGTTGCGTTGTAATGACTGCGTTGTAAATGTAGTGCATTGTAATGACTGCGTTGTAATGGTTGTTTCCCACCCCAAAGTAGGCTTGATGAACAAAGTATTTTAAATACTGGCTGCAAGCGAAATAAGGTCCCGTGTCGAGGATGCGCAGTGCAGCATGGCAATGCAAGGCCCTTGTGTGGAGATATGTCATGCAGTCGCAGTTCAGAGAGAGCTGCAATAGCAATGCAAGGTCCTTGCATGGAGAAGGATGGAGAGGCGTTGCATAGCGGCGGTTACAATGGGCTGAAAAGTCCTGTGTCTTGTGTCGTGCAGCGGTTCAAATACATAGTTTGGTTTGGCGATGCGTCATGCAGTTTTGGTTCTGCTGATACCACAGATGGGCTGGCAGAGCACCCTCAGGTCCACTTCCAATAGAACAGGACTGGGGTGGCACTACTTGGGTGAAAAATGCACTGCAGACTGAGTCCAGATGCTATGTTCAAGAGGGGGGGAAACCTGTTCTGTCCCTGAGGATTCTGGTCAGAAGGCCAACCAACTGGCCCTTGGAGTGACTCTGGTGGTCATGGGCTTAAGATGCAGGTCCAGTCCTGCTCACTCAGGCAGGAAGGCAACAGGGCAGCAGAGTGGCAGTCCTTCTTGCAACAAAGCAGCATACATGTACAGATGTGTACTGAACAGTTGGGGTCTGAGGTACACGATTTATACGTGGTGCCCACTTTGAAGTACAAGACGTTTCTAGAGGCTTCCATCCCCCTGAGGTGCTTGAATTCTCCTTCCTCTCTGCCCTGGCCCCAGCTTGTCTGGGGACACAAAAGACTAATGACAAGCCCTTTGTCAGTGTGCTCAGACATAGACTTTGTGATGTGCAAGTGTGGTAGGTGACAGCTATGCCCCCTTGTTAAGTCATAGTGGCCCTTTCTGCCAACACCTACCTTCCCTTTGTCTCACTGTCTGGGCGCAATACACAAAGACCAACTGACAGCTACACCTAGTAATGTGACCCAGGATACAGGCTGCAGGTGCCAAATGGTGATGACTAGAAAATGGCAACTTTCTAAAAGTAGCATTTTGAGAATTGTGACTTAAAATCTGACTTTACCATTAAAGATGGTTTTACTTCACAATTCCATAGATTGCCATCAAACTCACCTTTCCTATCGATCAATCAATCAGGGAATTGTAAGCGCGCTACTCACCCGTGAGGGTTTCAAGGCGCTGGTTGCAGTCAGCAGTTCTGTTCAGCCAAAAAGCCAGGTCTTGAGAGTCTTCCTGAAGGTGTTCAGGGAGGGATGCTTCTGATGGTGATCGGGAGCTCGTTCCAGGTCTTGGCCATGATGTAGGAGAAGGATCTTCCCCCTGCTCTGGCTCTGTGGATGCGTGGGGTTTCGGCGAGGAAGAGGTTGGCTAATCGGAGGTTTCTTTTGGGTACGTGGAGGGTGATTCTGTCGTTGAGGTAATGGGGTCCGGTGTTGTGTAGGCATTTGTAGGCGTGGGTGAGAATCTTGAAGGTGACTACCTTCTCCAAGGGGAGCCAGTGGAGCTTCCGTGGGTGCTGGCTGATGTGCTTGCGTCGAGGGATGCCAAGGACGAGTCTGGCAGTGGTGTTTGTATCGTCTGGAGTTTGCGGAGTAGAGACTTGTTCATGCTGGCGTAGAGTGCATTTCCGTATTCCAGCCTGCTGGTGATGAGTGCGTGGGTGACTGTCTTCCTTGACTTGGGGGGATCTATTTGAAGGTCTTTTGGAGGATGCAGAGGGTGTTGAAGCAGCTGGAGGCTACAGTGTTGACCTGTCGGTTCATGGAGAGGGAGGAGTCGAGTACGATGCCGAGGTTTCTGGCATGGTCCGTGGGGGTCGGTAGGCTGCCGAGGGCGGTGGGCCACCAGGTGTTGTCCCATGCTGATGGGGTGGTTCCGAGGACTAGGACTTCTGTCTTCTCAGTGTTGAGCTTTAGGCAGCTGTTGGTCATCCAGGCTGCGACGTCCTGCATTCCTTCCTGGAAGTTGAGTCTGGTGGTGGCGGGGTCCTTGGTGAGGGAGAGGACGAGCTGGGTGTCGTCAGCATAGGATACAATGCTGAGGCCGTGTTGTCGGACGATGGCAGCGAGGGGGGCCATGTAGATGTTGAAGAGGGTTGTGCTGAATGATGACCCCTGTGGGATTCCTATCTGATGCCAATTAATAGTTGCCACTTACTAAAAAAATGAATTTAAGAGTTTTTCTCTTCCAGGAAATGTAAAACCTGAAAGTATAAGTGAAACTTTTAAAATACACTACACTCTACCCTCTAGGCTGTGTAGGGCCTTCACTAGGGGTGACGTATATAGATTAAATACAGAGGTATGGGCCTGGGTTTACCTTGCCAGGTTAAACTGAACACACAGGCTGCAATGTCAGTCCAGAGACATGTTTAAAGTTTCTACTTAAGTGGATGGCACAATCAGTGCTGCAGGTCCACTAATAGCATTTAATTTACAGGCCCTGAATACATGTGGTACCACTTTACTAGGGACTTACAACTAAATTAAAAATACCAACTGGGTGTAAGCCAATTATACCATGTTTAAAGGAGAGAGCAGAAGCACTTCAGCACTGGTTAGAAGTGGTAAAGTGTGCAGAGTCCTAAAAGCCAACATAAATGGGTTCAGAAAACAGTAGGGTGTCTGCAAAAACTTGGAGATGTCCCTGCCAATATGGCTAAGTCTACTATGCAAATTTACACTTTGTGGTTTGGTGTGTACAGCGCCCATTAAAAGCCCTTCCATATTACACATTTTTAAAAGGTTGACATCGTAAAGTAGCCATCCTGTGTAGAGGAAAATACAGGTCTGTCTACCCACTCCTACATCACCAACATTTCCAGTCATCTGCTGATCACAAAATTTCTCATTGAGTCAACGACCTCAAAGAGGGTATTTTGAGTACCCGTCATCCGTGGTTGTTCTCCTGTAAGGGACGTTTTGTAGGTCGAGGCTTACTTTGGACCACGGTGTGGTACATGGTTCTTCTGTCTTGACAGGTGTGAATGCTTCTTGAGAGCTGGTAAGCTGGCATGAGAGGCACTGTCTCACCATCTCATCGACCATTGCTTCGAGGCCTGGGAACCAGAAATTCTCCCTCATGCAGAACTTCATTTTTACTGTTCCATGATGCCCGCCATGTGCTAGTTTTGTCACTCGGTGCTGCAGTCTCTCCAGGATTACCGGCACATCTGTTGTGGCAGTTAGCTCCTTGTGCAGTCGTCACATATGTGTGAGCTTTTCCTTTTCAGGGCCTTGCCACCAGTTTGCATCTCATAGTAAGTTGTGCCACAAGCTGCTCTGTAGAGCATTCATTACTTTCCCCAGCAATGAGTCTGTTGCAGTGGTGTCTCTGATTTATTGGAGGCTTAGTGCTTGGGGGCAAGCCACCTGGGATACTAGGTTGATGTATGCTTCGGTGGCATGTATGTTGTCATTAGCTTTAGCAGCTAGTGGTGGTGGGTGGTGTGAGTGGAAGTCTGCTGGGTTCTTGGTCTTGATCCTTTTGGTAAATGACCTCCATGTGGTAGTGCTGCAATTGGATAGCCCAGCACTCTATTCATGGCAGAGGGTGTGAGGCAGAGCCACGGAAAAGAAGTACAAGTGGTTGGTGGTCAGTGACTCCTCTGAATCGTCTTCCACAGAGGTACAGGTGGAAGTGTCCGCAGGTGCACTTCATGGCTAGTGCCTCTCTCTTGATTTGGGAGTAGCGTGCCTCCGTCAGCATCAGTGCTTTCCTGGCAAAAGCCAAGGAGGCCCACCTTCCGGGCTCCACGTCTTCAGTGAGTATGGCCCCCAAGCAAGCAGGGATGGCATCAACCAGCAGTTTGGTATTCTTCTTTGGATTGTAGTAGGCCATGGTGGCTTTAGTAGAGCTACCTTCCCCATCTGGGAAAAAAAAATCAGCAGCGGTCTGTCTCCAGGAGCCGTACAATTTGGTGAGCACTCATAAGGGTCCAGCAATGGTAGCCAGATTATGGATAAACCTGCCACAGTAGGTGGCCATCCCCAGGAAGCTACGGACTCTGAGACTGTTTCAGGGCTGGGGTCTGCTGCAAAGTTTGTGACTTTTGGGGCTCAACCAGCACCCCATCCTGATTGAAACATGTCCGAAGAACTCAATGGCGTTCTGGAAGAAGGATCATTTTTTCTGGTGCAGAGTGATGGTGTGCTACCACAAATGCGAAAGAAACAATTGATGGACGGAATGCTGGACAATGCAAACATTCACCCCCAGTCTCAAGGATCTGGGTTAAATCCATCATTCTTTTGCTCACCACACCACCCCAGTTTGGACCCAGCCATATGCAAATCAGTCTTGACCCTGTTCCTTGTGGGAACAGTCCAGCCCGAACTGCCAAGCCAGGTCCTCCCTGGACCGGAAACAAGCATCCTGGGACCGGTTTCAGGGCATCACCCTTCTTCAGCCAGGCTAGCTTGAATCCAGTGGTGTAGTGAGCACGGGACCCACGTCTGGGCATACCCTTCCCACTTAGGGCGACAAATGCAAAAGAAACAATTGATGGACGGAATGCTGGACAATGCAAACATTCACCCCCAGTCACAAGGATCTGGGTTAAATCCATCATTCTTTTGCTCACCACACCAACCCAGTTTGGACCCAGCCATATGCAAATCAGTCTTGACCCTGTTCCTTGTGGGAACAGTCCAGCCCGAACTGCCAAGCCAGGTCCTCCCTGGACCGGAAACAAGCATCCTGGGACCGGTTTTAGGGCATCACCCTTCTTCAGCCAGGCTAGCTTGAATCCAGTGGTGTAGTGAGCACGGGACCCACGTCTGGGCATACCCTTCCCACTTAGGGCGACAAATGCAAAAGAAACAATTGATGGACGGAATGCTGGACAATGCAAACATTCACCCCCAGTCACAAGGATCTGGGTTAAATCCATCATTCTTTTGCTCACCACACCACCCCAGTTTGGACCCAGCCATATGCAAATCAGTCTTGACCCTGTTCCTTGTGGGAACAGTCCAGCCCGAACTGCCAAGCCAGGTCCTCCCTGGACCGGAAACAAGCATCCTGGGACCGGTTTCAGGGCATCACCCTTCTTCAGCCAGGCTAGCTTGAATCCAGTGGTGTAGTGAGCACGGGACCCACGTCTGGGCATACCCTTCCCACTTAGGGCGACAAATGCAAAAGAAACAATTGATGGACGGAATGCTGGACAATGCAAACATTCACCCCCAGTCACAAGGATCTGGGTTAAATCCATCATTCTTTTGCTCACCACACCACCCCAGTTTGGACCCAGCCATATGCAAATCAGTCTTGACCCTGTTCCTTGTGGGAACAGTCCAGCCCGAACTGCCAAGCCAGGTCCTCCCTGGACCGGAAACAAGCATCCTGGGACCGGTTTCAGGGCATCACCCTTCTTCAGCCAGGCTAGCTTGAATCCAGTGGTGTAGTGAGCACGGGACCCACGTCTGGGCATACCCTTCCCACTTAGGGCGACAAATGCAAAAGAAACAATTGATGGACGGAATGCTGGACAATGCAAACATTCACCCCCAGTCACAAGGATCTGGGTTAAATCCATCATTCTTTTGCTCACCACACCACCCCAGTTTGGACCCAGCCATATGCAAATCAGTCTTGACCCTGTTCCTTGTGGGAACAGTCCAGCCCGAACTGCCAAGCCAGGTCCTCCCTGGACCGGAAACAAGCATCCTGGGACCGGTTTCAGGGCATCACCCTTCTTCAGCCAGGCTAGCTTGAATCCAGTGGTGTAGTGAGCACGGGACCCATGTCTGGGCATACCCTTCCCACTTAGGGCGACAAATGCAAAAGAAACAATTGATGGACGGAATGCTGGACAATGCAAATATTCACCCCCAGTCACAAGGATCTGGGTTAAATCCATCATTCTTTTGCTCACCACACCACCCCAGTTTGGACCCAGCCATATGCAAATCAGTCTTGACCCTGTTCCTTGTGGGAACAGTCCAGACCGAACTGCCAAGCCAGGTCCTCCCTGGACCGGAAACAAGCATCCTGGGACCGGTTTCAGGGCATCACCCTTCTTCAGCCAGGCTAGCTTGAATCCAGTGGTGTAGTGAGCACGGGACCAACGTCTGGGCATACCCTTCCCACTTAGGGCGACAAATGCAAAAGAAACAATTGATGGACGGAATGCTGGACAATGCAAACATTCACCCCCAGTCACAAGGATCTGGGTTAAATCCATCATTCTTTTGCTCACCACACCACCCCAGTTTGGACCCAGCCATATGCAAATCAGTCTTGACCCTGTTCCTTGTGGGAACAGTCCAGCCCGAACTGCCAAGCCAGGTCCTCCCTGGACCGGAAACAAGCATCCTGGGACCGGTTTCAGGGCATCACCCTTCTTCAGCCAGGCTAGCTTGAATCCAGTGGTGTAGTGAGCACGGGACCCACGTCTGGGCATACCCTTCCCACTTAGGGCGACAAATGCAAAAGAAACAATTGATGGACGGAATGCTGGACAATGCAAACATTCACCCCCAGTCACAAGGATCTGGGTTAAATCCATCATTCTTTTGCTCACCACACCACCCCAGTTTGGACCCAGCCATATGCAAATCAGTCTTGACCCTGTTCCTTGTGGGAACAGTCCAGCCCGAACTGCCAAGCCAGGTCCTCCCTGGACCGGAAACAAGCATCCTGGGACCGGTTTCAGGGCATCACCCTTCTTCAGCCAGGCTAGCTTGAATCCAGTGGTGTAGTGAGCACGGGACCCACGTCTGGGCATACCCTTCCCACTTAGGGTGACAAATGCAAAAGAAACAATTGATGGACGGAATGCTGGACAATGCAAACATTCACCCCCAGTCACAAGGATCTGGGTTAAATACATCATTCTTTTGCTCACCACACCACCCCAGTTTGGACCCATCCATATGCAAATCAGTCTTGACCCTGTTCCTTGTGGGAACAGTCCAGCCCGAACTGCCAAGCCAGGTCCTCCCTGGACCGGAAACAAGCATCCTGGGACCGGTTTCAGGGCATCACCCTTCTTCAGCCAGGCTAGCTTGAATCCAGTGGTGTAGTGAGCACGGGACCCACGTCTGGGCATACCCTTCCCACTTAGGGCGACAAATGCAAAAGAAACAATTGATGGACGGAATGCAGGACAATGCAAACATTCACCCCCAGTCACAAGGATCTGGGTTAAATCCATCATTCTTTTGCTCACCACACCACCCCAGTTTGGACCCAGCCATATGCAAATCAGTCTTGACCCTGTTCCTTGTGGGAACAGTCCAGACCGAACTGCCAAGCCAGGTCCTCCCTGGACCGGAAACAAGCATCCTGGGACCGGTTTCAGGGCATCACCCTTCTTCAGCCAGGCTAGCTTGAATCCAGTGGTGTAGTGAGCACGGGACCCATGTCTGGGCATACCCTTCCCACTTAGGGCGACAAATGCAAAAGAAACAATTGATGGACGGAATGCTGGACAATGCAAACATTTACCCCCAGTCACAAGGATCTGGGTTAAATCCATCATTCTTTGCTCACCACACCACCCCAGTTTGGACCCAGCCATATGCAAATCAGTCTTGACCCTGTTCCTTGTGGGAACAGTCCAGCCCGAACTGCCAAGCCAGGTCCTCCCTGGACCGGAAACAAGCATCCTGGGACCGGTTTCAGGGCATCACCCTTCTTCAGCCAGGCTAGCTTGAATCCAGTGGTGTAGTGAGCACGGGACCCACGTCTGGGCATACCCTTCCCACTTAGGGCGACAAATGCAAAAGAAACAATTGATGGACGGAATGCTGGACAATGCAAACATTCACCCCCAGTCACAAGGATCTGGGTTAAATCCATCATTCTTTTGCTCACCACACCACCCCAGTTTGAACCCAGCCATATGCAAATCAGTCTTGACCCTGTTCCTTGTGGGAACAGTCCAGCCCGAACTGCCAAGCCAGGTCCTCCCTGGACCGGAAACAAGCATCCTGGGACCGGTTTCAGGGCATCACCTTTCTTCAGCCAGGCTAGCTTGAATCCAGTGGTGTAGTGAGCACGGGACCCACGTCTGGGCATACCCTTCCCACTTAGGGCGACAAATGCAAAAGAAACAATTGATTGGCGGAATGCTGGACAATGCAAACACAGGCATTTGAGAGTGGCTCGCAGTGGTTTGTGGTGCTCCTCCCCCAGTGCAGAATATATTTAAATGTCGTCACTGACGTTCATGACACCTTGGAGGCCAGACAGTGTGTCTCTGATGGCATCCTGAAAAACTTCAGCTGCCGAAGAAATGCCAAAGTTCAGCCTTTTGTACCAGCACAACCCCAGGTGTGTTGAGAACGTGGTGCTATATTGTTTCTTTAGAGAGGAGTAGTTGGTGATATCCTGAATTGAGGTCTAGTTTGGAGAACCATCTCGACCAGTTAAGGTTGGCTATAATGTCGTCCATTGTAGGTGCTATGTGCCTCTCCCGCTTGATGGCCTGGTTGGGGGGCGCATGTCAGTGCAGAGATGCATCTTCCCTTCCCTCGTTTTTTCTGCGATATCCATAAGGGACACCCAAGGTGTCGACCCACACACCCTTTCGAGGACGCCTTGCTTTCCAGCTTGTCTAGCTCTTTTCCCACCAGTAGTCGTAGGTGAAACGGTGCCCGGCGGTGTCAAAGAGCAACTGGTTTGACAGTCTTGTTTATGTGTAGTCTGATCGGAGGGGCTTTCAGGCACCCTTGTCCTTTAAAGAGTTCAGGGAATTGGCGCAGGAGGTTGTCAACTTGGCAGGCTGTCATGATTCTTGCGAAGGACACGAGTCCTATATCTTCTGCTGTGTGACTGCCAATGAGGGTGTCAGTCCCCTTGTTGATCACGTGGAACACGGTTGTGATTTCTTGATCTTGTGACTTTACTCAGACTGTCATCCTCCCCTTCAAGGAAAGCGGGGACTAGATGTTGTAGGTACAGATCTTGGTCTTTGTTGGAGAGACAGGTGCTCTTTGATGGAGGCATCGGTATTGTTGAATACCCAACACGTTTATTGAGGTGCCAGTGTTGATGAGGGCCTTAATGTCAGATTTGGTGAATTGGACCACGCATGTGGATTGTGGCCACCTATGCCATATCAGATCATTGGTAAATGAAATGAGGAAGGCTTCAGGTGATGAGTCTTCCAGTCGATGTTGGTGTCATTGGGATGACTTCGGTGATGCTGTGATTTGGAGTGGTCCAGCATCAGTTGTCCGAATGGCCTTGATAGGGGTTCACAAAATCATTCTTTACCCTGCTTCTTATTGGAACAGTCCAGCCCGAATTGCCAAGCCAGGTCCTCCTTGGAACGGAAATAAGCATCCTGGGCCGGTTTGGGGTATTACCCCTCATCAGCCAGGCTAAGGGTCCACTTGCCTCTTGTGCTGTTATTGGCTATGGGGCCTAACCATCTGTATGTAAATGCCTCTATTTTAGGATGTGGATGCGTAAGGGAGAGGAGAAAGAGCTGTTCAAGCCCCCCGGGAACGGCAAGCCAATTCCCAACCCTGGGCAGGGGATTATGGAGCACCCATAAAGGACTGGATTTTGTCATCTGGGGATGACCTATTGTGTGTCTGTGGGACGAGAGTAATGCCTCTGTAGGCTGCCCAATTCCCACACACCAAGGCATGTTTCTGAGGGTGACCCTGGGCCTCATGAACTGGGCCCTCTAGGAACATGCATTGGACAAGCCCTTCATACCAGGACTCAACTGAGGGGGCTTGAGTATCCTTCCAGTGACAGGCAATGTCGCATTTCAAACAGATTAAGGCTGCCTCCAGCAGAGCCAGCCACAATTACTATCCAGGTCAATATAAATATGCAGTAGCACCAGCCTGGGGTCCTTCAGGACCTTCCACAGTAAAACGTGCCTCAAGGTTGACAGGACCCTTTCCCAGAAAGGCCTGAGCCCCCCACAGTCCCAAACTGTGTGAAGTAATGCCCTTTCTGCAGCATAGACACAATGGGGATACTATCAAGCCACTCTTCCAGAGCCAAGATCTAGTAAAGTAATTCCAATGTAGGTACTGGAGATGGACAAGACAGTATTGTGAAACAATGGCTGCAATTTGGGCACCGCCAGCATGTCTCTGCTGTCCTTATCCTCTAAAGGACCCACATCAGCCTTCCCCGCATTCTGGAGAAGAGTGTCAGGGGTAATAATCACAAGGGATTTGTAAATCGGGGATATTTTATGATCCAGCAGTTTATCCACAAGCTGATTATATTCTGGAAGGTCCACAAAGTTGCTCACACAAGGCAGCAAGGCATGTCACAACTGCAGATGGCAGAAAAATTGTGTACGATGTAGACCAAACTCTGCCTGAAGATCAATGAAGGATTTAATGAGTACACTGACCATCACATCTCTCAGGTGAGGAATTCCGATCAGATTCCACTGGCAGAAACCCAAGAGGGCAGATACCTGGGGGAAGGCCGATCCCACCCACAGGGGCATTTCGGACTTAAGTCTGTCCTCCCATCCAATCCATTTTACAGTATTCTGCCACAAGGTAAGACCAGCCTTGGTAGCTGGAGGGAGGACTTCACGTGTCAAGCCCCCATATAACAGGTGGAGCAACAAGGTCTCTCACATGGCCCTCTTCTCCAGTGCGTAAGTCGGGTCACATAAAGGGTCGAATCACCACTCATTGACAACCACAAGATGTGCTACGCAACAGTAACTGTAAATATACGGGGTAGCAATGCCCCATCATATGTGGATTTACAGTAATTCTGTAGAGATATATTAACTACTCCTCCGCCCCACAAGAAACTGTGCAGATCCACATTGACTTTCTAGAAAAAGGATTTAGGAACAGAGAAAGGGAAGCTCTGCAACATATAAAGCAGCCAAGGTAGTGTCACCATTTTCATTATCGCCGATCTACCCAACAGGAACAGTGGGAGGGCTGACCAGTATTTCACATCAGATGTCACTCTATTGATTTGAGGCTGAATATTTATTGTCCACACTCCCTGTAAATCTTGAGCGACACAAACGCTCAAGTAACGGAACCAATCCACAACGACGTGCATATCTCTGTACCATGTGTCACCACAGGGGATGTACACATGAAGAAGAGAGTAGATTTATGTTTGTTGAGTTTAAAATCCGAAGGATCTTTGAAAGTACAAAGGATCTGTTTCAACTGTGGCTTTGAATCAGCGAGATCACTAAGATAAATGAAAACATTGTCTGCATATAAGGCAATGCAGTCTTCTAGGTCCTGTGTCGAAGGAAATCCCATCATCTGCACATCAATTCTGATCCATTCAGCTAATGGATCAATGATAAGAGCAAATCTCCATCATGCGAGTGAGTTCCACCCCCAATTGACCAATCATGCACGGAATCTGGTCGCTTTTCAGAGTGTTACTACATAACTATTGGAGGGTCTTGCTGGCTTTATTACCCTATTGATTGATACATGACTGAGTGGCATGCTAAGCCTTCCGAGCCTCGTCCATGTGTAGCTGCTTGATGGTATCCTGTGTATGGATAAGATTTCTGAGGGTGACCAAAGAAGGGAGAACCAGTTGTAGGTGCTCCAATTGTTGCACTCTAGCCCCCAGGTCCAATATTGCCTGATCCCGCTGCTTGTGAACCCTGCATTGGAAACTGATAATGTCCCTGTGGATGGTAGTCTTGAGGGCTTCCCAAACCGTGCCCATGCCCGGGTAGCCCACGAAGTCAACCTTAATCTGACTCAGCCCTAGCGGAGATCTGCCACGTATTTTCAGGCGTGGAAAGGAGCCACGTATCCAGTGGCCAGTGGCAGTGTGTGGTGGTGTTTTTGAGTCACCATATCAGCCAATGGCGGGAGTGGGTGGAGAGCCCCCTAGCTACTATTTGAACACCTATGACCTTTTAAATATCAAAGTGTGGAATAAGGAAATAATGCAGGAAAAGGACTGGTTTGAACCAAATGAGAAAGTGTAAGCCCTCTTATGTGGATGAAAAACCTGCCAAGGGTCCATAAGACCCAGAGCCCTGACGAAGTCAGATAATAGAGAACATCGGCCCTAAGTCTTCATAGTACAGCATGAGCGGCCTATCCCCACGCATCCATCACTCCATTGAAATCCCTCCCCTGGAATCTAGGTCACTCGGGAGTCCCACCAGGAGAGTGCACACAGTTCCCCAAAATTATGCGGATAGTGGTGGTGGGGCATAAATACTGGCCGCCAAGATCAAAACACCGTCCAGATGGCCAAAGATTGTCCCCTGCAGATCAAAATGACAAAGGCTCTGGAACCTCGGGTGAAACCTGCATGGTATACCCGCGCAAAGCCCAAGTGAGCAAGTAAAGAGCAGTTATTACTGACCACATGTGTCTCCTGAAGAAGCAATACATCAGGATTACATCTGTATGCAGCACGTAAAATTGCACCTATCTTGATACAGTCCAGGAACCCATTACAATTCCAAGATAAGAGCATAAGGCCCCTTGCACAGTGAAGCACGCGATTGGTCATGGGATCGCTGGATGAGTATAGGCAACAGCGGGTACAGCGAATGAATTGTATGATGAAAGTAGTCTGTCAGACTCGCAGAACAAAAACCAAGTGGAACAAATGACAACCCACCCCATCCACCAACCTCCAACCCACCCTACACTTCTGGCACAAGAAGCATCTATTGCATTGCAGTGATAGGACCAATCTAAACAAAACAACACAAACAAATCACGGTCCCACCTCCACCAACCCCCACCCTACCCCAAGAAGAAAGTAAAAACAATAGTGCAAAGAAAAAATGCAGCAAACAGAAGTGAAGCATAATCCACAATAGCCACCACATAACAGACCGCGGCGGTCCTGCCAAGTATATTACTGCCTCTACACTGCCACGCCACTGCCAGGGAACAATGGTTCCCTGTCGGCTGCTGCGATGCAATGGCCTAGTCCTAACAGGGTGGTCGGAGCGCCGGTGCGGAGGTAGCTGGACCACCACTGCCGTGCAACAACAAGTCGTAATCAGCTCCTTAGCGGCAATGATAGTCTACAAAGGCCATAGACCGGGACCTAGGAGTGATTTCAGGCCTACCACACTGGAGCATGGGCCAGATACATAAAGCAGGATCATCTCGGCCAAAAATTTTACTTTCTGACCAAGGGTCTGATTACGATCCTGGCGGTCCGAGAACTGCAGTTTCTTTTTGGTGGTCTGACCACCAGATTACAAAGCGGGCAGTGAGACCACCTCCAGACTGCTGCTACCACCAAGATCTGAGCTCCTGTGGTGGCAGCGATGGTGGTGCAGGCATTGGCACTGACATGGGAATGATGACCTGCATTTCCTCTGACCTCTCATGCCGGGGACACCGCCATGAAAAGGTCAGCAGACAGGTAGGTAAAGGGCCACAAAAAAAGGGCCACAGGGCGAATAAGCCCATGTGTACTGTGGCCGGGGCCCATGTTGTGCCCCCTATGCCAGCATGGCCGGTACGCACACTGTTTTCCATGCATAACATGGTCCATGAAAACAGTGCGCCTGACTTGCTGAAGGTGCAGCAGTGCAGCTAGCATTGGCTTCAAGCTCACGCCTAGAACCAAAGCATGCCACCACCATAGCTACGTTGCCGACACAGTGCCAACTCTGCGATGATGTTGTAATGCGGCAGTCGAGATGCTGCCAGTTTGGCAGCATGTTCCCGAACTCCACCAAGGCGGGCTGGAGGTCCTCCCGCCAAAGGCATAATCAGAAGCTCAAAATGCTCTTGTGAAGAATGAATCATCCCTCAACCATATGGCCTTAGGAACTTGCTGCTAGCGATACCAATTCCCAACTTTTCAGTTATTCTGGAGCAGCTCCTCTGGGTAATATCTAAAGCTCCTAGGACAACAGGGACAGCACTTAGGGCCCAGAATTCACTCAAGCAGAGGCCACCAGCAAAATCCAGTCCAGGTCCACCTGGTACTGTTCAACTGGTCTCTTCAGGAAAAAAGCCTTTTGCAGCTTTTTGTGTAATTCTAGTAACACAGGAGTTCATCCAAATGATCCTTGAATTACACTTCTTTGTTCTGGGTACAAGAGGGAACAGAAGCAGTCCTTCAAGGCTCCTCTCAAGTCACAGACAGTGGTTCTAATCCTCTTCTGATCTTCTGCACATCCAGAAATTGTTTGGGGGGTTCCTTCCTTGGGGAGCCACATTTATGGGCAGCACTAGCCAGTGGATGTGGGTTACTTCTGCACATTTCCCAACGAACAGGGAAAAAATTCCCTGGTGGAACTATGGCCACTCTCTCCACAGTTCCAGTTTGCGATACTGCAAGAAATCCCACAGTGCCCTTCACTCCTACAATTCAAGATGGGAAGTCCTTTCTTCATTGAGCAAAGGTCTTCTGTGTACCCAGGGGAGTGGACAGGGAACTGAGCACTCACTATCCTCTACTGTTTCCACTCCAAACCAGTTCTCAGAGTAGCTTCCCTTTCACTGGGTTCAGAGCCATCTTAGCTCGTGTAGACCTTAGAAAGAAATAATTTCCTTTCTTCATGGCTCTTCTTACATAAAACTATGGAAGAGCAGGCCTCACCCCGGTCTCTTTCAAGTTATTGAAATTCCTGATAGGAATTGAATGCCCCAAACCCAGTCATTCCTATCACCAGGCCAAATACACTATTTTGCTCTAGGAGCAATTTTCCCATTCCATTAAGGTCAAGCACTTACTGGGCAGATGCTGACAGGCAAATGCAAATTAACCTCTCAGGGATTCAGGCAAGGAAAAGGTGACTTTCTAAAAGTTACTTTTGCTAAATAGTTATTCAAAATTCAGCTTCACCAATGAAATAGACTTGTAATAAATGTGAAACATAATAATTGAATGGCTATTTTAGCCATTTCCTGTGAAAAGGGACATATTAAATTTTATAATCTGTAGTTTTTATTGATACATTCACTGCCCTGCCAGAGAAAACAGCTTTTGGAGGCTAGTCACAGGAGGGTCATGGCAACTTTAATTTCACAAATCTACCACTTCGTTGACAAGGTGTACTTAGGGGTAAATAATTAGTTTTAAAATCAGCTGTTACTGCCCGTCAGAAAGTGTTATTTTGACAGGCCTGACAATAGGTTTTTAGGCTGCTGCAGTCAGGCTACAGATGTTAGGCATGACACTGTGTTTTACATGCTAACCATGTGGACACAGTAATAGGTGCTGCAGTCCACAGGTGCCATTTAATGTCCAGGACATTAGTAAATATTCTATACCACACAAAAGGGGCATATAGGAAAGTAAAATGTCAATTGGAGTAAAATAATTTTAACCTCGTTTAAAGGTGGAACATAGGCACTTCCCTCCTATTTAGCAGGGGTAATAGTGCACACAGTTCTAGGTGCAGCAACAGAAATAGGGCTCAGGAAAAGATGAAAGGTGAAAAACCTTGGGTGACCATGCAGAAAAGGCAGATTTCCTACAGCATTATTGAATACTAAAAGTTACACAGAAGCTGTCAGAGAAGGAATTTTAAGTGTCTACATGCTGAGATCGATATGGCAGCTGATATTAAAACTATTTGATAAGATTTCATCAGTGAAAATTCTGTTTTTGTGTGAGGATAAGAGTATAAAATGCTAAAATTAAATTTAGGAAAGTGAGGCGGCACAAATGACCCTGGTCGACTCTCTTTGAACATTTTTTGGTCCTTCTGTTTCTGGTAAAATGTGATTCTGGATGTGATTTTTGAGCCATGAAGCCACAAAATTTTAAGATGATTTTTTCTCTCAAAAAGAGACTCCTGAGATGGCTTATAGTTTTTATCACATTTGATTGTGTTTTTTAATAATGATTTAAGGTCTGATATAGAGTTTGGTGCATTGGGTGCTCTGTCACAATTGTGATGAATTACCCTGTACACCGAGCTTTTGGCCTGCATGATCTATTTATAGGCAAGTGGATCATTAAATGGCTGTTGGTGCTGCCCCCTTTGGCTCCATTGATGGAACACCTACTGCAACAGTACTGGGTGTTAGAGTAAGGGCATCACACAACCCCCCCATGTAGGATTACAGTCTGATGTCCTTTCTTCTGTTTTTCACTTTCAGGGGAACCTTGTCTGTGACAAGCAGAAAAATAAAACTAATGAGCCTCCACACACAGGGAAAAGCTCTCTGGGTGTGGAATCATTTGTTGTTTGTTTCTTAAAAACAAAAACAATTTGGTAGATAGCTATCAAAACCAAAGGTGGCCATTCACCAAACTTTCAGTGCCTTCAGAGGAACCGCTGTGAGAGCAGATCCTCTGAAGGTACAGAGATCACCTAAATTTGGAATGCAGTACACCATCAGTATGACTTACTCTAAAACCATCAAGCCCTAAGTCAGACTCTAAATATTTCCTCTTTCTCAGCATTTTGGCTTTATGCCAGAGGAAGGAATTGTGGAAGCTGGGTTGGGTATGTTTCTTTGGGAAGTGGAGACGATAATGAGGTCATATGAGAAAGTCGAGGTCTTAGTGACCTGAGATGTGTGAGACTGGGAGATGTTATACTGTGTGGAGAAGATTTATTTGAAGTTAGGCTGACTAATGTCTGTTGTAGGAGAGGGCATCAATTCTTTCTTGATCTTTTTTGATTTCAGCAAACAAGAGGCTTGGGGTCTGAGTTAAAATTTGGCAGACAGGTCACTCTGTTGGCATTGATAATCCCAACTCATTTAAAGACAGGCGGACCTTTAGATTTCCATTGACAGAGCCCCTGTTGCCTCTGCTGATGTAAAATATTTTAACGCCTGCCCTATTTAGGGTTGATGTTGTAATGCCAGGTTTTTGGTGACCATCACTGCCAGGAAAAACTTGCATGAGGGACTGAAATAAAATAATGATAATTTGGGTAATCAGCTTAGTTGCACTATAATTCCATACATTTCTCTCTTTCCATTTTGTTTTCTGTGGCATCTTAAGCTGCATCTGAAGCCTGTGTACTTCTGATGTCATGCTGCCTTGGTTACGAGAGGTTCTAAGCTGAGTCCTGGTCTCCCAGGTGATAGGATTGTGTTTGTTAAAAGGAGCTGAAGCTGTTGGATGAACTGGATGCTGGGGCCTGGATGGGTTCTTCTACCTTGAAATAAACCTGAAGTTATTTCACTGAACCTGCCTCTGCGTGATCCTTTCATCTGCAATTTGGGATCTTACACTGGCGTAGTCGGCAGCTGAAAGGCAAGATGAAGAACTCAACACCCCTCAACTGCTTTCTTTACTTTCCCTGTTTATAGGTAGTGATCGGACACTCCTACCTCAGGTACTGTGTTTATTTCAACTTGTTTACCGGGATTATTCTTTTATACAAGGGTTGTTGGTCTCTGCCACTCATACACCCTTCTATGACTGTCAACTGTTTAAATTTACACCCCAGGGACTGGGAGCTTTCGCCGCGCTTTTCATCACTTCTGTGTTAATGAGGGATGGTTTATCGAAGCGGGCTCGTCCCTTCGCATATGTTTCCTCTTTCTTATGTGATGGAAACTTTGCTTGTTTAGTTGGGGTCTGCTTGGACTAATTCACGCTACAAGTTGTTCCGGTTCTGGCTTCCCAGCTGTGAATTTTTTTTCCATTTGCTTTTAACTATATGCTTATGCTTTGAACCGTTTTGGTCTATTTTTGTGTTGTTGTGGGCCAGCGGGACTCTTCTATGGACGAACTGTGCTCTTGCTTTTAAAAGAAAACAATGTTGTAACTGACGTCTCCTACCTTGCCTTCCATCGCGAGCTCAGCCGTGGTTTGGAGCTTTACCATCACGTTCGGCTCATCAACCTTCTCAGAGCATCTCCCTCGTTCAGCTTCCTTTCCACACGTTCTTGGCTTTGTGCGCTGCGCTTCACTCAAGACCTTTGACCTGTGGTGGCACGTAGGTCACGCAACGTGCCGCCATCTTGCTTTTCCTCTGATGCCTTTTTGTTTTGCCTTGCGTGCCACTTCTGTGACACGCACACATTTCATAAGTGCCTCTGGTTTACTTTGGGTGCCACTTCTGTGACACGCACACAAGTAATTGCTTCTTTGCTCGTTTCTACGTGGTGTGCCACATCTGTGATACACACACACACTGATCATTTATTTAATATAAAGGTGTGTGCCTCTTCTGTGACACACACACAGTTCAAGGAAGCACTGCTTGAGGCACATTATATTATTTGTGCTACATCTGACGTTGAATCCACCTCAGTGTGCCACATCTGCTGTGACACACTCACATTAATTTGAAAAATTATTGCAATCTACAACCACAAACTATTGTTATACACTCATATCCAATAACATTTGGTCTTCTTTTATGTGTTCATCCATGTTAATGTTAATGTGTCACATTGAAACTGGTGTTTTGCTTGACAATTGTATATTTTAGGATAGTTTCTTACATTGCTTTCTTACTTACTGTCCACTTCTTTTTATATTTAACCATGCAAAATGTAACAGCGCCTCCTTTCTTTTTGATGACTCCTGGTGAGCCACCCATAAAGTGGCAAAAATGGAAAAAAGTATTTGAGCACTATGCAAAGGTATGTGGAGTTAACCTGAGTGCTGAGCGTAGATCTTCCCTTTTGCTTCATTGTTTAGGGTCAGAAGGACAAGAAGTTTTCGATCACCTTCCAGAACTAACTGATGTGGAGAGTACAGATTTAAATGAGTTTGAGATCTGCATAAAAAAACTTGATAAACACTATCTTCCTAGAGTCAGCACCATACTAGAAAGGTATCAATTCGCTAAAAGGATGCAAAATGATGACGAGAGTGTTGAAAGCTACATCACTCAACTTAGGAAACTTGCTTCATCTTTCAAATTCGCTGCTTTGCTTGATGAAAGGATCAGAGACCAGTTTATGTTTGGGTGCAATATTAAGAAGATTCGTGAAGAACTTTGGTTGAGGGATGAACCATCTCTTGACGAAGTAATTCAGGTAGCGAAGAGGGTGGAGCACTCTCTCAAGTGTGTCGACACTTTAAAAAAAGATAAGTAAGCTTCTGTTCAAGTTGTTCATGAAGAATCTAAAAGTACTTCTAATTCAAGCAATATTTCCAAGACCAAAAGTAAATCTTTTGTAGGCAAATGCTACAGGTGTGACAAAGTAGGCCACTTAGCTAACGACAAGAAATGTCCAGCATTGAATGTCACATGTTCCAAATGTAAGAAGGGTCATCTCTCCACTGTCTATAAATCTAAGAGGCCCTCTTCTAACATCAAATGTGTGGAGGCTGAGAGCCCGGAGGAAGACTTTGTCTGTGGTCAGATTGTTGTACAAGTACAGTCTGGAAAGGAATCTAGGGTTTGCCCAATAGATGACATCTTGGTTGAAGGTGAATCCACTAAGGTTCTGTTCGACTCAGGTGCTAAAATCACCATAGTTTCTAGAGTCTTTTATCAAAACAAGTTGGCTAACAAGACAGTTCTGCTGAAACCGGACATTCGTCCTCTGGCCTATGGTGGTGAGCCCATTCCACTGCGTGGCTACTTTGTGGGACTCATTGAATATAAAAATCGTTACGCTTCTGGCAAAATCTACGTCTCGGAGAAAGGAGACAGCATCATCAGCTGGTTCCACCAAGGGGATCTGGGGGTTATGCTCGACCCGAGTAGCAAATGTCCCATTAAGGTTAAGGATGAGGTGAATGCAGTGGTTGTTGGAGCGGGTCTTGATGTGGCAACTACTGTCAAACAAAGTGTTGGAGCTGATCTTGATGTAGCAACTGCAGTTAAACAAAGTTTTCTGAATGTGTTTAGAGATGAACTTGGGTGCCTTAAGGACTTCAAGCTTGAAATACATCTCCGCCCTGACTCTCAGCCCTCTTGCTGCAAAGTTAGGAGTGTTCCCTTGGCTGTGAGGGATGAAATGAGCAAGGAATTGTACAAGCTCAAGCAAGGAGGAATCATCGAGGAAGTCGAATGGACTGATTGGTTGGCCCCTGATGTAGCTGCTCGCAAGGCCAATGGGTCTCTCCGTCTTTGTGTGGACTTGAGGCAATTGAACAAGTGCGTTGTAGTGGATCATTATCCTCTCCCAAATATTTCAGAGCTGTTAGTTTTGCTTGGGGGAGCTAAAGTCTTCAGCACCGTTGACTTAGCTTCAGCCTATCACCAGATAGAGCTGGATGAAGCTTCAAGAGACTATACAGCTTTCATAACGCCCTTTGGAACTTTTAGATTTGTAAGGATGCCGTTTGGCCTTGTGTCTGCGGCATCCGTTTTTCAGCGTATAATGGAGAAGGTACTCAAAGGTTGTAAAGGGGTTTGTGTCTACCAAGATGACATTTTGGTATTTGGGAAGGATCACAAAGAGCACAATGACCGCCTTAATGTTGTTTTGGGAAGATTGAGTGATGCTAATCTCACCATCAAATCTGAGAAGTGTCAGTTTGGCACGTCCTCCATTCATTACTTGGGACACACGATCTCAGGTGAGGGGATAGCCCCAAAGTCCAATTTGGTTGACACCATTACTCACATGTCTGCCCCTTCCTGTAGAGAGGAACTCCTTAAATTCTTAGGGATGATTGAGTATTATAACAAATTTATTGAAAACTTTGCCGAGAGTAGTAATCACATGAGGGCTCTCTTGAGGAAAGGTGCGGATTTCATATGGTCTAAAGAATGTGATCTGGAGTTTGACTTCCTCAAGAGAAGACTCAGTGATGCCCCCAAGCTTAAACGTTTTGACCCCTCCAGAACGTCCATTGTCACAACGGATGCAAGTCTTAAAGGTTTGGGAGCCGTTCTCCAACAGGGGGTTTGGAAACTATTATGTTTCTTTCTCGGGGGCTCAAAGACGCAGAGTCTCGTTACTCCGTTATCGAATGAGAAGCATTGGCTGTGTATTGGGCCATTAAGAAGTTGAAGACATTTTTGTGGGGAACTAAGTTCTTGGTAAAAACTGATCACAAGCCTCTCTGTGAAACTTTCTCTAAAAAGGGATTGACCTCATTTCTGGGAGGATAACAAAATGGGTCATAGCACTCCAAGATTATGACTTTGATATCAAGTACATTCCAGGCGTAGACAACGGTATTGCTGATACTCTTTCTAGATTGGTAGGAGAAAGTGAGGGTGATGGTGATGGTGTTGATGAGGATTATGAGGACATTGATCTTCGTGTGTGTGTGGTTGGTGAAGGGATCATTGATGAGCAACAATGGCGCCTTTAGCTATCTACTGATCCTGTTCTCTCAGAGGTATTGTCTCTCATTCACAAGGGATGGCATTAAAAAAAACAGGCATCTGAAGAAGCTGCCAAATTTTGGGGTCTTAAGGATGAGTTAGCTGCTTGTGATGGTTTGCTATTACGTGGAATGAGACTCGTTCCACCCCTTAAACTTCGTCAACTTTTGATTGAGTTGGCTCACAAGTCACATTCAGGCATGTCAAAGACTAAGGAGAGGCTGAGATCCTCTTATTGGTGGCCAGGTATGGATCTGCATGTAGAGAGAGTTGTGAGGGACTGCACGGTCTGTGCCTTAAGTGATAAGTCTAAGCTCACAAGGGTCCAAACAATGGTGATTAGGGAACTTCCTCGTGGTCCCAGGAAAGAAGTGGCGTTAGACATTTTGGGTCCAGTGCATACTAATGGCCAGCAAATTTTTATTTTGGTGCTTTTGGATTTGTTTTCAAGGTGGCCTGAAGTTTGTTTTACGTCTAGCATTGAGACTGAGTCTGTCATCAAATTTTTAGAATCCCTCATGGCCAAAGAGGGTTACCCTGAAGTTATTCTCACTGACAATGGGGAGCAGTTGGTTTCACGAGAAATGGAGGCTTTTCTTAAAAATCATTTCATAAAACACAAGAGGTGTTCCCTTTACCACCCAGAAACCAATGGAATGGTAGAAAGGTTTAATAGGGTGTTGAAGGAGATAATCTCATGGGCGAAAAGCTCTGGTCTTAACTGGAAAGAGGAGGTTCTCAGAAAGGTTGAGAATTATAGGCTTACACCCCACAGCACGACTGGGAAGTCACCTTTTGTCCTCTTTAGGGGTAGGTCTCCTTGTACTTTAGTAGAGCCACCTTGGGTCAGACATCTAGAAGAGGCTGCTTCTAACTCTTTGTCTGAGAAGGTTTCTCCTGACTGGCATAAGAGAGAGGAAGCCAAGTGCTTTTCTAGGAAAATAAATTTTGACTCTAAGAATTCATCCAAAGAGACTGTGGTCAATCTAGGTGACTTGGTTGTCATTAGGCAACCTGGTACCAAGGTTAGATTTTCCAAACCCATACGGGTTATAAAGGTTTTAAAAAATGCTGTTAAAACTCAGGATCACAGAATTTGGAATCTAAATAGGGTCTCAGTTTGTAAAGGGGCTGGATGTGGTGAAGGTTCTGGGGTTAGTGAGAATGCTAATAATACTTTTGTTGCATCTCCATGCTTGTCCTCTAGGATTGTTAAGAGGCCAAGTTATCTTAAGGATTTTGTGTCTTGAAGGATTCTTCTCATTTTTGAGTACTATTTATTCTCTTGTGTCTTTCCTTTATATTTCTTTCTATCTCATTCCTCTTGTTTCCTTTCTTTCATTTTATTTATTTTCTTTTGTTAACGGGGGAAGGTGTGTGGCATCTTAAGCTGCATCTGAAGCCTGTGTACTTCTGATGTCATGCTGCCTTGGCTACGAGAGGTTCTAAGCTGAGTCCTGGTCTCCCAGGTGATAGGATTGTGTTTGTTAAAAGGAGCTGAAGCTGTTGGATGAACTGGATGCTGGGGCCTGCATGGGTTCTTCTATCTTGAAATAAACCTGAAGTTATTTCACTAAACCTGCCTCTGCGTGATCCTTTCAGCTGCAATTTGGGATCTTACATTTTCTCAGAGCTCCGATCATTGCTAGGGTATCTGGTGATTCTCATCTAAGCAACTCCAAGAAGCAGATTTGCTAACTGTTGGAATGTGGTTTATTAGTAGGTGCAGGTAGAGACCTACCATTAGTAATGAGGCCACAATCACAATATACGGCCCAGTCAAGGTCTCAATAAATGATTCCCTTGCTTAACCCTTAGCAGCTGGCTGCAAGGAGGCAGGCTTAACTTTGGAGACAGTTGTGTAAAAAATTAAAAAATACCAATACATTAAATAAGTAAGTCACTACACGCAATAAAAATCCAACACAAATTTATAAAAATAGGAAATATTTTTTATGCTGAAAATGACACCAAAATTACAAAAATCCAATGTATGGAACAGTAGATATGATTTTTTTTTAGAAATAAACACTTTCTAGTGCCTAAAAGCCAATAGCGCCACTTTGGGACATCTGGTCATGCTCTGGGACAGAGTCAAAGTTTCAAAGCGACCGCGATGAAATTTAGTGGTAGGGTAGTTTTTACCTTCTGACGTAATCATATTTTTGGAGCTTTTTCTCTCGATTTTGAGCAAGGCTCCTCGCAGTCCGGGTTTTGATTTGATGATGGCGGCATGCCTCAGTGCAATGCCTCTGTCAACTCCTGGAAATCTCAATGATGACGAAAAGCTCTGGAGCTTCAGTGGGATAAACCTGAATCTCAGGCCGGGTTGCAGTACAACATCGCCGGCTTGACTCTCGCCGACGGGTCTATCACCTTAAGAAGCTTTTTACCAAAAATGATTCAATCTTCTCCAAACTTCTGGATCTTCTTCCAGAAGATCCTTTTGGCATTCCAAAGTGTCCACAACACCAATCCAAGGTTCCAGAATCTCTGAGTTGCTCCTTGGGATGTTGGGACTACGTCTCCAACAATGCACCTGCCAAAACCTTTAAAGCCCAGCTGAAGGTGGTCAGCTGGTTTCTACTTACTGGAGATGATGTAGGTGGAGCCTTTTTAAACTGTTGCTTTCAGGGAGTCCACTCCTTCCCTTTTTAAACCAAGGCAAAGTCCTTGGGGCTGTAGTTCTCAAAGTGTGCAGCAGGTGCAGTCATTCAGAGTGGAGTCCTCTTGATGCAGGCAAGGGTTCCAGCAGGGCAGTCCTTCTTCTTCTTGTAGTTTCAGGCAGGGATCTCGGTTGCTGGGCAGCTCTCCCATATCTATCCACCGTTCTTGAGCGACAAGCAGTGGGGCACCCCTGACCAATGGGGTGCAGGGTGCCCCCCTCAGGTATGACAACTTCCTCCGAAGTGTGTCATGTTCTTGTCCCAGAAAGCACTATTTCTTTACAATCCAAAATGGAGAAACTCTCTCCTGGAGGTTAAGCTCTAGCTAACACTCCCCTTCCAGTCCCTCTGCTAATTCAATTACTGGTCGGGTAGCAGGAAGTAGGGGTGAGCCTGTGTCATGTCCTGTTATTCCCTTTTTGAAGACCAGTTTGGCCACCCAGCCCCCTTCCAGCCATTTGCTCTGCAGCTGCAGATCTCCTCCCACCAGATGTCTTTTATCTCCATGCAGTCCACTTTACACCTCATCAGAGCAATTTGTCTCAGCCTGCCAAAGGCTTGCAAATCAGGAGAGGCTGCTTGAAGGCTAGATTGTAGCACATCAGAAAAGCAAGTTCTATAACTTCATTTCTGTGATAGTTATAATAAATCTAACCTTGGTGAGTTGTTGGATTTATTCTATCATTTTAATACTTTGAGGTATATTTTTAGCTTGCTCCTATCAATAGTTATACTGTATTAAAGTATTGCCACATTAGCCTATAGAGCCAATGTGCTACAATGGGGAACAATTAAATTGACAGTTTTCCCCTCACCGGGGCATATAAAACATCTTTTATAATGTCCCTGCTTATAGTTACAAGGCAGCATACCCCTGGGGCACCTGGGGGAGACCTTAGAGGTGACTTATATATGTAACAATAAGGTAGTTTAAGACTTTGGAAGTTCCTTTAATTCCAAAGTTGAATTTGCATATAATTTACTTTTAAAAGCAGCCTGCAAAGCAGGGCTGCCTTCAAAATTACAGCAGGCAACACAGCAGTGCTTACCTGAGTGCATTAAATCTGCTGGGCCTCTAAACCTACAATCCCTACCATATACTAGGGACTTACAGGTAGGTTGTCATAAAAATTGTAATTACACCTAATTACATATACCTTTTACACAGAGCACTTGCCCTGGGTCTGGTTAGCAAAACCCAGGGCAAAATCATAGTCAGTTACCACCAGTATCAATCAAAAAATGAGGATGATCAGGGCAAAAAGGATGACTTTCTCACACTTTTCCAATAAACCATTGCATTGTGTGAAAATAAGAGAGATAAAAACAGTTGAATATCTAGTACGACATGGTGCTGTTTTCCTCTCTCCCTGTGCCAGCACATGTTGGACTGCCATACGCCAACGCACACATCCTTGCACCAAAATTCAACGGTGTTTGTGTTTTCTGAAGCATATGTTTTGTACTAGGAGGGGACCCTGCCAGTACAAAAACTATACTTTAATACTTTTCCCAATTCGTATGTGTGCTGTACAGTGCAGCAAATATACTAAGGGCCCGAATATGAATTTCAGCGGGTGGTATGCCACCGCTGCACCCTCCCCCCGCCGCCGCCCACTTGCCAGATAATGACTTTAAAGTAGTCTGGCAGGCAGGTAGCATAGAGGTCCCAAGGCGGTGCCTCTTTCAAAGGCAGTGGTGCCTTTGAATAAGGCACTACAATGGGACTGCACAACAAGGTTCCTGTAACAGCTCTGAGAACAGAGGGGAGATGGCGGGCAACCTGTCCATCTAAAAGTCCAAGGTGCTTCTTAAGTTGGCCTGACTTTGGGGATGCTTCAGATACGTTCTTCTCCACAGCAGAAAATCCTGTTCAGTGGTCCTTCGTCAAAGAGGTATTCAGCCTCCTGGAATTGTCTTTGGGTACAGCCTCCTGCCTCATCTGGTTAAAGATTTATGTTTTCCAAAAAAGTGACTAAGTCCGATCGTGGACATTTTCATGGATGCCTCGTCCAGAGGCTTCCAATTTCAGCTACCAATTTTGAGGACAGCCATGTGTGCTTTTTTATAAAAGCTTGATCCATCATTCATCTATGGCTCATCAACCCTCATTTATAATTTCTTCATGTTTTATAGCATTAACTTACAACCTTTCAGCAGAGACTTTTAAGTGAAGTGCAACTTGGCTCTGGAACTCCTACATTGTGTCCATCTTGACTACAGCATAAGGCTCTTCTAAATTCACAGTTCTCTAATCTGCATTCCTAGTCAAACCAAAACCTTGTATTTTTGACTCTACCTTGCTCCTGAGTTACAGACACCCTGTAAAAATGACTTTAAGGAAGCTCTCAAATTCACTTAAATTGATAATGAGTGAATTTAATTTTTTGCCCTTAGTTTACATTATTTCCAGTGTAAGTCCCCAGTTGTAAATGGTACCTTCTAGAGAGATAACTAAGATGGCGGGAATGATCCTATCTGAGAATAGCATTGTTGTCAGCATTGGGAGGTGAACACTATTCAGAAAATGTAGAACTTGAAAGTAAATTAAAAGTTTGCCAATAGCCCACAAAATAACATAGATGTAGTCTTGTAGTTGATGGGATGGCTTAAAGTCCCTCTGATGATGGTTGGTTGATCTTGCAGAAACCTGTCATTTAAAATCCGAAATACTGGGGGTGCATGGCTTGACGCCAAAGAAGATGGTCACAGACTGACGAGGCTCTGCGGCGGCTCAGTAGGGGTGTCGGCCTCAGTGCACTCCCGGAACCGCACAGAAGTATACGACTGGAGCCCTTCCTGATGTGAAGGGCCAGGAGGTTTTGTCTTTGTTTTTCCGGCGCCGGTGAGCATTTCCTACCATTTGTTGCCGCGGGCGCGTTTTTCCCCTCACGGGACTCGCGCCCGCCTTCTTGTTTTATGTGCTTTTCCCTACTCACATTTCAAAACACTGCAATGCTCCTCATTTCGGCTCTCGGCTGCATTTTGATTTTGATATTAAACCAATATCTACACTTTTTATGAAGGACTTCATCTGTTCAATGAAAAGACTTTGACTGCTATAACAGCTATTCATGCTATAATACTATATAGCAGCAGCAGTGATAAATAATATTTTTATCTGTGTGAAAGCGCAGCTAACTTAGAAAACTAGACCTATCAAGCTAAGGGTGAAGATTTGGAGCCTGGTAATACTTGATTTCCTAAATGAAAACATATATTCATTGCAACCATAGGTGGAAAACTGTGCAAATATGTTGTTTTTAATCTTGCTACCCATTTTTGTATGTCAATCATTTTCCTAATGGAGATGGATGGTGGAGACACACATTCTGGCTTCTGATATACACCCAATCTGTGTTGGCTCTGTTTCTCTTGTTTTTCAGGGAGCCTTTTCATTATGCTGAGTGCAGACTGAATACATTTTCATGGAGAAACTCTGCATCTTCTTCAATAGTCTCTTGCTGGTTCCCTTCCCATGTGCAATATTTCTGCTTATTTATCATTTTTTACAATGAGTGCTCTTTCATCATCAAAAAGTAAATCTGCACATCGTGTCTCCAGTAATTCTTCAATGTCCTTTTCTTTGGTGGATCATAATCCTTTCACTATCCTTCAAACAATCATGGAAGACTCTGAATGCAACACAATGTCTCCTCTTGTAGGTGCAACGGCAACATCGTCCAATATTCTGCTTTCCACCAATCAACTTACTTCTAAATTAACCACTCCCTCTGTGCTTTCCTCTACTAAACGTGTCAAAAAGGACCCGCCTTCACCCGTTACATTGCCTCCACCAGGTACCATGGAGTTGCTTCTCAAAGAAGTTCGTGCTCTTCGACCATATATAAGGAAGAAACTAACAAATATCTTCAAGCCTTAGATGGCAAATGGTCCACTATGGAACATAAAGTTACATAAATTGAGCAATGGGTGGACTCTGTTCAGGAGATGGCGAATCAGGTCCCCTCTATGAAACTTGAAATCACACGACTTAAAAGGCAAGTGGAAAATCTTCAAAATCACAGTAGGCACAATAATTTACGCATATAGGGTTTGGCGGAAGGTTCAGAAGGCTCTGATTCCATCTAATTTTTTTAATCATTCCACCCGCAAATTCTTGGTATTCCCATCTCTCCAGTTTTGAATATTCAAAGAGCACATCGTCTGGGTCATTGCCCAACTTTGGCAACCTCCTCTATTAAACCCAGAGGTGTCATTATTTATTTTTGGGAATATACAGACTTACTGAAAGTGCTGCAAGCAGCCAAACTTAAGGGATGAAATTCTTGGCAAGGATCCTCTCTCTTCTTTGCTCAAGATTACGCTAAAGAAACAGCAGCTAGAAGAAAGAACTGTTTGGATATGAGACCAGCACTTCAAAATCTTAATGCCAGATTTGGTCTCTTTCATCCATGTCTTTTTAATGTCACTTTTAAGAATAAAACCACCATCTATGAAGACCCAGCTTCATTACAACGTTTTTTGGACCATTGCAGAGAAGAAGATATGTACATCTCTAGGCTTGATAATGTTTAATCTTGTTTGTTTTAACATGCTTTGTTTCCTAGTGGTTTGCTGTCACTACATATTATAATGTTTTTGACACCCCTATATGTTATTTACCCTTCATGTTTTTCTCCTTTTGTTAGGTGCGGTTTTTCGTACATGATATTTGTGACCTTTTATACATGAGCTTTCTTTTTCCCGGTCTGCGTTGTATGGTTTCACCCCTCCCCGATCTGCCCCGGGTTACCTGGTTAGTTGTGTCATCTTCGTTATGTAGCTTCACCGCCCTCATCTTGTCCATGTTAGTCGTAGTTGGTTAATCTGTTCTCATAAATTATGGTTTGTATTTCTCCTTTTTGTTCATATCTCTCCTTTCCTGTCTTTTCCTTTCTGTCTTATTTTGGATGTTCCTTTTTCTCTACTATGTATTTTTCTTTTTCTTCATTTTATCTACTCCTTTTCTTTTCTATTCCTAATCTTATATTCATTTGCTATCTCTTCCTTTTCCATAACTACCTATTTCTTTCTCTATGCTATTCAGATGTCACTGGTATATTTTTGCAAGTTCTTTATTAAATATTATTGCTTATACACCATTATTGACTCTCAATTGTCATGTTTTATGCTATTCACTATTTATATTATTTTGATTGTTAAATGGCTTTAAAAGTTATTTCTTAATTGTTAAAGGTTTGGGTTCTCCTATAATACGTCAAGGGGTGCAAACTCACTTATCTAATTTAAATTGTGATATAGCTTTATTGCAAGAAACTCCTGTTTTAGACAAGAAAACTTCTAAACTCAAAAGACAATGGGTTGATAATGTTTTTGCCTCTCCAGGTACGGGGAAATGTAATAGAGTAATCATCTTATATCATAAACGTCTTGATTTGTAGGTTGTTACACAAAGTACTGATGATTTGGGTAGGTGGGGTTCTGTTTCTTTGTTGATTAACAAGATTCCTATGAATGTATTTAAGCTTTAAGCTCCTTCTGCCCCAGACACGCTTTTCTGACCCGCAATTTTATCAAAATGAATGTCCTTTCAGGATGAATACTTATTAGTTGGTGGTGACTGTAATATGGTTTATGACCCCATTATTGATCGCAATTCTAAATCTAAATTCATCCCCTCCCAGATGCAGATGCATTCTCAGTTTACATCTACTATCCAACAACTATCTCTAGTGGATGCTTGGAGACTATATAACCCTACACTTTTAGAGTATACCTTCTTTCCCCTGTCCATCTTTCCCTATCTCGCCTAGACTATCTTTTTAACTCTAAAGCACTTACACAACGTATTACTCACTCAGATATTGGTTTTATACTTATTCCTGATCATGCTCCTGTTACTTTACTATTGGATCTTCTTCCACCTACTCAAGGTACCTGAAGATGGAGATTTACTAATTCCTCCTTTTAAATCCCATCTTCATCGAAAAAATTTTCATGACTACTGTCTTTCTTGAAAACGAAAATCTGTCCTTGTCTCCACAGATTATATGGGATACTTTCAATGCTGCCTCTAGGGGCTTTATTATCTCTTTTGTATCCCATAGAAAGAAAACTTCTCTCCATAATTTAAAATTACTAACAGTATGGATCAAGCATTTAAAACAGTCTTATTACCACACAAACTCTAAGACATGTCTTGATGAACTTATCAAATCTAAATTTAAATTTAATCAGTTATTCACAGAAAACGCCAATTAATGTTTACTTAAATCCTCTGCCAAATGTTATGGCGGTCAAAACAAGGCGGGGAAACTTTTAGTTAACTATCTCAGAGTAAAAAAAGAGCGCACAGCGATTAAATCTATCTTAACTTCAGCTAATCATATAGGGGCATATGTATGAAAAATCCGTTTTGCGAGTCCTTAATAGCGATTTTTAGCGAATCGCTATTAAGGACTCGCAAAAGGCAATGTATGTAGGATTCGCAATATTAATTGCGATTCCTACGTATTCCTTAATTGCGAATCGCAAATTGCAATTCGCAATTAAGGAATACCTTCCGATTCATTCCTATGGGCCTAGAGGCCCATAGGAATGAATGGGAAGACATTCGCAATTTGCGAGTACCCATTAGGTACTCGCAAATTGCGAATGCAATTTTAAGGGCATGTATGTGCGCCACATGGCACTTTGAAAAATGCCAAAAAGTGAATTTTTCAAAGAAATTGCTAATTACCACCAACTTAAAGGTGGTGGTAATCTGCGATTTCCAAAGGCAAAATCGCACAACTTGGGTGCTTCAAGAATTGCATTTAAGGAATCGCAATTTGCGATTCCTTAAAGGCATTCGCAGAATAGGGAATCGCAAATTTTGCGATTCCTATTGTGCGAGGGCCTTTTGGGATGATACATCCCAAAAGGCTTTTTCCCGTTCGCAAACGGGCCGATTCTGAGAATCAGCCCGTTTGCGAACGGGAAATAGGCTTCATACATATGCCCCATGGTGTATAAAAATGAAGACATGCTGTTAGAATTTACTCAGTTCTTTCAATCTCCTTATACTGCTGAATCCCCGGTACTTCAAGAAGATATTTGTCTTCCGTTGCTCCACCTACTTTTTCTAATTTAGATTTTTTGATATTAGATGATGATATTAAGACCTCGATATTCTTACTGTCATTCGTACTATTAAACGTGGTAAAGCCCCAGGACCTGATGGTTTTACAATTGAATTTTATTATCATTTCCCTAAATTTCTTTAATTAATCTAGATTACAAAATGTTTGCAAAAATCTTTGTTTTTCGTTTAGAATCTTTTCCCCTCGTTTGATTGGGCGGGAACAATGTGGATTCATTAAAGGCAGACATATTTCAGACAATACTAGAATATTCTTCAATGTTCTTGGCAAGTCTAAAACCTATAAAGAATCTTTAGCAGACATCTCACTAGATGCTGAGAAAGCTTTTGATCAGGTTGGGTGGCCTTTTATCTTAGCTAACTTATCCTGGTTTGGTTTTGGTAATACATTTATAAATGATGTCTCTCTTTTATACTCCTTTCCTGCCTCTTCCATTTTAGTTAATGGTCTTATCTCACCATATTTTTCTTTACATCATGGAGTTAGACAAGGTTGTCCCTTATCACCTCTTTTATTTATGCAATGGAAAGGGCGTGTCCTACATATTTATAAGTTAGAGACAGCATTGTATGATTGAAGAGGCAGGAAGGGATAGATTAAGGGGAATAGGATCTGGGGGCCATTCTCAGCCTGGATCTCCCTGCAGAATGAGCGAGCTGTTAATGAATTTTAAGAAAGGATTAGCTTGCTGGGTTTTTTTAATCAGCCCTACAAGAATTGAAGCTGTTATGTTTTATGATCTGTTTTCTGTGGCTGTTTTTGCTAAATGAAACTGATTATAACTTTGAACTGTATCTATGACCTTGTGTTTTTCCTCTAGCTGTCACCTTTCTAGGATCATGAATTACTATGGCTGTATTTTTTATGATTAATCTTGCTAATATTTACTTTCTGTAATGTATCTATGCCTATGACAATTTCTTTAATTACTATACCTTGCTCTTGCTCACAATGGGAAAAATAAAATCTTTAAAAAAAAGAAATTTCAAACAGAAAATTGCAATTTTGGAAGGATTAGATCCAAGCAAAGCGAGAAAGTATAATAATTTACAAGGAAATTCACTAATGTGTCAAATAAAGTGTGCCAATGGATCTTTCATCATTTCAGAATGTTAGCTTTTCACCACTCTGAAATGTTAGGAGACTTTAATATGTTAAAACTCCTGCACTATGCTTAGGAGAAATGAATGTAGCTCTTTTGCTTAGTACAGTGGCTGAGGTAGAAAAAGTTTGTGGTGATGTTCAATTTCATTATTTTAGTCCACAACAAGAGTCTAGGGAAAATGAAGAGTTGGTATCTGCAGGTGTAGCAGAACAGGAGACAGGGATTAGTACTGATAACTTTTTAGAAGAGATTACAAAGTTTAGGACAGTTTCGTCTGAAAAAACAACTGTATTTGTATTTGTTGTCAACGCACTCACTACAAAAGTCAACTTCGGAATGCTGATTTGTATTTAAAAAGTGAAAAATAAATGGCAACAATTTGCTGTTTATTTATTTGTAGAGGATCATTTTGACTTGTCCACTTGTCAAATAATATGTAAATACTTCTATGATAAGTAAGAAGAAAACAAAATGCCAGCTAGAGCAGTACATAACATGCTAGAATTGATATCTATTCTACAATATCTAAGAGATTTCAATGGTTATGAGTCCATTCTAATGCAAAGTGTACACCCCTTTCAGGCCACAGTTCGTATGGAGCTCAGACAGGGACACTGCCACCAACTGACCAACAAAAAGGCCCTAAGGAAGAGTTGTGTACTTACCTTTTTATTTTAAGCAGAATATTAAAACTGTTGGTGTAGACAGAGAGGATCATGAACCACTTGTCATTCTAGTAAATTGTGTGCCTACAAAGAATAAAAAAAATCTGGCAAGAGTTAGTGATATTAGTAAGTTAAAAAAAGCAACATTATACCTAGTAAAAAATAATTTTATTATAAGAATGTTGATGTTGTTGAAGATGCAAGATATGTAGAGGATGAAAGATTACTGTCAAGTGGACAGATTGAAAAAGTGGATCGATCGAGATCAGAAGAGCTTTATGAACACTACAGCATCCATCCTCTGTATTCCAAAGAAGTGATTGATGATGCTATTGATCAATTTCAAATGAAGCAAGCAAAAGGAGCTCCCATGAATGTGTGGGAGAAAAGTTAGAAGCTCGCTGTTTTCTACAACTCTTTCCCACTGAAGAAGGTGGACGCTTTGATGACCGCCCTGTACAGATACCAGTATCTGAATACTGGTCAACAAGATTATACTCAGGAGAGCCAAGGTTTTGGCAGTGCATTCTCTACATATTTCATCTTCTGTTTGAGGGTGACTTGTCTGGACTTTCCTATGCTGTTAACCACATACTGAAGACAGGAGTTCATCTACAAAATCTCTCTGCAAGGGAAGTTATTGGCAAAGTTCATGGAAAGGATAAAAACTTGGAATACAGCCTAATCAATTGCCAATGTGGTAGCAACAAGTATTGGAATCGTCGTCATGGTGAACTCAAATCCATGTTGAGAAACCTAGGGGCACCTACTTGGTTTCTAAAACTCAGTTGCTGAGGATGCATGGGATGACCTGCTTCAATTCTTGCGAGAAGCAAACTCATACATAAATGGTATCGAAGTGAAGACAGCTGGAGAACTTCGCTCCTTGGATCCCGCTAATGTTTGCAGATATTTAACGGGGCCCGGAGCAAGGGTAGGACGGACGCTAGTTGCACTGCCTCCCTGCCATCAGAGCAATGACGTACTCTGCCATCCCCGTCAGTACTAGACCTAATCATTACGGGTCTTTCACCTCAGGATTATCCAACCCGGGGCGTCCAACTGCTTCTGGTCATCAGTCACAAACTGCTGAACCAGCATTGCGGTAGTGCTTAAGCACCTTTTTATCATACTTTTGGTCCTGATGAAGTGCCACCAGACCCGTTAGGGGCTAATTTGGCATGAAACATGTCGACCCTATGCACCACACTAGCCCTTTAGGATCATTACATCCAGCTAGGGCCTCTTACTTTTAATTAGGCTAGTGCCCCCTGGTAATAAACACAATTAGTTTGGACAGCTCTAGACCTATTTTAAACCACTCCCTTGCCGCACTACCCAACCCACACACCCGCACTCACCCTATGGCTTCATCTACAAAAATATCTCCGCCAAAGAGCCCCTCCGCGGGTGCCTGTCGGGCATTGCAGCGCCGGCCCGATGAGGAGCAGGCCCAAATGATGAAGCATGACATCCTACATTGTAGAAAAGACCTCCTTTCCCATCCCACCCTTAGGAACTGCACACCCCCTCGGTTTCTCATTATTGCCTTGGAGCATGGGTGCAGGACCTGCTTAAAAATAGCTCCTGGTTCCTCTTGTTTAAGAATGCAGATATTTAACCACAGGTTTCAAGCTATGATGTCTTTTACCTGCAACAAAATAAATCCTCCTCTTGGAAAAGTAGCGGATTTCTTTTGGTAAAAAGAGTACCAAGCAAGAGGTTCTGTTTAATTACACATACTCTTATGGATAAAGGATACATCAAACTTTGGGGTGGATGGTGATGAGTCTCTCCTGCCTTTCATCAAACAGTATGTCACATGTGCCTACCCAAAAGATGGTGGTGAAAACAGCTTAAGACAACAAGTTTTACGGTTCCAGAGTCATAAATGTATAAATACTCTAGTCGAAAATACAGATGAAAAGGTAAATTTTATACAAGATATAGTTTGGATTTCCATGGCCTGTCATTCCACAAGGAAGATTAAACAGCTTTTTGTCAGCAGTAAGACATACACTAACTCGGAAATCACTAAAAAAACACATAAAACCTAAGAATAACAGAAGCCTCAAAGTATATTAATGACTATAATCCAGTTATTCTGAAAATGTGGTATGCCAACATGGATATACAGTTCGTTACAAACAACTCGATTGCTGTTGCTTGTTACCTCATACCATATATTACAAAATCAGAGAAGTCAGAGATGAAGGAGATGTGGAAGGAGATTTCTGCGGAAAAAAGTCTCAGCAAGAAATTGTACAGCTTCAGCTTGAAGATGCTTTCCCTTAGAGAGATAGGATCCTTTAAGTACTCGGATCGGTTGAGCTAGGCCACTTTGTTCTCAAAGTCAAGAGGAATTGTTTGCATAAGTCTAGGCCTAGCCAAAACGTGGAACAGAGTGTTGAAGTCTTTCCCAGAATTCCACCACTTAGCACAGTTTGAGCCAGAAAGTACTAATATTGTCAAAACAAATATGCTGGATACATACTATCCAAGAAGGAGTCCACATCTGGAAATCATGTGCCTCTATGAAGTACTTCAACACTACAGATATATAAGGAATGTAACAGAAAAAATACAAGAAGAAAAGTATGCAGTAGTTGGATGTGATGGATGTTTTGTCAGGCAGGCAAAAGGAAAGCTAATTAACCATAGAAAAGTCAGTTGCCAAACTCGGGACAAGAGAGAGGTTTTCTATTTAGTAATTCTGCAACTCTTCCAGCCTTGGCGTGCTCAAACAGAACTACTTGGAGACTATGACTGCTATGAAGACTATTTTCAACACTATAAAAGACAGTATTCAGTGTTTAGTCTTTACTATCTATTTGGGAATGTCAAATGATGAGATTGAACAAGAAGAAACCATTGCAGCTGAAATAGCTAGTGAACATTTGCAAAATAGCCAAGGTTCAGGACCATTGAGTCAAGCAGCAATAGCCATGAATGAGGTGGAAATTGCAATGGGACAAGCGAGGCAGGATACTATTGATTTTGAACCGTTAGAAGGACAACTAAATACCAAACAGTAATAAGTCTATATAGAAGTAAAAGAGAAAATAGAGCATTGATTCCTCCATGATAAGAAAGAATGTCAATACTCAATGTTTAAACCTATCCTATTGTGCATTAGTGGTCAGGATGGCAACGGAAAAAGTTTCCTAATTACATGTCTCACTAGTTATCTACACAGGACTACAGAATCAAATGTATCCTGTGTATTAACAGCAATAACTGTATTAGCAGCACACAACATTCAAGGAATTACTTTACATCGGCTACTTATGCTACCTGTTGAACATGATAATAAACTGGTGAAGCTTGTCATGAAGTCTCAAGAGTACTGAAGAAACTGAGGGCCAGATGTACATAGACTTCCGTTTGCGATTTCCTCATAGCTAAGTTTTGCAATTTGTTACTAGGAAATCGCAAACAGGTATGTATAACAGTTTGTTTTACACTCCCAATGGGTCGCAAGGGACCCGCCTCATTAATATTTATGAGGCAGGTCCCAATTTGTGACCCATTGGGAATAGCCGGCACGCATAGGAATGGTGGCCTGCTGGGGTCAGCAGACCACCATGTCTGTGATTGCTTTTTAAATGAAGCAGTTTTTTATTTTGAAATGCAGCCCGTTGTCCTTAAGGGAAAATGGGATGCATTTAAAATTGAAATTTTCCTTAGACAGTAGGCAGTCGCCCTTGGCACGACCCACCTAATAGCAACTTGCAAACCCAATTTGTGATTCAGTAATAGCGTACCAAATTGCAAATAGGGCTTTGTACATTTAAAAATGCTTTTTTCAGGTTGCAAAAGGCCCAAGTATGCGAATTGGGCCATTTGCGAGCTGCAAAAAGCTTTGTGCATCTGGTCCTGAAGCGTTTAATCATTGATGAGGTGATCATGGGCTCAAAATGTATGCCTTCCTTTGTGCACTGGAGAATTCAACAGATTTTAAAAACAGAGTATGACCTGCTGTTTAGAGGAAAGCATTTAATTGTATTCAGTGACCTACTGCAACTAACCCCCATGAAAGGGCAACCTGTTTTCAAGACCCTTCTCCATAATGAAACAAGGAATTCTTTGGGAAGCATCCGCAATGTGAAGATTTGGTTAAACTTTGAATACAAGGAACTAGTGAAGAATATGTGTCAAGCATCTGATGTGGAATATGAAGATATTCCAAAGGACATTAGAATAGGAGTTTTGACAAAAGATGGTAAACGTGCTTTGGAAAGTCGACTAATCAATAAACTTTTTTCATCTAAAAATATACTAGCACAACTAATTTATAATTTGATTGCAAAAGACAAACCAATAGTTTGTTTAATGCCTACACTACAAGAGTGCTTCAAATTTAATGAAGAACTACTGAAATTGGAAAAACAACATATTTTGAAAATTACAGCTATCAATAAAATGGAACACCAGGGAGTAACAATACTGTGTCAAAGACTGCAAGTTTAGAAAAGTGTTTACACATGTGTAAAAATTGCAGAGCAATTTGAATGTAGAGGAAGGGTTAGTAAATGGTGCTATGGGTAAATTGATTAATTTAATTAATTTTCTAATCAGATAGAATTCTTGCCTATAATATTTGATCAGATTGATGCTGTAAAGCAGATTGGGCAATGTGTTGTGAATTTTTTGCTTGTATGTCCGAAGACAGCATTCCCAGTGTCCCTAGCATACGCTGTAACTATCCACATATCTCAAGGTTTAAGTGTAGACACAGCTTTTGTGAGCATCGGTAGTAGTGTGTTTAATGAAGGAATGACATACGTTGCATTATCTCGAGTAAGAACATTGTCCGGTTTGTATTTGATGGAATTTGATGACAAAAAAGTTAGTGCTGATAGAAGTTGTGCAAGAGAGTACAATCAGTTAGAAGTCTATACGCTTCTCATTTAGGCCAATATCCTATTTATGAGAAAAGGATAATGTGTCCAAAATGGAAGCATGCAAAAGACTCAACTGATGTCCAGGAAAAGAAAGAAAACCAGGAGAAGGTATAAGGTGCTAATGTGGTTCTTAATGTAGTATTAGCTTGTTAATCGAATTGAAAAAAAAGGGATAAAAGATTCTGTTCTGTTTTGTATTATTTACTCCAATATTTAGTCATTGACAGATGTTTTATACACTCTCATTTGAGATCCTTTGACTACATGTAGCAGATCAGTAATAATTAGTCTCAACATTAAACTAGACGCACAAGAATTTATAATGGTCATGCTTGCAGTTTTAGAAGAAGAAGAAGTAAATATTGATGACTTATTTGGACTAAGTTACAAATCGGACCATGACTGTAAAGATTGCTCATTTACACTTACTTCTGAAATTAATGCTGTACGATTCCTATACTTAACACTACCAGAGTGCAAAACAGTGCCTTTTGACAGATTGAATAAAACAGCAAATCAAAATATGACCTGCCCAAATTGTAGATCAGACGTTATGTCTACGTTGCAAATACAAAGAAGTGGAAAATACCTCATAGTAATGCTGCAACGATGTAGAGCAGATTGATGTTAATTGGAAACCGTAAGTACAAACTTCAAAGCAGGTCAAATATCAATTTCTATAAGAACTTACAATGGCTATTATCCTTCATGAAGTACTTAATATAACAACTGGACACTACACTATCGATTTAAAGACTGACACCTGATTGACGGATTGCAATGATAGCAACGTTAAACTCAAAGCCAAACTGCAATTCAGACTATCAAATTCTTACCGCTTGTTTCTTCAATCAAAGTTGTAAGAAATTATTTTTAGGAAAATGTAATGTATGGAGTTTCTTCAATATAAATCATTAAAGTTGCAGACATCATCCGACCTATTGGCGGTGATGTCCTTAAAAAGTACTCAACAATACAGCAGTCCTTTTATCTTCTGCAAAGTAGTTGATATAACACGTAGATACAACACTGTGTAGTTGAAATTTAAACTGGAAGCACAGAATGGAATAATAGCAACCTTCAATTGAAACCAAAAATGCCTTTGGAAGTACAAAATTGTTATGTTTTCTTCCTTCAAGCAAGGTTCGAATTCTAGAAAAAAAGAAATGTATTTGATTTCATCAGCATGGATCATCAGTGTTTTAAACATCATTCGGCCTACTAGGGGTGATATTTGGAAAAGCATCTTGAAAATTCAAATGTGGTATATATTTATTTGTAGTACTGTGCCAGATATAATAATAATAATAGAAAATGTTTTGAGATGCATTTGATTTTTTTAGGAGAGTAAGTGTAGATAAAACAACTGATTAGCAATTAGCAATTTGTAGTGAGTGCAAAGCACAGTGACACATATTTACAATGACCTATATTTACAATGATGTACTGTGCAGTTCTGGGGTTTTTTTTGTACCATACATACAATTATTTTTTCACCACTGTTCGAACATGATGCTACATATAGACCACCATGTATGATAAAGTAGTATGAAAGCTGCGAACAGTAAAAAAGGGAAAGTGATATTACATTGTAATACAGTGTTACAGTAAAATAAATATGTATTGTTATAATCCTGTAATTTTGAAGATCACATACTAACATATCATTATGTCCTTTTGTTTTTAATAGTGGCTACAGTTCAACGTTCTAAGAGGTCTCAAACACATTTTCTACTACAGACAAATTAGATAGCTATATCCATGCTGACTCTTTTTATACATGAAGTGATCTTGCAATAAGTTCTCATAACTTTGTTTGGTATATTTTGTAAGTATATGTTTCAGTATGAAATTGCAGAATTACAGTCAGTCACACATTCAGACATTTATTCTTACAGGCACTCTCAGTATTTCAATAATGCAGTGTATCACACCACCACTTGTTTACTGAAATAGTCACTGACACACACATTCACTCACTCATACTGTACTCACACACATGTTCGGTTACTGACACAGTGCTCAGATATAGAGATAAATCATATATATGTAGCCCTACAGAGGGCAGTTGCATGCTCCAATACTCACTATCACAGACAGCCATCCATGACACTTAGGGCCCAATTCCGATGCGTTTGGCAAGGCCTCCTAATGGCGTTTACTCTGTCCGAATCGGATCGGGAACGTATCTTTCCGACCAAATCTGAAAGGTTTCCGACCGACCCAGTATGATGCGAGTTAGGCGTTAGGAATATCCCAATCCGAACCCGACGGCAATCAGAATGACCGAGCCATATGGAGCAGATTTGTACGTCTCTACAGGCCGCGTTTCCGAACGACCAATTACGATGCTGGATTCAGACAGCCTTTCCGAATCGTGCCGTCTGACTCGAATCAGCAGTTGGAATCAAATTTTGGGGGCCTGTAGCTGGCCCCCCTGCCCCCGGAGCCTTCCCAATCAGGCCCGTGGGGGTAACCAAGGGTCCCCCCTTACCAGCCATGCACAGTGTGGCAGGCACCAGGGGGTGCCCACCACAGGGTGCCCAATTTTCCCCAGCCACCTCTTTCTTTAAGGGGAGCCTATGCATTCGGTCGGAACATAGGCTCCCACTGAAGTTAATGGGAGTTTAACAAAATCGTATCTGGAAGCATCCAAATGCATCGTGCTCGGTCGGTCGGACTCTCCAGATCCGAGTCGGTCGGAAACCATTCCCAAACCGATTTGGTCTGAATGATTTCCTAACCGCATTGGAATCGGGCCCTAAGAGTGATAGTGGTATAGCAGCACAATTCCTTAAATATGAAAACACACACTCAAATAGGGATTGAGCCACTCATTCAGATATCTACTATGCCACTAACACTAACAATTCAAATATATAAAATACTTCTGCTTCAAACATTTCTCAGGCCTGCTTCCGTAGAACCTGTCTGTGCAGTTGTAATAGCAAAGCAAATGCACTTAAAAAAGTGCTTGCCAAACCTTTACCTCCTCCTATATAACATATAACTCACCCTTAAGGTAGGTAGTAAGAAGCCCATCGGCAGTGACCTATCTTCTCAAACCCTAGCAAATATAGTTTCACATTAGACTCACTGACAACTGCACTTACACACATACCCATATGCCCAGTTATACATACAGTCTGACAGGCAGATTGCAACTCACATACCTATATGCAAAAGGATAGAGCCAGTAATACACCTACCCACTCACAATAGTTCCTAAGCATTGATTCAGATATTCAAATACATCATATATATGAAAGCCTACTGAGGGTAGTTTTGCACACACAGTGGTATACCTGTATTCTCACTAACACAGCCTGAAAGCAGTCCATGCACCCCCTTAGATACAGATTTAGACAACCATAGAGACACTAAGAGTGATACTCGTATAGTAACATACTTCCTTAAGTATGCAAAGAAACACCCAAATAGGGACTGAGACACTCATTTAGATATCCTCTGAGACAGTAACACTAACAACTCATTCATGTAGACAAGTGTTCCTTCTACCATATGTCTAGCCTGCTTCTGCAGTACCTCTCTCTACAACTTTAGCAATAGGCCAATTTGAGTTTTAAGGGTGCTTTGCAAACCTTACACTCTTTTTGCATTACATATATAACTCACTCCTAAGGTAGACAGTAGGTAGTCCATAGGCAGTGAGCTAGGTGCTCAAACTTTAAGACGTATACTTAGAAGTTTCAGTAAATGACATCTGTAATTTCAGACTAATATGTCCAGTTATACATCCAGCCTGACAGTCACATTGCAACTCACATACCTATCTGGAAAGGATAGAGGCCACAATATATCCAGTCACACACTCTCAATAGCACTGAAGCATACACACAAATATACAGATACATCATTTGTCGCTAGGCCTACTGGAGACAGTTCTGCATACAGAGTTATATACCCCAATAGTCACTAACACAGCCACCAAGCAATGCATGCTATTCCTTAGATACACATTTAGTAAATGATATCGGTACTTACAGACTCTTATGTCCAGTTATACATCTAGCCTGACAATCACATTGCAAGTCACATACCTATCTACACAAGGATACAGCCACAAATAGACCCAGTCACACACTCTCAATAGCACTAAAGTATTCACTCAAATGTAGGGATACACCATATGTCTCTAGGCCTACTGGACACAGTTCTGCATACAGAGTTGCATACCACGATAGTCACTAACACAGCCACAAAGCAATGCATGTTGTCCCTTAGATACACATTTAGAGAGCCATTAAGACACTAGGAGAGATAGTTATATATAGCAACATACTTCCTTAAATATTCAAACACAACCAAATAGGGACTAAGACACTCATTCAGATATGATCTGAGGCAGCAACACTAACAAGTCATCGATGTAGACAAGTGCTCCTTCTAACGTGTGTCTGGCCTTCTTCTGCAGAACCTATGTCTACAAGTTTGCAGATAGGCCAAATTGAGTCTTAAGAGTGTTTTGCAAGCCTTAAGCTCTTCTTCTTTTTCATATAAATGACTCCTAAAGTAGGAAGAAGGTAGTCCATAGGCAGGGAGCTATGTGCTCAAATTCAACACGTATAATTTCAAATATAAATCACTCAGAACTAGACTTACAGACCTGTATGTCCAGTTGTACATCCAGTCTGACACTTACATTGCAACTCACATACCTAGCTGCAAAAGCAAAGAGCCACTAATAAACCCAGTCACACACTCAAAATAGCACCTAACAATTCACTCAGATATAGAGATACATCATATATAGGTAGGCCTAGTGGAGGTAGTTCTACACACACAGTTGCATACCCCAATATTCAGTAACACAGCCTGAAAGCAGTCCATGCACCCCATAGAAACACATTTAGAGAGCTATAGAGACACTGAGAAAGGTATTCATACAGCAACATACTTCCTTAAATTTCTAACACACTGAAATAGGGACTGAGACACTCATTCAGATATCTACTGAATCACTAACTAATCATCCATGTACACACCTGAGGCTTGTAACATGTTTCACACCTGCTTTTGCAGAAGCTGTGTGTGCTCTTTCATTAGTAGGCCAAATTCACTTTAAAGAGTGCTTGCCAAGTCTTAAACTCCTCTTCTATTATATATACACATCACCCCAAAGATATGTACTAGTTGAGCCATAGGCACTCAGCTATCTGCTCAAAACCTAACAGCTACACTTTCAAATTTGACTGACTAAGAACTGCATTATCAAACCCCTATTGTCAGTTATGGATTCAGTCTCACAGTCATATTGCACCTGAAACACCTATATAGAAAATGATAGAGCCACTAATGGACCCAACCACTCATGTACAATAGGTCCTAAGAATTCACTCAGATATAGAGATACAGCATATATATCTAGGCCCACTGGGGGACACTTCTGCACACACAGTTGGCATGCTCCAATACTCTCTGCCATAGCTAGTAAGCAGTCCATGCTGGCCCTAAGATAGACATGTACAGAGCCAAGAGACAGTAAAAATGGTAGTCGTATACAAACATATTTCCTTAAATATCCTAACACACTGAAATAGGGTCTGAGACACTCATCCAGATATCTACTAATGACTAACATTAACAAATCAACCATATAGACAACTGCTGCACAAACATGTCCACAGGCCTGCTTCTGTAGAACCTGTGTGTGCATTTTTAATAGTAGGTTAAATTCACTTTAAAGTGTACTTGCCGAGCCTTACATTTCTCTTCTATTACATATAAACTTACCCCTGGCATAGGCATTAGGTAGGACATGGCCAGTTAACTATGTGCTCAAAAGCTAAGACACATACTTTCACATTTTAGTCACTCAAAACTACACTTTCAGACTGCTATGGCCAATTATACATCCAGTCTGACACTCAGTATCTGCAAAAGGATAGATGTACCTATACACAAAGTTACTCACTGAAAGTAGCAGAGTAGCTAACACACTCATTCCGACAACATTCTTGGAACCACTGATTCATCTCTTCACTTATCCATACACTTACTCATACATCCTAGCACTCACTCATTCAACCACTCATACACCCACTCAGTCATACAGACACAGAACAACCAGTCAGTCACCTAAAGAAACATTCAAACACCCTCTCAATCAGTTATATAGCTTCTCACACAGCCACTAACTCACTTATACCGAAAGAAATACAACCACTTACTCATTGAGTTACTGACACACTCACTGTATCACTAATAGAAACAATTTCTATCCTCTCACTCATCTACATTACCACTCATACAGTCTGTTACTTACCCATACAGCCACTCAACACCCACTCACTCAGATATACAAGCATTGACACACCCACGCTCTCAGCTATAGAATCACTCATGCTTTCATACACTCAGCCATACAGTCACTTACACGCCCGTTTATTCACTCATACAACAAATAAAACAATAAATAACACAGTTATACAGTCAGTATCACACAGAGTCACTGAGACTTACAAGCATTCATACATCTACTCATTCACCTAAAGCAAAACTTAGATATTCACTTACAAGAAATAATACATTTACTCTTACAGTCATGCATTCACTCTCACACACTCTTAGTTAGACATATATATACACTAAGACAGTCAGACACCCATGCAGCCACTTGCACAGTCACTTTGTTACCCATCCAAGTACTTAGAACTCACTCATTTAGCTATCCAGGTAGTAAAACAATATTTTATTCACCCATATAACCACGTAGACAACCATTTATTCACCCACACAGTCACTTACACACAGAGCCCCTCACTCGTACAAAAACTCAGACGCTCACTGACTCACCAATTGACTTACTTACACACTCAGTAATTCTCCTATGCAGACACTCAACATCTACACACTCACCCATGGACTCACTCACACACCCACTTATTCACCCATACAATCACTCACACATCCTCTCATTCACCCATTTAGCCACAAAACAGGCATACACTCACCCATACAGGCACTCAAGCACACTCTCAATTAAACGTATAGCCAGTTACGTACTCACATACTTACCCATACAACCAGTCATACCCACTTTCACACACCAATACACAAACTAACACACCCACACATTAATCTATACAGCCAGACGTCCATCCTCTCACTCAATAATACCAGCACGTATATAATCCCTCACTCACTGATGCAGTAACTTACACACTCACTAACTGATTCATATAAGCACTTATACACACACTGATTCACCAATACACTCACTTAACAGCCATACACTCACTAATACAGGCAGCCATGCACCTTCTGACTCATCGATACAAGCACTCACATACCCACACAGTTCCCCATACAGCCACTTATACACCACTTGCTCACCCATGCAAGCACACACACACCTTTTCACTCACTCATACAACCAATTATCCATGCAGTCACTCACTGATATAGTTAGTCTTCCACCCTCTCATTTGATCATATAAGTAGTGACACTCTCACTCATATAACTACTCACACAGGTATTCAGTAACACACATAGTCATTCGCAAATCCAGTCATTCATTTATACAATTATTACAATTATACTCACGCAGTCATGCAGCTACTTGTACATGCACTAACACACTAATAATCATAACAACATAGCCTCACACTCATACCAACGTACATTTAACATATACATTTTATTTCTTGAACCGGAAAAATTGTTTCTAATAAGACCCAGTTTTTTCAAACAATGTTATGATTGTTTTGGTTTTTGTAAACATTTAAAAATGTTTGTGTTTTTTTCTAAAAATAAAACAGAGCAACAGGCACAGAAAATCAAAAACTGTGCTATAACTAAAAAAAATAAAATAACAATTGTGTTCATTGATGGTTTCGAGCAGAGTAGCCACAACTTGCTCTCCAATACTCAGAATTGTGCTGCATCTTGGACAGAAGATGCCAACTTTGGCGAAATCAGGAACAGTAATAGGAATGTTTGAAATATGTCCTCCTACAGCAGATGTTCCTGGTTCATTTTCTCGAGCACCTGATGTTGCTTGCTGCTCCTTTAGTCTTCTCATTTCAAATCTCACCAGCCACGTACTATGAACTGTACAAAGGTGTTTGTATACACTAGATGTACCACACAAGTACTTTTTGTCACTGCCACATGAGAGGACCTTCTGACAGATGGAACATGTCACATTTTGTGCATTCAGTATCTTCTGCCCCACTGGGATTGAAAACAATTCCCAAACTACACTTTCTTTTCTCTTTCTGAGTGGTGCAACCTCTTCCTCCTGCAGATTCTGTTCTTCCTCCAGAAAGTCTCCTGCAGATGTCATCATGAATGCCAGGAAAATGCAAAAAAAACACCAAGACAAATTCAAAATGGAAGCTGCCTCAAAAAACGGTGAAAACTCCCAGTCACTCCCAAAACAAGGAGAATAGGATCTCTCTGTCTTCATGATAAAAAGGTGTTTAACCTATCAAATACCTTTATTTCTTTGTGACATGGGATGCGTGACCCCAGTGTGGTTCCGTCACACCTGAAATGTGACTCAGTATAATTTCTGAGATCATTTACTATGAATGGTGGTTTAATACATTTTATGATTTTCTGTTTATTATTAGTATACCTCTTTCCTTAAAGTAAACCGTATAAGAGTCTATTTATAAATATTTTAATATTGTAAGAAAAAGGCCAGAGTCGCATACCCAGTGCAACTCCGGAAATACATGCCGCGACGGTGTGTGAGGGTGTCGCAACTCGCTAAAACCTAACAAAACGACCACAAAAATATTTTTGATTTCTTACTACACTGGTATATTTACTATATTATTAAACCTCTAACCTAAAAATAACCCATAAACATGTCGATATATGTGTAATAATACTACCAAAACTATGTCAGCAGAGTACCCTGCAAATACGCGCTGCGATGGTGCTCGAGGGTGTCGCGCCTTGATAAAACCTATTAAAACAGCCATAAAAAAAATTCTGATTTCTAACATCACTACTATCTATACTGCAATACTAAACCTCTAACCTCAAAGTAAGCCATAAAAGTGTCAATATATGAGAATTACTACTAACAAATCTACGTGGGAGTCAAGTACCCTGTGCAAAGGGTCCCAATGTGTGCGCAACTCATATTTTAAAATAAATAAATAAATGTAACTACAATATCACTATATACAGCTTATAACTTCACATATTACATCACTATAACCTCCCTGTAACCTTTAGTTATGTTCAGTGAATCTATTAGTATCTTTCTTATGCACCTATAGGCTGATATGGCCCACTTTACATGAAGTCTCACACCTATTCTCCGACTGTCATAGCAATCTGCAAAAGGATACAGGCCCTTGCAAAGGAACAAAGACATGCACAGAGGCACTACAACATGCACTCCCAGAACCATACAGCTCTTATGTAACTAGGCCTAATGCTCAGTAATACACCCAGCAAATAATCCATGCAGCTCTCACCATACACGTTTAGAGACCCATAGTCTCAGTAAGAGAGGCAGTCATATAACAACATACTTCCTTAAAAATGCAAAGACAGGCACAAGTAAGGACTGACATATTCATTCAGACGTGTACTGAGGAACTGACACCAAGAAGTCAGATATCAAGACAACTTCTCCTTTCTTCATGTCTCAAGCCTGCCACTGTAGAGCTTGGGTATGCAGTGTTATTACTAGGTACACTTGGCATTTACAATATGTTTTCAAGTCTAAAAAGTCATATAATACTGCATATATCTCACCACTAAGGTAGATTATAACTAGGTCACAGGCAATGAGACATATGCTTAAGACATTAGACATATACTGTCAAATATTAGTATCTTTCTTATGAACTTACAGACTCATATGCCCAGATTCACATGCAGTGTAACACCTATTCTCCAACTGTCATACCTATTTGAAAAAGGATACAAGCACTTACAAAGCAAGAAAGACATTCACAGAGGCACTACAACAGGCACTGCCAGACAAAGACAACTCTTATGTAACTAGGTGTAATGGAGGCAGTTGCACACAGACTTACATACCCCAATCCTCTGTAATACACCAAGGAAGCAATCCATGCACCTCTCTTCATACGCGTTTATAGTGTCATAGACCCAGTAAGAGAGGCAGTCATATGCCAACATAGGGGCAGATTTACAAGCCCCTTGCGCCACTTTTGCGTCACTTTTCCCATGTTAAAAATGACGCAAAAGTGGCGTAAGCGGCTTGTAGATCTGTCCCATACTTCCTTAAAAATTCAAAGACAGACCCAAGTAAGGACTGACACATTCATTTAGATATGTACTGAGGCACTGCCACTAAAAAGTCAGCCATAAAGACCACTCCTCCTTCCTACATTTTTCAGGCCTGCTACTGGAGACCATGGGTATGCAGTGTTATTGCTAGGTAGACTTGACATTTATAATATCTTTTCAAGTCTTAAAAGCCCTCTTATACTACATATAACTCACCCATTCAGTTACTCACATACTCACCATTTCACCAATAAAAAATCTTATCCACCCTCTCACTCATGCATATTGCGACTCACACAACCTCTTACTCACCTACACAGCCACTCAACACTCAGTCACTTACTTATACAAGAAGTCACACACCATCTGACTCATCCATATACTAGTCACGCAGCCTCTCACACACTCATACACCCACTCACACAGGTACTCACTCACCCATAGAGTTACTCACTTATTCACTCATTCACTCATACAGGCACTGATACAACCTCTCACTCAGCCATACAGCTACTAACACAGCCACTCTCTCGACTAAACAGCCACAAATACACACTTTCACACACCCATACACCCACACACACTATCACTCATTCACCCATACAACTACTGTTCCACAGACTCACTCACCTATATACCTACTATAACTCCCCCTCACTCACTCACTCACTCACTCACTCAAGTACTAACACACCAATTTACTCATTGATACACGCATTCACACACACAATCACTCACCCATATAGCAACTCATACTCCTTTACCTACCTATACAGCTACTCACAGACACACAAACACACTGATATACACACTTATATATATATACAGCCACTCATTCATACACTCAGTCAGCCATACAGTTACTGACACATACACTGAGCCACCCATACAGACAGTCACACACTCCTTCACTCACCCGTACAGCTACTCACGTACCCACTTACCCATCTATACAACCTCATATACACACAGTCAGTCACTCATAAAGTTATTCATGCTTGCAATCACTGATGTATACACCCATTTGTAGATGTACTAACTCAGGTATACACCCAATTGTAAATGTACTTGTTCACACATTAAATTACTTACACAACCATAAACTTATTTAAACACTCACTAACATATGTTATGTTATGTTAAAAACTTTTATATAGCGCACGTACACCAGACGGTTTCATGGCGCTGACAAGACACATTCATACTGTTACAAACATACATTTAACATAGACATTTTCTTTTTTAAACTTGAATAGGTGGTTCAAACAAGAATCGTTTTTAAATTTTTTTTTTTTTTTTTCATTTTCTAAAACTTTTTTATTATTTTTGGTGTTTTTTTGTTTGTTGCAAATAAAACAGAAACGTCTGTAGTAAGAACAACTACAGAAAAACAAAAACTACTCTACTGGTTCAAAAACAAATTAACAGTTGTGTGCATTGATGATCTGCAGCCAAATGGGCACAGCTTGTTCCCCTACTGTAAGGACGGTACTGCATGGTATGTATTTGGAATACCTGTAATGAGCCCACCAGCAGATGAAGTACTTGCTCCTTCTTGTCCATCAGCAAAACTTGCTTCCTATGACGTCATCCTCTCCATCTCTGCTCTTGCCAGACGGGTTTGATGCATCGTATGTAGGTGTTTATACATGCTCGATGTCCAGCATGAGTATTTTCGTCCACTTCAGCGTGAGTCATTTTTTGCAGAAGATGCATGTCACTTTCCTGGCATTACATTTTTTATCACCCTCTGTGAATGTAACGACTGCCAGACTATACTCTCTGGTCTTTTCTTTCTGACCAGTTCTTTTTCCACAGCAAGAATCTCTTCCTGCTCCTCTACATCTTTTGCAGCAGACTCCACAAACAAAAACACCAAGAAGTCACATCTGGTCATACAAGATGAAGGAAAGGGGTAGGAGTTTTCTGTATTGCTGATGGAAAGCTGTTTAAGCTATCAAAATAATTTTTTTGAATGTGTCACATGGGATGCACAACTCCAGAACAGCTCCGCGCCTTGGAAACCCAACACGGTCAAATACATTAAAACAACATTGAAAATATATTTCCACTCTAATTATAGTATTTTCTTTAGTCTGTTAGTGAATCTCTTTCGTTAAAGTAAGCATTAAAACCGTTATATATGCTTTTTACTACTGTAAAAAAAAAATCGGAGTTGTGTTCCCAGCGCAGTTGTGCGACACACTGCGCGATGATTTTGCGACTTCCCAAACTCGTTATAGTTCTTTACTCACAATATTAGCAAATCTGCTACCTTAAACTAAACCTTAAAAGTATCAATATATGTGTTTTACTACTATCAATATGTGTTTTACTACTACCAATACTACACCAGAGTCGGGTACATAGCACGATCAGTTGTGATGGGTACGCAACTTCTTTAAAAAAAAAAAAAAAAAGCATACATCTAAGCAGTTGTCAGAATAGGCCACCACAAACACTTTTCTAACCTTAAAGTCCTTTTTTAGTAAATATACACCACTGATACCATCGCCTATAGATAGGCCATAGGGCATGGGGTTATAACCTTACAAGTAAACATATTTTTTTCAAAGTTGTATTGTGTTACATGGAAAGCAGCAGAATAATATGTGAACTTATATATCTAATCTCCAAACTATACTACAACTCAAATACCTATGGGTAAAAGGATAGAGATACTAATACATCCAGTAACACAGTAACAATAGCACTTAAACTTTCAGTTACACATATATAAAACTGTAATTTATTCATTAATGCAGAGACTTGCACACACAGTTAAATGCTCCAAAACCCACTAACACACGTAGCAAGAAATCTATGCAGCTACTTATACGCATAATGACAGCCCATTGCAGGAACTAATAGACCCTCACACGAATAAACATATTAGCTTAAAAGTTTAATAAGACACCCACATAGACACTGATACACTGACTTAGATATGTACTGAATAACTGACATCCATAGCTACTCACACACTTAGGTATTCACTCATAAATACACTCATGCATGCTGAAACCACTGTCATTTGGTTGGCATTGCAAGCTGGCTGTCAACAATCATGCCGAGGTTCCTAGAGGATGGATTCCGTGGAGGAGTTGGCTCTCAGTCTACAGTCCACTGAGAGTTAGATCAGAGAGTTGTGTGCTTCTCGAATAGGACTACTTCAGTTTTGTCACTGTTAAATTTGAGGCAGTTACTGCTCATTCAATTAGCTCCTCTTGTCATCCAACAAGCAAAGTTGGCCTGGGTATTTTCATACCCAGGCCAATAATAAATATATAGAAAGCACTGAGAAGTAGGTTTTAGATAGGAGCAGTGAGATAAGAGGTACATATTGCTATGTTAAAACCATCACTGTTAGATGGAAAAGTGTTGGAATGTGGTTTATTAGTAGGTGTAAGTAGAGACCTACCACTAGTAATAAGGCCACAATCACAATTTAAGGTCCATTCAAGGTCTCAATAAATTATTCCCTTGCTCAACCCTCGGTAGATGGCTATGAGCAGGCAGACTTAACTTAGGAGACAGGTGTGTAAAGCATTTAAAGCCACCAAATACATTAAATAAGTAAACACAACACACCAATACCAATTTATAGAAATAGGAAATTTTTTATGATTAACATGAAACCAAATGGACAAAAGTCCTATAGAGGAAACCAGAGATACGAATCTTTAAAGAATAAACACTTTCAAGTGCTAAAAGCACCATTTTGGAACATCAGGTTGCGGTTGACCGGGACAAAGTCAAAGGTTCAGGCTGACCGCAATAGAGCGCAAGTCGGAAACACTCAGCTATAGGGCCCAGTCAAGTTATTACTTTCGACTTAGTCACTTTCTCCGATGCTGAGCGAAGCTGCTTATCAGGCTGGCTTTGTGTTCGACGATGGTGGCTTGGCTCAGCACAATGTCTAGGTCAACTCTTGTAAGTCTTGTCAATGTCGTAGTCGCCGGCTTGGCTTTCATCGACGGGTAGGTGACTTTATGGAGCTTTTGACAAAAATCTCCAAATCTTCTCAAACACTGAGTTGTGTTTTGGGATGTTGGGACCACGTGTCCCACAATGCACCTGGCCAAATCCTTTAAAGTCCAGCTGAAGGTGGTCAGCTGGTTTCTTCTTGATGTAGATGATGCAGATGGGGCTCTTTTAACATGTTGCTTTCAGGGAGTCCACTCCTTTGCTTTTCAAAGCAAGGCAAAGTCCTTAAGGCTGTAGTTCCAAAGTGTGCAGCAGGTGCAGTCATTCAGAGTACAATCCTCTTTTTGCAGTCCAGGGTTCCAGCAGGGCTGTCCTTCTTCTTCTTGTAGTTTTAAGGCAGGGATTTTAGTTGCTGGGTAGCTCTCCCATATTTATCCGTGCTCCTAGGGTGATAAGCAGGGGGCACCCCTGACCAATGGAGTGCAGGGTGCCACTCTCAGGTATGATAACTTTCTTTAAAGTGTGGCATATTCTTGTCCCATAAAGCACTATTCTTTTAAAATCCAAATTGGAAAAACTCTCCCCTGGAGGTTAAGATCTGGTTAAGCATACCCACTGCAGTGGGTAAGTTTCCCTATGACTCCCCTTCCAGCCCCTCTGCTAATTCAATTACTGAGGCTCCTGTCTGGCTGGGGGTGCATGATGTTTGTGGTGAGCCTGTGTCCTGTCCTAATTGTCATTCCCTCTTTGAGGACCAGTTCAGCTACTCCACCGCCATCCTGCCTTTTTGCTCTGCAGCTACAGATATCCTCCCACCAGATGTCCATTGTCTCTCTGCAGGCAGTCTGTCGAAGGCTGGCCAATCAGAAGAGGCCGCTAAATTATTTTCTGTGATAGGTATAATAAATCTAACCTTGGCAAGTTGTTGGATTTATTCTAACTATCCTTTTAATACTTTGAATTAGAATTTAGCTCACTCCTATCAATAGTTATCCTTTATTAACGTATTCCCATTTTAGTCTATGAATCAAATGTACTATAATGAGGAAGAATGAGATTGGCAGTTTTTCCTCACCAGGGCATATAAAACATATTTAATAATGCCCCTGATTATAGTTACAAGGCACCCTAACCCTTGGGCACCTTGGGGAGACGTTAGTGGTGACCTATATGTAAAACTGCGGTAGTTTGAGACTTTGGAATTACCTTTAATTCCAAAGTCGAATTTGCATATGATTTTAGTGTAAAGGCAGCCTGAAAAGTTGGTCTGTCTTTAAAATGACAGCAGACAGCACAGTAGTGCACACTAAAGTGCATTAAATCTAATGGGCCTCTAAACCTCTATGCCGTACCATATACCAGGGAGTTATAGGTAGGTTGTCAGTACCAAAGATAATTATACCTAATAGCCATGTGCTTTTAATCAGAGCACAGGCCCTGGGTCTGGTTAGCAGAGCCCATAGCACATATAAGAATCAGAAAACCAGCATCTAGTACTCAATATGGGAGTACAAAAAGCCCTGGTTTCTCACAAGAAACATTAAATTTAGAGAACATCACACAATCAGGTGCCACTGTGCTAGGCTCTGCATATTAATAATATTTTTAGCAACGCAATAACCATATTTCCCTCCCATGAATTCAACTCGCTACTGCAGATGGTGTTTTTCATTCAGTGTTATAAGTAAGCCTGGGCGTAGTTCGCGTAGTCGCGCTACGTGAAGCTACGCGAAGACGTCGGAGCGCTACGCGAGCTACGCGTAGCTTCGCGAGCGTGCGTAGCTGCTTGTCGCGCCCGTTCGCGATGCATTTTTCTTGCTCGGGAACGCATTGTGGTTGTTCGGGACGCTGTTTGCGTGCTCGGGGGCGCGAACTTACCCATGCGGTCGCCTATGGGCGCGGCCATTTTGTTTTTCACTTGTCCCGCCCGTTCGCGATCCCTTCTTTCCTGTTCCGGGTCGCGTATAGCGTGCTCGCGATGCGCATTCCTTGTTCGGGAACGCGTTGTACGTGTTCGCGACATTTTTTGCGTGCTCGGGGACAAATATCGCGCGAACTTACCCACGCGGTCGCGATGGGCGCGGCCATCTTGTTTTACCACTCTATGCTATGGTTCTGGGCCTGCTTTTCTATCCTCCCTCAATCTTTGCAATCCTTAGTTTTTTACACTGTTTTTCAATTTTTCTTTATTTCTTATTTATCTCACTCTCTGCTTAAGTCTATAGTTTGCATTTTTTTCTACTTTTTACTGTGTTTTTTTTACTTTTCAACTGTTTTATATAACTTTCTTCTTTAAGCTCCTACTTCTTCCCCTAACTTTATTTTTCCCTTCTAACTTTTCTTTTTCACCTCCTCCCACCCCAGAACCATGGTGAAGGGTAGCAGCAGCGGCTCAAAGGGCAAGGCGCGTGCGCCCAATCGCCGCCTGCCTTGCGGCAGACTGCGCCCTGCAGGGGTGCAAGCCCGCCAGCTGTTTACTGAGGCGGAGGAGGCCGCCCTTGTTTTTTTATTCAGCGCCACCTCCCCTTGACCTTGGCAGCAGGCGGCAGGCCAGGCTCCGGGTACCCGACCCAGGAGCGTCACCGCCGGTGGGCGAAGGTGCGTCGGGCAGTGTTTCGCTGCTCCGCGGTCCGGCGCACCCATAACCAGCTGGCCCACCGGTGGTCAGACATCCTTGACCGGGAGCAGGACCTGTTGGACCTGCTAGGTGTCGAGGTCGTGGGGCTTGGTGAGTAGCCAATATATATATAGTAGTATAAGTATTGTGATTTGTGTATACATTTTTTACAAATAACAAGAATACTGCTGCTTACATTGCAGGTAAATTACGTTTCAAAATCTTCTGTGATTGTAGGACACAGGTGCTGGGCGGTACTCTTACTTTTTTGCAACTTTGCGCTCGCTTGTCATTATTATGTAAGAGTTTACTTTAGAGAACTTCAGTTAGGTAATGCTATTGCTAGAGAGACTGTAGTCCTTCCTTTGTCCTCCTGTCAAATAGTGGTGGATGCATTTGATACTAGGTTTAGTTACTATTAGTTGATAATTTTTGAGCGGTCTGCGTGACGCATCCTCTGTCACTGAGTGCTGCTTACCCCAGTTCTTAGAACCTTTTGTAGTTTGTTTAGTGAGTGGTACTGGTAAGCTTAGCTTAGCAGTGTCAGTCAGCTGCAGAACATCAGACGCAACCAACCAACAATTTGGTGTATGCATTATGCACTTTATGCATGTGTCCTCCTTCTCATCTATGCATTTTTGATGGCAAAAAAATGGAAATGCAGGCTTAATGAACAATTGGCCCGCCTGGAATAGGTGGGCTAGGTCAGGTGGTACTTAGGCTTAGTTAGTGTTCTGGATTTTATTTGAATCAATCAGAATGGAACACTGAATTAGTGTTCCCAAATAAGTAGACTGTCCGTGAATCCCGCAAGCCAGTAGTCGGTCGGATTAGATAGGTCAATTTTATTGCAATTTTTGTTTCCTAAAACGTTTTTTGAGCGTTTTTTTTAGATAATGTATTTGTTTCACAGTAATCATTAATGTTTGTGTCTTTCTTTTTCTTTATTATATCTTACATGATCACTGATGTGCAGCACCCAGGGGCAAGAAGACGGGGTCCGATTAGGCGGGACAACCACCAGAGGACCGCTCCTCTACCGAGGGCCCTGCTGCTGGTCCCAGTAAGTCCTCCAGTGGTTAATATTAACAATTATATTGCCCTAACTTTTACTGCACCTTATTTTTTCAGAACTATTAATTCTGGCTCCACTCCCTAATTCTATTTTTTACAAAACATTCTTTGATCTTGACTTGACTATCTGTTTCTAAATTCTGGTTATCCCTGCCTCTAAGTTCTAACTGCCTCTGCTATGAATGTCTGTACTCTGTACTACTAATATTAGTCTGTCGCTAAGCTTACCCAGTTTGCATTGCCACTCTTTATTGTACGGTTTTGAATAAAACTCAGATTGACCAATACTAATAGCTCTAGCCACTGAGTCCAGTCCTTTCGGTTGTCCTCTTCTAGGCTTCTTAATCTTGAGGCTTTGACAATTACCACAAACAAAATGCCCAACCAGATATTTGACTATTTTTGATAGGATATAGTACATACTACTTGGATTCTGCACAGCCCCATGCAGAACTATGCACAATGAAATAGGATGTTGGTGATGCGAGTTTGGAACTTGGACGTTCCTCACACCTCAGTCAGAAGTGAACACACAATCCCCTGAACGACTAGCTATAGTGTCTCATTAGGTCCCCGAACCCCCACCCGAAGATACCCAATGATTATGATTACACAACACAGAACATAACACCCTTTCGCTCACTCACTCGTGTAAGTCCACCACCACACCAAATACCACAGAGTCTATGTGTAAGTTCAAAAGGTTTATTTTCAACTAACAAGCTCTGTATGTATGTTGTTCTATAAAATTCAGTGTACTCCAGCCAGCTCCAACAGCAAAATGTATAAGATTAAAACAATAAACAGTGTTGCAACAAGTGCATGATCATTGATGATATATAAGACAAAAGATCTGTGCGAATTCCTCACAGTAGAACGTAGAATTACTGGTTACATGCATCATTCATAAGCTCTGCAAATCTCTGGTTCGTAGAAGGGAATCCTCTGCCTGAGAAAAATGGTGCGTGTTATATAGTATAATGCAAGCATTTCTCAGTCCTGCCCAAAAAGTGTAACATGTTACCTATGGCTAAGCAATACGGACTAACCGAACTCCATAACAAAGTGGCTTGTTTTTCGACCTCTTGTACGCAACGCTCAGACAGTAGCTGTATGTGCTCATGTGGGCTCAAAAGGCGTCTTACTGTTACTGCACAACAAGCTGCGAGGTAACATGCGCAAAAGACATGAAGCGGAAAATGGTTGCATGGCTCAGGCTAACTTTGCAAAGAGTAGAGTATAGTATAATAATGACCCTAGGGACCATAACACTACTAGTGTCTACTGACTGTACTCTAGTACCCGATTTGGACTATTGAATGTGATTTATAATAATATGTATGTATTAACTTTTTTTTCAATCTTGCTAGTGAAAAAGAATAAATAGGGGAGGTGTACAGGCATCTAAAAATGTGTCATGTTTTTATCTAGGCGTACTAGCAACCACCAGTGGCGGCGGGGCCACCGGCGATTCTAGCCTTCCGGAGGGGGCAGGAGAAGATGCAGCACCTGCAGGAGCTACAGGGGGAGCCAGCAGCAGTGGCGGGCGGTGGTAAGTTATATTCATGACTTATTGACATTGCACTAGCTGGAAGGGTGTGTGGACTTCACTCACTGTACTGTTGTTGAGACTTATTAGGTATGAAGTTGTAGTGAACATTATACAACGGTTAAAGAAGACACCCTTTACTTAGCATGAGCAATGCAGTAGCAATAGCATTACCAGCGTGACTTGATTAACCAATGGCCTCTTATATCTGACTCCAACTCAGCTGTGAAAGTTTTATGGAGGAGACTAAAAGTCAGATCAGATGACCTTGATGGATGTGTTGAACAAAAAGGGAAAGAAGGGTTGAAGGAGGAAGGGCGGGAGAGATTTAATATGATGACTGGCAGAGAAGGATACGTTGGAAGCATGGATAGGTGGCTGATAGGAATCAGATGCATGTGTTGTTGAAGGATGGGTGGAAGGTGAAAGAAGAATGGATGCCTGCCTGGGTGGGCGACACAGTATGGGTGGATACTGTGGATAGCAAGAATCATCAGCGGTGTTTGGGTGAAACTCAAAGCCAAGGCAAGCAACGGAGTGAGTGGACGCATGCGTTGTTGTTGGTGAAACAAAGTAAGGTTTGTGGAGAGATTAAGAAGAATGATTGACATTTACTTAGAATGGATGGATGCCTGTATGTATTCATCATAGACAGCATAGGTGGAGACTGTCACGGGATGCACAGTTTTAGGGAATGTAAAAGAAACCGCGCCAGAGTAGCAAAGCCGATGTGGGGAGGGGCAGGGTGGGGGGTAGTAGTAAACAATGTATTACGCGGGCAAATACAGGTAACTTTTCTGTAAACATACAAATAAATAAAGCGAATTTCATTGTGCGCACTGCACCGCCAAATGCGATGCAGTGTGCGCAACAAAATTAGTTTCATTTATTTATATGTTTACTTACCTGTAATTGGCCGTAATCCATAGTTTACTACCCCCATCCTGCCCCTACCCACGTCACCGCCCGGCCGAACTCCCCGAGTCCCACCACCGACCGCTACTGACCTTATGTCGTTGTCCCATATAAAAGCAACGATCATTGGATCAGATATATAATCTGCCTTTTTGTAGTAGCCAAGGCACTGTGAAATTGAGCAATTGCCCTCCATGTAACAGAGAGTATGGCCAGTGCCACCCGTAATAGAAAAATACGAGCTTCCCCACCTGCAAACAGTAGTAAATCCAACTAACGTGAGTCTGCGTCATGACTCGTATGTTTGTCTTGGGTGCAAGCATAGATGACCGAGCTGGCAATGCCGGCTACAACCAGGTTATGTCATTTCGCTAAACTAGAGATAAGAAGAACACTGGTGTACTGTGTACTGGTTGGAGTCCATAGTGCTAGTATAATGCCTGAAACTCCCACAAATGTTAGAGGCCGAGGAAGTGGGAGGATAGATAGATTATTACCACAAATGTTATGTACTGTGCTTCTTGCTAGTGCTACTGTGCCATTATGTGTTGAATTAATTTTGTGTTACTGTTTAGCTAAGAGTACTGGTTACAACAATATTTTTTTTCTTTCTTGATATAGATAGTACTCCTTCCCAAGACAAACCATCGCGGAAGGAGTTGGCAGCCAGGGCCTGGCGCCGGAAACTGGAGGCCATATGCCAGGAGTACCGGCGGCTGGTGGCTCAGGCGGAGGAGGAAGAGGTGGCAGCAGCAGCTGCAGCCTCGTCCGATGCCCCGGGCCCCAGCCAGGCCACAACTCCAGTGGTACGGCGCCGCGGTCTGGTAGCCGCCCGCCGCAATTCGCTAGCAGCCAGCACTGCTGTCCCCCATCCTGGATGCCACTGCAGGGCATTTCGCAGGAAGATTCTCCTCCGGATGGCACGGCTAGAGGAGCAAATGGAGGAGCGGGTCAAAATACTGGTGGACAAACACCTCAAAGCCCGCCGAATTTAACATCGAGGACCCTGTTGCTTTGCCCCTTTTTATTCCTTGTTTTGGTGGGTGGGAATTGGGCGTTGGGGTTTCGGGACATTCTTTGGACTTTTTCGTTTTGGACATTGGTTGGGGTTAGGGAGAAGGGTGGGTCAGGTGTGGGATAGTTTATTTTTGTTAGGGTAATAAATTATATTTATACTTAAACATACAATGTTAATGTTTTGTGGGGGGTTACTGTTTTACGAATTAACGTCACATTGGTTTCCTTGCTGCTGCAGGGCCGCAGCCAGTGTTTGATTTAAATAATCTGCCGACGATGATGTAACACAAACAGATAGATGCGGTACCCCTCACTGAGTTATTTGTCCTACTAGTACTGTCAGTCTCTCCTCCTAGTCCATTTATACCTCCCACCAAACTTATCTTACCTGTGATTGATGATGATTACGTTCGGCACAGCGATGGCTGCATGGTTTCCAGAGAGAATGTAGAAGATGCCATGGTTGTGGTGGTAGTAGTAGAGTAGACACTGGCAGTAGCATTTAAAAAAGAGACAGTCACTTTCCTGAGAGCGACTGTGGGAGGAGTAGTAGAATGAAGTAAAATACAGTACAGAAGAAGACTGCCAAATAAACAATATTGCAGTTGCAACTGCTAAAGTCAAATTAAACATAATGGTGGCGGGGACAGCCTAGTACAAGAAGTTACAAACTGTAGTTGTGTCGAGTGAGTCACTTAACTTAACACAATCGTAATTCGTAACCTTTACTGCTGTGTGGTAGGAGTTTGATGATTAATCCAATCAATGACGGCAATTAATTATGATGTACTACTATTAGCCGGTGATGGCTTGCACATAGACTGAGCATGGGTGGGCAAGCAGAAGAAGCTCCTCGCCCTGCCTTGCAATTGAATTAGTGTTGCTTTCACCACATCTGCCCCAGCAAGCGTGTGATCAATTGGTGTACATTTTATGTAGTCACATCACACCTCAATATAAATCACAGCCCGGGGAAGAGGGTTAGGGTTTGATGAATGGATGGGAAGGGGGTTTGGGGAAAGCTTTGAGAATGAAAAACAGTACGCATGGACAACAAAAGCAAAGCGCAATCTTGGCAGACGACCATGATCTTATACAAAAAATCTATAAAGGAAGAAAAGGGAAATGCATGCATGATGATTAAGATAACTTGATGGTTAATGAGTAGTACTTAATAACTCCTACTAGACAATTAGACAGTACAGGGCAGCAGTATATTCTATGCAATTTGCCTTGCCTGTAATATGCCCTCAGAGACCCAAATTCCATGTTGTACTGGGCTTACTTGTAAAGATAGCAAAGACAATTAAAACACAGTTGTAGGGATCAATTAGCAAACAAACAACACACAACACACAGTCCTAATGATTGAAGAGAAAAAAGGATTCAAATTAATTAAAAGATGAATGATGAATGATACTAAAGTTACTGTATTATCATGCTCAAATTGTGGAGTTGAATCTCGTCCTTCCTCTTGGTCCTATCTTCCATGGACGCTCCGCACATCAATCTTGGTGGCCTTCCTGATGCCGATTGGTAAGGTAAATGTGAGTTGTGTCTCCCAGTATAGCAAGCACAGGGTAAATGCCGGCCTGTAACGTCTAGATGGAAAAACAAAAGGGGTATTGAAAAATCAATGAATAAAAAAAACATCAATTACGGTGGAGTCCAAGAAGAGAGAGAGAACACTTTCAGAGAGAGGCGGCTTGGATATATCGTGTAGATTCTGTTTACAGCATTAAGCTACAACAACAACAGGACAGAACAGGCCCACCACAGCACCAGCCCGTGACCCAACCTCCATTTACCCTAATTTTTGACATAGCCAGACAAAAGGCATACACAGCAACTTAGCATTTTCCTAATTAAGTGACAAAATCAATGCGCCACTGTCAGTCATCACTACACTCGACTACACACCACTACATGGACATGTAGGTCTGCTGTGTTTACTTTCTTGTTGAATTGTTGTGTTTATGTTTACCTTATGCCACTTCATGAAATGCAGTTATTCCTTGAATCATCTCCGATCCAACTGAATGACTGCGTGCAAAGATAGTATGGTCATCATCATGGTGTGGTACGTGTTGTCCAACTACAACTCAGTCTGTAGTGACTCCGATTAAGTCCATATTCCATATTAAAAAATTGCAACAGATATTGGCCTGCACCTGCAGTAGTAGGATTACAATTTGGTTATTAAACAACAAGAAGGGAAACATTGACTGTCACTGACTTGAGTCACTTTGTAGATTAACTAGTAGAGTAGAGTTCGACTTCATGCACAACATCAACAACAAACAACAGCAATCGCTCAGAGTCTGCAAGCATCCAATGCATTCCATCATTACCTGTCTTGCTCTTCTCTTTGGCTGTCAGATCATCAGATGCCTAGTTCTGACAGTTGTTATTTTTTTTACGGGGCAGTGGCCTCATCATTACTCCAGTCCACATTCATTTTGAGTGTTAGTCGCTGTTTCGGTTTTCGTCTTATTCTTCTGTGGCACTTTGTCACAGTTTAAGTTGCTTCCCATGGTCAGCACTGTGATGATGGGCCGCGGCCTGGGTAGCGCTCATTGATGGTCATTTGAGTTTGCACAAATGTCAGCAAGTTTCTTCGAAGAGTCTCTTGTCTTTCTCTGCCAAGTACCTTCTGTCCTGACAGTGAGGACCTTTGGATGCCTGCTGAGGCTGTAGCCTTCGGACACTGATGAGTTTCGGCTCGAAAACAAAACGGAGGATAGCTATAGTCACGTTTCACTTCTTATGGAGGCGGGACTGGTAAAGGCAACATTTCTTGTACTAATGTCTGGCTTGATGGAAATGTACTTGTGCGAGACAGGAAGATGAAGCAGGACTCTGAAGAGTGGACAGTTAAATGCACAGACATCCAACTCCAATAGGGAAATAAAAAGAGAAGACGGTGGTGATGGATTTGTTGTGATTTGAACCAGAAAGACAGATACACAGACACATAAAGGAAGGAAGAAAGTAACAATTTGAAAGCCTAGTTGTCAGGGAAGAGGAGCTCGTCCTCAAACTCTGGTGGTTCGGACAGAAGTAGGTCCTGTAACGCACTATTTACGTCATCCAAGTCGCTCTCCTCTTCCTGCTGTGATTCATGTATTTTGTAATCCGGTGGTATAAAGTGCTGATTCATTTTGATCATGGTTAACCTCTCCACGCTTTGGGCCGAGAGACTGGTCCTTTTCGAAGTTACAATGGCACCAGCAGCACTGAAAACACGCTCAGAAGAGACACTTGCGACAGGGGAAGCCAGATACTTTTTCGCCAGCCTGCTGAGCACTGTCCATTGGCTTCTTTTCCCATACCAATACACCAATGGGTTTCGATCCATGAAGACCTCTGTTGGGTCATCCAGATAGGCCTGGACCATCCGCTCAATGTTCAGGGGTGCTCCGATGTGCTCGGCCTGTTTTGCCTTTGCATCAGCACTGGACTTACCATACCCCTGCTGTAGAAACCAATCAGTTGCACATTGTGCTGTGGATGATCCTGTTCTTGATGTTATTGTTGGTGTAGGTGACTGCTGGGAGGCAAATGCACTGCCCTCAGGCTCCGAAGTAGAACTTGACTCTGGATGCCCTGTAGTACTGGTTATGTCCTGGGGTGGGGGGCCTGTAATTAACAGCTGTTCGCTTTCGAAAATAGTGGCTTCCTTAGCTATCAAAGTTTTGTAGTTGGCAACATCCACTTCCGAAAAAGGAATTACTGCCTTGCTGTTCAGAAATACTTTGTACCGTGGATCCAAAATTGTGTCACTAATGTAATGTGGTTGTGACAACATTTTATTTTTAATCCTTGTATTTTCCGATAAGCGAGCGGCTAAGGTCTCCGCCAAATGATATGCGTCTTGTTTGTCATCCACACCTGCGTACGTTTCAGACACATCCTTCAGCTGTTGCTCTAGCATGTGCAACAATGGGATAGCTTGGCCCATAGTACAGTCCTCCCTGCTGACTTCACGTGTGAAGATCTCAAAAGGAAGTAGCATCTCAGTCAGGCATTTAATGAGGTCCCATTGAGCCATCTCAACGGTCATGCCTCTCACAGTAGGTTCCCCTAATCTTTGCATGACATAAGCATTGAGTGGTATGTACAGTTCAAACAGACGATCAAGCATGTAATAAGTTGAGTTCCAACGTGTTGGCACCTCCTGGATGAGCGCTTTGACTGGCATTTTATGCTCACGTTGAATGACCCTCAGCTGCTTCCGGGCTTTAAAAGAATGGCTGAAATGTGTGCATATTCTTCAGCAGGTGACCAGTAAGTTGCTGACTTTGGATTCATTTTTCAAAAAGTCTTGAACAACAATGTTAATGCAGTGTGCCAAACACGGGACCCTGAAATAGCCACCATTGCGCATGGCCAAAACTACATTACTGCCGTTGTCCGTGGCAACAAAACCAATCGTAAGCCCTCTTGGGCGCAGCCACTCAAAGACCTTGGTGTTAAACTCTTCCAAAATGTTTGCAGCAGTATGAGATTTCTCCATGGCAAACATGGCTACAGTTGCATGTTTGCGAGTGGCATGAAAAATCTCTGCAGTATCAACACCAGCAGATATCTGTTCTCTAACCCCCGCAAAACAGATCCAGTGTGCAGTGATGCACATGTAATCTGTGGCTTGGCAACTGGTCCACATGTCTGTAGTCAGGTGGATACTGTGAACAGCACTCTGCTTCAAGGCCTTTCCTAGCAATTCCAGCACGTCGTGATGTAGTGCTGGAACTGCAACTCTGGCAAAATAGTAGCAGCTGGGAACATGCCATTTTGGGCAGATGGTTGACACAAATTCCAGAAAACCCACCCCTTCAACAAAAGAAAAAGGGAGAAGGTCCAGTGCTAACATTTTAGCCAGCTTCGCATTGTACAAACGTGCTATTGGGTGGTTGCGTTCGTACTGCCCCTCACCCCCAAACATGCTGCATGGTTTTCCTTTCTCTTAGGCTCAACGCACTTTTTGGTAGTGTGGACCTGGTACTTCTTGGTGTCTCCGGCTGACTCTTACTCTTGTGCCACTGAGATGTTGCTGAAGATGTGTGCAACGTTAAGACTGCACTGCTGGGGTCAGGGACACCTTGTGTACCACTACCAGAGAGAATGTCTCCCTGTCCTTCCTCTTCCACCGTGATCGGATCTTCTTCTTCTACTCCTTTATCCCCACCAACACCAATGGTTGCAGTTTTTTTTCTGCCGCGAAGGTGGTCCTCCCAGCTGATCAAGTGGTGTTTTTTCAGATGGGTCATTTGGCCTCCGGTACCATAGTTTGTACCAAGCTTACCACGACTAACAGAGGTATTACAAATGGAGCATATAGCATTGTTCTCCTCCTTTTCGCTAACCGTAAAGAATTCCTAAACTGGGGAGCTTAACTTTGGCCTCCTGCTGGAGGTGCCACTTCCAATGCCGGATGATCTGTAGGGTGTGTGTTGAATTTGACTCTGTGCTGCTGTACCACTACCTACTCCTACTGAGGTGGTGGTTGTGCTGGATGTAGGTCGCTGCCGGGCTTTGCTAATGCAAATATGGAAGCTGTAGGTCGTGTTGGTGTTACCTGTGGAGGTATGCGTGCTACATCCCTCGCAGCGATTTTGGATAGGGTAATAATGTTGGTCTCCATCTCCTCGGGGCCGGGAGTGATGTTCGTGATGACTGGCTCGTCATCATCATCATCTTGCTGTTCTACATCGACCTCCATAAGTGTAAGGCTTTCCGGAACCTTCCTTTTCCCTAGCTTGGTCTTGGAACGTGGCTCCCTCTCAGACTCAGTTTGTGGCTTCCAAGTGGCATCTAGATCATCAGAAGGGGGCTTGGCGAAGAACTTGATGGACTACCCCTCCTTTTCCTTGCTGGGGATTTGGAAGACAATGGATCTTCTGAATGAGTGGCTTCTTCTTCTACCTCTGCATGAGGCTCAATTTCCTGAACTGCCCCTACTTCAGGAGGAACAACAACTACTATTGCGGGCGGTGGTTGCGGCTGTTGTTGTTGACCACTTATCTGCTGTGTTTCCTCCTGCGTTGATTGGGTACTACTTTGAGATAGCGATAAGTTTATCTCAGGCTCAGCATCACTGCTTTCCACCATTAGGCTGGCTACCTCTCCCACACTCATGTGCTTGGGCCTGGGTTGGTGGGTTGGGTCCACTGATGCGGAGGTGCTGCCCCCAGCTTGCCCCCGGACACCGCTGCTGCAGGCGCAATTTTTTTTTCCCAAAAAGGTATTGGCCGGCACACCAGACTTAAGTGTCAATTCCTTCTTCTGTTCCTTCTTCTTCTCAATAGCAACTTTCTTGGTACTGGAGGACCTGGTACCTGCTTTCTTTGGGCCCATCTTCTTCAGATGTCAGCAGCACTCAGTTGCAGAGATGTCTGGTCAGGTCACACGTCACGTTGTGTTGTGTGTACAGCAGCAGGATGTCTGTCTGGCAGTGCAACGGGCAATGATGAGAGACACACCTCCTCCTCAGTCTTTGTGGACCTAAAAGCAAAAAAGCCAGAACATCAGTCAAACATAGCACAAATCAAACAAATAGAATATAGAACTTAGTGTGTGGTGGCCTCAATTATAAAATTTCAGAAACTCTGTGAACAACAACACACAGTCTAGCCATTTATGAGACGTTGACAACAAGGCCAGGGCTTTCCTGGCTACTGTGTAGTGCTAGTGTACACTCTGGAAGAATAAGAATAGTAAAGAACAAAAACTAAAAAGTAGTGGAGCATGTTTGGCCTAAATGTGTGCATCACGTGGGATGTATTATATAGCAGCATCAGGGAGCTGCAGCTGGCAATGGGGATGGATTTGGAAGCAGTAAGACAAGAGGAACAATGGAAAGACACGCAGGCCTATGTGGCAAAAACAGCACACTAATAACTACCACAACAAAATGGCCCCCAGAAACATGGTGACTCACAGGCACAAGGCACGGCAAAAATGAACTCAAGCAGGCCTATATATGGGCAGACAAAGGATGCCTTATAAAACACACACAGCTTTAATGCAAAAACTAAAATCCACATGGCTAAAAACACTTTTGAAAGTTAGACAACCTCTACAACAACACAATTATAATTACACAGTACACACGCAAAAAAGGCATTTATTTAACACACCCAAAAAGTGAAATAGTCAGACCCTCCAAAAAAAACCACATTTTGCAATTCAATTGAATCAATTCAATGCCATCCATGGCCTAAATGATGTCAAAATTCCACAGACTACACAGAAACAGTTTTATGCACCCATGGTGACTACCTCTGGGCCTACTGGCATACTGGGCCGCAAGCTTGGAGGCCTATGGCAAAAGCACAGTGGCTGGCTTTACAAAATGGCCGCCACCCACATGGCCAGGCCACCCAAAATAACAAAAAAGTGAAGACAAAGGACAGGACCAGGCAGTTGGAAACTCTGGGCAACTTCCTTCCTCTTGAAAAAAATTGTAAAACAAAAAAAAGTGACTCCTTGCTCACCAAACTACATCTAAATGACAACCTGAGGAGTTTTTGTGCAAAATGAACTAAATCAACATTTTCGAGAAGGTTTTATGATGCTCGAGAGATATTCTTCGCCAGATTGTAAATTCTGCGTGTTCGGCATCGCGATCGTCACAAAAAGTCGTTATCGCGCGCGGAAAACGTACATTGAGCGCGCGAAGAAGATAAAAAGTGTAAGTCCGCGTTGTCGCGCAGTGCGGACTTGCCCAAAGTCCGCGAGCTGAACGCCCAGGGTTACCTACTGGCTGAAAAGGCCTATTTATTTAACAAACACCAAAAAAAATAAAATACCACCCCAAAAACCACATTTTGCAAATCAATCCAATGCCATCCATGGCCTAAATTATGTTACAATTCAACAGACAACACAGAAACAGTTTTTATGCACCCATGAGGATGACTACCTCCGGGCCTACTGGCACACTAGGCCGCAAGCTTGGAGGCCTATGGCAAAAGCACAGTGGCTGTTCCCACAAAATGGCCACCAACACATGGCCAGGCCACCCAGAACAACAAGAAAAGGAACACAAGACAGACAATGCAGGCCTATGGCAAAAGCACAATGCCTGGCTTTACAAAATGGCCGCCACCCACATGGCCAGGCCACCCAAAATAACAAAAAAGTGAAGACAAAGGACAGGACCAGGCAGTTGGAGACTCTGGGCAACTTCCTACCTCTTGAAAAAAATTGTAAAACAAAGAAAAAGTGACTCCTTGCTCACCAAACTACATCTAAATGACAACCTGAGGAGTTTTTTGTGCAAAATGAACTAAATCAACATTTTCGAGAAGGTTTTATGATGCTCGAGAGATATTCTTCGCCAGATTGTAAATTCTGCGTGTTCGGCATCGCGATCGTCACAAAAAGTCGTTATCGCACGAGCGAAAACGTACATTGAGCGCGCGAAGAAGATAAAAAGTGTAAGTCCGCGTTGTCGCGCAGTGCGGACTTGCCCAAAGTCCGCGAGCTGAACGCCCAGGGTTACCTACTGGCTGAAAAGGCCTATTTATTTAACAAACACCCAAAAAATATAAAATACCACCCCAAAACCCACATTTTGCAAATCAATCCAATGCCATCCATGGCCTAAATTAGGTTACAATTCAACAGGCAACACAGAAACAGTTTTTATGCACCCATGAGGATGACTACATCCGGGCCTACTGGCACACTAGGCCGCAAGCTTGGAGGCCTATGGCAAAAGCACAGTGGCTGTTCACACAAAATGGCCGCCAACACATGGCCAGGCCACCCAGAACAACAAGAAAAGGAACACAAGACAGACAATGCAGGCCTATGGCAAAAGCACAATGCCTGGCTTTACAAAATGGCCGCCACCCACATGGCCAGGCCACCCAAAATAACAAAAAAGTGAAGACAAAGGACAGGACCAGGCAGTTGGAGACTCTGGGCAACTTCCTACCTCTTGAAAAAAATTGTAAAACAAAAAAAAGTGACTCCTTGCTCACCAAACTACATCTAAATGACAACCTGAGGAGTTTTTGTGCAAAATGAACTAAATCAACATTTTCGAGAAGGTTTTATGATGCTCGAGAGATATTCTTCGCCAAATTGTAAATTCTGCGTGTTCGGCATCGCGATCGTCACAAAAAGTCGTTATCGCGCGCGCAACGTACATTGAGCGCGCGAAGAAGATAAAAAGTGTAAGTCCGCGTTGTCGCGCAGTGCGGACTTGCCCAAAGTCCACGAGCTGAACGCCCAGGGTTACCTACTGGCTGAAAAGGCCTATTTATTTAACAAACACCCAAAAAATGAAATACACCCCAAAAACCACTTTTACCAATTCAATCCAATGCCATCCATGCATGCCCTACATGATGTTTAAACTTTAAATTCAACAGACACCACAGAAACATGCACCCATGGGTACCTCTAGCTCTAGTCCGGGCCTACTGGCTGAAATTCCAATCAAAGAAAAACAACTAGGCCCCTGCCAAAACTACAGGCCACAACAATACATTTTAAAAACTATGGAAATCCCCCAAAAAATGTAGGTACAAACAAGCCCCAATCAAACAAACAAGTACACCAATTCTCCAACTTACTTGTAAAATCTCAAATCCAAGAGTCCTCAAATCCAATCCAATGATATGATGCAGCAGACAGACACAAAAAGTGATCCTTCCAGCTCCAAATCCAAATGAAAGTGAACAGCACATGGACAAAACACTGGGAGGAGCCTGCTGGACAGGAACAGGAAGTTTGAGAATCAGGGGCACTTCCTTCCTCTTGGAAAAAAAGAAAAAGGACTCCTTGCTCACCAAACTACAACTCTAAATGACAACCTGAGGAGTTTTTTGTGCAAAATGAACTAATTCATCATTTTCGAGAAGGTTTCATCATTTTCTTCGCCAGATTGTAGTTTCTTCGTGTTCAGGATCGCGATCTTACCAACACTGCCGCCGGAAGTCAGATCGCGCGTCCGAATGACGTGTTCGCGTTCGCACACTCTCGCGGGATCGTGCGGCCGGATTCCAAATCTCGTGGCGCCCACGAACGGATAGGAAGTCGCGTCGGCGAACGCAGAATCACGGTAGGTCGTTACCGCGCGCGCGAGAACGTATATTGAGCGCGTGAAGAAGAAAAACAGCTATGCTACGCCACAAATTGCGTAGTGCACGGTAACTTCGCGTTCTACGCAAATCGCGAAGTTACCGAAACTTCGCAAATTCCGCGAGCGTAGCGTAGTTCACCGCCCAGGGTTAGTTATAAGCCTGGTTCAGTGTCAAGTCCAGATTTTATGATATCTGCTTAGTTTGGGGTATGGGCACCACTGTTCTTGCTCTGAGGACAGTGCTTCTGTGTAACCAGGCTGCTCCTTAAGATTAGAATTATCGCCTTTATCATGTCTTTGTTACACTGACTCCAACTTCCTTCACAGATACACTTCGGGGGTTCTGCCTTGTTTAGGTAGCAAACCTCCTCTTGCTCCCTATGATCCTAAGAGGTGATACTTGGGAGCCTCATGACTACAAGTTCCTTGACTCATGAAATCCAGAACTGCAAAATAACCTTGTCTCTACTAAATTATGTATGTTAAGAGAGAATTTGACAACTACATCCGGCTCTTCTGTTTTACTGTTGTGACTGTAGTATTTAATGAGTTGTAGGTTCCCCTTAAAAATCTCTTAAAATCTCTTAAAATTATTTTTCACTTTGTATTTGTGTACTATGTTTTGTATTTTGAACCTCTCTTTTTATCTTGCTTAACACCTTTAAATACTATTCAAACATAGATAAAAAGAAATCAATGGAGCCAATTCATTCCCTTGTCAATATTTACCTCTTAGTTTGTGTGCCCCCTCTCTAGATTAACATTCACACTATTTAATGACCAACTTTAATGCCTATTGTAGGAGAGTAGGATCTGCCTCTTATGTTGCCCCCACTTTTTTTCTGATGTTTACACTGGTTTCTGGCTATAGTCTGGCTGGGACCCTGCCAATCAGGGCCCCAGCCTCTCTGTTCTCTCTAAACGACTTGGAGTGCACTCTAGGTGCACTAGTGATTGGATACTGTGGTACCTTATGAGTCCCTAGTATATGGTACCTTAGGTACCAAGGGCATAGGTACTTCACAGGCCTACCAGGGGCTGAAGCATGTATTATGCCACCCCTGGGAAGCAGACTAAATCTGACACCACAGGCCTGCTACTGCAGCCTGGGTGAGGAGGTGCTAGCACCCCTCACTGAGATATAGGTCCCCTATATCTCTCCTGCACACACATTTAAAATTATCAGTCACCCCTAAGGCAGGCCCTATCAATCCTGAGGGCAGGGTGCTTAGTTCCTTTGTGAGAGGGTGCCTCTGCCTGAGCAGGACCCCTCTGCAGCTCTCAGAGTCTATTCTCTGGGGCTGTTTGTGAATGCAGTCAAACCATATACTCTTAAGTGCATTATATCCTTGCGGTAAATGCTAACTTTGGAATGGCTGCATCAAAACATGTCGTGTTTGGTGTCAAACACCTTGGAATCATACCCCCACACCAGTAACTGGTGTGGGAGTATGATCCCACCCTTCTAGAGGGATAGACATGTAAATACTGTGGAAACGCGGTAGAATCCTGAAGAGCCCTGGCATCACAAAATGGATGCCACCAGTCACAGACACTGGGCTGCCCTCCTGCTGATGACCAACACTCGCAGTGGAGGAGGCCCAACAATAGGTATCCTGTCCCAAGGGGGTGTGACCACCTCCCAGACAGGGTTTAGTGTATTGGGGCTGGGTGGGTGCACTCCTAGAGTGCTTTGAAGTCCTGCACTGGGGGAGCAGAAGGCTCCTCTGTGCATACCCCAGTTCAAACCGGCTCAGGGGCTACCTGCCCCTGCTCTGGTGCGAAACTGGACAAAGGGAAGTGGGTGTAGCCACCCACTCCCCTGACCCTCCCATAGGTGGGGTCATAGAGCTAGTCCCTCCCTTCTTTCTAGTATAAGAGGGGGAACCTGTGCATTGCAACCTAGATACCCCTGGATGACGCTCTCAAGAAGAATCCTGGACCTTCGACGTTCCACTACCTCTGGAAGTCTGAAGAATCTCCCTTGGAGTCAAAGAGTGACTCCCCTGCTTGGCAGGCACCAAAAACTGCAACGACAGTCGCAAACTACGCCGCTCCCGCTGGAGCCCGAAGTCCCTGCAGCCCAGGAAGAAGATTTTCTGACTTCGCCAAGGCCATCGTGAGTTCCCAATGAAGCTGAGGCCAGTGGACCCCACAAGTGACGAGGAACTGCAGTCCCTGAGTACCGTGCACTATTTTCGAGTGCAACCCCTTCAGGACATTCTACGAATCTGTGCTTTGGACCACGTGTGGTTCCAGCCTCTAGCAGAGAACCCTCCCAAGATCAGAGGCCTACCCCTTCCCGAGTGACCGTGGGCCCCTGTTGAGTGAATCCTCCCGAGGCGTCTTTGCGATCCCTTGCCAGCCGGCTTGTGGGTCCCCTGAAGACTTTCTACAAATCCAAAGGGCTCCCCTGGTTGCTCCAGGCCTGCCCTGACTTACCTTTGCTGGGTGAGTCCCCCAAACCTTGCTGGTCTGCACCATTGACTTTTTGTTCTTTCCACAAGACTTGCTGCTACCAAGGCTTGTTGGCTCCAATCGGGTTGCCAATACCGCAGTCAGCTGCAGACTTCGTGGATCACGCTGAATCCAGCTCCTGGTCATCCTCGACACCTCCTGGACCTCGTGGCCAAAGATTCAAGACACCCGTGAACAACCTGAATCTATCGACGACGGTGGGCATTCATCTTCCTTGCCCCGGGTCACTGCCAAGTGACTTTGAACACTGTCCCCTCTGCTTTCAGGTCTTCCTTCTTCCGAATCCAGGCTTGGATTCCACCGGACACTTCTCCTGTCGCCGCAAGCAGCAAGTCTTCAGTGGCTCCCATTGAAAACGACGCCGCGACCCGACACCAAAGGACACCTATGCACCCGGCTTCCCTGGGTGAGGTAACTCCAGCACTACGGTGCTCCTGTGGGCGTTGGCCCTAGAACTACTTACCCTGTAAGTGACTTGCTTGTAGCTACTCCCGAAGTGCCCTGAAACTCTTAAATTCCAACCGCGACTTGCCCCATTGAAGTCAACGGCGACCCGCGCCTGTGTTCACTCACTGCACGCGTCCCCCGTGGGTCATTTACTTACCTACCTCGGGTGGTTTCGTGAGGCCCCAGCACTTCTGAAGGCCCTAGGCCTTGTCCCTTTGCAAGTCGTTGTTCTTAAGTCTCTTTTTTAGTATATGGTCTGGTACGCCCCTAGGGCCCCAGCCATATTTGTGCTTAACTGATTGTGAAACGTTGATTTGTACATATGTTCCTGACTTCTAATCTCATAAAGAGATTAGTAGAGAGTTGTTTAGTAATAAATACATATATATTTGATATATATACCTGTGTGGTGTCTTTTCATTTGGTGATTCAAGAGATTGTGTGGTAAAACAAGCTGCTTTACATTCCTCCAAGACTTAGCCTGAAGGCTGCTCTCCACAGCTACCACTAGGATAGCTTTCTATAAAGGTTGTCTTAAACCTACCTACCATAAGAGTCGAATTGAACTGGTGCAAGGTGTCCACTTTAACTAGTGGACAGCATATACCAGGCCAACTTCTCACATTGGTGGCAGCGTGTGGGATTCCAGCTTGCTATTGTTTTACCAGAAAATCTCTATTTGAATTACTAACTGAAAACCACTATAGGTATTCAAGGTACATATAAAGTCAAGCTTAGTATCAATAAGTTCTACTGAACTTAGAGCTGTGCCAAGGGATAGCACACCCTTTCTACAGCTCGAGCTAGTATCAGTAGGCCACAAACTAGTGTAGGTAGTACAACACTGCACAACACTAGAATGTCCTTAAGGGGTGGACCCAGTAGATCCACTCAGCCTCAGTATAAGGACATGACTTTCGTTGACTTGAAAGCCATGTGTGCTGCAAGGCACCTGAAGCTAGGACAGAGTCCCTCCACACAACACCTGATAGATCTGCTGACAGCAGATGATCTTAGATTAGCTCTAGGAGCTAATGGGTCTGAATCAGTGAGTGGGTCAATTACAGTGTCTGGGTCAGATGATGAACATCAGGATGACCAAGACTCTGTGGTTGTAGGGCCAGGTCCCAAGGGGTCTGAACAGGACAGAGGAATTCTCCCTAAGAGACCTGACAGAGTGGGAGAGAAGCCTAGGTCCCTTTCTAGGGACTCTGACCACTCCTATCACTCTGGCAGAGAAACTGTCCACCAGAGAGACTCCTACTTCCTAAGAAGAGAGAGTTCCTCTGAAAGACTGTACAAACTGCTGCAGTATGAGGAAGCAAGATTTGCCCTCAAGACCAAGCAGTTGGCATTAGATAAAGAAGCCTTTGAGCTCCAGAGAGCTTCTAGAAGAGAGGGGTTAGAACCCCCTGGTGGCAGCAACAGACCATAGGAACCTGAGCAAGGTTGTTCCTCCCTACCAGAGTGGGGATGATATCCATAAGTGGATAACTGCTATGGAAAGGGCCTGTAGAGTACAACAGGTCCCCCAAAAGCAGTGGGCAGCAATCTTGTGGCTCTCCTTTTCAGATAAAGGCAGAGACAAGCTCCTCACTGTTAGAGAAGAGGATGCTGATGACTATGAAGTCCTGAAGAGTGCACTGATAGATGGGTTTGGCTTAACCACTGAGCAGTACAGGTTGAAGTTCAGAGACACCCAGAAGGCACAGACTCAGGACTGGACTGACTTTGTAGATTGTGCAACCAAGGCTCTGGAGGGTTGGCTGGTTGGCAGTAGGGATACTGATTTCAAGGGATTGTATAATCTAATGATGAGAGAACAGATCCTTAATAATTGCCAGAACCAGTTGTTGCATCAATACCTGGTGGACTCAGATCTGACCTCTCCCCAATAATTGGGAAAGAAGGCAGACAAGTGGGTCAGAACCAGGGTGAGGCAGAAACCCCAGAACCAAGGGGGTGACACAAAGAAGCAGGATTCTAAGGGCTCTGAGAAAAGTGGGGATAAGTCAAAAGACCAGAAGCCTTCACCAGGGCCCCAAAACTCTGCATCTGGTGGCGAGTCACAATCCAACAAGGGAAAAGGCCAAAAGAAGCCCTGGTGCAAATTCTGTAAACAGAAAGGGCACTGGACTTCTGATTGTAACAAGTCCAAAGACCAAACCACCACCACTCCTGCCCCTAAGGCAACTGTTCCCCCATAGTTCAGCTACTGGTGGAGGTGGTACTCAGAAAAAGGGTGTAGTAGGGCTGACCCTGGGTTCTGAAGTGGACTCTGGCCTAGCCAGAGTACCCACTCAGGCAATGCTGATTTGTGATGGAGACATTGACATGTCCTTCCTAGTGAGCCCCAGTAATCTGGGCAAATACAAACAGCAGCCTGTAATAAATGGCAAACAGGCTTTGGCATTTAGGGACACAGGTGGTAGTGTCACCATGGTGACAGAGGATCTTGTGGACCCTGGACAGATCATCCTGGGCGAAATGTACCAGGTGACCAATGCAAGCAATGTCAGGACCAACCATAGTCTGGCAGTTGTGAATTTCTCCTGGGGAGGGGTAACTGGCCTCAAGAAGGTTGTAGTCAGTGCAGACCTCCCTGTAGAATGTCTATTGGGCAATGATCTAGAAACTTCAGCCTGGTCTGAAGTAGAGTTATGGACTCATGCTGAGATATTGGGCATCCCTGCAGAGGTATTTGCTGTGACCAGGTCACAGGCCAAAATGCATGACACTGAACAAGCTCTGGATCCTGAAATTATGGACCAGATGCTTCCCAAGAAGAGGAGCAGTAGGGTTAAGGCAGTGCCTTCCCCTCTGTCTCAGATCACTGATTCCCCTCTTGAGGGAGGAGAAGCTGATCCTGAAGAAGGAACTGCCCCAGAGGGACTTGAGACTGACCAGGTTGAGTTCCTGGGGGCAGGGGGCCCTTCTAGGGAAGATCTGAGTAAGGAGCAACAGTGCTGCCCCTCTCTTGAACCCCTCAGACTGCAGGCTGCTGCTGAGGCTGCTGGGAGTGCTAGTGGATCCCATAAAGTTTATTGGGATGAGGGACTCCTATATTCTGAAGGTAGAGATCCAGCCCCTGGAGCCACCAGGAGGTTGGTAATACCTCAGAAGTTTAGGGGGTTCCTCTTGACCCTAGCACATGACATCCCTTTGGCAGGTCACTTGGGCCAAAACAAGACCTGGGACAGGCTTGTTCCACATTTTTATTGGCCACATATGTCAGAAGACACAAAGGAGTTTTGTCGCTCCTGTGTCACATGCCAAGCCAGTGGCAAGGCAGGGGGCACAACAAAGGCCCCCCTGATACCACTACCGGTGGTGGGGGTACCCTTTGAAAGGGTAGGGATTGACATTGTTGGTCCCCTTGACCCTCAAACTGCATCTGGACACAGATTTATCCTGGTGGTAGTGGATCATGCCACCAGGTACCCAGAGGCAATTCCCTGAGGACCACCACAGCCCCTGTGGTGGCAAGAGCCCTCATTGGAGTTTTCTCCAGAGTGGGTTTCCCAAAGGAGGTCATCTCTGACAGAGGTACCAACTTCATGTCAGGATACTTGAAAGCAATGTGGAAGGAGTGTGGTGTAACTTATAAGTTCACCACCCCCTATCACCCACAATGCAATGGGTTGGTTGAACGCTTCAACAAAACCCTGAAGGGAATGATTAAAGGACTCCCAGAGAAGCTTAGGCGGAAATGGGACCTTCTTCTTCCCTGCCTGTTGTTTGCATACAGAGAAGTTCCACAGAAGGGGGTTGGTTACAGCCCATTTGAGCTTCTGTTTAGGGATCCTGTAAGAGGTCCATTATGTTTGGTAAAAGAGGGCTGGGAGTTACCTCTCAAACCCCCAAACAGGATGTGATGGACTTTGTACTTGGTCTCCGCTCCAGGATGGCTGAATACATGAAAAAGGCAACCAAAAACCTGGAGGCCAGCCAAGAATTACAAAAAGCTTGGCATGACCAAAGGCTGTGCTGACTGTGTACCAGCCAGGACAGAAAGTGTGGGTGTTGGAGCCTGTGGCCCCAGCAGCCCTCCAAGACAAATGGAGTGGCCCCCATACAATAGTTGAGCAAAAGGGAGAAGTCACCTATCTGATGAATCTTGGAACTCCCAGGAGCCCCCTGAGGGTGCTCCATGTCAACAGATTGAAACCATATGTTGACAGGGCTGACATGGGCTTGCTCATGGCAACTGATGAGGAACAGGAGGAGGAGAGTGACCCTCTCCCTGACCTGCTCTCCCAGAACCCTGATGATGGGTCAGCAGATGGTGTTGCTTTGGCAAGCAGCCTCACTGACCATCAGCAAACTGAGTGCAGACAAGTTCTGCAGCAGTACAGACATATGTTTAGTCTGACCCCTAGTCAGACTACCTGGTGCACCCCATGAGGTGGACACTGGAGACAGTCAGCCTGTCAAGAGTAAAATCTACAGGCAACCTGATCATGTCAGGGACTGTATCAGGACTGAAGTCCAGAAAATGTTGGAGTTAGGTGTGATTGAGCCTTCAGATAGCCCTTGGGCTAGCCCAGTAGTCCTAGTACCCAAGCCTCATACCCAGGGTGGTAAGAAAGAAATGAGATTTTGTGTAGACTACAGAGGCCTCAATGCAGTCACCAGGACTGATGCCTATCCCATACCAAGGGCAGATGAGCTGATTGATACTTTGGCCTCAGCCAAGTATCTGAGTACATTTGACCTGACAGCTGGCTACTGGCAGATCGGATTAGCTGTTGATGCAAAAGCCAAAACAGCATTTTTGACCCCTGGTGGGCACTACCACTTTGTGGTGATGCCCTTTGGATTGAAAAATGCACCTGCCACTTTTCAGAGGTTGGTGAACAAAGTTCTGGCAGGGATGGAAACTTATTGCTCAGCTTATCTAGATGATATTGCTGTCTTTAGTTCCTCCTGGCAGGATCACCTGGTCCACCTCAGAAATGTGTTGGAGGCTCTGCAAAAAGCAGGCCTCACTATCAAGGCCACTAAGTGCCAGATAGGGCAGAGTCAGGTTGTGTACCTGGGCCACCTTGTGGGTGGAGGCCAGGTTCAGCCTTTACAGAGCAAAATCCAAACCATAATGGAATGGGTTGCTCCAACCACCCAGACACAGGTGAGAGCCTTCCTAGGCCTGACTGGGTACTATAGGAGGTTTGTGAAGGCATATGGATCTATAGTGACCCCCTTGAATGATCTGACCTCAAAGAAAATGCCAAAAAGGTTCAGTGGACAGCTAGCTGTCAGAAGGCATTTGAAGACCTAAAGCAGGCCATGTGCACTGCCCCCATCTTACAGAGTCCAGACTACACCAAAAAGTTCATTGTCCAAACAGATGCTTCTGAGCTGGGTGTGGGAGCTGTACTGTCTCAACTGAATGATGAAGGTCAAGACCAGCCAGTAGCTTTCATTAGCAGAAGGCTGACCCCTAGAGAGAAACGTTGGTCAGCTATAGAGAGGGAGGGCTTTGCTGTGGTGTGGGCCCTGAAGAAGCTGAGGCCATACTTGTTTGGCACTCACTTCATAGTTCAGACTGACCACAAGCCCCTCCTATGGCTTAAACAGATGAAAGGAGAAAACCCAAAACTTTTGATGTGGTCCATTTCCCTACAGGGGATGGACTATACAGTGGAACATAGACCTGGGACCCAACATGCCAATGCAGATGGACTCTCAAGGTATTTCCACTTAGAACACGAAGACTCAACTGGTCAAGGTTAGTTTAGTGTCCCTGCGTTTGGGGGGTTGTGTAGGAGAGTAGGATCTGCCTCTTATGTTGCCCCCACTTTTTTCTGATGTTTACACTGGTTTCTGGCTATAGTCTGGCTGGGACCCTGCCAATCAGGGCCCCAGCCTCTCTGTTCTCTCTAAACGACTTGGAGTGCACTCTAGGTGCACTAGTGATTGGATACTGTGGTACCTTATGAGTCCCTAGTATATGGTACCTTAGGTACCAAGGGCATAGGTACTTCACAGGCCTACCAGGGGCTGAAGCATGTATTATGCCACCCCTGGGAAGCAGACTAAATCTGACACCACAGACCTGCTACTGCAGCCTGGGTGAGGAGGTGCTAGCACCCCTCACTGAGATATAGGTCCCCTATATCTCTCCTGCACACACATTTAAACTTATCAGTCACCCCTAAGGCAGGCCCTATCAATCCTGAGGGCAGGGTGCTTAGTTCCTATGTGAGAGGGTGCCTCTCCTGAGCAGGACCCCTCTGCAGCTCTCAGAGTCTATTCTCTGGGGCTGTTTGTGAATGCAGCCAAACCATATACTCTTAAGTGCATTATATCCTCGCGGTAAATGCTAACTTTGGAATGGCTGCATCAAAACATGTCGTGTTTGGTGTCAAACACCTTGGAATCATACCCCCACACCAGTAACTGGTGTGGGAGTATGATCCCACCCTTCTAGAGGGATAGACATGTAACTACTGTGGAAACGCGGTAGAATCCTGAAGAGCCCTGGCATCACAAAATGGATGCCACCAGTCAGAGACACTGGGCTGCCCTCCTGCTGATGACCAACACTCGCAGTGGAGGAGGCCCAACAATAGGTATCCTGTCCCAAGGGGGTGTGACCACCTCCCAGACAGGGTTTAGTATATTGGGGCTGGGTGGGTGCACTCCTAGAGTGCTTTGAAGTCCTGCACTGGGGGAGCAGAAGGCTCCTCTGTGCATACCCCAGTTCAAACCGGCTCAGGGGCTACCTGCCCCTGCTCTGGCGCAAAACTGGACAAAGGGAAGTGGGTGTAGCCACCCACTCCCCTGACCCTCCCATAGGTGGGGTCATAGAGCTAGTCCCTCCCTTCTTTCTAGTATAAGAGGGGGAACCTGTGCATTGCAACCTAGATACCCCTGGATGATGCTCTCAAGAAGAATCTTGGACCTTCGACTTTCCACTACCTCTGGAAGACTGAAGAATCTCCCTTGGAGTCAAGGAGTGACTCCCCTGCTTGGCAGGCACCAAAAACTGCAACGATGGTCGCAAACTACGCCGCTCCCGCCGGAGCCCGAAGTCCCTGCAGCCCAGGAAGAAAATTTCCTGACTTCTCCAAGGCCATCGTGAGTCTCCAGGGAAGCTGAGGCCAGTGGACCCCACGAGTGACGAGGAACCGCAGTCCCTGGGTACCATGCACTAATTTCGAGTGCAACCCCTTCAGGACGTTTTACGAACCTGTGCTTTGGACCACGTGTGGTCCCAGCCTCTAGCAAAGATCCCTCCCAAGATCAGAGGCCTACACCGTCCCGAGGGACCGTGGTCCCCTGTTGAGTGAATCCTCCTGAGGCATCTTTGCAATATCTTGCCAGCCAACTTGTGGGTCCTCTGAAGACTTTTCTACAAATCCAAAGGGCTCTTCTGGTTGCTCCAGGCCTGCCCTGACTTACCCTTGCTGGGTGAGTCCCCCAGACCTTGCTGGTCTTCACCATTGACTTTTTGTTCTTTCCACAAGACTTGATGCTACCAAGGCTTGTTGGCTCCAATCGGGTCGCCAACACCGCAGTCAGCTGCAGACTTCGTGGGACACACTAAATCCAGCTCCTGGTTGTCCTCGACACCTCCTGGACCTCGTGGCCGAAGAGTCAAGACACCCGTGAATGACGTGAATCTGTCGACGACGGTGGGCATTCATCTTCCTTGCCCCGGGTCACTGCCAAGTGACTTTGAACACTGTCCCCTCTGCTTTCAGGTCTTCCTTCTTCCAAATCCAGGCTTGGATTCCACCGGACACTTCTCCTGTCACCGCAAGCAGCAAGACTTCAGTGGCTCCCATTGAAAACGACGCCGCGACCCGACACCAAAGGACACATATGCACCTGGCTTCCCTGGGTGAGGTAACTCCAGCACTACGGTGCTCCTGTGGGTGTTGGCCCTAGAACTACTTACCCGTGTTGGCCCTAGGTCTACTTACCCTGTAAGTGACTTGCTTGTAGCTACTCCCGAAGTGCCCTGAAACTCTTAAATTCCAACCGCGACTTGCCCTATTGAAGTCAACGGCGACCCGTGCCTGTGTTCACTCACTGCACGCGTCCCCCATGGGTCCTTTACTTACCTACCTCGGGTGGTTTCGTGAGGCCCCAGCACTTCTGAAGGCCCTAGGCCTTGTCCCTTTGCAAGTCGTTGTTCTTAAGTCTCTTTTTTAGTATATGGTCTGGTACGCCCCTAGGGCCCCAGCCATATTTGTGCTTAACTTGATTGTGAAGCGTTGATTTGTACATATGTTCCTGACTTCTACTCTCATAAAGAGATTAGTAGAGAGTTGTTTAGTAATAAATACATATATATTTGATATATATACCTGTGTGGTGTCTTTTCATTTGGTGATTCAAGAGATTGTGTGGTAAAACAAGCTGCTTTACATTCCTCCAAGACTTAGCCTGAAGGCTGCTCTCCACAGCTACCACTAGGATAGCTTTCTATAAAGGTTGTCTTAAACCTACCTACCATAAGAGTCGAATTGAACTGGTGCAAGGTGTCCACTTTAACTAGTGGACAGCATATACCAGGCCAACTTCTCACACCTATGCTCTGCATCCATGGAGATAGGTTTGCCACATTCAGCATCAGGAATCACATCCCCTTGGGCATCAGCTCGTGGAGAAATGGTTTATAAACTGTGATAGTGAACAAGGAACTGTGTTAAATAACTTTTAAAAGGTGAATTCTTGCTCTTCTGTGTATATTTTATCTTGATTCAAATAAAGCCCCTCTGGTGTATCATCTGTTCCCTTGGCATGGGTTGCTCTTTCATTCTAAGCTCATTGTGTTGTTTGCTTAAATGTAAGGAGACCAGTTATGAGAAATATAATAAAAAGAGTTACTCTTTTGTGTTTCTTTCTATTTTCCTTTCTTTGGATTTTTCATGAATTCAAGTCTTCTCTAACCCTTCCTGCCCTGCATGTTTTTCACAGACATGGTTCTGTCAGCCACCAGAGAATTTCACTTTACATCTCAATGGCTTTAGATCAGGTTAAATCAGAGAGGGTGTCCTTGAAATGAAAGGCAGTTTAATAAAGTACTCCTCAATTTACCACCCAGTTTGTCCAACAGTGCTTTTTATGTGCCATCTGTGTGACCTGATTGGGTGAGGAAGGTACAGATCTTAGGCATTAATATATCAAGTGAGCACACAGAACACAAAGGGGCATATTTACGTTCCCTGGCGCATCCCTGCATGTCAGCAGGGATGCGCCAGGGAAAATGTGTCACGCAAGTTTACCCTTGCGCCACGTCCGATGCGCCGCATTTACAATCGTGGCACAAGGATAAGCAGATGCGTGACGCATCTGCCGGCGGAAGGTTGGCGCAGTGCTGAAGTCGTGCCGCAAGCGCGACGCAACTCCAGCACTGTTCCAACCTTCCCTATCCCTAACATGGTGCGTCAATCCTTACGCCTGCTTGAAGCAGGCGTAAGGATTTGACGCACTAGCTGCCGGAAAAGTGACTGCGTGAAATCTTGTAGATTTCACTACGTCACTTTTCCGAGGCGTACCTGCACCGGAACGCCCCCCCCCTGCGCCGGTACGCCCACATGAAACCTGACGCAGGTTTCATGTGGCGCAGGGGTTTACTACGTGACGCATCTCCCTAGATGCATCACATTGTAAATATAGCGCAACGCGGCGCATGGTTTGCGTCGCCGCTGCGTCACTTGCAGCGGGCTTGTAAATGGGGCTTGTAAATATGCCCCAAAGTTCATATCTAGGGCCGTATTTCAGACAGTGAGGACTGTGAGCGCTAACTTTACGCTCTGGGGTAAATATACTAAACATGCATGCAACGCAGCACAGCAACCAAAGTTGCTGTACTGTGTTGCATTAGAGGGAGAGCAGAACAGCTTGGTACCTACTAAGATATGATGCTTCCCTGCTCTCACCTTAGCGCTTCTGCACAATCAGGCTGCCTAGCACGATGCGCACACATTTATGCAATAGTGCAAGGGTGTTTGTGGCATGTCTAGCATAGGTTTTGTAGAGGAACGGTACCCTTTGAGTATATAATGCTATACGTTAAAACATTTCCCATTTTGGAAGTGGGCTGTACTGAGTAGCACACATGCAAAGTCAGAAATGTTTGGAGAAATACAACCATTTCTCCTTTTTAACACCTGCTTCAAAGAGTTTTTTTTCTGTGAACCCCTGTCTACCTTTGATAGTAAATACGTTTTTGTGTCAAAAAATGTGGGTGGTTGCATGGGGACAGTTATGTACCACCCTAGCCATACATTTTTGGATTACTTTCAGGCATTTTTCCAGTGCAAACCTAGTTTTGTGTGGGAAAGCACTTCCAAAACAAACATTTTTCATTGGTTTGCTTCCTTTTGTGACACAAATCTGACGCAAAATGTTAGTAAATCTGCCTGTCACTCTGTGTCACAGTTCTAAGTTTACTGGTTTATTAAGTAGTTGAAAAGCTGGAGTAGCACTAATTTGCCACCATAGACATTGGTAAATGCTTGCCATCCACAAGAACGTTATGGTAATGTGCTGTTTTTGGCTGGAAATGTAGCAGCCTTGTTGACATAGCTAAAGTAAACAACAGAACATAATACAATAAATATACACAGATCAACATGACAACACATTTAAGACATAACAGGGCATGTCATAATTAAGCAGTCAAAGCTGAATGAAGAACACATAATGCAGCACAATACAACAAATTCACATTGCATTGATGCAGCACAAAAACACAACAGCTTGTAAAACAACAGAACATGACACCACCACTACAAAATACCACACAATCTGCACAAACACTATTATAGTACATTACCAGTTACAGTATCCTGTTTTCATACTACTGTGGTAAAAGTGATTTGCACCAAGCACTGCCTTAACGCATGACAAAACTTATGGGGTACTAAGAAGGTCAACATAAATTCTCACAGTTAAGGACTCTCTGTGACATCCACAAGAATGCATGGTCATATAGAACTGGTACCTTAATTAAAAATCATGGTTAACAACTTGATAAATAAAAAGTGAGAAATTAAATCCGGTTTTAAAATGGTGGGAGAAGACATCACCTAGCTAGAAGAAAGCTCTTTGCAACTCAGATATGCTGTCTAAGAGATATTAATCACTCATTTAAACTGGTCTCATAATAGAAGCACTATTGTGCTATCGTTCTTAATTTTTGTTTCCAAATTGATTTTTCCCCTTTCACAAAGCATGCGTGGCTTTTCTTTAGAGTCATGGCAAGGTACAGAGAAACAAGAAATGATCTCAGATGACCACATTAAAATTTGAAATCAACCCAGGATATATTTTCTTCAACAGGTCTAACTGGGTCCCTGTAGCCAGTTCACGCTCCATCACCATTTGCCGAATTTGTGACTTTGTCCCGGTCCGGCACGACCAGATATCCCCAATAGCACTTTATGCTTCTAGGTGCTATTTTTCTTCAACAATTTGAAATTCGATACATCAGTTCTACTAATTGGATTTCTGTCATTTTGGTCATGTTTTATTTATTAAATTAAGCTATATCTTTCTAACCTGGTATGGTATCTATTTGTGTGGTGTTTTCACTGTGTTACTGTTGGAAGTGTTGCACAAATGCTTCACACATTGTCTCTAAAGTTAAGCTGAACTGCTCGGTGCCAAGCTACCAGAGGGTGAGCACAGGTTAATTTAGGGTTTTCCTGCCTCTTACCCAACTAGGATTGTGGTTGCTTCTTGACCAGGGCTCATATCCCAGCCAACAACATCCCAATTTCCAACATTGTGCAGGTTTCTGTGGCAGATGTCAGAAATTGTCTCTTTGTCCAACATACAAGTAGCAGTTCTTGAGGCTAGTGTCAATGGCCAAGAAGAGAGTGTAATGCTCTCCCACAGCTGTAGAGACCTGTAGAGCCAAATAGATGGAAAGTTATGTCTTCTTAGTATAATTGATTGACAGACGCCTCATCAGCAGGTAAGTGAAACCTGAAACTCATCGCCATGATTGTGGAAGAAGAGCAAGTCCTGGTGGCACCTTCACTGGTCAACCAGTTAGCATTTCAGGTCAGGCTCCAGGATGAGTTTTTTTTGTGTGGATAGTGCAGATTAGTTGCCTTTGCAGTGATGTATTGCCTGGATTAGAGGTGGTGGTGGGTTCCACATCAAACTTCATGAAGGACTGTGGGTACTACAATTACAACCCAGGGCTTGTTTGCTCACTTTAAATTCAGTTAAAGAAGGTGTTGAAGCAATTCCCACATCTAGAAATAGTTTCTTGTTGGTGGACCTCCGCACATCAGGCTGGATGCCACGTTACAAGCTGCAGAGGTCCAGGAGCTACTGCCAGTCTGGACACAGGTACTTGGCCAACATGTGTGCAAACTTGTGCATGGTGGCATCGACAAAGCGAAAGGTGAGGACGGTGTGTTATTCTGTCTGACACTCAGGCCTTCATTCCAAGGGCCTTATTATTTCAGTGTGGTAACAGTGCCTGGAGAAATAATGCCACATGACAAAATGCAATTTCTCTTCAATGCAGTTTTACCTCTTCATTCTGTATTGTTTCAGTCATGAAGGGGTCACTGCGTGTTTTCATCCACTCCCAGCTGCAAATCATGTGCTGGAGAAAAACCTCTTGGTCAGTGAGTAATTTGCATACAGAGTGTATTTTCATACTGGGTGTAAAAAACCTGCTTGCAACCACTTCAACATTAGAGGCCCACATTTAAGCCTCTGAGTCACAATAGGGCCTGATTTAGATTTCGGCGGACAGGTTACTCTGTCACAATGGCTGAAAAATAAATCCCAAAATATCCTATGGGATTTCGCCAAAATATAAATCAGGCCCTATGTCTCGAAAAAAAGTATGCTTGTGCTTACAAACTACTGTGTACATGTTTTAATTATACTGCGGTATCTAGCAAATATGGATTTAATTAGGGGTGCACAAAATGACCTGTGAAAGTGTCAGTTATTGTTTTCTTACCAATGTAGGGGAGAGGACCTAGTGCGTCCAGCTTTCATGCATCAATAAAAATGTCAAGAGAACTTGTGTGATGAATGTTGCTGCTAGAGAGAGAGATTGGAGTTTTGTCATGTGGCAGCTTTGACTCGCCATAGAGTAGAGCAGAGGATTAACATGCCTGCTGAAAAGGCCAGATCTGTATTTTATGTGGCTAGCTGAGTAGAATAGTGAATGTGGCTAGCTGAGTAGAATAGTAAAGGCAGGCTCTACCAGTGCATTTAAACAAATGAAATTTATTTGAGGGAGGGGCTATGGAGAGATAATGGGCACTTTTGCCCTGGTGGCAGTGAGGAAATCCAAGGAGGAGGTCATATGGGGGGAGGGGCACCAAAAAAGATTGCACCGGGCGCCATCAGTACTAAAGCTGGCCCTAACATCCAGCGATTTTGGGATAATAACTTCATCTTCCCGTGCATAAAAAAAGGAATCTGACCTTGTGTAATTTAACTGGTGCTCATGTTGGTGCGAATTGCGCTACATAAAACTGCAGCAAAACATGTAGTTTTAAGCAGCTGACATTGTGCTGGATTTTCAATTGTTCACTGTGGCAGAAACAGTTTCGCATGATTCCATAAAAGTTCTTTATCCGTTATTTTAACTGTCAAGACTGGAGGCGTAGCTATCATGCAGGACATGCAGTGCCACCGGGGACAGTGAGCCTGGACCTCCTGCACCCCATTTATAGTTTTATTTTATTACTCAAGTGGAGGCAGGGTGGCGAGTTTCCTTGCACACGTTAGGACCCATGACTAGTTTTCTGCATCACTGGACAGATGTGCACAAACCTTTGTTCCTACATGTCTTCTTTCTTAAAAGTCTTTGGGGCATATTCACAAGGACTTACCGCCGAGTTATCGGCACTTTAGCGCATCAAAAGTGGAGATAGATTTATCGCCCCATTCACAAGCGGTTGCAAACTGCAGACATCGCCAGTATACCCGCGATAACTGCCGCAAAATGTATCTCCATGGGTGACATCACCAACTAACCCTAATGAGATGCAGAGTAGGCATTCCCGTGCGAAAACACCACTTCGCCACATTCACAACAAACTTCCGGATCCGCGATGCGAGTCAAAACCACGCGATAAGCCGCGGTAGCAGCAGGTATTTAACACCTGCCCATTGCTGGTGTTAAGCAGGACGACTACCTGCAGTAGGTAACGGAGCCCCGCCCACAGCCACACCCGAAGAACAACCGACGCCATGGAGCTACTCATCATGCAGCTTGGAGCCCCAACAGGGCCACAACACCCACCGCCACCACCCCCAGGACCGCCACCACCCCCAAGACCCAGACCGGCACCCCCCCCGGACTACCACAGAGGCAGCGCAGAGTAAGACAGCGGACCTAGTCTCACAGACCTAACGCCCGAGGAAGTCATTGCCCACTACAGGCTCATAAGGACAACCATCCTCTGCATCATGACCCACATCGGCCACAGGCTGACGGTCCCAACACAGCGGACAACCAACATCCCTCCGCAGGCAAAGCTGCTAGCTGTGCTGCACATGTTGGCCTCTGGTACCTTCCAACCAACAACGGCCAGAGTCGGAGGAGTCTCACAGCCATCCCTATCAAAGTCCATCACACCTGTCCTGGATGCCATCATCAGCTTCATACCCCAGTACCTTCACTTCCCCCACACTGCGCAGGAACAGCTGGAGACCAAGCAAGGCTTCTACGCCATTGCTGGATTCCCTCACGTGTTGGGGGCTATTGACTGCACACATGTCCTACTTGTGCCCCCTGCCGACACTGCACACATCTACCGCAACAGAAAGCACACGCATTCCATCAATGTGCAGGCAATAGTGGACCACCGGGGAATGTTCACCAATGTCGTCGCAAACTACCCATGCAGTGTGCACGATTCCTAGATCTTCCGACAGTCCATCATTAACCAGTGCTTCCAGGTTGGCATCTATGGAAATGCACTGCTCGTTGGTAAGTACCAAATCAACACACCACACACCTCAAATCCACCATCACACAACGCACAACTGTGGGAATGCACATGTGACTAAACCACATACAATATGTCACTCAACATGCCCACCTACCAGACACGACAACACAACTCCATTGGGATCCTGGGCTTTCCATGTACACAAGCCAGCTACATCATGGCACCACAGCCACACAACAGCTGAACGTGTGGAGAGGCGGAAAGCAGGCATGTGCGAAGGAGGCAAGTCACCCATGAATGGGAATGTACACAACAACAAGTGTGGCGTGAATGTGCTGGACAGACCTTACACTCACCCCACACACAGCCAGCACATGCGTCACTGGACTAGTGGGCCTGCCATCACATCATGCCAAACCAAGTATTGACTCTTTTCTCTCTGCACTGTCACAGGTGATCAAGGATATGCACTCTGCCCTTGGATGATGACACCCCTCCGAGACCCAAACACACCCGTCCAGAGGCAGTACAATGTGGCCCACATACGCACCAGGGGCATTGTGGAATGCACATTTGGCGTGTTGAAGTCACGTTTCAGGTGCCTGGACGTCACAGGTGGAAGGCTCCTGTATAGGCCAGACATCGTGTGCAAGATGATTGTTGCATGTTGTGTGTTGCACAACATCTGTGTACGCACCAATGCCCCATGGATCCAAGTGCCAGAAGCAATGGATGTGATGAGGATGATGGGGCAGGTGGCCCACATCCCACTCCAGCTGTGGCAGGCATAGCCCGTAGGAACACCCTCATTGCCAATTTCTTCACATGAGCACGTCACATAGTGACCGTCCCTGGCAATCATGGGACAGTACAAAATGTCCACAGGCACAGCATGTGTGAATAAAAGAAAATTGCAGGTTACAGGTTGTACTTGTACATTGTCATGTCACAGTTTCCAGCTGTGCCAGATGTGATTGGCCATGTTGTGCACATGTGCGGCACCAGTTGTGTCCTGTGTTCTGTTGTGGAGGTGTTGCTGTTTGTACCACGATGTTGTCAATGTCGAGGTGCCCTTATTCTTATGTGCGTATGCTGCACGGTGGGTGAGTCGCTCCTGCAGCTCTGATTTGGCTGCCACTTATCCCTTTCATGCAGTGTGCCTTTCAGTTCTGTGCTTCTACAGTGCTGAGATGTTGCAGACTTGGGTAACTTGTGCTCTTTGTCGAGTTGTGACTCTTGGGCATGGTTTGTCTGCAGATGTGTTGTTGGCGTCAGGGGTTGTTTGTGCAGGTGGATGTGTCCGAGTGTGACCTGCTCCTTTCCGGTTGTGGTCCGCACTCAGCCACTTCAGTGTCATGGCGTGCACATTGTTATGATGATTGGACTGCAGCCATGCTACTCGTCATGTGGTGTCTCTTGCATTGTCAGTGTGGCTGACGTATATGCATGTTTGCTGTGTTTCGCACTTGTGCATGTGTTGGTTGTGTGATTGGTGATGTGTTGGGTGGGGGCCCCTTTGGGCACATGGTGGACGTGGGACTACTTGGTGTTTGTGTGTGCGCTGAAGTGTTCCCGTGGGGTCAGGGACATGATCCAGAGTCATTGTGGGTGTGCAGTGTGCTCTGCTTAATTGTGCATGTGTGCCATTGTGCCCATCTCCCCCCGTCCCACCACTCCCTGGTCGGTACGCACCCTGTTGATGTTGTGTCGGGTCATGTTGAGCAGTGTCCGGATCCCCAACTCCTGTCACCGTCACCCGACTGATGACTGTGGCCACCATTTTCTCCATGTCATTCGGCTCCTGGTGTTCTGCTGGCCCCCCTCCTCCGAAGTGCGTTGCTGCTTTCATCTTGGCTGCGAGTTTCTGCTTGGTTTTGCCATTCACATTAATCCAGCGCCTCTTGTCCTCTTCCATTGTCCTCCTCGGCGCTGCGACGGCATTCACATGGTCCAAGATGGTGTGCCATCTTTGCGTCTTTTTTGCCAATGACACGTTAGAGGTGACGTACAGTTGGTGGTGGTGTTCTATCTCCTCCGTGACGATTATCGGTTTTTCATGCAGACTGTACCCTGTCTTCCTCTTCCTCTTCTCATTGCCCTTGCACGACCCCTGGGTTCCTGGCTGTTCCTCCGTGGGGCCTGTGGGGTTCATGTTGTCCTCTGCAGTCGGTCAGGGTGCATCTGTGGTACTCTGCAGTTCATTTCCTTTTTAGTGGCAGTTTCCGTATGCTGTTCTTGTGCTTTTTTACCCACCCGGGTATTGCTGGCCTCTCGCTAGTTATCACTGTTTTCTTATCGCATTTGGGCCCATCGCGACTTTTTACACGTTGGGGTTTGTGTTTTTATCTCCGTCGCGGTGGTTGTATCGCGGACATTGGTCGCGGTTTCGGGAGACTATCGCATGGTACCGCCGTGTTGTGAATTCCATGTTAACACAGGGTTATTTTCCCGCAATAGACTGCGATGTGTAAAGTTGCGTTAACCTTTTTTGGCAATGTTTAGCGCGCGTTCTTGTGAATATACCCCTTTGTTTTGGTTGGGTTCTTGAGAGGAACTGGCGTTGAAACCCACGTGTGTGAACTTCCGTCCAATCACATGACACGGTCACTTAATTTTTACTCAAAAGACTATTCATAGAGAAGAGCAAACACGGTCTCTACTGTACTTACCTGACCAACTTGCTCACCGGGCTCCTGGGTTTGGGTGCTGATTGTCCATTGCTGACTTGAACATTCAAGGACAGCATTATATCTTTGCTGCTCCACACGTTCGAGGAAATCAGGCAAGGTCTTGTTTTTTAAATGCTTTATTTTCACTAGATATGTTTTCTCTGTTTAGCTTTTATTTATTTTTGCTGAGGGAAGGGCAGAGGGCTTTTGTAAGTGTATTACTAAGGCCCTCATTACGAGTAGCCCTTGTAATATAGCACTAAAATACAACTGATACTGTAATCCCTGTATAAAAACCTGTCTCTAATTTCCGCATAACCGGTGACTTGTCACCCACCCAGTTGCCTGTAATAAAGAAATGGCATAGCTGCTCAACTGTAATACCTTATTGCATTTGAGTTCTGTTGTAACACAATGCTTGCTGCCAGAAGCAGCAGCCAAGGTGAAAGGCAGTACACGGAGCATAAAAACGAAAACGAAAAAGTGTCTCTTTCTTCTTCTGCTCTTTTTTTCTAGATGAACAGTGATAAGCACATTTTGAGCTACTGCACCTTTTTTTTTTTAAACTGACTTGTATTAAACTTGTTTATCTTTTTGCAACAAATACCTAACAGCTTTTATGTTAAAGTTAAGGTTATTAAATCAGCTTTACAAGAAAGCCATACAATAAAAACATACACTTTTAAATGCAATTCCTAATTTCATTCTTCATGCTTGCAAACATGCTCTTCCTTTCATATGAAAGAGCTAAGTGCCAAGGATTACGTAGTTCGTGGGAAAGGTGATGTGGGACTATGTATATAGAGAATAAAGAACCTTCTGTTGTATATGATACGGATATTGCAAGTCACCTCGGAGTTCCATACCCATAAAAATGAACTCCGCCTACAGCTCTTTCCTCTATATGGTCATGGAACTCCTTAGTGACTTGCAATACCATTATAATGTGCTGTAGGGGGTACTTTATTTGATATGCAATAACACACCCGGTATCACTGATACACACATTTAATAGGGTATTACAACTTCTGCCACTGGAATGGGGCATTTTCACCCATATATTTTGCCTACTTGATATATGCAGTTGAAATGTCATGAGCTGTGGTACTGATGTGGTTTAATGCATTGCATGTAATACAGATGTGGCTATTAACTACTGATACTCCTGTTACTATTTGCGCCATGATACTTGTGTCTTCCGTAATCATGCCTGTCTACTGAGGACTCTGAGCTTTCACTATTATCTTAACACTTTACCTATAGGAGCATTGTTTTCAAAATCTTTTTTTTTTAGGTCAGTCACCCACTTCTTTTATAAAGCTGTACTTCACATGGGCTTATTTTCCAGCCAGCCATGCTGTTGTGACTGCCCTTTGTCACTGTCTTTGGGCGTGCTCCCTCATTTTACATGTTTTCTTTTGACCTTTTTCAAGGTCTACTGGGTTAAAAAGGAGCAGGGGTGTCCACATATATTTTCCAGAATTGTCTGTTATTCTTCATGGATGCTGTCATTGTGCCTAGGGATATGTTCCTAATTTGTTTCTGGCAATCTTGTCTATGTGTCTGATTTTGTCTAGGGTTAGCATGGTGCTCATCAGAGCAGTCATCAGTCTTTTGATTGATTTCCTGTCAATTCTTCTACCTCTGTACTTTTAATATGAGGGTGATATAGGGCACTGATATGTTCCTCAATTTCTCCTATGCATTTGACACATTCCTTAGCATGTTATTGGGCTTATCGCAGGAGGCTTCTTTGTCATTTATTGCTGTGTGCAATTGCAAGATTCTGAACACCCAACATGCAATTCACACTTGTGGCCCCTAAAATGTGGAACTGCCTAGAAAGAGGACTGTGCTACTACCACCTCCAAAAACATCGAAACTAGGATGCAGAATGGATCACACCTACTGGGAAGTGGTCGATGCAGTGTTCTATGGCATTTGACCCTTGAAATGAAACACCCATTCATCCCCTGTTGAAGGTAACTGTGGATGACCAAGAAAAACATCAGTAAACCATACCAGATACAGAAGAAGAGATTAGACCTGTGGTAGTATAGAATGGAGGATGCAAGTGACATAATTTTCACCATTTCACCAACAAAAGCCTCTAAACCTCTTAAAATTCAATGTTTAATGATGTGATTGAATTTCTAAACCTCAAAGGAGACATTTCAAAATGAACTTTCAGAAATTCCTAATTGCTCCTTTTTATGATGGCATTGATGGCTATTTAATTCTTCTTTGAATCTTAAAATTGGAACATTTGAGTCTGGCTTCCTTCAGGACTATCTCATGTGTCTAAAGTAACGTAGCTGTTGTGTAGTCATGTGAGATGCCGTTGGTCCAGAAATTGGATGTGGCCAAAATTCTGGGAGTAAAATACACTTTAGAAGATAGTTTTGTATATGTCTGGTAAAAAGCCTCTATACAAGCCCCACAAATGTAGGTAGATTTTTATTGGTCATTTCTAGAGGGTCTCTGTAAGTGTTCCTCTGTGCAATTTCAAGCAACACATCATCTGGGTATAGTGCCAAATTCTTTTGCAGGTCGGTAATGTTTTAAACTGATCTAGTTAGAACCATTGTTCTAATTTGTTGATTTCCCTCATGGCCCAAGTATCCCAGTGACAGGAGTGGCAACCAATCTGAAAGTTCACATTGTTCCCTTGGGGACTGAAATGAAGGGATAAATACTCACTGTTTTATGAGTTGTGTGCCAAGCCATGGGCAAGAATCTTTTCACTTGGTTTAGGTGAGTTGGTTGTTTGGTAACAAATAGGTATTTGGGCCTTTGTGGGATTGTAAGAACTCAAGCTTCAGTATTGCCCATAATGGGGTTTCTGTTTCTGGTGAAAGTAGATGTGTTGATGTGAAATTTGGATTCTGTTGTATTATGATTCAATATGGTGTAAATGAAGGCCTCCTGCTTGGGTATCTGCATATAATTTTCAAGTTTGAAGTGAGGTCACTATCTCACGGCATGAAGAATGTAATGGATTTGTGCGAGATTGGGATGTTGCTTGGGGGGCGACAAAACTCTACTCAAGCAACAGCCACAGTGCTGGTCAGGGTGAACCACAAAAAGTCACTAAATCAACCTGTGCTTAACCCACTGGTAGCATGACAGAAAAGCAGTCTTAACCTAGGAGCAATGTGTAAAGTATAAATGCAGCACACAAACAGTAAGTGAAAACACAGCACAAGATAAATCCATCAATTTAGAAAAATAGAGCAAAATTGAGTAAATTATTTGACACTAACGTGACAAAAATTCAATCAGTAGAACTGAAGATATGCAATTTCAAAGATTTAAGGTAAATATAATGCCTAAAAGCACAAAGTGTCAGTCCAGGCTATACGGTCATGGAGACCGGGTGAAAGTCACAAGTTCAGGGTGAACGCGATGGAGCATGAGCCAGATACATGGACCAGGTTAGTCCCACTAAAAAGTTACCTTCTAATATCCAGCACATTGGAGGAGGCCGAGAGAAGCAGGGAAAGCATTGTGGATGGTCGCCGCTGTAGCATGAAGTGTAGGCCTGGCAGCACAGACTTTCAGTGCCATAGCCCGAAGATCCTGTTGGGTATCGTGGATGGCCTTTGTTCGAATTTCGCATTAGCAGTCACCGTGGGCTGTCGATGCTCAACTCCAAAGTGTAGTTCTTGCATTGCTGGTCATTGCTGGTGGTCACTGTAATTCAAAGAGTCAGGTTCATTGGTCGATCGCATCCGCAAAGAGCCACAAACCTTGCATTTCTACAAGGAGGATCTTAACTGATGTCACACCAAGGGTCCTTGACCTGAGAGGCACCTCTGGAGGATTTGGAACTCACTCCATCAGAGGACAACAGGGCTCAGGCTGTTCCAGTTGCAGATCCAGGTAGGGCCAGGGAAGCAGGTTCAGCTGGACAGTTGCAGGGAGGCCTCTGGGGCTCGGTGTTTCCCTGTAGCTCAGAACAGTCAGCAAATTCTTCGATCACTTCAGCCTGAGATAAAGAATGCAGGTCCAGTCCTCTTTCTCAGACAGCAGGGCAGACCCCAGGGAGGTCCAGTTGCAGGTCCAGAGCAGCAGGCCAGCTGGGCAGTCATTCTCATGTAGTATCCTCAGGTCCAGGAGTGTACTGAAGAGTGGGACTTAACGCGTGGAGTCTTCCCCCTAGAGAAATATCTGGAATTTCCTGCCTCCCTGCCCTGGTCCTAGTCTGTCTGCAGGCACAATAGGATAGTGTGGTCATTTGGTTGTGAGCTGAAGCAGAGCCTTTGAAGTATAAGTGTGACAGGTGAAAGTTCCGCCCCCTCATCAAGTCAGGATGTCCCATCCTACAAACACCCAGACCCTCTATTAGGTGGCTCTCTGGGAGGAATAAACAAAGGTCAACTGCCAACTCACCCAGTCATGTAAGGAAACAGGCTTTAGGCACCAAGTGGTCAGGGCAAGAAAATGCCAACTCTCTAAAAGTGGCATTTTATGAATTGCGACTTAAAATCCAACTTTACCATTAAAGAGAGTTTAAATCTACAATTTCTCAGACATCAAACATGACATTTCTACCTGATCCCAAACAAAAGTTATCACTTATTAAATGTAATAAGGTAACCCATTGTTATCCGAGGAGACAGCTAGGCCTGGCAAAGTGAAAATGAATGTAAGAGTTTTTCACTACCAGGACATGTTGGCCTCGACCTACCACCTTGTGAGTCTCAAATTGCCTCCCATGATGTCCTGGGGGGGGCTTTAGAAGTATACTGCTGTTATAGATTGGGGCTTAAAGGACTAAAGTCAGAAAGTAAAATCATTACCCTGGATGAACCTGATTAGTGTACCTGACCTGAGCCCCATCATGGCCAACATTAATTTTCACTTAGTTCCTGCTCTATGGAGACGAACACCTACCATTGGCACTTTGTGCTTCTTGGCGCTATTTCTGCTTACATCATTAAAATGTCAGATCTACTTTTCCTTGTTTTTGGTGTCATTTTGTTTATTACATTTTCTTCTACTTTTCAACTTTGTTTTGAGACTTTTATTGGATTGCATTTCTATTTTCTCATTGTTTTAGTATTGCATTAATACTTTACACATTGCCTCAAAGTTAAATAAACCAAACAATGACGTTTTTACCACTCCAATAAACAGTGTCTACCTGGAATATCTATGATATGGAGGTACCTACCACTCTATCTGACAGTGCTTCACCTGCATGCAGGTTCCATGCTAACAAATGATCTGTGCCCTGATCTCATGATACTTACGCTTACTAATAACTGCAGATTGACTACTCTCCTACTATTTTATGATCTTGTTTCACTCTGGAAAATTGATCGGATGACTTTCCTTGATCTTTGTTACACACTCTGTTAATTTTAAATTTTTTGACAATTATTTTATTTAATGTCTATTCTTCTTTTGTGTTTCATTACCTCAGGTCTGTTTGCTATTCAAAATGTTTAGTTGCTATAGATAACATGACTTGACCTGCCCTCACAAAGGTCACTGTGTGTGCTTGCTGAAGAAAAGTTACACCCTAAGGCACTGGTGGTGGTTATCAGTGCCTTTTTTCTCTTATAAGAATTTATGTTTATGATTATATAATCCTTTATTGTTACTCTTTCTTAACATTTGTAGCCCTGATCAAGTCGTGATTTTGACGAAACACGTGTTGGCTACAGCTATTCTAAAGGCTATTGTGAAATTACATTAAACAACTTGTTAAAATCAAGATTGAAGAAACTACGCTTCAAGACTACATTATTGCTATACATCTGTGATACATAATTTCCTTACGTGTGCCGGATGACTACATATAGATGTACATAGAACCTCAGATTGAGGCTCTAACCTATGAATGTCGGATGAACATTCATCCATCGTGTGCACCGGACCTAGTTAATTACTATAATACCATATATTAACTCCCAAATGAGTGCCATAGAAGCCTTCTTTCATCCCCCCTTTTCCAAACAATGATGACATCTACTATCACATAGTCTTTCTTTCCACCTGATGACTGGAGCTGACCAGTGCAACTGAACTTAATTCAATATACTGGAATCAAGAAAATTTACAGGTGCACTTTTATCATTTTTATCACTGTGAAAAAGCACTCTTTAAATCTGCCTGCTGTGTGTGGGGTCCCCTGGTTTGATAGACTTCATTCACCCAGTGTAATTAATAACTGAAACCAAGTTACTATGCGGCCCATGTTTTTAAGCTACTTTTATAATTGAGACAAAACTTGTTTAAAATTGCATTAACAATTTTACAATGGTTTTTATTAACTATGTAATAAAATGTGTTATTTTGGTTAAACAAAATGCAGAAAATTGGAAAACTGGTATGTGATTGTCATGAAGGGTGAAATATATTAAGCTGAACATTTACAATTTAATTCTAATGAGTCTTTGTACTCTTTGAATGTTTGCTTTTATCGCAACTTCATTTTTAAAAACGTTAAGCATTAAGATTGCTGTTTTGGAAACTTGTGACAAAACATTAAACATGATAACAATATATTTCAACTCCTGTCTGCACACTCCCATGTATGTCTTCCTTACACATGTGTCCTTCATTGACGTCAGTTGCACTTCAGTCGTATTCCCAAAAATAGTTCAATTCTTTCTGAAGGGCAACTACATTTCTCTCACTCAATGCATGTTGCAAATATATTTATTTGGGACAATGATCTCCACAGAATTCCTTCTGCTCTCTGTCAAGGCTTATGATCGCTATGTGGCCATCTGCCATCCCTTACATTACACAACCATCATGAATGAGACTATTTGCATTCATCTGTCTATCGCATGCTGGGCTGTTGGCCTCATGGATCCAATACCACACACGGTATTAATATCACAGCTCTCTTTCTGTTGGTCATATACAATTAATCACGTTTTCTGTGATGTTATTGCCCTAATGAAGCTTTCTTGCACAATCACTAGCAATATTGAGATACTTACCTACATATTCCTATTACCTATTTTGATAATAATGCCATTCATTTTAATCATTACATCTTACATCAAGATGAGCAACGTCATTCTGAAAATTCAGTCTGTTGAAGGGCGGCAGAAGGCCTTTTCTACATGTAACTCCCACATTACTGTGGTCATTTTATTCAGTGCATCTGTGTGTTCTACCTATATTCGACGAACATCTGCATATTCATTAAAAGAAATGTTGTCATTGGTGGATATTGTTGTCATTCCACTTTGTAACCCCATCATATATAGTCTGAACAACACAGAATTAAAAAATGCTCTGCAAAAGAAAAAGAATATGGCATAGGAAAAAGGAATATAAATCATTGTTGTTTTCATTTCAAATTGTGTCCAGTGATTTGTGGAGTGCTGAAATGATTTTAAAAGCAGGTTCCCAAGAAAAAGGCGGGGTTTACTGAATCATTTAAACACGTCAAGATGAACTAATAATTTGTAAACTATGTTTTACACAAATTAAATGTTGGAATACATATTCAATTTCATGTTTCATAAATGACCCTATGCTCCATTTGTAATGGTCTCTAAATGTCTTGGAATATTTATGAACATGTAAATCAACTCCAGGACCCACTGTGTAAAAGTTGGACCTTATTCGATGTATTCAGTTTGAAAATATTGTATTTTATCTTCAATGATTGATTTTTATTTCAGCTTCAATTGCATTAAATGTATTACTGTCTTACTGCCTCCAAACCCAGCATTATACTTTGGGGCCGATTCCGATCTCGGTCGGAGGCGCACCCAATACCATTCGGTCGGGAAAAAAGCCATGCGAAAGCCTGTTTCCCGACCGAACCGTACGCGGGTCCGGCCGAGCGAGTACGATGCGAGTTCGCCGACCGACTCGTCCGGGCGACCCGACCGCTCCGACCGACTCGTACCCGGACCGTACCGCTCCGACCGACTCGGTCGGACCCGATTCGCACCGCGCAATGGAGACGTTTTCCGGCCGGGTAAGTACGATGCGCACCTCGACCGCTCCGACCGACTCGCGCCGTCCGACTCGAACTCGCTGTCGGAGCCGTACTTTGGGGGTCCGTGTCGGACCCCCTGTACGCGTACCCGTGCGAGGCGCACACAGGGGGACCCAAGGGTCCCCCTACCTGTGCGTGTACGCCGCGAGCGCTTCGCGGCGTACTCGCTGTAGGGGGCGCCCTTGTCCGCCTCGCACCCATTGAGGCAATGGGAGCCCGCGTACGCGTTGTACGACCGGCTCCCATTGAGTTCAATGGGAGTCCGACCGACTCGTGTCCGATAACATACGGACGCATCGGACTCGTTCGGTCGGACTGCACGGGTCCGATTCGGTCGGAAATCTCTCCGGGTCCGGCTCGGTCGGGGAAATTTCCGGCCCGAATCGGAATCGACCCCTTTGTCTTTGTTCCTTAATTCTAAACTTTGTTTTGGCTCAACTACTATACCGAATATAGCCTTTTGAATTTATATTTTCTAGTTCACTTTCTTTTATGTTTCCTTTTTTTAATGACAATATACAATTACAACTACCATCAGAAGAACATGCTTCATTTGTTGTGAGTACTGTTTTTGATGTTGGAAATGATTATTGGAATAGCAACACAAAACACACGGTTGCATTATTAAGTACAAGCAAATCAGAACTAATTTCAAGTACATGTAAGAATGAAGCAAACAGTTGAGATCAGCAAATGCCAACAAACAGAGAGAGAATAAAAGAGATGAATAGTTAAATTGTTCTGTTAAACATGTCCTGTTCACCTTGTGGATAGAAGTTACTTTCTAGATGCAGACATCTCTGGAAATATTCCAATTAAACAAAAATCAACAATTGCACATTTAAATTCCATATAGCCACATTTGTAAGCCTCTTTCTCAGTCTATTTTATTTTGGCATAGCCAGTCCATAAAACATTCCCTAGTGCCTGCACCTATGACCTTTCACCTTACAAATGGCACAGTATACTATACTTATAGGTATGCTAACCAATGCATTTTCCTGGTTGGGTATGAGTGAATACAAACGTTTGCAATGCACAATTGGGCAACCCTGATTGAAATCATACAATATCCTATATACTGCCCCAGGGTATTTTCATCTGCACTACACATGATTGTCTGAGAGGACAAAAAAAGGTGAGTGTAAATATTATCACTCATCTTTTCAGTTAATGAATCCCAACCTTTTTTCAGGTACAGCAGTTGGCAAGTATAGGCAGGTCATCAGCTTCATCTTGGCCAAACCTGGAACAGTTGGAATTACTGAGACAATCCTAGCAAAATAACCTCAGGTGGGTATAATCTAATAGATTAACTCATTTAACCTGCAGAAGTGCTGCAGTTGGAGCTTCATAGCCTTGAATGTTTCTAAAACTAAGTTTATACTCCCAGATATCACATTTCTTTACAGACATCTCTACAGTTAGTGTATAATCCCATCGTACCATTATACCCTAAAGCTTGCCCGAGAGTATATCCAAGTAGGGGAAGTAGATTTTTTTATTATCTTTGTTTTAGATTCACCAACAGCATCTCTATTGCTATGATCCTATCCAATTTCATAACAACCCCTCTGATTTTATTTTAAAAAACAAAGGTATACAACCTGTCAAATCCTCCTCAGAATTCACTGAACAGTCAAAACATTTAACCCATGTTAAAATAGCATTGTCATGAAAGATATCAGGAAGAGAAGGCCCACCCCAGAGTGAAGAATATTGTAACATCTTGTAATATTGAATGTTTTATACCAGGCCATCCATACCTGCAACCCTACTAACTTAACTTGTTTATAATCATTTGGGTCAGGACAGGTCAAGAAAATAACTGTGCTTTAACCCCCATGTAGTTATGATGGACATTCTGTTAGACCTGCTATCTTTAGGGTGGTCTTCCACCAAACCTTTTACCTGCTTAGATCCTCTTTTTGCTTAATCTTTTTTTGGGCCTTAGGACTCTGAGCACTTTACCACTTCCGACCAGTGCTAAAGTGCATGTGCTTCTCCCCTAAACATGGTAACATTGGTGTTTTCACAATTGGCTTATTTAGTTTACATATACGTCTCTTATAAAGTGGAATACCATATACCCATGGCCTGTGAATTAAATGCTTCTAGTGGGCCTGCAGCACTGATTGTGCCACCCACACAAGTAGCCTTTCAAACCTGTCTCAGTACTGTCACTGCAGAGCCTGAGTGTGTAGTTTACTTCCACTTTGACTTGGCATTTAAAACCTTTGGTCAAGCCTTAAACTGCCCTTTTATTACACATAAGTCACCTCTATTGTAGGCACTAGGTAGCCCATAAGGCAGGGTGCTGTGTAAGTAAAAGATAGGACATGTACTGTTTTGAATGTCTTGGTAGTGACAAAAACCCAAATTCGTCTTACACTGCTGTGAGGCATACTCCTCCTATAGGTTAACATTGGGAATTCCTCAATACACTTTTAAGCTGCCATTCCTGATTAGAAAGCAGTGGCTTTGTCAAATGTTATATCCTTGTAATGGATTTGATAAATCCTCTTTACTGATAAAGGTGGATTTAATATTACTGATTTAGAAATGCCACTTTAAGAAAGTTGGGATTGTTCTGCTCTTACTGCTCTGTGTGCCTGCAGCCTGTCTCCAAAGCACACCTTGGGCAGGTGACAGCTGTCTTTAGTGCATTCCCTAAAGACAGCCACAAACACAGGAAGGGTAGGTGTGTCAGAGTGACCATCTGAATTCTGATGGCTCTTCCAGGGCAAGAAGGGAGGGAAGCACTGACATTTGCACCTGAATAGGTAGTGCCCTATCCCCACACAATGGGATGGGATTAAAGAACCTCTGTGCACTCCAAAGACACTTCTTTGAAGTCATCACCACTTCAAAGGCACAACTGGGTTTTAGTACCGGGTCTCTGACACCTTCAAAACAAACACTACTAGATCTGTGAAGAACTCTGCCAGGAGGAAGAACTGCTGTGCTGCTACAAGGACTGCCACTCTGCTGGACTGCTGCTGGACTACTGCTCTAGAATTCTGTTCTGCTGTGCTGCCCTGCTGCCTGCTACCCTCTGCCCTGCTGAGGAAAGGACTGGACTTATCTTACTTGAAAGCAGAGTGCCTCCAAGGGCATGCTGGATTGCCCCCGTTCTGAAGTCTCAGGAACAACAAAGACTGCCTGCAGCCCTGAAAGAGCACCTAGACTCTGACATCTGTGAGTCCCTGCCCTGTCAAGTGGTGCCAATACAATCCTGGGCCCTTGGAAGTGAGGTCTTCTGTGCTGCAACTCTCGACTGCGATGCATCGCCACCGTCGTGCCAGTCAGAACCAATGTGTTTCACTCCACGACGACACATCACCCATCTTCAGCACTGCTCAGCATCAAAGCGTCACCAGTGCATGGCTCGACGATGATGCATCGCCCATCTTGAGTGCTGCTCGATGCCGAAGCTTTATGCAAGTACCTTATGAATCCTTTGGATCAACAATCAACGGGGAAGCATCACCTCCATGCTCCTTGCATCTAGTCCTCGAAGCAGCCCCTCCAAAGGTACTGTTTTCAGTGGGCCAAGACTGGTCCCTGTATCAGACCCATGCTCCATCCCTATCGGCCTGAACCTGAACGTCTGGATTTACCCCAATCAAGCATGACCAGATATCCCTGGTTGGAGCTTTATGACTCTAAGCACTATATTTTAATTTCATCTTGAAAAATTCCTAACTCTGGTTCTACATTTTGGATTTTTATAGTTTTGGTCTTGTTTTCCTCATAAACATTTTGTCTATGTATCGACCCCTGTGTGGTGTCTTTTCTGTGGTGTTTTCATTGTGTGACTGTGTGTTGTGCGGCACACATACTTTACAGATTGCCTCTGCTCTATGCCAAGCTACCAGAGGGTGAGCACAGGATATCTTTTAGTGTGTATCTAGCTTACCCTGACTAGGGTTGTGGTCCCTACTTGAGCAGGGTGCCTACCTCTGCCAACTAGAGACACCATTTCTAACACAGACCATGCCAAATTGTCACAAGGCGCAGTCTCCTGATAAAAGGTTCTTATAGCCATAGCAGCACACAAATAAAAACAAAATTGAGAAATGAGGATTGACCAACTACCCTTAACCAAAAGCTGTTTCAGAAATGTAATAGCCTGTCCAGCTTCTAATAACCCTTGATAAAACTGCTGATTGCAGAGTTCAACCAACAAAAAAAGAAGTGCCAACTAATGACTGAATAGATTGGGACAAGAAAAGAAACTGGGGAGTATACACATCTTAACAATGTTGCCCTTTCCAATCAACCAAATATTCAGTCTGTTCAAGTTCATCACAAGGTTTATTAGTGTTTCATGTTTCCAATGTTTCCATATGTTTATTGCAGCAAATAATTAATTAAAACCATGACATCGATTTTCAAAAGCTGAGTAAGGTGCAATAAATCGGGTCCTAAGGTTTTTATGTTTTATTTTGAGTTATGCGCGAGGAGCTTGACCTATGAGTCAGCGTTAGGCTATATGAGAAATATTTTAAAGAATCTGTGATGACAGAGGTGTGCACCAATCTGCATTAGAATCAAATCAGCCAACATTGGCATTATCTTTCTGTATCTTCAGTCTTTTTACCTTCCCTCCCTGTCTTCCTTCTCCTTCTCCTTTTTTACAATTTCAGTACTGTTTCCTCCTTATCTTTGTACTATTGTTGTAATCTGAAGTTCTGTGATTCCTTTGGCACACCATTTCAGGCCCGGGCCGTAATATGTATTGTGTCTAGGGTGCACAACAGGCATATGCGCCCTCTTTGTGCAACCCCGGGGTACAAAGGTATTAAGATAGGGTCTGCAGAGTCTTGTGCATCCCCTTCTGTAATAGCTGATAGTACTGGTGCACAAATAGCGCCAGTGGTATCATGAGAGGGCGTTCCCTTATCTGCTTGGGGGCTGTGGCTCCATGCAAATGAGGGAATCTTCTTGCCTCTGCACCCGCACCTTATTATGGGGGCAGGGGCAAAGGCAAACATGCCCATATGAGGCGCACTAAAAGTGTGCCAAAAAAGGTGATGCACTCTCAGTGCACCTCCTAAAGGCAGCCCTCTGGATGGACCCCCCACACATCTCCCTGCAGGCAGATGCAGTCACTTAATGCACCCACCTGCAAAGCGATTGCTCTCCACTCCCCTGCTTTGAAGAAGTCGCTCTATATTTCACTTAAATACGTTGCCCCCATGGCAGCACCAGTTTGCAGCTTCTCTAGAAGCCGCACCATTTTTGCTATATGGGCACTTTCCCCATTTATGCCCAGAGCACCTTTTGAAAGGTGTGCCATGACGTAACCAGGGAAAGTGTGCCCTATACATAACAAGGCTACAGGAGTGAATCAGGTACATCATCTTCTCGTGCTGGAAAGAATAATGTGCTGTCTGTTTTTATGTGATTTCATGAAAAATCTGTTATTGCAGAAAATCAATAATGAGAAACTGTTTTACCCAAACAATTTGATCAGAAGTTTCCGGATAAAATTTCCCTTTATATGCTTTTTTTTAATGTGGAAACGGTTCTTTCACAGGTTGATGTTTCTCTTATTATAATAAAACCATTTCTTCTGGGGTGTTATCGTAAACACTTCTTCACTATTTTCTCAGTTTCAAATCTTTTACTATATTCTTTCTCCCTCTTTCCTCATTCATCTGCAACCCACATTATTTTCTGGGGGAGTCCCTCCCATACATTGTTTTTTAACTAGTATCCTCCCTCCCTAATTTTGCTTCTTTTATTGTGGCGCTCCATTCCATGACCTCATTACTTCTCTTACTCTTACGTTGCTTCAGGACAGAAGGAATAAAATAAGGAAAAACAACAAAATGAGGGAGGAGCTGAAGGAAAGAAAGATGGACCAAAAGATGGAAGGGAAGAAAGAAGGTTTGAAAGAAAGAATGAAGGGGCATATTATCAAGAACGGCGTTAAAATTATCGCCGCTTTAGCAGCAGTTTTCTGCCGCTAAACCGGCGATAATTTTAACGCCCATGTTCACACCAGAACATGGACTTCTATTGGAATTCTCAAGGGCATATTATCAAGCCCATTATCGCCGCTTTAGCGGCAGTTTTCTGCCGCTAAATCGGCGATAATTTTTAACGCCGTTCTTGATAATATGCCCCGAAATTAGAATATAAAAATATAAAAAAGGGAAGAACAAATCAAGGAAAATCACAATAGAAAGAAATAAAGATTGAAAGAAGCCTGGAATGAAGGAAAGTATGATGGAAAAAGGAAATGAGTTAAAGGGAGATGGGAAGAATGAAGGTATATAGCTTCAATGAAAGAAAGATGGAAATAAATGCAAGCAGGAAAAAAAGAAAGAGAGAAAGAAAGAATTATTATTATGGATGCTCATGAGGAAGAGGAATGTGGAAATAAGATAAATTGCTTGAGCTCAAACCAATTGCTCTGCATATTTCACATTCTTTGATTATGACAACATAGAAATGAAGTAATAAGTCAAATGTCAAAAATTGGTAGCTATCCCAATTAGGGTTATGCATTTTGTTTGTGTCAGTATGTGGCACTTTGAATGTATTCTGCTGCAAATCTGCCATTTTGTGTCATGTGCATCCAACTACAACAGGCTTAAAAAGAAGATGTAAAATTATCTGTTAGAGCAAGTAGGAGCAATACATGAAGACTACACAAGTGCTGTTGAGATTGGTCAGCAGTAACCAATCAGAATGGACCTAAGCCATGCCTTTCTTTTTTTATAAAACTTTCTTTATTGAATTTTTGATTGTGCACAACAGTACAATACTCAATGTCACAATCCTTATATCTAAGTACATACATTCTATAGAAATCAGTTGCCGCTCACCTAAGGATTGTCCGTTACAGGATGCAGTACTGATCGATATTACAGCTAGTATACGCAACTAGAAAACTACGTTTTGCCTCGTAGCCCCTGCCCTCACCCAACTATCCCTTTAAATAAGGTACTCCTGTCATTTATAAGCAAGATTAGCATATTTTAATCATATCACCTGTTGGCCAGAGGTGTGCCCAGGGGGTACGATATCCCTCCCCATGAGTGGAGTTCTTAAAATTGGAAGATATGCAGGGCTCGTGTTCGTGTTAGGCAGGCATACAAGGAAGACCTCTAGAAAGGTATTCCACCAAAGGACCCCAGATATATTCAACATTTTTAAATGAGTCGGGGAGAATGTCTGTCATACGCTCAATCATGAGGGCCTGCCAGAAGCAGGAATGCCATTGCGTCAGTGATGGGGCCTCTTTTTACTTCCAGGCTTCAGCTGCTGCCAGTTTTGCTGCACCCAGGGATAGCCAAAGTACTGATCGATCGCCTATACTCTGGTGTTTAAGGATATCGGTGCGCAAGCCCAAAAGTGCAAAGCCCAGATCCTCTGGTATTGGGTAGCCCAGAATGTCTTTAATCTGTGCCAAGATTTCCGAACAAAATGGGCTGATAGTCGGGCAGTCCCACAGATGTGTCTGAAGTCCCCCAGCTGACCGTATCCCCTCCATCATAGATTTGAAGTAGTGGGAAAGATCTGTTTCAATTTAGTGGGGTAAAAGTACCAATTGTATAATACTTTATAATGAGCCTCCCGCATCCCCATCTAAATATTGAATTTAGCTATGTCTCTGTAGAGTCCATCCCATTGTTTGTCTGAGATCGTGTTACCCAGAGTCTGCTCCCTGTAGGCCCTTTGCCGTGGTTGGGGGTGACAAGAGGAGAGAGTAGTAGAGAATACAGAAACAAAATACTGCCCTTAGAGCCACCCACTCCATTCATAAATTGCTCAGTGGGTGTGAGTCCCTGGTCACTTCAGAGCACAATACCCAGTGCCATAGTTGGGTGTAGTGATAGTGTTCATTTGCCGGTAGGTGGAAGTCTCTTTGACAGTGCTCCAAGATGAGAATATCCCAGTTGTGGAAATGATCTGACACAGTGAGGCACCCTCCCACCCTCAATGCATCAAAGAGTCCTAGTTGTAAAGTTGGTGGAAGTGCAGGGTTATAGTGAATTAGTGTAAATGGGGAGGGGAAAGTGGTCCAAGTGGATGTCTTGTTGACCTCATCCCAATTCTATAATATTTATATTGACTTCTCGTATAGGTGTGTATACTTCACACAGATTACCATATATCCTTAGGCATAATCCCCCCATTAGAGAAGTGATGCCACTGATGTCGCCAATGAGTCTTGGTATATCCTAGAAAAGGAGAAATAGGAGATAATGTGACTAACAGGTTCACACTAATATAACCCATCCTGAAGGCCAGCAGTTGAAGGACTTCTCAAGTCCAACGAGTCATCTTTTCCTTTGCTGCCATGAGCGGTTCTGTAACAGCCATCGCTCCCCGCTTCTGCCTTCCACTGCCACATCCGTTTTTCCCCCTGGGGATCCCCCAGTGAGTTGATCCTCAGGAAAAGAAAGGCCCAACACACTTGCCACTTCAGGAAGTGTGGTGACATGATGGTGTTTGTTTTGGAGAACAAAGGCAATGCCAAAGGGATAAGTCCAGCAGTATTTTATATTGTCCTCCCTCAATTTTTCTGTGATGTGCACAACTGTTGACGGTGTGCCGGGGTGGCGGGCGCAACGTCCTGAAAAAGAGAACAAGTGACTCCCTGAAAGGAGACTTCCTCCTTCTTCTGTGCAGCCTGAAGAATTGCTTCTTTCAATTTGAAGGAGTGAAGCTTTGCAAGTATGTCTGTGGCTGTTTGCCTCCCCCAGGGGATGGAGGGCCCAGTCTGTGGACTTAATCAATTTTGACTTTCATAGCAGTGGATCCTATTAGTTCCGGTAACAGGCCTATAATGAATGCCTCCAAGTTTGGACCCTCCACTCCGTACTCCAGGTTGGGGAGTCTAATATTGTCTCTCCTAGATCTGTTTTCAAGGTATTCACATTTCAGGATGGAGGCCTGGAGTTTTGCATGGAGGAGTTTTGTAGTGTCCTCCACCTGGCTGGTCCTGTGGTCCAGATCCTGAACCTTGGCTTTAAAATTGAGCGAGCGTGTGCCCACTGAATCAACATCCTGGTGGAGCAACGTTAGTTTACCCTGTATATCTGATAGAAGAGCCTCTAGAGAAGTGTCCAGATCCAATTTAAGCTCATCCCGCAGCTCCTGTTTGAAATCCCCCAAGAAGGCGATGAGATCCGCCATTCGGTTTTCTGTTCCTTCCCCCCCAGGAGCTGTCCCTCGCACCTCCATGGGCAAAAAGCAGCTGGAGACGCAGTTTGCTTGGGGTTTTTTAGGTGGCATAAAGTCAACAGGCACAACCTCCAGGCACAGCAGTATACTAATGTTGGATTCCAGGCAAACAGCACAGATATAGTGGGCGTGATTTCTCACTGCACGGTGTGGGCAAAAAATCATGGCTTCTCATGGCACAGGATTTGTTCCTTTATCATGTAGATCCACAGGGGCCCAGGGATGCCTCCACCCTGAGATCTATATGTTCCCCCCAGCTGCCTCAGAGAAGCAGTACTCACTGGAATCAAGTGGGTGACACCGATGCCCAAGTCCCCCTGAGTTATTACCATTTGCCCTGCACAGGAGTGCTCATTCATACTCCAAGTTCTCCACATTATCAAATACTGGGTTGGTCCCCACGATTGTGACTCTCAGATCTATGTTGTGCAGTCTGAGGAGAGGTCTCATCAAAATCACACACCCTCACCCGCCTGAAGGCACTTCCTCCTCTCCTCCCCGCAGGATCAGACACTTGGTTGTGCATGTGGAAAGGAGGCAGAGCTCTAGGAGTCGCCGCGCAAGAGTAGGCTATGTTGAGTGTTAGGGGGCTCTACTCACAGAAGCATTCATAAACATACCCCTAGTGGCCAAATGTCAGCAAATCAGTCAGCAACTGAAGCCTACTTGAGGCCATACATGTCCCTCCACTGGGTAGTTGTCACTCGCTGGATCCAGGGTGTGCACCCGGAGTGTGTCATTCCCCTTCATTGCCTATCGCAATCTGTTGCGCTGTGCTACCATTTTAAAATCAGGCAGTGTTGTGGGCGCTGGGGGCTCCAAACATATTTATGCAGTGCCTGCATCTTTCCTTAGCCTGGCTTTCTCCTCATCCACTGTTGACAGTGGCATTCAAACAGGCTCAGGGCCTAACTCATTGCCCTTCGGTGTCCGGGCTGATCCTGTGTGGCTCTGCTCTGCATGTCCACCATCTTAGGCCCAGGCAGTTGAGTCCATGCACTGCTCTCCATTTTGCCAGGCCGCTGGTCTCCGCCAGTGCCCGTCGCTTGATCAGTGGAACGCCGATGCCACCCCGGGGGTTGGCTGTCTTCCATGGTCTGGTGCCGAACTTCTCCTCTGGACCCCAACGGCAAGGTGACGCCGCACCACCGACTCTGCAGCAAACTGCCAACAGCACTCACCCCGAGGGTCTGATGTCAGTCGGCTCCTGCTTCCCATTCTTTCACTTTGGTGTCAGCGGAGGAGACACAGGCAGATCACACACAGGGGGATCACAGGCTCCGGCGTGAGATGCTCTGCCTGGCCTCCTCAGCTCTGCTGCTCAATGTTTGGGCCAGACAAAATAAGGTGCCATCAAGCTGTCTCTGGCAGCAAGCATGCTTCCTGGCTTGTGCCCCCCACTCTATGGCTCATATGTCGCTAGTTTCGCTGTGAAAAAAGTTGAATTTCTTTGCCTAGCCGAGACTTTGCAATCAACTTGCCACAGAGACATCTTAGTTGGCCACACCCCTCCATCCCTATATTTTGATTGCTTGGTATGGAGTGACCAAAGTATAATTATATGATTGGCTACCTTTTCTATCTTTAGGGATATGAGATTTGAGTTGATGGCTTAGGGCATTTTTTGTTTTTAAAGTGCTGTAAGTGTTGTTGCTTAAATACACATCGAACTGTAAGGAGAATACATGGGTAACAGCACAGATTGCACAACACTATAATGTAACACTCATCCTTTCAAAAACAGTACTACACACGCATAGTTTGAGAGAGGTCATTTGGAAGGGCAATGATCCAGCATGTAAGAAATTGGATTGTTAGTTGACTGGGTGTGAGCCCTGATCGAGCAACAGTCTCAATCCCTTGGAGGGTGAACCTCAAAAAGTCACTTATTTAACCTGTGCGTAACTCTGGGTAGCTTTGCACAAAAAGCAGTCAGGCTTAACTTAGGGGCAATGAGTAAAGTATTTATGTAGCACGCAAACAGTAATAAAATGCAAATGTTAATACATTATTTGACACCAAACGACAAAAATCCAATCAGTGGAGCCAGAGTTATGGTTTTGTAAAGTTTAAGGTTTAAGGTTTAAAATAGCAGCTAAAAGATCAATGCGCCAACCTCGGACATCTAGCCTTGTGAGATTGACTTTTGGAGAGTGATCAACGCTCCTTATTTAAAAAAAAAAAACAGTGACCCCTCTTTAGACACTCATGTAAGTGAAGATCAATGGGTAGCCCATTTCGAAGAGATCTTTGACTAAATTACATCTCTGGGTCCAATGGCCCTGATCTAGAAAGACCAACAAATGAACATCTGTTTTTTTCAGTACAGGAAGTTATTAGGGGACTGGGTAAAAAGCTTCATGGAACACTAGTATTATCGTTCCAATATACAAAAAGGGCGACAAACAAAAACCACAGAATTACAGACCCATTTCATTATTAGATACTACGGCGAAGCTAATGGGATGCCTACTATTAAATAGGTTAGAAGAGTGGACAAAGGAGAATAAGATCATGACGCAGACGCAATATGGTTTTCTGGCTGGTAGAGGCACTATAGACCAGTGCCTCAACTTAGCTATGATAACTGATAAATATACCAGGGCAAAACAAGGACAGATCTTTTGGGGTTTTATGGACCTAAGTTCTGCTTTTGATTGAGTAAACCATTCTCACTCGTGGGAGATAATGGAGGAAATGGGGGTGGATCCCGAACTTACCCGTTTTATGCGGCAGCTGTATTCAAATGTGACTGCCAGTGTCAGGTACGGGAAGGACGGAGAGTGCACCCGCCCATTTAAGATCACAAGGGGCGTTAGGCAGGGGTGCGTTCTCGCTCCCTTCCTCTTTTCTTTATACACAAACGGGATTGGAGCCGCACTGACTGGAGGTATATTAGACGTGCCCACTTATGACTCCCAAACTATACCGATTCTCGCATATGCTGATGACTCAGTATTATTAGCTCGAACGGGGGTGGCCCTTCAACGACTGATAACTGCCTATGCATCCCATATGGCCTCAGTGGGTCTAAGAGTAAATGACGAAAAGTCCTTTGTCCATATAGTAGGTACCCCTGTGGTAAAGAGACTGCAATATTTTGCTCTAGGCACAAGGAGACTAGAGGTGGTTGAATCTTTTTCATATCTAGGGGTCCACTTTGATAAAAAAACAGTATTGGGCTAATATGGTGGGAAATAGAGCTTTGGGGATGGAAAGGAGCATGGAAGCAATAAATTCTTTCGCTAGTAGACTGGGCACAAAATCACTTGCTGTTATACAGTCAATATACCAGGCAAAGACACTCTCTGCATCCACATACGGGGCAGGTATATGGGGAACGGTCCCGGTAATGCAACTCCAAAACCTAGAGGACCGATTTTACAAGAAAGTATTATCCCTCCCCAGATCGTGCTCGAATTACATTTGCCATGCGGAAGCTGGATTACCCTATATAACAGAGATTATCAAGAACACCCCGATACTCTTGTGGCACTCAATATGGCGCAGAGATACTGTAGATTTAACTCAGCTTATAATTAAAAACTGTATTGCTTTGGATAATGCACGTAAAATCCCTTGGCTTCAATATGTGAGGGTAAACCTGGCTGCTTTAGGTTTAGAGAAACTGTTTACCAGTCCCAATTTGTGTAGAATAACTCCGAAGCACAAACTGAAGGACATTTTTTTCTCAAAGGCGGCATATGAGCGCCAGGAAGGAAATTGGCAGAAGAAATCAGTAATGCTATATCTCCAATTACCGCCTATAATTGTGGGGAATTTCTCCTATTTATATAGCATTGGAAATAGACAACATAGATTCATTTTGCTGAGATCCCGCCTAAACTTAATTACATTGATGTTAGGCTATCCATCAAGAAGGTATAGGAGCTCTGACCTGCCAGCATGCCCATGTGACAGGGAGTCGGTGCAGTCAGATCTTCATACCTTCTTTTTCTGTGGGCTCTACAAGAAGGAAAGAGTTAGATTTATCCTCCCAATCTTAAAGAAGCTTAAGATTAGGCAATGCTGTCCGGCATTATTGTATATAAAACAACTCCAGGAACCAAATATTTGCTTTGTGACAGCCTCTTTTTTGCTAGCCTGCTTAAGAAGAAGGAAAAATATGACTCTCACTGCACATGAAACATGTTAAGCTAGCTATTTTTAATGGCTAATTATGTACGGGCTATCTTATGAATATATATGAATGATTGAAATTGTTATTTAACATCTTTATATATTTCCAAGTGGCTTTTAAAGGACTTAGATGATGTTGTGATTTTTTAATGTGACTTATTAATTCGTTAGATTGTAACTGAGTTCGATCTATTTATTTATTTTAACTTGGTTTTTAAATGTATTTATATCTTTTTGTACTTTTATGATCTGTAGTTTACAAAACAGACTGAATAAAGTAATTTCTAAGTTCTAAGATACTGGGTCAAAGTCAAAAGTTAAGGCCGACCACAGTGGAGAGTGGTTTGGATGCAAGAAGTGAATTGGGCCCGGTCAGCGTCTATCTTTGAACTTCAAAAAATTTCTGAAGAAAAATGTCTGCGAAGATAAAGTTCAGAGGCGCATGGCTGCAGGAGGTGACAGAGAAGGGAGAGTCGAGATCGGATGGCCTTAGGTCTGAGCTGTGGTGAAGATTTCTGCATTCAGACTTGGTTGCCAAATTGATAGTGGAAAAACTCCAGCGGAATAAAGCAGAGTGCTGTTGCCAAAGACAGTTTCATCTGACCAGCTACCCCTTTGGAAAAGGATCAATGAAACAGATTTACTGCTGTGGAGAAGAACGCAGTGGGAAAAGTCAAGAAGTCAATCCGACTGGCGATGCACCTCAAGTGGATTGGCGAGCAGGTTGGTCCCAGTCGCCTCCTGGTTCTCAGATGATTTTTTTGTCCAAATTTTCTCTAAGTCCTCAGTTGAAAAAATTGGGTACCTTTAGCACCAGAACCAAGGGTCCAGGACTAGTGGGATAATGTTAGAAATTGGGATGCAGGTTGACTGGGATATGAGTCCTAATCAAGCAGCAACCACAGTCCTAGTCAGGGTAAGAGGCAGGCAAACCCTAAATTAACCTGTGCTCAGCCTCTGGTAGCTGAGCACAGAACAGTCAGGCTTAACTTTAGAGGCAATGTGTAAAGTATTTGTGCAACACTTCAAACAGTAAAACGGTGAAAACAGCACACAAAAAGATTCCACACATGGATACTTAATTTAATAACTAAAAGAAGACAAAAACAAGAAAAAACTTGATCAATTAATTTTTAAAGAATAAATAATAAAATAACGCTTAGAAGCAACAGGTGCTTACTTGGGATATCTGGTCACGCCAGACCACGACAAAATCAAAAGTTCAAGCTGACCGCAATGGAGCATGGGCCGGAAACAGGAACCCAGTGAGGCCCCCTGAAGAAAAAGTACCTTGATCCTGGCTGCGTTGATGTCAAAGATGCAGGCCGCAGCCGAAGCAGAATTGATCCATGCATTGGGGGGTGATAAGCCGGTCCTGATCCACACAGCAGCTCCGATGAGCAAAGAGCTGTGATACGGAGATTCTCAGTCATTCTCGAGTATACGTCAACTAAAATACAGAGACCCTGTGCAGTGGTGGTTCAGAAGGCAATACATCGTGGCTGATCCACGGAGTAGAATCGTTGCTCCGGTTCTGGTCACACAACAGGAGTGATGCACTGGTTCTGACCCACGCAACAGGAGTGATGTGCCAGATTGGATCCACGCAACAGGGGCTATGCACCATTTCTGATCAATGCAATGGTGCTGATGCACCGGTTCAACAGAGGATGCATGGGTTTTGCTATAGCAAGCACCTTAGACCTCACTTCCAAGGGTCCAGGATTGGGGTGGCACCACTTTGCAGGGCAGACTCACAGATGGCAGAGTCCAGGTGCAGAAGCAAGTAAGTTGAAAGTCTTTTTATGTCCCTGGGACTTTTTATCAGGAGGCCAGCAAGTTAGCCCTTGGCGTCACAGGAGCAGGGCAGCACAGTGAGGCAGGTGTCAAGCAAAGCAGCAGTCCAGCAGTCTGTCAGTCCTACAGCAAAACAGCAGTCCTTCTTTCTGGCATAGTATTGACAGGTTCAGAAGTGTACTTATACCCTACTTTGAAGAGGGGGAGACTTCAAAGACGGACCTTTGAAGTGCACAGAGTTCCTGACCTTATTGCCCTGGCTCCAAACTCACTACAGGGGTGTATTCCGGCATTTGTGTGGGTACAGGTCACAGCCTATGTAGGTGTAAGTGAGGTTGGGTCCAGCTCCTCCCTCCCATCCTGCCAGGATGGCCCATAAAGTCACACCCAAGCTCTCATTGTGTGTGTTGCTAGGGGGAATACACAAAGCCCAACTGTCACCTTCCCAGAGGTGTATCAGAGACAGTCAACAGGCCCCAAATGGCTAAAGTAATAAAATGCCAACTTTCTAAAAGTTGCATTTTCAGAATTGCAATTTAAAATCCGACTTCACCATAAAATGGATTTTAAATTGTGATAACAGAGACATCTCTTCACAATTGGGATTTGCACTTATAAAATTTATTTAGATAATCCCAATATTATCTTATGGGGAAGAAACAAATGTGAGAGTTTTTCACTACAAGGACAAATAGAACTTTAAAGTACATGCCCTGCCTATAGAATAAATTGCCGCCTTCCCTCTGGGTTGTCCAGAGCTTACCTTTGGGATGACTTGTATGCATAAGTAGGGAAGGTTTGGGCATGGCAAGAGGATTATCTTGCCAGGTTGAAATGGCAGTTTAAACTTCACACACATGCTCTGCAATGGCAAATATGACACATGGTTAGAGGGCTACTTAAGTGGGTGGCACAAGCAGTGCTGCAGGACAACTAGTGCAAAAACAACAGTTGATTGACAGAATGCAGAACAATGTCATACATTTACCCCAGTACAGAGATCTGGGCCTAAATCCATCATTTTTTTGCTCACCATGCCATTCCAGTTTGAACCCAGCCATATGCAAATCTGTCTTGACCCTGTGCCTCATGGGAACAGTCCAGCCCGAACTGCCAAGCCAGGTCCTCCCTGGACTGGAAACAAGCATCCTAGGACCGGTTTCGGGGCTTCACCCCTCTTCAGCCAGGATAGCTTGATTCCAGTGGCATGGAGAGCACGGGACCCACGTCTGGGCATACCCGTCCCACTCGGGGTGACAATTGCAAAAACAACAGTTGATGGACAGAATGCAGAACAATGTCATACATTCACCCCAGTACAGAGATCTGGGCCTAAATCCATCGTTTTTTGCTCACTATGCCATTCCAGTTTGAACCCAGCCATATGCAAATCAGTCTTGACCCTGTGCCTCATGGGAACAGTCCAGCCCGAACTGCCAAGCCAGGTCTTCCCTGGACTGGAAACAAGCATCCTAGGACCGGTTTCGGGGTTTCACCCCTCTTCAGCCAGGATAGCTTGATTCCAGTGGCATGGAGAGCACGGGACCCACGTCTGGGCATACCCGTCCCACTCAGGGTGACAATTGCAAAAACAACAGTTGATGGACAGAATGCAGAACAATGTCATACATTCACCCCAGTACAGAGATCTGGGCTTAAATCCATCGTTTTTTGCTCACCATGCCATTCCAGTTTGAACCCAGCCATATGCAAATCAGTCTTGACCCTGTGCCTCATGGGAACAGTCCAGCCCGAACTGCCAAGCCAGGTCCTCCCTGGACTGGAAACAAGCATCCTAGGACCGGTTTCAGGGTTTCACCCCTCTTCAGCCAGGATAGCTTGATTCCAGTGGCATGGAGAGCACGGGACCCACGTCTAGGCATACCCGTCCCACTCGGGGTGACAATTGCAAAAACAACAGTTGATGGACAGAATGCAGAACAATGTCATACATTCACCCCAGTACAGAGATCTGGGCCTAAATCGATCGTTTTTTTGCTCACCATGCCATTCCAGTTTGAACCCAGCCATATGCAAATCAGTCTTGACCCTGTGCCTCATGGGAACAGTCCAGCCCGAACTGCCAAGCCAGGTCCTCCCTGGACTGGAAACAAGCATCCTAGGACCGGTTTCGGGGTTTCACCCCTCTTCTGCCAGGATAGCTTGATTCCAGTGGCTTGGAGAGCACGGGACCCACGTCTGGGCATACCCGTCCCACTCGGGGTGACAATTGCAAAAACAACAGTTGATGGACAGAATGCATTTACTTTACAGGCCCTGGGAACAAGTATTGCACTTTACTAGGGACTTTTAAGTAAATTAAATATGCTGATTCGGAATGAGTCGATATTGCTCTGAGAAATCAAGACCTGTTTGCAGTGTCCCCACACTTTTTGTGTTATGTTTTGTGACACTGGCACTCACTTGTGTAACCTTTGTTGCGCCAGGTAAACATATACTCTTAGATTGTGAACTGTTGTGTAACCTTGTTGTGCCCGAATAGGGTAAACATATACTCTTGAATTTTGAACTGTTGTTATTTTATGTAGTCATGACACCTACATAACTTTATTTAGGAACCTGATAAGATATTCATTATCGATGATTCTTTTCACCATTAAACACAACCATCATGTTGTTTGCATGTATCCTGAAACACCCTCAGGCATTTACACATGCAAACCAGTAAACAGTCAACCCCTGGAATGGGCACACGTGTCTTCACTTGCGGCAAGCTGCATTTAAGGAGTGCCACATAGAGACTCAGGGGCAGATTTACAGGGAACTGACGCATCTGCATAGATGCGTCAGTGTCCTTGCGCCAGTGCCAAATGTCCTTGTGCCAACATGGATGCGCTGTATTTACAGTGCTCCACGGTGCAAGGATTAACAGATGCATCAGAAATACTGACGCATCTATTGGCACAAAAGTGACGCATCACTGGAGTTGCTCATGAAAGTGACGCAACTCCAGCAATGTGCCACAACAGACAGGTGAGTCCCATACAAAAAGCCCTGCGTCATTCCTAAGGCCTGGTCTGAGCAAGCATAGGGATTTTGACGCAGTGAAGGCGTAGAGTGATGCAGTGAAATGTTGTACATTTCACTGTGTCAGTTCTACATGGGTTTTTGCGGGAGCGCCTAACATGCATACATTATACCTGGCACAGGTATAATGTGACGCAGGGCTTTACAACATGACGCATCTCCCTAGTGCTTAGCTTTGTGGGATTGCCCATGGCTCTTACCTGTCCTGGTACTGTCTTTGGTCCCTCAGTTCTGTCTCCGGTCCTTGTCAGCAATCCTCCACAATGTTCTTTGGTCTTCGACGACATTGGCATTTCTGAACAATTTCCTGGACATTGATCCTGGTGAAGTCTCTACCGTCGACCCTGTAAAGAAAGCATATGGGATTTAGAGGCCTCTTGTGTTCACGTGCTCAAGACACACACTCAAGACAAAAGCAAAGACTTCCTATGAGGTAAAGAAGAACCCTTGATATTTACCTCAGAGATGTTTGACATTTTTTTCTTTGATGTTTTGTTTCTTGGCTAATTTGGATTAGAGTCTTTACCCTCAGCTGCGGCCGCTGCAGGTAAGAGCGGTGGGGCCAGGCGAGGGGGGATTTCGAGAGACGGCTACGAAGGAAAATTAATTATTTATTTAATTTTCCCTCATGGTCGTCTCTCGAAATCCCCCCTCACCTGGCCCCACCGCCCCACCACTCTTACCTGCAGCGGCCGCAGCTGTTTACCCTAAGAACCAATGCGGTATCACAAATACTGTGTTTACCTTGCAGCATATCCCTTGACTATACTAAGAAGCGCTCTGGCGTTTGGTAATGCATGCTCCTTATTGACAGCATGATCGCCTTGGTGTTTACTGAATCCCACAAGGTTATTGGAATGCCATTTATTATAACTAGTAACTTGATGTTTATGTAAGGGTGTTATCCATTACTTAATTTTTATCGTTTGTTGACAGAAAGAAGTGTATGCTGAACAAACCTGAGTATCTTTTGGTATATCCTTGTGCCCACATTGGAACCCAGAAACCACTTCTCCCGACTCCAGTGTTGCTGGCACCAAGAAACCAAGTCCCTGAAGAGCCAGTATTCTTTTCTCTCTTTACTCTCATCTCATCACCCTTCCACCGGAGAACTTATAAAGAGGCCATGTGTAATTCATTGCTCACTCATCATCGGAACCACCTGGAGTTCAGGTGACTGGCTTGCATGGACATTTTGCCCCCATTTTGACTACAAGGTGCTGGTTTTCTGACTGTGACTGTGCCCTGGGCTCTGCTAAAAAGACCCAGGTCCTGTGCTCTGTGTAAAAAGTATATGGAAATTTGGTGTAATTACAATTGGAAATGAGAGACCCCTGTGAGTCCCTAGTATATAATAAGGCAAGGGAATTCAAGCTACATTTAAGTCCCTAGCATATAATAGTTAACACAAAACAGTTAACAATTTACTTACCCTGGTTCCTCAGTGAGTAGGGTCCCCTTGTTCTGGTTCTCGACCTAGTATATAATAGGGCAGGGAGGTTTAGAGGCCCAGTAGATTTCCTGCACTTGAGTTTGCACTACTGTGGTGCCTGCTGTCATTTTAAAAGCCAGCCCTGCCTTGCAGGCTGCTTTTAAATTGAAATTATATGCAAATTCGACTTTGGATTTAAAGGTACTTCCAAATTATTCATCTACTTTATTTTTACATATGTTACCCCTAATGTCTCTCCTAGGTGACCCAGGAGTAGGGTGCCTTGTAACTATAGGCATGGCCCTTATAAAAGATGTTTTGTAAGCCCTGGTGAGGGAAAAACTTAATGTTCCCCTTTGTTTTGAATGGCGCTGTAGGCTAACATTGTAATATTATATTTAAGTATAAATATTGATAGGAACCTCACAAAATATTCTTCAAGGCATCAATTTGCCACTGTTAGATTATAATAACTATGACAGAATATAAATATTAAACTTTCTTTTCTGTGAGAAAAATCCAGCCTTTCAGCTGCTCTCTCCTGATTGGCCAGCCTCTTTCCATGCTGGCCAGGCTGCTCTAATGAGGTTTGAAAACGACAATGGTTTTCCTGTGAATGGAGAAGTACAGATAGCAGTAAGGGGTGAGATGTAGCCAAACTTGTCTTCAAAGGGAGAATGAACCTTTGGGATAGCATAGGCTGAACCCCGTATCCTGCCACCCCAGCCACACAGGAGCCCCTATAATTAGATAAGGGGAAGGGTTGGAAGGGGAGTGTTTAGGAAAATTTGTCACCCCAGCAGGTTGGGTTAGCCTGATCCAGCTCCTCTGGAGAGACTTTCTCCATTTTGGATTTTGAGAGAATAGAGCTTTCTGGGACAAGAATATGCCACACTTTGGAGGAAGTGGTCATACTCCTGAGTGGCACCCCACATCCCATTGGTCAGGGGTGCCCCCCTTCTGGATGCCAAGGAACACTGGATTAATCTGGAAAAGCTACATAGCTCCTCAGATCTGTTGGCAGAAACTACCAGGAGAAGAAGGACTGCCCTGCTGGAATCTGGATCTGCACCCAAAGGACTACACTCTGAAGGACTGCACCTGCTGCACAAGCGGGTACTACAGCCCTAAGGACTTTGCTTTGCTTCAAGAAGGATTAAGGAGTTGTCTCCCTGCAAGCTACAGGTTAACAGATCCCACCTGCATAATCTTCACCAAGTGTCCTCATCCTGGAGAGTGGTCAGTGGACTTTTAAGGATTTGGCCAGATGCATTGAGGGAATTGTAGTCCAGACATCCCAGGGACCATCCAGGAAATTACAGACCCTTAAAAATAAAAAATGCTCTTGCTTGCTTTTGGCCAAAGGAAGCTGCATGTTCAGCAGCCCCCTTTGTCCGACAGCAATGCCGGCTCCAGGAGGATGTGGGGAGCCGGCAGGGACCACGCAGACTTTGAGGCTCCCCCCAGTCCCAGTGGTGAGTGGGTGGCCTGGAGTCACCCACTTTAAATGGGGATCCCTGGGGCCCTATTTGGCCTGGGGAGGGGAACTACACAGCCCCCCTCCCCATCTGCAAATGGCAAGGCCATGGAGGATGGGGTCCCTGGGGCCACAATTGGCCGGGGAGGGGCGCTGCTCGGATCCCCTCCTTTAAATGTTTTCTTTTTTAAAGTGTGGGCCCCGGGGAATGGGGTCCTCAGGGTCAAAATAGGCCCATAGAGGTGGCCGGCAAGCCTACTTCCCCATTCAAAATAGCCTGGCCTGGGGGATGGGGTCCCCAGGGCCAAAATTGGTCCAGGGAAGGGGGGCCATGCAGCCCCCCTCCCATTATAAACAAAATAAATAAATGGACCGGCAGGTCGACGGAGGCCCCAACTCCTTTCTTCATTACTCTGCAAACGTACCTCCTGGTGCACAACTCATTGGGAGATGAAGTCCCCTTGCCTGCAGAGAGTCCTTGGGTGCCAAATATCCCTCCTTTTACCTCCAGTAAGTCTCAGCTGGATTGCTGAGAGTTTGGTGGCGGCCACACCCCCTTTCTCCACCACTCTACAAACATGCCTCCTGGTGTACTGCTAGTAAGAGGATGCAGTATCCTTGTCTCCAAAGGGTCCTTGGGTGCTTAGGTAATATATATGATCCTTCCCGCCGAGGCAGGACAAAGTGGGCACTCCAGATGGTGTATTTGCAATCCTTTTTTATTGCAGCACCTACAAACATGTATATACATGTATATATGTATATATATATATATATAATATATATATGTGTGTGTATATATATGTATGTATGTGTATATTATCTACTGGCGGTCGCCAGTAGATAGTTATAGTTAGGACCTATTTTCCATAGGAAATCCGCGACATTCTATTTGAAATAACTCTCTTGCCGGTTGACGTATCTTCGCGAAATTTTCAAACTTTGTGGGGCGCTCTGGTCCGCTCCTACCCTGAAAGTCTCGGGGTGATTCGTTAGCGGTGGCCGAGAAAAAAGGGGGTCCCAAAACGCGTTTTCCCCATTCATTTTTCCATAGGAAACTTTAGACACGGCTACAGCCCGAACTGCTGAACGGAATTACACCAAATTTGGCAAAGAGGTAGTTCTTGGTTCAAAAAGAACCCTTTTTGTTAAATGGTGTAAATCCGTTCAGTAGTTGCTGAGAAAATCAAAAGTAAAAGTACATATATATCTATGGGCACGGAGGATCCGCGCACCCTCCCGATCACGAGCTGTCTGCTAATTGGCTGTCAACACTCCAAACCAGGAAGTGTTGGCAACCATCTTGTTCCTCAGTAGAACCGAGGAACAAGAAAGCAGTAAAAATAAGTGCGCAAAACGCACAAAGGGGGCAGGGTAGAAACACCCTGACCCCTAGGTCTGCTCAGGGGTCCCACAAGCACCCCCTGGGCAAAAAAGCATTTTTTTTTTTAAATCGGCAGGATGCGCTCAGGGTGCGCGGATCCTGCCGATAAAAATCGAAGCGCGGTCTCCCGCGCTCGATGTTAATTGCCCCCGGGTGGGCCAAGTCCCGGGGGCATGCTGGGGGGGGGTTTATTTTATGTATGGGGGGCCTCTAAGGGCCCGCCAAGCCCCAGGGACCACCACCCCCGGGGCTTTATCATAAATGGTGCCGGAGGGCTCTGAGCCCTCCCACAGCCCCGGGGACCGCCACCTCCCCAGGGCTTTTTTTTTTTTTCTAAACCTGTGTGGGGGGCTCCAGCCCCCACACGCCCGAGACCACCACCTCCCGGGGCACTAAGAAAATTGAAAATGGGGGTCCGTTTTGGACCCCAAGCCCCGAGGACCACCACCTCCCGGGGCTTTCAAAATGTAGGGAGGGGGGCCGCGCGGCCCCCCTCCTGGAGCCCTTGATGGCCCTGGGGCCCACCACCCCCCAGGGCCGGCTCCTGCAGTGTCCCGGGGTGCCTAACCCTGGGACACTGCTGTTTGCTATGACAGGACGGGAGCCTCGCGGCTCCCGCCCTGTCATAGCAAACTTGGTTTGCATTTTGAAAGAGAGAGCAGAAAACCTGCTCTCTCTTTCAAAATGCAAACCAATTGCTTTCCACATGGGGAGCAGCATGTTAGCTGCTCCCCATGTGGAAAGTAATGCCGGCTCCCATAGGACGCGGGGAGCCGGCGGGACTGTGGGGGGATTGGGGACCCCCCCACAGTCCCCAATCAGAGGCTAGGCCCCGGGGGATGGGGTCCCCGGGGCCATAAGTGGCCCGGGAGGGGGGCCACACAGCCCCCCTCCCCAAATAAAAAATAAATAAATTAAAATAAAAAAATAAGGGCAAGGCCGGCCCCGGGGGATGGGGTCCCCGGGGCCTTAAATGGCCTGAGGAGGGGGGTCACGCATCCCCCTCCATATTTTTTATTTAAAAAAGAGGGCATGCCCTGGGGGATGGGGTCCCCGGGGCCAATAGAGGCCCAGGGAAGGGGGGCCACGCGGCCCGCTTCCCGTTTTTTTTTTTAAATAAAACAAAAAAAAATGCTCAGGCCCCGGGGGATGGGGTCCCCGGGGCCAAAAGTGGCCGAGGGAATGGGGGCCACGCCAGAGGCCCCGCCCCCCTCCCTGCAGTACTCTGCAAACGCGCCCCCTGGCGCGTTTTAAGAAGGGGAAGTAATTCCCCTTGAATACTGGGGGTCCCTGAGGGCCAACTAGCCCACCAGGAACCTCCAGTATGCGCCAGGGGCTGCCTTGCAGAGAGGTGTACAGAGGCCACGCCCCTTTTACACCTCTCTGCAACGCAGCTCTGTGGCGCTTAATGGAGGTAGCTGGTGGGCTAGTTGCACCCCAGGGACCCTCAGGATTCAAGGGAGTTAATCCCCCAACTTAAAACGCGCCACGGGGCGCGTTTGCACAGTGGTGAAGGGAGGGCGGGGCCTGAGGTGACATGTGTGCAAACAGGCCCCGTGGCGAGTTTTAAGATGGGGAATTAAATCCCCTTCAATCCTGAGGGTCCCTGGGGCCAACTAGCCCAACAGGTACATCCAGAAAGCGCCACAGAGCTGCGTTGCAGAGAGGTGTAAAAAGGGGTGTGGCCTCTCTACACGTCTCTGCAACGCAGCCCCTGGCGCATACTGGAGGTTCCTGGTGGGCTAGTTGGCCCCTAGGGACCCTCATGATTCAAGGGGACTTAATCCCCAACTTAAAACGCGCCACGGGCGCGTTTGCACAGATGTCACCTCAGGCCCCGCCCCTCCCTTCACCATTGTGCAAATATTCCTCTAAAATCTGCCGAACTACGAATTCTGATTTACTCACCTGTTATCAGGAGAGACCTCAGTGCTGCATCTTTCAGCCCAGTACTAATCCTGAAAAGTAATTTTAACCGTACTTACCAGTAACTTGAATTTCCTTCCATAGGATATCATTGCCTGCTTTTTGCTGAAAAAGTTTCTAAGTGTTGATTTTTGAAACATACAAATATTCCTCTAAAATTAGCCGAAATACGAATTCCGATTTACTCACCTGTTATCAGGAGAGACCTCAGTGCTGTATCTTTCAGCCCAGTACTGGTCCTGAAAAGTAATTTTAACCGTACTTACCAGTAACTTGAATTTCCTTCCATAGGCTAACATTGACTGGTTTCACTTGGAAATTCTTCGAAGTGTGGAGTTTTGGAACTTTAAAATATTCCTCTAAAATCAGCCGAAATACGAATTCCGATTTACTCACCTGTTATCAGGAGAGACCTCAGTGCTGCATCTTTCAGCCCAGTACTTATCCTCAAAAGTAATTTTAACCGTACTTACCAGTAACTTGAATTTCCTTCCATAGGATATCATTGCCTGCTTTTTGCTGAAAAAGTTTCTAAGTGTTGATTTTTGAAACATACAAATATTCCTCTAAAATCAGCCGAAATACGAATTCCAATTTACTCACCTGTTATCAGGAGAGACCTCAGTGCTGTATCTTTCAGCCCAGTACTGGTCCTGAAAAGTAATTTTAACCGTACTTACCAGTAACTTGAATTTCCTTCCATAGGCTAACATTGACTGGTTTCACTTGGAAATTCTTCTAAGTGTGGAGTTTTGGAACTTTAAAATATTCCTCTAAAATCAGCCGAAATACGAATTCCGATTTACTCACCTGTTATCAGGAGAGACCTCAGTGCTGCATCTTTTAGCCCAGCACTGACCCTGAAAAGTAATTTTAACCGTACTTACCAGTAACTTATATTTTCTTCCATAGGAATCCATTGTCTGGTTTTCAGCAGAAAAGTTTCAAAGTGTCGATTTTCACAAACTACAAATATTCCTTAAAAATCGCCTGTATGACTTAAACGCATTCTTTCAACTGTTTACAGGAGATGCACCAGTGCTGGATCCAGGATCCAACACTGAGTAAGAAAAAGTAACGATAACAGTTTTTACCTGCTAAGTGAATTTCCTTCCATAGGATAACATTGGTGATTCTATGAGAAAAAGTTTCAAAGTGTCAACTTTTAAAATACAATAATATTCCTTAAAAATCACTACTGTAACCAAAACGCTTTTACTCAACTGTTTACAGGAGATGTCCCAGGACTGAATCTAGGATCCAGTCCTGTGGTTAGAAAAGTAATCATAAAGTAACTAATTGCATTTAACTAGAAATTCACATTGAGCTGAATGTTGCATTGTGTTTGAAAATGTGTTGCCCATTGCAACAACTGTAACTACTGTACTTAAAAGTCTATTGCCTATGTGCAAAGTATTTAAACTAAAGTAATTCATTCTGAGAAAGTATTTTTTGTAATGTATAATGTAATTACAATGTCATTTAAAAAATAAAATATGTAAAAAAAATTGTTTCTAAAAATGTAGTAAATCAGTATGAAAAAAATAAATATAACAATTAATACATTTAAAAATTGTCATTTACAAAACCTTTGAAATTCACTGAAAAAACCGTAGGTTTCAGACATGTTATAGTTAGGAATTAGCATTTAAAAACCTTTGAAATTCACTGAAAAAACCATAGGTTTCAGACACGTTATAGTTAGAAATTAGCATTTAAAAAACCTTTGAAATTCACTGAAAAAACCATAGGTTTCAGGCACGTTATAGTTAGAAATTAGCATTTAAAAAACCTTAGAAATTCACTGAAAAAACCATAAGGTTTTAGGGACAGTTATAGTTAGTTGGACATTGCACTCGTACAAAACCCGTGAAATTCCCCGTTATAGTTAGTTCAGGTAACTATAACTCGCGCCCCGCAATGCACTGCTGATGACATCACATATTACATCACTCATGACATGGTCAGTGACATCACTGATGACATCACTGATGACATCTCAAATGACATCACTGATGACATCACTGATGACATCATCCATGTGAGAATTTAATGCATCTTCTCACACCCTAATATAAGTTTTGATACACCCACTCTAAATTACAGACTGCCATTCTCAAAACCATACACACTCCAATACCAATAAGTACATACCCACTCACTGATTCTTAGGTGTACACACACACATCTACTCACTCACCCGTACAGTCACTCATACTTACAGTCACTCAGTACAGGACTATCATATGCACTCATACACCTATATAAACACTCACACAACGCAACTCATCCATAGAGGTACTCACACACCTAGTCAGTCATGCAAATAATTAATCACACTCCAATTTACTCACCTATACAGTTATACACACCAGCTCACTTACTCATAAAAATACTAGCACATTCTTACGCTCCTATGCAATCACTGATGCAAGCACACACTCATCCATATAGCCACTCTCACAATCACACACTCTCACTTATAGCCATTTATATACTCCAACACACATATATACTGCCTTTCACATATGTAGTTACTCACACATGTACCACTGAGATATACATTCAATCACTAACACACCCATACACACACTCACCCACCCATACAGTCCATCACAGACGCACTCTTGAAACCATGCACCCAGTGAATCACCCACTCACACATCTATGTACAGAGTCACACACACCCCACCCACACAAACACTCAGGCACCCATACAGATACTCAGACAATCAATCAATAACCCATGTAGACACTCATGTAGCTATTCAGAAAGCCATGCAGCCGCTTACAAAGCAACAGACAGATGGATACAGACATTCACACAGTTTAGTCACTAACCCATGCATTCAGTAAGATACATTTAATCACTCACTTGTAGAGTCAGTCACTCACGTACTAAATCATCCATTCAGACACTTATACACCCACTCATTCTTCAATACGCCTTTCCCTATATATATTAAACATATTTAAACTTTACAGAAACACACAGTCACTGGATGATGTCATCAGTGATGTCATCAGTGATGTCATTTGAGATGTCATCAGTGATGTCATCAGTGATGTCACTGACCATGTCATGAGTGATGTAATATGTGATGTCATCAGCAGTGCATTGTGGGGGCGCGAGTTATAGTTACCTGAACTAACTATAACGGGGGAATTTCACGGGTTTTGTACGAGTGCAATGTCCAACTAACTATAACTGTCCCTAAAACCTTATGGTTTTTTCAGTGAATTTCTAAGGTTTTTTAAATGCTAATTTCTAACTATAACGTGCCTGAAACCTATGGTTTTTTCAGTGAATTTCAAAGGTTTTTAAATGCTAATTTATAACTATAACGTGTCTGAAACCTATGTTTTTTTCAGTGAATATATATATACATATGTATATATGTGTATATGTATGTGTGTGTGTGTATATATATATATATATATATATATAGATAAATACATATATATATATATAATTACACACACACACTGAAAAAAACAAAGGGTACAAGGATGTTATAGTTAGGCTCCGGTTTCACACGTTCAAAATCAGTGAAATTCAGCCATTATAGGTAGCACTATAACTCGTGCCACCGCAATTCACTGCTTATGACCTCACATAGTACATCACTCACAACATGGTCAGTGACATCACTAATGACATCTCAAATGACATTACTTATAATATCCCTGATGACATTATCCAGTGACTGTGAGTGTTTTAAAAAGTTTATGAGTGTTAAATATATGCACGCCAAGGTGCATTGGTGAATCAGTGGGTACATGAGTGCCTGTATGGATGATTCAGTGAGTGCATGACTGACTGTATAGGTGAGTGATTATATGTGTCTCAATGAATGTATGGGTGAGTGACTAATTTGTGTGAATGTCTGTGTCGGTCTGTCAGTTAGTGTGTAAGTGGCTGCATGGGTTGGTGAATGAGTGCTATATGGGTTATCAATTGGTTGTCTGAGTACCTGTATGGGTGTATGAGTGTCTATGTAGGTGGTGGGGGGCGTGTGACTCCCTGCATGGATAAGTGAGCGGGTAAATCACTGGCTGTATGGGTTCCTGAGTACATCTGAGAGGGGCTGTATGGGTGAGTGAGTGTGCGTATGGCTATGTCAGTGAGTGAAGTGATGTGTCAGTGGTATATGGGTGAGTAACTGCATATGTGAAAGGCAGTATACGTGAGTGATGGAGTATATAAGTGTGAGAGTGGCTGTATGGGTGAGTGTGTGATTGACTCTATGGGTGATTGAATAGGAATGTGAGTAGCTCTATAAGTGTCTGACATAGTGTGAGTGGCTGTATGGGTGTATCAGTGGATATGTTAGTGGCTGTATTAGTGAGTGAGTAGGTGTATGAGTGGCTGTATGAGTGAGTTAGTGGATGTGTGTGTAGACCTATGAATCAGTAAGTGGTTATGCAAATACTAGTATAGGTGTGTCAATGGTTTCGAGAATGGTAGTGTGAAATTTGGAGTGGGTGTATGAAAGATTACATGGAGTGTGAGTGGCTGCGTCAGAGATACTGTCACTGACCATGTCATGAGTGATGTAATATGTGAGGTCATAGGCAGTACATTGTGGGGCGTGAGTTATAGTTAGCTCAGCTAACTATAACTGCTGAATTTCTCAGTTTTTTTTACGAGTAAACTCTGACCCTAAGTATACCATCCCTGTAACCTTTGTTTTTTTCAGTGAATTTCTAAGGTTTTTTAAATTCTATTTGCTTACTATAACATCCCTGTAACCTTTTATTTTTCATTGAATTTCTAAGGTTTTTTACTTAGTGCTTGCATTTGCAGAGTGGTAGAGAAATGGGGCTGCACCTTGAACCACATCTCAAGAATCACGCTGTGTAGAAGTTACAGGAGGCATTAACATGGCTTCTTGAATTTATTTAAAATTTTTAAAGGTAAGGCAATTGCTTCAACCTTTCTATTATATATATTTAGTTATTTGTGTTTTTTTTTAAAGAAACTGTATGATTCGCATACCGGTCATGTATCTATCGCACTGGGTGCGTGAATCAGGGCAGCGTGCCACCATATTTTCATGTCCATGTATGGTGAGCAACAGATGCCCCACTCCCAGATGTTTACTCTTACAATTAAAATGCATGATGTATAACATATCAATTTATTATTACTCATGTGTGTTTTATAGAAAGAGTAATAAAACTTACATAAATATAAATATTTTGAATATTTGAGCTGTCCTGATAAATTTATAGGAGCCGCGACGGTTCCTCATAGGATCGCGCACGTATTTCCGGGTGCGCGACAGGTTTGCAACTCCAGCGTAAATTATGTAGCTCTAAAAAACATAGGGGCATATTAGCAAGACCGGCGATAAAATTATCGCCGTTTTAGCGGCAGGAAACTGCCGCTAAAACGGCGATAATGGGCTTGCTAATATGCGCTATAGAATTCCAATAGAAGCCCAGGTTAGATGTAATGCCTTAGTGTTTGAATGACTGCAAGGTAGTTCTGGGTAATTGGATTACTGCAAGGGTAATGCTTCAGTGGTTGGGTGAGTGCATGGATAGTGCCTGGGTATGGTACTGAGACTGAAAGGTGGAGTACCTCTGTCAATATTTCTGTAGGGTTATGATAGACCATATCATTTTTAAGTTAGGGTTATCAGCTGTACCACATGTGTAAAGTACATGTAAAAGTCGAAACATACCTCAGACATTGTAGCAGTCACACATTGAAACTTAGAATATGCATTGAATTTCAAGGACGCACATCACTGTCTACAGCCTTCTTGCAGTGTACCTTTGCAGAGAGTTATATGGAGTAGGATAGAGGTTAATATACTTGGCAATAAATTTTGAACCTCAAATTTCTGTACCAGTTTCATTAGACGCCATGCCACGCCTAAGCCAAAATAAAAGGCCACTTTTATTATATCATTGAGTGTGTCAGTGTCTTTTAGGGGTAAAAAGACATTTGTAAAGTAATCTATAGATAGTACACTACTTCTGTATCACACCACATACTCTGTAAATATATGTATAAGAAGTTCCATGCTTCACTTTCTGTTTATTATAAAGGGTAGTTGGGTCTGAAGCTGTGTGTTCAAGTGGTTCCATGAGGCCTATCTATCAAAGAGATATGTACTTCTCAGACTGAAAGGTGAAGTAGCTTTAACAATAACTGTCCAGGGATATTGCAGATCATATAGTTGTTAAGTTAGGGCCCTCAGCTGCAGCATATATGTTAGACCTCATGTTCAAATGCAAACATACCTCATACATGGAAGCTGTAAAACACTCAAATTTAACAGAATACACTTTCAGTTTCAAGCATAAATATATCTATCCATGGATTACTTCCCGTACACCTTTACAGAGACTTATATGGGCTAGGATAGAGGTAAATACACTTGGCAACATGTTTTAAAACTCACATTTCTATAATGGTTTCTTAAGCAGAGAGAGTTTGCTGTAGGAGGTCTAATGCAAAATAAAAGGCCATCTATTGTTATACCACTTTTATTTGTGTCAGCATCTTTCTAGAAATATTAACCCCTTCGGTGAGTCGGATGGCCGGGAGCCGTCCGATGCACCAGTGCTCATGTGCATCGGACAGCTCCAGGCCACCCGATGCCATGGCACTGGAAATCCCTCTGGTGCGGGCACCAGAGGGATTTCTTTGAGCCCTAAACAGCCCCGGGAGCTGGGGAAGCTCCTGAGGCTGTTCTGCTGGTTTTAGGGAAATGACGATCAGCGCACACGTCGAGCTGATGTCATTTCTCTGGAACTGCAACTGAAATGAGCTGATAGGCTCATTTCAGTTTCACTTTCTACTTGCGCAGGGAGCTATCTCAGCCCCCTAAGCATGTAAAAAAAAACAGGAGAGGTATGATTGGGAACCACCCCTTTCCAATGGTACCCCTCCCTAGTGGATCCCTGCTTGGGGATCGCCTCAGGAGGGTGATCCCCAAGCAGGGATCTACCCACTGGACACCAGGGAGGGGGAAGCAGCCCCTTGGGCAAGGGCCTTTGCTCCCTCCAATTGTTCTTGGGGCTATTCATCCTTTCTGCCCTCCCTGGGGGGCATATGGGGGCAATAGCCCCCAATCTGCCCCACCTGGGGTGGCAGAAAGCCCACTAGATGCCAGGGCTTTTTTTCTCATTGTACTTAGGGGTGGAGGCTGCCCGAGATGGGCATGGCAATGCCCCACCCTTGCAAAATTCCACACTCTTCCTGCCCCCCCTTGGAGGAAGATGGGGGCAGTAGCCCCTGATCTGCCCCACCGGGGGGGGCCGAAATCCCACTAGATGCCTGGGATTATTTTGTTTATTGTATTTAGGGGTGGGGGCTGCCCGAGATGGGCATGCCAATGCCCCCACACCTCCCCACAACATTCCACAGTCTTTCTGCCCCCCAGGGAGGTAGATGGGGCAATAGCCCCCGATCTGCCACCCAGGGGGGCTGAAAGCACACTAGGCAACAGGGATTTCTTTTTATGTATATAGGGGTGGGGGCTGCCCAAATGGGCATGCCAATGGCCGCACCCCTCCCGGATTGTTTTTCTTATAGTATTTAGGGGTGGGAGCTGCCTGAGATGGGCAGAAAGCCCATTCGATGCCAGGGATTCTTTTTTTTATGTATTTAAGGGGGGCTGCCTGAGATGGGCATGGCAATGCCCCCACACCCCTTGCAAAATTCCACAGTCTTTCTGCCTCCCCCAGGAGGCAGATGAGGGCAATAGCCCTCGATCTGCCCCCCCGGGGGGGTAGAAAGCCCACTTGGCACCAGGGATTATTTTGTATTTTTATACGTGGGGGTGGAAGCTGCCCAGAAAGGGCATACAAATGCCCCCACCCCCAAACATATTTAACAGATTCTTTCTGCTCCCCCAAGACGCATATGGGGGCAATAGCGTCTTATCTGCCCTCCGAGGGGCAGAAAGCCCACTAGGCACCAGGGATTATGATTTATATTATACGTAGGGGTGGAGGCTGCCCAGAATGCCACCACCCCCCATAAAGGCAGGTGGGGGCAATAGTCCCAAATCTGCCCCCCGGGGGGGCAGAAAGCCCACTAGGCACCAGGGATTTTGTTTTGTTTTTATACGTAGGGGTTGTGGCTGCTGAGAATGGGCATGCTAATGTCCCCACCCAAAAAAGTATTTCTGCCCAGTGTATGTGGACTGGTGCTTGGCTGGCTGTGTGCATGAATGGTGCTTGGCTGCAGGGCCAGACTGGCCATAGCGGGCACTGCGTGTTTCCCCAGTGTGATGGAAGCGTGGGGCCAGTTTTCCGGCCATGGGGGCGGTTTTGTCACCGCGGGCCGGTTTTTCAGCAGTGCTGGAATATCGGTCTACCAGTAACAAAGCGGGAGTGGTGCTTTTACTAGCTCTACCCCCTCCCTGAACTGGTCGAACAGCAATCTGCTAAGGCTGGTTGCTGTTCCCAGTTCGGCCCTGCTTGGCTATCGATGTGCATGGGTAGCGCTTGGCTGGCATTGTGCGTGGATATTGCTTGGATGACTGTGTGCATGGATAGCATTTGGCTGGCGGTGTACGTGGACAGCACTTGGCTGGCGGTGTGCATGGATGTCGCTTGGGTGGTGGAGTGTGTGGATGGTGCCTGGCTGGCAGTGTGCATGGATGGTGTTTGGCTGGTGGTGTGCGTGGATGGTGGTGTGCGTTTACTGGCTCTTGGCTGGTGGTGTGGCTTGCATGGATCCCCCAGCGTTTTCTTACCCCGAATCTGCTAGGGCTGGTTGCTGTTCCCAGTCCGTCCCTGCTTGGCTATCGGTGTGCATGGATGGCACTTGGCTGGCGGAGTGCGTGGGTGGCGCTTGGCTGGCGATGTGCATGGATATTGCTTGGCTACTGGTGTGCTTGGATGGTAGTGTGCATGTACTGGCTCCTGGATCTCTCAGCATTTTCTTACCCAGAATCCCCAGCAAACCTCAAATTTACTTACACAGTCACATTTTCCTCACATTTCTGTGTGGGTAAGATGTAGGATCACCGTGCAGGCACAAATTTCCAACTACCCAGCATTCCCCTTGGTCGTCTGAGAAAAATGATACCTCACTTGTGTGGGTGCCCAAAGTAGCTGTAGTTGTATTTGTATTTCACTTTATTATTTATCACTTATCACTTTTTCACGCAGTAGAATTTTTAGGTCCTGACGAAAGCCGCAACACCTTTATGGGTCTATAAGGCTGAAACATGGAGACCTGTCTTTGTCTGATACATGCAGTTATACATTCTCACTGCAGGATTTAGCATATCCTAACAATCAGGAACAAAACATCCCTGAGCTCCTCCCTCTCAGAGAGGGGGTTGTAGCCCATGGCGGGACTAAGTTTTCCCGTCACGAGGAGAATCCCAATGATGAAGCATGTCACCTACGGTGGTTGAGGGATTTCGTCCTAACAAAGGGATTCCCCCACAAGCTCCTTGAGACAATCTCCAGTGTCTCCTTCTTGTTTTTGTTTGGCATTCTTGACCGGAGGATGTATTTGTGTTTATTACTAATTGCTTGGGGACTCAATCCTAGCTGGTCTTTAAATTCCCTTGGACCCCCCTCCTCTTTTGTGTAAAGATATTTTGAGCAGCTACTGCTGCGGGTCCGTTAATAAGTCCTTTCATTTAAAGGTTTTTTTTTCCTGCTCGTGTTAGAAATCTGATCACCTACATACCGAGATTTAGTCAGTACGTTCTGTCTTTATCATCATGACAGAACTACAGGGATTGGCCTTTGATTAAGCCACAGGCCAGGCCATTTTGACGACACCCAGTATTATCCTACCAAACCCACACATTTCCGAGAACTAGACACCCGGGGAGTCCAGGGAGGTATGGCTTGTGTGTACCCCCAAAATTGTCCTACCCAGAATCCCCTGCAAACCTCAAATTTAGCTGACAAAATCAAATTTTTCTTACTTTTCTGTGTGGGAAAAATGTGGGATCACTGGGCCGTCACAAATTTCCCACCACCCAGCGTTCCCCCAGGTCTCCTGATAAAAATGCACCTCACTTGTGTGGGTGGGCCAAGTACCCACGACAGACAAGGGCCCAAAACATATTGTGGCGACATCAAAATTACCAATTACAAAACAACCTGGTTTTGCAAGGGGGCACCTGCGTTTTTGGCCCCGGGCTCGGTGGCCATGTAGGGAAACCTACCAAACCCACACATTTCTGAAATCTAGACACCCGGGGGAGTCCATAGAGGTATGGCTTGTGTGTACCCCCAACATTTTCCTACCCAGAGTCCTCTGCAAATCTCAAATTTAGCTGACAAAATCAAATTTTTCTCACTTTTCTGTTTGGGAAAGATGTGGGATCACCAGGCCGTTACAAATTTACCACCACCCAGCGTTCCCCCAGGTCTCCCGATAAAAATGGCACCTCACTTGAGTAGGTGGGCCAAGTACCTGCGATAGGCAAGGGCTCAGAACTTATTGTGGAGACATCAAAATTACTAATTAAAAAACAACCTGGTTTTGCAAGGGGGGCACCTGCGTTTTTGGCCCCGGGCTCGGCGGTCATTTAGGAAAACCTACCAAACCCACACATTTCTGAGAACTAGACACCTGGGGGCGACCTGGGAGGTATGGCTTGTGTGTACCCCCAACGCGATTGTATGATGGAACAACTACCACATGAACAACTACAGTCTAAACCACTACTCCTCAACCACTACTTAGTCTAAACCACTAAAGTTTTAACAACTACTATTTTTTACACCTATTATGCCTTTACCATGATTGACTTTACCCCATTAATGTATCTATTTTCCAGGTAAGTATAAACCCATATGCGTGTGTATATGTATATGTAGATATATATATTCCAACAAATGATGAAACACGGCACACACCTCAATGGATTTCAGCTCTTTATTCGGACAAAAAAGCTCTCCTCCTCCCTACGCGTTTCGAACTTCACGTTCTTGGTCACGGTATATTCACTGAAAAAACCATAGCTTTCAGACACGTTATAGTTAGAAATTAGCATTTAAAAAACCTTTGAAATTCACTGAAAAAACCATAGGTTTCAGGCACGTTATAGTTAGAAATTTGCATTTAAAAAACCTTAGAAATTCACTGAAAAACCATAAGGTTTTTGGGACAGTTATAGTTAGTTGGACATTGCACTCGTACAAAACCCGTGAAATTCCCCGTTATAGTTAGTTCAGGTAACTATAACTCGCGCCCTGCAATGCACTGCTGATGACGTCACATATTACATCACTCATGACATGGTCAGTGACATCACTGATGACATCACTGATGACATCTCAAATGCTAATTTCTAACTATAACGTGTCTGAAACCTATGTTTTTTTCAGTGAATTTCAAAGGTTTTTTAAATGCTAATTCCTAACTATAACATGTCTGAAACCTACGCTTTTTCAGTGAATTTCAAAGGTTTTGTAAATGACAATTTTTAAATGTATTAATTGTTATATTTATTTATTTTATACTGATTTACTACATTTTTAGAAACATTTTTTTTTACATATTTAATTTTTTAAATTACATTGTAATTACATTATACATTACAAAAAATACTTTCTCAGAATGAATTACTTTAGTTTAAATACTTTGCACATAGGCAATAGACTTTTAAGTACAGTAGTTACAGTTGTTGCAATGGGCAACACATTTTCAAACACAATGCAACATTCAGCTCAATGTGAATTTCTAGTTAAATGCAATTAGTTACTTTATGGATTACTTTTCTAACCACAGGACTGGATCCTAGATTCAGTCCTGGGACATCTCCTGTAAACAGTTGAGTAAAAGCGTTTTGGTTACAGTAGTGATTTTTAAGGAATATTATTGTATTTTAAAAGTTGACACTTAGAAACTTTTTCTCATAGAATCACCAATGTTATCCTATGGAAGGAAATTCACTTAGCAGGTAAAAACTGTTATCGTTACTTTTTCTTACTCAGTGTTGGATCCTGGATCCAGCACTGGTGCATCTCCTGTAAACAGTTGAAAGAATGCGTTTAAGTCATACAGGCGATTTTTAAGGAATAATTGTAGTTTGTGAAAATCAACACTTTGAAACTTTTCAGCTGAAAACCAGACAATGGATTCCTATGGAAGAAAATATAAGTTACTGGTAAGTACGGTTAAAATTACTTTTCAGGGTCAGTGCTGGGCTAAAGATGCAGCACTGAGGTCTCTCCTGATAACAGGTGAGTAAATCGGAATTCGTATTTCGGCTGATTTTAGAGGAATAACAAATTAAAATGGGGGTCCGTTTTTGACCCCCGAAGCCCCGGGGACCACCACCTCCCCGGGGCTTTGCTGATATGGGGAGGGGGCCGCGCGGCCCCCTCCTGGAGCCTGTGGTGGCCCTGGGGACCGCCACCCCCAGGGCCGGCTCCTGCAGTGTCCCGAGGTGCCTACCCCCGGGACACTGCTGTTGCAATGACAGGACGGGAGCCTCGCGGCTCCCGTCCTGTCATTGCAAACTGCTTTGGATATTGGAAGAGAGAGCAGGGAAACTCGCTCTCGCTTCCAATATCCAAAGACAATTGCTTTTCCACACGGGGAGCAGCATGTTAGCTGCTCCCCATGTGTAAAAGCAATGCCGGCTCCCGTAGGACACGGGGAGCCGGCGGGACTGTGGGGGTTTGGGGACCCCCACAGTCCCCAACCAGAGGACAGGCCCCGGGGATGGGGTCCCCGGGGCAAGTAATGGCCCGGGAGGGGCCACGCGGCCCCCTCCCCAGAAATAATTTTTTTAAAAAGGGGGGTAAGGCCCTGGGGGATGGGGTCCCCAGGGCCCAAAAATAAGAAAAAGGAAGGGGGCCACACAGCCCCCTTCAGGAAAAAAAAAAAGAAAAAAACGCCCCCTTCCTTCACCACTCTGCAAACGCGCCCTGGCGCGTTTGCAGATGGGGAGTAATTCCCTTGAATACTGGGGGTCCTGAGGCCAACTAGCCCACCAGGAACCTCCAGTATGCGCCAGGGGCTGCATTGCAGAGAGGTGTACAGAGGCCACGCCCCTTTATACACCTCTCTGCAACGCAGCTCTGTGGCGCTTTTGGAGGTACATGGTGGGCTAGTTGGCCCCCAGGAACCCTCAGGATTCAAGGGGACTTAATCCCCCAACTTAAAACGCGCCACGGGGCGCGTTTGCACAGTGGTGAAGGGAGGGGGCGGGGCTTCAGGTGACATGTGTGCAAACAGGCCCTGTGGCGCGTTTTAAGATGGGGAATTAAATCCCCTTCAATCCTGAGGGTCCCTGGGGGCCAACTAGCCCAACAGGTACATCCAGAAAGTGCCACAGAGCTGCGTTGCAGAGAGGTGTAAAGAGGGTGTGGCCTCTCTACACGTCTCTGCAACGCAGCCCCTGGCGCATACTGGAGGTTCCTGGTGGGCTAGTTGGCCCCTAGGGACCCTCATGATTCAAGGGGACTTAATCCCCCAACTTAAAACGCGCCACGGGGCGCGTTTGCACAGATGTCACCTCAGGCCCCGCCCCCTACCTTCACCATTGTGCAAATATTCCTCTAAAATCTGCCGAACTACGAATTCGGATTTACTCACCTGTTATCAGGAGAGACCTCAGTGCTGCATCTTTCAGCCCAGTACTAATCCTGAAAAGTAATTTTAACCGTACTTACCAGTAACTTGAATTTCCTTCCATAGGATATCATTGCCTGCTTTTTGCTGAAAAAGTTTCTAAGTGTTGATTTTTGAAACATACAAATATTCCTCTAAAATCAGCCGAAATACGAATTCCGATTTACTCACCTGTTATCAGGAGAGACCTCAGTGCTGTATCTTTCAGCCCAGTACTGGTCCTGAAAAGTAATTTTAACCGTACTTACCAGTAACTTGAATTTCCTTCCATAGGCTAACATTGACTGGTTTCACTTGGAAATTCTTCTAAGTGTGGAGTCTTGGAACTTTAAAATATTCCTCTAAAATCAGCCGAAATACGAATTCGATTTACTCACCTGTTATCAGGAGAGACCTCAGTGCTGCATCTTTCAGCCCAGTACTGATCCTCAAAAGTAATTTTAACCGTACTTACCAGTAATTTATATTTTCTTCCATAGGAATCCATTGTCTGGTTTTCAGCTGAAAAGTTTCAAAGTGTCGATTTTCACAAACTACAAATATTCCTTAAAAATCGCCTGTATGACTTAAACGCATTCTTTCAACTGTTTACAGGAGATGCACCAGTGCTGGATCCAGGATCCAACACTGAGTAAGAAAAAGTAACGATAACAGTTTTTACCTGCTAAGTGAATTTCCTTCCATAGGATAACATTGGTGATCCTATGAGAAAAAGTTTCTAAGTGTCAACTTTTAAAATACAATAATATTCCTTAAAAATCACTACTGTAACCAAAACGCTTTTACTCAACTGTTTACAGGAGATGTCCCAGGACTGAATCTAGGATCCAGTCCTGTGGTTAGAAAAGTAATCCATAAAGTAACTAATTGCATTTAACTAGAAATTCACATTGAGCTGAATGTTGCATTGTGTTTGAAAATGTGTTGCCCATTGCAACAACTGTAACTACTGTACTTAAAAGTCTATTGCCTATGTGCAAAGTATTTAAACTAAAGTAATTCATTCTGAGAAAGTATTTTTGTAATGTATAATGTAATTACAATGTAATTTAAAAAATAAAATATGTAAAAAAATGTTTCTAAAAATGTAGAAAATCAGTATGAAAAAAATAAATATAACAATTAATACATTTAAAAATTGTCATTTACAAAACCTTTGAAATTCACTGAAAAAACCGTAGGTTTCAGACATGTTATAGTTAGGAATTAGCATTTAAAAAACCTTTGAAATTCACTGAAAAAACCATAGGTTTCAGACACGTTATAGTTAGAAATTAGCATTTAAAAACCTTTGAAATTCACTGAAAAAACCATAGGTTTCAGGCACGTTATAGTTAGAAATTTGCATTTAAAAAACCTTAGAAATTCACTGAAAAAACCATAAGGTTTTTGGGACAGTTATAGTTAGTTGGACATTGCACTCGTACAAAACCCGTGAAATTCCCCGTTATAGTTAGTTCAGGTAACTATAACTCGCGCCCCGCAATGCACTGCTGATGACGTCACATATTACATCACTCATGACATGGTCAGTGACATCACAGATGACATCACTGATGACATCTCAAATGACATCACTGATGACATCACTGATGACATCATCCATGTGAGAATTTAATGCATCTTCTCACACCCTAATATAAGTTTTGAAACACCCACTCTAAATTACAGACTGCCATTCTCAAAACCATACACACTCCAATACCAATAAGTACATACCCACTCACTGATTCTTAGGTCTACACACACACATCTACTCACTCACCCGTACAGTCACTCATACTTACAGTCACTCAGTACAGGACTATCATATGCACTCATACACCTATATAAACACTCACACAACGCAACTCATCCATAGAGGTACTCACACACCTAGTCAGTCATGCAAATAATTAATCACACTCCAATTTACTCACCTATACAGTTATACACACCAGCTCACTTACTCATAAAAATACTAGCACATTCTTACGCTCCTATGCAATCACTGATGCAAGCACACACTCATCCATATAGCCACTCTCACAATCACACACTCTCACTTATAGCCATTTATATACTCCAACACACATATATACTGCCTTTCACATATGTAGTTACTCACACATGTACCACTGAGATATACATTCAATCACTAACACACCCATACACACACTCACCCACCCATACAGTCCATCACAGACGCACTCTTGAAACCATGCACCCAGTGAATCACCCACTCACACATCTATGCACAGAGTCACACTCACCCCACCCACACAAACACTGAGGCACCCATACAGATACTCAGAGAACCAATCCATAACCCATATAGACACTCATTTAGCTAGTCAGAAACCCATGCAGCTGCTTACACAACAACAGACAGACGGATACAGACATTCACACAGTTTAGTCACTCACCCATGCATCCAGTAAGATACGTTTAATCACTCACTTATAGACTCAGTCACTCACCTACTAAATCATCCATTCAGACACTTATACACCCACTCATTCTTCAATACGCCTTTCCCTATATATATTAAACATATTTAAACTTTACACAAACACACAGTCACTGGATGATGTCATCAGTGATGTCATCAGTGATGTCATTTGAGATGTCATCAGTGATGTCATCAGTGATGTCACTGACCATGTCATGAGTGATGTAATATGTGACGTCATCAGCAGTGCATTGCGGGGCGCGAGTTATAGTTACCTGAACTAACTATAACGGGGGAATTTCACGGGTTTTGTACGAGTGCAATGTCCAACTAACTATAACTGTCCCAAAAACCTTATGGTTTTTCAGTGAATATATATATATATATATATATATATATATATATATATATATATTCACGCTCAGTTTCCGTCTTCATTCCTTCACTCACGACCGGGTGCTTTGTAACGTGGTGACGGACACCACGCTTGTACTATTCCAGGCTCAAGGTCAATAGACACCAGCACTCACGGGAACGTAGTCTCCCAGATTTTATTGGGATTCCTCAACACGACCAGACGCGTTTCGGCTGCCGCCTTTTTCAATAGTGGCCGGCGCCGACATAAAGCAGACTTTAAATAACATAATTTGCTAAACATTGACAAAGGACACCAGTCTTACTTCAAACCAAGGTGTCGGCCATTTGTAAACGTGCAATCGGTAAATAAAACATAGAGAAACAAAATTTGTACCACTTCTATCACGCCCTGAATGGGCACTTTTTGTGTTATAGTACATCTTATTTCATGTATATATAGTTATATTATTCAGCCCTAGATGGGCTTTTACCGATTCTCGTCATTAAACTCATTATGATACCCCACCGGGTTCAGTAAGAATGAACAAAATTCACATCATTCAATGTATGGCAATAAAATTAGATACAGTTCACATTTGAAAATAATCCTTATTTTAAAGGTGTACAGCCATCTCTTCCCCACTATTCAAACCTCCTGGTATTTTAGTTTGGTTGTCAATGATGTATCTTGACTCCAATCTGCGCAGTTGTAACTGCCTATCACCACCTCTTACACTGGCAGGTACGTGATCCATACAGAAAAAACTCAACAAGTCTCTGTTACTCTGATGAAATGCCTCAAAGTGCCTGGCCACCGGATATGTTACATCCTTATTATTAATGGCTCTAAGATGTTCTAAAATGCGCACTTTGGTTGGGTGTATAGTACTTCCAATGTAACGCAAACCACACGGACACACTAAACAGTATACCGTGTGGCTTGTGTTACAATTCATCAGTTTCTTAATTTTCTTAGCTTCTTTCAAACCGGGCACTACGTAGTCTAGCACTTTTTACTGTTTTTACAGGCCCTGCATTTTAAGCATGGGAAAAACCCAGATAGCCTACCAAAAGTTGATGGTTTGTTCTCTTGAGCACAATGGCTTTGGACTAGACTATTTCGTAGTGACCTTGCCCTTCTGAACGTCATAAGGGGGACTTTAGGTAATTCCCTTCCTATTATCGGATCAGATTTTAAAATATGCCAGTTTTTAACAAATATTTTTCTGATGTCCGAAGCATCACTAGAATACTCCGTAATCATCCTAAAATTGTTAAGTTGTTCTTTCTTCTCTTTCTTAGTGTCCAGAGCACTGTCATTTATTAAATCTAGTCTCAATTTCCCATCCACTTTGGACTTTGCTTCTACTAGGGTCTCTTTGCGGTATCCTCTGACCTCAAATCTTTGTATACTTTCGTGAGCTGCTGCCTGATAATCACAATCACGTGTACAATTTCTTTTTATTCTCAGCAGCTCGCCATACGGAATGCTCATTATAGTTTTCTCAGAATGGCAGCTGCTAGCATGTAGCACTGAATTTCCTGCGGTTGGTTTTCTGTGCAAAGAAGTGCACAGTCTGCCTTCCGCAGGAAATACCTTAAGGTCCAGAAAGTTCACAGATTTGCTACTTATTTCTCCTGCGAACTTCAAGTTGAGGTCATTCTTATTGAGCACCTCTATATATTCTTTGGCTGACTGTTCCGTGCCTCTGTAGATGATAAATAAATCATCTATATATCTATTCCAGCTTACGACCCTATTGGTCCAATTTTCATTGTCCTCTGCCCAGGCCACCCGCTTCTCCCACCAGCCCACGAAAAGGTTCGCGTAGCTGGGAGCGAAGCAGGTGCCCATCGCAGTACCACGTATCTGTTTGAACAATTGTTCCTGGAATAGAAAGATGTTATTACAGAGACAAAAGTTCACAAATTCAACCAGCATCTTGTTGTGCTCAACCAAGGTAATCGATCGCTCCCTGAGAAAATACTGGATCGCTTCAATCCCCTGTAGGTGATTAATACTGGTATAAAGGCTTGAAATGTCAAGTGTTATCATCACCAAATCGTTATCCCAGGTTAGACTCTCCACCCGTTTAAAAAAATCCTTAGTATCTTTGGTATATGAAACCAATTGTGTCACAAATCCAGATAGAAAATAATCCACAAACCTGGACATATGTTCCGTAAGGCTTCCCAAAGAAGAAACAATAGGACGGCCAGGGGGACATGTTGCATTCTTGTGCAATTTCGGAAGATGGTAAAAGGTAGGTAGGCGTGGATGTTTACATTCGAGATGGGCACCTGCTTCGCTCCCAGCTACGCGAACCTTTTCGTGGGCTGGTGGGAGAAGCGGGTGGCCTGGGCAGAGGACAATGAAAATTGGACCAATAGGGTCGTAAGCTGGAATAGATATATAGATGATTTATTTATCATCTACAGAGGCACGGAACAGTCAGCCAAAGAATATATAGAGGTGCTCAATAAGAATGACCTCAACTTGAAGTTCGCAGGAGAAATAAGTAGCAAATCTGTGAACTTTCTGGACCTTAAGGTATTTCCTGCGGAAGGCAGACTGTGCACTTCTTTGCACAGAAAACCAACCGCAGGAAATTCAGTGCTACATGCTAGCAGCTGCCATTCTGAGAAAACTATAATGAGCATTCCGTATGGCGAGCTGCTGAGAATAAAAAGAAATTGTACACGTGATTGTGATTATCAGGCAGCAGCTCACGAAAGTATACAAAGATTTGAGGTCAGAGGATACCGCAAAGAGACCCTAGTAGAAGCAAAGTCCAAAGTGGATGGGAAATTGAGACTAGATTTAATAAATGACAGTGCTCTGGACACTAAGAAAGAGAAGAAAGAACAACTTAACAATTTTAGGATGATTACGGAGTATTCTAGTGATGCTTCGGACATCAGAAAAATATTTGTTAAAAACTGGCATATTTTAAAATCTGATCCGATAATAGGAAGGAATTACCTAAAGTCCCCCTTATGACGTTCAGAAGGGCAAGGTCACTACGAAATAGTCTAGTCCAAAGCCATTGTGCTCAAGAGAACAAACCATCAACTTTTGGTAGGCTATCTGGGTTTTCCCATGCTTAAAATGCAGGGCCTGTAAAAACAGTAAAAAGTGCTAGACTACGTAGTGCCCGGTTTGAAAGAAGCTAAGAAAATTAAGAAACTGATGAATTGTAACACAAGCCACACGGTATACTGTTTAGTGTGTCCGTGTGGTTTGCGTTACATTGGAAGTACTATACACCCAACCAAAGTGCGCATTTTAGAACATCTTAGAGCCATTAATAATAAGGATGTAACATATCCGGTGGCCAGGCACTTTGAGGCATTTCATCAGAGTAACAGAGACTTGTTGAGTTTTTCTGTATGGATCACGTACCTGCCAGTGTAAGAGGTGGTGATAGGCAGTTACAACTGCGCAGATTGGAGTCAAGATACATCATTGACAACCAAACTAAAATACCAGGAGGTTTGAATAGTGGGGAAGAGATGGCTGTACACCTTTAAAATAAGGATTATTTTCAAATGTGAACTGTATCTAATTTTATTGCCATACATTGAATGATGTGAATTTTGTTCATTCTTACTGAACCCGGTGGGGTATCATAATGAGTTTAATGACGAGAATCGGTAAAAGCCCATCTAGGGCTGAATAATATAACTATATATACATGAAATAAGATGTACTATAACACAAAAGTGCCCATTCAGGGCGTGATAGAAGTGGTACAAATTTTGTTTCTCTATGTTTTATTTACCGATTGCACGTTTACAAATGGCCGACACCTTGGTTTGAAGTAAGACTGGTGTCCTTTGTCAATGTTTAGCAAATTATGTTATTTAAAGTCTGCTTTATGTCGGCGCCGGCCACTATTGAAAAAGGCGGCAGCCGAAGCGCGTCTGGTCGTGTTGAGGAATCCCAATAAAATCTGGGAGACTACGTTCCCGTGAGTGCTGGTGTCTATTGACCTTGAGCCTGAATATATATATATATATATATATATATATATATATATATATATATATATATATATATATATATATATATATATATATATATATATATATATATCAGTCCTAAACAATCCAAGAGTGCCATCTACTGGTCTCAGAAGGTAAATTTAAACAACATACATTAATTAGTGAGATTGCGTAAATAAACTTAGAAAATGTAAAACAGTTAATTATTTTTACAAAATGTTACACTCCATGAAAAAAACAAATCAGACAGACAACTTACTATAACAAAAGAAACAACTAATCTCTTCATGCAGGTCGTTGTTTAGACAGGTCGTTGTTTAGACAGGTCGTTGTTTAGACTAGGTAGTTGTAAATGCAGTAGTGGTTGAGGGATCGTGGTTCAGGCCCCTCGTTGTTAAAGAGTAGTGGTAAAGGTCGTTTCCCCCAATGCTTACCTACCCAGAATCCCCAGCAACCCTAAAATTTAGCTGAAAAAATCACATTTTTCTCAAGTTTCTGTGTGGAAAAGTTCTGGGATCACCGGGCTGACACATATTTCCCATCACCCAGCGTACCCCAGGTATTCCGTCAAAAATGGTACCTTACTTGTGTGGGTGGGCCAAGTACCTGCAACAGTCAAGGGCCCAAAACGTATTGTGGAGACATCAAAATTACCTATCACAAAACAACCTGGTTTTGCTAGGGGGTCACCTTAATCACTTCTTTCATCTACATTAACTCTACTATTTAATATAAATAGAACTTAAAAAATGTACTATAAATATTACACCAGGTACAGAATTCAGAACAAATATATATACTGTTTGCTTTTTTAAGTCATATTTCAAAATGTTATTTCTATTAGGCAAAATAATAATGAAAACACCAATTATGAATACTAATACAATCCAATACGTTCAGTTTTTTATTGACTGGGAAATGTTGTTTTCGAACATAGAAGTCATTTACAAACAAAAAACGAACAACACAACACCCAATCTGTTTTACTTCATTAATCTGGTCAAATATGACAATAAAAATTCTATTCCATCTCTATTTTGAAAACTAACAAAATCAACAACTTTTCCCATTGCTCCATTCCCTAATCCTTCTACTACATTCAAATTACAACACAAAATGACTCTGCAGTTTTTACATACATGTAAACACTTTTCTAATTCTGCAGTTTTAAATAGAGACTTTTCCAAAGAATCCAATTTAGCCTGTAGTTTTTCAGTAAGTATAATTGTTACTCCCTGGTGTTCCATTTTGTCAATAGCTTTAATTTCTAGAATTTTTTGTTTTTCCAGTTTCAGTAGTTGTTCTTTATAGGTAGAACCCTCTTGCAGTGTAGGCATTAGACAAACTATGGATTTGTTTTCTACGAGCATATTGTACATCACTTCTGCTGCTGTTTTTTCAGATGTAAACACATTTCTCATTAGTCGACTTTCTAAAGCTTGTTCACCATGTTTTGTCAACATGCCAATTCTTGTCTTTAAGAATATTTCCATTTTCTTCATCAGCTGCTTGTCGCATGTTTTTAACACGTTCGTTATATTCAAAATTTAACCAAATAGTTACATTTCCGATACTTCCCAAAGATTTCTTTGTGTCATCATGGAGAAGTGTATTAAAAACAGGTTGTCTTTTAACGGGAGTAGGTTGTAGTAGGTCTCTAACACAATTAAATGTTTTCCCCCAAACAGCACATCGTACTTTGTTTTTAAATCTGTTGTATTCCAAAGTGTACAAAGGCAAGCATTAAGTTTGAGACCATGCTCACCTCATCAATGATTAAAAGTTTCAATTACTTCAGTACTCTTGAAACTTCATAACAAGCTTCTCCTGATAGCTTTTGATATTCCAGTTTATTATCATGTTCGACAGGTAGCATAAGTAATCGATGTAAAGTAACACTTAAAGATGTTGTGTACTGCTAATCCAGTTGGTGCTGTTATGACACAAGATAAATGGGACTCTGTAGTTGTGTGTAGATTACTTGTCAGAACTTTAATTAAGAAACTTTTTCCTCTTCCAGCTTGACCACTAATTTATAATTGTTGGACTTGGCCCTTTTTGCAGGGTCATCCCTGAACTTTTTGCCTTCCTCCTAGCCTTTTTTCTGACATGGTGTTGGTGGTTTTAGGACTCTGGGCACTTTAGCACTGCTGTCCAGTGTAAAGTGCATGTGCTCTCTGTGGTAAACATGGTAAGATTGGACTACACCTGTTTGGCATATTTAATTTACCTGTCAGTCCCTTGTAAAGGGGTATCTCAGGTACCCAGGGCCAGAAATTAAATGCTACTGGTGGGCTTGCAGCGCTGATTGCGCCACCCACCAAAGTAGCTTTCCAAACCTGTCTCAGGCCTCTGCCATTGCAGGGCCTGTGCGCGCAGTGTTACTGCCGCTGTGACGTGGCACCTAAAGTGTGTGCCACGTCTGTGACCCCCCTTTTACTGCATGTCAGTCACCCCTAAGGTAGGCCCTTGCTAGCTCTATGGGCAGGGTGCATTGTAGGTAAAAGGTAGGACATGTACCATAAGTGCGTGACATGTCCTGGTAGTGACAAACAGCCATTTTGGTTTCTCACTGCTGTGAGGCTGCCCTCTCATAGGAATGCATTGGGGATTCCCTGATAAGTGTTTCAGTGGTAATTCCTGATATGAGAGGAGCAGCGTGGTCAAGTTTGGTATATTTGGAATAGTAATAATAAATGCTGCGCAATGGTGTGCGCAGATTTATTATCACTATTTTAGAAATGCCACTTTTAGAAGTTGGCATTTCTGTGTGCTATGTGTCTGCCTGCCTGATGTGTATTGCATGTCTGGCTCTGGAGTGACAGGGGCTGGTGAGATGTGTGTGGTTCCAGGGAGGGCAGGGTGAGTCAGCGCTAGGCTGAATAGGGGAACTGCCTTTGGAGTAGTGGGAGGAGTAGTCCCCTGACCCTGAATAGGTCTGTGCCTGACTGAGTGAATGCTGGCTCCACCCCCCTGTGGTGGTCTGATGACCGAGCCCCCACCTGACAAAGGGGAAGAGGAGCCCTGTAAACAAAGTGCTCCAATACCCCCCAGAAACAGTTGGGACTGGTTCCCCATCCCTGTGCCAGGGCAGAACAAAGGAAAATGTGGTATAAGTACTGGGGCTGTGACCCCATGTGTTGGTTGTGCTTCCTTGTGCTTGGAGGGACTTGCTGCTGCTGGGCCCCAGGAGAAACCGCCACGAGGGACTGCCTCCCTGCTGGAGGACCCTGTGAGCTGGCCTGCCTGGACCCAGCCTTGTGCCACTGAAACTTTGCCTCAGTACCTTGTGGGCGCTAGATATCTCTCCCAGGACGGGGAGAGTGCTGGGACTTTGCAGCGCTGAGCTGCGACATATTCCAAGGGAATCCCGATGTGGGGATTCCCCGCATTGTTGGAGGAAGGCGGAAGCCTACCCCGCATTGTGAGGGAAGCGGGAGCCCACCCCACATTTGCACGTATTAAGGAGCAGGAGCCCACCCCGCGTTTGTGCTCCTGTTAGCTGGAGCCCACCCCGTGTTTTTGTGCCCTTTAAGCCGGGAGCCTACCCCGCACTTCTGCCAGAGGAACAGAGCCGCCGAGAAGGAGCCGCCGAGATCATTGAGCCAGGAAGTCAGGCAAGCGCCGCCTGACTGTGGGTGGGGCCTGCCACAGTGACGGAGCTGGAGCCTCGCGGGCTCCAGTTCCGCGTTCCTCTCGCCTCGGAGTAGGAGACCAGTGTCCCTCGCATTACGGCAGAGAGAGTGAGGCCGGATCAGCAGAACCAAAGCCCCGGTGAGTGGGGCTGCGCTGGAGCCTTTCTTTTACGTTGTGCTGCGAAGGAAGCAGGAGAAGCCCCAGTGAGTGGGGCAGGGCTGATCGAGGGAGCAGTGTTGGTGCTCCCCAGGCACGGTGGGTGCCCGTGTTGATGATTTTCTTTTGCCACATTGTGGAACGGCGAGGAGACACCGGACGAGCCCCGGTAAAGGGGGCTCACGAGGGACGGTAGTGCAAAGGCCAAATTCCACAGCTGCACCGCAGGAGCGCGGGCAGCTGCAACGTGGGGCAATATTGTTGTTAGAGTCCCAGAGTGGGGCTTCCCAGGCACAGTGGTGCCAAAGCCAATTTCCACAGCTGCACCGCAAGAGCGCCGGCAGCTGCAACGACGGGGGCATGTTCGTTTCGTGACAAGGAAGGAGTGAGATACACTCCCTCGGCCACCAGTGCGTGACGCACATCTTTTCTGCTGCCAAGGCAGCCAAGGGGTCAGTGGAAGGCCCCAGTTACGCCCTCACATTTAGGACAAAGGGCATTTGAGCCCCAGAGAAGGCCAGTTGGCCAGGGGTCAGTGTTGGTAGGGCGCAAGGCCCTAATATGTTTATGCCTATTATCATTGTTGCTAAATGTGATTTATGCACCATGTGTTGATGCCTAATGTTATGCTATGATGTTTATGCATAATATGTTCCAGAGTACAGTATTTTACTAGTAGTTACTGGTGGTGTTATTCTTACTACTTGTGCTTTGTGATGGTTCTGACAGCGGCCCGATTGGCCCTGTCATGTATATAATCCCCTGTAAATTATTACCTGGTGCCAGTTGGCACAGTGTATAGTGTGTGATTATGATTCTAATGTGTTTTGGATAATACAAAGGCTATTTTTTATATAACCTTGTGTGGAGTATCTTTTGTAGTGTGCCTAGTGTGTTGCCGCTGTGTGTTTGTGTGTTGCGCAAATGCTTTACACATTGCCTCTGGGATAAGCCTGACTGCTCGTGCCAAGCTACCAAGAGGGTGAGCAGGGGTTATCTTCAGCGTGTAGCTCCCTTGCCCTGACTAGAGTGGTGGTTTCTGCCTGGCTTAGGCGCAAGCCCTAGCCAACCAGAAATCCCATTTCTAACAATAATAGAATAGGTTGAAATGATGAACATTGACATTCTTCTTTTTCGTGGAGAAAGCCATGTTCTACTTATTGTTTCACTTGCAGATATATTTCTTTTTGTTTAATATTCTGTTGGTCTTCTAACTTTCAAACTCAATAGTATCCTGTTGTGCTTGATGCATTGCAGTGTCTACCTCATTCATGGCTATTGCTGTTTCATTTTCAATATTTGGTTGTCCAATTGGGTTTTGAGTCAGTGGACCAAAACTTTGACTGCTTTGTGAAAGTTCTCTATCTATTTCAGCTGCAATAGTTCCTTCTTGTTCAATCTCATCATTTATCATTTTTAGGTAATTCGGAAATACCATACACTGAATAATATCGTTTGTAGCATTAAAAGAATCTTCATAGCAGTCAAAATCTCCAAGTAACTCTGCTTCACTACGCCAAGGCTTGAACAGTTGCAGAAGTGCTAAATAGAAAACTTCTCCCTTATCTGGAGTTTAGCAACTGAGTTTTCTGTGATTAATAAGATTTCCTTTGGCATGTTTCACTAAACATCCATCACATCCAATTACTGCATACTTTTCTTCTTCTATATTTTCTGTAATATTCTTTTTAAACCTGTAATGATGTAGGATTAAATACAGACATATATTTTCAATATGTGGACTCCTTTTGGGATAGTATGTATCCAACATATTAGTTTTGACAATATCAGTGCTTTCTGGCTCGTACTGTGCTAAGTATTGGATTTCTGGAAAACATTTCAGTTCTCTGTTTTGTGTGGAGGCTAGGCCTAGACTTACCCAAATGATTCCTCTTGACTTTGAATACAATCTGGCTGAGCTCAAGCGATCTGAACATTCATAAGATCCTATCTCTCTATGGGAAAGCATCTTCAAGCTAAAGCTGTACAATTTCTTGCAGAGACTCTTTTCTGCAGAAATTTCTTCCCACAATTCTTTTATCTCTGACTTTTTAGATTTTGTAATATATGATGTCACATAACGAGCAACAGCAATTGAGTTGTCTGCAACAAACTCAATATCCATGTTTGTATTCCCCATTTTTAAAATGACTGGATTATTGCCATTAATCTACTTTGAAGCTTCTGTTCTTCTTAAGTTAAATGTATTCTTGGGAGATTTCCGATTTATTGTATGTCTTACTGCTGACAAAAAACCATGTGCTCTTCCTTTAGAAATTATAGGTTGTGGGAATTCAAAACAACATTTTGTATAAAATTCTCCTTTACATTTGTATTTCCATCTGCAGTATTTTCCACATTTATGACTTTGAAACCATAGAACTTGTTGCCTCAAGCTGTTTTCTCCTCCTTCTCTTGGAATGGCACATGTAAAATACTGTTGGATGAAAGAAAAACAGCTTCATCAATATCTGTTCCAAATTTTGGTGCATCCTTTATCCATAATAGCATGTGTATATGAGGAGCCCCTTTAGCTTGGTACCAAGTCACCAAGAGAAATTAGTTACCTCTCCAAGAGGTGGAATGCTTTTATTGCACATACATGACATCATAGCTTGAAACCTATGGTTAAAATACCTGCAGACATTTGTGGGATCCAAGGAACACACTTCTCCAGCTGTCTTCAGTTCAATGATTTTACATTTGAATTTGCTTCTCATAGGAATTAAGTAAATCATCCCACGCATATTCAGCACAACATAGGGGTCGATTCCGATCTCGGCCGGTAGGGCACCGAATCGGATTCGGCTTAACCGGATCCGATTCGGAGCCCTATTTCCCGACCGATTCGTATGTGCGTCCGGGCGAGCGAGTACGATGCGTGCGCTCGCGAAATCGCCGACCGACTCGTTCGCAGAACCCGACCGCTCCGACTGACTCGCACGGACTCGACTCGCACCGTGCAATGGAGACGTTCCCCGGCCGGGTAAGTACGATGCGCGCCTCGAGCAGTCCGACCGACTCGCGCAGTCTGGCTCCAAAGAGCAGTCGGAGCCACACTTTGGGGGTCCGTGTCGGACCCCCCTGTATGCGTAGCCGCGCGAGTCGCACACAGGGGGTCCCCCCTACCTGTGCGTGTACAGCGCGAGTCACTTCGCCGCGTACCCGATGTAGGGGGCGCCCTTGTTCGCCTCGCACCCATTGAGTCAATGGGAGCCCGCGTACGCGTTGTACGACCGGCTCCCATTGACTTCAATGGGAGTCCGACCGAATCGAGTCCGATAGCATACGTGCGCATCGTACTCGTTCGGTCGGGCTACTAGGGTCCGATTCGGTCGGAAATCTCTCCGGGTCCGGCTCGGTCGGTGAGATTTCCGGCCCGAATCGGAATCGGCCCCTAAGTGTTAGAAACCAAGTAGGTGTACCTACGTTTCTTAACATGCATTTAAGTTCACCATGACGGCGATAGCAATATTCATTGGTGCCACGTTGGCACGCCATCAAATTGATTTTGTTTGACTTTTCAATGAACTCTTTTGCAGAAACATTTTGAAGATGAACTCCTGTTTTTTAATACATGGTTCACCGCATATGAAAGTGCAGACAAATCACTCTCAAACAGAAGATTAAATATACATGGAATGCACTGCCGAAATCTTTGATCTTCAGAGTACAATCTTGTTGATCGGTATTCTGATGGTGGAATCCGTACAGCTCTGTCATCAAATCGTCCACCTTCTCCAGTGGGGAATAGCTGTGGAAAACAGCGAGCTAATGAACTTTTTTCCCATATACTCATGGGAGCTCCTTTTGCTTCTTTCTTTTGAAACAATTCAATAGTGTTTCCTATGATGTATGGTATAATGCTCATAAATCTTTTTACTTCAGCATTTCTCTCCTTTTTCAATTAGGCCAGTTGACATTACTGTTTCATCTTGTAGGCATCTTACTTCTTCATCAACATTTACATTCTAATAATAAATATTATTTTGTACCAGGTATAATGTTGCATTTTGAAGTTTATTAATATCTACAAACTCTTGCCAGATTTTTTTTACTCTTTGTAGGTACACCACTGCTGGCTCATTTTCCTCTCTGTCTACACCAACAGTTTTAATATTTTTCTTAAAATCTAAGGGTAAATACACAACTCTTCCTTTGAGACCTTTTTGTAAATCTGTTGGTGGCAGCTTACCTGTCTTAGGTTCAATACGAACTATGGCCGGAATGGGTGTAGATTGGATAAGAATAGACTCATATATATTTAAATATGCCAGTTCCTGAGGAAGAGGTACTGACTCTAAGTTGTTATGTACTGCTCTAGCTGGCATTTTGTTTGCTTCTAATTTGTTGAAACAATACTTACATATAACTCGATCAGTGGACAACTCAAATCGTTCTTCTACAAAAAAATAAAGAGCAAATTGTAGCCACCTATTATTGTTTTCTTTGTCACTTTTTAAATATAAATCAACATTTCTAGTTTGACTTTTATAGTGAGTATGTCGAGAACAAATACAAACATAGGGGGTAATTATGATAGCGGGCGGATCGCCCCCGCCGGGCCGGCGGTAGTCACCGCCAGCCCGGCGGGGGAGATCCGCCCGCCATCCACACTTCAAAGACCCCCCGCCATATTAGGATGGCTGGGGGGTCCGCGGCAGACGGAAAGACCGCCCGCCGCTTTTCCGTCGACCGGCGGAAAACATGGTTAATATGGTGGCGGTGTCTGCAAGACACCGCCATCCATATTAGCATGCAGGCGGAGATGTGCCTTCCCATGGCGGCGTTGCCGCCATGGAAAGGCATGTGGTCTTTACCTTTGGGGGCCTGTAGTGGGCCCCCAGAAAGTTGGGGGGGTGGGGGATGCACATGGGGGGTACCTATGGTACCCCCCTGCATTGGCAAGGACAAAGTGGCAGGCACCGCGCGGTGCCTGTCACCTTGTGCATGCCAATGCACGACGTCTATTCCCAGCATTGTGGCGGGCCGTGCTGTGAGCACCGCCCGCCACAATGCTGGGAATAGGGCTTGCCACCGCCACGGTGTCGGTGGCATCCTAATCTCAGGTGCGGGACCGCCGCACCCCTTGCGGATGGTCCCGCATTCCGTTGCAGTAGTGGGCGGACATTGTCCGCCCGCCATCGTAATGATGCCCAAAGTTTGTAATTTCTTCTGCAAAATCATCAATACTAATCTCGTTGTCCTGATCTACTACACTTAAAGATATCAAGTCCTCATTTTCTCTACACTCCTCTTCAGGACCAAAATATAATGCAGGAGTTTTTACATAGTAAAGTCTCCTTACTAACTTCCGCTTTTCAGAGTGATGGACAGCTAACATTCTTAAATGATGAAAGTGCTTTGGCGCACTTTCCTTGAGAGACAAGCCAGAGAATGTCCCTGTGAATTAGTATATTTTCTTATTTTACATGGATCTGGTCCTTGCAACATGGTAATTTTCTGTTTAGCACTTTTTTTAGCATATTGATATAAAAAATGGTGTAATATATCAATAGACTCCTGTCGAATACGGCAAATACTGCTACAATTCCATTTAAATACAGGAGCTTGTGTACACCTTCCTTGAACTTTTTCAGCTATGACTTCTTCTACATCTTATGAACCATTTTTTCCTTTGGAATGAGAGAACCATATTTCACCTCATAACATCAACCACTAGTATCAACTGCATGTACCAATGTGTACTCTTGAATATAGATTTCTTCATTAAAGAAAGGCTCAGTAATGGAAGTGTGTTTCGATTCACCAGTAAAAGTTTTACAAAAGTTAGTTCTATTAACCAGTCTTTTTCTCTTGCTTTTCTCCTTAATAAACACCACTGTTTTATCCAATATTCTCATTCTCTTGAATATTAAGATAAATAATTTTCGTTTCAACTCAAAAGCTCTATCTACTACACTTTCAAGCTGTTGCTTTTTCTTATAAGCTACTGATCTTCTTTTATATTTTTTTAATTTTTTAATACATTTTCAATTACTCTACTTCTAAACATTCTTCTTCTCATATCCCTATACTGTTTCTGCCTTCCTGTCTGTTGTTTCTCATTTGTTCTTAAACTTTTCTTTTTCTTTTGAACATTTTCCACAGTTTTCAATCTTCGTAATATTGTTTTAAGAAACTGTTTAGTTCTCGTAACAGAATATTTTTTCCTCTATAATATTGTGTGTATCATCTAGTTTCATCTTTTTCACTCTTCTTTAAGTAATACTGTTTTTATGTTCTCTTCTCTTTTCATGTTTTCTTGCCACCTTTAAGTCTTTTTTCGAAAAGTAAATATCTAAAACAGAAAGAACAGTTTTAATAGTATGTTACACAAATTAATATTTTTAAATTATTTAGATACTATTATTCATACCAATTACTTAAAGTAGACTGCCATTGTCACCATTAGCAATACATATGTAAGATTTCCAACTGTGCACATTACGAAAGCTGTAAATGGTTGAAAGTCTGGCTGAAAACTTTTATAAATTGGTATACCCTTTCATTTTGTACATTGATCACTTTGTACTTATTATACAGGATAGCCAGATATGAACCTGTGCATTCAAATGCTTCCATCAGTCCTGACTAGCAAACAGATCTGTGTTTCTGGTACTAAAATGTCAAATACTTCTGATAATATTTTCCCACGGGTATGATAGGTTGTATGCTTTTTAACTTACCATTGTCAGCTCCACCATACATGTCAAACTAAACGAAGAACTAGAGACATACCTAACACATGGTATCAGTCAGACATTCACTTTTCACACAGTAAACTTTCAGTCTAAAGCACACACCTCACTATGTACAACATACTTACAGTGTACCATTGCAGAGACTTATATGGAGTAGGATACAGATAAATACATCTAGCAACATGTTTTAAAGCTCACTTTTCTCTAACACGTTCATTAGAGAAGCAGAGCTCGCAATTCTAGGCCTAAGCCAAAATGAAAGGTCAACTCCCATCATGCCACTCTTCTGAGTGTCAGCATCTATCTAGAGATGTCAATAAGTGTGCCAGTGACTTTTTAGAGGCAAGATAATACATTCAAACAAGCATATACATACTAGACTACTCATGTTTCACATTGCATGCTTTCTAAATGTGTGTTAGAAGAAGCTGAATGAATCATTTTTTGCTCATTACACAGAGCAGCTATGTATGAAATTATGTGTTCAAGTGATTTCATTATCCCTGCCTAGCTAAGAGATCTCTGCTTCTGTGACTGAATGCTTGAAGATGCTCTGACAAGATTTGGGCATGGGTATAAAAGGCTCTATAGTTTCTAAGTTAGGCTCATCAGCTGCACTGCAAGTATCAGACTGCACGTTGAAGTGCAGACTGACCTCAGACATGGTAGCAGTCAGACACTCATATTTGACAAACTACATTTTCAGTTTAAAGCACACACCTCACTATCAGCGGCCTGCTTTCAGTCAACATTGGACTCTCATGATTTGCCAGGATACTGTGTAGCAGCACATGATATCATGTTCCATTTGTACTTATATATTTTTTAGGCATATGGACTGGGTCATGGGATGATTTGCGTTTGGACTACTATTTTGATTCACACACGTAATGGAATCACTGAAGGTATGGACTACTCTAGAGGTGCTTTGGACTGTGCATCTCTAACCCGCATGCTTTAGATAGTATTGCCATAGTTTGAACCGGTATGCAGGACTGCAATGATATGTTATTATGCATGACATGCAGACCTAATGGTGATGTTTGCTCACAACCTTAATCGGTTTCACATCATGGGATATACATTTAATGATTGGGCAGTTATTTCACTATTCTAAATCACATGCCGATTCAAGGTGTGCATTTCTAATATGTATCACATGACGTATTATGATGTATGAAGAAGTACAAGTTCTAGTGCCAGGACACCTTCGGGTAGCAGCTGCGCTGTATAAATATCATTAACATTAACATTAACATAAAAATTATTGGTAACCTCTGGGAGGCATGTTTTGGACACTTATAATTGGGCCATGGTACATACAGGACACCTTTCACTGATGTCAGTGTATCAGCGATTGTTCCTAAGTTATTATCATGTACATGCGAAATCTAATAGGACGTATGTATGCATGATATTTATAGATTCTGACTTCGGAGTCTAATTGACAATAAGGCCACACCGCGGACGTGGAACCAAAAAGGAGAAACTATGGATTTCTAGAAATGGCGTATTTTGTTTGTTTCTGGGTAGGTGTCATCAGCTGCACAACACGTGTCAGACTGCACGTAGAAGTACACACATACCTGAGACATAGTAGCAGTCACACATTCAAACTTGATAGAATATGCTTTCTCTTTAAATCACACACCTCACTATCTATGTAACTTAGCAGAGACTTATATGCACTAAGATATAGGTTAATACATCTTCCAACATATTTTAAATCTCACTTTTCTCTACTAGTTTCATTATAGAGTCAGAGCTTACAATACCAGGCCGACACCAAAATGAAAGGCCAACTACAGTCATGCCACTCTTGTGAGTCTCAGCATCTCTCTAAACAGCTCAATAAGGGTGTCTGTGTCTTTTAGGGGTGAGATGACAAATTTAAAAAGCATATAAATATTATACTACCTCTGTTTCACACTGCATGCTCTCTAAATGTTTGTAAAAGAACCTGCATGAATCACTTTCTGTTCATTATAAAGGGCAGGCGGGTAAGCAACTGAGTGTTTGAGTGCTTTTGTGTGGCCTGCCTAGCTAACACATCTATGGTTCTGTGTCTGAATGCTAAAGTTGCTCTGACAAGATTTGTACAGGAGTATGAAAGACTGCATAGTTTTCAAGTTAGGGTCATCACCTGCACCACACTTGTCAGACTACACGGAAAAGTGCAGACCTAACTGAGACATGATACAACTCAGACATTCAAACTTGACAGAGTACGCTTTCAGTTTAAAGCACACACCTCACTATCTATGGCCTTCTTGAAGTGTACATTTGCAGAGACTTATATTGACTAAGCTAGAGCTTAATACAGCTGCCAACATGCTTTAAACCTGACTTTTCTCTAACAGGTTCATTACAGAGTCAGAGCTCACAATGCCAGGCCTACACCAAAATAAAAAGCTGACTCCTCTCATGCCACTCTTGTGACTCTCACCATCTTTCTAAACATCTCAATGAGTGCTTCTGTGCTTTTTAGCAGTGAGATGACACATGTAAAGAAGCCTATAGATATTAGAATACCTCTCTTTCACACTGCATCCTCTCAAAATGTTTGTAAAACCATCTGTATGGTTTACTTTCTGCTCATTATACAGGACAGGTGGGTATTGAACTCTGTATTCGAACGCTTCTGTGACACCTACCCAGCTAAGAGATCTGTACTTCTGCTACTGAATGCTGTAGTACTCTGCCAAGATTTGTGCATGGGTATGATAGACTGCATAGTTTGTAAGTTAGGGTCATCAGCTGCACCACACATGTCAGACTACACGTAAAAATACAGACATACCTGACACATGATAGCAGTTAGACATTCAAACTTGACAGAGTACGCTATCAGTTTAAAGCACACACCTCACTATCTGCGGCCTACTTGAAGTGCACATTTGCCGAGACTTATATGGACTAAGATGGAGCTTAATACATCTGCTAACATGTTTTAAACCTGACTTTTCTCTACCAGTTTCATAACAGAGTCAGAACTCTCAATGCCAGGCCTATAACAAAATGAAAAGCTGCCTCCTGTCATGCCACTCTTGTGACTCTCACCATCTTTCTAAACATTTCAATGAGTGTGTGTGTGCCTTTTAGAGGTGAGACGACATATGTAAAGAAGCTTTTAGGTGAAACACTACCTCAGTTTCACACCGCATGCTTTCTAAATGTCTGTACAAATGGCTGCATGAATCACTTTCTACTTATTACAGAGAGCAGCCAGGTATGAAGGTGTGTGTTCAACTGATTTCATGATGCCTGCCTAGCTAAGACATCTTTGCTTTTGGGACTCAATGCTGAAGTAGATCTTACAAGATTTGTGCAGCGGTATGATAGGCTGTATAGTTTTAAGGTTAGGCTCATCAGCTACACCACAAATATCAGACTACATGTTTAAATGCAGACATACCTGAGACATGGTATAGGTCAGACATTCAAACTTGACAGAGTACGCTTTCAGTTTAAAGCACACACCTCACTATCTACGGACTACTCCTAGTTTAACTGTGAAGAGACTTATAAGGAATAAAATAGAGCATCTGGAAATATGCTATAAACCTCACTTGTCTCTATCAGTTTCAAAAGAGAGAGAGAAGTCGCAGTGCCGGGCCTAAGCCAAAATTATAGGCTGACTCTTGTCATGTCTCTCTTGTGAATGTCAGCATCTTGCTAGAAACCTCAATCAGTGTGTCAGTGCCTTTCTAGAGGCAATATAATACATTCAAACAAGCCTATACATACTAGACTACCCCTGTTTGAAACCACATGCTTTCAAAATATGTGTAGAAGAACCTGCATGAATCACTTTCTGCTCATTAAGCAGGGCACTCAGGTATAAAGGTTTGTGTTGAACTGATTTCATCATGCCTGACTAGCTAATAAAATGAAAAAGTGTCTCACTCCATGGAAGTCATATTATGGTCACCATGTTTCTAGACACAGCAATGATTGTCTCAATGCCTTTTAGGGGTGAGATAACACATGAAAAGTAAAGTATACATTCAACTCTACATCTATTTCACACCTTATCCTGTGCAAATATGTGTGTAGAAGAAACTGCATTGATCTCTTTTTACTCACTATACAGAGCAGTAAGAGATGAAACTGTGTGTTAAATTGGTTTCACAAGCCCTGTCTGCCTAACTGATCTTTGCTTGTGAAACGGAATCCTAAAGTAGCTCTGACAATATTTGTCTAAGGGAATGATAGACCGAATATTTTTGCATCACAGGTGTCAAATAACACGGAAAACTACAAACAAACCTTAGACAAGGTACCATTCAAGCATTCAAATTTCACAAAATACGCTTTTAGTTTCCAGCACAGGTATCAGTATGTACAACCTATTTGCAATCTTCATTTCAGTATAATTATATAGAGTACAATACAGGTTCCTACATTTGGTAACATGTTTTAAACCTCACATTTCTCTAATGCTTCTCAACTTTTCTAAATTCTGCATCGCAAAGTTAAAAATTTAATCACAATCATTGAAGCACTCCTACACCATACACCACACACCTTATACATTTGTAACATACCTCTGAAATCCTGTTGTAGAGTATGAAAATATCAGAATCTCTTAATTAATTTTCCACACAATAAATGTGATGCTCCACTTTCAATAAGGGAAAACCAGTAATGGCAAATTTTCCCTCTCATTTTCCACACAAATGAATGGATGTTACAAATCAAAATGCTCCCTCCATTTTTTCAAAATCAAAAACCACTTTCTATTGGATAGTCATATTAACCTTTTTTACTCTGTTCTAAAAGTGCCCAATCTGGTTCTGTAACATAGTGGAGTCGCGACTCCACCAGGGCGCCCCAGTGCAACGTTGCGATGGATTTGCGAACCCTTACGAGAGTTCAAAAACCCATTTCCAATAATACTAGTATTGGTGAACAGACATAATATCGAGTTTGAAATATCGAGTAGCAGTAATATCTAGGCTTGGGCGGAAAACTATGCTACGCTCGCATAGTTTGCGCAACTACGCGATACGCGAATTGCACGTAGCACAGTGCAAAAACGTGTAGCGGGCATTTTTTGCTTGCTCGCGGTCCTCAACGTCAAGTTGGCGACCGCGAGCGAGCAAAATGACAAACCGGCGAGACTTTTTCCTCATTTGCGATCAGCAACATCAAGTTGCCGATCGCGAGCGTGGAAAAGAAACCTCCTGGCGAGATTCTCAACGCGGGGAGGTCAGGTTTCGCATTGCGAGTGGTCGCGTATGCTCGCGACCGCTCGCGATGAGAAACTACCAGTCCGCGTTGAGAAAACTGCCGCTCGAGTACAAATCTACTCGAGCGGCAGAAAACGACCACTTGCACTGTGCAAGATGCCGTTTGCAATGATTACACAGTGCGGACAAGCATCCAGCACTGTGCAATCATTGCGAACAGCATTTCCTACCGCACTACGCAGTTCGCGTAGTGCTACGCGTAGCTCGCGTAGTGCGACGTGCACTTCGCGTAGCTACGCGTAGCGCTACTACGCGAACTATGCCCAGGGTTAGTAATTTTGAGTCCAAAATCTCGGACTACAAAAACATCGACAGTCAGACTATCGTTGTCAAGAATATCGAGTTGAAGATAGTTTTTCAAAATATCGAAGTAATTAATATCGTTAGCAAAAATATTGTTGTTAAAAATATTGTTGTTTTATTTAGTGTTATGTATTTTAGTGTGTATTTTATATGTATGTGATCAATTTTTTTGTGTAAGTATTGCATTTGTTTTTTAATATATGTGTTAAATATTTAGAAGTTCATAATTTGTTTTTAAGTAAATTTTGCGTTTTAGTTCCGTAGCAGGTTGTGGGTTTATAGGGGAATAGGGTGGGAAGTAATTTAATTATAATTAATTAATAAATACATTTGATTAATTAATATATATGTATTTAATATGTTATATTGTTAATTGTGGTAATTAATTATTAATTAGTTATTAATTGGTTGTTACTTATTAATAATTATTTGGTAAATATCTTAATTGTGTAATTTTTTTAGGAGCGGGTTGTGGGTTTATAGGGGAATAGGGTGGGAAGTAATTTTATTATAATGTATTAATTAATATTTTTAGTTAATTAATATCTATGTATTTAATATTTTATATTGTTAATTGTGGTAATTAATTTATTATTAATTAGTTATTAATTAGTTGTTAATTATTAATAATTAATTGATAAATATCTTAATTGCATTATTTTTTTAGGAGTGGGTTGTGGGTTTATAGGGGAGTAGGGTGGGAAGTAATTTAATAATTATTAATTAATTTATATTTTTAATTATTGGATATTTATGTATTTCAAATTTTATACTGTTAATTGTGAAAAATAGTTTGTTGTTAATTACTTATTAATTGGTTATTACTAATTATTAATTGATTATTAATAATGTTATTTGTGTCATTTTTTTAAGAGTGGGTTGTGGGTTGATAGGGAGTAGGCTGGGAAGTAATTTAATTATAATATATTTTATTAAATTTTTTAGTATAATATTTATTTTAAGTTGTTTTATTTTATTTTTTTTAAATTTATTTATTCAATCCATGATGATTTAATTACATATATAAAACCACAGTAATTAAAAGTTTATAAAACATGATCCTAAATATACAGAGAAAAAATAACTCATTAAATTCTACAAAATACATATTTCATATTATTACCAAGATTTCATAAGTGCTAATTTTAACAATTTAAAAATTTACAATACACATTTCAAATACCACCATGTCTATATCCTGAGAATATATCAAAGTGCTAGTGCTTAAACATAGTCAAAATGAAATACATAAATATTCAGTCCTCAATATATACCAACAGAGGACCCCATATCTCCATCCCCAACTTCCTCTTACGAGAGCCCTTTTGAGAGTATAAACCATATTCTAAATTAAACATCGTGAAAAATCTAGCCTTCCATAACTCAAAGGTCGGGGCGTCTTTCTGTAACCACATTGATGCAATACAAAGTCTGGCTGTGGCCATAGCTAAAAAAATCAAATATCGAAATTTATAGCCCATCTGATCCCGACCTTCGCTCTCTGCTACCCCCAACAACATATGAGAGGCAGATAATATTATGGCTTCCCCGTTATTTCAGCTAAAAAGCACTCTATATACATTAAAAAATTATTTAGGTGCCCGCAAGAGAAAAAAATATGTACGATGTCAGCTTCTTCGGTACCACATCGGAAACACCTCCCATCATTAACACCTCCCCATTTTAACATTCTAGCTGGAGTATAATATAAATTAAATATAGTCTTATAATGCTGTGCCCGAAGATTCGCCGTCATCAAAAGCTTCCCAGCCATCTCAATAGAATCTTCCACACGAGCATCCTGACACCCAAGCCTATTATTCCACTTAGTCTTATGTTTATCTAAGTCATCAACCTGGGTGTCCAATAATATATTATAGAGCGTGCCAATCTGTGCCTTTTCCCTAATAGCTTCTACAAGAGGGTTCACCTCAATCCTCCATTGACTCTTACTTAAATAATCACGAATTTGTAAAAATTTAAAAATTCAACTCTGGGCAGGTTATATTTCTCGGCTAACATCTCGAAGGACATCAGAGTCCCATTCTCAAACAAGTCACCAACAAATAAAATGCCTTTCATCTTCCAATTGTCTACTATCCTATCCCAAAATATAGGTGGTAATAACCCTGTTGCTGACATAGACGTATAATAAGACACCCTAGTGAATTTATAGGATTTACGAATAATCTTCCAAACTTTATAAGCAGCATTTAAAACCTTGAACCTAGTTTTTTTATAGTAACTAGGCTCAAGCATCACAAACAGCCGATTTTTAACATCATCACCCAGTAGCATCTGATAAATGGACGGAAGATTTGATCTGGGATGGACCTCTTCTCCCGTCATTAAGATGCACATATTTTGAAGCATGCACACATAATAATAAAGGGTAAAGTCAGGAACAGCCCAACCGCCTTTCTCCTTCGGGAGGACCATAAAACGCATAGCTCTTCGAGTCTTCCCCTGAGCCCATAAAAACCTAGCACAGATTGACTGAAGTACGGATAGCTGGGCACGGGAAATTTCTAACGGAACAGATCGAAAGAAGTATAAAACCCTGGGTAGTACCAACATTTTCAAAACGTTACATCGCCCCACTAGCGTCAAATGTAGGCATTCACAGCGATCTAATTGATTACGAACGGATCTCAAAATAGTCTGCCAGTTTACTTCTACTAATGTGTCCAAACAGGTCCTCAGTTTAACGCCCAGATATGTTACTTCACTCATTACGCGATGATCACTATAGTTTCCCTGATTCAGAGAGAGAATTTGTGTCTTAGACACATTGAGTTTATAACCAGACACTGCTCCAAACTCAAGGGCCAACTGTTCTATCTTCGGCATTGCGGAAGTTAAATTTGTTGTGACCACTGCAATATCGTCCGCATACGCGAACACCCGATAGTACTCCTGCCTCCAAAGTATTGGCTCTATCCCTGGGTTCTTTTCTAACATCATTAAAAAGGGATTCATAAATAAAGAAAAGAACAAAGGGGAACACGGACAGCCCTGCCTTGTACCCCGTGTAATACATACCGAATCCGATTCAAGACCCATTAAACAAATTTTGGCAGTCGGGCGTCTATATAGGGCCTGAATAGCTGTGATAAAACCATGTTGAAAGCCAAGCTGTCGTAAAACTGCCCATAAAAATTCCCATGCGACCCGATCGAATGCCTTTTCGGCATCTAATAAAATCAGACCGAATTTACTCTCCATAACTTTAGCTATATCTAATAGGGTTATCACCCTGTTAATATGATTGGTTGTATCCCTCTTGGGTATAAACCCATGTTGTCGAATCATAACCAATGGGGTAACAACATCAGCCAATCGAGTCGCAAGGATTTTAGCGTAAATCTTACCATCAACATTCACTAATGATATAGGGCGGTAAGAACCTGGCATCTCTGGTGACTTGCCTTTTTAAAAAAAAACAATTATACTAGCCTCGTCCCAGGTCAGAGGGGCAACACCTAATTGTGCTTGTTGGAAAATAGCCAACATATCAGCTTTCAGCTCTCCAAAAACGTTTTATAAACCTCCAGAGGAAGTTTATCAGGTCCTGATGCTTTACCACTCGCTAAGTTATTAATTGCTGCCTCTAGTTCTTCAAGCGTTATAGGTGCCTCCAACATTTCTATATCTTGGGAGCTCAGCTTCCCACAATTAAGGCTCTGCAAAAGTGTCTCACTTGCCTGTCCATCATATATCTCTCCGGTGTACAAGGCCTCATAAAAATCGTGGAATACTTTAAGAATCCCGACAGGAGTATCTACTGAATTGCCCAGAATGTTGACTACGGATCGAATCCTTTGGGCCGCCTCCCTTGACCGAAGTCTTTGGGCCAAACAACGCCCAACTGCCTCACCATACTCATAGCTTTGTTGCTTACTAATCGCGTATTTCATAGCTATTTCTTTGCTCCACTGTGAGTTTATTTTAGCCTTACAGCGAGCAACTTCTGCCTGTAATAACGCTACATCCATTGTATTTTTTGCATGTATCCCCCCGCATAAGATTGACTTCAGCATTTGTCAAGTTTTTACACAATTCCACAGCTGTTGCTTGCAGTTTCCTCTGCTTATATATCCCAAAGCTAAGGGACTCCCCCCTAAATCCAGCCTTTAAAGCATCCCAAACAAAGCCAGGCCCAGTAGAATTACGGTTTATGATAAAAAATTGATTAATCCACCCCTTCATATGTCCCACATACTCCTCATCAAATAACAATTTCCTGTCAAAGGTAAACGATCTGGGCCTACCGCCTATCCTGAGAGCCCGCAGAATCAGAACCAGTGGTCCATGATCTGAAGTGATCCATGGGTGCACTTCTATATCAGCTTGTGACAATATTGTATTTGACACAAAAAAATAATCTAATCGTACAAGCTTCTGGTGCGGGTGTGAATAAAATGTATATCCATGCTCGGACCCTCGTAAATTGGCCCATGCATCAACCAAGCCATGGTCCGCCAAAAGATGTTGTAATGCTTTAAATACTTTGGGTTTCCTTCCCTTATACTGGCTAACCGGGAATTGCAGGCCCTGTGGTTCTAAATGGATGTTAAAGTCTCCACACAAAATTAATGGCGTGGGCCACAATGCTAATTCCAAATTCAGGGTCTCTAATACTAACACCTCATCCAGATTCGAGCCATATACAGAACAAATTGTACATTTAATATTGCCGATTATACATTCGGCTATAGCCCACCTCCCTGTTTATCAGCCAAAACTCTTGCCGTTCCCTGAATGGTATTTTTTGCTAAGATAGCCACCCCACATGTTGTAGTTGACTGTTGAGTACAAACCAATACTGATAAACCTAGCTCCGTCAATAATTTTCTTTTACCCCATGCAATATGCGTTTCTTGGATGCAAACTAAATCTGTCTGCAGCATCCGCAACTCTGCTGCCACCCTCTGTCTCTTCCCATAGTTATTTAACCCAGAAACATTTAGGGTACATATCCGTAAACCCGATCTGACATTCTTATCACCCATCGATTCTAAACATATCCTTACACATTAGGATCCTGTACCTTGTATACATGTAGTTCGTATTTTGTATTACTATATCCTCATCATGGATTGTTTTACTTTGTGCACCCCCACACCCTGTGCCCCCTGTAACCCCAGACCCTGCAGGGCCTCAGACGCGGCCCTGCCCCTCCCCCACCCCCACCAAAACACGAGGCTGAGAGACTCAAGGTCTCCAAGATGGAACAAGCTACTGCCCCCGGGTTGCTCTTCCCCATTAACCTTATATACCACCTCCCAACCCTTCCCCACCAAGATAAAACAAACAAAGTACTAAAGAGGAAGGAATCAGGGGAAAGAGAGAGAGAAAAAAAAAAACCATCCTATATATCCTGCCAATTATGACTAATTTTACATTCAATTATTTTTACAAACCTCCCTCCTTATGGGGATTTATTATTTTCCCCTCTTCTTGCTATTTTTTTTTTCCCCCCCCCTTTCCTTTCCCACTTGCCTTCACAAAAATTACAAGGATTGCAAATATTCTTTAGCAGCTAATTCAGCAGTAAAAAACCGAACATGCTCCTTATGAATGACCTTCAGCTTAGCGGGATTTAATAGATAGGCTTGAGCTCCTTTATCCTGAAACGGCGTAATAAGCTGTCTTAACTGCCATCTCTTTTCAACTGTTAGGGGACAATAATCTGGGCGGACAAAAAATTCTATCCCTTTCCCCTTCTTTTTTCGATCTGGGCGGGCCAAATCATAAACTGCTTCGCGAGCCAAAAAATTATTTAATGATATTAAAATTGCTCTTGGTCGAGAGGTGGCCTGTCCTGGTCTAGTACGCTGTATAAAGGGGAATCTAGGTGCCCGCTGGATCTCCCTACTCCAGTCCCACTGAGTTAACCCCGGAAAGTCCTCTGAGAAAAGCTCAATAATAAATTTCCGAGCATCTTGCCCTTCGGCCCCCTCAGGAATATCCAAAACCCGCAAGTTATTGCGTCGTAGGCGATTTTCCATGTCTGTAAGTTTCCAAAGGGTATCATCTTTGGCAGAGCGCATAGCTTCCGTTGCTGCTTTTTGTATGGCTAACTCATCTTCCAGGTTTGAAATGCGTGTTTCAGCCACATTAAACCTTTCAACAAATTCGGAGCATGATTTAGCAATCCTTTTTACAGAGTTCTGCAATTTCCGACAAGCTCCCTGTGTACGTTGGCTTTCAATATGCGTTTCTTCTCTGTGAGCCATTATACTTTTATATATAACAGCAAGTGAAATGTCCTCTTGTTTCTCCAGGGCCAATGCATTTGATTGCGGTTCCTTAACCTCTCCATGTATCCCAGACTCGCCTAGAAAGGAATAATCCCATTGTAGGGGTTCTATATATATTTTCAGTGGTCTGGAGCCCCATACGAGGCTCATCTCGCTTGCGTACAGTTTTAGGGCTATTGTCAGGCGTACCTAGTAGATCGGTCCCAGGGTCACTCAGCTGTAGCTTACTTAGCCCCCTAAGCCCACTGTTGAAAGAGCCAGCTTTTTGCTTAGCCTGTACTTTTGCATCACATTCATCCTCTGAAGTATCGGAGGGATCAGACAGAGAAAAAAAATAGTCTGCTGAATCAACAACATTATCTTTATCTTTATCATTGAGAGCCTCGTGGTTGCTAAGTACAAATTCCTGATCCTTCATCAAACTGGTTGAAAAATTTGAGGCACTAGCATTGTATGGGGGTCCTGTTGAATCAGCTGCTTCGGGGGCTGTCTCGGCAGTTCGATGTACGTCTTCCAAAATGTCCCCATCACTCTCTTTCTCGCCCATTAGAGTGTCATACCTTAAGCCAGCTTGATTAGGTAAACTATGTGACGGTAAATTGTCTCCCCCTTTATTGTTCTTGCCACTCTGGACCTTTTCCGGACTTGCCTGTACTGGGAGGGGGTGTTTCTTTGTTTTGTTTGTAAAAAACAAAGATGGAACGTTCTTCCTACCGCTGCTCTCTACACGGGGGCCGTCCTTCTTCACCGATGCCGGATCACTCTTCTTCTCCCCGTCCCGTAGTCCAACGATGCCAGAGTTCTCCATCGTGCTGCGGACCTTAACGCGGCCGCAAACAGCCGCCTCCGGACCGCTGCCAATCTTCCGTGCGTGACCTCCGCACTCCACAGGTGTACGTCTCTCCGGAAGTCCGCCAGAACAGCCCCAGCCGCCGCAGGAGAGACACCCGAGATAGCACCACAGTAAACCAAAGACTCGAGAGCATGCCCGTAAGTTTTTTTAATCCTTTAACTAGCCATCGGTATCGGGAAACGTTTTAAGTTCGGTTAATCCTTTCAATACTGCCAGGATAGGATCATGGAACCTATGGGAAAGAGCAAATGCCGGGAGCTCGAGCTCACACGGCCGCGCTCACGGCCGCCATCTTGCCTCCTCATTTTAAGTTGTTTTATTGTGTTAATAGTGTGAATTAATTTATTATTGATTGCTTAAAAATTGCTTGTTAATTTTAACTAATTAATTAATACATTTTTAATTAATTAATTATTAATTAATTTTGTTAATAGTGTTATGTTTTACAATATTGGTGGTGTCATTTATAGGGGAATATGGTGGGAGTTAAAGTAAAATTAAATAATTAATTGTTTGATAATTTATTTTAATTATTTTGCTTGAGTGGGAATAGTAAATTATTCACCTACGCAATCCAACACTTTCCCTACTGTTGCATTTGCTGGAGTGGGAATAGTAAATTATTCCTCTCCTCTATCCAACACTTTCCCTACTGTTGCTATTGCTGGAGTGGGAATAGTAATTTTATCCCCTCCGCTATCCAACACTTTTACTACTTTTGCACTCGCTGGAGTGGGAATAGTAATTGTTACCCTTCCACTATCCAACACTTTCTCTACTGTTGCACTCCTTGGAGTGGGAATAATACATTTTTCCCCTCTGCTATCCTACACTTTCCTTACTGTTGCACTCACTGGATTGGGAATAGTAAATTATTCCCCTTTGCTATCCAACACTTCCCTACTGTAGCATTTGCTGGAGTGGGAATAGTAATGTTATCCACTCTGCTATCCAACACTTTCTCTACTGTTGCACTCTCTGGAGAGGGAATAGTAATTTTTACCCCTCCGCTATCCAACACTTTCCCTACTGTTGCACTCTCTGGAGTGGGAATAGTAAATTTTATACCCTCTGCTATCCAACACTTTCCCTACTGTTGCACTATCTGGAGTGGGAATAGTAAATTATTCCCCTCCGCTATCCAAAACGTTCCCTACTGTTGCTCTGGCTGAAGTGGGAATAGTAATTGTTACCCCTCCGCTATCCAACACTTTCCCTACTGTTGCACTCTTTGGAGTGGGAATAGCAAATTATTCCACTCCGCTATCCAACACTTTCCCTACAGTTCTACCTGCTGGAGTGGGAATAGTAAATTATTCCCCTCCGCTATCCAGCACTTTCCCTACTGTTGTACTTGCTAGAGTGGGAATAGTAAATTATTCCCCTCTGCTATCCAACACTTTCCCTACTGTTGCACTCGCGGGAGTGGGAGTAGTAATTTTATCCACTCCGCTATCCAACACTTTCCCTACTGTTGCACTCTCTGGAGTGGGAATAGTAATTTTTACCACTATGATATCCAACACTTTCCCTACTGTTGCTATCTCTGGAGTGGGAATTGTAATATTTACCCCAATGCTATCCAACACTTTCCTTAATGTTGCACTCCCTGAAATGGGAATAGTAAATTATTCCCCTACGCTATCCAACACTTTCCCTACTGTTGTACTTGCTGGAGTGGGAAAAGTAAATTATTCCCCTCCGCTATCCAACACTTTTCTTACTGTTGCACTCCCTGGAGTTGGAATAGTAATTTTATCCCCTTTGCTATCCAACATTTTCCCTACTGTTGCTGTTAATGTAGTGTCAAATGTAATTGTAAAAGATTATAATATTTTAATATTTTAAATTATTATATATATTTTATTTTTATTTTTATTTTACTGGTATATGTATATATATATATATATATATATATATATATATATGTATTTATAATTTTTAGTATGTTTATAACATTTTATAATTTATTATAATAATTATTTATAAATATTATTAAGTAAATTTATATATTATATTTTATATATATGTATGTTTAATTATTTTTAACATTATATTTATTATTTATTATTTTAAACATTTTCTAATAATTCTAACTATGTTTTTTAATTATATGTATTATTTACTTTATTTTACATTATTTTTTAATCATTTTTAAAAAACGATATTTTTTACAACAATATTTTTCACAACAATATTTTTTTTCTGATATTTTTGTACTTACCATGATGTAGATAGGACTTCGATATTCTGGACAACGATATTTTTGCCCCGATATTTTTGTACCTCGACATTTTTGTTGTCGATATTCTGTCAGTGATCCACTAGTATTATTTTTAGGAACACATCACTTCTAAACATAGTACTGATTTGTGAAAACTTAATTTACAAACATGTACCATATATATAACATGCCATTTTATATTTCAAAACCACAATTTACTTTAAACCCTTCCCCCATAGTGCTTCTTCTTAGGGGTCGATTCCGATTCGGGCCGGAAATTTCTCCGACCGAGCCGGACCCGGAGAGATTTCCGACCGAATCGGACCCGTGCAGTCCGACCCGAGCAGAGTACGATGCGTCCGTATGTTATCGGACACGAGTCGGTCGGACTCCCATTGAACTCAATGGGAGCCGGTCGTACTACGCGCGTACGCGGGCTCCCATTGCCTCCAATGGGTGCGAGGCGGACAAGGCGCCCCCTACAGCGAGTACGCCGTGGAGCGCTGCGCGGCGTACACGCACAGGTAGGGGGACCCATGGGTCCCCCTGTGTGCGCCTCGCACGGGTACGCGTACAGGGGGTCCGACACGGACCCCCAAAGTACGGCTCCGACAGCGAGTTCGAGTCGGACGGCGCGAGTCGGTCGGAGCGGTCGAGGTGCGCATCGTACTTACCCGGCCGGAAAACGTCTCCATTGCGCGGTGCGAATCGGGTCCGAGCGAGTCGGTCGGAGCGGTACGATCCGGGTACGAGTCGGTCGGAGCGGTCGGGTCGCCCGGACGAGTCGGTCGGCGAATTCACATCGTACTCGCTCGGCCGGACCAGCGTACGGTTCGGTCGGGAAACAGGCTTTCGCATGGCTTTTTTCCCGACCGAATGGTATTGGGTGCGCCTCCGACCGAGATCGGAATCGGCCCCTTAGTTTCCATAGTAACAGTTTCTGCTAAATTCAACTGTACCAGTAGGTCAAAAGTTCACCATATTTTTAAATGCAGCACACTAGCTTCCAAATCCAAATAACAGGTGTGGTTGACTATTACAAAATATTAGGTTATCCTACTGTACCTTTCAAACTTTTCTCCATAACCAATCAGAAAGATAATTGTTTTCCAAAGTAACATGCAACCTATTTTTAAATACACAATGTTTATGAACAGCTAATGACTTATCTCCTTTTTGTTAAACAACATTCTGTCTACCATTTTTGATACCTCTAATTATCCCAACTGACTTACTGAGCTGATGACATCTTTTGATTCCTTGCACACATCCCTTCAAAATGCTTACAGTATGGATTGCAGGCCATAGCAATAATTTCTGGGGGTAAAACGTATACTGATGACAGAGGTATTGACAAAGACCTGGGTTTGCATAATGTGGATATGAAATGGTTTGCGCAGAGAGGATTAAAGTGGCACCAATTGCTGCCTTTGGTTAAAACCTTTTTGCATTTCCAACCCCCTGACCTCATGGGTGTACACTGTGGTGGCAATGACCTAGGCACACTGACTGGGGTGGGATTGGAAATCCTAATTAAGGATACCTTTGCACAACTGATGTTGCTTTTTCCTCACACTGTGTTTGTGTACTCTAATATATGCCAAAGAGAGAAATGAAAATGGTCAAATCAATTCTGTCCACAGATTGACAAAGCCAGGATGCATGTTAATAAAGCTGTTTCTGCTTACCTCAGAGACCATAACATGGGCTCTATCTATAAAAACAATCTACGTTTTGACATGGATGATATCTACAGAACTGATGAAGTTCACATCACAGATGAAGGGAACTGAGTGGTTCTCAACAACCCCAAGCTGTGCATCCGCATTTACCTGTAGCTGCAACAAGTTCATAATGAACACAACAGCTCTTCTTAGAGCCACCCTATAACCCAACAGTGAAAAGTATATATTTTTAAACAAATATACTCATCATAAATATTTGCCAGATTCGCGAACCCATCGTGAATCCGCAAAACAAAAGCACAAATTCAATGAACAGCATCACATTTCACAACTATATTTTTAATTTATATATATATATATATATATATATATATATATATATATATATATATATATATATATATATATATATATATTCAGTATATGTATATTCAGTATATATATATTCAGTATATTCAGTAGCTCTATAATAAAATTCACAACTGTGAGAGTGGCTGTGTAATTATTTAATATAAGGTAGATCTGCGACCCTCGCCGCAACGTTGGGGGAGCTCTCAGTGCAGTGATGGGGTTGCGACTCCTACCACAAAAGAAACAAAAATATATAATTATCAATGCCCCCCCTTCTCTGGGCCGATTTTGGCCCCAGGCATCCTATCCCCCGCTGCCTGCCCTTTTCTCATATAATTTTTTTTTAGAAAGAAATACAAGGCGGACCATATGGCCCCCCTTCTGAGAGCCAATTTTGGCCCTGGGGGCCCCATCACCCGGGGCCCAGCATTTTCCTTTTTTTTAAATAAATGAAAGGGGCCGTATGGCCCCCCTTCTTAGGCCTATTTCGGCCCTGGGGACCCCATCCCCTGGGGCCAGGCCTTCATTTTTTTTATACGCCCATGTGGCCCCTCTCCCATCTTCAATATAGCCCCAGGGAGGTGGCTGTTCCCGGTGCAGCAGTGGGGGGGCACGTGCCCCCCCATGCACCTTATTTAAAAATAGCCCCAGGGAGGTGGTGATTCGTGGTGCAGCAGAGAGGGTGTGTTCCGCCCCCGAATTAAATTTTATTAGTCCCCGGGAGGTGTCAGTCCCTGGGGCTGCGTGGGGGGCCAGAGCCACCAAATGCATCTTATTTAAAAATAGCCCTGGGAGGTGACGGACCCCGGGGCAGTGGGGGCATGTGGTCCCCCCATGATTCAATCACTTAGCCCCGGGGAGGTGGCGGGCCCCTGGGCTGCGTGGGGGAGCTGGAGCCCCCCCATGCATTATAAGTAAAAATAGCCCTGGTGAGGTGTCGGTCTTTTTTTGCCTCTGGGCATCCATGTGGGACCCCTGAACAGACCTAGGGGGTCAGGGTGTTTCTACCCTGCCCCATTTTCTTTTTTTTATGTTTTTGCTTGTGAACCAGTTCAACCAAGTCACAAGATGGCTGCCAATGCTTCCTAGTTTGAAGTGTTGGCAGCTAATCAGATCTCAGGCAGAAGATTGGAAGGATTGGTGGATCCATCGTGGCTACAGTTGTATATCTGAGAAATATTTACATTTCTCAGGAACTACTGAATGGATTTACAACATTTAAAAAAAAGAGTGCTTTCTGGACCGAGAGAAACCTTTTTGCCAAATTTCGTGTAATTCTGTTTAGCAGTTCGAGGCTATAGCCGTGTCTAAAGTTTCCTATGGAAATTAAAATTGAGAAAAGCTTGATGGATCACCCCGAAATTTTGAAGACAGCAGCTGAAGTGACTTTTTAATAGAAATCAGGTCCTAACTATAACTACCCACTGGCGACCGGCAGTAGATAATATATATAGAATGGAAACAAAGCAGTGCCTTTTTGAAGCACAATAGTATATATATATATATATATATATTATCTACTGGCGGTCGCCAGTAGATAGTTATAGTTAGGACCTATTATCCATAGGAAATCCGCGACATTCTATTTGAAATAACGTTGGCGCCGGTTGATGAATCTTGCGAAAGTTTCCAACTTGTTGGGCGCTCCGGTCCGCTCCTATCCTGAAAGTCTCGGGGTGATACGTCAAGCGGGGACCGAGAAAAAAGGGGGGTCCCAAAACGCGTTTTCCCCATTCATTGTTCCACAGGAACCTTTAGTCGCAGCTACAGCCCGAACTGCTGAACGGAATTACACCAAATTTGGCAAAGAGGTAGCCCTTGGTTCAGTGTCGTGCCTTTTGCTTAAATGGTGTAAATCCGTTCAGTAGTTCCTGAGAAAATCAAAAGTAAAGTCACATATATATCTATGGCCATAGGGTCCGCGTACCCTCCCGATCCACGGGCTGTATGCTAATTGGCTGTCAAGTGGCTGTCAACACTCCAAATCAGGAAGTGTTGGCAGCCATTTTGTCCCTCGGTAGAACCGAGGGACAGAAACAAGTGCGCAAAGCGCAAAAGGGGGCAGGGTAGAAACACCCTGACCCCTAGGTCTGCTCAGGGGTCCCACAAGGACCCCTGGGCAAGAAAAAGCATTTTTTATTTTTTTAATCGGTAGGATGCGCTCAGGGTGCGCGGATCCTGCCGAAAATAAATCGCGCGGTCTCCGCGCTCGATGTTTATTTGCCCCGGGTGGGCCAAGTCCCGGGGGCATGGTGGGGGTTTAGATTTAATGTGGGGGCCTCTAAGGCCCCAAGCCCAGGGACCGCCACCCCGGGGCTTTAGAAAATAATGGTGCAGGAGGGCTCTTTGCCCTCCCGCAGCCCAGGGGACCGCCACACCCGGGGCTTCTTTTTAAAAAAATTTAACCTGTGTGGGGGCTCCAGCCCCACATGCCCTGGGACCGCCACCTCCCCGGGTCCTGTGAAATGGTTGGGAGGGGGGCCGCGCGGCCCCCCTCCTGGAGCCCTTGATGGCCCTGGGGACCGCCACCCCCCAGGGCCGGCTCCTGCAGTGTCCCGGGGTGCCTACCCCCGGGACACTGTAGTTTGCTATGACAGGACAGGAGCCTCGTGGCTCCCGTCCTGTCATAGCAAACTTGGGGGCCCATAAGGATGGCGGGTGGAAGCACCACCGCCGTGCTGGCGGATGCAAAAAGCACCAGTTACCGTCCGCCCGCCACAGCACACACGCCCGCCCAATTAGGATGTGAAAAGTCAGCCAAACACCACCCGTAAGCCAGCTACGCCCTCCGCCATCAAAGTGCCCCCGTTCACGGAGCGGCGCGGCCTAATGGAGACACACCGCCCGACGAAATCACGTACCGCCCGGCGTACAAATTACGATGCCAGAACCAAACAGTTCCCCCGTCTAAGAGACACCGCACGTGAAAGCAAGGCGCAAAACCGAACGCACAGTACGGATAGCAAGAGGCGGACCCCGAGCATGAATCCAGCACTGCAGGCCCTCCCATGCTCTACCTGATGCAGCACCCAGGAGTCAACGCACCGCGGCGACGCAGGTAGGCAGACATACAACAGGAGCACGCAAACAGCGCACACAGTGCAAGGGCGGGAAAACTGTATATGGCCCCCCGACACCCCTGCGTGGACACGACACATCCACCACTGCACCCACACATGCGCACAACGCAGAGGCCAACGGCAGCGCAATGCATGCGCCGCACACAAACAACACAGGGTCACAACCAAACACCACACACACCAGCACCACCCAGAACGCACATGTCACGTGACAGCCCTGCCACAGTCATGTCCCCAACCGGCAATTCACTGTTGCCAACCTGACATCACACAAGTGACCCGAACATGTCAGTGACGTCACGCCAAATTAGGACACACCCCTGTGTGCAAAACACGGCGAAGCACACAGCGGCAGCAACATCAACCAGCAGAATATGGACCCCGTCGGAAAAAGGTACGCCAGTACCACACAGAAACACTGATGCCACCCTGCACCCAATAACAAGACATGCAATACGTAACATCAAAGATACCGGGGGACAGACAACAGGTGGTACCAATTATAACACAAGGCCCAACGTATAGCGGAAACGCAGCCTGCCGCCACACACGGGAGAGGAGACAGCACTGAATGACCTTCCATTCCCACTCTGAAACCACATCCCGACTAAACAAGCCGGAGACAACAGTCATTGCACCAAAAAGCCCAACACAGGCATGCAGAGGGAAGCGGCCACAGGGCAGATAGCGCATAACACCAAAGAACATTCAGAACGGAAAAAAGAAATGATAACACTCCCCCATGTGGTTCACATGCAAGTTATCTGGAAGGAGTCAGACACCACTGACCTTGACCATTCAGAGAAGCATGTGGGATGAGGGCCCGTGTCCTCCGCACAAGCCAACATAACACAAGTCCTGCCTCCCTACGACCATTACAGAATTCCCAGCAACGTCGGAGGTTGCACCCTGCGGACTGCACAGACAGCCGGAGCACGCCACCACAGCGCCCTGCAGCAAAATGGCACTTGCACCACACCTACCCAACTACGCCAGACAGATTAAGCTGTATAAACATAACCTGATACAGATATTGGGATGTGACAATCTGGCCTTGCTGAACGTAAGTTACCGACTAACTTACCGCATCGCATTGTTCAGCTGCGTCATCCCCGTCTTCTACTGTCGGAGGTGTCCCTTCTACTATCCTGTGGATTTATGTCTCTCCAACCCGGCATGTCCAAGGGCGGACCTGCTACAACTATTCAACCCCTGGACGTCCACGACAGGGTCTGTTCAGCCTATGGGGGCATGGCGTATGTGGCTACTATCGGACCCACACTGCAATGGGACCACTGTGCCTCCACACGATGGATAATGGATCACAGTTACATTGAATGTCATCCAACATGTCCCATCATGCTCCTACAAGGGACAACTCACAACCAACACCTTGACAGCCACCATCCGCTACATTGGATGGCATCCATGTCCACCACCAATGCCATGGAAGCCCTGCTGGAAGGTATTGCATACCTGACAACCTGTCAATTCGTCGGGCCCCGCCGCCATACCCCCAATTGAGCAATGATGTCCCACACCGTACCCATGCATGGCCTCTGCACGGACTGGGCAGTTACCAGTACAACAACTATACCATACAACCTGCAACTGACACCACACCATCAACTACACTGCAATGACATCGCATATATTTGGGACATGCACTCTGTTCCTCATCACATCCAGTAACTCTGCATGAACAGGGGGAGGCAGAGGCATGGGATTTGTGAATGGCAACCACATGGACAGAACTGCACGTACAACCATGCCATAATATGCATCCTGCGCCCATGAACATATGCACCGGTCAGTGGACAGTAATCGTCCGGCTGTAGTATGTGAGAGCTGTCACCTCACCTCCCCTGAACTTCCGTGCCAGGACCTTTGCATGGACAACAAGTGCATCCACCAACAACATGACCCCAGCGACTGTGACATGTCCAGAAGCCACCACATCGCAACAACAAGTGGGACAACGTTGCATGCACATAAGTTCATGCCCTGATGTCACCTCCACGCACGTGTGTATGAGTAACTATCACAGCAAACCTGTAACATGGAACTGAGATGCACTGTGCCCATGATGACAAGCGGACTGGAAGGCTAAATGTATACTGTCTGTGTCAAAGTCAGCAGCACCTCAGTAAGTAGCAAATGTACATTAGCACAGCAATGGCTAAGCAGTCGTAACTCTGAAGCCCACATCCCACAGTCAACAACTAATCACATCTACCCCTACACCCTATGCCATGTGTAATCATGCTGAGTATATCCTCCACATGCATTTTGCTGCCAGTAGTGTCCACTATACTGCATCACAGAGGACATAAGTACCAATACATGTCTAGAAGCAAAAATGTGTCTCTGCTGATTCATTTCACAAGTACGAATGAGAGAGGATGAGAGTGTGAGAAGTACACGGCAGTTGTGAGATGACCATGTAGTCCACTGTAATTGGATGTCAACGCAAATGAGTAGCACAATTGTGGAAGACACACATGTGTCATGTGAAGCGGGAGTCACGCATGGCTCAGGTGGGTGGGTGTGACGGGTAGGTGCGCACATGCAATGTTGAAACACGCTGTGTTGGGAGGATACAGGAACAGTACATTGGCGCTCTCCTGGGAATTTGTAAAGACCACCTGTCTGGGGATGAATGTGAACTTGTGTGTGCACAACAGGCGGGCACACGATCAATGCTGCATCAAGTGTAGACGTCAGCCCACCCTCCTTGGACATGCTGGATACTGCTGTGCGTCCACAAGGCTCTTGCCAAGGCACTCACATCCCCTGTCAACCAGGTGTATCCACAACATTGTCCACCTGCACAGGCAATCCAGGACACGGGATGGCAGTGGAGCATGGTGGGTGAGAGGTCATGGCGAGCTCCTCCTAGTCACATCACGCAGGCATCACATCCCCAATGTGTAGTATGGCACAAGTCATATGGAAGTAGTGGGGGGACGCACACATCACGAGCAGTAGTGACGTCACGGAAGGTGGCTCGCACCATCCCACGCATTGCCTAGATCTCTACACACGTTACATGCCATTGCAACAGAGAAGCCAGCGCGTGCACAAGCAGCTCCGAGCTCGCCCCAGAGAGGCCAAAGAGTGAATGTGTGGGTCCATGAGCTCCAGTTGGACACGGCCTGGGCCGCTAGGGCAGCTACAGCCTCTGTGTGTTGCAGGTGGTGTATCCGGACTGCGGAGCCTGTCATGCATTGTCAATGTTGCCCGGGTCTCGAGTCGGGGCACCACGCAGGTGGACGGCGTCCCACCACATATCATACCGTGAGACAGACCACTTGTTCAACTGGACCCACACATACACTCCTTGGCCTCTCTGGGGCAAGCTTGGAGCTGCTTGTGCATGCGCTAGCTTCTCATGTGCAAATGCATATTGGTGTGAGCGAGGGAGGCCATGAGGACAGTGTAAAGATAACTGTTTGACTTTCAGTTAGTTTAAGGAATGCCCCTGATGTGGTCAGAAAAAGACGTGTCTTGTGTGTATTGCAACTAGTAGATAAGCCGATGACCTTCCCATGTCTTGCATGTGGCCCCGCACCTAGCCCGCACACTCGACACATCAAAATGAGTACCAGCACCACATTCTTCCCATTCGAAGCACTGACTGGGGGTGACAACCATTGGACAGTCTTGTGTAGTCCACCCACGCGTACATGTGGGCCCTCCATGATCCATGTCACCTGCGGCAAAGTGATGTCATGGACAAGTGATGTCATGGTAGTGAGCAGAGCTGTCTGCCCCACGCACAGATGGTGCATCAGCTCAACAGACCCAGCACTGAGGGCAGCAGGGGTCACATGTGCAGGGGCAGCTGTGCCTGTTGTGAAGGCACATGCATATAGACAGCACATCGTCCAATGTGTAGTCTGCCCACATCTACAGTCCATTGTCAGGCGGACCTATCAAAAGATCACAAGACAACACATCTGTGTGGGTGTACCCACTGTGACCAACACTGCGCAACAATCAACGTACCCGCCCTGTGCATGGCCCACCCCGCAACGGAGGTCACATTCAGTGCCACTATCTCACACACACACATCCCTGTCATGAGGCATGGTGTGTCCAATAGACAGGACTGAGTGAGCGCCCATCCGGAGGGTCCTGAACAGGAGACACATGTAACCCACTAGGCAGTCTGTGTTGTCACCTACTGGCATTGTGCAGTCAATGTGCAGGCCAGGCCTGCTGGGACTGAGAAGGGCAGCATGGCCCCAGCCTGACATGCACAAGACCAACAAGTGCACTGAGACCTGCATTGCCAATTGGCTGGGTCACTGGATGTCTGACATGAAGTTGCCATGTACCACCACTCGGGAGGGACAGACAGGTCAAAGCGCCCGAGAGCACACATACCCATGCCACCTGCAGTCAGCATGGTGAGCAGTGGATGTTTGAACACCACAGGCTCTGACTCATAGTGCTGCGGATCAACGACATGTGTGTCACCCACATGCACCCACACACACACTGCAGCTGTCTCCCACACACAAATTTTGCAAGGAATAGCCATGTGCAGTGTGCGTGGAGCTCGGAATCCAGGATCTCCAGCTCCTCGCTGGTGAGTGGACCTGGACATGTCCTCAGCGTCATCGACGTGTAGGTGGAGAGGTGGCAGCAGCATGTGTTCTCGAGGGGTGCCAGGTTGCAGTTCCAGGTAGATGTGGTAATGCCTGTCCCACTCACACACACATATAACCCCCTGGGTCAGTTACAGTGGGTCCAAGCTGCTGCAATCCATGTACCATGTCTGGCAGCTTCAATTGCAGATGTAGGCCTGCTCCCAGCTGGCCCGGGACGCTTCCCTCCATAGTGGAACACGCAGGGTGCAACCGCGAGGGACATTGGAGTTGGCCGTAGGGCCTGGACCATGGCGGGTACAGTCCGCTGATGCCATGTGCACCACACAGTATGATGTGCGCACTGCATCTGCAGGTGTGGCCATGATTTGTGTGTGGGTGCAGGTGCACAATGGACGGGGCCACAACATGCTGTGTGCATAGGCAGGAACGGCCAGTGGCCAGCCTCCACATGTCTGTTGGCACATCATCATGTTCACATTGGCATGGGTGCATGGGATATGCATATGCACACACATGCCATCTTTCACTATGTACATCTGCCACTTGGCACGTGCAATGTTACGTGTCACTTGTGATGTGTATTTGCAAGCACACAGCCGTGTTGGCATGGGGCTGTCAATGTGTACACCTGTCAATGTTTCTGGAGGTGTGATCCGTACAGTGCTGTACATAGGGCGCAGTGGTGACACCAATGACTGTCTCATATCCCCTCGTGCCACAGGTCCCACTTGTTTTGGCCGCTCAGCCTGTGTCCATAGCGTTGTTGGTGTGTGCCATACTCACCCAGCCTCGGAAGCAGTGTGATGCACAGCAGCAAGTCATGTTGCCGCGGTGTTGCCGCTTGCCGAATATGCAGTCTGTTACCATCAGCATGCCTTACAAGTCATTGAGGCCTAGATCCCCATGTGCATGCCCATAGCAATGGTGTGTGTCACTGCCCATTGCTATTGGTAGGGGACCTGTGTAAGTGTATTGTGGCTGTGCTGTCCCTACTTGTCAGCTGTTCTATGATTCAAGTGCTTGTTCAGTCATTTGTGTTTTGTGTATGTGAATATGCCATGTGGCGTCTTGCTTTGACATGTGTCCACTTCCATCCTTCCTAGGCGGAGACCAAACATTCATCGCCCCTACCAATTGCTGTCAGACATGGAGGATGTAGAGGTCATCCGTAAATATCGTCTGGACCGACCCACCCTGCATCGTCTATGTGCCATGTTGGAACCCCACCTCCGTCCTGGCAGGGTGTATCCAACAGCATTCACCCCCACGGCTAAGGTGATGGCTGCACTGCATTTCTTCGCCACTGGGTCATTCCAACACACAGTGGGCAGTGGAGGTGGGATGTCCCAGCCCATGTTCAGCATGGTGCTGAGGGATGTACTGTCAGCTATGATGCTGTACAGGAACAGATACGTCCGATTCCCCAGGGCTCGTGAATTGGCGGCAGTGAAGGGTGCTTTCATGCCCTTGGACGGATCTCCCACGTCGTTGGTGCTATAGATTGCACCCATGTTGGCCTTGTTCCACCACAGGCCACTGAGCAGCTCTACCGCAGCCGGAAGCACACGCACTCCTGAATGTGCAAGTGGTGTGCCTTGCGGACATGGTGATTTCCCACGTGTGTGCCAAGTTCCCAGGATCGGCACATGACGCGCACATCATGCGCAACAGCATCCTACCACGACTGATGGCCAATCTGCAACCGGACCGTGGCTGGATTGTCGGTGAGTATGTGGAGTAGTGTAGCGTGCTGGCTGTGCGATGCTGTCTTGTGTCCAGTTGGAATTGCAACGGTTCTCTGTGTCCCTCACACCCAGGTGACTCTGCTTACCCGAATGGGCCCTGGCTGCTCAGCCCATTGCGACGTCCTGGGGGCCCAGCTGATGTCCGCTACAATGAGGCACATGGGAGGACCAGACGTGTGGTTGAGCGTACCTTTGGCCTCCTCAAGTCCAGGTTCAGATGCCTGGACCGCACCGAGGAGTGCACTGGCGTACTCCCACAGAAGGTGTGCCAGATAATAGTGGCTTGCTGCATGCTGCACAATCTGGCTATTCGCAAGCAGATCCCTAATTGTGGATGACGGAGATCAGCCAGGGCCCCAGCCTGCAGACCAGGACAGCTCGAGTGAAGAGGACAGTGGAGAGGAGGAAGCTGTGAATGTGCGTCAGCAGCTCATCGCCCGCTACTTCACTTGACGGTGAGTGTCCATGTACGACGGCTGATGTAGCTGTAGTTGTGCAGGTGTATGTGTGCTCTGTCACGGGGGCCTTTTGTTCACTGAGTGCTGTGTGTCAATGGTCCATGTCCAGGTTGGTATGCCACTGGCAGCGGCTGTAGCAGTGTGCCCTGTTGCTCTGTGTGATGTGTGTACATTGCTTGTAGTTGGTGACAAGTACTGTGTGATGAGTGTGTGACACACTCATTGAATGTACTCTTGTTCTGTTTTTCACCCCTAGGTCCTTACAGCCTCTCCTGTCCCATCGACATACCACACAGCAGATGCATTTCTGCTCATGGTGGCGATTGCACATCGTTGAATAAACCCAGGACACATGAAGCAGATTGTGTTCAAGGTGTATTTATTTACAGCGGTGACATGTGATTGTGTGCAAGGTGATGACAAACGTGGTGCATGCTGTGACAATTAGTTGACGGTCATGGCTGCGTGATGGTCAGGGTGTACCCATGAAGTTCCATGTCCACAGTCCAACAGACACATGCCATTCACATGGCAGTGTGGGGTAGGATCGTAGTACAAGTCAATGCAGTAGGTGGTCAAGGTGGCTGGCTGACTCACTGGCGTTTGGTGCATGCGAAGTCCTCTCTGGACACCTGTTTCCTCTTCGGACGGCCCCTTCCACGTTTGGTAGGGGGGGGGTGTGTTGATGTGCCGCTGGTGGTGGCTGAGGAGTGCTCACTCGCTGTGGACGCAGGGGAACGCGATGCTGTACGACCCTGCGCCACAGCAGGTGGTGGCGGAGGTGGTGTTGCTGGCCTTGCTTGTGCCCTCACCACCACCACCAGCTGGCCCATTAGGTCCACAAGTTGGTCCATACGGGTCACGAATTGTCCCATATGGGCGTCCATGGACCTCAACACCCCAAGGACCTCCCGCGTGTCGGTAGCCGACCTGGCCCATTGTCCTTGGGCCTCCTCATGAGGCCCCAAGGACTCTGGCGATTTGCGGCAGGGCTTGGCTCCCAGGCTCAGATGGCGTTGGCCTGGCCCTGCTCCTCCTACCAGTACTGCTGCCACCGACCTGCCCACTAGCCACATTGCTCACCACGGTCCTCGCTCTGGCTCCCAGGGTGGAGCCCGACGGCCGTGCCACCGCTGCGCAGGGGCTGTGGCCAGGGATGGCGTGGTGGTGGTGGTTGCGGCGGCGGTGGTGGTGGTTGCAGCGGTGGTGGTGGCCGCAACGGCCGTGGCAGCAGGGGTCTGTGACTGGTCAGCAGCCCTGGGTGATGGGTTGGTGGGCAGGAGGGGCCCTGGGGAGCGGTTGTGCCCTGCCACTCCAGATGGGCCTGCTGGGTGGTCTGTGTCCGGAGAGGTGTCCAGCTCCTCTACATCCGTGAGTCTGGGTCGGGGGCTTGCGGACTGGCTGTGCTGGCTGTGCTGGCTGCTGTCACCCTCTCCAGCATCCAGCAGTTCGGCACCTGTGGGGAGAATGAGATGGGTCATTGTGTTGCACCTAGCAAAGTATGTATTGGTTGTCTGACATTCACAGTTCGTGCACTGTCGTGCACAGGTTTCCCAGTGGCATGTGTGTGGATGTACGATGTGTGTATGCGTGGGCTAGGCAATGGGACTGTGTGATGTGGACATGTGGCATGGGACGGATTAGCAATGCCGATGGGTGTGTGTTGCGATGCTCCTACATTTTGCGGCTCGGGTGTATGCGTGCTCCAGGACCATAGACGATGTTGGGTTGAACGATGGTTTAGGGGGAAGGATGGAACGCTTAGGTACGCTGATGCCAAAGGGGTACAGCCCCTAAACGCTCTTGGGTTGAAATATGCTTTTGGGGTACATACTGTGGGTAATGGGTGCAGAACGTGACATGTGTTCTGGCAACATGACAGTGCATAGACAAAGGTGTGTGTCTGTCTCACATGCCCGGAATATCTGCTGACTGTTATCATTCATGGACATCACATTGGTAGCATTGTTGTGAGTTCGTGCTTGTTGTGTGCCACACGACGTATTGCAGATGGGCCAAATCCTTTGTGTGCGTGCTGCCCTGGTACATGTGCATCAGTGCTGTGCTCTTGGGGTGTTGACTATATTATGTGTGTTGTTACTCGCAGTGTGACGTGCGCTTCAGTCACTGCAGGCACTTGATTTGTCATGGGCAGGTATCTTTGCATGACTACTGTATGAGGGCCAGCTGTTCGGATGACATACCTTTCATGACACTGTGGCTGAGAGATGAGATGGATGATATGTTGAATGTGCATTGTGTGCCTGTGTGTTTCATGGGTCCAGTTGTCTTTGTGTGCAATATTGTGGTTCCAAGCTGTTACTTCTAGTACGGTCTGTCTTATGTGGGCGTTGTTGTACGATGTGTGGGTGACAGGCAGTGAGGACTACATGGACAGGACTTTGATGGTGTTGCTGATGTGTGTGATGGGTGGCACAGTGCCTGTCGTGTGGGTCTGTGCTCCAGTGGGACTTGTGCATGCAGACGTGGCTCCTTAGGTGTTGCTGTATCTGTGATGGGTCATGTGGGGTTTGACTCTGTTGAACATGTCTGTGTGCACATTGGTCTCATGATTGTGACTGGGAGCAGTGCTGCGTGTTCCTCTGCTACGTGACATGTCCCATGTGTCAGTCGTAGTACAGTCCTCATGCCTACAGACGCCCCGCCCTGTCCATTTTCCCACCTACAGGTTGTTTCTGAGTGCGCAATGCAATGGATGCCACATGGTACTGGGAGGGAGGGGTGCTCCACCTTGCTGGTCTGTGGGAGTGGGAGCCTGGTGGGTGTTTTACTTCAGCTGTCCCCCCTCCGACCCACTGTCTTTGTGTTCCGGCTACTTACCTGTTACTTGTCGGTCAGTGCAGCTATGGCGGACACATGGATGTGGGGTGTGCTCCACCTTGCTGGTCTGTGGTAGTGGGGGCCTGGTGGGTGTTTTACTTCAGCTGTCCCCCTCCGACCCACTGTCTTTGTGTTCGGCTACTTACCTGTTACTTGTCGGTCAGTGCAGCTATGGCGGACACATGGATGTGGGGTGTGCTCCACCTTGCTGGTCTGTGGTAGTGGGGGCCTGGTGGGTGTTTTACTTCAGCTGTCCCCCTCCGACCCACTGTCTTTGGGTTCCGGCTACTTACCTGTTACTTGTCGGTCAGTGCAGCTATGGCGGACACATGGATGTGGGGTGTGCTCCACCTTGCTGGTCTGTGGTAGTGGGGGCCTGGTGGGTGTTTTACTTCAGCTGTCCCCCCTCCGAACCACTGTCTTTGTGTTCCGGCTACTTATCTGTTACTTGTCGGTCAGTGCAGCTATGGCGGACACATGGATGTGGGTGTGGGGAGTGCTCATTCTGGCGCATCTGGAGTACAAGGGGACCTGGTGGAAGTTGCGGTGCTGGCTGACTGTACACATGCCCCCATGGTTTTGTTAGTTGGTAGCTTTGGGCTGAGTGTGTGTGAGTGTCTGTTGCATGTGTGGGTGATGTCTTGTGTATTGTGTACTGGACATGGGGGTGTTTGTCCCTAGGAGCTATGGCATGGTGGTAGTGCATGTGATTACATAGCGGTGTGCTGGTATACGTTTGTTTGTACTTACCAGCCTCCACTCCCCTGGTAATCCGGTGAGGATCTCCAGATGTATGATGACTCGCACCTTCTTCTCCCACGCCTTGAAGGTCTTGAATAGCGCGGGATTCCCTCCGCCAGTCCTGGCAGCCAGCTCTCGATTTTTGCTCTCCTTCTTCTTGACCACGCTTTTGAGGTCGTTCCACCTTTTGTTAATTTCTCCTCTGTTGCGTGGAACGTTCCCGACTGCATTGACCTGGTCTACGATCCTGCTCCACAACCGGTTTCTGGTGGATAGTGGTGTCTGTTGGACCTGGTTGCCATAGATTTGTGGGTGCACCTTGACGATCTCGTAGACCATGACCGTCAGCTCGGTGGAAGTGAACTTGGGCATTCTGTGTGATGCCATGGTGTGTGTTTTGGTGTTTGTGGTGCTGGTGCGGTGTGTGGTGTGTGATGTGCAGGGGTTTGTGGGTCAGGTGTTTGGTGGTGGTGGTGATGGGTGTGATAGGTGCGTGTCTGTGGTGTGCTGCTGTCCTTTCTGTCTCACTGTGTTGTGTGCTTTCGTCCTCAGTTTGTAATGTTACAGGGGTTGTGGTCTGTGAAGGGGCTGGTTTTGTACTTACCTATGTGGGTGTGTCATGATGGTCTGTTGTTTTCAGGTGTGTTGTGGCTGGTGTTCTAGGATTTGTTGTTGATTTTTTTGTCCAGGGGGTGTGTTTCCGGGATGTGTACTGTGTTTGGGTATTTGTGCGTGGGTTGCTGTGTGGACTTGTTGGCCATGTTGTGTGTGTTTGTTTTCGTCAGCGGATGGTTTCTGTGCATGGACGTGGCCGCCAGGACTTCCGCCGTGTCCATTTTCGTCACTGTTGTTTGCGCTGGCGGGCGGTGTATTTGTGGATTTTCCGCGCTCATGTCGGTACGATCCTAATTTCACTGGCGGTGTCTCGGTCGTCAGGGCGGGCGGTTTTGGCTTGTCGTGCGTCTTTCCGTCCGTGGCGGGCGGATGGACTTAGACTTGGACATGGGCGGGCGGTATTTTCTGTTTATTTTCCGCCTCCAGCGGTTTTCGGTTCACGGCATCGTAATTGCTCGGTCGGTATTCAGACGGTGTAGGCGGGCGGATTTTTGCCACTGTGGTTGATGGCGGATTTTTTACCGCCCGACATCGTAATGGACACCTTGGTTTGCATTTTGAAAGAGAGAGCAGGAAACCTGCTCTCTCTTTCAAAATGCAAACCAATTACTCCACATGGGGAGCAGCATGTTAGCTGCTCCCCATGTGGAAAAGCAATGCCGGCTCCCGTAGGACGCGGGAGCCGGCTGTGACTGTGGGGGATTGGGGACCCCCACAGTCCCCAACCAGAGGCCAGGCCCGGGGGATGGGGTCCCCGGGGCCATAAGTGGCCAGGGACGGGGGCCACGCAGCCCCCTCCCCAAATAAAAAATTAAAAAAAAAAAAAAAGAGGCAAGGCCGGCCCCGGGGATGGGGTCCCCGGGGCCTTAAATGGCCTGAGGAGGGGGCCACGCAGTCCCCTCCAAATTTAAAAAAAAATCGAGGTATGCCCGGGGGATGGGGTCCCCGGGGCCAATACAGGCCCAGGGAAGGGGGCCACGCGGCCCTTCCCGTTTTTTAATTTAAAAAATAAATAAATTGCTCAGGCCCCGGGGATGGGGTCCCCGGAGCCAAAAGTGGCCAAGGGAAGGGGGCCACGCAGCCCCCTCCCATTAAAAAAAAGAACGACCGGCATCGTGCCGGAGGCCCCGCCCTCCCTGCAGTACTCTGCAAACGCGCCCCCTGGCGCGTTTTAAGAAAGGAAATAATTCCCTTGAATACTGGGGGTCCCTGGGGCCAACTAGCCCACCAGGAACCTCCAGTATGCGCCAGGGGCTGCGTTGCAGAGAGGTGTACAGAGGCCACGCCCTTTTGCACCTCCCTGCAACGCAGCTCTGTGGCGCTTTTTAGAAGTACATGGTGGGCTAGTTGGACTCCAGGGACCCTCAGGATTCACGGGGCGCATTTGCACAGTGGTGAAGGGAGGGGGCGGGGCTTCAGGTGACATGTGTGCAAACAGGCCCCGTGGCGCGTTTTAAGATGGGAATTAAATCCCCTTCAATCCTGAGGGTCCCTGAGGGCCAACTAGCCCAACAGGTACGTCCAGAAAGCGCCACAGAGCTGCATTGCAGAGAGGTGCAAAGGGGCGTGGCCTCTGAACACCTCTCTGCAACGCAGCTCCTGGCGCATACTGGAGGTACAGGGTGGGCTAGTTGGACCCCAGGGACCCTCATGATTCAAGGGGACTTAATCCCCAACTCAAACGCGCCACGGGGCGCGTTTGCACAGATGTCACCTCAGGCCCGCACCCTCCCTTCACCATTGTGCAAATATTCCTCTAAAATCAGCCGAACTACGAATTCCTATTTACTCACCTGTTATCAGGAGAGACCTCAGTGCTGCATCTTTCAGCCCAGTACTGATCCTGAAAAGTAATTTTAACCGTACTTACCAGTAACTTGAATTTCCTTCCATAGGCTAACATTGACTGGTTTCACTTGGAAATTCTTCTAAGTGTGGAGTTTGGAACTTTATAATATTCCTCTAAAATCAGCCGAAATACGAATTCCGATTTATTCACCTGTTATCAGGAGAGACCTCAGTGCTGCATCTTTCAGCCCAGTACTGATCCTGAAAAGTAATTTTAACCGTACTTACCAGTAACTTGAATTTCCTTCCATAGGATATCATTGTCTGCTTTTTGCTGAAAAAGTTTCTAAGTGTCAATTTTTGAAACATACAAATATTCCTCTAAAATCAGCCAAAATACGAATTCCGATTTACTCACCTGTTATCAGGAGAGACCTCAGTGCTGCATCTTTCAGCCCAGTACTGATCCTGAAAAGTAATTTTAACCGTACTTACCAGTAACTTATATTTCCTTCCATAGGAATCCATTGTCTGGTTTTCAGCAGAAAAGTTTCAAAGTGTTGATTTTCACAAACTACAAATATTCCTTAAAAATCGCCTGTATGACTTAAACGCATTCTTTCAACTGTTTACAGGATATGCACCAGTGCTGGATCCAGGATCCACCACTGAGTAAGAAAAAGTAACGATAACACTACTTACCTGCTAAGTGATTTTCCTCCCATAGGATAACATTGGTGATTCTATGTGAAAAAGTTTCTAAGTGTCAACTTTTAAAATACAATAATATTCCTTAAAAATCACTACTGTAACCAAAACGCTTTTACTCAACTGTTTACAGGAGATGTCCCAGGACTGAATCTAGGATCCAGTCCTGTGGTTAGAAAAGTAATCCATAAAGTAACTAATTGCATTTAGCTAGAAATTCACATTGAGCTCAATGTTGCATTGTGTTTGAAATTGTGACGTCATCAGCAGTGCATTGCGGGGGCGCGAGTTATAGTTAGCTGAACTAACTATAACGGGGGAATTTCACGGGTTTTGTACCAGTGCAATGTCCAACTAACTATAACTTTCCCTAAAACCTATGGCTTTTTCAGTGAATTTCAAAGGTTTTTTAAATGCTAAACCCTAACTATAACAGGCCTGAAACCTATGGTTTTTTCAGTGAATTTCAAAGGTTTTTAAAATGCTAATTCCTAACTATAACAAGCCTGAAACCTATGGTTTTTCCAGTGAATATATATATACATGGAGAAAGAAGGACTTCTTATCAAACACCTTTCAATGGTGGTCCCTTCCTCCTAGGACCACCCCAAGCACAGTTATGGGCAAAAATACAATCCCAACCAAAGGCCCTGCAAAGCATTATGGGACGAGATTAGCAGTGGGCAGTGAATATTATAGTGTCCAATATCAAAATAATTCTACAAAGAGCTGCAGTTCAACTAGTCGTTACTAGGTGTCGTCCCTCACGAGTCAAATGCAAAAGCTTCATGAAAGGTTTTCAATACTTTTGCATTTCACTCTTGAGGGACGACACCTAGTAACGACTAGTTGAACTGCAGCTCTTTGTAGAATTATTTTGATATTGACACTATGTATTCACTGCCCACTGCTAATCTCGTCCCATAATGCTTTGCAGGGCCTTTGGTGGATTGTATTTTTGCCCATAACTGTGCTTAGGGTGGTCCTAGGAGGAATCGTTCAATAAGATGTGCTTTTTGTTTTCAAGACATCTGCTTGGTTGTTGGTTCTCTCCCTAAGTTAGTGAGGATACCAAAATCATCACCTCTCTCACTGCTTGTTAACTTTTTGTTTTCACTTTAGTGAAATGACTATATGCATTTTTAGCATATAAAGACAGAGATATTTATTTTATCTTAACTTGCACTGTACAAGTTTGCTTTTGGTAATTATTGTACAGTGCAGTCAAGCACACAGCTACGCACTATGCAATTTGCATAGCTACGTGTAGTTGAAGCTGTACTTCACGTAGCTACGTGAAGTGCTACTACGCAAACTACGCCCGGGCTTAGTAATTATGCATATGGTTTTTAGAATTTTATGTGTGGGTCACAAAAAACAATAATTGTGGCTTGTCAAACCATAACTGTATTTAAAACAACGAATCTTGCGTAATTTTGCACATAATGTTTACATGTCTTGCTAGCTAACTGTATTTTAACCCCTTTTGCTGCTAGGCCTTTCCCCCTGTGCTAAGCCTTTTTTGGCTATTTGGGGTAGTTCAGGCTTAGGCCCCTGTAACTTTTTGACCACATAAGATATCCATGCCAAATTTGCGTCCTTTTTTTCCAACATCATGGGGATTCTAAAGGTACCCAGGGTTTGTGGATTCCCCTGGAGGGGACCCAGAAATTAGTCAAAATACAGCTAAATTTTGTTTTTGGGGGGAAAAATGGGAAAAAAGGGCTCCAGATGAAAGCATCTGTCTTTTTTTCTGCAAATGGTATCAAAAAAGGGGTTGTGGTGCTGAAATCACCATCTTCCCAGCTTTCAGGGACAAGCAGACTTTTGTCGGAAAACCTAAGGGGCATATTAGCAAGACTGGCGATAAAATTATCGCCGTTTTAGCGGCAGGAAACTGCAGCTAAAACGGCGATAATGGACTTGCTAATATGCGTTATAGAATTCCAATAGAAGCCCAGGTTAGATGTGCAGGACATCTAACCTGGGCTTCTATGGACTTCTATAGCTGCATATTAGCAAGCCCATTATCGCTGGACTTTAGCGGCAGTTTCCTGCCGCTAAAACAGCGATAATTTTAACGAGGTTCTTGCTAATATGCCCCTAAATCTTTTACACAGTTTTGGCATTTTTCTGGGACATAGCCTATTCTTGCTATTTTTTGTGCTTTCAACCTCCTTCCAGTTAATGGTAGAAATGGGTATGAAAGCAATAATGGATCCTGGAGAGCTATACATTTTAGAAAAGTAGACAAAGTTCTAAATTCAGCAAGGGGTCATTTGTGTAGATCCTTCAAGGTTTCTTCATAGAAACTAACAGTTAAATTTAGGAAAAATTGAAAATTAGTTGAACAAAACAGCCATTTGTGTCAACGTTTTCACCTGTAACTTCTTCTAATTATGACAGCTGTATGAAAGCAATATACTGTTACATTTGCTGGACCTTTCTGGTTGTGGGGATATATAGGACTTGTAGGTTCACCAAGAACTCGATGAACCCAGAGCCAATAACTGAGCAGCATCTTGCAATGGTTTTTTATTATCTACCAGGTATATAGCAATTATTTTGGGAAAATGTATACATGGAAAATTGGTATGAAAGACACCTATGTATTTCTGAAATGTGAACAAAATATAGAGTTTAGAAACAGTAGATATTTGCACATTTCCGAAATTGGGAGTACCAATACAAGCATGAGAATTATAGGTCATTTTTCAAAATGACTTCTTTTTTACACATTGTCTTTCATTTGGAAGGCAGAAATGCATCGAAAGTCAATAGGTAATAACATTTGCTCTACAATTCTGTGTTACCCTAAGTCTCCCAAGAAAAATGGTACCTCACTTGTGTGGGTAGGCCTAGTGCCCGCGACAGGAAACGGCCCAAAACGCAAGGTGGACACACCACATTTTCAGAGTGAAAAATGACCCATTTTTTGCAAAGTGCCTAGCTGTAGTTTTTTAACCCTAGCTCTGCCGGCACCTAGGGAAACCTAGCAAACCTATACATTTTTGAAGACTAGACACCCAGGGGAATCCAGGATGGGGTGACTTGACTGGCTCTCACCAGGTTCTGTTACCCAGAATCCCTTGCAAACCTGAATAATTGTCCAAAAAAACACATTTTCCTCACATTTCTGTGGTGGAAAGTTCTGGAATCTGCATGCATCCACAAAATTCCACCCATCCCGCGTTCCCCAAAGTCTTCCGAGAAAAATGGTACCGCACTTGTGTGGGTAGGCCTAGTGCCCGCGACAGGAAACGGCCCAAAACGCAAGGTAGACACAAAACATTTTCAGAGTGAAAAATGACCCTTTTATTGCAAAGTGCCTAGCTGTAGTTTTTGAACCCTAGCTCTGCTGGCACCTAGGGAAACCTAGCAAACCTATACATTTTTGAAAACTAGACACCCAGGGGAATCCAGGATGGGGTGACTTCACTGGCTCTTACCAGGTTCTGTTACCCAGAATCCCTTGCAAACCAAAAAATTGTCAAAAAAAACACATTTTCCTCACATTTCTGTGGTGGAAAGTTCTGGAATCTGCGTGGATCCACAAAATTCCACCCACCCCGCGTTTCCCGTAGTCTTCCAAGAAAAATGGTATCTCACTTGTGTGGGTAGGCCTAGTGCCCGTGACAGGAAACGGCCCAAAACGCAAGGTGGACACACCACATTTACAGAGTGAAAAATGACCCTTTTTTTGCAAAGTGCCTAGCTGTAGTTTTTGAACCCTAGCTCTGCCGGCACCTAGGTAAACCTAGCAAACCTATACATTTTTGAAGACTAAACACCCAGGGGAATCCAGGATGGGGTGACTTGACTGGCTCTCACCAGGTTCTGTTACCCAGAATCCCTTGCAAACCTGAAAAATTGTCCAAAAAAACACATTATCCTCACATTTCTGTGGTGGAAAGTTCTGGAATCTGCGTGGATCCACAAAATTCGACTCACCCCGCGTTCCCCAAAGTCTTCCGAGAAAAATGGTATCTCACTTCTGTGGGTAGGCCTAGTGCCCGCGACAGGAAATGGCCCAAAACGCAAGGTGGACACACCACATTTTCAGAGTGAAAAATGACCCTTTTTTTGCAAAGTGCCTAGCTGTAGTTTTTGAACCATAGCTCTGCCGGCACCTAGGGAAACCTAGCAAACCTATACATTTTTGAAGACTGGACACCCAGGGGAGTCCAGGATGGGGTGACTTGACTGGCTCTCACCAGGTTCTGTTACCCAGAATCCCTTGCAAACCTGAAAAATTGTCAAAAAAACCACATTTTCCTCACATTTCTGTGGTGGAAAGTTCTGGAATCTGCGTGGATCCACAAAATTCCACTCACCCCGCGTTCCCCATAGTCTTCCGAGAAAAATGGTATCTCACTTGTGTGGGTAGGCCTAGTGCCCGCGACAGGAAACGGCCCAAAACGCAAGGTGGACACACCACATTTTCAGAGTGAAAAATGACCCTTTTTTGCAAAGTGCCTAGCTGTAGTTTTTAACCCTAGCTCTGCCGGCACCTAGGAAACCTAGCAAACCTATACATTTTTGAAAACTAGACACCCAGGGGAATCCAGGATGGGGTGACTTGACTGGCTCTCACCAGGGTCTGTTACCCAGAATCCCTTGCAAACCTAAAAAATTGTCCAAAAAAACACATTTTCCTCACATTTCTGTGGTGGAAAGTCCTGGAATCTGCGTGGATCCACAAAATTCCACCCACCCCGTGTTTCCCAAAGTCGTACGAGAAAAATGGTACCTCATTTGTGTGGGTAGGCCTAGTGCCCGTGACAGGAAACGGCCCAAAACTCAAGGTGGACACACCTCATTTTCAGAGGGAAAAATGACCCTTTTTTTGCAAAGTGCCTAGCTGTAGTTTTTGAACCCTAGCTCTGCCGGCATCTAGGGAAACCTAGCAAACCCATACATTTTTGAAAACTAAACACCAAGGGGAATCCAGGATGGGGTGACTTGACTGGCTCTCACCAGGTTCTGTTACCCAGAATCCCTTGCAAACCTGAAACATTGTCTAAAAAAACACATTTTCCTCACATTTCTGTGGTGGAAAGTTCTAGAATCTGCGTGGATCCACAAAATTCCACCCACCCCGTGTTCCCCAAAGTCTTCTGAGAAAAATGGTACCTCACTTGTGTGGGGAGGCCTAGTGCCCGCGACAGGAAACGGCCCAAAACGCAAGGTGGAAACACCACATTTTCAGAGTGAAAAATGACCCTTTTATTGCAAAGTGCCTAGCTGTAGTTTTTGAACCCTAGCTCTGCTGGCACCTAGGGAAACCTAGCAAACCTATACATTTTTGAAAACTAGACACCCAGGGGAATCCAGGATGGGGTGACTTCACTGGCTCTCACCAGGTTCTGTTACCCAGAATCCCTTGCAAACCTGAACAATTGTAAAAAAACACATTTTCATCACATTTCTGTGGTTGAAAGTTCTGGAATCTGCGTGGATCCACAAAATTCGACGCACCCCGCGTTCCCCAAAGTCTTCCGAGAAAAATGGTATCTCACTTGTGTGGGTAGGCCTAGTGCCCGCGACAGGAAATGGCCCAAAACGCAAGGTGGACACACCACATTTTCAGAGTGAAAAATGACCCTTTTTTTGCAAAGTGCCTAGCTGTAGTTTTTGAACCCTAGCTCTGCCGGCACCTAGGGAAACCTAGCAAACCTATACATTTTTGAAGACTAGACACCCAGGGGAGTCCAGGATGGGGTGACTTGACTGGCTCTCACCAGGTTCTGTTACCCAGAATCCCTTCAAACCTGAAAAATTGTCAAAAAACCCACATTTTCCTCACATTTCTGTGGTGGAAAGTTCTGGAATCTGCGTGGATCCACAAAATTCCACTCACCCCGCGTTCCCCGTAGTCTTCCAAGAAAAATGGTATCTCACTTGTGTGGGTAGGCCTAGTGCCCGTGACAGGAAACGGCCCAAAACGCAAGGTGGACACACCACATTTTCAGAGTGAAAAATGACCCTTTTTTTGCAAAGTGCCTAGCTGTAGTTTTTGAACCCTAGCTCTGCCGGCACCTAGGGAAACCTAGCAAACCTATACATTTTTGAAAACTAGACACCCAGAGGTATCCAGGATGGGATGACTTGACTGGCTCTCACCAGGTTCTGTTACCCAGAATCCCTTGCAAACTTAAAAAAGTGTCCAAAAAAACACATTTTTCTCACATTTCTGTGGTGGAAAGTTCTGGAATCTGCGTGGATCCACAAAATTCCACCCACCCCGTGTTTCCCAAAGTCTTCCGAGAAAAATGGTACCTCACTTGTGTGGGTAGGCCTAGTGCCCATGACAGGAAACGGCCCAAAACGCAAGGTGGACACACCACATTTTCAGAGTGAAAAATGACCCTTTTTTTGCAAAGTGCCTAGCTGTAGTTTTTGAACTCTAGCTCTGCCGGCACCTAGGGAAACCTAGCAAACCTATACATTTTTGAAGACTAAACACCCAGGGGAATCCAGGATGGGGTGACTTGACTGGCTCTCACCAGGTTCTGTTACCCAGACTCCCTTGCAAACCTGAAAAATTGTCAAAAAAAACACATTTTCATCACATTTCTGTGGTGGAAAGTTCTGGAATCTGCATGCATCCACAAAATTCCACCCACCCCGCGTTCCCCAATGTCTTCCGAGAAAAATGGTACCTCACTTGTGTGGGTAGGCCTAGTGTCCGCGACAGGAAACGGCCCAAAACGCAAGGTGGACACACCACATTTTCAGAGTGAAAAATGACCCTTTTTTGCAAAGTGCCTAGCTGTAGTTTTTGAAACCTAGCTCTGCTGGCACCTAGGGAAACCTATCAAACCTATACATTTTTGAAAACTAGACACCCAGGGGAATCCAGGATGGGGTGACTTGCCTGGCTCTCACCAGGTTCTGTTACCCAGAATCCCTTGCAAACCTGAAAAAGTGTCCAAAAAAACACATTTTCCTCACATTTCTGTTGTGGAAAGTTCTGGATTCTGCGTGGATCCACAAAATTCCACTCACCCCGCGTTCCCCATAGTCTTCCGAGAAAAATGGTATCTCACTTGTGTGGGTAGGCAGAGTGCCCGCGACAGGAAACGGCCCAAAACGCAAGGTGGACACACCACATTTTCAGAGTGAAAAATGACCCTTTTTTTGCAAAGTGCCTAGCTGTAGTTTTTGAACCCTAGCTCTGCCGGCACCTAGGGAAACCTAGCAAACCTATACATTTTTGAAAACTAGACACCCAGGGGAATCCAGGATGGGGTGACTTGACTGGCTCTCACCAGGTTCTGTTACCCAGAATCCCTTGCAAACCTAAAAAATTGTCCAAAAAAACACATTTTCCTCACATTTCTGTGGTGGAAAATCCTGGAATCTGCGTGGATCCACAAAATTCCACCCATCCCGCGTTCCCCAAAGTCTTCCGAGAAAAATGGTACCGCACTTGTGTGGGTAGGCCTAGTGCCCGCGACAGGAAACGGCCCAAAACGCAAGGTAGACACAAAACATTTTCAGAGTGAAAAATGACCCTTTTATTGCAAAGTGCCTAGCTGTAGTTTTTGAACCCTAGCTCTGCTGGCACCTAGGGAAACCTAGCAAACCTATACATTTTTGAAAACTAGACACCCAGGGGAATCCAGGATGGGGTGACTTCACTGGCTCTTACCAGGTTCTGTTACCCAGAATCCCTTGCAAACCAAAAAATTGTAAAAAAACACATTTTCCTCACATTTCTGTGGTGGAAAGTTCTGGAATCTGCGTGGATCCACAAAATTCCACCCACCCCGCGTTTCCCGTAGTCTTCCAAGAAAAATGGTATCTCACTTGTGTGGGTAGGCCTAGTGCCCGTGACAGGAAACGGCCCAAAACGCAAGGTGGACACACCACATTTACAGAGTGAAAAATGACCCTTTTTTGCAAAGTGCCTAGCTGTAGTTTTTGAACCCTAGCTCTGCCGGCACCTAGGGAAACCTAGCAAACCTATACATTTTTGAAGACTAAACACCCAGGGGAATCCAGGATGGGGTGACTTGACTGGCTCTCACCAGGTTCTGTTACCCAGAATCCCTTGCAAACCTGAAAAATTGTCCAAAAAACACATTATCCTCACATTTCTGTGGTGGAAAGTTCTGGAATCTGCGTGGATCCACAAAATTCGACTCACCCCGCGTTCCCCAAAGTCTTCCGAGAAAAATGGTATCTCACTTCTGTGGGTAGGCCTAGTGCCCGCGACAGGAAATGGCCCAAAACGCAAGGTGGACACACCACATTTTCAGAGTGAAAAATGACCCTTTTTTTGCAAAGTGCCTAGCTGTAGTTTTTGAACCATAGCTCTGCCGGCACCTAGGGAAACCTAGCAAACCTATACATTTTTGAAGACTGGACACCCAGGGGAGTCCAGGATGGGGTGACTTGACTGGCTCTCACCAGGTTCTGTTACCCAGAATCCCTTGCAAACCTGAAAAATTGTCAAAAAAACCACATTTTCCTCACATTTCTGTGGTGGAAAGTTCTGGAATCTGCGTGGATCCACAAAATTCCACTCACCCCGCGTTCCCCATAGTCTTCCGAGAAAAATGGTATCTCACTTGTGTGGGTAGGCCTAGTGCCCGCGACAGGAAACGGCCCAAAACGCAAGGTGGACACACCACATTTTCAGAGTGAAAAATGACCCTTTTTTTGCAAAGTGCCTAGCTGTAGTTTTTTAACCCTAGCTCTGCCGGCACCTAGGGAAACCTAGCAAACCTATACATTTTTGAAAACTAGACACCCAGGGGAATCCAGGATGGGGTGACTTGACTGGCTTCTCACCAGGTTCTGTTACCCAGAATCCCTTGCAAACCTAAAAATTGTCCAAAAAACACATTTTCCTCACATTTCTGTGGTGGAAAGTCCTGGAATCTGCGTGTATCCACAAAATTCCACCCACCCCGTGTTTCCCAAAGTCGTACGAGAAAAATGGTACCTCATTTGTGTGGGTAGGCCTAGTGCCCGTGACAGGAAACGGCCCAAAACTCAAGGTGGACACACCTCATTTTCAGAGGGAAAAATGACCCTTTTTTTGCAAAGTGCCTAGCTGTAGTTTTTGAACCCTAGCTCTGCCGGCATCTAGGGAAACCTAGCAAACCCATACATTTTTGAAAACTAAACACCAAGGGGAATCCAGGATGGGGTGACTTGACTCGGCTCTCACCAGGTTCTGTTACCCAGAATCCCTTGCAAACCTGAAACATTGTCTAAAAAACACATTTTCCTCACATTTCTGTGGTGGAAAGTTCTAGAATCTGCGTGGATCCACAAAATTCCACCCACCCCGTGTTCCCCAAAGTCTTCTGAGAAAAATGGTACCTCACTTGTGTGGGGAGGCCTAGTGCCCGCGACAGGAAACGGCCCAAAACGCAAGGTGGAAACACCACATTTTCAGAGTGAAAAATGACCCTTTTATTGCAAAGTGCCTAGCTGTAGTTTTTGAACCCTAGCTCTGCTGGCACCTAGGGAAACCTAGCAAACCTATACATTTTTGAAAACTAGACACCCAGGGGAATCCAGGATGGGGTGACTTGACTGGCTCTCACCAGGTTCTGTTACCCAGAATCCCTTGCAAACCTGAAAAATAGTCCAGAAAACCACATTTTCCTCACATTTCTGTGGTGGAAAGTTCTAGAATATGCGTGGATCCACAAAATTCCACCCACCCCGTGTTCTCCAAAGTCTTCCAAGAAAAATGGTACCTCACTTGTGTGGGTAGGCCTATTGCCCGCGACAGGAAACAGCCCAAAACGCAAGGTTGACACACCGCATTTTCAGAGTGAAAAATGGCCCTTTTTTTGCAAAGTGCCTAGCTGTAGGTTTTGAACCCTAGCTCTGCCGGCACCTAGGGAAACCTAGCAAACCCATACATTTTTGAAAACTAAACACCAAGGGGAATCCAGGCTGGGGTGACTTGACTGGCTCTCACCAGGTTCTGTTACCCAGAATCCCTTGCAAACCTGAAACATTGTCTAAAAAAACACATTTTCCTCACATTTCTGTGGTGGAAAGTTCTAGAATCTGCGTGGATCCACAAAATTCCACCCACCCCGCGTTCCCAAAAGTCTTCTGAGAAAAATGGTACCTCACTTGTGTGGGGAGGCCTAGTGCCCGCGACAGGAAACGGCCCAAAACGCAAGGTGGACACAAAACATTTTCAGAGTGAAAATGACCCTTTTTTGCAAAGTGCCTAGCTGTAGTTTTTGAACCCTAGCTCTGCCGGCACCTAGGAAACCTAGCAAACCTATACATTTTTGAAAACTAGACACCCAGGGGAATCCAGGATGGGGTGACTTGACTGGCTCTCACCAGGTTCTGTTACCCTGAATCCCTTGCAAACCTGAAAAAGTGTAAAAAAAAAAAAACATTTTCCTCACTTTTCTGTGGTGGAAAGTTCGGGAATCTGCGTGGATCCACAAAATTCCACCCACCCCGTGTTCCCCAAAGTCTTCCGAGAAAAATGGTACCTCACTTGTGTGGGTAGGCCTAGTGCCCGCGACAGGAAACAGCCCCAAACGCCAGTTGGACACGCCACATTTTCAGAGTGAAAAATGACCCTTTTTTGCAAAGTGCCTAGCTGTAGTTTTTGAACCCTAGCTCTGCCGGCACCTAGGGAAACCTAGCAGACCCATACATTTTTGAAAACTAGACACCCAGGGGAATATAGGATGGGGTGAATTGACTGGCTCTCACCAGGTTCTGTTACCCAGAATTCCTTGCAAACCAGAAAAATTGTCCAAAAAAACACATTTTCCTCACATTTCTGTGGTGGAAAGTTCTGGAATCTGCGTCGATCCACAAAATTCCACCCACCCCGCGTTCCCCAAAGTCTTCCGAGAAAAATGGTACCTCACTTGTGTGGGTAGGCTTAGTGCCCGCGACAAGATACGGCCCAAAACGCAAGGTGGACACACCACATTTTCACAGCGAAAAATGACCCTTTTTTTGCAAAGTGCCTAGCTGTAGTTTTTGTACCCTAGCTCTGCCGGCACCTAGGAAAACCTACCAATCTCACACATTTCTGAAAACTAGACACCCGGAGGATTCCAGGGAGGTATGGCTTGCGTGGATCCCCCAACGTTTTCTTACCCAGAATCCCCTGCAAACCTCAAATTTAGCTGAAAAAATCACTTTTTCCACACATTGTTGTGTGGAAAAGTTGTGGCATCACCGGGCTGACACAAATTTCCTACCACCCAGCGTTCCCCCAGGTCTCCCGATAAAAATGGTGCATCACTCATGTGGGAGGCCCAAGTACCGTGACAGGCAAGGGCCCAAAACTTATTGAGGCAACATCAAAATTGCCTATCACAAAACGACCTGGTTTTGCAAGGGGGGTCACCTGGGTTTTTGGCCCCGTGCTCGGCGGCCAGCTAGGGAAACCTACCAAACCCACACATTTCTGAAAACTAGACACCCGGGGGATTCCAGGGAGGTATGGCTTGCGTTTATGCCCCAACGTTTTCTTACCCAGAATCCCCTGCAAACCTCAAATTTAGCTGAAAAAATCACTTTTTCCACACATTTTTGTGTGGGAAAGTTGTGGCATCACCTGGCTGACACACATTTCCTACCACCCAGCATTCTCCCAGGTCTCCTGATACAAATGGTGCCTCACTCGTGTGGGAGGCCCAAGTACCTGCAACAGGCAAGGGCCCAAAACGTATTGAGGCGACATCAAAATTGCCTATCACAAAACGACCTGGATTTGCAAGGAGGGTCACCTGGGGTTATCGCCCCGTGCTCGGCAGCCACCTAGGGAAACCTACCAAACCCACACATTTCTGAAAACTAGACACCCGGGGGATTCCAGGAGGTATGGCTTGCGTGGATCCCCCAACGTTTTCCTACCCAGAATCCCCTGCAAACCTCAAATTTAGCTGAAAAACTCACTTTTTCCCCACATTTTTGTGTGGGAAAGTTGTGGCATCACCGGGCTGACACAAATTTCCTACCACCCAGCATTCTCCCAGGTCTCCCGATAAAAATGGTGCCTCACTCGTGTGGGAGGCCCAAGTACCCTGAGATAGCCCCCTGAGCACGTACAAGTGAAACTGAAATGAGCCTAAAGGCTCATTTCAGTTTCAGCTCAGTGAATGACGTCAGCGCGACGTGCGCGCTGATCGTCATTTCACTGAAACAGGGTGGGGGCCCTCGGAGCTGGGGAAGCTCTTCCCAGCTCCCGAGGTCACAGGGGAGAAATAGAAATCCCTCTGGTGCCTGCACCAGAGGGATTTCCGGGGCCATGTGCCATGACAGCCGGGAGCCGTCGTGCGCACACGAGCACCGTTGAGCACGACGGCTCCCGGCCGTCGTGCGCATGGAAGGGGTTAAACAGTGATTTTTGCGTAAGTTTGCACAGAATGTTTACATTTAAAATAATTTTTTAATACTTGAATATCAAAGATTCAACCAGACATATAGTATATCAATGTTATGTAAAATTTTGCAGTGCAATATGTGAAAACAGACGGGAAGTCTGTTTTCTAGATTCATGAATTAATCATGCACTTGTCACTTTAAAAATGGGGAGAAAAATTGTAGCATGTCATGTGATCAAGGCCCCTGGTGGGTTGAAACGTGTCCTTGCGGCAGAGCACAAAAATAAATGAACTATATGCACAAAATAAGAGGAGTCCGTGCCTTTTTGATTCCTGGGCTCAGAGGATCGAAAAAGAAAAGGAGTGTTGGATATATATATATATGTGATCAAGGACACCGTGTTGTCCGAAACGCATCATAAACGGCTTTGTGAAAATAAAGACCTTTTTTGCCACTCATCACTGGAGTCCGGGACTCTCTCATCGCCCGCTGGAAGTTGAGAGAGCAAGTGTTTTGTTTCAATATATATATATATATATATATATATATATATATATATATATATATATATATATATATATATTATCTACTGGCGGTCGCCAGTAGATAGTTATAGTTACAACCTATTATCCATAGGAAATCCGCGACATTCTATTTGAAATAACTCTCTTGCCGGTTGACGTATCTTCGCAAAATTTTCAAACTTCGTGGGGCGCTCCGGTCCGCTCCTACCCTGAAAGTCTCGGGTGATACGTCAAGCGGGGGCCGAGAAAAAGGGGGTCCCAAAACGCGTTTTCCCATGCATTTTCCCATAGGAAACTTTAGACACGGCTACAGCTCGAACTGCTGAACGGAATTACACCAAATTTGGCAAAGAGGTAGTTCTTGGTTCAGAAAGAACCCTTTTGTTAAATGGTGTAAATCCGTTCAGTAGTTGCTGAGAAAATCAAAAAGTAAAAGTACATATATATCTATGGGCACGGAGGATTCGCGCACCCTCCCGATCACGAGCTGCATGTTAATTGGCTGTCAGCTGGCTGTCAACATTCCGATTCAGGAAATGTTGGCAGCCATTTTGTCCCTCGGTAGAACCGAGGACAGAAACAAGTGCGCAAAGCGCACAAAGGGGGAGGGTAGAAACACCCTGACCCCCTAGGTTTGCTCAGGGGTCCCACAAGGACCCCTGGCGCGTTTGCAGAGGGGAACGAATTCCCCTTGAATACTGGGGGTCCCTGGGGCCAACTAGCCCACCAGGAACCTCCAGTATGCGCCAGGGGGCTGCCTTGCAGAGAGGTGTACAGAGGCCACGCCCCTTTTACACCTCTCTGCAACGCAGCTCTATGGCGCTTTTGGAGGTATATGGTGGGCTAGTTGGACTCCGGGGACCCTCAGGATTCAAGGGGACTTAATCCCCAACTTAAAACGCGCCACGGGGCGCGTTAGCACAGTGGTGAAGGGAGGGGCGGGGCTTGAGGTGACATGTGTGCAAACAGCCCCGTGGCGCGTTTAAGATGGGGAATTAAATCCCTTCAATCCTGAGGGTCCCTGGGGCCAACTAGCCCAACAGGTACATCCAGAAAGCGCCACAGAGCTGCGTTGCAGAGAGGTGTAAAAGGGGTGTGGCCTCTCTACACGTCTCTGCAACGCAGCCCCTGGCCCATATTGGAGGTTCCTGGTGGTCTAGTTGGCCCCTAGGGACCCTCAGGATTCAAGGGAACTTAATCCCCTCAACTTAAAACGCGCCACGGGGCGCGTTTGCAAAGATGTCACCTCAGGCCCCGCCCTCCCTTCACCATTGTGCAAATATTCCTCTAAAATCAGCCGAAATAGGAATTCCGATTTACTCACCTGTTATAAGGAGAGACCTCAGTGCTGTATCTTTCAGCCCAGTACTGGTCCTGAAAAGTAATTTTAACCGTACTTACCGGTAACTTGAATTTCCTTCATAGGCTAACATTGACTGGTTTCACTTGGAAATTCTTCTAAGTGTGGAGTTTTGGAACTTTAAAATATTCCTCTAAAATCAGCCGAAATACGAATTCCGATTTACTCACCTGTTATCAGGAGAGACCTCAGTGCTGCATCTTTCAGCCCAGTACTGATCCTGAAAAGTAATTTTAACTGTACTTACCGGTAACTTGAATTTCCTTCATAGGCTAACATTGACTGGTTTCACTTGGAAATTCTTCTAAGTGTGGAGTTTTGGAACTTTAAAATATTCCTCTAAAATCAGCCGAAATACGAATTCCGATTTACTCACCTGTTATCAGGAGAGACCTCAGTGCTGCATCTTTCAGCCCAGTACTGATCCTGAAAAGTAATTTTAACCGTACTTACCGGTAACTTGAATTTCCTTCATAGGCTAACATTGACTGGTTTCACTTGGAAATTCTTCTAAGTGTGGAGTTTTGGAACTTTAAAATATTCCTCTAAAATCAGCCGAAATACGAATTCCGATTTACTCACCTGTTATCAGGAGAGACCTCAGTGCTGCATCTTTCAGCCCAGTACTGATCCTGAAAAGTAATTTTAACCGTACTTACCGGTAACTTGAATTTCCTTCATAGGCTAACATTGACTGGTTTCACTTGGAAATTCTTCTAAGTGTTGATTTTTGAAACATACAAATATTCCTCTAAAATCAGCCGAAATCCGAATTCTGATTTACTCACCTGTTATCAGGAGAGACCTCAGTGCTGCATCTTTCAGCCCAGTACTGGTCCTGAAAAGTAATTTTAACCGTACTTACCAGTAACTTGAATTTCCTTCCATAGGCTAACATTGACTGGTTTCACTTGGAAATTCTTCTAAGTGTGGAGTTTTGGAACTTTAAAATATTCCTCTAAAATCAGCCGAAATACGAATTCCGATTTACTCACCTGTTATCAGGAGAGACCTCAGTGCTGCATGTTTCAGCCCAGTACTGATCCTCAAAAGTAATTTTAACCGTACTTACCGGTAACTTGAATTTCCTTCATAGGCTAACATTGACTGGTTTTCAGCAAAAAGTTTCAAAGTGTTGATTTTCACAAACTACAAATATTCCTTAAAAATCGCCTGTATGACTTAAACGCATTCTTTCAACTGTTTACAGGAGATGCACCAGTGCTGGATCCAGGATCCAACACTGAGTAAGAAAAAGTAACGATAACAGTTTTTACCTGCTAAGTGAATTTCCTTCCATAGGATAACATTGGTGATTCTATGAGAAAAGTTTCAAAGTGTCAACTTTTAAAATACAATAATATTCCTTAAAAATCACGACTGTAACCAAAACGCTTTTACTCAACTGTTTACAGGAGATGTACCAGGACTGAATCTAGGATCCAGTCCTGTGGTTACAAAAGTAATCCATAAAGTAACTAATTGCATTTAACTAGAAATTCACATTGAGCTGAATGTTGCATTGTGTTTGAAAATGTGTTGCCCATTGCAACAACTGTAACTACTGTACTTAAAAGTCTATTGCCTATCTGCAAAGTATTTAAACTAAAGTAATTCATTCTGAGAAAGTATTTTTGTAATGTAATGTATAATGTAATTACAATGTAATTTGACAAATAAAATATGTAAAAAAATTGTTTCTAAAAATGTAGTAAATCAGTATGAAAAAAATTAATATAACAATTAATACATTTAAAAATTGTCATTTACAAAACCTTTGAAATTCACTGAAAAAACGTAGGTTTCAGGCACGTTATAGTTAGAAATTAGCATTTAAAAAACCTTTGAAATTCACTGAAAAACCATAGGTTTCAGACACGTTATAGTTACAAATTAGCATTTAAAAAACCTTTGAAATTCACTGAAAAACCATAGGTTTCAGACACGTTATAGTTACAAATTAGCATTTAAAAACCTTTGAAATTCACTGAAAAAACCATAGGTTTTAGGGACAGTTATAGTTACTTGGACATTGCACTCGTACAAAACCCGTGAAATTCCCCCGTTATAGTTAGTTCAGCTAACTATAACTCGCGCCCCGCAATGCACTGCTGATGACGTCACATATTACATCACTCATGACATGGTCAGTGACATCACTGATGACATCACTGATGACATCTCAAATGACATCACTGATGACATCATCCACGTGATAATCTGATGCACCTACTCACACCCTAATATAATCTTTGATACACCCACTCTAAATTACAGACTGCCATTCGCAAAACCATAGACACTCCAACACCAATAACTACATACCCACTCACTGATTCTTAGGTCTACACACACACATCCACTCACTCACCCGTACAGTCACTCATACTTACGGTCACTCAGTACAGGACTATCATATGCACTCTTACTCCTATATAGACACTCAAACAACGCCACTCATCCATAGAGATACTCACACACCTAGTCAGTCATGCAAATAATTAAACACACTGCCATTTACTCACCTATACAGTTATACACACACCAGCTCACTTACTCATACAAATAGTAGCACATTGTTACGCTCTTATACAATCACTGATACAAGCACACAATCATCCATACAGCCACTATCACAATCACTCACTCTTGCTTATAGCTATTTATATACTCCAACACACATATATACTGCCTTTCACATATGTAGTTACTCACACATGTACCACTGGGACATACATTCACTCACTAACACACTCTTACACACACTTACCCACCCATACAGTCTATCACAGATGCACTCTTGAAACCATCCACCCAGTGAATCACCCACTCACACATCTATGCACAGAGTTGCACACACCCTCCCACACAAACACTCAGGCACCCATACAGATACTCAGACAAGCATTCAATAACTCATATAGAAAATCATTTAGCTATTCACAAACACATGCAGCCACTTACACAGCAACAGACAGACGGATACAGACATACACCCAGTTTAGTCACTAACCCATGCATTCAGTAAGATACGTTAAATCACTCACTTATAGAGTCAGTCACGCACCTACTAAATCATCCATACAGACACTTAGACACCCACTCATTCTTCAATACGTCTTTTCCTATATATTTTAAAAATATTTAAACTTTACAGAAACACACAGTCACTGGATGATGTCATCAGTGATGTCATTTGAGATGTCATCAGTGATGTCATCAGTGATGTCACTGACCATGTCATGAGTGATGTAATATGTGACGTCATCAGCAGTGCATTGCGGGGCGCGAGTTATAGTTAGCTGAACTAACTATAACGGGGGAATTTCACGGGTTTTGTACGAGTGCAATGTCCAAGTAACTATAACTGTCCCTAAAACCTATGGTTTTTTCAGTGAATTTCAAAGGTTTTTTAAATGCTAATTTGTAACTATAACGTGTCTGAAACCTATGGTTTTTTCAGTGAATTTCAAAGGTTTTTTAAATGCTAATTTGTAACTATAACGTGTCTGAAACCTATGGTTTTTTCAGTGAATATATATATATATATACATATATTATATATATATTTCTGTCAAAATGTTTTTATATATGCTAGTGTGCTTCAAAAACCTTTTGGCAGAACTATTTTTTTATCTGGGTGTCTGCTTTTTTCCATTCGAAATGTTTGTACTGCTGTTCTTTAGTGATGATTATTTTAAAGCACAAACAGCACCAGTTTGAGTTCATTTTTTTCACTTTCACAGACAGTTAAATATAAAACCATACAAATGCCTTTTTTGGTTTCTTCATCACATACATTCATGTTGCGTCAATGAAACCATTATATTGTTTTTAACTAAGTTGCTTTTACAGCTATAGCATGTTTATTTTATAACTGTAATGATGGTCTGCTACTGCCTAATGCACAATTTGTGAGGAAGGCATTCCTTCTTGCGATAAGCTACCAGGAGTTAGCATGGGAATCCTCACAGAAACCAGAGTTTACTGATAGCTGCTAAATTATTTTAATCGTGTGGGAGTTCAGCTACAGATTATACCATAACAGAAGTTTTGCATCATGGTTTCAGAACCTGATTTCCCACAGTCTCCATGTCTGCCCCATTCACTAGTGTAAATGCCAGGGAAACTCTTGTAGCTATGCCTTTCAAAGTGCCCATCAGTTAATCATATCACTTAGGTTATTCAATCAATAACTGAAGCCCTTGAGGGATCCCCTAATGAAACGTAAAGTAAAAAAATACTCTCTGTATTTTCAGGTGTCTTCTTTCATTGATTTGCGAGTTTGAAGCACCCCTTCAAAAGAACTATGGGGCTCATTACGATGGCGGAATGATCGCCACCGCCGGGCCATCAAAATGAGATTTACCCACCACCATATTAGGATGGCGGTGGGTATCGCGGCGGACGCAAAGTCCATCCACCGCTTTTCCGCCGGTGGCAATCGCACCGATTCCCTGGCGGGCGGAGCAGGGCCACTAATATGGTGGGGGTGCCTAGCAGGCACCGTCCGCCATATTAGGATGTGTCTGTTTACAGGCCTTTCCATGGCGGCGATGCCGCCATGGAAAGGCTGGCGGGGATTGGGTTTGGGGGCCCATTGCGGGCCCCCCTTGGGGGGGGTGTCGCTGCACTGGGGGGTATCCATGGTACCCCCCTGCATGTCCATGCACCAAGTGGCAGGCACTGCGTGGTGCCTGCCACTTGGTGGAGGGAAATGCGGTGCAAGCACCTTTAACATTGCAGACGGTGCTGCAGCCAGCAGCACCGCCCGCAATGTTAAAGGCCCATCCTAATCGCAGTGGTGGGACTGCCACATGTCTGGCGGGCGGTCCCAATCACTGCTACGGTGGCGGGCGGACCAAGTTCGCCCGCCATCGTAATCAGCCCCTATATTTTGAGGGGATACCATTCCCTAAACTTAACAATTCAAAACAGTGGATGAGACAGAGTCTGAATTCCAGTAACAATGTTTCTCTGAAGGATCCCTGCCTAATGAACAGTGATGAGGCAGTACTTCTGTGAATATTTGTGAGGGCACTATTTGTAATGTGCCAGACTGACAAATTCAGAACAGGGCAGACATTTCTCTGCTCAGATGCTACATCGACACATCACTATTGTGAGAACTTGACCATAATATATCTTCCCCAGAGTTTCTATTATTTGCAAACCCTATGATCTAAGTTACAAGCACATAGCTGTTGTGTTTATTACTGTTAAAATGATATGTTACGTTACGTTATGTTATGTTTTATGTTGTTGTTGTAATCAGAAGTACATTAGCTGAGGTGTATATTCTATGGGTGGTTTATTTAAGCTTAGTTACAAGGTAAGTTCCAGGTAAGTAGGTAGATGATAACAGATAGCCCAACAGGAGCAGCCTCTCTGCTGCTCAGTCTGCACACCCCAACTGACACTCAGCACCCATGCATTCTATGACATCGTCAAGCATTCAGCATTCCATACGTCCTGGCTGAGTAGTAGGGAAGATGTAGCTAAGGAAAAGGAATGGCAACAGTTAAATCACAACAGCTATTTGTTATAATACATACATCTCCTCTCTAAGGGGTATTGTGATACCTAGTAAGAAAGAAGTGGGGACTAAAAGAGCCAGGTATTACTTTTAACTCTTTTTAGTGAGCTTTTCAGGTCAAAAACAAATGCATTAACAAACATCACAATCATACTACAGAGTCTAATGGTGATGCACCATTGTTTGCCCACCAAGAGGTGTAGCACACTTTCTTGCTCCCACCCCTTACCCTCCCTGGATCTAGGCATAATACAAGCTAGTATTGGAAATGTGCTGCTCACTTTCCTAATTGCCCTGGTAAGTCCTCCATGCCTCCCATATCTTTTCCCATTTTGTAGGGCAACCTCTTCCTTCATATACCACTTTTTCAGTCATCATACACCAGTCCATGGCAGATGGTCAATTTCCCATCCACATCCCCTGGCAATGTTTCTCTTTGCTACTACCAAGTCCAGTGACAGCCACAGTCTAGTGTATTTAGGTGACATGCCCTCTCCCAAGATGTTGAGAGCAAACCATTTAGCAGTTTGTTACCTATGTCAGCACTCTCTCAATCGCCCTCCAATAGCCCTGCATCTTTGGGCACTCCCAAAGGATATGAAGAAGGAGTCCTGTTGGCCACAGTTTCTTGCACACCCTTGTGATAGGTTTTTCCCCATTTTGTATAGGTGTGCTCGTGAGTAGTACAACATGTGTGGGCCCAGGAACTGTACCATGCGTAAACCCATCCTGATATCGAGCTCATGTGGGCCCTGCGGTGCCTCCTCCCATTCATCTTCTTCTACCTCGCCTAGTTCCAGCTCCCACTTTGATTTTAACTTCCGAAGTACATTTGGGGAGTTATTAGGTATTTTGTGTACACTAGGAACACTGCTTTTTTATTTAGAGGGTCTAGCAGCAGCCGGTTCTCTAAGGGGGTTAACTCTGCCAGGTGTGCGATGGGCAATATGAGAATGCAGAGCATGCCTGATTTGGAGGTATCTATAGTTCTCTGTGGCCGCTAGCTGGTAGTCACTACTTACGGTTTCATAAGAGATCATCTGCCCGCATGATCACAAGTTTCCCAGCCTCAAGATTCCAATTGTGTCCCACTTTTAAGTTGCTCACCTCCTTAAGTGTGTTCCACATAGGGTTTTGCTCTTTGAGGGTACATTTCCACTCCAGCCATGTTGTTGCTACTCTCCATATGGAGACCACTGTGTCTGTGCAGAATGGCAGCTTCCCCAGGGGCTGGGACCTATACAAGAGTATGGGATATCCCCTGACACCCATGGCATGCCCATCAGCCCTGAGTGCTGGCTCATCTTGGGGTACAAAGATCCAGGCATTAACAGTTCCTAGTTGCACAGCCTAATAGTACTTTTTTAATATCAGGCACAGCTAGCCCCCAGCATAGATTCCCCGTGTAAGATTTTGGAGTGCTAAGCATGGAGAGCTACTGCTCCAGAGGAGCAGCCTCAGTTCCCCATCCAGTTTCTGAAAGAATTCGACTGGTATCCTGCAAGAGGTATTCTGCAGGACGTATAAGAATCTGGCAAAGCCATCATTTTAAACAGGGCCACTGTCCCGGCAGCTGCAGTGTCCGCAGGTTTTCAATTTTTGTCTGTGGTCACGAAGTGAGCGGGCAGAGAGAACAAATCAGTGACGCTTGATCCAGGCCATTGTGACTAGAGAGGGGAAGGAGTGATCCTCAGTCTTGATGCGGTGTATGCAAAGCAGCTGAGTGAGCAGGAGAGAGGTGGATCGTAGGTGTCTGCATGGAACATGGAAGTGTATTCTATTACTAAGGCAGCGGGGGCAAGGTTATTATGAGCCTTGTAAATATGACAGAGAAGTTCAAAAAGAGCATGAAGCGAGTGGAGGCGTTGAAGATGATTCAAGACTGAGGCACGATGAGGGAGATTTAGTGCTAGCCTGACTTCCATGTTCTGAACCAACTGTAGCCACTTGAGGAGATGGGCTGAGGAACCCACATAGAGGGCATTACAGTAATCTAGCCTCCTTGTAATAAGTACTTGAGTGACTACCCTGAGTCCCGTGGCAATCACTTGAATATTTTCTGACAATCATAAGGATGCTGAAACAGCAGGACGAGGCCTCCATCATCTGGTTGGTCATTGTAAGCTGGCTGTCGACATTCATGCCTCAGTTCCTAGTGAATGGAGTCCGCTGAGAAGGTGGCCATTGATCTAGAGGCCATCAGGTGTTAGACCAGAGAGTCGTGATTGCCAGAAAAAGACTACTTCAATGTTGTCAATGTTAAGGTTGAGGCAGTTACTGCTCATCTATTCAGCCACCCTTATCATAAAACAGGTAAAGTTGGCTTGGGTATTTTAAATGCCCAGGTCAATACCCAATAAATAGAAAGACCTTCGAAGTAGGGTTTAAATAGGTGCAATGAGATAAGATAGTATGCACAAGAGTAAATGTAGCTATGTTCTGCTAAAAAATAACAGTGAAGTGTTGGATGGACAAGCAGTGGCGGTTGGTGAAGCCTGAGAGTGGTGCGGCTGAGAGGGGCACAACATTTTATGGAGGCCCGTGGCGATTTGCTGTACATTTCTTTATGAGGTTAAATTAGTTCTGATTGACGGAACTGAGTTACACATGTAAAGTTCTTTTCATTTTAACAGCAGAGTGCACTGTTTACAAGATATATTTTGTGAATGGGAGGAGATCAACACTGGCTCCTTCATAGGCCTCGCAAAAAAGAACCAAATGCAGGCAAGTCTGCTGCGTTTAAAGAGCAGACTCTCTTGGCCTTTCCATAAATAAAGTCAAAATCGATGTGAGTCTGAGACTTTTTACACATTGACACGCTCCCATCTCTCTCAAGATATGGCCCTGCACTTACCCCAGTTATAGAGAAAAGCGATAATAAAGACAAAAGAGGGTTGACCAGGCCCCATAACTGGAGGGGCTTGAAAACACTGGAGTTTACGCTACCCTTTGATTTACAGCAAGGCGAGGCAAGATTCGCTGCTCTAGTCTTCACAAGGGCAAATAAATCACTCTTTTTTACTGTTCGCTCCATTAAAAAATTTAAAATACCTTCAGCCAGACATTCGTTGTAATTTAAATAGTTTATCCAGTGTGTCTGAGTCACAACCAGCACTGCGTGCCCTACTGCCTATTAGCAAGAAAAAAAGGCACTTTTCATACCAGGGTGTAAGAATGTATTGGTGTGCCTTACATGACCACCAGTTACGTTACACAAAGACACATCTATTTTTAGGAAGGGAGATTTACATTCAGTGATTTGCCAAGGATCACAGCAGGTTGAGCTGACGCCGAGACACAATCCTGGTTCCTCTGCTTGTAATTTAGTCTCACACACACAATTTATAATTAGCACCCTGAAACACAAACAGCATTAGCCAACAGCCGCATAGTCTAACACTGGCCACGCGGCATTTCATAGAAACATTTAAACATATAAAATCAACAAAACTGAGTTTATCTTTTGTTTTATGCTGTGACCCAATGATTCTCTAACTTGGAGCGTGCTTGTAATTTCCGCCGGCCGGGACATTTCCAGTTGGCGAGGGGGCTCACGAGGTGATGGGAGGGGGCGTCTTGCCTGCAGAGTCCCCTCATGTGCAAAGCCCTTAATGGTGCATGAAGAGGGAAGAGAGCGCAAGAGCAGAAATCTTCAATCACTGCACAGCTTCATGATAAAGCCATATGGTGAATGTTCATGCTCCCCCTCACGCTACCTAGGGCACCTGAGACAATCCAGATGCGGCTCCATGAGAGCAGCACCTGGATTGGCTTGGGCAGGTGCACTCAGCGCTCATTAGGAGGCTAAGGGACTAGGCTTTGATTCCCCTCGGCTCCCTAACTGCACTGGTAGAGAGAGGGCTCTAAGGCGCATGTCAGGTTGGCCACAGAAAAGCAGCCAGCCAACCAGACATGCGCAGAGAGTGTGGTCTTGAGTAGGGACTTGTCTAGTTTCTACTGCTATTACTTTGAAGCTCCACCGCCGCAGGCCTGCTTTTACTGCCCCCATGGAAGATTCAAGAACTGTATGTGCTTGGCCGTGGCATGGCTGAAAAAAGCTGATGCCACGGCCATTTTGTATTTATATTTTTTTAAAACATATACTTATATTTAATACTGGTGTCTGGGGGCACATAAATAGGGCGGGGCAACTCCCACCCCTCCCCGCCCTAGTAAAGGAACCGCCCCTGTGGACAAGCAAACTATTTAGAGAACTGCTGACACATTTGCCAACTACCCACAATCAAATGTCTTTGTGCTTGGCACTGCATATTAATAAAATTGTTAGTAAAATAAACAACCATTTTTGCTTGTAACACTAGTTGAACTCGCTGATTGCAGATGTTGATTTTCCCTAAGTGTTGAAAGCCCTGGTGTAGTGTCAAGTCCAGATTGTGTTACCTCTGCCTACATAGGGCTATGGACACCACTGTCTTCACTCTGAGGGCAGGCTGCTTCCTGAGATTAGAATTATCCAATGTATCATTCCTTTGAAACACTGCCTCCCACTATTACCTTCACAGACACACTTCAGGGGGCCTACCTTGTTTGAGGAGAAAACCATCTCTTGATCCCCAGGATCCTAAGAGGTGCTAGTAGGGGGGTCTCATGACCACTCGGTCCTAGACGTCGGAAATCCAGAACTGCAAAGTAACCTTTTCTCTGTTACATTATGGACGTTTAGAGTGAACTTAACAACTACACCCCGCACTCTTGTTTTATTGTTATGGCTTTCGTGTTTAATCTGCCCTTGGATACATTTTCAAATTCTATTTGACTTTATATTTGTATATTATGTTTGTATATTGAATCTTCCTTTTGATTTTGCTTCACATCTTATAATACTAATTCAAAAATAAATAAAATAAATGAAAGCTGCCCATTTATTCCCCTGTCAATATTTGCCTCTTAGTTTGTGTACTCCTTAGAGGTCATGTCTCCAGATTAACATCCAACTTTAATGGCTTAACCTCTGCATCCATGGAGATACATGTTCTACGTTTACCACAGGGGATCATATCCCACTGAGCAACAGCACATGGAGAAATGGTTTATAAACAGCCAGTGAACAAAGCACTGGGACTGAAATTTTTTTTTTCAAAGATGAATTTTTGCACTTCTGCCTATAGTTTAGCTTAGCTCAAATAAAGTCCCTCCTGGTGTATCATCTCTAGCTCAGTGTCCTCCTCTCTTCTATGTGTACATGGAGTTTTACAGTGCAGGCATCACCATTTTCATGGATTCCCTTGGCAGGGCTTGCTCGTGAAACTAAACTCATTGTATTGTTTTCCTAAAGGTAAGGAGACCAGCTGTGGAAGACATGACATGAATATGGTTGCTGTTGTTAGTTTACTTTAATTTGCTTTTCTTTAGTTGTTTCATGAATTCAGTATTTCGAAGCCGGATTGGTCTTTCTGTTTAGTCTGGTTCATCCATATATAGTTTCTGCACTGAACGTTACCTATGCTGCACGCGTCTCGTACATATGGTCCAATCAGCCATCAGGGCATTTCACTTTAAACCTCAAAGGCTTTAGATCAGGTTAAGTGTAAGAGGGTGCTATGAAACTGAGAGCAGTTTATAAATGACTGCTCAATTTACCACCCACCATGTGCCGCCAGTAGGACAACTAGAGAGACCATGCCCCATAGAGTTTCTGTATGTGCCCTGTGTAGGACCTGACTGGGTAAGCATGGTACATACACTAGCCTTTAGCATATACAGTGAGCACTGGGAGTGCTAAGTTAAGACCCAGGGCTGTATATCATATAGCGGGGACTATGTGCGCTAAATTTGGACACTTGGGTAGATGTGATATAAACTCATGCATTGCAGCGCAGCAACTAAAGTTTCTGGGCTGCAACGCATGAGAAAGAGAGAGCAGGACAGCACCATATCTACTAAGATATGATGATCTCCTGTTCTCGCCCTACAGCTGCCCAATCAGGCTGCCTAGTGCCATGCACACACCTTTTCACCCCAGCGCAAAAGGTATTGAATCATGTCTTTGTTGTGAAAAGCTTCCGTTCCAGTACGAAATACCAGTACAAAGCACTATGCCTAGACAAACATTAAACCTTTTCCCACTTTAAATATGTGCAGCACACATGCAAAGTCGGAAACGTTTGAAGAAATAAAACCATTTCTCCTTTTTAAGATCTGCCTGAAAGAGGAATTAATGTTGTTTCAAAAACCTGCCTACCATTGCTTATAAATATGGTTTTTCATCAAAAAACATGGATGATTATGTAGGAATGCCCATGTACCATCCATAGAAGGTAATTTGCTGTAAAGTTGTGCCTTATTCCAGGCAACTTTTCAGTGAGGAACACATTTTGTACTGGAAACATTTTGCACTTGGTTTGCAACACTTTTCGGTTGCAAACCCAGGGCAATATGTTAATAAATCTACCCCACCCTATCTGTCACAGTTTTGGGCTGACTGGGATCCTAAGTAGTTGAAGAGCTGAAGTGGCAAATTGTTCCACAATAGATATTGGTAAATGGCTGCCTGTCATAGGACGCTTACAACTAATGTGCTGCTTTGCCTGTAAATGTGTTACAGCAAACAAATGATGGACGGAATGCTGACAATGCAAACATTCTCCCCCAGTCAAAAGATCTGGGTTAAATCCATCGTAAATGTAGCAGCATTTATTGACGTATCTAAAGTAAATAACAGAACCTAACACAATAAATTACACAAAGCAACAAGACAACACATTTAACACATAACAGAGCAAATAACAAAACGACAGTTTAAACAGAATGCAACATACTGCAGCAAAATACAACAAAATCATATTACAATGATGCAGCACAGAAACACAGTAAAATAAAAAACAACAGAACAACAAAAAACTTTCTTGTCACAAATTACCACCTACTTCATCCTGTTTCCATACCATAGTGAGAGAGAGAGAAAACTACCATAGTGGTAAAAGGTGTTTATACCAAGTACTGCCTTAACTTACCACCAAAGACATGAAATAGCACCAGTCAACAAGCATTTACAATTCAATAGGTCTCACATTTGCGAGAATTGAAGCTATTGGCATTGTAAATGATAATGCCTTTTATTTATATGTTTTGAAAACATGCAACTGGTGCGTAAACACTGCTTGTAGGTTTTCTAAACATATAAATAAAAGGCATTGTCATTTACAATGCCAATACCTCAAACTATTGCAAATGCGTGACCTTTGTGGCACTCATGCTTAAGCTGTAAACATCATAAGCTAAAGCGTGGGTGCCGCGATTGCTTCAAAAGTAAAGAAATAGAAATATCATTTTTTTTTCTATTTCTTTACTTTTAAAGTATTTGTGTCACCCACGCTTTAGCTTAAGATGTTTAAAGCTAAAGCGTGGGTGCCACAATTGTAACATAAGTAAGCAAATAGAAATAAAATGGCAGCTGCCCGCTTTTTTTTTCTATTTGTTTACTTTTATTGTGACATCTTTTTAGGGCCTCTGTAATCCAGCCCACAGAGACTTACTGTCTTTCCCAGGCCCCACCAGACCACTGTAAAGTGTCACTAGAGTCACTGGCACTCCTCTGTCATGCTGTATAACTGAAGCTGGTGGGGCAGGTGTTGTTCTGGCTGTTAGAGCATTCTTACCTCTTGGCCCCCTGCCTCGTGTGGCAGGCCTTGCCCAGAAGCAGTGTCATTCCCCTTCTGGGCCATCACTTTCAGGCCATGGCCGGTGTGGGAGTATGATGGGGCCTGGCAGGGGGGATTCTCACCTTAGCCCCCCGGAGGAGCATTAGCAGCTGTGTGCTTTTTTGGACCCCGTCCCCTGCCAGGTCATACCCTGAGGCTATGATGGGATGGGGAGGGGTTAGTAAGGGATGTGGCGGCGTTAGGAGTCAGGTGATGTCACCTGGGCCCCGGTACCTTTTAGGTCTTGGTGGAGAGGTGGGGAAGTGTTTGTTTAGGGCCTCTCTGTGAAGTTACCTTTAGCGTTTATTGAGCCATCCCCTTTCGACTCATCGCCTGAGGACACTGATTCTACATCTGGGTCTGAGTCGGATTCAGACTCTTCTACAATGTCAAGAGTGCCACTAATTACAGCTTGCGAGGACTGTGTAACTGCTTGACCATTTTGAATGGGGATGGGAATGGGAGGGAGGCAGCCAAGGGCCGTTTGTGGAGAGTTTGTCTCTTCTTGCATGCAGGACTGTGGCTGAGATGGTACAGCTAGCGGGGCAGGCTGATCTGGTTGATGTTGTTGGGCTGATTGAGCTTGTTGGACTGTGGCCAGTTTTTCCCCATTACTAGGCTGCGTCGTGACTATCGATTTAATCTGAGGTAACAAATGTTTATGAAAGAGAGGGTATTGTTTGGGGCTAAGCAGACTATCTCTATTCGCATCGGCAACCTCCCCGTCTGCGGCATGAGCTAGGCAGCTTTGGTCTAATACCAGATCAGGTGTAGATTCAGGTGAATGTTCATCGTTGTCTAAGCCATCATTCAGAGAGTTTTGCCCAGATTGTTTTTCCTTCTCGGCCAAGGCCTTAGCTTTCAGTTCCATCCTCTGTTGGGTGTTCCTCTGGCCCCTTCGCATTCCTCTCGGGGCCGGAGAAGGTGTTACTATTTGCCCAGACATTTCTGAAATTTCTTTCCCCACGCCTATCTTACTCTGTTTATTGCGCATCCCTGATTTGGACAAACAGGTTAAAAAAGAGACAGGGAGCGAAGAAGCAGAATAGAATCGCAGAAGTAGCAGAGGTAGGATATACGCAGGAAACACCAGAGACTGCCTCAGACTGCCACAGACTGATTTAAAGACAAGCTCCCCACATACAGTCTTATCGAGGACGGCTGTGGCTGAGCACCTAATACTCAATGTCCAATACAGATCAGCTACGCCAGAGGTACCAAATAGGCCAGCTTAGTCACTGCTTTATACCTGGACTGCGTTTCTCCTGAGTCTTAATGCCAAGGTCTTACCCCCCAGTAGCCAGTATCCGGCTCTCCCCTCTTGGCCTCTGGACCTCCAAACCTCCCAAGAACCAGCCGAAGCACAACCAGAGCACAGCAGAGCTTTTCAAGAAAACAGAAAGCAGGAAACATTCAACTTCCAGAGAAAATGCATAGGTAGCAAAGCGTTCTTCCTGCTGCTAAAACCTGCTGCAGCCTCCGTTTGCCTTCGTTTGCCTTCGTCTACTTCGTGGCTTTCTAGAATTTCCAGATTTCTCACTTCTCCTTGCTCCCCCCTTGCCCAGTCCAAGTTATTGCAAAAAGAAGAGAAAAACCAGTCCGCCTGGGTCTTACCGGTGTCAGAGCCAGAACCGGTAGCCGTGATAGCGTTGAATATTTATTACAGCGCTGTGTCCCATAGCCGTCGCGGCCATCGCGGGGGCGCTTCAGTTTCTGCGGGGGGCACTTTCAGTTCTGCACAGCTTTCGGAACACCCAAATACGCCAACGTATGCCAAAGTAATCCGTGGCTCTCAAGCACTTCAGTTCCCGTGCAGTTTTCGGAAATTCCAGGTACGCTAAAGTACACCAGAGTGTGCCGGGCTATACCGCAATTCTCAAGCCCACAGGCCCTCTGTAGCGTGAGCCGACAGCTTCTCCACACTCGTCTCACCAAACTATTCCAAATCCGATACTATGGAGGGGCAGACATTCTACCATTGCCGCCGCCTTCATGGAGGAGCCAGATCCGGAAACCAGCAGCCGAAAATGGGTGGGGCTCCGGGTGAATCGAACAGCGCTTAGCGGCTATGTGTGTGGGTCACGTCTTCTGCCATCCCCGGTGAAAAAAAATGCTAACAACTATCCTCCTAGAGATCAGGGATCTTAAAGCATCTCAGGCACTGGAGAATGCGCAGATGCACAAAAGACTGACCAAACTAGAGGAGAGTATATGTAACATTCCAAAAAGATTAGCAGAAGCCGAAAGCCGTGTCTCAGACCTTGAGGACAATGTTTCAACTATGCAGAGAGATATTCAAGTTCTAAATAAAAACAAGCAGCTGATGGAGCTAAAACTCCAGGACTTAGAAAACTATATTAGGCACTCCAATCTGCGCCTGGTCGGAATACCGGAGGGCCTGGAAAATGCTGACATGGTAGAGTGGTCTGGGTCGCTCCTGAGGAAAGTTATCCCAGAGCTGCAAGGAGATCTCACAATCACTAGAGCCCACAGAGTACCAGCACAGAAACATCCAAATGCCAAATACCCGCGCACAATCTTAATGAACTTCGCAGACTATAGAATCAAGGAAAGAATACTAAACACAGCAATAGCAAAAAGATCGTTCTCCACTATGGACATTCAACATTTTAAAATCTTTTCTGATATGTCCGCAGCCTCTGCACGTAGGCGGAACGACTTCATCAAGATGATTGATTCCTTCAAGAGAAAAGGTGCACAAGCTACAATTGTCCAACAATCAAAGTTAAAAGTTTTGGCTAAAGGAAAATTCTTTATCTTTAAGGACATAATTGAAGCACAGTCTCTTTTGGAAGAACTTTGTGCTATTTGAGGAAGCTATATTGGAGATATAATATGGACGGATTAAGGCTGGACATGGGGTGAATCGGAAGGCGCAAAGGTATGCACCCAAATGGCATCCAGAAAAGAGGGGGGGAAGGAGGGAATAGTGGGTAATTCCGTCCTCCAGGGGTGGGGGGGTGAGGGGGAGGTGGTGGGGGTGAAGCATTTTGAAAAAAAGAGAGTTCTTTTGAGAAGACTTACTGTTTCAGGATTTTTATAGGTACTACAGTGAAAGGTCAAATGGGAGGGCTGTTTGTTATTATAAGTACTGTATATATTTCTTAAGCACCTAAGCACTTTATGCACTCTATCTATTCAATGCACTTTAGGTATTTAAGCTCTACTGCACTTGCACTTTAGATGCTTTGAAGTTATGCAGCACAACGCTAAAATTGCACAATAGATGGCCATTTTCTAGGAGGCGGCTCTAAACGTAGACACATTATCAAGCACGAGGTAAAAGTTCTCTATAGAGCCACAGAAGTATGATCGTATGTTTTTATGGGTTGTTCTTTTTATCATAAGTACTGGATTCACAAACTTAGGCAATATTTGATGTTTAGCTGCTATGTACTTAATCGATTAATTTTTTACTGTGCCTCTGGCTTTGTTTTATGTCTGCACAAGGCACTTTAACTATCTCAGGTACTATTATATGTTTATATGTTTTTATGGCTACCTTGCGCCTCTTAGACCTACATTGCACATCAGGATATACAGTGTCAGACAATGTAAAGACCACCTAAATATGTTTATATTAGTATCAGACCCTTGAGACTGTTGGAGGTCTGGGGGGCTTCATCTCAGAATATCGCATAGGATACAATAACTATGAGTAAGAATAACTTAACAATACTCTCATTCAATGCCAACGGTCTCAACAATAGACGCAAGTCCCATGCAATTGAAACCTGGCTCAGAGGGCATAATCCCGACGTTATCTTCTTTCAAGAGACACACTTTCGAAGTATCTTAGACGCAGGTAAAATTTTTAAGAACTGGGCAGGCTTTCATTGCTCTTCTATTGCAGGAAGTGCACAGAGGGGTGTAGGTATTTATGTAGGTAAGCACGTTCAATTTCAAGTAAAAACGACGCAGTCAGATACGGGGGTAGATGGACGTTCGTCCATGGAAAACTTAATCAGTTAAACATCACCTTGGCCACAATATACGCACCTGTCTTTGATAACGCACTCCCTCTCTTACAGCTAAAACAGGCCCTATCCTGTATCCCTGGCCCCATTATTTCGGGGGGCGATTTTAACTTCCTGCAGGATCCTTTAGTTGATTCAACAAGGAAAGAGTGAAAACCGCCTTCAAAATCCAGAAAAGCGTGAGTACTCATGCTTTTCGGCAAAATATGACTCAGCATCTAGAATAGATTTCTTCCTAACTTCATACGACCTTACTGTCACTAAATATGATCATATTCTAAATGCTTTCTCTGATCATGCCCTAATTAAATTGGGTATTGCTGTTGGTTGTTGGGAAGGAAAAGCACCGAAAAGATGGTATTTTAATAAATTCAACCTGGAAAATTAGCTTTGGTGTACAGAAATAGCCAAAGAGATATGTGCCTTTTTCTATATAAATATTGACTCTGCTCCAATTAATGTAATTTGGGACGCATTCAAGGCTACGCTCAGAGGCATAATTACCTCGAAAGAAATCCCGCAGCAAAGGGCAAAAAAAGAGGAGAGAATGACGATTGAGGCAAGACTCGCCCATGCAAACCAGGAGTACACTAAGAATAGCAATTCAAATACTAAGCAAGAGTTACTCCAGGCAGAAATACAAATGAGAGAATACTATTATCGATTAGGAGATGCAGCTAGTGGGACTTACCTCCAGACAGTGTATGAAGAAAGTGAATACACAGGGAAGCTGTTAGCATGGCAGGCAAAAGAGAAACAGGTTCGAAATAGAATCGAGAGCATCTGGGATAAGTTAGCTAAAACACGTCTAACTAGAACGGAAGATATAGGCAAAGCTTTTTTAAGCACTATAAGGAATTTACCAATTAGATCATCATACACCCTCTGATTTTATTACAGGCTTCCTCCATAATTTGCCTGTTCCCCACCTAAATAGGGAATTTAGAGAAGAACTCCTAGAGGATTTCACGAATGAAGAACTCAAGTTAGTTATTAGCTCGATGGCAAATTGTAAAGCAACGGGACAAGATGGTCTCCCGGTGGAATTTTTTAAAAGATTTGCTTCATCCCTTAATGTACATATTTTATATCTTGCTAACCACTTACTTAAGGGTGGGGAACCTCCGCCATCTTTTCATACTGCAGTAGTGGTTAGCATCCTGAAGAAGGACAAAAATAGGGAGAATGTCAATTCTTATAGGCCTAAAAGCCTTCTTAATGTGAATTATAAAATCTTCACAAAACTACTTACAAAGAGGCTTAACAGGATGGTGGGCTCACTTATTCATACAGACCAATGTGGGTTTATAGCCGGGAGACAGCTCTCTATCAATCCGAAATTTTTATTAGAGGCATTGGATTTTTTAAATAAAAATAGGATAGAGGCCCAGATATGGCTTTTAGATGCTGAAAAAGCTTTCTACTTGGTTTCATGGGATTGTTTGTTTTTAATTTTAGAAAAATTTGGCTTCCCGGATCGGTTCATACAATTAATAAGACGGCTATATATGAACTCACAGGCGCACATTCTAATTAACTCCGTAAATGTAGGCACCTGCCCAATAAACAGAGGTACTAGGCAAGGGTGTCCTCTATCCCCGATTTTATTTGCGTTATTTATAGAGCCCCTGGCAATAGCAAACAGACAGAAAAAGGCTCATACGGCCCCCCTCCAAGGGATGTCTAACATAAAATTGTATGCGGACGATATTGTCCTTTTTCTAAACCCTAAACAAGGTACCCAGGAGGAAATCTTGGGGATTTTATCAGATTTCCAAGCAATAGGACGCTATAAAATAAATAAGTCCAAGACGGAAATCATATTGTGCAATTGTCCCATTGATTCGCTATTGCCAAATTTTAGATCAGTCTATAATACTCACCCAAAGAGATATTTAGGGATTTTTGTGACGGAGAAAATAGAGGACATTTTCCACTTGAACTATATCCCGCTGATCCAAAAAGTGAAGCGCCTTTTAATTCGTTGGAACCAACTTCCATTATTAATATTAGGTCGGGTATGTCGGCTATCTCTATCCTGCCTTTATTTAATTTCCTATTTTCAGCTGCCTCGTGTGCACTTCAAACATCTTTTTTTAAAGAAATAGATAGTTTATTTTGATCCTTTGTATGGACTAATAAAGCACCGAGGTTGGCACGTAGCACTTTAAGCTATCCTGCTGCGGGGGGGGGTTGTCCCTCCCAAACATTAGGATCTATTATCATGCAAGTTTTGCACATAACAGTTTTAGATTTTTATCTCAATCAGACCCCCCGGAGGTTGATAACTTTTTTATGAACAAGATCTTAATGGAGTATAACATCATAGATCCAACAAGAATAGTTAAGTACCCTAAGAAAGTACGATATAAGACTCTCAAATGGTTGCTTAAACAAAAATCTCAATTCCTATCATTTTATGGCATTTCAGGAATAAATGGCTCGACAAGGCTGTCTCATTTTTACACGGGGGAGAGAAGATTATTAGAGACTGGCGTCCTAAGAAAATGGGAAGAGAATGGTTATACATAGGTTATAGATTTTGTTAATGGCAACTCCTGGAAGACATGACCTGAGATATAAATGGGGCTTTTACACTCTAAAGCCATGCTGAAATGGTCATATATTGCTCTCAGACCCTTTTTGGAAAAATTTGACGCCAGAAGTATAACACCAAGCGTAGGAATTAGTGAAGCTTTTGAATCCCCAGTACAACGGTCTGTAAGTGCATGGGTGAAAATCTTCGACAAGAATAAGCCTCACCCCATATATGAAAAAATCCGAGACAGATGGTGGAAAAGGGAAGGATTATAGCTCTCAAAATTAACTTGGAATAGAATTAACAAATTAAATGCTACAGTTTTGAGAGGCGCAAATCTTAAACGTATGCAATTTTATTCAAAATGGTTCATTTACAGGACACCCTCCTTTCTACACAATATCTACCCATAAATCGAAGACAGGTGTTTTCGCTGTGCAAGAGAGAATTGCGGCACCTGGTTACGTATTGTATGGGACTGCCCGAAAATCAGCAGCTTATGGGAAGAAATTGAAAATTACCTCAGAGCCAACATTGATCCTTCTATTTCCAATGATAAATTCATCGCAGTGATGGGCTGTTCCCCCAATGTGACACTAAGTAATATACAAGAAGAGTGCCTATATATTGCAGCATTAGTAGCAAGATCCTTAATTTTACAAAATTGGCGCTGTGATAAGATACCCTCCTTCCAAGCTTGGAGATCGAAACTTATTAAAATTAAGGAATTTGAGAGAAAATATGCATTGAGATCCGGGTCATTAAGGAAGTTTGAGAAACGTTGGAGCTCCATAGGGGATTAGCCCGGGGCCAAGGGAGAATGATTGTAATTATATGGTATAAAAAGCAGAAGAGGGGGGGGAATTTTGGATCGAATGGCAAAATCCGGGAAAGTTTCATTTCTCAGATCAACCTCCGAAACTAAAGCTATTCGATATTATGTATTTATGCACTTTATTCACTCATAATTTTTAGCACTTCTTGCTTTTAGCTAATCTTTTACTTGCTATGATCTTTTTGCAATATGATTAACTGTAAGACAACTCGAGTACCTATATCCTAAATGTCTCGCACTTTGCACTTTATCGTGTACAATTGTATTATTGTATTTTTCTTGAACTCTCAGTAAAAAAAAAAAAAAAATAGGGTGTAGCGTTGTGGTCTCAGAGCTGCTGATGTTGGAACATGTTAATACATCCGAGTTATGGCGTCAGCTGAACATCCAGTGATTCTAGGCAAATCACTTAATATCCCTACCTAAAATAAAAATGAATTGAAACTTGTGCAATGTAGCTGGTGCTCATGGTAATAGTTCCAACGACTTTGGACTGAGTTCACGCTAAATAAAACTAAAAAAAGAATTCAGAAATGTTGGCCTCTTTTTTTGGGAGTGCCCAGGCGTAATTGTGATCCATGTCTACCTCAAATGGTTCCAAGCTTACTAAAGACACAGCAACACGTTGCCACACGGCGGAACACCCTTTGCAATGGTTGACTGGTCACCTTTCTATAGCTTATTGCTTTGTTTGGGTGTTAAGCTGGTACTATTGAGGTACAACTAATGCCCAGACAGTGTTAACAAGCTAAAAATAACAAATAATAAAGTAATACTATCACAAAATGTGCCACATAATGCTGCATAATTTGCCTTTTTGCTGCATAATTTATACAAACCTGCTGAATAATTTGACCTTCCCTTGCCACATAATTCCTGTGGCCCTGCTTATAAAACGGGCCACTGGAATTATGCAATTGTACGACCACTTCATTTTTCGCATAGTTATAGATTTGACGCATTTGTTACATAATCCATCATCTGCCTCATAACCTACTGAGCTTAAGAAAAAACAAGTGCTTCTCGCTCAAATGGTTCAAAAGTTACGAAAAATGCAGCAACGTGTTGCAGCACAGTGGACGGCCCTTCGCAAAGGTTGACTGGTAACCTTTCTGTTGCTTGTTGCTATATTTGGGTGTTAAATTGGCACTAATTATGTGTATCCATTACCCAGACAGTGTTAACAAGTGTAAAATTACAAAATTATGAAGTAATACTAGCACAAACTGTGCAGCAATAAGACGCATATTTCACCACCTCTTGCTGCATAATTTACTCATCCCTGCCGAAAACTATAGCCCTCTCCTGCTGCATAATTCCAGTGACCGTGCCTATAAGTCAGGTGGAGATTGGATTTGTCTAACTGAATGACAGCGTCTAGGAGAGGGGGGTGTTCTGTGCAGATGACCTCCTGGGCATAACAGAGGCCTGCCGGCTAACCACAAGCCACGGGGAGGGGGCGGCAGAAAGGAGCAGAAGACCATCGTTTTTTTCAGGTTCTATGACTAGAAGGACATATACATTTTGTTTTATATCTCAAATAGGCAAAATGCAAGTAAAGTGACGTGATTCAATTATACGCGTTGGAAGCGTCAAGTTGGAAGTGTGCTTCGTGGGTCAGATGATAATCGGGCCGGATCACAAAAAAGTACAGCATTCAAAATGTTGTGCAAGGGGTTTGACTAGATAGTTTGACACTTTAAACAGTGAACATTCCTTGTATTAACAGTATCCATCTTACAGCGAAGGTACGATATTGCCCAAGCGGGGAGTGTACAGACAACTTTAAGGTCACCCGCGGAATTAGACAGGAGTGTGTTCTAGCCCCGCTGCTCTTCTCACTTTACATAAACGGGGTGGTTGCATGCCTACAAGAAACCAAAGCTGATGTCCCTATGGTTGGCACCCGCCCTGTTCCTATCTTACTGTATGCAGACGATGCAGTCCTGCTTTCAAGAACAGCTAATGGGCTGCAGCTCCTAATTGATAAATTTGTAGATTTTATGGATGATAAGGACATGAAAGTGAATCTAAAGAAAACTGTCACCATGGTAACTGGGAAAGGTAGGGCAAAAAAGAGGGCACATTTTATTAGGGGGGAGAGGATAGAGGAGACACAAACCTTTACATACTTGGGTTTACAATTCACTGCATCGGGCTCTAGGGATAGCCAACTAGATATATCAAAACTGAAATTTTTAAGAGTAATAGAAACACTTTTTAGATTTTCCAGTAAAATAGGCCAAAAACCAATTAGAGAAATGTTGTTGCTTTATAAAGCTAAATGTTTGCCAAGTGCTGGCTATGGGGCTCCCTTGTGGGGTTATACAAATTGCCCAAAATTGCAGACACTAGAAAACTTGTTCCTGGCGCGCTTACTGGCAATACCAAAATCTATCTCTTCTTACATATCACATAAGGAATTGGCAGTCTCCTTTTAGAAGATGATTTACATAGGCCCATTATATTGTGGCACAGCATTTGGAGTAAAACAGGGACACAGATTACAAAGGATATAATCCAAGACTGCCTTACTCTAGATGCTTGGAAAAAAATTAAATGGCTTTCCCATCTAGATACCTCCCTGAGAATATTGGCCCCTGACATAGGCGTAACAGATACAGTTAAAATTCTTACCTACTCTAATAAAGAGGTCAGGGCTATACTTATGGAACAAAGAAAAAAGGAGAGAGAATTAAAAGAGAATAAAAAACGCACGGTGGCTAGTTACCGACAGCACCACATGTGTGAGGGTCAGCCAAACTATTTGACAATTGTTAAAAACAGTCAACACAGATTCTATCTCACTAGATTATGCCTGCCTAGATATAATCCATGTACAGTTTGCCTTCCCAAAAAGCAGGGCATGGTCTAAAAACCTCCCAAATTGTCTATGTGATGGTAAATCACGACAGAGCACTATGCACTTTATTTTATTTTGTAGTTTTTATAAAGATCTCAGGAAACGTTTTTTAGGCCCCCTTTTTAAAAAAGGTACATATGTTTTTTATCAGGATGCTTTTAATTATTTATGCTCTTTGGGAAAAAGTGAGATCTGCCTGTCTGTTATAACTTATATTACAATGGCCATAGGAAGAAGGAAAAAATTGGCACACCTAGAGACTTTAACTTATGAATACCCAGAATAATCTGATATTTTCTAGTCATTAACCCTATAATGATGCAATCATGGAGAATGTCCTTTTAACTGTGTGTTAAACGAACTGTATATAATCTATCCTCTGATTATGATGTACAATGTATACTCTTATGGTTTTATATCAATAAGCTGAATAAAGTTATTGAATTGAACAGTATCCAAAAAACAGCTTGTCAACGTGAACACCAAAATAAAAATACTTGAACATAATTTCATTTTTGTGTTGTTTAGAGCATAAAGCCAAATGTGAACAATAATAAGTTTTGTAGTGAAAAGCAGAATAATAATGCTGTAACATAATTCCATTAACAGGATTTAAAGCGTCAAGTCAGATGTGAACAAAAATAAGCAGTTTGCCGTAAACTTATTACATGGGTTCTTCAAACAATTTCATGGAGTGATGTTTTTGGCGGAACCGAAGCTGTTATACTTAAAATTGACACATTTGACTTTACGCTCTAAACAACACAAAACGCGTATAATTGAATCACATCACTGTACTTGCATTTTGCCTTTTTGAGATATAAAAAAAAAATGGTTTTATATGTCCTTCTAGTCATAACATCAATTGTAGCGCATAATATGTTAAGGGTCTAATGAGTATGAGCCTGCACGTCCGCCTGTCAGCACTTAGCGGCTGCACACCAGCATGCACGTAGGCATCTGGTGAGTCAGCATTTCTGCCACGTCAGTTCCCCTTCATCACAGCGGCATTTTTTCTCCGCGTACGACATTGACAGGACACTCGCGGCCCCAGTCAAGGTGAGAGGCTGCTCTGCGGCGCTCGACTTTTTCTAAAAGCGATCATTTAGAACCACTTTGACATAACGATCCTTGACTTTTTGATTCTTTCCACCCTTTATAGACTCTAACTTAATGGAATTATTTATTTTCGTGCAAGATCGCAACCGGATGGTGTTTCTTTGCTGCTTTAATTGAGGTGAGAGCGAGGCTGCCCTGTGCTGCGGCGCACAAATTCTCCCATATTAATAATGAAGATTCACTGTTACATGGAGGTTTCCTTTTTTCTCATTTTAGATTGCCATTGCAAGGGTATCGAATTACTTAATAACATTAGTACTCATGCAAGGTAAGAGGGACACGCTAATTGTTTGTGTTTTGCCATTTTCACCACAATCAGGGCTCTATATACATTTTCTGCTCTTATTTTTAGATCCTAACCGGATGGTGGATCCTTGCCCACATACTACTGCTGTGATAAAAGGTAGGCCCACCTGAGGAAATCTTTCCTTTTCATGATGGGCCTTCTCTCCTAACACCGCTTCATCCTTACTGTTAGAATCACCCCGGATTGTGTATATCCTCTGTGTCCAATCAGTTCACACATTTGGGCTACGGACGCATGTTTAAACCCTTTTCAGTGAGCCTCTCTATCACCGCTATATTCGGGTTCCCAAACTCCTCACGGTTAGAATTACACCGGATGGTGTATTTCCTATGTGTCCAATTAGTTCTCACACAATTGAGCCACAGACGCATGAATAAACTCATTTTTAGCAAGCCTCCTTTTTGACCACTGGGCTAGTCTCTTCACCACCGTTACAATCGGGTTCCCAGATCTGTTTTGCACAGTTTTTGGGAACTCACAGGTTATGGACTTTTTCGCCCACCGGTTATTTAATCCCTTCACTAATGAGTGCTTTTCTAAGATTGCAATCTAACCTTGGAACACACCTGAACTCATCCCATTAATTTGTAGGCTGTCCACATCCGCTTTCCCAGTCCTGAAGAAGACCCGCTGTGACGCACAATCCGCGCTTACACCTGGGTCGAAACGTCGACACGCTTGTGACAATCCTGACCCTACTCTTTCGGCTCCACTCCTAAAGGAAAATCAAACCCCAAGTGTTTCAGAGATTTATGTACCTAGGGATGGATGTCATTTAAATGATTGTTTTTAACCAGCAATGCATCACTGCATATAATATTCTCACAACCAGCACTTCTTTTGCAACTTGGCACTTCAGTACTTGCGCAGTTTTGTCTGTTTATTGCTTGTGACAGCTGAGTAGTGTCATCTATACACTATATAATGTAACAAAAGAAAAAAGTAGTTTCTTCTTTCAATATATTCCTTGATTTACTCATGATTTGTGTGTTCCTTTGTTTTCTTCTCTCCATTAACTGTGAACGATATAAATGTTTGAATAAGCCGTTCTGTATATATATATATGTTTTTTGTATTCAGTAAGCAAGAAAGCAATTCTGTTCCCGACAGAACCAACACTACTTCTAAACTTCACACACAGGTTCTGAGGGGCACTGGGTTACCCCATTATACTAGACGCATGTGATTGGGTAATAGCAACACTTTCCAATTTTTGTCAAGACACTATTCTCTTTTCACTATTACTATCACTAATACTTACAGTCATAATATTTTAAATAATATTTTTAAGACAATGCCATGTTCCAGATAGACCATGCAAAATGGTGATAAATGATAACAGCACAGCTGCATACAGCGATTGGTAAATTGCGAAATACTTGTTTAGGAAAAGGGACAGACACAATTAATATGAAACATGTTTATTTTATTCCTCATTGTATTTCTTTTTAATTATATTTGTGCTTTTTTCTGTGTTGTGACACACCCTTAGTTGTTACATTTTATCTTGCATTTCTCATGTGTCACAGCTAAATTATAATCACGACGAAGCACAATTCCTTCAGGTTTTATGTTTTTACAAGTCAATGGACGATATCACCCTTTAATTCCATTATTCACAGCTAATCGCCCTCGTCAAACAATTAATAAGCACTAGCGTTGAGCAGTGTAACACCTGGTGAATAGTCCTCACTTTTTAAAACATTTTGAGTGCTCCAGATGATGTCTATTTTCATGTCTAGTGTTACTGTAGCTACATTGCAACAACATTTAAGGTATGCAAACAAAAAACGTTTCCTTAAGACTTTTCTCCCTTGTGTGTAGAGACGGTAGAAAACATGTCTGCCACTAGAGGGAGGAAAAACTATGTGTATGGCAAGAAGAGGACTTTTCCTTGCCCGTCCAGCATAAGCAAAGCATAACAAGCACTGACGGGCAACGGCTGAAAGTAAACAATGAAAACAAGCCAGTGTGATTGGTTTGTTGGTGTTGATCATCAGAGCTTTAATACCCAGAGGGGAGGAGGGGCCATCGCGCGCTGTGTGAGGAGGAGGATGGCAAACAAAAACAATTCCTTAGTGAAATCGCCTCAGCTGAAACAGGCACCCAAAGGTGACAGTTGAGAAGAATGGACCAATAGAAGGCCAGCATTGCAGATTGGCACAAGAAAAAAACCAATGGCAATTGGTGGGTTTGCCAGAGCTCATAGAAGAGGATACAATAGGTCGGTCGAGGCTCAACCTAAAACAAATTTGTGATCTGCCCCCTTATGTTCACCTACAAGGGGAGGGGTGTGCTAAAACCTATAGACGTTCCTTTAAATCAGTGCTTCACTGCCTGATGAAGCAAGGCTATTCATCTTGTCAGTAAAGAAATAAAAAGCTACATTTGAAAAGCCAGTCTTTATCTTCTGACACATGTAACTGTACTGATATATTGATAAATGTCATACTAGTGCAGCTAATGACAGAAAACACACGTTGAAATGAGTTGTGCACGGGGCTTGTAATCAGGCTAACCAGGCTAACCAGGTTATCAGGTATCAGTGATAGAGGATGGCAGTGACACATCTGACTCACATTAATCCCCGAATACATCACGATGCGTGTTTTACACAATTCAAAAAAGGTTTGCACACAGGGGCGGCGGAAAGCATCACTTGGAAGAGGTGTTTCACTGTCAAAGAACTTTCCTGACTGTGCTAAATTCTAGGAGCAAAGGACTCTCTGTGATAGTCTCAAGAATGCATGGTCATAGAGAACTGGTACCTTAAAGAAAGGCGTGGCTAACCAATCAGTGCACACATCGTGAGGAATAAAAAGTGAGGAACCTCCTTCGACACTGTTAATTATGACATCCTGATCCACAGGCTGAGGAATGTTGCTCTTTCAGGTAGTGTCATCACCTGGCTACAGTCCTTTCTCAAGGACAGGAGTTTTCAAGTCTTTGAAGGAGACAACTCCTCCGATCAAATTCCACTTGGATGGGGCGTCCCTCAGGGCTCATCCCTGAGCCCGACATTGTTCAATGTCTATATGAGCCCGCTGCCACAGATCGTCCTTCCCTTCGGGATAGACATTGTTACGTACGCCGATAACACCTAATTAGTGGTGGCCCTAAACCATCCAGGATCCATCTTGTCCAGTCTAGGCCCCTGCCTGGAGAGCGTCGCCAAATGGATGGAACTCTCCTCCCTTAAATTAAATGGAGACAAACGGAGCTCATGCTGCTGGGCAATTCATCTATTTCTGGCATTGGCCCAGCATGGCCAAGCTGTCTCGGCTCCCCACCCACACCCAAAAACCAGATCAAAAGTCTAGGTATGTGGCTAGATCAGTCACTCACTTTTGATCATCAGACAACAAAATTGGCTGCATCCTGCTACGGCATCCTGCGGATGCTCCGTAACGTTCTCCCGCTTCTTCCCTTTTCAGCAAGAAGACTCATGGTCCAGGCCTTAATACTTTCTCAACTCGACTATGGAAATGCTTTATATTTAGGAGCTCCCAGGACTACCACAAACAGACTGCAAGTCACCCAGAATTGTGCAACACGGATGCTTTTAATGACTCCCAACAGCCACTCTACAAGGCCTGCCCTGAAAACCCTACACTGGCTCCCGGTTGTGGACAGAATAAAATTTAAATCTCTTTGCATTGCCCATAAATCTTTCTGGAAGAAAGGCCCCTCCATCCTCCAAGCCATCATTTCCCCTTACCGCCCAAATAGACGCCTTCGATCATCCAGTCTCTACCTAGCCGCGGTCCCTAAAGTCAACAGGATGAGAAGTGGTGGTCGATCTTTCTGTTTCACTGCTGCTAGGCTCAGGAACACTCTTCCCATCCACTTACGCTCAGAACCTCACCTCCTTCTGTTCCGTAAACTTCTGAAAACTTGGCTTTTTCAAAACCCCACCTATTAAGCTGCTGTGACCTCCCTCTCTCTCTGCTAGCGCTGGGACGCCTTCGGGTAGCCATGCGCTATACAAATATCCATAACAATAACAATTGAACATAGGCTTAAAACATGGGTAGAAGGCATAACCTAGCAGGAAGAAAGCTCTTTGCAAATCTTTGCAAATCAAATGCAGTGTCTAAAAGATATTAACCACATATTTAAACTGATCTCATAATTGAGGCACAATGAGCTAGAGTTCTCCTTTTTGTTTATAAATTGATTAATTTCCCACCTTCACTTGGCCAATGTGGTTTTTCTTCATACATCACGGCAAATTACAGAGAAACAAGCAATGACCACACATTAACACTTTAAAATTAGAACTCAACTTTGGGAAAGATAGTCACATTTTCTTTGTGAGGGTACATATCGCAGCCAAATAAAAGATCTTGAAATGAAATCTGATTGGATAACGGACATGCTGCATTAAAACTATTTCCGGTAGGTGGCAGCTTGTTCAATCCTCCTTCCCCTCAATCACCTTCCACTAATTCTGTACCCATTTCTCAATAATCCCTTTCTAAGGTAGCTGTGTCTTCTTGGATCTCAACTCACTATCCTTCGACCACACTTGGGGGTAGATTTACAAACATTTTGCACTGGTTGAGCATCACAGAAGTGAAGCTAACCAGCACAAAATGTTTTTTTTAATTTACTTTCCAGTGCAAAGCTTGTTTTGCACTGGAAAGTACCCTAAAAGTAATGCAAAGCAGCACGAAACACTGCTTTGCATTACTTAGAGCCAAGGGGATGTTACATGGGTGGGACATGGGTGTTTCTTTGCAACCACTCATGCCTTTTGATGCAAAACCACAACAAACAACAATAGAAATAATTGTATTTCTCCTTTCTTTTCTGACGCTGCATGTGTGCATAACATTTTGTAGTGGAAGGGCACATTCCAGTCTCAAACCTATGGTAGAGTCACGCACACACCCTATGGCTCTAAGGTGTGTGCCTGGCGCACAGCAGCTGAAAGCTGCACCGGCGCTAGGGAGAGGGGAGGAGGAAGCCATATCTCTGTTGATATGGCTCCTTCCTGCTCCCTCCCTGTCAGCAAGCGTAGCGCAGCATTTTTGGCTGCTGCGCTGCTTTCTGTGACTGTTTAGAAAATCTGGGCTTCGCTCCTTTAAACAAGTGGTGATATGGATGCTTCATTATGTAGAACTTGTGGTCCAGGGTACCCAGCCCTCAGCTTTAAATGCAATGTATGGCTTCTGCACTGGTCAACCAGTTAGCAGATCAGGTCAAACCCCTGGTTTTTCTGTGGATGGTGAAGTGGTTATACGTGTAATTGTCTTTGCAGGGATATTGTTCAGGTTGGAGGTGGCGGTAGGCTCGATGTCGAACTTTATGAAGGACTGTGTGCTCTACATTCACAACTCCGGGCATGTTTGCTCACTTTAGCTTCACTGAAGAAGAAGTGGATGCAATTGCCACAGAGGCCCAGATTCTCAAAATCTCCCAGAATGCATCGCAGCAGCCAAAAATGCTGTGCTGCATTAGATGACAGGGAGCGAGCAGGAGAGTGCCATATTTACAGAGATATAACTCTATCCTCCCCTCTCCCTAGCACCGGCGCTGATTTCCCCTGCCATGTGCCACACACATCCATTAGTGCCATAGTGCTAAGGTGCATGCTTGACTCTACCATAGGTTTGAGTACAAAATACTACGGTTAGACAAGTGAAAAACCTTTTCTGACTTTGTACGTGTGCTGTAGAGTGCATTTCTGCTTTTAAGTGCTGTTAATTTTTGGCGCTAAACCGAAACCCTGTCTAGTAATATTAGCAGATAGGATTTAGCAACAAAGAGCATGGATGGTTGCATGGGAACACCCATGTACCACCCATGTAACTCCCCTGGGAAACGCTGCTTTGCATTTCTTTTCCATACAAACCAATGCAAGTACCAATTTGCGTTGGTTTGTTAATCCACAAAAATGTTTATCTTTGGAGAAGCGTTAAGAAAGTAATGCTAACCCGACTCTAAACCTCTGAGAGTCTTGGCTATACTCTCTTGCTGCAAAGTACCAGCAGACATTGCCAGTCTAGAGAGACGCATGTGGCCAAGGTGTGCGTGCACCTGTGCATGGTGGGCTTGTCAAGAAAAAGGTGAGGATGGTGTGTTATTCTGTCTGACACTAAAGCCTTCATTTCCAAGGTCCTCATTGTTTGAGTGTGGTAATACTGCCTGGAGAAATAATTATACCATGTGACATAGTGCAATTCATTTTCAATGTGGCTTTACCTCTCCATTCCAATCCGGGGTTTGCACAATGATATGCGAAGATGTTAGTTATTGACATTTGCGAAAGTGCAAGTGCAGTTTCCGTTTTCCCCTAAAATCGAACGTATGCACTTTCCACTTTCTATGTGTTTTTAGTGATACCGGATAGATTGAGAGGCAGAGCTGTCAGTGGTGCAGCATGTGCGGTGGCACCAGGGCACGAACCGTGAGGAGCATACTGCACACCAAATATAGCTCTATTTTATTACACAAGGGGTGGCGAGTTTCCCTGCACTCATTAGGGCTCATGACTACTTTGCTGCACTGCTGGACAGATGTGCACAATCCTTTGTACCTACATTTCTACGTTCTTTAAGTCTTTGTTTTGGTTCCGTTCTTGAGAGAAACTGGCATTATTTTTTTATTTGAAAAGTTTTATATAGCGCTGGCTAGACCCGGAGGTATCAGAGCGCTTTACATGAGGAAGAGCATTGTTTCAGAACATAGTTACAAAGTTACATCAGTTGCAAGGAACATAGTTACATGAGTTACCAAAGCATAGAAAAGCATAGAAAGAAGGAAAACAGGCAAGGGGAGAGAAATTTGGGGGGGGACAGGGAAGGAACAGGGGAGGTAGACAAAGAATAATAGAGGGAAGAGGCAGGGCGGGGGTAGGAAACACAGCGTGGAGATGAGGAAAACAGTGTCCGACGTCCGGCTGGGTAGGTGATGGCTGAGGGGTGAACCAGAGCCAAACTCCTCTATAGCTGCATATGACAGCTCCACCGGTCATCGGCCAAAGGTAGCTCGGGCATCGCAATGCATACAGAAGGTTCAGGATTCCACCTAGGGGGGCATCGTCAAAAGTTCCATCGAGAGCGCCGGTCACGGTGTACGGTGCTGTGTTCCCAATGGTAGTGGGACCATTCCCAATCCTCTGCTGAGTGTGTCTCACCTTGTCGCTGTGGTCTCATCCAGAGGGGACTCCAGGGAACAGATGCAGGATGTCTCCCCAGCAAGGGGAGAAGGAGTGCTCTGGAGAAGGGCCCACTCATGGTGGCCATCTTAGGGACAGTCATTGCTGTAGGAGGATTTGAAAGTTAAAAGTTGAGGCCCAGGTTCAGTAGCCTGGGAGACTGCTGCCCCTAACAGAGCAAATGACGGTGGTAATAATAGTGTAGTATCTAAACAGTCAGTTAACAAGTGTAGGGGACCATTTAGAATCATAGCTTTATCAATAGCATCTGTATTCGGACTGAACTGAGTCGGAGAGCAGATTATAGCAGGCCAGGGGCCACAGAGTGAAGAGAGCGCAGGTAGACTTGGAAACCAGCAGTTACACAGGAGATAGAATATTGCGGTGATTTGCAGGTAGACACGGATCGAAGAACAATCTCGGTCGCCATTTTAAGGTCAGGCGGGTATCTTCTGTCCAATCACATGACTCAGTAACTTCATTTTTACCCAAATGAATAGAGAGGAGCAGGCACTGTGTCTACTTTACAGACATTACCAACCTGCTCACCTAGCTGCTGTATTTGGGTGGCTTTTCCACCAGTGTTGACTTGAACAATCATAGGAAAGCATCAAATAATCCTTTTTCTAGACCTGACTGAATGGCAATGAGCATCCTTTGAAGTCCATTACCAAAGCCCTTCTTAAGAGTGGTGCTGTAATACATCATTATAGGACATAGATAGCTGCCAAGTTTTCATTCAGCTTATGTGTGACATTTTTACAGTTTCTGTGTATGTATGAGTGACATTCTACTGACAAATGTGTGACACTTTGAGTGACAGTTTCTCAAAAGTATACCAATGACCAGTATTGGGGTACTTCTCAGTGAGATTCCTGCTATTGCATTCAAATTCATTACACAGTGATGAACATAAACCAAATAAGGCAGACCTGCTGCTGTTGCCAGTGCTTGCTAGAACTATCAACCAAATGAGTAATAAAGTCCTTACCACTGGTGAGCTCTGTGGGAGAGGGCCTGCCAGGCACAGGGGGAGCTCCATAGACAAAGCAATGGCAGGCTTCAAAGGTGCTGTCTAAGGCTCCTTGCACCGCGTTCGCCAGTGCCCTCACTGACTGGTTGGCCACCTGCATGAGGTGCCTGTCACTAGCAGATCACACTCAGCATTCATGCATGAAGCCATGATGTCTGGGTAGGTGCTGCTGCTGCACAGGCAACAATCTGATTTTTTGCTACTCTCCACAGAAAGAATTGAAACATGGTGCTGCACTGTCTATGTCGGGGATCACAATTGCAATGAGCTCTCATGCAGGCCGAGGCAAAGCAGCAGTGCATATATTAAGCGGCACACTAAGGCTGCTTTTATAGTGTCTAATGATTATCTCCTCAGTGTCAAGGAGCTCTGTATGAATGCCTAATGCATTTTAGTGTGGTGATGCAGATACCAGGAATAAAATGTGTTAGTTTAACCCCTGATGCGTCTTACTTGGCAAGGCTGATAGTAAAATGGCTCTTGCAACACTTGTATAAATGAAGTAGCTGCGCAACTGTAATTACTCACTGCATTTGAGTTCTGGCATCGCAATGCCTGCTTTCAGCCCCAGACGCCTGTTTGGAAGGCAGGACAGGGAGCATGAAAACAAAACGTGGCTTTTCCTTCATCTGTGGTTTTTTGTGATAAGCTGAATGGAGATATTTATGGCAACATGTTTTTATTTTGCACATGTTTATTATTAATAGGACCTGCATGCTTCTACACATTCTGGGCTGAAGTGCTTTTTTTCAATTTGACTAAATGTGATACTAATATCTTTCTGCAACAAATATGTTTTTTTGTGTTTTTGTTTTTTTGCACTAAAGATTCTACTTACATTCTTCTTGTCAGCAAACATGCTGTCTCTTTCATACATACGATAGAGCAATGCACCATTGACTTAAGTGGATTTTGGGAAAGGGAATGGAGTGGCAGCGTATTATAAAGAATAAAGTACTGCTTCAATACATTATAAGGCTATTGTAAGTCATCTTGGAGTCTATGACCTTATAAAGGAAGTTAGTCTTCAACCTTGTTCCTCTATATGGTCACAAAACTCCTCAGTGACTTGCAATATCCTTATAATATACTTCATGGGGTACTTTGTCTCATATGTAATAGCAAACCAGGTATCACCAATATATACGTTAAATAGGCCATGACATCTTCAGCCACTGGAATGGGCAATGCAACTTAAGATACTGTGTTTCTGCCAAACTACCACATTGTCACCCAGGCAATTTGACTACTTGAAAGGTACAGATGAAATGTCATGAGCTGTGGTGCTGCTGTGGTTTTATTACACTGCATTTCATACAGATGTAACCATTAACTTTTGTTACTATCTGCATCAGGATAGCTGGGTCTCCTGAAATCATGCCTGATGTGTCTACTAGGACTCTGGGCTTCCACTGTTATCTTAACACTTAGGGGCCGATTCCGATCTCGGCCGGTAGGGCTCCGAATCGGATTCGGCTTTACCGGATCCGATTCGGAGCCCTGTTTCCCGACCGAACCGTACGCGGGTCCGGCCGAGCGAGTACGATGCGAAATCGCCGACCGACTCGTCCGGGCGTCCCGACCGCTCCGACCGACTCGCTCCCGGCTCGAACCGCTCCGACCGACTCGCTCGGACTCGACTCGCACCGCGCAATGGAGACGTTTCCCGGCCGGGTAAGTACGATGCGCGCCGCGAGCAGTCCGACTGAGCCGCGCACTCCGGCTCGTAAGAGCAGTCGGAGCAGTACTCCGGGGGTCCGTGTCGGACCCCCTGCATGCGTAGCCGCGCGAGTCGCACACAGGGGGACCCATGGGTCCCCCTACCTGTGCGTGTACGGCGCGAACCGCTCCGCCGCGTACCCGCTGTAGGGGGCGCCCTTGTCCGACTCACACCCATTGAGTCAATGGGAGCCCGCGTACGCGTTGTACGACCGGCTCCCATTGACATCAATGGGAGTCCGACCGACTCGAGTCCGATAACATACGGACGCATCGTACTCGTTCGGTCGGACTGCACGGGTCCGATTCGGTCGGAAATCTCTCCGGGTCCGGCTCGGTCGGAGAAATTTCCAGCCCGAATCGGAATCGACCCCTAAATCTGTTGGGGGACTGAGAGCAGTTCCCCTATCTGGTTGTTTTCAAGTTCAGGGTATTTTCCTCGTAGGCATGGGCCTTATTCATGATGTTTAATCAATGTTAGGCACATTCTGTAATGGGAGGTATGAGTGTGGGTTCTGGTGGGAGGACCGGGAACAGTACCCACATTTTTTCTTCAAATTCGTTGATTTGAGCTGCAATGTGAACTACGTGTTTCAGAGTGCAGGGCCCTCGGGATGACAACACTTGGATGCCATGAATTGTTTTTCTTTTTCCTAATGTGTGTGATAGGGCTGTGGTGTGCGCCCTTAGGGCCTTATTACAATGTCGGTCGGCGGTTCCAACTGCCTGATTACGATGCGACTGAATACTGTTTGGTCGGCTACTCACTTTTCTCTATGGGTGCTTGTGTTACGGCCGTAATACATGCTCTTATTATTACTCATTAGTAACTTTTATCATGTTTATTTGAATGTCAAATATATTTGTTATAGTTTAAGGGTACATATACATAAATTTGCTGCTGCCTTTTTGCAATTCCAGTCCCGTCCACTCCCATGGCATCGTTGCGAGTCAGCGGGGCAAGTCCCACTCCAAATCATCCAGCTCACATTCTCTCATCCAGTAAGTGAAGAGACTCAAATGGGACCACACTCCAGGGTATGCAAAGAAAGCGCTTTGTTCGAGGCAACAAAATGTCTTACCATGAATAAAGCACCTTCTCCACACACCCTGGAGCGTGGTCTCTTTTGTGTCTCTTCACATACTGCTTGAGGGAGCATGCTATAGATAGATAGATAGGTAGATAGATAGATAGATTATATTGTCTTCTTTGCAGAATGTGCAAATGACCCCTGACGACAAGGGAGTGTTGCTCAGTGTCACTTTATTTGAAAGTGCTCTCATACTCCTGTTGACGCGTTTCGCCTGCCGTGCAGCCTTTCTCACAAACAGAGGCGCCATGTTTACACACATCATTTAGAGTGCACATTACTTCCTCTATCATAGAAGGAGACAACAGATTTAGTTGTGTGTTCGAATACGAATAGCCACTCATGCATCTAAAGACATCGTCTGACATGCTGAGACACAACTCAATGTTTAAATACATATACCAATAACTATTTCAAATTAATTTAAAATTAAAGCATTGTCTGTTTCCAGATTTTTATATGCAACATGCATGGCATTCTTCAGTTTTATATGAATTGTAACTAGGCCTGGGGGCATGTTTCTGTTGTTGACTCCTTTCTTATTACGCTATCCCATTGACTTAAACGTTGCAAATCAAAGTGCTATGTGCATATTAAAATTATTAAAATAACTTTTATGTTTTTTAATATTAATAATACTATCTTTAATATGCACATAGCACTTTGGTTTGCACTGTTTATTTAAATGGAATTGTGTAATAAGAAAGGAGTCGACAACAGAAACATGCCCACTTGGGTAGAACATAGTAATATATTTTAATGAAGTAGCACTGTCTAGAGTCCCATTTACGGTGTGTTTGCTTACCGAATTGAAAATGTAACTCCTCACAGAAGGAAAACACTAATGATAGAAATTCATGATGTAATAATGCACACCATAAAATATACCGACTGGGGCTTAATTATTGCATGTTGCATATAAAAAGCATAATTAAATTACAGAGAGTGCTCACTCCATTAATGAGGCAACGCACCCTTTGCTACGCTGCACCGTGGCGACCAGGAGTTGTGAATTGAGTATATATATATATATTTATATATATATATATATAGTCTATCATAATTCCTATGTATCTGCTAGTTGTTCTGGTGTGATGGTGGTCCGGCAATGGTCACATATTTGTATTCAAACTTTTAACAGTTTTGTAACTTGTTTCATGAGGCAAGCCTGTAGCTGTGTAACATCTGGCACCAATTCAGCTAAAAATTATTTTATGCTCTTGTGCTACAGGGCGGTCATGTTTTCCACTATTTTTTTCTACAAATATTGTTGTCAGGTCTGTCATTCATTTCACTTATTATGCTATTCATGTGTGCTTCTTTTTTAGGCAGTCATACTATGACTGTGGTTTGTGTCTGTCTCTGGGTGTGCTCTTTTTTTCATGCTTTCTTATACCATGACTGATTTCAAGGTTTCAAACACCAGGCATATGCCTACTTGCTCTAATTGTTATCCGCATGGTATTGGGTTATTGAATTGTAGTATTCAGTGATGTTGGTGTCTCTTTGCAGAACACTACCAATGAATCTCAATTGGCCCATTTTGATTTGACTGATCTGCAAATACAGTCAGAAGGATAATGAGGCATGATCCAATAGAGGCATTGCCCTGACATTGACTTGAAAGGATCTAGCCACCATCATAGCAGAAGCTGAGTAATAAGTATAGTCCTTACCTTAGAATTTGGATGTTTAGATCTCCAATTATCAACCAGTCCTATCTCTGTGAGCAAAGACTGCCCCACCAGAGTTAACATTTCAGTTTGAGAAACCCTTTGTGCTGTTCTGTCCACTTTATCATCGATGACTATACTAAATTTATCACCAATCAAGATTTACCCGTCTGGTGTTTGAAGAATGTTTGCTATGACCCGCTTTAGAAAGCTCTTTGGCATTGAGTAGGAGCATTGATGTTGGCAATGGCAAAAGTGTCCTGGCCAAAAAGAGAGCCTGACTGCTGCCTTCAGACCTACCCTTCACCTCCCATCTCTCCAGTGTCAATCCTGCAAATCTGTCTCTTGAACCAGGCAAATAAAATTCCACCCCATGAAGCACGAAGAGGACTGCTAACCTCTTAGACAGGCTATTAAGCCTGCATGTATACAACCTTAATTATGAAGGTGATATGTATCTGAGCTGCTCTCTTGTTAACTTATCCCTGTGATTTCTTACCACTATACAGAGGTGATTGTGCTCTAGTGCCCATGGGCATGTAAGAAGCACAATGTTAGCAAAGTTATGGCCCTAGTATCAGTGTAAAAAAGAGTACATTTGAATGGGAAACTGTTCCCAAATAAACGACCCCTGTCTCTCATCCTTCTCCCCCCACACTTCCACAACCTCAGAAAGAACAAGCATCTTTTTGGGCCCCTCTGGATCTATGTGAAGTCAGAGTTCACCAACGTTCTCTACGCTTCAGCTACAGAATAGGACAAGTTACAACGCAAACTTTTACAACGCATGGTTTTACAACACGGTTTTTACATCGCAACATCCATTACAATGCATGATTTTACAACGCATGCCATCAAAACGCATTTTTAGAAACTACACTTACAACGCATTCCATTACAACGCATACCATTACAACGCATACCATTACAACGTATAATACTTTTATTGCAACAGTAGTGTAAGTGTTGGATAGTGTAGGGGTACAAATTACTATTCCCACTCCAGTGAGTGCAACAGTAGGGTAAGTGTTGGATAGTGTAGGGGTAAAAATTACTATTCCCACTCCAGTGAGTGCAACAGTAGGGTAAGTGTTGGATAGTGTAGAGGTAAAAATTACAATTACTCATTACTTACCTTATAATGCGTTGTAATGGCATGCGTTGTAGTGACATGCGCTGTAGTGACATGCGTTGTAGTGGCTGCGTTGTACTGGCATGCGATGTAAAGGATGTTGCGTTGTAATGACTGCGTTGTAAAGGTAGTGCGTTGTAATTACTGCGTTGTAATGGTTGTTTCCCCAGCTACATCTCCCCACCTTTCGCCCATAATCACTTATCGTACCACTTTTCAGTTTTTGAAGAACCCCTTCCCCACTGGAATCACTCTCCCCACAGTCCAATAGCTTCTGATCTTGTCACTCTTTGCAAGCGCCATCACCCTGTTGATGACTGCCTGTTACTCTATTGCTATTGGGGGGCATCAGGTTTTATTTCCCTCTTATATTTATGGGGGCCCCCATCTAGCCCTAGTGTTTAAAAAAAAAAGCAATCATTATTTTTTTATTGAGCTAGGTGTGTTCTTCACTTCTGGTTAGCTAAGTACACATTTAGGCTTGTGCATTGATCTTAGTTGGTGCTGCTTAAATATCCCTTCTGGATGGTCAAGAAAAAAGAATGTCCCCAATTTCTATCTGGCCCACATCCCATATGCTGCTTTTAAAATGCATTCTTTTGTTTTGAAATTCTGCATACATGTGATGATATCTGCTGTCTTGCCATCTCTGTCTTTGATGCCTCCAGTCCTGTGTTCTATCTGGAATACTGATTGCATCATTACCTTTGGCCAGGAGACATTGAAAACCCGGTGGCAAGTTGGTCTCCTTTGGAAGTTGCCTCCTCATTTGCACCTTTGTTTGGCCTGCTGGAAGCCACTTTTTCACACAGTGCACTGCTCTCCACAGGAGTAAGGGTGATATGGGTAGTTGTGGCAGAGATGGGCTGGAGAAGGGAGATGAGCATTGGCCTTCACTCACCTTCTCAGCTCTGAGTTCTTGCTATTGTGCCCACAGGCCACTTGCTTCAAGGAGTTGGAGTAGGCCCTCATCTCCTACCATCTTCTAGTTTCTAAAGCACTGAGATTGACACCTTGGTAGCTCTATGGTAATATGGTATGGACTCAGGTTCAATACCACTGTCAGTAAAGTGGGATGTGGTTTTAATACTTGCTGTAAATTTATTTGTGTTGCTGTTTATTTATTTTCCATGTTATTTTTCTGTTTTCTGATATAAAGGGGGTATTTTGTAGAATATAATTGTGCACAAATCAATACTAGTAGTCCGGTTAAAGTATGCTTATTGCTGAGCTCAAAATATGGTTGCTGTAGTGGGAAGTTAGAGTTTATTGGTTGTTTTTTGAAAAGTGGTTAGGAAGTCAGATGCCAAACCCAGGGCTATACTATATCAGTCGTGAGGTCTTTTGGTTTGGTTTGCATTCTTGTTCTTGTGGCACAATCAGGTAAATATGGGCTGACTTAAGTGTTTTTGCTACTTTTGACATGCAGTCTTCACGACTTTGATTATTCTTTTTTCATGTTTTGTTCATGTTGTAGTAATTGATGAAGAGAAATTTTGAATAATCTTTCCAACAAATTGATTTTACATGGAGAATTGATTTTTGGAGATCCTTTGAGGCAACTTACTACACCATTCTAGGTAATCAAGAGTTATTAGAACTTAGGTCAGAAGGAATTTAAAGTGTTTTTCAATTCAGCAGATTCATGATTTATGTTTTTAAATATGTTATATTTGGCCACTTTTGATTTTCCATTTCTCTTATTTTTGTTCTGTTTGGTGTCTTTAGATTTCATTGTTAGGGCGCTGTTGTTGATCTGCCATTGGTGTTTCCACAGAGTACATCATTGGGTACATGTTGCTTAACAGAATTAACAAACTATCTTTTTTGGATACTTGCTTAAGAAGAATTGTTTTCTTTAAATGCCTGAAATGTTCATTTAGATAAACCGCTTCACTTCATGTACTTTAGTTCTTTAACTTTTCTTAATTTCTGCCTTCGAATAATTTCGCTTTTGATTCAACATTTCTGAAGATAAGAACAAATTCTCTTCATTAAAAATATGGGGTGGCTATATTTTGTCGTTAAGGACTTACTTATATTACACCACCAACTAAAGTTGTGGTTTCTGAAACAGATTATAATGGTATCTGTCAATGATATCTGTTGGTGTATAATTTGAAAAATAATGTGGTTTAACCAAGTTGTCATTTTTTTTAATTTTTGCAGCCCTAAAGAAGTGGTGTTCTCACTGTGAAACACATGTTAGATGCCCAGTTGTTTTCCTTCTCTAAGATCTATGAACTTCATGAATTATATTTTCTAAAAAGTTCCTGTATGGCTCTGTATTTTTGAATACTGTTTTGATGCTAATTTCCAAATGTATATCAGCGTAATGTATTCTGTATAAAAAAGGCTCATTTTTTAAGAGTGAGAATAATAAATGTATTTCAGATGCTTTGGATTTAATTGTCAACCATAACCTACATAAAATTACTCCCCACACTTTATCACCAGCTCTAGGGTAACACTTCAGTGTTCTCAGTAATCCAAACCTATCACTAGTTTCAGAGGCCTTGCAATGTTAATGTCCTAAGTCAGACCAGTGTCCCCAGGCCTCTGCCTCAAGGAAGGCAGTCTGGTCTAGGGCATTATCTTACTGCCCAGTTCAGTTGCTCAGACAAGCTACATGTGCCACCAAGGGGATAGATGGAGCTGCACTAAAAGGGGAGCACATTCTAGAAAGGGAACAGTATTTTTCTGAGTGCCTTGAAATCTTTGACCCACCCAGGTCCCCATTTAGCTGCTCCCTACTTAGCCTAAATGCAGCAGCTCCAAGCCCACCCAGGCAACCATGAGCCTTGGTGCAAATTGACTTGTGTCTGGCCTGACACCACAAAGCTCTCAGGCTGCGTCTGGCTAGCATTTGTAACCTCCACAGTCTGTCAATAAGCCCCCTGTTAGACTTGGCATCTTTTGGCGTGTTTGTCTTTTTGCTTTCTGACCTCCCGGTTTTGACTCTGTTTTTGCTGGTTTAGTGGCTCTGCGCACTTTCTCACTGCTGTTCAGTGTTAAAGTGCAAGTGCTCCTGTTGTAAATTGTTATTATGAATTGGTGTTTCCATGATTGGCATATTTGATTTACTGGTAAGCTCCTAGTAAAGTGCACTGAGTGTGCCAGGGCCTGTAAATCAAATGCTACTAGTGGGCCTATAGCACTGTCGAGCTGGCAATCGCACCCACTTGCCAGGCCCTAACCTTCCCTTTTCCTACATGTAAGTCACCCCTAAGGTAGGCCAAAGATACCCCTGTGGGCAGGGTGCTGTGTATGATAGAAGTAGGACATGTACTGGTGTTTGTGTCCCATAGGAAAGAATGGGAGTTTTACTTATAACACCTTAAAAGCATAATTTCCCATTGTTACAAGATAGGGAAATGGAGTTTAGTATGCATGGACTCAGAATGTAAAAATGCATCTTTTAGAAAAGATGATTTTTATGTTCTGTGTTTGAAAGGTAAACAGTCTAAATATCGAGTTTTTAATTTCGACCTACAATAATATCGAGTTTGAAATATTGTAGGGACACAATATCGAAGTCAAGAATATCGACGACCAGAATATCAACCTGAAGGTAAGAAATATCGTTTTTGTTAATATCGAAGTTAGTAATATCGATAGCAAAAATATCGATGTTACTAATATCGATATTTATATTAGTGTTATGCATTTTATTATGTATTTTATATGTTTGTGTTTATATTTTTTGTTAATTATTGTACTAGTTTTAGAATATATGTATAAAATTTTTAGAAGTTAGTAATTTTTTTTAAAGTAAATTATGCGTTTTAGTACCGTAGCGGGTTGTGGGTTTATAGGGGACTAGGGTGGGAAGTAATTTAATTATATTAAATTAATTGAAAATTTTTAGGAATTAGTAATTATGTTTAAGTAAATTTTGCGTTTTAGATCTGTAGCGGGTTGTGGGTTTATAGGGGAATAGGGTGGGAAGTAATTTAATTGTAATTAAGTAATTATTTATTTTTATTTATTGGTATTGATAAATAATTTTATGTTCATTAATTATTAATTGGTAATACATTTTTATTAATTGGTAATTAATTGTTATTTATTAATTAATTTGTAATTATATTAAGTGTATTAATTTATTATTGAAGTGTGTTGTGAGTTTATAGGGCAATAGGGTGGGAAGTCATTTAATTGTAATTAAGTGATAATTTATTTTATAGTTTATTATTGATAATTATATTATTGTTAATTAATTATTAATTGGTAATAACTTTTTAATAATAGATATTTTTATGTTTTGGAAATTAATTTGTTCCTTAATTAATAATTGGTAATTGTCATTAATTATTATTTATTATTACTTATCAATAATTTATTGTTAATTAATTATTAATTGCTATTTTATTTTAAATAATAATTGTTTTTTGGTATTGAACATTAATTATTTTTTATTTTATTATTATTTGGTAATTGTTAATAATTATTATTTAATTGTATTTGTCATCTATTTAATTGTTAATTAATTATTAATTGGTAACTATTTTTAAGTACGTATTTATTGGTATTGTTAATTAATTCATTGTTAGTTAATAACTAAATAATTATTTATTTAAAAAAAATTATTTTAATTATTAGTAAGTTATTTTTACCCTACGCTATCCAACACTTTCCCTACTGTTGCACTCTCTGGAGTTGGAATAGTAATTTTAACCTCTACGCTATCCAACACTTTCCCTACTGTTGCACTCTCTGGAGTTGGAATAGTAATTTTAACCTCTACGCTATCCAACACTTTCCCTCCTGTTGCACTCTCTGGAGTTGGAATAGTAATTTTTACCTCTACGCTATCCAACACTTTCCTCCTGTTGCACTCTCTGGAGTTGGAATAGTAATTTTTACCCCTACGCTATCCAACACTTTCCCTATTTTTGCACTCTCTGGAGTGGGAATAGTAATTTTTACCCCTACGCTATCCAATATTACTATTTTAGTTAATGTAGTGTATAATTTATTTAACAATTTTTTTTTTATTTGTTATATATATTTTTTATATTTTTATTTATATTATTGTTGTATGTGTATGTATGTATTTATAATTTATAAAATGTTTTTTAACAATTTATAAGTTATTACAATAATTAATTGTAAATATTATTAAGTAATTATATATATTATATTTTATATGTATATGTTTAATTTTTTTTTTACATTATATGTATTACTTATAATTTTAAACATATTTTTAACTATGTTTATTTTAAATATATGTATCATTTACTTTATTTTACATTATTTTTTAACATAAAAAAAACCCGATATTTTTAACAATGATATTTTTGACGATATTTTTTTTTCGATATTTTTGACGTCGATATTCTGTCAGTGATTCGTTTGAAAATACCACTTTTATAAAAGGAGGTATTTTCTTGCTTAGCCATCCTGTGTGCTTCTGCTGGGCTTGTGGATTGACTGTCTGGCTTTGGAGTGACAGGGGCTGGGGATGTGCATTGGCTCCCGAGAGTCTGGATGAGTCAGGGTTGGGCTGAATAGACCTGGGCTGCATTTAGATTAGTAGGAGGAGATTTCCTTGCACCTGAATGGGCCTGGTCTGCCTTGAACAATGCTGTCTCCACCTCCTGCCAGGAAGCTGGGCCAGAGAGACCAAACTGGTTTGGACTAAGCACAGACACTCTCTGCCTGAGAGAACAAAGGGATTTTGACTATAAATATTGGGGCCCAGACCCCAGAATTTTAGAACTGGCTGGAATCAAGAAACCTGCCAAGAAGAAGAGCTGCCATGAGGAGTACTGCCACTTTGCTGTATTGTTGCTTTGTTGAGTTGGCCTGCAGTTGCTGCTTCTGCCTTGGGCAGTGAAAGGACTGGACTGAACTTTATTTTACTTGTGCTGAGTATCTCCAAGGCCCTTGACTTGAGCTTGCCTCCTGTTCTGAAGTCTCAGGGACTGCAAAGACTTAACCAACCTCTAGGTACCGCTTCTGGAACTGCTGTTTCAGTTGCCACAGAGAGGGGAAATGCAACCGACTCCGTCGCTATCTCTGTGTCCTGATGGCACCACAGAAGGCACCGTCCACATCTCGCACCGCAACCCTGGTCTCACCGACGATGAACGACACCGCCGCCACCGAGCCTCTGCTTGCTCCGTGACCTGTGAGCACGGCACTCCTCACTGCCTCGCTTCACTTCGCCATCCTGGTCTCAATGACGCCGTCGCTGCTGCTGACTTCGACACCTGTGACCGCATCGTGGCTGGGGGCACCGCTCGTAAGTCTCACAACACACAATCTCGACCCACACGGCAGTCTCAGCCGACCGACGCCAGCTCCCGCTAACCGACTCTGTTGCCTGCACTGCAACCTGCCAGCACCGCATAAAGCACTGCCTCGCCCTGCACTGTAAGCCTTAGTCTCACCGACACCGTCTGGACGATCGTCACCGAGCAGCTGCCTGCACCACATCGAGAGGACACCGCACCCTGCACTGCTTTAGCTGAAAAAAATCACTTTTTCCACAAATTTTTGTGTAGGATCAAAGTGCCGGCACAAATGTCCTACCATATAGCGTTCCCCTTGGTCTCCCAAGTAAAATGATACCTCACTTGTGTGGCTGTCCAATGCTGAATTGGCTAAAAACTATATTTTTTTAAATGTAGCGGTTAGAATTTGCTGTGCTATACCCTTAATCCCTCTGTTTTTGGCCCTTCCCAGTCACAGGCCCTTGGCCCACCCACACAAGTGAGGTATAATTTTACTCAGGAGAACAAGAGGAATGTGGGGTGGTAGGACATTTGCTCTGGCACAGTGATCACACACCAAAATGTGTGGATAAAGTGATTTTTTTACAGCTAAATTTGAGGTTTGCAGGGGTTTCTGGGTAGGGAAGGGTTGGAGGATCCATGGAAGCCATACCTCCTAGGACTACCCAGCGTGTGTAGTTTTCAGAAATGTGGGGGTTTGGTAGGTTTCTGTAGATGGCCACGAGCCCGGGGCCAAACAACCAGGTGCCCCCCCTGCAAAACCAGGTCATTTTATGATAGGTAATTTTGAAGTCTCCACAATACGTTTTGGGCCCTTGCCTGTTGCGGGTACTTGACCCACCCACACGAGTGAGGTACCATTTTAATCGGGAGACCTGGGGAAATGCTGGATGGTAGGAAATTTGTGTCAGCCCAGTGATCCTTCAACTTTCCCACACAGAAATTTGAGAAAAATTAGATTTTTGCAGGGGATTCTGGGTAGGGAAATGTTGGGGGATCCATGCAAGCCATGTGTCCCTGGACTCCACAGGGTGTCTAGTTTTCAGAAATGTGTAGGTTTGGTAGGTTTCCCTAGGTGGCAGCTGAGCCCGGGGCTAAAAACCCAGGTGCCCACCTTGCAAAACCAGGTCATTTTGTGATAGGTAATTTTGATGTCTCAAAAATAAGTTTTGGGCCCATGCCTGTTGCGGGTACTTTACCCACCCACATGAGTGAGGTACCATTTGTATCGGGAGACATTGGAGAATGCGGGGTGGGTGGAAGTTTGTGGACCCACGCAGATTCCTGAACTTTCCATCACAGGAATGTGGGGAACATTTGTGCTTTTTTGACAAAGTTTGAGGTTTGCAAGGGGTTCTGGGTAACATAACCGGGTGAGAGCCACACAATTCACCTCATCCTGGATTCCCCTGGGTGTCTAGTTTTCAAAAATGTATAGGTTTGCTAGGTTTCCCTGGGTGCCGGCAGAGCTAGGATTCAAAATCCACAGCTAGGCACTTTGCAGAAAAAGGGTCAGTTTTCACTGTAGAAATGTGGTGTGTCCACGTTGTGTTTTGGGCCGTTTCCTGTCGCGTGCACTAGGCCTACCCACACAAGTGAGGTATCATATTTATCGGAAGACTTTGGGGAATGCGGGGTATGTGGGATTTTGTGGATCCGCGTAGATTTTAGAACTTTCCATCACAGAAACGTGAGAAAAATGTGTTTTTTTGACAAAGTTTGAGGTTTGCAAGGGATTCTGGGTAACAGAACCTAGTAAGAGCCAGACAAGTCACCCCCTCCTGGATTCCCCTGGGTGTATGGTTTTCCCTAGGTTCCGGCAGAGCTAGAGTTCAAAATCCACAGCTAGGCACTTTGCAAAAAAAGAGTCAGTTTTCGCTGTAAAAATGTGGTGTGTCCATGTTGCATGTTGGGCCATTTCCTGTCCCGGGCATTAGGCCTACCCACACAAATGAGGTACCATTGTTATCAGAAGACTTTGGGGAATCTGGGGTGCATGGAATTTTGTGGATCCACGCAGGTTCCAGAAATTTCCATCACAGAAATGTTAGGAAAATGTGTTTTGTTTGACAAAATTTGAGGTTTGCAAGGGATTCTGGGTAACACTACCTGGTGAGAGCAACACAATCACCCCCTCCTGGATTTTCCTGGGTATCTAGTTTTCAAAAATGTTTGCTAGGTTTTCTAGGATTCCCTAGGTGCCGGCAGAGCTAGGGTCGAAATCCACAGCTAGGCACTTTGCAAAAAAAGGGTCAGTTTTCACTGTAAAAATGTGATGTGTCCATTTTGTGTTTTGGGCCGTTTCCTGCCGCAGGCACTAGGCCTACCCACACAAGTGAGGTACCATTGTTATCGGAAGACATTGGGGAATTCGGGGTGAGTGGAATTGTGTGGATTCACTCAGATTCCATAACTTTCCATCACAGAAATGTGTTTTGTTTGACAAAATTTGAGGATTGCAAGGGATTCTGGGTAACACTACCTGGTTATAGCCACACAAGTCACCCCCTCCTGTATTTCCCTGGGCGTCTAGTTTTAAAGAATGTATAGGTTTGCTAGGTTTCCCTAGGTGCCGGCAGAGCTAGGGTCCAAAATTTACAGCTAGGCACTTTGCAAAAAATGGGTCAGTTTTCACTGTAAAAATGTGGTTTGTCCAAGTTGTGTTTTGGCCGGTTCGTGTCGCGGGCACTAGGCCTACTCACACAAGTGAGGTACCATTTTTCTCGGAAGACTTTGGGGAATGCGGGGTGGGTGGAATTGTGTGGATCCACGCAAATTCCAGAACTTTCCATCACAGAAATGTGAGGAAAATGTGTTTTGATTTACAAAGTTTGAGGTTTGCAAGGGATTCTGGGTAACAGAACCTGGTGAAAGCCACACAAGTCACCCCATCCTGGATTCCCATAGGTGTCTAGTTTTCAAAACTGTATAGGTTTTCTAGGTTTCTCTAGGTACCGGCAGAGCTAGGGTTCAAAATCCACAGCTAGGCACTTTGAAAAAAAGGGTCAGTTTTCACTGCAAAAATGTAGAGTGTCCACGTTGCGTTTTGGGCCGTTTCCTGTCGCGGGCACTAGGCGTACCCACACAAGTGAGGTACCATTTTTATTGGGAGACTTGGGGGAATACAGAATTGTAGAGCAACTGTTATTACCTATTGACTTTCGATGCATTTCTGCCTTCCAAATGTAAAGACAATGTGTAAAAAAAAAGTCACTTTGAAAAATGTCCTATAATTCACATACTTGTATGGGTACCCACAATTCCGGAGATGTGCAAATAGCTACTGTTTCTAAAGTCTACATTTTGTTCCCATTTTGGTAAAGCATAAGTGTCTTTGATACCTATTTTTCACTCTTTATATTTTACCAAATGAATTGCTATGTACCTGGTACACAATGAAAAACCATTGCAAGATGCTGCTCAGTTATTGGCCCTGGGTTCCTCAGGTTCGTGGTGAACCTACAAGTCCTTTATATCCCCACAGCCAAAAGGGTCCAGCAGATGCAACGGTATATTGCTTTAAAAAATCTGTCATACTTAGAAGAAGTTACAGGTGAAAACGTTGGCACAAATGGCTGTTTTTTTCAACTCATTTTCAATTTTTCTTATTTTCAACTGTTAGATTCTATAAAAAAAACCTTGAAGGAACTACACAAATGACCCCCTGCTGAATTCAAAATGTTGTCTACTTTTCTGAAATGTATAGCTTTCCAGGATCGATTATTGCTTTCATACCCATTTCTACCACTAACTGGAAGGAGGTTGAAAGCACAAAAAAGATAGCAAAAATATGCTATGTCCCAGTAAAATGCCCAAACTGTGTAAAAAATGTTGGTTTTCTGACAAAATTCTGCCTGTCCGTGAAAGCTGGGATGATGGTGATTTTAGCACCACAAACCCTTTGTTGATAACATTTGCAGGGAAAAAAAACAGATGCTTTCTTCTGCAGCACTTTTTCCCCATAAAAAAAAACAAAACTTTATTTTGGCTTATTCCTGGGTCCCCTCCAGGGGAATCCACAAACCCTGTGTACCTTTAGAATCCTAATGGTGTTGGAAAAAAAGGGCACAAATTTGGCGTGGATACCTTATGTGGACAAAAAGTTACAGTGGCCTAAGCGCGAACTACCCCAAATAGCTCAAAAAAGGCTTAGCACAGGGGGGGAAAGGACTAGCAGCGACAGGGTTAAGGAGCTGGAGCTAAGGAGTAGGGCCAGCTCAGATGATGGCAGCATTTCATCAGTGCAGGCAGATAGGATTGTGCACATCCCCAAGAATGTAGGCAAGGAATTCAAGAAGGTGGATGACATACAAAGGTGGTTTCAGGGTTATGAGGCATCTATCCACATGAATGGGGTCCCTGAGAAGAATTGGGGGTAGGATTGTGGCCTCATTTCCCAAAAGAAGCAAGGGATACTTTAGTGGCTTTGGGTAAGGGGTTTAACCTCACCTATGCTGACATGAAGGAAGCCCTTCTCACCAGGTATGGTCTCACTCCTGAAAAGTACAAGGATCAGTTTAGGTCCAGTAAGAAAACTGATGCCAACACTTAGTTGAAATGTGGAGATTCGTTTTGCAGGTCACTGGATGGCTGGGTGAAGGGCAGTAATGTGACATATTTTCAGGGGCTCTACAATTTGATTGCATGGGAGCACTTGTCTAGTCTATGATTTGTAGAGCTGCGCCAGCACTCGGTTGATAGTAAGCTGACTGACTCCAGGAAGCTTGCTTTGGAGGCGGACCGCTGGGTGAGTACCAGGGTCCACAGGAAAGCGTTTGGAGGAGACTCAGCCAAAGGTGAGCAGGGTCCCCAGCAGAAGACTTGGGGGGACAATGGTAAAGCACTGGAGATCTCTAAAGGGCACCAAACTAATCCCCAGGGTAAAGGTTCCCATCCCCCATTAGATAAGAAAGCAGTGGTCTCTTCAGGAAAGCCTGCAGAGACCGGCCCAGCAAGTGCTATGCCTGTGAGCAGGTGGGTCACTTGAAGGGGGACCCTAAGTTTCCCAAGAGGGCACAGCCACCCACCGTTGGGCAGACCCAGGTGTTGGCTAGTGTAGCGCTTGGGGAGGAGGGTTGGCCACAGGAGGGTGGGGACCCCACAGAAATGACCCAAGTCTCACTAGGGGACAGTGAGATGGTCTCAGGAAACCAGGTACCAGCTAACACTAAAAAATACAGCACCTGGGTGACCATCAATGGGAAAAGGGTAGAGGCTATCAGAGATAATGAAGCCAGTGTGTCCTCAGTCCGGTATCACCTGGTCTCTGAGGAGCAAGTAGTCCCCGGAGCATTCCACCAAGCAGTTGCTGTGGACAACTCAGAGCGCCAGTGTATGGTGGTGCAGTTTCCCTTTGAATGGGGGGTCTCAGGTCCCTTGAGGGTGGTTGTGACCTGGAGCAGTCCTTGTGGAAGGAAGTTGAGCTCAGGTCTCACTTGGAGATGCTTGGGTTGCCAGAGTGAGCATGCATGACCACTCAGTCAATGGCAGCCAGAAAGGGTGATCAGAAGGACCTGGAGCCTGAAACAGTGGCCCGGGACCCTGCCAAGAGAAAGGGCAGGTGGGCGGGAAACCCCCCTCTGAGGTTCCCACTGTCCTCTGACCTTGAGGGGGACGCCCCGGTACCTACAGGGGAGCAGGTAGCTGAACTGGGGGACTTATCTGATCTGACCCATTGGCAGCAAGAAGATGGTCCCACCAGGGAGGAATTCTGCGGGGATCAGAAAGAATGCCCTTCTCTAGAACCTAAGGTCGCTGAGTCTGGGTCAGCCCGTGTGCTGGTGGTACCCCAGCGCTTCAGGACCTTCCTACTGGGTCTGGCTCACGACATGCCTTTGGCAGGACATTTGGGGCAGGACAAGACCTTTGACAGGCTTGTCACCCACTTCTTTTGGCCCCCAAATGCAAAGGCAGTCAGATGGACATTGCAGGTCATGCCAAACTTGCCAGGTAAGTGGTAAGAGTGTGAGGAAGAGTAAGGCTCCTCTCCAACCTTTTCCAGTTGTTGGAACCCCTTTTGAAAGGGTTGGGATGGACATAGTGGGGCCACTGGATCCCCAGACAGCCATGGGCAACAGGTACATCTGTCAGATCAGATTCCACTGAATGCACAGGAGCAGAACGACGTTAATTCCCCATTCCCCTCTACGACTTCCCAGCCACTATCTGTCTGTATACTGTGTGGCTGTAGAACCCAGAAGGGGGAAAGGAGTAGGGGACAGAGAAGAGACAGCTACGCCATTCTTCTGGTTCCTCTCAGTAATTGTTCTTCTTATTTTGGTAGTTAAGAACTGCAATAAAGAACACTTACAATCTTACAATTCCTTCTTAGTACATATTAAACATCAATGCATTTTATATACTATAACGGTATTTCTTTATTAGTGCACCTACCCAAGTTAGCTGTAGCCAATGCCTCTCTTCTATTGTATAGTTTAATTGTTCTTCTTGTGGTAAGAACTTTCTTTTAAAAGATTTTTTCCTTATAGTAAAACAAGAACCAATTATAGCTCTCTGTTATTTTTCTTTTTCAGGTTCCTATTATGGTGAAAGGGCTGATGAGCGAATACTGTTTTACCACACTGGCTGGTAAGTATTCTATTTACACCTTTTGTGCAACACCTATTCACCAATTAAGAGTGTATGTATTTTCTTTTCTATGTATGCCAAAAACACTCTTTACCAAAATATTCTTATGCCTATAAGTGTAGGAAATAATTCTCACGTGTGCGTGAACCGAATGCCCACAAATAACTAGCACCACTGATATACTTCTATTGAGTACACTGCGCTCTTTTTAAGAACATGTGCTGACACTAACTCTTCACACAATGCGCTAACTCAAACTCAATTTATTAATTGACACTAATTCCCTTGAATGCGCACTACTTATCCTGACATGTGTACACAAGGAAGGAATCTTATTTACAGGCCTGCTCAGAAACGGAACACTAGTTCCCAAATAATGCACAACCAATTCTGTCATGTGCTCACAATGAAGTTCTCTTATGAACTCGCCTGCTCAGAAACGGAACATACGTTCCTAAAAAACGTACTGCCAATTCTGTCATGCGCGTACCAATGAAGTTTCCCTATGAATTCGCCTGCTCAGAAACAGAACACTAGTTCCCAATTATCAGCCTACTCCAAAAGAGCGGCGAAGACTAAAACGACGAAAAATATACTGACGAACGCTACCCTGACTAAACTATGCGCGCCGCAATAACTATGCTGCCAATACCTCAAAGTTCTCAGGTGAAGTGCGAAGATTCTTGTTCTTCATCTGCTAACGTTCTAAAGCTGCCTTCTTTCATCTAGGAACACTAGAATTCTGAATGACAGTTTCTTTGCCTTCCTGGCGGCCATCTTGGGATTTCTCCACCAACTGTACCTATATCTCCATTTCTAATCTTCCTGTAAGCCTTATGTGTAATTGAATTTACAGAAACCTTATTAACTGTAGCTGGTGGCTTGGTGCTGACAGTACCCCACCGCAAGGGAGGCTCTCCCATTCTGGGTTTGCAGGGAAATGTTTTATGCAAAGCTCTCACCAATCGAGGAGCATAAACATCTGAAGATAACTCCCAAGACCTCTCTTCAGGACCATAACCCCTCCAACCGATTAAATAATAGATTTGACCCTTCTTTTCTTTGAAATCTAAAATGTGCTTAACCTCAAATTCTTCTCCTTCCTTGGTTTGTATTGGTCTCGGGGGTAAGATTGTTCTTAAACCTTCTGTCACCCTTTTTAACAAGGAAACATGAAAGGTTGGATGTATTTTTTGTGTTTCAGGTAACTTTGACTTGTAAGTCACTGTAATCAATTTTTTCTCAACTTCAAAGGGTCCAATAAATCTTGGTTGGGATTTCCTATTACCCTTAAGTCTCAAATTTTTGGAGTTTAACCAAACTTTCTCCCCAACCATTAAATCTTTATCCTTATGTCTTTTTTTGTCTGCATAGAATTTGTAGTCCTGTTTAGCCTTCACTAAATTCTCAGTTGCTGATTTGTGGATGTTAGCTATGTGTTTCACTAAATCCTTAACTGCTGGTACATCTGCTTCTTGTATATTCACTGAAAGATTGGGCTGTCTGCCTGTATTCAAGAAAAAGCGGGAATAACCCGTGGAAGAGTTATTTGCATTATTATGTGCAAACTCGGCTGCCCAAAGATAATCTGGCCAATCCCCTTCTTGGTCTAGTAAATACAATCTAAGGTACTGCTCTAGCTCTTGGTTGGCTCTCTCTGTCTGACCGTCTGCTTCTGGGTGGTAATTGGTGGTGTATCTAGTTTCTATGTTTAACTTTTTGGTGAATGCCTTCCAGAAATGAGATAAAAACTGAGAACCTCGATCAGAGACTAAAACCTTCGGAATTCCATGTACTCGCACTATGTTTTGACTAAAAGTATGCCCTAACTCCTTAGCCATAGGTACTCTTTTCAATGGAACAAAATGGGCCATTTTTGTGAAAGCGTCTACACAGACTAATATTGTATTGTAACCCTGACCTGAGGGCAAATCAACTATTAAGTCTAAGGTTACTGTATGCTAAGGATGGGGTGGATTTGGTAGTGGCTGCAATAAACCTTTTGGGGATTGCCTTTCAGGCTTACCCGAGCGCAAATTTCACAAGTAACCACATACTGACGAACATCTCTTGTCATATTTGGCCACCAGAACCTTCGTTTTACCAAATCTTCAGTCTTTTGGATACCTTTGTGTCCTGCTGACACATGATCATGACATTCTTCCAAGGCTTTCCTTTGTAACTCCAACTTGGATAGAAATAGAGTTCCATCTTGGAAGGGAAAATTGTCTCGAATCTCTCTGGTGGACTCCTGGTCAGCCCAATCTTTCATTTCATTTCCACTCATGATCTTCTGTACTGAATCTTCCATCAAACTCTTGAGCACTGCTCCTATGACTCTCCCTTCTGCTATGATGTTTTGATTTTCAATTTCTTCTTGTACATTCTCCGTACCTAACCTTGACAAGGCAACTGCTTTACCATTCTTTGTCCCTGGATGATACGTGATTATGAAGTCATAATCAGCAAAGTACAAAGACCACCAAAGTAGCCTTGGAGTTAATGTTCTTGCAGATTTTCAAAATGTTAGGTTTCGATGATCCGTGTAAACCGTGACAATATGTTAAGCCCCCAGTAGGTAATGCCTCCACTCCTTGAAAGCATCTTTTATGGCCAGCAACTCTTTTTCAGTGATGGTGTAATTCACCTCAGCAGGGGTCAGTTTTCGTGAACGAAACGCCACAGGATGAAGTTGACCTGTCTTCTTATGTCTTTGTGACAAAACTCCTCCCAAAGCCAGATTGGAAGCATCCGTTTCCACATGGAAGGGCTCTGCCGGGTCAGGATGCAACAAAACTGGAGCTGTAGTGAAAGCTCTTTTCAGGTGTGCAAATGGTTCTTCCGCCTCCTTTGACCATTGAAAGGGAACTCCTTTTCTGAGTAATTTTGTGATGGGAATCAATTTCTTGGAAAACTCTTGAATGAATCTCCTATAAAAGTTAGCAAAACCGATGAAGCTTTGTACTTCCTTGACTGTTTGCGGAGACTTCCATTCTAGGACTGCCTCTACCTTGTGTTTGTCCATAGTTATTCCTTCTGGTGATAGGACAAAACCCAGAAACTCCACCGAAGTCACGCTGAATGCACATTTTTCCAGTTTCACAAAGAGGCTGTTTTCTCTTAATTTCTGTAGTACTCCTCTTACTTGCTCCTTATGCATCTCTTCATTGTCTGAGTATATTAACCCCTTCCATGCTCATGACGAGCTCAGCTCGTCATGCTGCGCAGTGCTCGTGTGCGCATGACGAGCTGAGCTCGTCATGAACCCGTCCGCTCAATGCAATGCCTCGCACAGGGCGAAAATCGGCCGCGCATGGAAGGGGTTAAGATGTTGTCAATATACACTATTGCGCACTGATCTATATATTATTTTAGGACATCGTTGATGAAGTGTTGGAAGGCTGCCGGCGCATTACAGAGCCCATAGAGCATCACTTGATATTCAAATAGCCCATATTGGGTCCTAAAGGCTGTCTTCCATTCGTCTCCTTCTTGGATTTGAACTAGTTGATATGCCCCTCGGAGATCCAATTTGGTGTAGATCCATGAACCCTTCACTTGATCCAGAAGAACTGATATTAATGGCAATGGGTATCGATTTTTTACAGTGATCCGATTTATTGCCCTATAATCAACGCATGTTCTTAATTCACCCTCTTTGTAAGGGATAAAAAAAAGTGGTGAAGAGACTGGGGATTGGGAGGGTCGAATAAATCGATTTTCCAGATATTTCTGGAGGTAGTCCTTCAAATGTTGGCTTTCCTTCTCAGTTAAAGCGTAAATTCGGCTACAGGGCAGATTAGCTCCCGGTTCAAGCTCAGTTTTACAATCATAAGTCCTGTGAGGAGGGAACTTCTCTGCCTCCTTCTCACTGAAGACGTCCTGGTATTCTGCGTACACTTTAGGTATTTCAACCGTGTGTATCACACAAACTGTCGCTCCTCCATTACAGAGGTGGGTTGCTGGAGTTACCCTTTGTTCCTGCGTTGAATTCTGATAACAATTCTCCTTGCAAAATTCTGAATTTATCTTTAATGTTCTGACACTCCAATTGATGGTGGGGTTATGTTCGGTGAGCCAGGGTAATCCCAAAATTAGCTGAAATTGTGGAGCATCAATCAGATTGAATTGCAACTTTTCACAATGTCCTTCCGTCGATTCCAACTCTACAGACTCAGTGTGACTCACTATGGGTCCCGAAAAAAGATTAGTGCCATCCACAGTCCGAACAGCCTCACTTTTCTCTTTCCTTATAGCTTTCAATCCAATCTTCTTGGCAAACTTCAAGTCACAGAAATTGCCTATGGCCCCTGAATTCACCATCATCGTGATTCCTTTCAAAATGCTTTCTCCAAATCTTAACGTCATGTGCATTATCAAAGGAGATGAGGAGGATTGCAAGGTATTTGCCAGAGTGTGATCCATAGGAGTTGTATCCAATTCTGCACCCATCAGTCCAACTCCCTCTACTGATGGTGCTGCCAGTTTTTCTTTGGCGACTGTTAAGGCTTCTTTGGACAATTTTGAACAAAATGCCCTCCAACCCCACAATAAAGGCACTGCTTGTTTATTCTCTGTTTCTCCTTCTCTTCCTTTGATAGTGGACCTCAAATTGTTCCAGTTTGCATGGGTTCCGTGCTATGCTGCCCTTCAACAACCCCAGTTACTTCAGTTTTTGCTCGATCGTATCTTGGTATACTAGAATGAAATTCCCTTCTCTTCTCTCCTCTTCTCTGACGGAAATCTATTTCCAGCAGCAGATTGATGAGAGCTGAGATTTCCATGGGTCGATTGGGTACATGTGCAAGAGCATCTTTCAATTCCTCTCTTAGACCACAATAAAATACTGCTGCTCGTTTATTTTCTGGGCAGTCCGTTTCCACTACGAGCTTATTAAATTGGGCCAAATAAGTTATCAGTTCACGATTCCCTTGTCTGAGTTCAAGCAACTCATTGTCAGTAGCTTGCGAGGCACTTCGACAATCAAATATTCTGTGGAACTCTTTTTTGAATTCATCTAGATCATAAAGTATGGGATCATTTCTACATACCAAGGCATCGACCATGAAGCAGCGTCACCACTAAGGTAGGATAGTATGAAGGCTACTCGTGATTGCGCATCAGGGAAGACTGCTGGCCGGCACATAAAATGTAAAGTACATTGCGTGCAAAATATTTGTGCCTTTTGGGGGTCTCCAGTAAATCTCTCTGCAGGTGCCAACGGAATCACTGGCGACAAAGAATGGATTACTTGAGTGGTAACCTTAGACTGTTGACTTGTAGTGTCACTAGTGATTTCTACAGGGGACGAAGGAAACTTAAAGTCAGGTCCTGTAACTAAACTATTCATTTTAATTGCTAATTCATAGGTCTCTGTTCTAGAATTAATTATGTCTTGTTTTAAATCTCTATTCTCTTCTTGAACTGCAATTATTTACTTTTGTATTCCTTCCAAAACTTCGCCTAATTTTTTAAGGTCCAAACCTTCAGCCATTCTGCTCGGGTGCAAAAAAAACTACGTGGGCACTTCACTCTGTCAGATCAGATTCCACTAAATGCACAGGAGCAGAACAACGTTAATTCCCAATTCCCCTCTCCGACTTCCCAGCCACTCTCTGTCTGTATTCTATGTGGCTGTAGAACCCAGAAGGGGTAAAGGGATAGGGGACAGAGAAGAGACAGCTACGCCTTTCTGCTGGTTCCTCTCAGTAATTGTTCTTCTTATTTTGGTAGCTAAGAACCGCAATAAAGAACACTTACAATCTTACAATTCCTTCTTAGTACATATTAAACATTAATGCATTTTATATACTGTAACGGTATTTCTTTATTAGTGCCCCTACCCAAGTTAGCTGTAGCCAATGCCTCTCTTCTATTGTAGAGTTTATTTGTGCTTCTTGTGGTAAGAACTTTCTTTTAAAAGATTTTTTCCTTGTAATAAAACGAGAACCAATTATAGATCTCTGTTATTTTTCTTTTTCAGGTTCCTATTATGGTGAAAGGGCTGATGAGCGAATACTGTTTTTCGACACTGGCTGGTAAGTATTCTATTTATACCTTTGGTGCAACACCTATTCACCAATTAAGAGTGTATGCATTTTCGTTTCTATGTATGCCAAAAAACACTCTTTACCAAAATATTCTTATGCCTATAAGTGTAGGAAATAATTCTCATGCATGCGTGAACCGAATGCCCACAAATAACTAGCGCCACTGATATACTTCTATTGAGTACACTGCGCTCTTTTTAAGAACATGTGCTGACACTAACTCTTCACACAAGGCGCCAACTCAAACTCAATTTTTTAACTGACACTAATTCCTTTGAATGCGCACTACTTATCCCGACATGTGTACACAAGGAAGGAATCTTATTTACAGGCCTGCTCAGAAACGGAACACTAGTTCCCAAATATCGCACTACCAATTCTGTCATGCGCTCACAATGAAGTTCTCTTATGAACTCGCCTGCTCAGAAACGGAACACTAGTCCCAAAAAACGTACTGCCAATTCTGTCATGTGCGTACCAATGAAGTTTCCCTATGAATTTGCCTGCTCAGAAACAGAACACTAGTTCCCAATTATCAGCCTACTCCAAAAGCGTGGCAAAGACTAAAACTACGAAAAATATAGCGACGAACGCTACCCGAACTAAACTATGCACGCCGCAATAACTATGCTGCCAATACCTCCAAGTTCTCAGGTGAAGTGCGAAAATTCTGGTTCTTCATCTGCTAACGTTCTAAAGCTGCCTTCTTTCATCTAGGAACACTAGAATGCTGAATTACAGTTTCTTCGCCTTCATGGCGGCCATCTTGGGATTTCTCCACCAACTGTGCCTATATCTGGCTACTCCATTTCTAACCTTCATGTAAGCCTTATGTGTAATTGAATTTACAGAAACCATATTAACTGTTGCTGGTGGCTTGGTTCTGACAATATCCTGGTCTGTGTGGACCATGCCACCCAGTACCCGGAGGCAATCCCTCTCAGGACAACGACGGCACCAGTGGTGGGCGTGGCAATAATGGGGATCTTTTCCCCCATGGGTTTCCCCAGAGAGGTGGTTTATGACCGGGGGACCAATTTCATATCTAAGTATATGACATCCTGTGGAAGGAGTGTGGTGTAACCTACAAGTTCACCACTGCTTACCACCCACAAGGGAACGGTTTGGTGGAAAGATTCAGCCAAACCTTGAAGGGCATGATCAAGGGTCTGACAGAACCAATGAGGCGTAAGTGGGATGTCCTCTTGCCATGCCTTCTCTTTGCATTCAGGGAGGTACCACAGAAGTCTCTAGGGTTCAGTCCCTTTGAGCTTCTGTATGGGCACCCTGTGAGAGGACCTCTTAGTTTGGTCAAGGAAGGCTGGGAGGCAGCTCCCAGGAAAACTCTCTAGGATGTATTTAGCTACATGCTGGCCTTCAGGAACCAAACTGCCCGCTTCAGGCAACTCGCTCAGGCAAACCTGAAAGCAAGCCAGGAGGAGGTGAAACGCTGGTATGACCAGAGTGCCACTCTGGTAGAGTTTCAGCCTGGCCAGAAAGTGTGGGTTATGGCCCCAGTTAAACCTTGTGCCTTGCAGGACAAGTGGACTGGGCCTTTTGAGGTGGTGGAGCGCAAAAGTGATGTCATCTACCTGGAGAATTTGCAGACTCCCAGGAACCCTCTGAGGGTCCTTCATGTGAACCGCCTCAAGCCTCTCTTTGAGAGGTCCCAAGTGAGCATGCTCTTCGCAACAGATGATGGGGTGGAAGAGGAGAGTGAACTCTCCCTGACCTCCTGTCTACCAAGGAGCATGATGGGTCAGTGGAAGGTGTGATCCTCTCCCCTACACTGACCCCAGAGCAGCAGGGTGACTGTCGCCAGTTGTTGGGACAGTTTGCCACACTGTTCTCTCTGACCCAAGGGGTTACTCTCTGGTGTACCCATGGAGTGGACACTGGTGACAGCCCTCCTGTAAAACACAAGATTTACAGGTTGACTGACCGGGTCAGGGCCAGCATCAAAGAGGAGGTCTCTAAGATGTTGGCATTGGGGGTGATAGAGCCCTCCAGCAGTCCTTGAGCCAGCCCAGTGGTCTTGGTCCCAAAGGCTGCTGCACCTGGTGCCACTCCAGAACTGCGGTTTTGTGTGGCCTACCGTGGGCTCAATGCCATCACCAGGACTGACGCACACCCCATCCCAGAGCTGATGAGCTCATTGATCGGGTGGGAGCTGCCAAGTTCCTCAGTACGTTTGATTTGACGTCTCGGTGCTAGCAGATTGCCTTAACTGATGGGGCCAAGGAGAGGTCAGCATTCTCAACCCCAGAGGGGCATTACCAATTCCGGGTGATGCCCTTTGGATTGGAGAATGCCCCTACCACCTTTCTGAGGTTGGTCAACCAGGTGTTGGCTGGACTGGAGGATTTCAGTGCCCCCTACCTGGATGACATTGCAGTGTTCAGTTCCAGCTGCGAAGAACACTTGCAGCACCTCTGGGAAGTGTTGAAGGCTCTGCAGAGGGCAGGCCTCACGGTCAAGGCCAGTAAGTGCCAGATCGGGCAGGGCTCTTTGGTGTACTTGGGACACCAGGTAGGAAGCAGACAGGTGGCACCCCTACAGCCCAAGATTAACACCATTCTGGCTTGGGAGCCCCCCAAGACCCAGACAGAGGTGAGAGCCTTTTTAGGTCTCACTGGTTACTACAAGAGTTTTGTTAAGGGCTATGGCACAATTGTCGCCCCCTTAACAGAGCTGACTTCCAGGAAGCAGCCCAATAAGGTGATCTGGACTGAGTCTTGCCAGAAAGCTTTTGATGCCCTGAAGCCAGCCATGTGCACGGCTCCCGTGCTCAAGGCACCCGACCTCTCCAAGGAATTTGTAGTGCAGACTGATGCTTCAGAGCATGCAGTGGGAGCGGTGCTCTCACAACTGAACGAAGAGGCCTAGACCAGTCTGTAGTCTCCTTAGCAGGAGACTACTCCCCAGGGAACAGAGGTGGAGTGCCATAGAAAGAGAAGCTTTTGCTGTGGTCTGGGCACTGAAGAAGCTAAGACCCTACCTGTTTGGGACTAACTTCCGAGTTCAGACAGACGTCAGGCCCCTCAGATGGTTGATGCAAATGAGGGGTGAGAACCCAAAACTGTTGAGGGGGTCCATTTCCCTACAGGGATGGACTTTACGGTGGAGCACCGCCCTGGCACAGAACACGCTACGCTGATGGTCTGTCCGGGTTCTTCCGCCTTAGTGAGGAGAACTCCCAGGAGGTTGGGTAGTTCTCCCTACTTTCAGCTGGAGAGGACACGTATTAGACTTGCCATCTTTTAGCGTGTTTCCCCAGTCTTTTTGCTTTATGACCTCCCGGTTTTGACTCTGTTTTTGCTGGTTTAGTGTCTCTGTGCACTTTCTCACTGCTCTTCAGTGTTAAAGTGCAAGTGCTCCTGTGGTAAATTGTTATTATGGATTGGTGTTTCCATGATTGGCATATTTGATTTACTGGTAAGCCCCTAGTAAAGTGCACTGAGCGTGCCAGGGCCTGTAAATGAAAGGCTACTAGTGAGCCTGCAGCACTGATATGTCACCCACATGAGTAGGCCTGAAAAGGTATCTCAGACCTGCCACTCCAAGGTCTGCGCACAGTTTGTAACTGCCATGTTGACTTGGCAAGTGCACCCACTTGCCCCGCCCTAACCTTCCCTTTTCTTACATGTAAGCCACCCCTAAGGTAGGCCCAAGGTGCCCCTGTGGGCAGAGTGCTCTGTATGTTAAAGGTAGGACATGTACTGGTGTGTGTAACAAGTCCTGGTGGTGAATTACAGTGTATTTCGTTTTTCCCCACTGCAAGGCTATCTGTCCCATAGGAAAGAATGGGAGTTTTACTTATAACATCTTATAAGCATAACTTCCCATTTGGACAAGAAAGGGAAATAGTTTAGTATGCCTGGACTGAGCCTGAAAAATGCATCTTTTAGTAAAGATGATTTTTATGTTCTGTGTTTGAAAATACCACTTTTAGAAAGTAGGTGATTACTTGCTTAGCCATCCTGTGTGCCTCTGCTGGGTTTGTGGATTGAATGTCTGGCTTTGGCGTGAAAGGGGCTGGGGATGTGCAGTGGCTCCAGAAAGTCTGGATGAGTCAGGGCTGGGCTGAATAGACCTGGGCTGCATTTAGAGTAGTGGGAGTAGATCCCCTTGCACCTGAATGGGCCTGGTCTGCCTTGAACAATGCTGTCTTCACATCCTGCCATGAAGCTGGGCCAGAGAGGAGCAAACTGGTTTGAACTAAGCACAGACACTCTCTGCCTGAGAGAACAAAGGGATTTTGAGCATAAATATTGGGGCCCAGACCCCAGAATTTTAGAATTGGCTGGAATCAAGGTACCTGTAAAGAAGAAGGGCTGGAAGAGCTGCCAGGAGGAGTACTGCCCCTTTGCTATGTTGTTACTATGTTGGGTTGGCCTGCAGTTGCTGCTTCTTCCTTTAGCAGTGAAAGGACTGGACTGAACTTTCTTTTACTTGTGCTGAGTATCTCCAAGGGCTTGAAGTAGAGCTTGCTTCCTGTTCTGAAGTCTCAGAGCCTGCAAAGACTTCCCCAACCTCTGGGTACCGCTTCTGTAACTGCTGTTTCAGTTGCTGCAGAGAGGGGAAACGCAACCGACTTTGTCACCGACTCTGTCGCTGGCTCTGTGTCCTGACGGCACCGTAGAAGGCACTGTCCGCATCTCGCACCGCAACCCTGGTCTCACCGACGAAGACTGCCGCCACCAAGCCGCTGCTTGCACCGTGACCTGTGGGCACCGCACTCCGTACCGCCTCGCCTCGCTTCACTTCACCATCCTGGTTTCACCCATGCCGTTGTTGCTGCTGACTTTGACACCCGTGACCGCATCGTGGCTGGGGTGACTGCTCGTAAGTCTCACGACCCACCGTCTCATCCCACACAGCAGTCTGGGCCGACCAACGCCAGTTCCCGCTAACTGGCTCTGTCGCCTGCACCGCAACCTGCCAGCACCGTATCAAGTACCGCCTCACCCTGCACCGTAAGCCTTGGTCTCACCGATGCCATCTGGATGATCGTCACCGAGCCACTGCCTGCACCGTATGGAGAGGACATCGCACCCTGCACCACTTGCATTTTGCAACTCAACCGCGACGATTGCCACATCCGGCTCGCACCAACGTGCCAGCCGCAATGAGAAAGGTACTGTTACTGAGTGTGTCCACGCTTTCGCTGGCCCGTGCCGACGCGGTCGGCTTGAACTGTTAGACTCTGTTGTTTTCAGAATCGAGGTAGCCCCGGATGGAGCTACCAACTCGTACGAACTGTGTTTTTGAGGTATTTTTACAAATAAGAATATCTTGCAAAGTATATATTTTTAAGTACTGTATGTTGGATTCTTATCGTTTTGGTCTTGTTTTGGATATATAAAAATATTGGATATTTTTCTAAACTGGTGTGGTGTCCTTTTGTAGTGTTGTCACTGTATTACTGTTGGTGCAAATGCTTTACACACTGCCTTTGAGTTAAGTCTGACTGCTCGTGCCAAGCTACCAAGGGGGTGAGCAGGAGTTTTTTTAAGAGTGTAGCTCCCTTACCCTGACTAGGAAGAAGGGTCCTACTTGGACAAAGGTACCTACCTCTGCCAACTAGAGACCCCCATTTCTAACACCCCCTGTCTGCACTGCTCCTTGATGGCAATTAAGGCACAGCCACTGTTAGCAGACTGGTTCTATCTTGAGTTTGCTGCCATACCTCCCTGACTCCTTTCATAGCTGGGACCTTTAGGTGCTTTGTGGCTGCTCCACCACCGCAGGAGTCATGCATTCTTCCTGAGTTCTCTTGGGCTGACCAGGTGTGTGGGACCAGAGAAGTCACAGCTGGTAGAGGCACTGCCCGAGCACAGTCATGGCAGCAATGTGATATGCTACCCCCATCTTCAATCTGCTCGTCCTTGTTTCTTCAATAGGAATTTTACAACCTCTTTTATAAATTGCTCCAGCACCTAAATGACTCTTAGATATGTGACAATGGCCATCTAAAGATGCTTTTGTGCCCGAGGAAAGTCCTTCAATAATCATGACTGGATACAGGTATTCTGCAGAGCAGATTTTATTATGTAAAAAGGATGTTATTTAACATCACAGGAAGCAAAAGACACACAATTGATGGACGGAATGCAGAACAAATCAAAACATTCACCCCCATATGGCCATGTCTGAACTGGAGTGGCGGAGTGAGCTAAAGAATGATGATGGATTAGACCCAGAACAGTTGGCTGGGGGTGAGTGCTTGCAACGTTCAACACTCCGTCCATCATCCCCTTTGGTTCTGCTATGTTTGCCCTAAGTTGGCAGGGTATGCCCAGACGTGGGTCCCTTGCTCACTTTGCCACTGGATTCAAGATAGCCTGGCTGATGACGGCTGTAAGCCAGAAACCGGTCCCAGGATGCTTGTTTCCGGTCCAGGGAAGACATGGCTTGGCAGTTCGGGCTGGACTGTTCCCATGAGGCACAGGGTCAGACTGATTTGCATATGGCCATGTCTGAACTGGGGTGGCGGAGTGAGCTAAAGAATGATGATGGATTAAACCCAGAACAGTTGGCTGGGGGTGAGTGCTTGCAACATTCAACACTCCGTCCATCATCCCCTTTGGTTCTGCTATTTAACATCACAGAGCTTAGAAAAGACACAGAGGCCCAGTTTCTGAACGGTGTCACGTAACGCAGCACAGCCCCCAATGATGCTGTGCTGTGTTGTGTGACAGGGAGAGAACAGGAGAGCACCATATTCACAAATATGTGGTCTCTCCTTCCCTCTCACAAGTGCCGGCATTGATTTCAGCTGCCATGCACCAGGTACACACTTTAGTACCTCAGTCTACCATAGTTTTTGTACAGGACGGGAACCTTGATCATGGAGCATTTGCAGGAAATATAAACCTGCTCGACATTGCCTAAAATTATATTTGCGCATGATTGGAATAATAAAGGTTTTCCGATAAGGTCTATAATATTTACAGAAAAAGAAAAAGTGAAGATCAGTTTGAGTCGATACTCCATCGCATGGGAAACGAGGCAAAGCTTGCTGTGGATAAATACCAGAGGGATATGACAACATACGGACGCTGCTGCTGATTTCTCTTGCATCTCCGCTGTTTGGGGGCACTGCCTGCATCTTGCAAACCCTGGTGGGGCCGTAGTCCCAGGGTACATCATCATTTTCTGCTGCCCGTACTTCTTGGTGCCCAGAACACCCTGGTGGGAACTACTAGTCTCAGGGTGCAACGCTGCCCAGCCCGGCGCCTCTAGCGAGGGAGAGGCGCCAGAACCATTCTCGCGCGTAAATTGCTGCCTCACCCCCATGGCCCGGGACATGCGCGGGCCGCGCCCGGGCAGGCCTGTCCTTGCCCATCATTGACAGCAAGAGGCAGGGCAGGGCCACCCCCCTTCATCTGGTGCTAGGATCAGCATTCGACTTGGGACGCTCAATCACTACCCCCTATCTCCAGAGAAAACTCTTTGTGCCTTCTTGTAACCAACTAACAAAAAACTTTTCTGGTTAATAATAATTGCCCTGAAAGTGTGAGGCAAGGCCCTCGGACAAGTATCAAACTGTGCGTTTAGGTATCCACTCTGTGCAGTGATTAATGTCCTGTGGTTATTAAGGTTGAGGGCTATATGGTGGTCTACTTGTGCCAATTAACATACTGTAGGTACAACCTAGGATAGCTGAACGAAAAGCTTTCTACCTCTTACTTTTATATGTGAAGCAGTTTTCGTTCCTATTAGCGTCTCTGACACACCTGGTAAATTTTGTCGATGTACCGAATAATAAATTAGATACAGATGTAATATCTAAGAACAGATGTGGTTACATCATTGGGAAAGGGACACTTCTATTAACCCATACCATTCAATTTACTTGCTATAATGGGAAAGCGAAAGGCCACTGAGGGGTTAGTAAAAGGCAAATCTTCAAAAATAAGAAAGAGTGCAGCAGAAAATTGCTTCATAGATGAAATTGATAATTTGATTGAAGAGGTCGAATTGATGCTAAATAGCAAATGTAAATCAATTAACACGAAAAAAGAAAAAATGACTGCCTTTTACAATAAATGTTCAACAAACCCCCAGGCAGAGAACACCATCACAAAGGGCCAGACAAAGGTTATAATTGAGCACCAGCCTTGTATTTCAGACACTCTCACCCCAAAACAAGAGACAACCAGCCAGAGCCATCATGCCCTTCACCATGAGCAGAATAAATATTTGCTGGCTGAGATAAATGAATCCGAGAAAGGTGTAGAGTCCCTGAAACTGGTTGTGCACTCAAACAGATACTCCCCTTTAGCCTCAGGACAAGGGTCAGACACTGAGATTGTTGATTTATTGTCACAGTCCCCCAAGATAAACATGCAACCACAACACATTGACCACACATAATGAACACCTAGGAAACTGCATGACCCTTCAAAAGGACCTGTAACGCAGGCCAATAGTCCTCTGATTAATCGAAGCTTGCAACTGATAGAAGACCTTTTAGTTAGAGTAGACTCACTAACTAAAGAGGTCAACAACCTCAAGGCAATCATATGTAATTTAACCAGTCCCAATGATACTCGTAGGTCGGCCGAACTCTGTTCGAGCTGTGCGAAGAACCAGTCTGCACCTCGTCCCCTAGAATCAAATAAACAGAGACCTTGTGACCTAATTAAGGCTGGGGATAAATTGGAAGGACAAAGAGTTGGTAAACACACAGAAGACCCAAAACCAGTCCTACCATGTAAGATCAATGGACATGAACATGGTTGGGAAAATAGATCGTTTAGCACTCTCAGAGGAGTTAGATCAGAGAACGCGACCACATGGAGGTCGGGAGGACAGAGGGACACCATCTATAAAAATGTACAAAGTAACAGCAATTGAGGGGGAGTTGCAAATTGCCAAAGTATGGGTAGGGCCAAAAGGGCTTGGGAGCAGGATTACCTAGCCGCTCCCCACATGAGTGATACATTGAGTAACCAGGTGAAATATAGGCTGATCAATACCACATATAGGAAAACTGGTTAGAGGGTGTTTATGACTAATATTGCAAAGCTCACCCTCTCCTCATATAGGGAGGATGAAGAGTCATTGAAAAACAAAGTCATACATTAGATTCGATATAAATGCGATTGTTTATCGGTAATACACTCAGAAATACTGGAGGTAGAACGCTTATCTAGTAAAAACTCATCCTATGACACTATACTACTCACATTAAGAACAAAAGACATAGGGGCCGATTCCGATCTCGGCCGGTAGGGCTCCGAATCGGATTCGGCTTAACCGGATCCGATTCGGAGCCCTATTTCCCGACCGATTCGTGCGCGCGTCCGGGGCGAGCGAGTACGATGCGTATTCGCCCGACCGACTCGTCCGGGCGTCCCGACCGCTCCGACCGACTCGAGCCCGGGTCGAACCGCACCGACCGACTTCGCACGGACACGACTTCGCACCGCGCAATGGAGACGTTCCCCGGCCGGGTAAGTACGATGCGCGCCGCGAGCAGTCCGACCGAGCCGCGCACTCCGGCTCGAAAGAGCTGTCGGAGCCGTACTTGGGGGTCCGTGTCGGACCCCCTGTACGCGTAGCCGCGCGAGTCGCACACAGGGGGACCCATGGGTCCCCCTACCTGTGCGTGTACGGCGCGAATCGCTTCGCCGCGTACACGCTGTAGGGGCGCACTTGTTTGCATCGCACCCATTGAGTCAATGGGAGCCCGCGTACGCGTTGTACGACAGGCTCCCATTGACTTCAATGGGAGTCCGACCGACTCGAGTCCGATGGCATACGTGCGCATCATACTCGTTCGGTCGGACTGCACGGGTCCGATTCGGTCGGAAATCTCTCCGGGTCCGGCTCGGTCGGAGAGATTTCCGGCCCGAATCGGAATCGGCCCCATAGCTGATGGGTTAATTGCACTCGATCTGAGAACAGGACCACACCATTGCAGTCCGGTGAGATTTAGATTACATAACCCTGCCGAAATACTAACAGGGAGCCACCACAACATTGTCAATCGTAGACAACTTTTTAACTCTGATGCTTCGTACAAAAACTTGGAGGCAATCGATTGACAACCAATGTCGCCTCTCTCATTTAATCAAAGTGAGGGATCTACTACCTCTCATATGGTAAATCCATTAACATCCCCTCTTAATACCACACATTTAGATAAGGGAGAAAGAGGGACTGACTCTGATCAAGGTAGTATCCAGCTTAGGAGAGAATCAATACAGCCTTCCCAACTACGATTGGTTTCCTGGAACATAGCGGGCCTGAAATGGAAACTAAAAGACTTAGAATGGCAGGAGTATATCAACTCTAGTGAAATCTGGCTGTTACAAGAAACTTGGTTACTTGAAACCCCACATAAACATGGATATAAAACATTTAGCACTTGTGCGATACCTTCTGTTAGAGGTAGACCTTCTGGTGGCCTTGTCACATGGATCAAAATCACTTTAGATGTAGAAACGTTAAGGTTGGACATCCCTTCACAAGACATACTTGGGATAAAGGTATTAACCAAAGATAAAACAGAAATATATATATTAAACATTTATAACAGACCAAGTCCCTCTAGCAAGGAATTCCAAGTGATAGAGCAGATTGAAACATTTTTAAGTACAATCGATCCAGGGGCCATAATAATCGTAGGTGGTGATTTTAATAGAAAATTTGAACCCATAGTAGGACTGGGTAACATCTTTGAAGAAGAGGATATGGCAACGAAATATATCGTCGTTAGAGGTTGGGTGTGCAGTGCCTTGCACAGTAGCCACCTCACAGCTCATTTGACTAGTTGCCGGGCAGGGATTAACGGCCTGCAATGGCAGGTTGCCATCTGACAGACCAAGTGCTCCTACATTTATCAGTGGGTCTACTAAGAGTAGTATTGATTATATACTGGTATCAGTTAACTCCTGGTCCAGCATGTCTGATATCAAAATTGAAGTTAGAGACGACAGTGATCACCTCCCGTTATGTCTAACAATAGTAGGTACTCTCTTTGAACCCCCTGAGCAGGAGAATTAATGACAATGATTTATTTCCAACCCTACCCATAGTCGGTAACAATCGAAGATCTCCGAAATGGCCATCAATAGTGGGCAAAGTTGAGACTATGACAAAAATATACAACATCTTTTCAGAAGTCATTCTTCCTTGTATTAAATTGCCCCTGGCAGAAATTCCCAAAGTGAATATACACCAAATCATGATAGACCAACTAAAATTGATCATGACAAAAGTACCCAGAGACAACGAGATGGGGAAAACAGAGCTCACTAATGTCGCAAAGCAAAGACGGAGCTGTTATTGGCAGCAAAATCTAATAATACTGAGGCACTGAAAGATAAAAGGGCAAGGTATAAAAGGTTACTAACCCAAACCAAGAGAAACTGGGCTGACAACATATGGTCCGAGTTGATTACAGCAGCTAAAATTAAGGATCATGCGGGCTTTTGGAGCCTAACAGCCAAAGGAAATAAAACAGGAAGAAGTAGTTTGGATCTTTTTTTGGATCCAAATACTTGTATGAACCATTTTACGAAGCTCTATGCTGAGGTTACTAGTGAACCAACTAATATTTATCATAGAACCACGCAAATCACCCCTGTGTCTCCCAAAATGGCACAAAACTCTACTCTATTTTTTAGTTTAGAGGAAACGCTGGCAGCTATAGATGCTGTGAAGCTCAGGAAAGCACCAGGCCCTGATAAAATTTCCAGGAGACCTGTTGAAACATGATAAAGCTGTTTGGGGGCCGTACATAAATTTTCTTTGCAATGCTGTGGTGGCAGGAGCCACACTACCAGATTCCTGGAAGGGGGCCGAAATTATTCTAATTTTTGAAAAGGGGGAGCGTCAACATCCGGCAAATTATCGCCCCATAAGCCTTATTGACACCCTACAAAAGATCTACGCAAGACAGCTTTTATCAAAACTTAATGACTGGTTAGAGGGAAACAATATTTTATCACAATACCAAGCTGGGTTCAGAGCTAGAACTAGTACAATAGACCAGGTTTTTGAAACTTGAACTTGACCAGGTTTTTAGACTTCTTTGTATGGGTTAGAAATATACTGTTTTAAAGAAAGGGCACTTGTACATAGATTTTATAGACTTAAAGGATGCTTTTGACCTTATCCCCAGAAATTTGCTTTGGAGTTCTTTAAAAACACAAGGTGTACCCGAGGATCTTCTTGCTCAGATAATGAGATGAAAACTATGCGAAAGTCAGGTGGGGACCAAGGGGAGAATTAACTGAAGCAATTCCCATAAGGAGGGGTGTAAGACAGGGCTATGTGTTGGCACCCACCCTCTTCTCACTATTTGTGAACAACACCCGAGAATATCTCTTGGGGTGTGGTCACGACTCTCCGAAGTTAGGTGGGTTGCCTGTTCCAGCCCTGTTATTCACCAATTATACTATTTTAATTTCACAAACCCCGAAGGGCCTTCAAAATCTATTGAATTCATTTACTGACTATTGTGCTATAAAAGGTTTAGAAATTAACTCCAATAAAACAAAATATATGGCAGTTAAACCGCACAAATCATTCAAGAAGAACATTACCATCCTAGAATAGAGGCTAGAGTATGTGCCAAATTTGAACTATTTAGGCATTATATTAGATACTAAACAGATGTGGTCCCCACATCTGCAAAAAAGCAGGACCATTTTGACACAGAATTCTGCACCAATACTAAAAAAAACATAACAATAGTATTACTAAGGCTGCATCTCCCACACTTTAAGTATGCAAATATAGGGCACAATCTGTGACCCTGTATGGCACAGAACTCTGAGGGGGCTTCTTGCAGGAATATGTTTGCGGGGGAAGAAAACAAGTTTCTTAGGATATTATTATGCCTTCCTGTAAGAACACCCATGATTCCTATTATCATTGATCTGAATCTAAACTGCTTAGACCATCAAGCAATTTTAGGACCCTTGTTATTCTGGGTGCGCCTATGGAGCACTCCAGAGGTAGCTAGGTATAAAGAAGGATAAGAAGCGATCCTAAGACTCGATCAATCTGTCTGTCTTCCGTGGGTCAAACATGTGCGCATATGGTTCTGCAAACTAGGACTCAACCACCTTTGGGAAACCCCTGCTCTAATGACACCATCGCAAAAAAGATATTGAAAAATACATTTTGGGCATACATGCAAAATAGTGTTTCCCATAGCTCTGCAATTGGTACGTTGACGCATCAGTTTCTTTTATCAAAACCTTTTCCGCTCTTCGAGCCATATCTGTACGAAGTTCAACCCCAACTCGCAAAATCATTGTACATGAAGTTCCGTTATGGTGACTTGCAAGTGCACTACAATACAGCCAAATGGGGTTGTAAAAATGTTAAGCCCAATGACAATGGCTGTCGTTTGTGTCAATTTAATGCACCAGAAAATGACTCTCACATATTGTTTTTTTGTCCAGCATATGGTATTCCAAGGCGAAAATGGATCAAGCCAATATGTCGGAACTTGGGAATTAGATCATGTTCTGATGCAACAAGAGTTTTAAAAACTGACACTACCCAGAAAATTGTTTTTAGTGTCAGTAGATTTTTATTTGCTGTTAATATAGTAAGAAAAAAAAGGCATGAAATGCTAATGTAATACTCGGTCATGAGGTCTTTATATGCATCTACTTGCACCCTACGAGCTTTTAGTGGTTACCCATTAATTGTATAGAGGCTACTCTGGAATACCTAGGATTTATATACATCTCTGGTACTTTATAGCATTTGCACTTTCATTCCTTGGACAGAAACTATACAAATTATCTAGGAGCTACATGCTTTGTTTTAAATGAAATGTTTTAGCAATTATATTTATTTGCACTTTACTAGTTCTTAGTGGTTATCTATTACTTATATAGAAGCTATCTTGGAGTAACTAGAAACCATACATATCTCTGGCACTTTATAGCATTTGCACTTTTATCCCCTGGACAGAGACTATGATAATTATCCAGGAGTTACACTTTATAGCACTTGCATTTCAACCGTACCTTAAACCCTTGCAATGAACAGATTCTTTTTGTTTGTCTTAAACTAATGTTCTAGCAATTGTGAGCCTTATCCTCCGCATGGAAGTTTTAAACCCTTGGTTTTAATTGAATAGACCAGAAAAACATCTATTCATTTTTGTAAATTTTTATTGTTTTTATTGAGTTTGGTCTTCACACTAAATGAAAGTTGAAAATGTACATAATGACTGTTTACAGAAGGGATCACTGTATTTGTGGTATTTTAGAATGTTCATTTGCTGCTATCTTGTACCTTTTATGGTTTTTCAAACTGAATAAAGATTATTGAATGAATGAATGACAACATACAAGGTATAAGATTTAATTTGAACCTAAGCAGTACAAATCGGTGCTGAGAATTAGTTACAAATAACAAATAACAGACTGATCCCTTGGGGATAACAGGTAAATTAAAATAAAGTGAAACCGTTGTTTTATTATGGTTACATTTATATCTTTCTCTTTCCATTTTACATAAAAAATGTTTTTTAATTAATGTTTTAGAGATAGACTCACATGTAGATGGAGTCTCAAAAAGATGTTGTAAGCCTAGAGTGGAAAAGGTATGACAGACATACGAGATCCATGGGATCTTATGAGCATTATCAAGGGAAAGACAGTCTTTAATGATATCTCGAGTTAGGTAAAGTGATTCCCTTCTCCATATTGAATGCCAAAGCAAGATTGGTGCTATGCAAACCTGGTCAGATATATAAGATACTTCGAACTCACGGTGACAGTTAAAGGAGGAACAACCTCTAGGGAGGGCTACTAATTTTTTCAAAACAGTATCTTCTATCGATTGTAGTGACTCAGAATTTGCATGTCCCTATATTCCTGCTCCTTATGTCGCAACAGAGGTAGCTTTAGCCCTATATATCTTTTTAATAACATCCAGTGGTTTGGAACCCAATTTTTTTATAAAAATTAAAATTGCATTAATACTTTTTTCTAAAAGCAAGCTTCTATTGGCAACCATATGGTTCCAAGAAGTGGTTTTATTAAACAGTATTCCTAAATACGCAAAGGTATCTATTTGTTCAATTTTACGGCCATCTATGTGAAAGACAGGGATTTTCTTTGACCGTTGGTCAGCCACTAACACAAAAGATTTAGCCTCATTTACATGTAGGTCCAACGTTTTCATGAATTTCACATACTCCGTTATCAGTTTCTGCGGTGCCATGCCAGTCCGGGCAATTAGCACTGCATCATCTGTGTAAAGGATTATGGGAATACAAGTCTGATTTATCATAGGGACATCTAGGGTAGGATCAAGCAGGAACATCTCCACACCATTGGGATATAGGGGGAATAAGAAAGGAGCAAGGACGCATCCCTGTCTGACCCCTCTTTCAATCTTAAACCACCTAGTACATTCTCCATTATTTCCATATCGCACGCACGCTGTAGCCTGTGCATACAATTGACTTATAAAGGTATTAATGGCCTTATAAATGCCCATCTTTTCCATGATGAACCATAATTGAGAGTAAGAAACACAATCAAAGGCCGCTGATGGATCCATAAACGCCATATAGATCGTTCCCATTTAGCTAGGGTATATTTAGAGATAAGCATACTCAGGTTTAAACATTGATTCAAAGTGCCTTTATCTTTCTTGAAACCATATTGTGCAGGGATCAAAATGTTTCTCTGACTGGCCCATTCTTCTGATCTATTTAATAAGACTCTTCACAGTAATTTGGCTGTGCCATCCATCAATGAACTATGTCTATACATTTTGGGCATTGATGTATTGCCTTTCTTATATATTGGAACTATAATTGATTTGGACCAAGATTCTGGTGGCCCAACTCGAGCTATTGCATTAAAAACATTAGTTAAATAAGGTTCCCACAAATCCAATTTATCAAAGAAGAAGTCAATTGGTGCACCGTCCGGTCCAGGAGCCTTATTCCAGTTACACTGCTCTAAGGCATATCTGACCTCGGATTCTTCAAAGTATAAATAAGTGCTAGATGTTACTAGGGGGTCTTTTGGGTGAGATACTAAGTCATCAAGAGTAAGACCAAAAAGTTTTGAAAGTGTTTGACTGAAGTATCTTCATCCACATGAGTCTCAAGAGTAAGTTCTGAAATATTTGTCATGAACAGGGAATTAATTACCGCCCAAAATTCTTTTGAGTTATTTGTAAGTGCGGCCTGGTGAAGACGGTCCCAAGCCTCCTCTTTTAGTACTTTCTGCCTAATATTTCTGGCCTTTTTATATTGTTTATGTGAAAAACTAACCAATGACTGATTCCTGGGGTTTAACTTAAGGGCTTTATGAAGGTTAGCTATAGTCTTAGTACGGGTTGAATAGAACCATCCTCGGATTGAGGATTTAAGAGTGGGGCATTTTATACGAGGTTAGATTTCACCTCCTTCACGATTAGCTCAAAAACTGCCACCACATCTATTTGAGGAGAGTCTAGATTAAGGCAGATCTTATCTCAGGGTATCTACTGGTACCAACGTAAGGGACCACTTTTTCTTTATCAATATTGCCCCATTTGAGAGATATCCCATTTTTTCCTATGTGGGGCTTTGGGATACAACTAGTATCCGTTACATGCAACTTTTTTCATTTCATCTTACCCACTAAGGCCACATGATCGCTAGAGTATGAGAGGTGTGTTTCTATATGCCCAAAAGAGGCTTTCAGTGATGTTGATACTATCTGATAATTGATGGTAGAACCCTGCGAGTTGACTCCAAATGTTTTATATACCATGCCTGTATTAGTGTCAGCTGGATTAATAATTTATGGGTTGTTTATAATGAGCATTCTATTCAGTGCTTGGCTATAAACATTATGACTAAACTGAGGAACCACTTCTCCGCCCTCATTGGTTAGTCCGCACACTGATTTTGTCATATTGTAGCAGCTATGGACATTAAAATCACCCACCCACAAAATATTTATAGTACTATTATAATCTGTAGTATAGACTTCGATTGCTTTTCCACTATATCCAGAACCATTGACTTCTCTGTTATAAAATTGTTATTATAAAAATTAATTAAAAGTATAATATCACCCTCCAGGTATTTAAACAGCAGAAGATTGCAGTATATTGAATCATTGTGGGAGGCCAGTATGTTGATTTGCAAGGTATTTCTTACCAACGCCAGAATACCTCCGCTTGCACGTCCTGTTGTGGATGGGAGAGCTGGAGTACAGTATGATCAAAAGCCATCCAGATGGACTGAGCCAGTTTCCCATGACTCTTGTAGACCGATTAGGTCATATTTATTTATAAATTTGATCCAATTTTGATATACAAATTTAGGCCTTAACCCCGCTATGTTCCAGCTAATTAAGTTCAGCCACTCAGTTCCATCTTCGGATATCAAGGGGTTCATTGGAGAAGTGCTGGCATGATTCTGTGGGGTATCTAGAATCACCCTATCCACCCTCTGTCAATCACAGGACTCAAGGCCTTCTAAAGATGCAAATCGATTTTTGGTAGTTATCAGAGGATTTATCTGCGGTTCATAAGACTTGCATACTGAAACCAAGGGGAAAGTTGAATTATTCCTGATTTCCCATTGATTTCCATTTCCATTTATAGGTCTGTAAAGAAACCTAAGGGTAAGGCATGTATTTGTGAATTAATGGATGGGCAACTAGGTAATAAATCCAATAATTTCCATTCTCCCATATCCAGAATCATGAGGACAATAGTCTTAATTTCAGGTTGCTTAGTATCCCCAACGGAATCTACAATTCAATTTAAAATACAGTCATAAGCAACCAATATTTGAAAAGCTGTCTTTCCATGAGAAAAAATGTCACACCTCTCCATGCAATCACACCGTCATATCCTTCATTTAAAGCACAATTCAATTACAGTTGAGGCTGAAGCCTCAACCTAATCCATTCATCCCACAATTTCACTCAATTTATAAAAATGCTAAAAAACCACAAACACTCCATCTTATTCCAAAAATTGAGTCCGACTGGCTCTGTTCTGATCATTATAGTTTGTGATGTGTCACCAAGCACGGGAAATCAGCCATTGATTTACCCGTTGGTTACCTCGTTATTTAAACATTTTGACAGCCAATCATATCATGCCATTCATCACCTGTATCCCATTCACATCAGGATTCTGTAACAGCCATTCCTGTTTCTAGATACATGTACTTCTGGCAATGTCTACCAATCACCGAACATCTTGCTGTTCCAGATTGCGCATAAGCCATGGTTTACTATCCAGTCCGCCTCCCTCGTATGCCACATATGCGTTTCACGACAAATCCAACACGGTTCTTTGTATCTCAAAAGCCGGTCCCAAGTATGTGCATCTAATACACACAAATCATTACTTAAAAAACACTCCCAGTAGTAAACGTATCATCCATAGAAAGCAGGGGGGAAATGTTGTTCTTATGCAGAGGACTGATTACAACAATGAAATAAGAAGGCAATTGGGTGGAGTCCAGTGCTATAAGAAAGTACAGAATAATACCACTTGGGAAGCGGGTAGGCTAATTTCAGACAATGGATTATGTTGAGGCCTCAAATAAATTATATCATTGGACAGAGATTGGGCTGCTTGCTAAAAGTGAATTTAGGCATCTCAACATCACTATGCCCAGGTTTCACTTCTTTTATATGTTGCCAAAAATTCATGTCACACCAACATCCCCTAGACAGACCAATAATTTCTAGCGTAAGCAGTTTGTCAGAACATCTTTCAGAATATGTGGATTCATTCTTAAAACCTCTAGTTGTTAACTTACCCTGGTAAATATGTGATACTATGGATGTTTTGAATAAACTTCAGGATGTAGTATGGGATGCAAGTATGAGCTTTGTAACATTTGATATGGTAGGGCTTTACACTTGCATAGACAATGATCTGGGCAAACAGGCACAAAAGCACTTCCTGTTCGAAAGAAATGCCAGTCTTATGGAACACTCCAATATGCTGTAAGAAATGAGTGAATTGAATCTCAAAAACAATATTTTTCTGTTTGAAGGAAACCATGACTTACACACAATTTGGAACAGGAAGATGTTCGGTGATGGAGAGAAATTGCTGGAAGTGCATGTATCTAGGAATGGGATTTGCTGTTACATATTTCTGATGTGAATGGGGTACAGGTGATAAATGGCATGATATAATTGGCTGTCGGATCAGGTCGGCATCCTAGGTCCGGTTTTAGGGCAACATGCCTCATCAGCCAGGCTTACTTGAAACAAGTCTCAGGATGCTTCTTTCAGGCCCAGGGAGAACCTGGCCTGGCTGTTCGGGCTTGACTGTTCCCTTGAGGAGCAGGGTCAAGACTGTTTTGTGTGAGGCTGTGTCCAACTAGGATGGCATAGTGAGCAAAAGAACAGAACGATGGATTACACCCAGTTCTCATTACTGGGGGTTAGTTGTTGAATGATTTCAGCACTCCATCAATTATCTTGTTGTGTTTTCTAAGTTCACCCTAAGTGGCAAAGAATATGCCCATACGTGGGTGTCTTGCTTGCTGTGCCACTGGATTCAAACTAGACTGGATGATGTGGGGTAATACCCCAAAACCCCTGTCCCAAGATGCTTGTTTCATGTCTAGGGAGGACCTGACCTGGAAGTTCATGCTGGACTGTTCCCATGAGGAGCAGGGTCAAGACTGATTTGCATATGGCTTGGTCCAAACTGGGATGGCATAGTGAGCAAAAGAATGATGGATTAAACCCAGATCTCTTGACCTGCGGGTGAGTGGTTAAAAAGTTTCAGCAACCCATCCATCATCTTGTTCTGTTTGCTATGTCCATTCTACGTGGCCAGGGGTGTGCCTAGACATGGATCCCTTGTTTGCTGTGCCACTGGATTCAAGCTAGCCTGGCTAATGATGAACGATACCCCAAAATCGGTCCCAGGATGCTTGTTTCTGGCCCATGGAGTACCTGACTCGGCAGTTCGGGCTGGACTGTTCCCATGAGGAGCAGGGTCAAGACTGATTTGCATATGGCTGGGTCCAAAGTGGGGTGGCGTGGTGAGCAAAAAAACTATGGATTAAAGCCACATCTGTCACTGGGGTGAATGTTTGATTTATTCAGCATTCCATCCATCTTCTGATCTTGTTACTTTTGTCAGCCTAAGTGAGAAGAGTATGGCCAGATGTGGGACCTGTGCTCACTGTGCCCCTGGATTCAAGTTAGCCTGGCTTATGAGGGGTGATACCCTGAAACCGGTCCCAAGATGCTTGTTTCCGGTCCAGGGAGCACCTGGCCTGGCAGTTTGGGCTGAATTGTTCCCATTGGGAGCAGGGTAAAGACTGATTTGCATATGGCTGGGTCCAAACTGGGGTGGTGCAGTGAGCAAACAAAATGGTTTAAACCCAGATCTGTGACTGAGGTGAATGTTTGATGTTCTTTTTACTTTTAGATAGTTGCCATTTTCTGCCTTTAGACCTTTTCTGCCTACAACCTGGCTTGGGTCACATTACTAAATGTAATTGACAGTTAGACTTTGTTAATTCTTCCCAGACAGTAACACAATAGAGAGATTAGGTGTGCCTCAATGGTCCACCTGCAGGCAGGATGGGGTGGGAGCTGATGAGAACCCTACTTACAACTGTATAGCCTGTACCACATTGTTACTGCAGCCAGCTTGGAGCTAGGGCAGAGGGGGCAGGAAATTACATGCACTTCAAAGCTACTGTCTACAAGCTTCTTCCATTTCTCAGAACTAGGGAACCAGGGTATCAAAGTAGGAACACAGACACCAATTCTTCAGTACACTTCTGGACCTGTGGCTAATCTGAAAGGTAAAAGGACTAATGTGCTGCTGGAAGTGTCATTCAGGGGCCTGCCACCAGAGAAGTTGGAGGATAGCAAGGAGGAAAGGAAGCTCAAGCTGGAGCTGGCCAAGTTAAAGCTAGAGGCTGAAAAGGAGAAGGCTGAGGTTAAGAGAGCATTGGCGTTGGCAAAGGAGTAGACTGAGGCCAAGAGGGCATTAGCTGAAAATACACTACTTTTGGAGCAGGAGAAAAACATGAGGAAGCTGGAACTAAAGCCAAAGCAACCTACAGGACCCAACAGTGTTGGTGGCAGCTTACCAACAGTATCTGCTGGAGAGGTGAGAGTCTGCATTCCCCCGAAGCTGGTGCCTAACTATGTGGTGGGAGATGGTATAGACAAGCGTTTGTTTCTTATGAAGTGGCACTCAGGGTGCAAAAGGTCCCAGAGGAGTACTAGGGGGGTAGCCTGTAGAAAAATATGCCCACAGTGGGAGGGATACACTTCTGAAACTAGAAGCAGAGGGTTAGACCAGGCATGTCCTCATGAAAGCAATACTTGTTGGCAAATTTGGACTGACTCCTGAGAAGTAACGTCAGAGGTTCAGGGACAGCCACACACATCCAAACCAGTTCTCAGGTGGACTTCTTAGATAATGCCAGCAAGGCACTGAAGGGCAGCGTGATGGGCAGCAAAGTGGATGATTGCCTGGACTGTACAACCTAATTCAGAGGTGCACATGTTCAATAGTTGTTTTACAGAGCTGAACCAACACCTAATGGTTAGCATGTTTACTATTCCCAGGACGTTTGCTGACGAGGCAAACATCTGGGTCAGCAACAGTGTGTCTAGGAAAGCATTTGGAGAGGACTCCCAAAAAGGTAGTCAGGGTTTCCAACAGAAGAAAGAGGGAGAGAAAAAAAATTAAGCCAAGGATTTCTCTCAAGGCCCCCAAAACAATTCACAAGGAAAAGGGTCCCAATATGGCCACCTCAAGAAAGCCTTCATAGATCAGAAAACTGGAAAGTTTGTCCCTTAGTGCTAAGAGTGCTACCAATATGGGCAGACAAGGGAGATGCTAAGAACTCCAAGAGGGCACCCCCCTTTGGTGAATTGTAACAGGGGATTGTCAGTGTAGTGCTTGTGGAGGAGATGGCCCTGGTTAGTGTGGGTGAGACTAGTGGGGTTACCCTAATGTCCCTGGGTGATGCAGAGGTGGTGCCCAAAGCCTACGTGCCTACCAATACTTTCAAAGTATAGGCAGTGGGTCACCATCAATGGTCAGAAGGTGGAGGCTCTGAGGGACACAGGAGCCAGCATGACTACTGTCATTTGTCATCTGGTATAATAAGAGCAGATGATATACAATACACTCCACCAGGTTGCGGTAGCAGACAACCAGGAGAGCCACTACCCTGTGACTCTGGTACCCTTCCAGTTGGGGGGGTCTCAGGTCTGCTGAAAGCTGCTGTGAGCTCTGCTATGACCATGGACTGTCTCTTTGCAAATGACCTGGAGAACACTACCTGGAACAAAGTCAAGCTTGGGTCACACCTGGAAATGTTAGGGCTGCCTGAGTGGGTCTCTGCAACCACCAGGTCCATGGCCACCCAGGAGGGGAGTCAAGAATGTTTGGATCCTGTAAAAATGGCCCAGACATCTGCAAATAAAGGGAAGGGCAAGGGATGAGGGGAACCAGCCCCTGAATGTCCCCCAGTGCAGGTGGATGTAGTGCTGGAGAACGCTACCCGGAGCCTATTGGGGAGGACATTGCCTTCCTTGGTTACCTGAATGAACTTGCTGGATGACAAGTAGAAGGAGGACCAACCAGTGAGGAGTTCTGCAAGGCACAGAAGGAGTGCCTAACTCTTGCGGGCCTGAGACAGATGGCTGAAGCCAAGGCAGCTGGCGACACCTCTGGAGATCACCTCACATATTGGAAGATTGACCTCCTCTATAGAAAGCCTAAGGCTCCTGTGCATAGGCCAACTTAGGTACTAGGTGTTTCCCAATATTACAAAGTCTTCCTACTGGATGTGGCTCATGAGATACCCCTGGCAGGACATCTGGAGAAGGAAAAAATATGTGCCAGGCTTGTCACCAACTTTTATTGGCCTCAGATGAGGACAGCTATTGATGCATTCTGTATAATGGGGCTTGTCTCATCTGTCACGCTATTGGGAAGACTGGGGAAAAGCTAAAAGCTCCCCTGATCCCCATGCTTGTTGTTGGCACATCCTTTGAGAGGGTGGTCATTCATATTGTAGTTTCCTTGGACCCCAAGTCAGCCTTAGGCAATAGGTTTATCCTAATCTTGGTGGACAATTTCACTAGGTACCCAGAGGCCATTCACCTGAGATTCAATACAGCACCTGTTGTTGCCAGGGCCCTGATAGGATTTTTTACCAGAGTGGATTTCCCCAAAGAAGTGGTGTCAGACAGGGGCACCAGCTTCATGTATGCTTACATGAAGTCTAGGTGGAAGGAGTTTTGGATTACCTAACACTTCTCCACGTGCTACCATTCACAAACCAATAGGCTTGCTGAGAGAATCAAGACCCTTAATGGCATGATTATGGGCCTGCCTGAGCCCATTATGCAGAAGTGGGAAGTCCTCTTACTATGCCTGCATTTTGCTTGCAGGAAGGTGCCACAGAAGGGAGTGGGCTTTAGCCCATTTGAACTCCTGTATGGCCATCCTGTATAAGGACTTCTCAGTTTGGTCAAGAAGGGGTGGCAACAAGCTCCCAAGAACCCCCCCCCCCACACAGGATGTGGTTAGCTAGATGCCAGCCCTCAGAAACCAGATGGCCAAGTTCTGAAAGAAGGCTTCTGAGAACTTGGATGAAGCAGTGGCATGACCAAACAGCTACCATGGTGGCATGTCAACCTGGGCAGAAGGTGTTGGCGAGGAGCCAGTGGAGCCCAGGGCTCTCCAGGACTGCTGGACTGGGCCATATGAGGTGTTGGAGAAGAAGAGGGAGTCTACCTACCTGGTGGATCTCAAGACCTCCCAGAAACCCCTTAAGGATACCCCATCTCAACTGCCTCAAACTGCACTATGAGAGGTCTGAGGTCACCATGCTGCTGGTGACAGCTGATGTAGAGGAGGAGGAGAGTGAACCTCTTTCTGAACTCCTGTTATCTAAACAGAAGGATGGGTCAGTGGTGGGTGTCAACCTCTCCTCTCCCCTACCCTGACCCTTGAGCAACAGAGTTACTGTTGCCAGTTACTGGAACAGTTTGCCTAACTATTTTCCCTCACTCTTGGGCTTACACACTTGTGTACCTATGATATAGACACTGGGAACAGCCTGCCAGTCAAAAATAAAATGTACAGGCTGTCTGACAAAGTGAATTCTCTAAGATGCTGGAGTTGAGGGTCATTGAGCATACCATGCTCCATCCCAGAACTTAGATTCTGTTTTGACTGCGTGAGACTGAAATCATTCACCAAGCCTGATGCACAACCCATCGCCTGAGCTGATGAGCTCATTGATAGGATAGGGGCTGCCAAGTTCCTGAACACTTCTGATTTGACATCAGGGTACTGGCAGATTGCTCTGACTAAGGGGACTAAGAAGAGGCCAGTCTTCTTTACTCCAGAGGGCAACTTTCAATTCAAAGTAATTCCCTTTAGACTCAAGAATGCCCCTGCCACCTTATAGAGGCTGACAAACCTGGTCTTAGCTGGGATGAGAACTTAAGTGCTACCTATTTAGATGACACAACTTTCTACATCAGAGCCTGGCAGGACCACCTATTTCACCTGCAGGAAGTGCTTAAGGCCCTGCAACAAGCAGGTCTGACTATCAAGGGCAGTAATTTCCATATAGGGCAGGGGTCTGTGGTGTACTTGTGACACCTGGGGGGTGGGGATAAGGTACAGCTCTTCCAGGCTAAGAGAAGAGGATCCTGGCCTAGGCGCCCCCAAAAACTCAAACTGAAGTGAGGGCCTTCCTGGGTCTCACTGTCTACTACAGAAGATTTGTCAAGGGCTATGGCACCATTTTTGCCCCTTGACTGAGCTGACTTCTAAGACATGGCCCAAGAAGGTGATCTGGACAGAGGACTGTCAGAAATCCTTTGACTCTCTAAAACAGGCCATGTATACAGCCACTGTGCTCATGGCCAGCGACTTTTCCCAGGAGTTTATTGCCCAAACAGAGGCCTTGTAATATTGTATTAGGGCAGTTATAGCACAGCTAAATGAGAAGGGCCTAGACCAACCTGTAGCATTTATCTGTAGGAGGCTACTTCCAAGGGGAGAGAGATGGAGTGCTATTGGGAGAGAAGCCTTTGTTGTGGTCTGGGCATTGAAGAAGCTGAGACCAGACCTGTTTGGGACTCACTTGCAAGTTCAGAGAGACCACAGGCCCCTCAGGTGGCTAATGCATATAAGGGGTGAGAATTCAAATATGTTGAGGTGATCCATTTCACTACAGAAACTGGACTTTATAGTTGAATACCACCCTGGGTCAGACCACCCAAATGCTGATATTCTATTCAGGTTTTTCTGCCTCAGTGAAGAGAATGACGATGGATTCAACCCAGATCTAATAGTGACTGGGGGTGAGTGTCTGACAAGTTTCAGCGCTCCGTCCACCACCCTATTGTGTTTGCATTGTTTGCCCTCAGTTGGCAGGGTATGCCTGGATGTGGGTTCCTTGCTCACTCTGCCACTGGATTCAAGCTAGCCTGGCTGATGAGGGGTGTTACCACGAAACCGGTCACAGGATGCTTGTTTCTGATCCAGAGAAGACCTGGCTTGGCAGTTCGGGCTGGACTGTTTTTATGAGGAATAGGGTCAAGACTGATATGCAGATGGCTGGGTTTGAACTGGGGTGGTGAAATGAGCTAAATAACGATGATGGATTTAACCCTGATCTAATAGTGATTGGGGAGAGTGTCTGAAAAGTTTCAGCGCTCTGTCCATCACCTTATTGTGTTTGCATTAAAGAAGAGAACTTCCAGGAGGTTGGGTAGTTCTCCCTACTTTCAGCTGTGAGAAACATGTTTTAGACCTGTCAGCAATACGGTGGTCTTCCTTCAAACGTTTGCCTCACCTCCTCTATTTTTGCTGCACCTATTTTGTTGGCCTTAATACGTGTATATTTAATTTACTTGAATGTCCATTGCAGAGTGGTATATCATATACCCAGGGCCTGTAAAGGAAATGCTACAAGTGGGTTTGCAGCATTTATTGTACCACCCACTTAAGTAGTACCTGAAAACATGTTCCAGATCTGCCACTGCAGCCTGAATGCAGTTTTAAACTGTCATGTCGACTTGGCATTATTGGGATTCTTTATTACTTTTAATAAGCTGTAGTTTCCAATCGGATGATGGTAGCTGTTTCATATTTGGTGTCTTTGAAATTTTAATGTTATACTCTATTTAATGGTAAAGTTGGGTTTTTAATTACAATTTTAATATACAGTTGGCATTTTTCTGCCCTTAGCCCTTTTGTGCCTGCAGTCTGGGCTCGGTCACATGACTGGGTGTAACTGACAGTTTGACTTTATAAATTCCTCCCAGAGAGTAACACAATAGAGGGATTCGGTGTGCTCGAATGGGCCTCTGCTGGAAGGATGGGGGGTTGAGAGGCTGAGCACTGCCTCACTTAGAACTCAATAGTCTGTGCTGTGCCTTCACACAAAGGGCCTAATGCTCCAACATTGTTACTGCAGCCAGCTTGGAGCTGAGGCACGGGAGCCATGAAATTCCATGCAATTCAAAGCCACGGTCTATAGGCTTCTCCCACCTCCAGAACCAGGACATGGGGTTATAAAACTAGGACATCAGACACCAACTCTTCAGTACACTTCTGGACCTGTGGATATTCTTCCAGGAAAAAAGACTGCTGTGCTGCTGGACGGACTGCCAATCTGCTACACTGTTGCTCTGAAGGACCACTGCCTTGCTGGATTGCTGCCCTGTTTCCATGATGCTCTGCTTTCTTCTGCCTGCGTACAAGGAGTGAATCTTCTTCTGTCCCTGGACCTTCAGAATGAATCACAAGGACTAGTTTGCTTGCCTCCTATTCAGAGCCACGGGGACACAAAAGGCTTTATCCATCTTGATCTTGCACTTAGACCCTCTCTGAGTGAGATGTTAACCTTCGAGTGTTGCCCCTCGAGTCTCCTTGACCCTCAGAAGTGGTGCTAAAAGTGTCCAGATAGCCAAAATCCATAACTGAAGATTTAGACAAGTATTGTCTAAAAATGACTCTGCAAGCCAGGAGGAGAACGGGGCCAACCTGTTCACCTATCCGGCCCAGGTAATATTTTTTGACTTTGACCCAGTCTTACAGAATTAGATGACCGCAGATGGCGCTTTTGTCTTTTAGATGCTTGTTAATACTAGAAACTTAAAAGTTCTTAACTCTGGATTTTCTGAATGGATTTTGTCGTTTTGGTGTCAAATAATTTATTAAATGTACTCTATTATACTAAATGGGTTTGGGATTTTTCTTGTGTTGTGTTGTCACTTAATTACTGTTTTTGTGCTGCATAAATACTTTACCCATTTCCTTTAAGTTAAGCCTGGTTGTTTTATGTGCCAAGCTACCTAGGGTTAGGCGCAGGCTAACTTAATGACTTTTTGTGGTACACCCTGCAAGGGATTGTGGCTGTTGCTTGCCCAGGCCTCACACCCAAGTCAACCAGCAACCCAAATCCTAGCAGTGAGCAGCAGTGTGTTGAATGCGAGAAACTGGAATTCCATCAGAAATTATATTTTTGAGTTGAATTTTTGCTTACATTTTTGTAGTGTGAGATTTATTTTGCATAATTACACTACGTTAATTTATGCCCACCCCTACATTTTTACTAACAGCTTTCAGTGAAAAGCACTGATGCAACTGTTAGGAGGGCTGGACTGAAGAATATATGGAAACAGCTAATTATAAACTGTCATGAAGCCCACATCCCTTGTTAGACCTGGCATCCTTGGCGTGGGTCTCCCTTCCATTTTTTCACTATGCCTCCACTGTTGTTGATATGTTTTTGCTGGTCTAGATGCTTTGGGCACTTTGCCACGGCTATTCAGTGCCAAAGTGCAAGTGATCCCTATGGTAAATTGATGTATGGATTAGTGACTCCATGTTTGGCCTATTTGATTCACTGTCAGACCCTAGTACAGTGCACTGTTTGTGCCCAGTGCCTGTGAATCAAATGCTGCTGGTGAAGAAGGGTGATGCCCTGAAACCGGTCCCAGGATGCTTGTTTCCAGTCCAGGGAGGACCTGGCTTGGCAGTTCGGGCTGGACTGTTCCCACAAGGAACAGGGTCAAGACTTATTTGCATATGGTTGGGTCCTAACTGGGGTGGTGTGGTGAGCAAAAGAATGATGGATTTAACCCAGATCCTTGTGACTGGGGGTGAATGTTTGCATTGTCCAGCATTCCGTCCATCAATTGTTTCTTTTGCATTTGTCGCCCTAAGTGGGAAGGTTATGCCTAGACGTGGGTCCCGTGCTCACTACACCACTGCATTCAAGCTAGCCTGGCTGAAGAAGGGTGATGCCCTGAAATCGGTCCCAGGATGCTTGTTTCCGGTCCAGGGAGGACCTGGCTTGGCAGTTCGGGCTGGACTGTTCCCACAAGGAACAGGGTCAAGACTGATTTGCATATGGCTGGGTCCAAACTGGGGTGGTGTGGTGAGCAAAAGAATGATGGATTTAACCCAGATCCTTGTGACTGGGGGTGAATGTTTGCATTGTCCAGCATTCCGTCCATCAATTGTTTCTTTCGCATTTGTCGCCCTAAGTGGGAAGGGTATGCCCAGACGTGGGTCCCGTGCTCACTACACCACTGGATTCAAGCTAGCCTGGCTGATGAAGGGTGATGCCCTGAAACCGGTCCCAGGATGCTTGTTTCCGGTCCAGGGAGGACCTGGCTTGGCAGTTCGGGCTGTACTGTTCCCACAAGGAACAGGGTCAAGACTGATTTGCATATGGCTGGGTCCTAACTGGGGTGGTGTGGTGAGCAAAAGAATGATGGATTTAACCCAGATCCTTGTGACTGGGGGTGAATGTTTGCATTGTCCAGCATTCCGTCCATCAATTGTTTCTTTTGCATTTGTCGCCCTAAGTAGAAAGGGTATGCCCAGACGTGGGTCCCGTGCTCACTACACCACTGGATTCAAGCTAGCCTGGCTGAAGAAGGGTGATGCCCTGAAACCGGTCCCAGGATGCTTGTTTCCGGTCCAGGGAGGACCTGGCTTGGCAGTTCGGGCTGGACTGTTCCCACAAGGAACAGGGTCAAGACTGATTTGCATATGGCTGGGTCCAAACTGGGGTGGTGTGGTGAGCAAAAGAATGATGGATTTAACCCAGATCCTTGTGACTGGGGGTGAATGTTTGCATTGTCCAGCATTCCGTCCATCAATTGTTTCTTTTGCATTTGTTGCCCTAAGTGGGAAGGGTATGCCCAGACGTGGGTCCCGTGCTCATTACACCACTGGATTCAAGCTAGCCTGGCTGAAGAAGGGTGATGCCCTGAAACCGGTCCCAGGATGCTTGTTTCCGGTCCAGGGAGGACCTGGCTTGGCAGTTCGGGCTGGAATGTTCCCAAAGGAACAGGGTCAAGACTGATTTGCATATGGCTGGGTCCAAACTGGGGTGGTGTGGTGAGCAAAAGAATGATGGATTTAACCCAGATCCTTGTGACTGGGGGTGAATGTTTGCAGTGTCCAGCATTCCGTCCATCAATTGTTTCTTTTGCATTTGTCGCCCTAAGTGGGAAGGGTATGCCCAGACGTGGGTCCCGTGCTCACTACACCACTGGATTCAAGCTAGCCTGGCTGAAGAAGGGTGATGCCCTGAAACCGGTCCCAGGATGCTTGTTTCCGTTCCAGGGAGGACCTGGCTTGGCAGTTCGGGCTGGATGTTCCCACAAGGAACAGGGTCAAGACTGATTTGCATATGGCTGGGTCCAAACTGGGGGTGGTGTGGTGAGCAAAAGAATGATGGATTTAACCCAGATCCTTGTGACTGGGGGTGAATGTTTGCATTGTCCAGCATTCCGTCCATCAATTGTTTCTTTCGCATTTGTCGCCCTAAGTGGGAAGGGTATGCCCAGACGTGGGTCCCGTGCTCACTACACCACTGCATTCAAGCTAGCCTGGCTGAAGAAGGGTGATGCCCTGAAACCGGTCCCAGGATGCTTGTTTCCAGTCCAGGGAGGACCTGGCTTGGCAGTTCGGGCTGGACTGTTCCCACAAGGAACAGGGTCAAGACTGATTTGCATATGGCTGTGTCCAAACTGGGGTGGTGTGGTGAGCAAAAGAATGATGGATTTAACCCAGATCCTTGTGACTGGGGGTGAATGTTTGCATTGTCCAGCATTCCGTCCATCAATTGTTTCTTTTGCATTTGTCGCCCTAAGTGGGAAGGGTATGCCCAGACGTGGGTCCCTTGCTCACTACACCACTGGATTCAAGCTAGCCTGGCTGAAGAAGGGTGATGCCCTGAAACCGGTCCCAAAATGCTTGTTTCCGGTCCAGGGAGGACCTGGCTTGGCAGTTCGGGCTGGACTGTTCCCACAAGGAACAGGGTCAAGACTGATTTGCATATGGCTGGGTCCAAACTGGGGGGTGTGGTGAGCAAAAGAATGATGGATTTAACCCAGATCCTTGTGACTGGGGGTGAATGTTTGCATTGTCCAGCATTCCGTCCATCAATTGTTTCTTTTGCATTTGTCGCCCTAAGTGGGAAGGGTATGCCCAGACGTGGGTCCCGTGCTCATTACACCACTGGATTCAAGCTAGCCTGGCTGAAGAAGGGTGATGCCCTGAAACCGGTCCCAGGATGCTTGTTTCCGGTCCAGGGAGGACCTGGCTTGGCAGTTCGGGCTGGAATGTTCCCAAAAGGAACAGGGTCAAGACTGATTTGCATATGGCTGGGTCCAAACTGGGGTGGTGTGGTGAGCAAAAGAATGATGGATTTAACCCAGATCCTTGTGACTGGGGGTGAATGTTTGCAGTGTCCAGCATTCCGTCCATCAATTGTTTCTTTTGCATTTGTCGCCCTAAGTGGGAAGGGTATGCCCAGACGTGGGTCCCGTGCTCACTACACCACTGGATTCAAGCTAGCCTGGCTGAAGAAGGGTGATGCCCTGAAACCGGTCCCAGGATGCTTGTTTCCGTTCCAGGGAGGACCTGGCTTGGCAGTTCGGGCTGGATGTTCCCACAAGGAACAGGGTCAAGACTGATTTGCATATGGCTGGGTCCAAACTGGGGGTGGTGTGGTGAGCAAAAGAATGATGGATTTAACCCAGATCCTTGTGACTGGGGGTGAATGTTTGCATTGTCCAGCATTCCGTCCATCAATTGTTTCTTTCGCATTTGTCGCCCTAAGTGGGAAGGGTATGCCCAGACGTGGGTCCCGTGCTCACTACACCACTGCATTCAAGCTAGCCTGGCTGAAGAAGGGTGATGCCCTGAAACCGGTCCCAGGATGCTTGTTTCCGGTCCAGGGAGGACCTGGCTTGGCAGTTCGGGCTGGACTGTTCCCACAAGGAACAGGGTCAAGACTGATTTGCATATGGCTGTGTCCAAACTGGGGTGGTGTGGTGAGCAAAAGAATGATGGATTTAACCCAGATCCTTGTGACTGGGGGTGAATGTTTGCATTGTCCAGCATTCCGTCCATCAATTGTTTCTTTTGCATTTGTCGCCCTAAGTGGGAAGGGTATGCCCAGACGTGGGTCCCTTGCTCACTACACCACTGGATTCAAGCTAGCCTGGCTGAAGAAGGGTGATGCCCTGAAACCGGTCCCAAAATGCTTGTTTCCGGTCCAGGGAGGACCTGGCTTGGCAGTTCGGGCTGGACTGTTCCCACAGGAACAGGGTCAAGACTGATTTGCATATGGCTGGGTCCAAACTGGGGTGGTGTGGTGAGCAAAAGAATGATGGATTTAACCCAGATCCTTGTGACTGGGGGTGAATGTTTGCATTGTCCAGCATTCCGTCCATCAATTGTTTCTTTTGCATTTGTCGCCCTAAGTGGGAAGGGTATGCCCAGACATGGGTCCCGTGCTCACTACACCACTGGATTCAAGCTAGCCTGGCTGAAGAAGGGTGATGCCCTGAAACCGGTCCCAGGATGCATGTTTCCAGTCCAGGGAGGACCTGGCTTGGCAGTTCGGGCTGGACTGTTCCCACAAGGAACAGGGTCAAGACTCATTTGCATATGGCTGAGTCCAAACTGGGGTGGTGTGGTGAGCAAAAGAATGATGGATTTAACCCAGATCCTTGTGACTGGGGGTGAATGTTTGCATTGTCCAGCATTCCGTCCATCAATTGTTTCTTTTGCTGGTGGGCTTGCAGCACTGGTTGTGCCACCCACAGGAGCAGCTTGTAAAGTGTGTCTCAGGCCTGCCATTGGAGAGCCTGTGTGCAGTCTGGTACTGCCATGTCGACTTGGTAAGTGCACCCACTTACCAGTCCCCAAACCTTCCCTTTCCTGCATATTAGTCATGCCTAAGGTAGGCCCTAGGGCAGGGTGCATTGTTTGTGTAAGGTAGGACATGCCCTGGTGTGTGTGGCATGTCCTGATAGTGAATTACAGCCAATTTCGTTTTCACTATTGCAAGGCTACCTGTCCCCATAGGCCAGAATGGGCAGTTTGATTATAACATCTTATAATCCTAACTGACCCAGGGAACATGGTAGAAAAACGAATTTAGTATGCCTGAACTCAGAATGATAAAATACATCTTTTAGTGAAGTTGGTTTTAACATTCTGTGTTTGAAAATACCACTTTTAGAAAGTAGGTATTTTCTTGCCTAACCATCCAGCCTGCCTCTGCTAGCTTGTGTATTGTATGTCTGGGTTTGTGAGTGACAGGGGCTGGGGGACTCCAGGAGACAGGGTGAGTCAGCACTAGGCTGAATAGACCTATCTGCATGAGGAGTGGTGGGAGGAGTAGCACCTGGGCCTGAATAGGGCTGTGCCTGCCTTCCACAATGCTGGCTCCACCTCCTGTGGTGTGTCTGATGACCCTGGCCCACACTGACAAAGGAAGAAGTTGTGCACTGGCAGAATGCACCCAAAACTGGTTTGGACTAGGTACAGGACCCTCTGCCTTCAGAGGACAAAGGATTTGCTAGTATAAATATTGGGACCCAGACCCCAAGACTTTAGATCACTTCTGGGAAACAAGAAGAACCTTTGCTGAGGAGAGGAACCAGAGAAACTGAAGGAGGAGACTATCCCTATGCTGTGTGCTGTTTGAGGGATTGGCCTGCAGTGGTTGCCTGATTGCCAAAGAAAGAAGAAAGGAACTGTGTGCCTACTTTCTTCATCTTGCAGAAAATCTCCAAGGGCTTCAAGATTGAGCTTGCCTCCTGCTGAAGTCTCAGGGATACAAGACTTCACCAACCAGCTCCCCTGAATTCCCTTGCTGGGAATTTGAAGTGCCTACTGTTGTGTTGGGCCTTCTGAGAGACTGCGTGTCGCTGGGAGCTGGAAGCGCGACTCACGAAGAAAAAGCGTGTCGCTGCCGCAGCAGTTGTCATCGCATCGCCGGGAAAGCATGCCGCCGCTGTCGCCATCGCATCACCGAAGTGCCTCGCATCACCGGAGAAGAGTGTCGCCGTCGCAGCAGATGCCGTTGCATCATTGGAGAAGCGTGTCGCAGGGCCTGTCGCGGCTCAGAAGATTCACTGAGTCGCCGCATGGCCGTCGGGCGTGCATGCATCTCCCCCTTCGTTGTCGCATCGAGAAGAAGACACCATTTTGTTTCATTGCACCGGGTCGTCATCGCATCGAGGCACTGCTGGTTGCATCGCCACAGAAGCGCAGTAAGAAACCGAAGCATCACCTCCCCACGCAGTGAAGAACCGACGCATCACCTCCTCTCCGGTAAGGAACCGATGCATCACCGTCCCTTACGCAGCAGTAGGGAACCAACGCATCACCTCCCCGGAGCAAGGAACCGACGCATCACCGTTCTTGCGTGTAAGGAACCGACGCCTCACCTCCCCTGCAACTCTTTTGTTGGTTTTGCGTTACGCATCCAAAGGTACATTGAACGTAGAGTGTCGCATTTAGCACCTGCATTTGAACTGAACTATTTTCTACTATTGACAGTCATATTTTTCGTATTGGATTGTGGTTTTTTCCGTTTTAGGTCTTGTTAAGTCTATATAAAAATACTTATTTTTATACTACAACCTGTGTGGTGTCCATGTGTGGTGTCCATCTGTAGTGTTGTCACTGTATTACTGTATGTATTCACAAATGCTTTACACACTGCCTCTGAGATAAGCCTGCCTGCTCGTGCCAAGCTACCAAGGGGGTGAGCAGGGGTTATTTTAGTAGTGTATCCCCCTTACCCTGACTAGAAGCAAGGGTCCCTATTTGGACAAAGGTACCTATCTCTGCCAACTAGAGACCCCCAGTTCTAACATTGGTGGTCAGCGGTGAGGATTCTGGACTTGCATTTGTGACTCATATACAGTGATTGGTGTACACTACTAGTGAGTGCAGACCAAACGCAACCACTTACATTTTGGTAGATTGTTTTTCCTGGGATTTCTATTTTTGCCAAGAACTGCCAAGTTTAGTCACCATGAGCAAAACAGCATCCATCGCATCTGTGGATTTAGATTTTGAAGAAGAAAAACTGGAAAGTTACACTGTAAAACAGCTGAAATACTTCTGCAGGAAATTGAAAGTTGCTATGACCGGTCTCTCCAAGAAGGATGAGTTCCAAAAGGCACTTAGGGCCTGGGTGGAAGCAAGGAGCACCCCTGAGCATGTGGAAGAGCATGAGGAGGGGGCTGAGGATGCAGGAGGGCAGCTAGATGGGCTATTGGGTCCAGGGGGGAGGAAAGCACCTTCCCCAGCAGGTAGCAGTGTTTCTTCCAAGGACCTGTCCCCAGGAGAGCTGGAGGACAGGGAGAGAAGTAGGGTGCATGAAATGGAGCTGACCAAGCTTAAGATGGGTGGGCAGTTAGAATTGGAAATTAAGAAATTGGCCATAGAGGAAAAGAGGATGCAAATGGAGCATGAGAGAAGTTTGAGGGAGTTGGAGTTGAAAGCTAGAAGCTTAGAGATTACTCCCTCTGGTGGCAGCACACCGTCCATGCCTGTTGAAGCAAGGGTGTATATTCCTAAAGATGTGGTGAAAGAGTTTTATAAAAATGATGACATTGGGCAATGGTTTAAAGCCTATGAGGTAGCTATGACCTCACACCGGGTCCCTGAGAAGGATTGGGGAGCTGGGTTGTGGGGGGGGTTCCTTAGTGAGGGGCGGGATACCTTATTAGACTTGCCCTCTGAAGTCCACAAGTCTTATGGTCATATGAAAGAAGCATTGATGTCCAGGTATGGGTTGACTCCTGAACTGTATAGGCAGAGGTTCAGGAATTGCAAAACGTTGGAGGGCGGTACCTGGGTAGAATATGTGACTTTTTTTTGCAGAGCATTGGATGGTTGGGTGAAGGGTAGCAAAGTGAATGATTTTGACGCGCTCTTTGATTTGATTGCATGGGAGCACTTGTCAGGAAATAGTTTTCCAGAGCTACGCCAGCACCTTATTGATAGTAGGCTGACTAACCCTAGGAAGCTTGCTGAGGAGGCGGACCGCTGGGTGAGCACCCGGGTCCACAAGGGTCACGTGGGAGACTCCGCCAAAGGTGGGCAGGGTCCCCAGCAGAGGAGTGGGGGGGGACAAGGGTAAACAGAGGGAGTTCCAGAAAGGGCCCCAGAGTAATCCCCAAGGGAAGCAAGGGAAGGGTTCCCAGCCTCCTCCTGAAAAGAAGCCAGGGGCCCCGACAGATAAGCCTGTTCACAGGGGGCCCAAGACTTGCTTTAAGTGTGGTCAAGTGGGCCACTGCTCCTGGGATACTAGATGTCCCTTGTATGGAAAATCAGCACCTACTGGTGCACCACCCCGGCAGGTAGCTAGTGTAGCCCTGGGGGAAGAGATGGGTGCCCAAGGTGGGTGGGGTCCTGTAGCAATGTCCTTGGTCTCTTTAGGAGACAGTGAGATGGTCCCCAGGGCCCAACTGCCTGATAACACTAAGAAATACAGGCAGTGGGTGACCATCAATGGCCAAAGGGTGGAGGCTCTGAGAGACACCAGAGCCAGTGTGACAGCTGTCAGTTGTCAGCTGGTGCCTGAAGAGCAGGTGATCCCCAATGCATTCTGCCCAGTAGTTGCTGCGGACAACTCAGAGAGCCACTGCAGAGTGGTTCAGGATTTTCTCCCGTGTGGGGTTCCCCAAGGAGGTGGTGAGTGACCGTGGTACAAACTTCATATCCAAGTATATGAAGTCCCTGTGGCAGGAGTTCGGTGTTACCTATAAGTTCACCACTCCTTACCACCCCCAAGGAAATGGGCTGGTTGAGAGATTCAACCGGACCCTGAAGGGCATGATTATGGGTCTGGAAGAACCCAAGAGGCGTAAGTGGAACGTCCTCTTGCCATGCCTTCTCTTTGCTTACCGTGAGGTGCCACAGAAGTCCTTAGGGTTCAGTCCCTTTGAACTGCTCTATGGTCACCCGGTAAGAGGACCTCTGAGTTTGGTGAAAGAAGGCTGGGAGAAAGCTCCCAGTAAACCTCCCCAGGATGTATTTAGCTACATGCTGGCCTTTAGAAACCAAACTAGGCTATTCAGACAACTCGCTGAGGCGAATCTGGAAGCCAGCCAGGAGGAGATGAAACGATGGTATGATCAGAATGCCACTCTGATCGAGTTTCAGCCTGGACAGAAAGTGTGGGTCATGGTCCCTGTGGAGCCTTGCGCGCTCCAGGATAAGTGGACCAGACCATTTGAGGTGGTGGAGCGCAAGAGTGAGGTCATCTACCTGGTGGACTTGCGATCTCCCAGGAACCCTTTGCGGGTCCTATATGTCAACCGCCTGAAGCCCCATTTTGAGAGGTCCGAAGTGGGTATGCTCCTAGCAACAGATGATGGAATGGAAGAGGAGACAGAACCTCTTCCTGACCTCCTGTCTGCAACAGAGCAAGATGGGTCAGTGGAGGGTGTGAACCTCTCTAACTCCCTGACACCTGAGCAGCAGGAAGACTGTCGCCAACTGTTGGGACAGTTTCCTGACCTGCTTTCCCTGGTTCCTAGTGTCACTGATTGGTGCGTCCATGATGTGGACACTGGGGACAGTCCTCCTGTCAAGCACAAGGCTTACAGAGTGACTGACAGGGTGAGAGCTTGCATCAACGAGGAGGTCTCCAAGATGTTTGCATTGGGGGTGATTGAGTCCTCTCACAGCCCTTGGGCCAGCCCAGTGGTCTTGGTCCCAAAGGCTGCCGCGCCTGGTGCCACACCTGAACTTCGGTTCTGTGTGGACTACCGAGGACTCAATTCAGTCACCAGGACTGACGCGCACCCCATCCCCAGAGCTGATGAGCTCATCGATCGGTTAGGGGCTGCCCGGTACCTCAGCACGTTTGACTTAACGTCTGGGTACTGGCAGATCGCCTTGACTGATGGGGCCAAAGAGAGGTCCGCATTCTCCACACCAGATGGGCACTACCAATTCCGGGTTATGCCCTTTGGGATGAAGAATGCCCCTGCCACCTTTCAGAGGTTGGTCAACCAGGTGTTGGTTGGACTGGAAGATTTCAGTGCCGCCTACCTGGATGACATCGCAGTGTTCAGCGCCAGTTGGGAAGAACATCTGCGCCACCTCTGGGAAGTGTTGATGACGCTGCGGAGGGCAGGCCTCACAATTAAGGCAAGTAAGTGCCAGATCGGGCAGGGTTCCGTGGTGTACTTGGAACACCAGGTTGGTAGCGGCCAGGTGGCGCCCCTACAGCCCAAGATTGATACCATTCTGGCTTGGGAGCCCCCAAGACCCAGACAGAGGTGAGAGCCTTTTAGGACTCACCGGGTATTACAGGAGATTTGTCAAGGGGTATGGCAGCATCGTTGCACCCTTGACAGAGCTGACTTCCAGGAAGCAGCCCAAGAGAGTGATTTGGACTGACACCTGTCAGAGAGCTTTTGACGCCTTGAAGACTGCCACGTGCACGGCCCCCGTGCTTCAGGCGCCCAACTTCTCAAAAGAGTTTGTGGTCCAAACAGACGCTTCAGAGCATGGTGTAGGGGCTGTTCTGGCACAGTTAAATGAGGAGGGCCTAGACCAACCTGCAGCCTTCATCAGTAGGAGGTTACTTCCATGGGAACAGAGGTGGAGTGTTATTGAGCGTGAGGCATTTGCTGTGGTCTGGGCGCTGAAGAAGTTGAGGCCATACCTGTTTGGGACTCACTTCTGGGTTCAGACAGACCACAGGCCCCTCAGATGGTTGATGCAGATGAGGGGTGAGAATCCAAAACTGTTGAGGTGGCCCATTTCTCTACAGGGGATGGACTTCACGGTGGAACACCGCCCTGGTACAGAACACGCCAATGCTGATGGTCTGTCCAGATTCTTCCGCCTTAGTGATGAGAACTCCCTAGAGGTAGGATAGTTCTCCCACATTTCAGCTGGAGGGAACACATGTTAGACCTGGCATCCTTGGTGTGGGTCTCCCTTCCATTTTTCACTATGCCTCCACTGTTGTGGATATGTTTTTGCTGGTCTAGATGCTTTGGGCACTTTGCCACTGCTATTCAGTGCCAAAGTGCAAGTGCTCCCTATGGTAAATTGATGTATGGATTAGTGACTCCATGTTTGGCCTATTTGATTCACTGTCAGACCCTAGTCCAGTGCAATGTTTGTGCTCAGGGCCTGTGAATCAAATGTTGCTGGTGGGCTTGCAGCACTGGTTGTGCCACCCACAGGAGCAGCTTGTAAAGTGTGTCTCAGGCCTGCCATTGGAGAGCCTGTGTGCAGTCTGGTACTGCCATGTCGACTTGGTAAGTGCACCCACTTACCAGTCCCCAAACCTTCCCTTTCCTGCATATTAGTCACCCCTAAGGTAGGCCCTAGGGCAGGGTGCATTGTATGTGTAAGGTAGGACATGCCCTGGTGTGTGTGGCATGTCCTGATAGTGAATTACAGCCAATTTCGTTTTCACTATTGCAAGGCTACCTGTCCCCATAGGCCAGAATGGGCAGTTTGATTATAGCATCTTATAATCCTAACTGACCCAGGAACATGGTAGAAAAACGAATTTAGTGTGCCTGAACTCAGAATGATAAAATACATCTTTTAGTGAAGTTGGTTTTAACATTCTGTGTTTGAAAATACCACTTTTAGAAAGTAGGTATTTTCTTGCCTAACCATCCAGCCTGCCTCTGCTAGCTTGTGTATTGTATGTCTGGGTTTGTGAGTGACAGGGGCTGGGGACTCCAGGAGACAGGGTGAGTCAGCACTAGGCTGAATAGACCTATCTGCATGAGGAGTGGTGGGAGGAGTAGCACCTGGGCCTGAATAGGGCTGTGCCTGCCTTCCACAATGCTGGCTCCACCTCCTGTGGTGTGTCTGATGACCCTGGCCCACACTGACAAAGGAAGAAGTTGTGCACTGGCAGAATGCACCCAGAACTGTTTTGGACTAGGTACAGGAAGCTCTGCCTTCAGAGGACAAAGGATTTGCTAGTATAAATATTGGGACCCAGACCCCAAGACTTTAGATCACTTCTGGGAAACAAGAAGAACCTTTGCTGAGGAGAGGAACCAGAGAAACTGAAGGAAGAGACTATCCCTATGCTGTGTGCTGTTTGAGGGATTGGCCTGCAGTGGTTGCCTGATTGCCAAAGAAAGGAGAAAGGAACTTTGTGCCTACTTTCATCATCTTGCAGAAAATCTCCAAGGGCTTGAAGATTGAGCTTGCCTCCTGCTGAAGTCTCAGGGATACAAGACTTCACCAACCAGCTCCCCTGAATTCCCTTGCTGGGAATTTGAAGTGCCTACTGTTGTGTTGGGCCTTCTGAGAGACTGCGTGTCGCTGGGAGCTGGAAGCACGACTCACGAAGAAGAAGCGTGTCGCCGCCGCAGCAGTTGTCGTCGCATCGCCGAGAAAGCGTGCCGCCGCTGCCACTGTCGCCATCGCATCACTGAAGCGCCTTGCATCACCGGAGAAGAGTGTCGCCGTCGCAGCAGACGCCGTCGCATCATTGGAGAAGCGTGTCGCAGTGCCTGTCGCAGCTCAGAAAATTCACTGAGTCGCCGCACGGCCGTCGGGCGTGCACGCATCGCCCCCTTTGTTGTCGCATCGAGAAGAAGACGACATTTTATTTCATTGCACCGGGTCGTCATCGCATCGAGGCGCTGCTGGTCGCATCGCCACAGAAGCGCAGTAAGAAACCGACGCATCACCTCCCCATGCAGTGAAGAACCGACGCATCACCTCCTCTCCGGTAAGGAATCGACGCATCACCGTCCCCTACGCAGCAGTAGGGAACCGACGCATCACCTCCCCGGAGCAAGGAACCGACGCATCACCGTTCTTGCGTGTAAGGAACCGACGCCTCACCTCCCCTGCAACTCTTTTGTTGGTTTTGCGTTACGCATCCAAAGGTACATTGAACGTAGAGTGTCGCATTTAGCACCTGCATTTGAACTGAACTATTTTCTACCATTGACAGTCATATTTTTCGTATTGTATTGTGGATTTTTGCCGTTTTGGGTCTTGTGTTAAGTCTATATAAAAATACATTATACTACAACCTGTGTGGTGTCCATCTGTAGTGTTGTCACTGTATTACTGTATGTATTCACAAATGCTTTACACACTGCCTCTGAGATAAGCCTCCCTGCTCGTGCCAAGCTACCAAGGGGTGAGCAGGGGTTATTTTAGTAGTGTATCCCCCTTACCCTGACCAGAAGCAAGGGTCCCTTTTTGGACAAAGGTACCTACCTCTGCCAACTAGAGACCCCCAGTTCTAACATCCCTCAACCGCTTGTAGAAGACTTATTGAAACAAACTCCAATGTGGATGGATGGGTCCATGCAGAAGCAAGCTCTTCTCACCCTGTGAGGTGCAATATGCTAAAGAATACTGTTACTCTTGAAAAATGCTTATTTGAATATCATAAGACAGATTCCTACTAAATTAAATGTTGGACTCTTTCTACTCCCCGAGTATGGTTCAAACAAGCTTGTTGTGTATTATGGCACTCATTTTCACTTTCACCCATGCTACCCTCCATCAGGTACAGTTTTAAACTTCTTATGATTAATTTGCTCTTATCAGCTGTGAACATTAAAGGTGAAACTCTTTTGTAAACAAACCATCATCAGAAATTGGAAAGGTCCAGCAAGTAATTCAAAGCATTGTATTGCTTTTGCGAGCTCACTTGACCTTTGGACAAACATGAAATTTCTGAGTCCTCAGCCTCCTTGCAGCATTTCAAAACAATTTTAATGAGGCGACCGTACACTCATTGTTTGAAAAAGGATATTACTTCATTTTAAATATCAAAACATTATATCTTACTAGCTCCATACATGCAAGACTGCCTCCAACCATATCTAACTGGGGCCTTACCAATGATTTTGAAAAAGAATTATGCCAGACTCGCTTCATGCAGTTTGACATTAAAGAAATGGAACAAAGTAGAGCAGCACTCACCATCCTACTAGATAAATCTGGCAGGTATATGTGGAGTTCCTTCCTTTGACAGAACTCACTCTGAATCACTAATAGAAGAAACTGTGTTATTGTGACCAACTTGTAAGCCTATTCTCATAATTGATATAAAACACCATTAATGTGTTAGTTGTGTTTTTTTTTAGACTTAGAGGCATATTTACAATGGGCTTGCGTCACCGGGACGTCACTTCTTACGATGCTCCGATGGCGCAGTGCCCTGCACTATATATTTACAAAGTGGCATTAAGCCACTTTTCATGGTTTAACACTACTTTGTAAATATGGCTCACTTTCATGCAGTTTTCTGTGTCAAAGGGGCATGCAATGGGTTTTACTGTGGGCATTCCACTGCAACACCCATTCCTTTTTGATGCTGCCCCAGATCTTTAAATCTTTCCTTGTAAATATGCTCCTTAAAGTTTTAGTGGACAGCTTTTTTTACATTTATACATGTTTATTAACAGTTTTAAAATGGTTGTTATTACCTTTGCAGGAACGTTTGTTGTAAAACAAAAGTTCAGAAAATTAGAAACAGGCATAGGTGTTGTCCTGTAGGGTAAAAGATGTTTATCAGCCTTTACATAGTTAACGCTACTGTTTACTTATACTCTTTGAATATGTTTCCTTTTCCCACAACTTCATCTCTCAGGATCACGGTTGGTGTGTTGAAAACTTGTGACAAAATATTAAGTATTCTCTTCATTGTGTGCTTTCTGGTCTCAATTTGAATACTCTATGAGAACTCTTTTTCACAACAGTGAAAACATAATGATCTCCACAATGTTTTATTGATGTCTAGAGATAATAGTGCAAGAGTTGTGTTTTGACAAGCAAACATCCATCGATGAACCAGTTGACAGCAAATTCACAGTTCTCTTGTATTTGTTTTCCTTTTTCTTCATGTTAAGCCAATCTACATGGCTGGACAAATGGAACCATCAAATCAAACCTCACCTGATAAATTCTTAATTATTGGATTCTCAGATTTTCCAGAGATTCAAGTTCCAATTTTTGTTGTTTTTATACTAGCTTACCTGACAACATTGACTGGAAACCTTCTTATCATTTTCATAATATATTCTAACCCATGTTTGCAAACCCCTATGTATATCTTCCTTACCCATCTGTCCTTTATTGACATCAGCTGCACTTCAGTTGTATTCCCAAAAATGTTTGCCCAATTTTTTTGGGAGAGCCATTACATTTCTCTAACTCAGTGTCTGCTGCAAATATATTTATTTGGGTCAATGATCTCCACAGAATTCCTTCTGCTCTCTGTCATGGCTTATGATCGCTATGTGGCCATCTGCCATCCCTTACGTTACACGACCATCATGAATAAGACTGTTTGCATCTGTCTGTCTAGCACATGCTGGGCTGTTGGCTTCATGGATGCAATACCACACACGGTATTAATATCCCAGCTCTCTTTCTGTGGGTCACATACAATCAATCACTTCTTCTGTGACTTTGCTGCCCTAATGAAGCTTTCTTGCACCAGCACTAGCACTATAGAGACACTTACCTACATATTTGGTGCTCTTGTGTTTGCAATGTCATTCTTTTTAATCATCACATCTTACATCAAGATCATCTCAGTCATTTTGAAAATTCAGTCTGCCGTGGGGCGACGCAAGGCCTTTTCTACATGTACCGCCCACATTACCATGGTCATTTTATTGACTGGATCTTTGTCTTCTACCTATATTCGGCCAACATCTGCATATTCGGTAAAAGAAAACAAAATGTTGTCATTGTTGTATATTGTTGTTACTCCACTATGTAACCCTGTCATATACAGTCTGAAAAACAAAGAATTTAAAAATGTACTGCAAAAGAAAAAGAATCCAACATAGGTAAACATAATAGGTCAACAGAAAAATTGTGTCTAATAACTGGGGAGTGTTAAAATGACTTTAAATGCAAGATCTCAATAAAAAGAGGGGATTTGTTTCTTTTTTCAAATATATCCTTGTGTATTATTATTGATTTTTGGATGGTTGTTATTAACTATGCAATGAAGTTTGCTGTTTTGTAAAACAAAAGCTCAGAAAATTGGAAACTGAGATATGTGTTTCTCGCGTAGGGTAAAGCATCTTGAGTTAGACTTGTTATGATATGGTCATCGCAAGCCATTTTGTTGCACCTAGCTGCATCATTTTAAGAGCATAGGGATAAGTCGTATTAGCAATAATACAACACATCTGTGTGCTTGTCCCTGCACCAGTGCACAATTGGCTGCCATGCGTCAGTGCAGGGACCCTTGCGTCATGTTGCAAGGGTGCCTGCATTGGGTGGATGATTGTTTTTGTGCAGGAAGGGACACTTTTCTGCACAAAACAACAATTGTCATTTTCCTCTTTCTATGCATGCTGCAGAATGCAGAATGCATAGAAAGAGAAAAAAACAAAGAGAAAAAAAAGTATTTCTCCTCATTGTGCCACTCCTACACCTCCGCTGGGGAGGCATAGGATTCTGAGGCATTCCCAGCTCTACAAAATATTGTAAATCTGGGAATGTGCAAGGTTCTATGGATGTTGCGTGTGAACACCCACAGCAACACTCATGGAATGCCCATTTCATGCAGAGTAATGCATGAAAGGGGCCCATATTTACAAGGCCATGTAAAGTCACTCAGGGTGACTTTACATGGCCTAGTGAATATGAGCAAGCCCATTGCTCTGCCGTTGCGTTTACAAAAAGTGACACACCGGCGGTGCAATGGACTTGTAAATGAGGCCTGTTGTATTTAATGCTGCTGCTGCTTCCTTGTACTCTCTGAATGTTTCCTTTTCCAGCTACGTCATCTCTTAAGACATTAAGGATGGAGTGTTGAAAACTTGTGACTAAACATCTAGGGCCTGATTACGAGTTCCTCATAATATTACGACCCAGGCATAGTCTCCTGTTTATGCATGTGTCGGGATTACGAGTTTGAAGGTATATAATGTATTCAATATTAATCGTATACTTTAAATACCTCAACCTAAGTTAAATTTTGGCATGTCAAATCTGCAGAAACAGGAAACAGGGGAAAACATACTGGGCCATACTTCTATATGTGTTGCATTACGTTTGCACCACGCAAAGGGGTGCATGTGCAGTGCAACACCAAAATGTGATTTTTCAAACCACGCATGGCCACCTTGTGTGGTCCTGAGTAGCTTCATGAATCCAGAGTGGATTCTGCAATGCTCATGCCTGCCCACAGGCTAGGACAGCAACCCGACAGCTGATCACCTATCCACGCTCCACTCTGAGACGAGGGTCCTAGACGACATGCCAGGACTGATCAATAAGCTACGCAGTGCCGGGAGGCTATTTTCTTGCCTTTGTTCTTGAGTCACATCTTTGTTGGCACGATGGACCTTGGCTGCTGCTGGGAAAAAACTGCTGTAACTCCCCTCATTCTTTCTAGCCTTCCCCTAATCTGGTCGCTCCCATGCTCCCTCATCATTCTGCTGCTGCTGCCACTATGCCTAACTTATGCGTGGAGCCGGGCGAGTTTAGGCAAACAACATGGTGTCTGACAGGTGGCATTAATGTAGTGAGTGCACAGTGTCATGGAGAGATTCCTTGGCAAGTGGGGCATTGGGCTAGGAACTGGGTCACTGAGGCCTCCCCCTTCTTGTTCCATGCCTGGCAGTAGATCAGACCGTCTGTTGATAGTCCACCTTTTTTTGTCTAAGGAACGCTAAAATGATGCATTGAGTTACTTTCAGAGTACAGCTGAGCACTCCGCAAGCTTGTGGGTGGAGATGGCGGCCTCTAGTGACTGCCTGGGGAGGAGGTAAGTGATTAACAATCTTTCTAGTAAGACATTTGCTGGGAATTGCTGGGACACCATGTTGCTGTATTACTGCTGTGCTGCTGTCTCTGTGCTACGTTTGGCCAGCCTGTATGAGGGCTCTGAGCCCATGTTGCTTACTCTCACCATAAGGTACCTAGGGTGCTTGAGAAGAAGTAATGCAATCCCATGTAAATTGCTGTGGTGCGTTACTCTGTCCCGGGGAAGTGCTCAATGAGTGGTGCATGGGTGTTCCCATTCAAAACCCATAGATTTTGATGTATTACCAGATTTATGACTACTTCTAGACCTGGGAATGTGCCAAAATGCTACTCCTTCCCAGGGGAGGCACAACAAGGAGAAATATCTTAATTCCTTCTCTTTTTTCTTCCTTGTATGTTTGCTGTATTCTGGATCACACATAGAAATAGTCCCTTTCTGCACAAAAACAATCCTGGTTGCAATGCAGTCACCCTACACCGTGGTGTAAGAGAGCCTGCATTAGCACTAGGAAAACAATTGTGTGTCAGCACCTGGGAAAATTATTGCAGCGTATTACCAAAGGTCAGAGATGTATACTGTCAGTGTCTAGCTGGATGGATAATAATTGCCTAAAATGGAAGTCAAATTAAACAGAGAACTTACTGTTTGGCAAACATACGCAGTCAGGGGAAAATCTGTGGAGGCCAGACTGCCTGCCTCCCTCCCACACCTAAATCTGTGGTGAAAAATCTGGGCATTTGCTGGACAATGAACTTAGCCTCAAGAAGCAAGTATCACCCTAGTGGGTACTTGTTTTGGTTTTCAGCCACAGATTTGCCAGTCCAATTTTATCCTGCTTAGACTACTGTACCACCCTCTATATGGGCTGGAAGAAATCTATCCTAAAGAGGTTACAGTTGGTCCAAAATGTGGCAGCCAGATTGCTGTTTTCACTCCCAAAGTTTTGCCCCATTTCAGGGCTTCTTCACAAGCTCCATTGACTTCCGTTGGAAAGGTGAATTCAATTCAAAGCCCTCAACATGGCACACAGAATCATGAACACTCTACGTGTCCGATCCTTTTTGCCCTTTTGCTACCTTACCTTCCAACCAGAGCACTTCGCTCGAATAATCTTGACCTGGCAGTTACTCCTTGGTTCCAAGGGAAATGGGCTGGTGGGCGCTCTTTTCCAGTATTAGCTCCAGCCCTCTAGAACATTTTGCCTCTCGAGCTCAGAAAAAAGCTCAAAACTTGGCTCTTCAGCAATTAGGAGGTACTCTACCTTAGCTGCTTTGATGTAGCACTTTATCCCGTGGATAGTGCTGGGAAGCCCTGTTGTTGGGGCTTCATGAGTTCATTTAATTTAACAAAACATATTGTGTTAATTACAGTGCATTCCTGCCTTTTCCCTGTCACACAGTGCAGCACAGCAAGGTGACTTGCTGTGCTCCATGACTTCTACATAAATATGACACCATGGTATTTACTGTATTGTTTGGATTTTGATCCCATAAACACCAAAATCCACGCTATTCCCCATGAACTCATAATAGGTATTTTTTATTCCTCCCAATAAACAACGAACCCAGTGGTATTGTTATTTATCGGAGGCTATAAATAATACCTTAGCTCATAATCAAGCCCTACGTCTTCTCTTCATTGAATGCCCTCCTGAGCTTACTTTGAATAACCTATGAGAACTCTTTTCCGCAACAGTGAAAATATAATGATCTCCACATGAGTGTAAGAGTCATGTCGCCGACAAGCAAACCCACATCTGTGAACCATTTGACAGTTAATACATTGATAGTTCTGTTATATTCATGTTAATTTTCTTCATGGCTGGACAAATGGAACCTGGTCAAGTCCAATTGCTGGATTCTCAGATTCTCCAAAAGTTACAATTTCCAATTTTTGTTGTTTTTATACTAGTTTACCTGACAACAATAACTGTAAACTTTCTTTCTATGGTAATAATATATTCTAACCCCTATCTGCACACTTCCAGGTTTGTTTTCGTAGCACATTTGTCCATTATTGACATCAGTTGCACTTCAGTTGTATTCTACAAATTTTGTCCCAATTCTTTTTGGAGGGCAGGTGCATTTCTCTAACTCAAAGTCTCTTGCAAATATATTTATTTGGGTCTATAATCTTCACAGAATTTCTTCTGCTCTCTGTGGTGGCTTATGATCGCGTTAGTGGCCTTCTGCTATCCCTTATGTTACACAACCATCATAAATAAGGTTCCCAATTTTCTGTTTTACACTGATTTTTACAGATAAATACAGACAGAAAACAATGTGTTTTCTGTCTGTATTTATGTTTAAAAGCAGAAAAATACAGAAAAATGTGCATCTTGTGAGTGACTCCCCATGCTGTCCTTCATGAATTCAAAAACAACAGCTGAGCAAATACAAAACATGTGGAGTTAAAAAACATGATGAGATTTCCTTAAAAGTGCGGGATGAGGGCGATGTGTTGTGTGACTTATGAGCAGTGCCCGCGAACCATGGCACTAGCAGCATTGTCGATGTACGCGTGGAGCGGAATCATCAGGATACCAGGGTGGCATTGTGAAGCGTGGCGGTGTGAAGTGCAGTGCCCACAGGTCGCGGTGCAAGCAGCAGCTCACTGGCGGAGTCAGATGGTGTCGTCAGTGAGACCAGGGCAATGGTGCAAAGTGTGGCGGTGCCCTCTGTGGTGCCTTCCGGACACAGAGCCGACAGTGGCATAGCTGACGGCATCAGGTTGCTTTTTCTTCTGTTGCAACACAAAGTTCCCAATGCTGGTAGTAGATGAACATGGAGTCTTTGCTGTTTCTGAGACTCATTGAACAGGGGGCAAGCTCTACCTCAAGCCATTGGAGAAACTCCAACGAAGAAATTGCAGAAAGTTCAGTCCAGTCCTTTCTCTTCCCAAGACAGAAGCAGCCACTGCAGGCCAACACAGCAAAGCACATAGCAAAGTGGTAGCTCCTCCTCACAGCTTCTCCAGCATTTCTTCTTGGTAGGTTTCTGAGTCCAAAAGAGTTCTAAAGTCCTGGGGTCTGGGCCCCAATAGTTATACCACATTTCCCTTTGTTCCCTTGTGGCAGAGAGTGTCTGTGCTTAGTCCAAACCAGTTCTGTCCTCCATGTTCCTGCTTCCTGGCAGGAGGTGGAGACAGCAGTGTGTAAGGCAGGCCAGGCCTATTCAGATGCTAGGATATCTTCTCCCACTACTCTAAATGCAGCCCAGGTTTATTCAGCCCAACCCTGACTCATCCAGGAAAGGCAGGACACACCTCAAACCACGCCCCCCTTGGCTACAGTGAATGCACATCCCCAGTCCCAGTCCCTGTCACTCCAAAGCCAGAGAGTTAATCCACAACCCAGCAGAGGCACACAAGATGGTTAAGCAAGAAAATGGCTACTTTCTAAAAGTGGCATTTTCAAACACATAACTTAAAAACCATCTTTACTAAAATATGTGTTCTTGAATTCTGGGTTCAGAGAGCCCAAACTCCATTTCCCTATCTTGTCCCAATGTGAAGTTATGCTTGTAAGATGTTACAAAGCATCTCCCATGGGATAGATAGCCTTTCAATAGTGAAAAATGAAATACACTATATTTCACTATCAGGACATGTCACTCACACCTGTACATATCATACCTTTCACACACACACTAACCCCTGCCCATGGGGGTACCTTGGGCCTACCTGAGGTGTACCTTACTTGTATGTGGGTGCACTTGTCAGGTCGACATGGCAGTCATAACTGCGCGCAGACACTGCAGTGGCAGATCTGAGATACCTTTACAGGGCTACTCATGTGGGTGGCACAATCAGTGCTGCAAGCAAACTAGTAGCATTTGATTTACAGGCCCTGGCACACCTTGTGCACTTTACTAGGTACTTGCCAGTAGATCAAATAAGCCAAACATGGAAACACCAATCCATAAACACAATGTACAGGAGGAGCGCTTGCACTTTAACACTGATCAGCAGTGAGAAAGTTGCACAGAGACACTAAACCAGCAAAAACATAGTCAAAATCAGGAGGTCAGAAAGCAAAAAGACAGGGGAAACATGCTCAAAGATGCCAGGTCTAACAGTTCTCCTCCCACAGGAAATGCATTGTTTGTCTAGCAGGCTATTTCACACTTCACTAAGACAGCTTGGCTCAGCCTGGCAAAGGCTACCCAATCAGGAGAGAGCAGCTTGTTATATTCCATATAGGTACCCCAATATAGGCCCGGGTAACATCCCAACCTTTCACCTATATTCGTCTCTACATTACATACATAACTGGCTGTTAGGACTGACCTTTTACCTAGTTACAGTACTCCGTACAGAATGTGGGGTTTTCCCTGAACAATAGCCTCATACATTATGCATGAGGATCCTTGGATTCTTGGGAACTCAGCAGGACTACCATCTCCTGCATAATAACTATGTACAAGGTTCATTCCCGACGTCATCCTAAGTCTGACAGTGGCACAGCAAGGTAGAACCCCTGGGGATACCTTTGGGTATACTGTTTCCACAGTCCCGAGGGATCAGGATTGTCATGTTCAATAGTTGCCAGGAACTATTCTCTCCTTGATAAGAGGAGTTTCTAGTGGCACTGTGAGCTACCTGGTATAACAGGCCAACATGTCCGGTGGGGGTGTCTGGAATCAGTCTGGACACCAAGCCTGCAGTGTATGTTGTCTAAACGCGCAGATCTTATATAGGTATATAGGTTTATAAGAACTACATGACATGGTGCTGCCAGCGTTGATTGGGTACTTATTTAACGGTCAAAACTGAGTAGTTCAGTCGTGCTATTCTCAAGAGACCCATACTCACATTTCCCCAGAGACGTCTGGAGTGGGAGGGTACAAACTCTGCCACAGCTGAGTGGACGAAGTCCTATGTATTGGCTGCTGGTTAATCAAGCTTGAAGGACACATTGTTCCTGTTGTGCATAAAACCTTATCAACATTCCCTTGAAAGGCTCTTCTTACTGAAACAATGACTGTACAGGAAGACCCTGTGGTTGCATTAAACCTCTCAGGAGAAGAGGAAGAGGAAGATGCAGATGCAATACACTTTGCAGAGAATGTTAGAAATGCCATCACCCTAAATCTAGTAGCATACGGTGTTACAGCAAGGGGTGGGTCAGTAACATTCGTGATTGAGGCACACAAATCATTCAGAACAGAGGTATTCTATTCACGGGTTACATTCACACAGGCAAATGCACTAACAAAGACATTTCATTACTATACAGAAGATGAAATACCGAACGAATTTGTCCGTACGAGGACATTGAAATTCCACTTACTTACCAGTTACTTACTTACTAGTTTAAAGGCGCCCTACCCCATACAAGAAATAGAGTATCACTCGGTCCGCTCGGAAGAGACGGAGTAACATGGCCAGTATTAGCGGCCTACACACCACACACCACACCCTGACATTGAAACAATGCCAACAGGAGACTTACTTACACAGCATAAAGAAGTAATAAGACTTTACAGAAACATGGCACAGTTCGTGATGAGAACACTCACACTTCAGTTAACACTGGCTACACAATCAGGACCAGTCCAAACTTCTACAACTAAAATTACACCACACACGTTACATGCAGTGATGGGAAAAATGCCCACTAAACGTGAACAAATGCCTTTCTGGATAGCTCAAAAGATAAAACAGCTAGAGGCAGTATTTCCACACACTGGTCCACAAGAAAAGCATGGAATGCTGACAATTTGCTTGCCAATGGGGATAGCTCCTCCGATAGAGGATTGTACTTCTTGGGGTACAGTCTTCGCTGCAATATATACCAGAACTTATGGTATCCTTTGGTTAGCAGTAATACCAGACGTATTGAGACAAATACATAATGAGTATGGAGCAGAACCTGCTCTGATCTTAGGGATGAAGATACTAAATACTCTTTGCCCAGGTATCAGCTACAATACTAGCAAACATTAAAGGGGAAGCAGCATCAGTGGCAATATGCCAACGCCTGAGAGATTTCACTCCTTTACAACAGGAGACAGAATTACCTAAAATTATTGAAACTGCATATGCAGAATTAGGTAGAGATAGTTTGGGAGCTAGACCAGTAAAACCTCAACTAATGGGAGGTCCAGATAAAGAACAGGCAAAGCAAACACCAGTGTCTTCAAAGAAGAAATGGGATAATAACAAACAACAAAAGAATAGATCTCAATCCAGAGGCAGGTCTCCTCAGCAGGAGCCCCCCGAAAGGAGGTATAACCTTAGGAATAGAGAAAACATTAAAAAACCTGACAGGTATCAGGACACTGAGACACGTTCCTCTCATTCCTTTCAGGGTTCATCAAAAAACTCCAAGAGGGAAGGACGGTCAGAACACAGACAAGAAGAGCTTACAAAGTCCAAAGACACACAACGCACTTCAGACTACGCTTCCAAAAAAGAAGAAAAGCCTAAAGCGAAACCTCAATTCAAAAAGAAGAAAATAGCAGGTCTCAAAGTTAGACATGCCCAAAATTCTGAGGACTTAACTACTGAATGGGGAATGGGCTCTGACGATGCTAGACAGTGCAGCAGAAACAACAATAGCTCACCAGAACCTGATGGAATTTCTGGTGACAGCGGGGTTGAGTGAGTATATCACGGTGGAAACACCTGATACTAGGGTAAGTGTCCCACATAAGTTACATGAAATAATACTCCAAATGGAAGGGGACAAGCCCAGAAAAGTTAAAGGTCTCTTTTGGGAGAACCTAACTTTTGCCTACGACATTCTTTTAGCTGAAAGAGATTGGCCACCTGCTATTGTTATGGATTGCCCAAAGGGAGAGACAGTAATTATGACAGCCTTTTCCAACCTCGTTCCCCAATACTTAAAACACACATACGCGCAGGAGTGGGTGGTAGCCCTTGCTCCTGCACTATATCGCAACCATGTTGGGTGGGATGGAGAATCAGCTCACCACGTGATACCACTAAAATGTACTCCAACTCCACAGAGACAGTATCCAATAAAACAGGAAGCGAAAAAATAGGTCAGGGAGATCTTGAATCAACTTGAATACCTTGATGTGATTGAAACTTGCACCTCTTCAATGAATAATGCTTTGTTTCCCATAATAAAACCCAATAATTCATATTGTCTAGTTTTAGATTACAGACATCTGAACTCATGTACAAAATCATTTGCAGTACAGAACGCACATAGTGCCGCATTAATGAATAACATTTTGCGGAAAAAATACAAAACAACACTAGATATCTCAAATGGATTTTTCTGCCAAAATATGCCTGAGAGCAGGTATTTGACAGCATTCTCAGCGTTGGGGTCCCAGCGGCAATTTTGTTGACTCCCCCAAGGGTATAAGAACAGCCTGGGGTTATTTTCCACCAGGGTAACTGAGGGGCATATTAGCAAGAACGGCGTTAAAATTATCGCCGCTTTAGTGGCAGGAAACTGAATTACCTAAAATTATGTTCTGCTGTGATCCTGGGCTTCTATTGGGATTCTCAAGGGCATATTATCAAGCCCATTATCGCCGCTTTAGCGGCAGTTTCCTGCCGCTAAAGCAGCGATAATTTTAACGCCGTTCTTGCTAATATGCCCCTTTGTTACTTCAGAATCTGGACGAGGAGACATTGTCCTATGTAGATGATATTTATCTGACAGATGATGACCTGGAGGAACACTTGACCAGGGTGAGAACCATCATTTTCGGATTCGCCTCTGAGGGCTACAAGTTTAACTTTCAAAAATCCAAAATAGCCCACCTCAATGTCCTATTTTTGGGACATGAGCTTTCAAGTGAAGGTAAAAGCCTGGCAGCCAATTTTTTAGAAAAGTGTGCGCTGCTTCAACCTCCGAAATCATTGAAAAATGTACAACCTATACTGGGATTCCTGAATTTTGGTAGAACATACATTTTGGATTCCGCAGAAAGGGTTAAACCTTTCTATGACCTCGTAAGACCTGATTTTTCAGTTAGGCAATGGACACAGGAACACACAGATATCCTTTGTTCCCTACAAGCTGACATGATAGCATCTAAACATTTACAGACATGCGTAAACGTCCACAACCTGGTGATTCGGATAGTTGTGGGTCAATCTGGGTACACCTACTTAACATACAATGAAGGTGAAACTGTCCCAATAGCATACAAATCACACTTGTACACAAACGCTGAGATGTGTTTTGCATCTACAGGAAGAATTCTGACAACCGTACAGACTGCTGTAGTGAGAGAAATTGCACTGGCCCAGGGGAAACGCTTAATTGTCGTGACTCCAGTGCCGGCCTTAGAGGCCGCTATAAAAGCAAGCGTTTCCAAATGCTAAAGCCTTACATCCTAGATGGATACAATGGGCTAATTCTCTCACTGCATCAGATGTAGAATACAGATACGACCGAAGTAAAAAAACACAGGCATTCCTGCAATATGAACAAGAATATCCTCTACCGAATAAAATTATGCCTCTAGATCAGCATGAATACATAATTTACACTGACGGATCTGCACAACCGGCCATAGGAAGTAAACAACAATACAGCACCGCGTGTGCGATTGTGAAAGGTCGTATGCGAGATGGTAAGTTCCATCCAAGCTGTACAAAGACTAAGTCTCTAGGAGACTGCACGGCTCAGTTAGCAGAACTAAAAGCTCTTTTACTGGCACTGATTGATACGGATCTTGAATTCCCCAAACTAATTGTGTGCGATTTCTTTTACTGTGTCCAGTCATACAATGAATATATTCACTACTGGGGACAAAATGGGTTCAAAGACTCAAAAGGTGGCACAAGTAAGCATAAAATGCTATGCGAACCGGTCGCTGAGTTGAAAAATGAACTACTAAGAGCTCACGTGATACACACCCTGAGTCATCAACGTGATGGCATTCACGTTGAAGGGAATTCATTGGCTGATGAAGCTGCGAAGGGGGCAGTACGAACTGCGTCCGCAGCTGCAATCAGTCATTCAAAAATGAGAATAGATGTACAGATAATGGTAGCTGTCATTGCTTCATGCAAAGACAACAAAGCACTTCCACTCAAGTACTCCTACAAGTTAGATGCAAACAACGTTCCATTTGCTCAGATTCCAGGAGTGGGGGATAGAGTAATACCAAACATAGAACGCAGATTAGGCTTACTTTTAGCTGCACACAAGGGGCTGGGTTCTGCACACGCAAGAGTTACAGCAACAGTTTCTTTACTAAAGCAACGCTATTGGTGGCCAGGGTTAATGAAGCAGACCAAAGACTATGTCTTAAAGTGAGACATCTGCCAACAGATGAAGGGCTCAACCATAACACGTCCAGCGCAGACACCATTATTGATATCAGACAGACCTCTTGCAGTTGTCTATTTAAACCACTGCAGTCCCTTACAATCTGATGGGGCTTACAAGTACATAATGGTTGCAGTGGATTCCTGCTCGAGATTCCTATGGGTATGGCTTTAGCGCTCGGCTGAAGCTCGAACTGTTATCAAAGATTTGCGAGTCTTTATAGGGACATACGCAGTTGGCACATTACATTCTGACCGTGGCCCCGCGTTTAGCTCTAGGGCTTACAAGGAGGCCATGAGAAGTTTGGGTGTAGCATTGCGGTACTCCTCTTCGTACCATCCCGAGGACTTAAAGCAATCATTAACTGCTAGATTATTAGGCGCGGGTGGTAGTTGGGTCAATCACCTTTATGGGGTTCAGAGGGCCTTAAACAATGTGCCAAGAAGCTCTCTAGGGGGGTCACTCCTTATGAGGTCCTATTTGGAATGAGAATGTGGGTACCTGACCTAGATTGTGAAGGCACAGTGGCGGATGAAAAACCTTTTAACATCAATAAAGGTTTGGCTGTTTTACAGGAACTGAATGAATCACAGACTCTACAAAGCAATGTCCAAGTGAAAAGGTTCGCCACTGGGGAAGTCAAGTCAGTCACGGCAAGACCTGTCTGGATTCCTAAAGTCGGGAATCTGGTCAGAAAAAAGATAACGGACAAAAGAGAATATGGACCATCCTACAGAAAGCCTGTACCTGTCCTGGCAGTTGAAGGAACAAGAACTGTACTTCTGCCGCCTCTTGCCGGAAAAAAGGATAAAAGGTTTGTCTCCATTGATCTGATAAAACCACATTATGTGGCCAATACTGAATAGTAGGCCTTGTGGGCTCCTGGGTGGCCGACGCCCTCCTTTCGCTACCATACTGGCTCCCCGTGGAGAAAAGAGTCACCTTCAAAATCCTCACTCACGCCTACAAATGCCTACACAACAACGGGCCCAAATACCTCAATGACAGAATCAACTTCCACGTACCCAAAAGAAACCTCCGATCTTCCAACCTCGCACTGGCCGAAACCCCGCGCATCCACAGAGCCAGAGCAGGCGGAAGATCCTTCTCTCACATTGCAGCCAAGACCTGGAACGAGCTACCGGCAGACATCAGATGCGCCCCTCCCTGAACACCTTCAGGAAGACCCTCAAGACCTGGCTCTTCGGCTAAACAGATCTGCGGAACCCCCCTCCCCTCAGCGCCTTGAGACCCTCACGGGTGAGTAGCGCGCTTACAATTCCCCTGATTGATTGATTGATTGATATTGGAAGCTCAGACAGAAAGGCTCATCACGTTTGAAGAGTCACCCTTACAAAGCACTGGAATAAACAACAATGCAATGGAACTCGTTCCTCTTGAAACGAAATTCAAAATCAAAATGAAAGACAAATTTCAATTCAACCTTACACTGATGTCTATATAAACATGCCTCAACAAGAGCCATCTACAAGTTCAACAAAACCTGCTGAGCTACCAAAAATAGATCGAACTGCATCTGGCTATTTCATCGACATTGATACATTTTCATTGGATCCGAGTGAACCCGAAACAACGCCAGCCCCAATTTCTCGTAAACATCAAATCAAAGACTGCTTCATCTTTCTTAAAAAGACTTACCTGGTGTCACCTTGGGTAGAACTTTGGATAATCACCGGGATACTTTTATTTCTTATCTGGATAGGTCTAATTATTACTTTCCACTTACTTATTAACAGGACTTATCTTCGCCAAAGCTCTGCAGCATCGAAAGTGAACTTGATCTTGAAACATCATGTTTCATCACATCGTGAACTAAGAGACTTGTCATCAGTGAACATTACAGTAGTTCCTATACCTGATGGTATAGTATGGGACAAGATTAATTATGATATATTAGGCCCAACCAAACTTTTAAAAATACCACATTTATTTAAAATTTCCTTAAATGATTTAATCACCTCCAATACATTTTCGGATGATTGGGATTTTGAAACTGTGAATAATATGTTGTCTGATTTAGAACAATCTGCCGCATTTTATAGCAATGAAATGTTAGATGGCACATCGGACTTTGACACAATGTATTGTTATGAACATTGTGGTCATCATTTTCTACACAAATCTAGTAACCCGAGAAATGTTTTCACATATCACCAATGGGAACATTGGCCAACACCGCCGAAAAGTAGTTCGAAAACCTTTGCAAAAAAATTTTCATATTTTTCAGGGTTTAATATTTCAGACCCGACCTCATATTACTATAAGGTTGCACCTACACCTCCACAGAAAAATATGTTGACTAACACAAAACAGATTTATTCTGCTACTTTTATTACCCAGCTGTCTGAACAGGGTTTCGACTTATGGAAAGACCCTATAGACTTAAAATCAGTCTGGGGTTCTAGGGATTGGCAAGTCCAGGGATCAGAAGCACTATTTAGAGCGTGCTTCATTCCTCAGCAGATGATTTTTCCGAATGAAACTGCAACAGACTTCCTGCCTTGGTATAGCCAAGAACAAGGACTTGAACACACCTTGGATTCCTACACCAACACATACCGAGGAAAATATGACATCAGATGAAGGGGCTACGGTAGATGACATCCTACAATACAATAGATCAGACCCCAATAGGAAGGGATGGTTGGTTTGGCCCAATGACACTAACAGATGTCAAGAAAGATTCAGGGGTACCACAAAAGGGTACAGTATCCATAGGCCAGATCCACGCTATGTACAAAGAGAACATCCGGGGGGGTGACATCATACAGTGTTGGGAAGTTATGCCTCGATTGACTAAAGACCTCAACACTATCTCAGGTGAAACAACACTTATCCTTACTTACAGAGGATGTGGACCTAATGGATTCTTTAATAGGTTCCATAAAGCCACGTCACAAACGTTTCATATATGCTGTCTATAATGAAATTTGGAAAATCTCCTAACAAGAAGCAGCGGAGAGACTACGAGAAATAGATAGGATTAACTTTGAAAAGGCATTAGCCGTAGTTGACAATGGTATGACTACGTTACCATCCAGGATTTATTCACTGAGCAACATTGATCTTCTGCTATTGATGTACTAGAACAGGACTTGTCCATACTACAGCACAGGCAATCACAATTACGTTCTATTATGTTATTAAGCTGGATGCTGCAATCAATGCGCGCTGGTTATGTGCCTTGGCGTTTTAACAACAGTACGTCCCTGTTTTCTGCATACAATCTAACGGAAAAACAGATGAAAATGGCACAGAGGGGAGCAACATATACAATGCTACGTATTGAAAAACTGGACAGATTACCTTTTACTGTGGCTGAGTCACCGTCCACAGAATGGTTAATCCATGGTCACATAACTCTACCGGTCACAACTTTGCAGTTTCAATATTGCCTAGAACAACAACAGGCTGACAGATAAGGAGAAAAGGGTAAGGAATTCATCAAGGAATCTTGGGAATTACCGTACAGAATTCGATGCAGGAGTGGGAATCTTGAAGTGTTTCTAAGCGGTACTAACTGTGAGAACGCTTTGAGTGGATCTCTCATATGCCAGGATATTATGCTACCAGGAGCTTGTAATGGTTCAGTGGCAAACCTATCCTGTCATTTGAAAGGTACCACGACAGCAGTGATCACTCCGGTATTCAGGCTTCTCTTAAATGGGAGTTACTTGATGCTGAACAATCAAGGTTGTTGTGGGATGCTTCCGAGCATCGCAAATATCTAGTAACCGTGAGCTCCAGGGTTACTTGCTGTATGCAAGTATTGTTTCCACCGACAAATACAGCCAGGGAGGCGCCGCTATGGCCTTCATTGAATGTTTCTCTTATACGGTATGATTCTCTGAGCAGAATGAAAGCCATGCTTTCACAGAAAACCGTGCCCTTAATCTCTGCCCAGGAGACTTTTGATCTCCAGATCGCAAGGTCCTCGACCGAGATACAGGCACTAATACATACAAACTGCCCTTTCCATTTCACAGAAATGGTAAATTGTATCTTTAACATGTCTGATATGACGGGTATAGTACACCTATTTAAGACCATAGGTTCGGGACTGTTAAGCTCCTTTCAGACGGTCCTCGGAGTTATACCAAATTTTATACACTCCGTAGTCGGAAGCATTTTTGGAGGACTTCCGCTGATCCTGTTTCTAATAACAGGTATCCTGACTGTAATTTTTCTGCTACGCAATGGGCGTCCCAGTCACCAAGGAGATGGAAAAAGCACTCCTGGAGCGCAAATACCGTGATCGCATGGTACAACATCTGGGCACACCTCGCCTACGGGAACTAAGTGCTTCTTGGTTCCTGTCATTTTGGTTTAGTGATTTAGGAGTGCTAAAATGCCTTCAAAAGCAAGGACTCAAGAAAAAAGAGGATTTCTATTTTTTTTTATTCATGCACGATTTCAGGATGATTGTTAACTATGCAATAAAGTTTTGTTTTTGTAAAACAGAAGCTCAGAAAAATGGAAACTAAAAACGTGTTTGCCACGTAGGGTAAAACATGTTAAGTTGAACATGTTATAATAGGGCTTATATATGTGATGCTACTTGTAAGAAAATGGGTTACTGGTTGAGGGGGTGAATTCCTACTCATGCAGCAACCACAATCCTTTCTGGGTACAGTCAAAGCAACCCCCAAAGTAACCTGTGCTTAACCCTCAGGTAGCTTAGCTGAAAAGTAGTCAGGATTAACTTATAGGCAATGTGTAAAGTATTTATAAAAACCCAGCAGAAGAAAAATCCCACACCAATTTAGAAAAACATAGTGAAATTTGATAAAGAACAAAAATCCAATCAGTAGAGCCAAAGACGTGCAATTTTAAAGATTTAAGTGAAAATTATGCCAAAATGCACAAAGCTTCAACTATGGTTATCTGATCACGCCAGATTGGGACAAATTCACAAGTTCAGGCTGACTGCAATAGAGCATGGGCCAGATACAGGGACCAGGTTAGGTCCACTGAGCAAAGTACCTCAAATCCTGGTTGAGGAGCTGTGCGAAGTCCTGCGTTAAGAATGCGTCGCACAGCAGTAGTGATGCAAGGTCCTTGTGTGGAGATGTATCATGCAGTGGCATTCCTAAGGGAGCTGCAGGGGCAATGCAAGATCCGTGCATGGAAATGTGTTGTCCAGGGTGTTTCTGAGGTGCTGTGGTGGCAATGGCAGATCCTTGCTTGGATATGCATCTCGCAGCAGCAGTTATCAGGAGCTGAAGTGACGTTGCAATATCCTGTGAGGAGATGTGTCAGGCAGCAGCGGTTCTGAGGGGCAGTGGGCTGTGATGCAAAGTCTTGCATTGGAGATGAGTTGCACAATGGTTCCAATGTGGAGTCTTGCGAGGCAATGCAACATTCTGTGTCAGTTCTGCTGGGACCACAAATGGACTGGCAGAGCACCGTCAGGCCCCCTTCCAAAAGTCCAGGACTGAGGTGGCACCACTTGAAAGAGTGTGACTAGCAGCTGACAGAGTCCAGGCTTTGGGTTCAGGGCGGTTGGAGCCTGTTCTGTCCCTGAGGCTCTGATAAGGTGTCCATCCAACTAGCTCTTGGAGTCACTTGGTTGTGCTGAGTGTCAAGATGCAGGTCCAATCCTTCCCACCTAGGCAGGAGGTCAGCAGGGTAGCACAGCAGGGCAAAAGAGTAGCAGTCCTTCTAGCAGCAAAGCAAATAAGCACACCAGCTCCTTTTGTGAGTCTTCTAAAGGTTCAGATGTGTACTGAAGAGTCGAGGCCTGAGGTCCACTATTTATACCTGGTGCCCAGTTTGAAGTAGTAGTCTTTTCTAGAAGTGTCCACCCCAGAGGTGTGAAGTTTCCTTCCTCCCTGCCCTGGCCCCAGCTTGTCTGTTGACACAAAATACTTGTGATAAACACTTTGTGAGTGTGCCCAGGAAGGGCCTTGGTGATGTGAAAGTGTGGAAACTGACAGCTCCGCCCCCTCGTTAGGTCAGGAAGGCACATCCTGCCATCACGTAGCCTCCCTTTGTCTCACAGCCTGTGGAGAATACACCAAGATCCACTGCCACCTACAGCTAGTCATGTGACCCAGGATATAGGCTGCAGGCATCAACTGGTTGGGACAAGAAAAAGCCAACTTTCTAAAAGTAGCAAGTAGGTGGCACAACCAGTTCTTCATGCAAACTAGTAGCATTGAATTTATGGGCCCTGGGTACATGTAGTAGCACTTTGTTAGGGTTGTATAAGTAATTTAAATGAGCCAATTGGTTTGAAGTCAATTTCACCATGTTTTAAGGAGAGAGTACAATCACTTTAGCACTGGTTAGCAGTGGTAAAAGTTATAAAGCCAGCAAAAATGAAGGCATGAAAACAAGAAGATTGAAGGGAAAATATTAGTGCAAAAACACAAAGAGGATTTCAGGTCTAACATGTGTCCCCCAGCTGAAAGTGAGAAGAACTATCCTGCATCCTAGAGGGACCATCTGCACTGGTGTGGTGTGTTACAGGGCGATGCTACACTGTAATCTAAGGAAATGGACCCCCTGAACAGTTTGGGATTCTCACCCCTCATCTGCATTAGGCATCTGATGGGTCTGTGGTCTGTCTGAATTTGGAAGTGAGTCCCAAACATGTATGGTCTCAACTTCTTTGGTTCCCAGACCACTGCAAATTCCTCCTTTTCTATTGCACTCCACCTCTGTTCTCTGGGAAGTAACTTGCTGCTGATAAAGGCTACTGGTTGTTCTAGGTACTCTTCTGTTAGCTGTGACAGCAGGGCCCCTCTACCATGGTCTGAGACATCTTTCTGCATGATAAATTCCTGAGAGACGTTGGGGGCCTTTAGCATGGGTACTTTGCACTTGGTCTTCTTCAGGGTGTCAAAAAAGGGCTGGAACACCTCCATTCAGATCACCTGTCTAGGCTGTTTCTTTGAGGTCAGTTCTGTTAAGGGAGCAAAAATGGGGTCATACCCCTTGACAAATCTACTGTAGTACCCGGTGAGGCCATGAAAGGCCCTCCGCTCTGTCATGGTCTTGGGAGGTTCCTAAGTTAGAATGGTTTGGATCTGTACCTTGCCTCCTCCTACATGGTAAGCCAATTAGACCACACAACCCTGCCCTGTCCAGCACTTGCTGTCTTTGATAGCGAGGCCTGCCCTCTCAGAGCTTGAAACACTTCTCTGAGGTGGCACACATGGTTCTCCTAGCTGAAGAGCTCAATGTTATATAGGTAAGCAACACTGAAGTCCTGCACCCAGCCAGAAGCTGGTAAACCAAACTCTGGATGGTAGCAGGGACGTTATTCACTAGAAACTGAAAGTTGCCCTCTGAATGAAGACCACTCTTTGCCCCCCTCAGTCAGAGGATCTACCTGTACTCTGATGTCAGATCAAACATGCTAAAAAACTTTACAGCCCCCCCCACTGATCAATGAGCTTAGCAGCACGAGGGATGGGGTAAAAGTCAGTCTTGGTGACTGCATTGAGCAGTCGTTAATACACACAGAACCGGAGTTCTATGGTGGTACCTGGAGGGACTGCTTTGGGGACCAGCACCATTAGACTGGACCAAGGACTGCTGGTGGGCTCTATAGTCCCCAGTTCCAGCATTTTGGAGACCTCCTTCTTAATGCTGGCTCTCACTTTGTCAGATAGCCCATATATCTTATTCTCCACAGGCATACTGTCCCCAGTGTCAATACCATGGGTCCAACATGTAGTGAGCCATGGGGTAAGAGAGACGAGAGAGGCAAACTTCCCCAAAAACTGGTGGCACACCCTCAGTTGCTCTGTGGTCAAGGGCGGGGAGACGCTGACACACTCCACTGACTCAACCTGCTCCTTGGAAAAAGGAAGGCCAAGGTGAGGTTCACTCTCATCCTCTACTCCATCACCCGTGACCAGGAGCATGGTAACCTCAGACCTCTTAAAGTGGGGTTTGAGGCGATTTACATGCAAAACCCTTAAACAGCTTCTGGGGGTCTTGAGATCCAACAGGTGGGTACTTTATCCTTGTGTTCTTTCATCTCATAGGTCCCAGACCATCAGTCTGGTAGGGCCCAGGGCTCCACAGGCTCCATCACCCATTACCCAGACTTTCCAGCCAGGTTGAAACTCGACTGGAGTGGCCTTCTGGTCATACCACTGTTTTATAACCTCCTGGCTGGCTTCTATATTCTCCTTTGCTTTCTTTCAGAAGAGCTTCCACTGGGTGAGGAGTACCAGCATGATACTGACCACATCCAGAAGGGCTTTTATGGGAGCTTGCTCTCAATCCTCCTTCACCAGGCTGAGAAGTCCTCTCACATTGAACCCATACTGAAGTTCCAAGGGGCCTAATCCAACCCCGTTCTGTGGTATGCCTTTGAGGGTTTTGTTGAATCTCTGAAAAAGGCCATTGGTTTGGGGATGGTAGGGTGTGGAGAAATTTTATGTTAGCCACATGGACTTCATGTACGTAGACAGAAAGTTGGTACCCAGGTCAGATACGCCCTCCTTGGGGATCCCCAATCAGGTAAATATCCTCATCAGTGCCCTGGTCACTGCGGGTGGCATCACTCTCCTGAGTGGCATGGTCCTCCAAGACCAGGATGAACCTATTTCCCAGGGCTGTCTTGGGGTCCAGAGGCCTAACATTGCTGGTGCCTAATGTTTCAAAGTGGGTACCAACAACTGGAAGGGAAACCAGGGGAGCCTTGTGCTTTCCTCTTGACTTCTCACCGGCCTGTCAGGTGGACATGACCTGTAAAAAGCATCTGATGCCACCTTCATCCGGGGCCCATAAAAGTGGGTGGCAAGCTTTCCAAATTTCATGTCCTGCCCTAGATGACCTGCCAAGGCAGCATCATGAGCCAGCTCCAGTAGGAAGGTCTTGTAGCACTGGGGGCCACAAACACATGGGTTGAACCAGCCTCAGGTATCCTAGGCTAGTGTACAGTAGACCATTCTCCAAGTGAAATAGGAGATCATCAGAGATGTAATTAGCTACCTGTCCTCAGCATGCTGCTGTAGGCCCTCTAGAACATGGAACTCCTTCTGCACTCTACATAATTCCATGTGCCAGTTGATTACATCAGGTAGGTTTCCCAGGGTGACAATTCCCTCCTTGTAGGTTCCAGGGTGTCGCATTTTGGCTCAGCCTCCTCCTGGACTGTGGGAGTTTTAGAAGCGGACTTCCCGCAATGATTTGTTGCTAAGATATAAATTCACCTTGAAAAAATTAAAAGACAAGCAGCTTTTGGCAAAACAAGAACAAGTTGGTTTATTTAAATGCAGCAGCCAGGAGATCATCAAAAGAGTCATGCCTGAAGACAGTCTGAATGTACAGAGGTTTTGGCCAATAATATATACAGTTCTTGAGGTGCAATAAAACGATTACACATTCTTGTAAAGCATGCAGATTTTGGCCTAGTTCATAAACCGTAAATAGAACCATCTGATAAGGGGGACACAGGTGGCTCTCGATCTCATGGAGAGCTAATGTGGGCCAGTGTATATGTGTCCTGATGTCCAGCATGTCGAGCGCCTAATCATTGTGTGTGGTGTGCATGCAGTGTTCTAATTGGCTGAGTATTCCTCACTGCATGTGCCATCTGACTTTGTGGTATTTTGGGAGTGTGCACCTTTAGCTAAATGTTTTCTATTAGGGCCAATCTCCCCTGACCTGTTTGTGGTATAACTGCCTATGTAGGGGATCGATCAGAGTTTTCCCTGTTTGCGCGTTTATCTTCGGGCTAAGTGTAACCTGTCTGACCACGTATCTCTGACTCGGGGTTGATGGGGAGGTCATTTCTGGTGAATTTGACAGCAATGATACAAGTTCATTGTTACGTATACATATAACATGGCGGTCACTGATATCACATTTGCCAACATACTCATTATTATGTATACATTTGCCAAAGCGTACAGCAACATCATTTTTACTTGTATTAACATTACTGTACATGCATAGTTTATTTCGAACTTTGACATTGCATTTACTGGTATTGATGTTGTTATTCGTGCATTTATCAAAGCGTACATTAACATCGCATTCACCGATATTATCATTATCCCTCTAGTTGAATTTTCACTCACATCATTTTTCTCATATGTCATGACAGTCACATTATTTGAGGCTGTGTGTGTTTCTGTAGTGTCTGCTATCCTTTCTCTAGCTATTTGCATAGTTCCTAATTTGAGGACTGCGTTTTTACATTAGGAAACCCCCATTTGTAGGAAACCAAACACCGGTAGTACAAAAACAATAACTGGAAGCAATAATCTGAACAGTTTTGACACCCATAGTGGGAGCCTGGAAAAAATACATTGAAACCAATCCTGCACAGGGACCCCTCCCTCCTTCTTCTTATCAGCTTGTAGACGATGCAGTGTTTGGATGGCAAGAGGGAGAGTTCTGTTTTTGAATCATTTCCAGGAATAAATGCACAACAGGAAGCACTAATCTTGGCACACACCCCACACTCCATTGCAGTCATCAAGCCCAATACATACCGATGTCGCATCACCATGAGGTTCTTTCTTAGTTCTTTCTTGATAGCGTTTAGGCCAAGCTCATTGATCATCTTCAGTATTTCCCACCTAATTATCTGTAACCAGCAGGCGTTCGCCTTTGTTTGCAAGGTGAGCAAGGGTATAGAACCTTGTGCGTTCACTTGAGTTTCAGAAAACAGTCTAAATTCATCGAGAATGTCCTTGTACTGAGCCCCGCCAAAGTAACCAGCAGTCCATCTTCTTCGAGTCTGATGCAATAGAGTTATTTTCTTCTGTAGCAGATGTTGAGACAACTCAGACAGATCTTCTCCTGGGAGGACCAGGGTTGGGATGTGTATGATCACGAGGGTGAAGAAGCCCCACCATCTGGGGATGAGCTGGGTGTGGGCAAGCTTGCCACACTGCCAGTACATACCCATCAACACAGAGGTACCCCATTGCAGGTCCGGTATATACAATATTGCTTTGCAGTTCTCATTTGAACCAAGTGGTATGGGTCTTTGTCTCTGAAACACAAAGAATACAGTTTCTGTACAATTAGGGGTTGAACCTTTCCTTCCAACCATGTTTACCTATTAATCTTGGTGTCCCAGATCTCCTGGCATGGGGAGTCGATGCTGGCATTTGACACCCTCCCATGGGACTCGTTTCCCTTGCGTCGTCAAGGAGAATGGCCCTGCACTGGAATTCCATATTGGGGGTCCATTTATCATTAAAAAAGGCGGTCCCACATGTTTTAAGGGCCTTGCTGGGACCACAGATGGAGGCGGGAGTGGACATGTTAGTGCACTGATGTTGTGGTCTTGCTACCTCCAAGAACCTCTTTTCTACGAAGTCTCGAGGCCAGGCAGTGTCCTCCCCTTTACTGCCACTTCTGCGCATCCTGTCTAGCTCAGTTTAAATGTTGCCAGTTTTGGTAAAAAGGTACAGTGGTGTGGTGTTGGTCTCATACTGGGTGATGTTTACTACTGCTCTATGGGGTTCTACTCTATTAGGTTGTATCTTGGCCCTAATCCTACATAGGTACAGGTGGACAAGACTATTGGTGGCTATCTCTTGGTATAACTAAAGCCTTTCTGCGACTATGGCGTTGGATGTCAAGAAACATGTGTAGCACCACCTGTTCACGGTTTGAGTGCCCATGCCAGCTATATGCTGATACCATGTGTTGTTTAGGAGTGTGCTGTGTAATGCTTGAGGAATGCTAGTGTTTGGTTCAGCATAAGTGTAAGTGAGATGCGAGAGGCCCTTAAGCAAATATTGCAAGAATGTCGAGGTAGGTGCCATGAAACAAGGCAGATTTCTGACTCCGAAGAGGTGCAAGAGCACCATGCTAAGCAGAGTGTGTACAAGAATACATAAATACGTAACTTGGGAAACATTTGTAGGTCTTGGGATTGTCTTCAGGGGAGATGGCTGTCGTCTCAGTGCCCAGGTGTGTCATGTCTTTAGTGCAGTGCAAAAATGAGTCTTTTATAAAAAAATGTCTGTAAAGTCAACTTGCAGTCTGTGTTCTTGAGCGGTTGACCTTATTGAAGTCCTTATGGGAGCTTCAGTTGAAGGGACGGAGGGCTGCTGTAATGATGGTGCACGTATGGCACGATTGCAGACCTGTTGAATAAGAGTTGTGGGTTGTAGTTAGCTTGGAAAAACACATCATTATACAGTTTTGGGAAAATTCCTGTGCCTTCTTTTTAGGGGTACAATCTATAGCTTCACTGCGCATGAAACTTTCTAGTGGGATACTGGAAGGAATTGGTGGCACTTTTAAGGGAATGGTGAGTTTAAGTTTTTATAGCGTTATTGTGTAAGTACTTTAGTCCCCCCTCTCCTCGCTATGGCATAGAGAGTACTTTTCTCTGCAGGCTGCTTCCATTTAATGTATGTGTGTGTGTGTGTGTCATTTTATCGGTGCAGTGTCTTCTTTTGACCTGCATATGCTGCATGCAATGTGAGGGGAAGTGCATGCTTAATGTTTTATATGGTTTTTGTGAGAAATGGTGATGTTTCAGTTGTTACTGTTGCAGCGATTCTGCTCAGGAGCAGAACTATGCTTGGAAGCATAGAACCTTTGAATGTAGGGTCTGAGTCACCATAGCACAGTGGTATATATGACCCCATGTCCAATTAGCTATATTGCCTCACTTGCCCTCCTAACCTTATCAGAGAGACAAGTGAAGTTGCACCTCAGAACACTCTCGACCCTCTCGGGATTGTGGTAACAGGGCACACCCTTTTGCTCTCTCACTCTTACTTGTCCAAAATAAGATAAACAAGAGACATGAAAGAAGTTTAGAATATATATTTAGACTATTGTGCTCTAAATTGCAGTATTCGTGCCACAATTCGAAAACAAGTGCATACCAAAAATACTGATAGCATGGTCAATAAATCGTACACCATAAAAAGCCCTGTCATGGTATAAGAGAGTTGTCTTAACCCCCCTCCCCTTCTACTGAGGTTAAATGATTATATATTAAAGATCTCTGGGATTAGTGGCAGACACTGTATCTTAGCATACACAGATGGATGCTCTACATCTCAATTGATCAGTGCTCTTGTCTCTGAATTCTTGCTCGATGTGTGTTTTGTGGACCTCTGTAGTCATCTATATGACAAGACATGGGTGCTCATAAACAACAGCTACATATTCGTGTTATGTTTAGGTGCTAGTGCCTGACCAGAGAAAATAACAAGGGGCAGTGTTATTTGACCTTGTCTGTGGTGTGCAGACTAAATCCCAGGAAAAGAACAGAACAGAACACAAAAACATATGCAGGGTCTGTGTGAAAATACAATGTGACACAAAGGCAAGCGTGTTGATATAGTAACGTGTGCAAAAGAAAATCCGGCCTACAGCATGCACAATTAGGCTAACCTAGGGAAAACTACAATGGGCCATGCAGGAAACACACAACCCTACGTGCATGTCCCTCTGGTCTCTGCGCGTGGCGTGTAATGAGGTTCTCCCTAATGGAGTTCGGTGATTGGGCTACGCCCTCTTTCTGGAAGGTGGGGGTTTTGGGCTACATTTTGGGCTTCTTTGTACGGGTTCCATTGAGCGTTTACCTATGGTTTTGGGCAATGCTGTCTCTAATGTAGCATACTGGAGGTAGTCTGGGAGTGGCTCATGAACTCTGTATGGCTCTGCATGGGTTGTAACTGGTATTGTGCTTGTTTGCTGTGTTTTCAATGAGAGTCGGGTGTGCAGTTGGGATTTGTTGTGATCGGCCCGCGGCGAGTATTGATAATGGATTCAATGGATTTTTCCGATGGTCTGGGTGTCATGTAGTTACTTGCTGTAGAGTTTTGAGGATATTATTGTCCTTGATGTGTGGTAGTCCTGGGTGGAGTTCACAGTGTTCCGTTAAGCAGAACTCTGCGAAGTGACCCAAAAACTCTGCTGCGCGAAGTAGAGTTCCGCAAGCAGCAGAGTGCGTTACGTCACTCAGTTTACCCTGTTTTTATTGCCAGGTGTTTGTCCCATGCAGTAATATCAGCATGAACAGTACCACGTGCAGTGCAAGAGAGCGCTGCTTCTTTCTGCTGCTTGAGTAGAACAGTAGGTTTCTCAACATGAGCGGTAGCATTGAGAAATCTCACCAGGAGGTAGACTGGAGTAAAATATTCCTCGATCGCGCTCACCAACTTAACATTGGCAAGCAAGGAAACGTTTTTGGGAAATCCGCACAATACGCCGAGCGCAGAGTGGGAAAAACTCCATGATCAGAGCTGAATTTCATGCCCAGGACTAGTGTGTGGTAAACCTGGCTCCCAACTAGGCCTGGATGTGAAATTCTGCTCTGCTCGCAGAGTTTGCAGAGCTTTTCACATTCCGTGCTCTGCGTAGCACGCAGAGTTCCCAAAAACTCTGCAGAGTAGAGTTTTTTCATCACTCGCGCTCGCCAGCATTAAGGTGGCGAATGCGAGTGAGAAAAATCTTACTCCAGACAACCTCCCGGAAAGATTTTTCAACGCAGGCAGTCACGGATGTTCGCTACCACTCACATTGAGAAACCTTTTGTTCGTGTCGTGAGGAAGCTGCCACCCGAGTAGAACATCTACTCGAGCAGCAGAAAGAAGCAGCGCCCTCTTGCGCTTCATGTGTTGCCTTTTGCACTGATTTTACGGGGCGGGACAAACACCTGGCACTAAAAATCAACGTGAATAGCATGACCTAATGCACTTCGCAACTTGCGCATAGCAGAAGCCCCAACCTCCGCCCAGGCCCACTCCTGACACTGGAGTGTTTTGACTCATTTGGAACTATAAGAGGGCCTCCATTTGGTGGAAACCCTGGGGCTGGTGAGACATTTAAAGTTCGCCCAAGGTTGGATTTGGATGACTGGACCTCGTGTCAGTCTTTAATAACCATCTGGAGGCCACCCTTCTTCCTCATCAGACTGTCTTCCCCAAGGACGTGGCCAGCCAACCCCGCCTGAGGGATCAACAGAGGAGGTAGGCCCAGGTCCCTGTGGGCACCAGGATGGGGAACTCTAGTGTGAATTCCCAATCAATATAGTACTGCAGCCCTAAAAGTTGGTTGTGAATGCATGAAAGGAAATGCATCCGGAAGTGGTATTAAGGTGATACGTTATGTTAGGGGGTAATGAAGGAAGTGGCCATCCAGGGCCACTCGGGTTTTCTCACAACCACCTGCTATGCCTTCCCAAGAATGAAGAGTCGGTCAGACAGTCGAGAATACAAACTTACATTTATTAGCAATGCTCTGCAGAGGAGTCCATCATGACCTGCACTCTAAGATGTCTGCCGAGAGACTGGGCCCCCAACAGCCCACACTGAGTAATCATTCCTCTCGAGAAGCCCCCAGCCACGCCCACAATGGAAAACTACTGGCCTGGGCCGATCATGAACAAAGAGGCACAGTAGGATGAGCTAACACCTGCCAGATGGGTACATTTTATCAGGAATCCAAGGCCACAATGCCGGGTCTCAGCATCTCCTAACGTGGGAGCAGAAACTACACATTCGGATAAGTATGCGAGGGCAGAATGGCCTATTCATTAGCAAGTCGAGAAACAGCCTTGAACAGAAAGAAAAAATAATAACGAAATACAGTGTTCTGCTGAGGCAAGCAATACGAGTAATGAGGCCTAACTCAGGCATGGTCTAAGCAGCCCAATAGGGATTACGAAATGCAAAATGGAGTCACACTCGCTAACTGAAGCCTGTGCATTACAGGGATAACTCAGTGGGTTACATAACGTGAATACAAATGGCATCTATTTAGTCACACATTGCTAACCTAATATAACGTGAAATGAGTGCGATGCAGGGATGGGAATTTAAAACCTAGCAGACCCTCCTTTTAGCATGGGTGGCTAAATGCTTTATTCGCTATCCGGTAGGGTCTTTACAATTCTGAGGGGAGAAAGAAATTGCATTGTTACTCATGTTACAAGGGAAAAACAAGCAACACATGAGTATCGAAATCACCTAACACTCGAAGATACCCTCATCTATGAGCATAATGTCCTGAATTTCCTGCATCATCATAACAGAAATCTTGTTATCCCGTCTTGGCAATGTGGGGATAGGGGTAACTTTACTCACACAATAGATGCAACAGGCTGGAAGACAGTTTATGCATAAAAAACATGCGAAGATGACTCCTGCGATGGCTATTAGGACAAGTAATATCTTCCAACCCCAAGATGTCAGCAGACCCCAGCACCACCCTGTGAGGGACCATGAACCATTATCCTGATGGATATCTGAAGCAAGTTTGTGTAATTTCTGTATTGCGGAGTACACATCAGGGGCGCTATCAGGGATGTACACACAGCAGCTGCTGCCGATGACGCGACAGGCTCCACCCCTATCAGCCAGGATGAAGTCTAAAACCATCCGATTTTGAAGAGAAACGAGCCTTGTAGCCTGAAGCTCGACTGTAATATTAGTCAGTATACCGGCAGTAGTATTAATAACTCCCTCAACTACTCGAGAAAGGCGAAGAATATTATGACTATTGAACATGGGACCCCAGAACGGCAGAATGCCCTTCATTATGTCAGTAAATTGCTGTAAAGAGGTATCAGTTTGATCAATATCGTCTTTGTTGACAACTCTCCTAACTCGATGTACCTGGAAATCCCTACGCTGTAGCTTATGATCCTTGTGGTAATTGGACGGTGCAATGTAAACGAGGGGTAAGAGAAAGGAAACATAACATCTGCCATACCATCCCCTCGGAAGCCATGTATAAGCCTGTTCCCCAATGGTGAAGTATACATTCAGAGGTGTAAGCAAGGGTGGGCTACTAGTAGTGTTTAACCGGTATGTGTGGTTACAATGACTCTGTCCTACTGAAATGTTCCCTGTTCCTTCAACACAGAAACTAGCTGTTGCATTCATCACAGGGACAGGCATGGCTTTGTCTTCAGTGATATTGCATTCCTGGAAACATTTAAAGTATTCAGTGACGTTAAATCCTTGGAAATCCAGCATTTCATTTCGTAACCAAGTGACATTTTCGTTAGCCTCAAAAACGTTCATGCCCGCATCTGGGTGCAGGGTACCCTCCTTGCCATCTGCCCCAGGTGCATATCTCTGGTGTACCACTATATACTCCAATACTGCTTCGTAATCAGCCTGTACCATTTTCATAGCCTCAGCATGATAATGCATGTACACCATAGAGAGCAGTTGGAACCAGGCTTCACAGCTACCCAAATATGACAGGGGCAATGACACTAGCAAATCATTTTTGTGCATAACTGAGGGAAGTAACCCACACACCCAGCAGTTTGTGGCATTAGTAGTACTGTGTACCTGATGGAGCATTTGAACAAAAGCATTTTGGGCATAAGTCTGTCTATGTCTTTCTTTATGTGGGGCCAATGTGACAAACGACTAGTGCTCAGCTGGAACCGGGGTAGTCCCTATCAATGTGTGCACAGGATGTTGTTCCTCTAAGTACCAGACCACCCCAAATAAGACTAGCAAAGAAAGCAAAATTATTACAACAAACACTATTTTACTCTTAGTGGACCAAGAGGACCAAACAGGACCATCTGGAGTGGGACACGGAGCCGCAAAGGGCTGCTCCTCATCAGGGATAGGACGACCAAAGGGATACATTTAGAAAACTTCAAGGGCATCTTATAGGTGTCACAAGGGAAAGGAAAAATTCACGGGCTAGAGCCACTATTGCAACAACAGTACCAGAGGGCACGAATCACCCAGCGTCCGTTTAGAGCCTCGCTGGCAGGCTCCTATTGTTCATCAACGACGGTGCTATGAAGCCGCTTCATGCTATAGCCTACCGAGAATTATTCGTAAAATCCTCCCTCTCCTAACCCTGCTAGCAAAAAGACTAGTGACCCAGGCCCTTATTCTGTCCAGATTGGATTATGGAAATGCTCTTTATTTAGGTGCCCCAAAGGAGGTGATTTTAAAATTACAGGTCATACAGAACTGTGCGGCAAGGATGCTCACTGACACCCCCAACTGGTGCTCAGCAAGACCTGCACTATGCTCTCTCCACTGGCTTCCAGTACAGGAGAGAATAAACTTCAAGGCTCTCTGCATAGCCCACAAGGCGCTGAATGGAAGCGGACCCGTAATTACAAATGCTATGATTCGCCCCTACAGGGCAAACAGGAAACTTCGATCAAATGAACTCCATCTTGCTGTGGTCCCCAAATGAACTCCATCTTGCTGTGGTCCTTCTTCTTTCAGGATAGGGCACCGTCCCTCCTGGGCAAATACCCTCAACTATCCTGTCCAGTGTCCAAGGCAGTGCACCAGTGTAGTTCACCCTGGTCTAATACAGGCACCTTAGGCACAGCACCTGCGCCCTAAGCTCAAGTCCTTCCCTAACTCCTAGACTGTTCGGCTGGTACACCGTCCTTCTTTCGGGGCCTCAGATTATATTTTTTTATTCCAGGCACTGTTTCATCAACAAAAAGGGGCAGAAACTCAGGATCAGATAGGCATCGAGACTCAGATTCCGGTGTATTAGAAACTGTGTTATCCGGGGCGGCCCTTATCTCTGGTGGAATCGCCTCGGACAGAACTGCATCACTTTCTTCATCCGTCTGCGCCCACCTCACCCGGGCATCAGAGAAGGGAACGAAGCGTGGCACCTTCTCACACTCCTGATCACCAATGCCTTAGTTGACCCAACGGTCGTACGGGAGCGGTGGAGGTACCTGTTTAACGTGCGATCCGTGGATCCAGTGTTTCCTGCGTCTACTTTCACTGCTGTACGGGTGGCAAGAAGGACGAGGAGAGGCCCCTTCCACCTCGGATCCAAACAGCTTTTCCGTTGAAAGTTTCAGACGAGCACAAAATCTCCGGGCTTTATCTGATGCCCGGGCCCCTCTGGTACTGGCTAACAGCGTGGCTTGTATCTGTTGGTGAAGAGAACGGAGATCTTTAGACAATTCATACAGATAGTCTACAAGCAGCGGGGGACTCTATCTCGGAAAAGCGCTTGCGTCTCGGGACGCCCCAGACATTAGCAGGCCGTCCGAAGGCCACTTCATATGGGGACAACCCTGTTCTAGAATGCGCTGTCGCTCTGGTAGATAATAAAGCCAAGGGTAACGCATCTGGCCATCGCAGTCCTGTACTTTCTTGAATCTTTGCTAGCTTCAGTTTGAGAGTACCATTGTACTTCTCAACCAGACCTGCTGACTGGGGGTGATTCACTGCATGAAACTTCTGCTTATTATGCAAACCTGTGCACACCAATTCAATGACTTTGGCATTGAAGTGACTTCCGTTGTCACTCCAAATCACGCGTGGCAATCCATAGCGCGGGCAGTACTCTTTTAGAAGTGCCTTCGCCGTCGCCATAGCTGTATTCTCTTTAGTGGGATAAGCCTCAATCCATTTACTGAATGCGCAGATCACTACTAGCACATACTTTAGGTTATTAACTCGTTCCATTTTGATTAAATCCATCTGGAGAACCTCGAAAGGAAAGGAAGGCGGTGCAAAGTTACCAGCGGGTGTAGGAGTACCTTTCCCAGGGTTATGCTTCAGACAAACGATGCAATGCTTCACTAGGTGTGTGGGTACCTTAATGATATTATCATTCTGCCATACTGGGTCCAGCAACTTGCATACTCCTTTGGCACTAATATGCGCTGTGCCATGGGCCATGGTAACAACAGGGAGCACATATGAATTAGGCAGCAACCATCGCTGCTTCCCAGACAAGTCAGTCCAACACCCATCCTCATCCAAGCGACCTGTTCTCTCCTCCCACATTGCTAATTCATCTAAAGTCGCCTCACCCTGTATTTCCCTGACATTCTCCAATGTGTCCTCGAACATTCCGTTGTCTGGGACCCACCTAGCGGGACCTGTCACTAACATCTTTGTCATCTTTGATAGAGCTGTCTCCTTAGCTGTCTGGTCTGCAAAAGCATTTCCCCTCCCAACATCATCTGTAATGGCTTTATGAGCGCTACATTTCACTATTGCTAACTTATTGGGAAGTGTCAATGCCGACAGCAATCTATGTATCAATGGCCCATTCTGTATTCGCAGTCCGTGCGAGGTCAAGAACCCTCTCTCTGCCCAGAGGCGCCCAAAATTGTGGGCCACCCCAAAGGTGTACTGGCTGTCGGTGTAAATATTAACAGCAAGTCCCTCACTCAACTCACAAGCCCTGAGGAGGGCAACCAACTCTGCAGCTTGGGCCGATTGGTGTGGGATACGAGATGTCTCAACTACAGTGTGTAACGTTGTGATTGCATAGGCTGCAGGGGTGGTGCCATCTGGTAATTTGAAACAAGAGCCATCGACATATAGTTCCCCTTGGGGGTCAGATAAGGGAACGTCAGTCAGGTCTACCCGTCCCTTCATTTCTTCCTCAGTCTGAAATAAACAATTATGGACATCATTGTCCTTTTCTTCCGGTGGGAGGGGTAAAAACGTGGCTGGGTTCAGAGTAGCACATCGTTTGATGGTAATGTGCGGAGCAAACAGATTCAATTCATAGCCAGTCAGATGCGCACTAGTAAGGTGCTGCGTCTTTGTCTGTTTCAAAAGTGTGTCCACAGCATGGGGTACCATTACTGTGAGATCAGTATCAAGGACGAGCCCTGCCGATTGCCTGACAGAAACTTCCACCGCCGCGGCAGCTCTCAGACAGCTCGGGAGCGCTCTGGCGACATTATCAAGCATGGCAGAGAAGTAGGCGCAGGGTCTCTGCTTACCACCAAAACCCTGTGTTAGAACAGAAAGCGCTCAACCGTCCACCTCATGCACGTAGAGCACAAAAGGCTTCTGGTAATCAGGAGTACCAAGCACAGGAGCAGAGCAAAGCGCCGTCTTTAATTGCTCAAAAGCTTGCTGGCATGCAGGTGTCCAAGGCAAGGGTTCATGCTCATCTTTGGTGGTCAGGTAAAGAAGGGGTTTTGTTAGTAGGGAATAGTTAGGGATCCAATGCCGACAATACGATGTTATCCCAATGAACGCGCGTACCTCGCATTGGGTCTTAGGAACAGACATGTTAGGAATAGCCGCTATGCGCTCAGGTGTTAGTCTGCGACCCTCCTTTGACAGTAGGTGACCTAAATAGGTGACCTCCTGTCGACAATATTGAAATTTGGAAAGTGACACCTTGTGGCCATGGTGTGCCAAATGCAACAACAATTTAACTGTGGCCTCTTTACAACCATCTTCAGTGCCTGAAGCCACAAGGAGGTCGTCAACATACTGCAACAGCACATTACCAGGGGGAAGCTCCAAAGAATCCAATTGAGCTTTCAAGGCTTGGCTATAAATACTAGGGCTTTCAGTATAGCCTTGTGGAGCACGGCAGAATCTAAAGCTCTGACCGGCTATTGCAAATCCAAACAGATATCTGCTATCTGTATGGATCGGTATGCTGAAAAAAGCATTTTTCAAGTCAATTACAGAGAAGAATTTAGCTGATGGGGGAATCATTGTCAAGATCGTTGTAATGTCCGGGACCATGGGGTACTGGGGAACTACGATCTTATTTACCTCTCTAAGGTCTATCACAAAACGGTAAACGTCAGGGTGGGCATCAGAAGAATCCAAGGGTGTCTTTTTAAGGATAGGAAGAATAGGGCTATTACACACAACCACGCCAGACTTAATCAAATCCTGTATTATTAGCAATAGGGCCTATTCACCTGCCTGGGATATCTTGTACTGGGGAATACGTGGCAATTTAGCATTGTCTCTGATCTGTATAGATACTGGCGAGATCTGAAGTAACCCCACATCAGTGTCTCCTGCAGCCCATAACTAGGAGTGGGCGGAATTTGCGTGGGCGCGTTACGCAAATCTCTGCGAAATTGCAAAAAATTTCCGCGAGCACGCGGAAATTCCACGAAATCGCGGAATTGCTGGTCCCGCCCGTTCGCGATGTGTTTTTGCGTGCTTGCGGGGAAATATATCGCTAACTTGCCCATGCGGTCGCTAACGGGCGCGGCCATCTTGTTTTCACTTGTCCCGCCCGCTCGCGTTGGTATTTCCTGTTCCGGGTCGCGTATTGCATGCTCCTGCCCGCTCGCGATGCTTATTTCCAGTTCCGGGTCGCGTATTGCATGCTCCCACCCGTTCGCGATAAGGGTTTCCTGTTCGGGAACGCGCATTACGTGTTCGCAACGCTTTTTGCGTGCTCGGGGGGGAAATATCGCGCGAACTTGCCCACACGGTCGCAATGGGCGCGGCCATCTTGTTTTTCACTCTATTGCTATGGTTCTGGGCCTGCTTTTCAATCCACCCTCTATCTTTTCAATCCTTTGTTTCTGTAAACTTTTTTTGGGTCTTTTTTATTTATTATCTATCTCTCTATTTTCCTGATTCTATATTTTGAGTTTTTTTCTACTTTTTGTGTGTTTTTAAGTACTTTTTCACACTTTTTCTATTACCTGCTTTTTCATTTCTTTTTTTCATTTCTTTTACTTACTTTTTTTAATTCCTACCTTTTCTTTTCTGCCCCCCGCCTACCCAGAACCATGGCAAAGGGCCACAGCCACAGGGCTCTTAGTCGTAGCCAGAGCCGCGACCGCCTTCCTTGCGGAAGGCGGCGCCAAAGAGGAGTGCAGGCACGGGCCTTATTCAGTGAGGCAAAGGTGGCCGCACTGGTTTTTTTTGTTCAGCGCCACCTCCCCTTAACCCTGGCAGCAGGCGGCAGGCCTGGGTCCGGGTACGGGTTCCGGGAGCATCGGCAGCGGTGGGGCAAGGTGCGTTGGGCAGTGTTTCGCTGCACTGGTGTCCGGCGCACCAATAATCAGCTGACGCACCGGTGGTCCGATATTCTGGACCGGGAGCAGGACCTGCTGGACCTGCAAGGAGTGGAGGTCCCGGGGCTTGGTGAGTAGCTATTTAATATTACTACTTTGTGTTCTTCTGCTCTGTGTTATATATTGCGAATATTTTTTTTCCGACCAGCAAGAATGCTGCTGCTTACATTGCAGGTAAATTACGTTTAAAAATCTGTGATTGTTATGACACAGGCGCTCAGCGCTACTAATCTTACTTGTTTGCAACTTTGCGCTCGCTTGGCCTGATGATTATGTAAGAGTTTACTTTAGAGAACTTAAGTGACGTAATGCTAGAGAGAGTAGTCCTTCCTTTGTCCTCCTGCCACTAAGAAGGGATAGTGGTGGATTGATAGGTTTAGTTACTTATTAGTTGGTAATTTCTAAGTGGTGTGCGTGACGCATCATCTGTCACGTCACGTGCTGCTGAGTGCTGCTTACCCCAGTCCTTAGTAGAACCTTTTGTAGTTTGTTTACTGAGTGTTAATAGGCTTATATCATCACTAGCAGAACATCAGCAGCAACCAGCCAACAATTTGGTGTATGCAAAAATGTATGCATGTGTTCTCCATCTATGCATTTTTTAGGACTAAAATAAATGGAAATGCAGACTTACTGAACAATTGGCCCGTCTGGATTGGAATAGGTGGGCTAGGTCAGGTGGTAGTTAGGCTTGCTAGACGGTCCGTGAATCTCGCAATACTACCAGTCGATCAGATAGGTCAATTTGATTGCAATTGTTGTTACCAAAAATGTTTTTGGTGCGTATTTGAAAATATTTTATTTATTTCACACCAAACTTTAATTTTTGTCTCTTTCTTTATGAAATCTTACATGGTCAGCAGCACCCAGGGGCAAGAAGACGGGGTCACAGGCGGCGGGCCAAGAAGATATCCAAGATGCCTCCCAGGGACAGGACCGCTCCTCTATCGAGGGCTCTGCTGCTGGCCCCAGTAAGTCCTCCAGTGGTTAATATTAATAATTATATTTCCCAAACTTTTCCTGCACCTTATTTTTTCCGAACTATTATTTCGGTATCCTAATTCTAATTTTTACAAATTCTTCTTTGATCTATACTATCTGTTTCTAAATTCTTGTTATCCCTGCCTCTAACTGCGTCTGCTATGACTCTCTGTACTACTACTATTAGTCTGTCTGTAGCTAAGCTTGCCCAGTTGCCCACTCTTTATTTAAAATATTTTAAATAAAACTCAGATTCACCAATAGCTATAGCCATTGAGTCCAGTCCTTTGGGTTGTCCTCTTCTACTACTTCTAGTCTTCTTATTCTTGAGGCTTTTCGACAATTCCCACCAAGAAAATGCCCAACCACATTTTACAATTTTTGATAGGATAGGACATACTACTACTGTTGTAGGGATTCTGCACATACAGAACTTTGTACAAGAAAATAGGACGTTGGTGATGGGAGGTTGGACCTTCCTCACACCTCAATCAGAAGCCACCACAATCCCCTGACCGACTAGTTATAGTGTCTCATTAGGTCTCCGAAACGCCCCCCAAAATACCCAATGAGTAGACAACCCAGAACATAACGCTCCCAACCTCTGTCGCGGAAGCAATGCACACCTTTCGCTCACTCTCTTGTGTAAGTCCACACCAAATACCACCGAGTCTATGTAAGTTCAAAAGGTTTATTTTTATTTCCAACTGACAAGCTCTGTACGTTGTTCTATAATGCAGCAGCAACAGCAAAATGCATAAGATTAAAACAATAAACATTGTTACACTTAGTTACACTTACAAGTTACTTACAACTACAAGTCCATAGAAGCCAAAAGGCGAGATCATGATAACTGAACAGTGGTGGAAGAACCACCCTCCCCTTGGTAGGAATCTAGTTTATATAAAATTATGAATGGAGATGTGAGAATTCTGGGGACCCCTCACCTTAGAAGAACCTAGTACTGGTTACATCATAAGCTCTGCAAAGCTCTGGTTCTTCGTATAAGGGAATCTTCCGTCTGTTATGAGAAAAATGGTGCGCGTTAGTATAGTGCAAGCATTTCTCAGTCGTGCCAAATAGTGCAGTATTTTTATGGATAAGCAATATGGACTAACACCAGAACTCCATAACAAAGTGGCTTGTTTTTCTACCTTGTACGCAGCGCTCAGACAGTAGCAGTATGAGCTCATGTGGGCTCAAAGGCGTCTTTCACAACAAGCTGCGAGGTAACTTGCGCAAAAATAAAAGACACAGAGCTAAAATGGTTGCATGGCTCGGGGTAACTTAGCAAAGACTAGAATGACCCTAGGGACCATATAACACTACTAGTGTCTACTCTACTACCTGATTTGTACTAGTGATGTATGTTGTATATGTATTATGTATGTATTCACTTTTTTTCATTCTTGCTAGTGAAAAATAGGGGGAGGTGTATATGGCATCTGAAAAATGTCTAATGTTTTTTCTAGGCGTACTACCGACCACCAGTACCGGGGCCAGCAGCGAAGCTGACGCGGCCGCTGAGGGTGCAGGCGATGCGGCAGTTGTAGGAGGAGCTGCAGGGGGTGAGCCAGCAGCAGTGGCGGGCGGTGGTAAGTTATATTCCTAATCCTTACTTATTGACATTACACTCGCTGCAAGGGTGTAATGTATACTGTACTCTTGAGACTTAAGTAAGAAGTTGTTGTGAACGGTTGAAGAAGACACCCTTTACTTAGCATTAGCAATAGCATTAGTGACAGGAGTGTACTGAGTAACCAATGGCCTCTTCTATCGGACTTCAACTCAGCTGTGAAAGTTTTATGGAGAAGACTAAAAGTCAGATCAGATGACCTTGATGGATGGGTTGAACGAAAAGGGAAAGAAGGGTGGAAGGAGGAAGGACGGGCAAGATTTTATATTTATGACTGGCAGAGAAGGATACGTGGGATGCATGCATAGGTGTGTGATAGGAATCAGATGCATGGGTCTTGGAATGCCTGAAACTCCCACAAATGTTCGAGGCCGAGGTAGTGGGAGGATAGATACATACCACAAATGTTACGTACTGTGCTTGCTAGTGCTACTGTGCCACTATGTGTAGAATGAATTTGTCTGACTGCTTTGCTAAGAGTATATTTTACAATAGTCTTGTTTTTTCTTCTTGATATAGCTACTCCTTCCAAAGGTAAAGTCGACAGGAAGGAGTTGGCAGCCAGGCCCGGCGCCGGAAGCTGGAGGCCATACAGGCTGAATACCAGCGGCTGGTGGTTCTAGAGGAGGAGGAGGAGGCGGCAGCAGCTGCAGCCTCCTCCAATGCCCGGGCCCCAGCCACCCCCTCCAGTATTACGGCACCACCGCCTGGCAGCCGCCCGCCGCCACACTGCAAGAAGCACTGCTGCCCCCCTGTGGATGCAACTGCCGCGCGCTGAAGCGCCGCGTGGCCCGCGTAGAGGAGCGCATCCGTGTCCTGGAGAGGCGAGACCGCTGAGACCCTGTTTATTTATTGCCCCTTTTTTATAGCTTATTTTGGTGGGTGGGAAACAGTCAGTCGCCTGAGAGAGACTGTGGGAGGAGTAGTAGAACGAAGTACAGTACGGAACTTACTGCCAAACAATAATATGCCAAAATACAAGGAAACATAATGGTTGCGGGGATGCCTAGTACATAGAGTTACAAACTCTAGCTGTGTCGAGTCACTCGACTAGGCCTACAGTACACCGTGACTCGACACAAGCGTAGCCGTTAGTGCTGTTTCGGAGGATGACAACAAATCCAATCTATGCCGGCAATTAATGCTGATGGATTAGGTTCCTTTGGTAAAAAAATCGCAAATATACTGCTCATAGGATGGTGGGCAAGCAGAAGAAGATCCTCGCCCTGCCTTGAAAATGCATTTTTGTTGCTTTAGCCACATCCGCCCCAGCAAGCGTGTGATAAATTATTGGTGTACATTTAATTTAGTCACACCTCAATAAGTCACACAGCCCGGGGAAGAGGGTTAGGGTTTGATGAATGGTTGGGAAGGGGGTTTTGGGAAAGGTTTGACAAAGAAAAACAGTACGCATGGACAACAACAAAACACAATCTTGGCAGACAACCATATCCATAAATCTGTTAAGGAGAAAAAGGAAATGCATGCATGATGATGATAACTTGATGGTTAATGATAGTACTTACTAACTACTACTACTAGACAATTAGACAGTACAGGGCAGCAGTATATTATGCAATTTGCCTTGCCTGTCTGCCCTCAGAGAGACCCGAATTACATACAGTTTCTGTTCTGTTGTACCGGCCCGGGCTTAAAGATAGCAAAGAAAAGTCTAAAATTGCTGTAGGGATGAATTGAATTATAAGCAGAGAGCAAACATAACAACAACAACACACAGTAGTAATGATTGAAGACAAAAAATGAATCAAATTTAAAAGATGATGAAAGTTGATACTGTTACTGTATGTTATCCTGGTCAAAATGGGGAGTTGCATCTCGGCATTCGTCTTGGTCCTCCCTTCCATGGACGCTCCGGCCATCAATCTTGGGTGACGCCACTGCCTGCCTGGCAGATGTAGATTCATTGGTAAGGTAAGTGAGAGTTGTTTTTCCCAGTGTAGCACAGGGTAAGGGCCGGCCTGTAATTGCAGATGGGAAAACAAAAGGGATATTGAAAAATCAAGTAGAAAAAAATGCCTAAATTACGGTGGAGTGCAACAAGAACACTTTCAGAGGCGGCATGGATTTGGATACATCATGTCTACTCTAGTCTGTTTCCAGCATTAACCTCCAACAACAACAGGACAGAGCAGGCCCACGGCACCCGTGACACATCCTCCATTTAGAATACCTTTTTTGACAGAGGCAGACAAAGCAGATATACAGCAACATAGCATTTTACAAATTAAGTGACTAAATCAATGCCCCGATGTCAGTCATACCACCACACTCGACTCCACCACTACACAGACATGTAGGTCTGCAGTGGTTGTTGTTGACTTGGTTACCTTTTAATGCACTCATGAAACGCACTGAGTTATTCCATCAATCATCTTGGATCGTACTGAGTGACTGCGAAGAGATAATGTCACTGTGGTCATCATCATGGTGTGTTGTCCAACTCAGTGTGCAGTAGTGTACAGATTGAGTCCCCTTTCCATATTCAAAATGCAATGGATCGGCCTGCAGTAGAAGTAGAAAATTGTTATTGAAAAAAAAGAATGGAAACAAACATTGCATTGAGTTACTTTTAGTGTGTAGATTAGATAATAGTACACAATGAATTTCCTTCATGCACTACAAACAACAACAACACAAATCACTCAGTCAGCGTCCAATGCATGTCATCATTCATTACCTGTTCCTTCTCATCTTCAGTTAATGGGCAGTCTGTATCGGTTCGGAAAGGAGGATAGCTATAGTAGTCATCATCATGTTCCACTTCTTTTGGAGAGACTCAACGAGGGAAGATTTTAGTTTTTCTTCGATTATGCTACATCCAATCATCATCTGGCTTGAGGGCAATAGATTTAGGTCGATTCAGGAGGATGGAGGAGCAGGACTCGGAGGAGTGGACTGAAATGCAGACGGCTGAAACTCATATAAGGCAATCAAATACGAAGACGGTGGTGATGGATTTGTTGTGATTTGAAGTTTCCAAACAGAAAGACAGACACAAATAGAAGTAAATAAGGGAGAACCACAGTAAGAAGTGGAAGCCTAGTTGTCAGGGAAGTATAGCTCGTCCTCAAACTCTGGGGGTTCAACCAGAAGTAGGTAATCAGCATCCAACACGCTACTTCCGTCACCTGAGCCGCTGTCCTCATCTTCCTGCGTTGATTCATGTATTGTGTAATTCCGTGGTATACATTGCTGATTCATTTTGATCATGGTTAACCTCTCCACGTTTTTGGGTGAGAGACTGGTCCTTTTCACTGTTACAATGGAACCAGCAGCAGTGAAAACACGTTCAGAAGAGACACTTGCGACAGGGCAAGCCATATAGTTTATCGCCAGCCTGCTGAGCACTGGCCATTGGCCCCTTTTGTCATACCAATACCGCAATGGGTTTTGATCAATGTAGACCTCTGTTGGGTCATCCAGGTAGGCCTGGACCATTCGGTCAATGTTCAGGGGTGCTACACTTTGTGCGGCCTCTTTTGTCTTTGCATCAGCACTGGACCTAGCAAGTCCTTGCTGTAAATACCAATCCTGTGCCATTTTTACTGGGGCTGATGATCCGGTTCTTGCTGTTGTCGATAGTGTTGGTGACAGCTGTGAACCAAATGCACTGCCCACAGGCTCTGAAGTTGAACTTGACGCCGGATGCCCTGCTGCAGTACTTGACGCAGGTTTGAGGCCTTTAATTACCAGCCGTTCATTTTCCAATGTACTGGCTGCCTCAGCTATCCAAGTTTTGTACCGGGCAACATCCACTTCTGAAAAAGGGAGTAATGTCTTACTGTGCAGTGCAGATTTGTACCGTGGATCCAGAATTGTGGCACAAATGTAATGTTTTTGTGACAGAATCTTATTTTGCACCCTTGCATTTTCACTTAAGCGACATGATAAGCTCTCCACCAACTCATATGCTTCTTTTTTTCCTCCACACCTATGTACGCTTCACACACCTCCTTCAGCTGTTGCTCTAGCATGTGCAACAATGAGATAGCTTGGCCCATAGCCATAGTTCAGTCCTCCTTGCTGACTTCACGTGTGAAGACTTCGAAAGGAAGAAGCATCTCTGTAAGAGATTTAACTAGGCACCATTTGTCCATCTGAAGGGTCATGCCTAACCCTGGGCGTAGTTCGCGAAGTAACGCTTCGCGAAGCTACGCAAAGTGCAGTTCGCACTACGCGAGCTACACGTAGCACCACGCGAACTGCGTAGTGCGTGTTCGCAATGATTGCACAGTGCCGGATGCTTGTCCGCACTGTGCAATCATTGAAAACGGCATCTTGCACAGTGCGAGCTGTCTTTTACTGCCGCTCGAGTAGATTTTTACTCGAGCGGCAGCTTCTCAACGCGGACTGGTAGTTTCTCATCGCGAGCGGTCGCGAGCATACGCGACCACTCGCAATGAGAAACCTGACCTCCCCGCGTTGAGAATCTCGCCGGGAGGTTTATTTTCCACGCTCGCGATCGGCAACTTGATGTTGCTGATCGCGAGCGAGAAAAGTCTCGCCGGGATGTCATTTTGCTTGCTCGCGGTCGCCAACTTGACGTTGAGGACCGCGAGCAAGCAAAATGACCGCTGCACTACGCTACGCTACGCTACGCGTGTTCGCACTGTGCTACGTGCAATTCGCGTAGTGCGAAGTAGCGCAAACTTCGCAAACTACGCGAGCGTAGCGTAGTTTTCCGCCCAGGCCTAGTCATGCCTTTCACAGTAGCATCCGCCCTTCGCATGACATATTCATTGATTGGTCTGTACTGCTCAAACAGACGGTCAAGCATTTAATACATTGAGTTCCAACGTGTTGCCACCTCCTGGATGAGTGCTTTGACTGTCATTCTATAGTCACATTGAATGATCCTCAGCTGCTTCCGGGCTTTAAAAGAATGGCTGAAATGTGTGCATATTCTGCGTCAGGTGGTCAGTAAGTTGCTGACTATGGGTTCTTTTTTCAGAAAGTCTTGAACTATAATGTTAATGCAGTGCGCCAAACACGGGACCCTGAAATACTCACCAAGCGCCATGGCCTTAAGTATATTACTGCCATTATCCGTGGCAACAAAACCAATGTGAAGCCCTCTGGGGCGCAGCCATTCAAAGACCTTGCTGTTAAACTCTTCCAAAATGTTTTCAGCAGTATGAGATTTCTCCATGGCGAACATGGCTACAGTTGCATGTTTCCGAGAAGCATTCAAAATCTCAGCTGTGTCAACAGCACCTACTTCAGATAGCTTTTCTCTAACCCCCACAAAAGAGACCCAGTGTGCAGTGATGCACATGTAATCAGTGGCTTGGCAACTGGTCCACATGTCTGTTGTCAGGTGGATTTTGTGAACAGCACTCTGCTGCAAAGCTTGTCCAACCAATTCCAGCACATCGTGATGTAGTGCTGGAACAGCAACTCGGGCGAAATAGGACTGGCTGGGAACCTTCCATTTAGGGTAGATGGCTGACACAAATTCAAGGAAACCCACCCCTTCCACAAATGAAAAAGGGAGAAGGTCCAGCGCTAACATTTTAGCCAGCTTCGCATTGTACAACCGTGCCGTTGTGTGGTTGCGTTGGTACTGCCCCTCCGACCTAAGCATGCTGTCAATGGTAGGCTGGAAAATTTTCCTTTGTGGTGCACCTTTCTTCTTGAACCCAGCTAGGCTCAACGACGCTGCACTTTTGCTCATTGCAGTGCCCGGTTGCCTTGGTGTCTCATGTTGACTCTTACTACGGTGCCACTCAGATGTTGCTGAGGATGTGGGCGTTACCACTACACTGCTGGGGGTAGGGCGAGAAATGTCTCCCTCTTGTTGACCTTCCACCGCGATCATATCTTCCCCTACTTCTTCATCCCCAACAACAGCAATGGGTCCAGTTTTACTTTTTTCTAAGTGAAGTAGGTGAGCCTCCCACTTGATACTGTGGTGTTTTTGAGATGACTTGTTTGTCCTCCGGTACCATAGTTTGTACCAAGCTTACCCCGCCTAACAGCCTGCCGACAAATTGAGCATATAGCAATGTTCTCCTCCTTACTGCTAACCGAAAAGAAGTCCCAAACTGGGAGGAGAACTTTCTGGTGCTGCTGGAGGTGCCACTTTCAATACCAGATGAAATGGAGGGTGTGCCTGGAATTTGACTCTGTGCACTTACATTACCACCACCTACTGAGGTGGTGGTTGAGCAAAGGCAAAGGCAAATATGGAAGCTGGAGGTCGTGTTGGCGTTACCTGTGTTGGTGGTATCCATGCTACATCCCTCGCAGCGATTTTGGATAGTCTAATAATGTTGGTCTCCATCTCCGCAGGCCCAGGAGTGATGTTCATGATGACTGGCTCTTCATCATCATCACCCCCCCTCGTCTTCATCTACCTCCATAACTGTAAGGCTTTTTGGAACCTTCCTTTTCACTAGCCTTGTCTTGTGGCGTGCATCACTCTCAGGCTGAGCTGGTGGCTTCCAAGTGGCATCTAGATCATCAGAAGCGGGGCTTGAAGAAGAAGTTGATGGACTAACCCTCCTTTTCCTTGCTGGGGGTATGGAAGACAATGGATCTTCTGGAACAGTGGCTTGCTCCTCTTCGTCTGCAAAAGCTCGATTTCCTGAACTGCCCCTACTTCAGGTGGAACAACTACTATTGTGGGCTGTGGTTCCGGCTGCGGCTGTGGTTGCGGCTGTGGTTCCGGCTGTGGTTGTGGTTCCGGCTGTGGTTGCGGTTCCAGCTGCGGTTCCGGCTGTGGTTGCGGCTCTGGCTGCAGTTGCAGCTGGGGTTGCGGCTGCGGCTGGGGTTGCGGCTGGGGTTGCGGCTGCGGTTGCGGCTGGAGTTGCGGCTGGGGTTGCGGCTGCAGTTGCCCACTTATCTGCTGAGTTTCCGCCTGCGAGTGCATGGATTGGGTACTACTTTGCGATAATGACATTTCAACATCACTGGTTGTTAGTAGACTGGCTACCTCTGCCACAGTCATGGGCTTGGGCCTAGGTTGCTGGGGTGGGCCCACTGATGCAGAGGTGCTGCTCCCAGCTTGGTCCCCGCCGGACACCGCTGCTGCAGGCGTAAGTTTTTTTTTAACCAAATAACACATCGGCCGGCACACCAGTCTTGGCAAGTGCCACTTCCTTCTTCTGTCCCTTCTTCTCACTGTCAACTTTCTTGGTACTGGAGGACCTGGTACCTTTCTTTGGGGCCATCTTCTTCAGATGTCAGCAGGACGCAGGTGCACAAGTTGCAGAGATGTCTGTGGTCACACGTGGACGTGACGCGCAGCAGGACTTCTGCCTGGCAGTACAACGGGTGATGATGATGATGATGACACCTCCTCCTCTGTCTTTTTGTGCACCTAAAAGCAAAGAAGCCAGGAGAAGAACATCAGTGAAATGTTGCATTTGTTGTTGTGGTTCAATTACTAGTAGTACAAACAAACAAATAAAAGATATAAATTAGTGTAGCCATTTGTGAGACTGTCAACAAGGGCTTTCATGGTATACTGTGTACACTGTCAGGAAGGATAGGAAAGAAGAGGAACAACAACAAAAATACAAATGTAATAGAAGTGGACCCTGTTTGGCATTAAATTATTTGCTCATCACATCATTCAGGGAGCTGCAGCTGGCAAAGGGGATGGATGCAAGCAGTAAGCCAAGAGGAAAACTATGCAGGCCTAAATGGCAAAAGCAGCACACTTATAACTCCCACCAGAAATGGCCACCAGCCACATGGACACTCACAAATCACAAGCAACAAGCATGAGGCCTGGAAAACAATGTACTGAAAACAGGCCTACGATAGCCAGGCAAAGGCTGCATGGTAAACCACACTGCTTTGACTGTAATACAATAACATGCAAAAACGAAAATCCACAGGGCTAAACAAGGCCTGCAACACATCACACACAACTAAGGCATATATTTAACACACAGCCCAAAAAAGTGAAATACACCCAAAAATACACATTTTGCAATTCAATCCAATGCCATCCATGTGCCCTCAATGATGTTTAAAAATTCCACAGAACACACAGAAACAGTTGTTTCATGCACCCCTGACTACCTCTGCGCCTACTGGATGAAAGGCCTGTTGGCAGACTAGGCCACAAGCTTGCAGGACTATGGATAAAAGCACACTACCGGGCTTCACAATGGCCAGGCACACAGCAAGAAACTGAAGACAGACAATGCAGGCCTATGGCAAGAAGCACACTGCCTGGCTTCAAAATGGCCGCCAGCCTCATGGCCAGGCCCACAACACCAAGAAACTGAAGACAGACAATGCAGGCCTATGGCAAAAAGCACACTGCCTGGCTTCAAAATGGCCGCCACCCTCATGGCCAGGCCCACAACAACAAGAAACTTAAGACAGACAATGCAGGCCTATGGCAAAAAGCACACTGCCTGGCTTCAAAATGGCCGCCAGCCTCATGGCCAGGCCCACAACAACAAGAAACTGAAGACAGACAATGCAGGCCTATGGCAAAAAGCACACTGCCTGGCTTCAAAATGGCCGCCAGTCTCATGGCCAGGCCCACAACAAGAAGCCTAGGCCACAAAGGAAACACATGCACGCCTTAGTATATGACAAAAGCAGCACACTTGTAACTCCCACCAGAAATGGCTACCAGCAACATGGACACTCACAAATCACAAGCAACAAGCAGGAGGCCTGGAAAACAATGTACTGAAAACAGGCCTATAATAGCCAGGCAAAGGCTGCATGGTAAACCACACTTCTTTGCCTGTAATGCAATAAAATGCAAAAACGAAAATACACAGGGCTAAACAAGGCCTGCAGCACACGCATGTATTTAACACACAGCCCAAAAAACTGAAATACACCCAAAAAAACACATTTTGCAATTCAATCCAATGCCATCCATGCCCCCTAAATGATGTTTGAAATTAATAAATACATCACACAGCAATCCATGACCCATGACTAGCTCCGGACCTACTGGCTACCCACAACGATTTATTTTTAAAAATGATGTAAAGTACCAAAAATGAAGTTGCAGCAACTGCAATGCCCCAATAAAACAACACCAACTTACTTGTAAAATCTCAAATCCCAAAATCCTCAAATCCAATGATAATGATGGAGCAGACACAAAGAGTGATCCTTCCAGCTCAAATCCAAGTGAAAAATGAACAGGAGATGGACAAAGCACTGGGAGGAGCCTGCTGGACAGGAACAGGAAGTAGGAGACTCTGTGGCCCTTCCTCCATCTCCCCCCCAAAAAATTTGACCAAAAAGGACAGCCAAATATCAATCTGAGTTTTTTTTTCATCCAAATCATCAATTTATAGAAGGTTTTATGCTGCTTGCGATGTTATTGTTCTCCAGATTGAAAATTTTGCGTGTTCGGGATCGCGAGCTGTACCAAAATATCGCCGGATGTCCGATGGCGCGCCCGAATGACGTGTTCACGGTCGCTATCTCTCTCGCGGTGCACGATGGCGCGGCGAATGACATGTTCGCGATCGCACACTCTCGCGTTGTCCGATGGCGCAGCGAATGACGTGTTCGCGATCGCAAACTCTCGCGGGATAACGCGGCCGGCTACCGAAATCTCGTGGCGCACGCGAACGGATAGGAAAACCCGTCGGCGAACGCAGGAATCCCGGTAAGTCGCTATCGCGCGTGCTAGAACGCTTTTTTAAAGCGCGACAAGAAAATAATTCCGCTACGCCGCGGATCGCGGAATTGTTGGCAATTCCGCGTTCTCCGCGGAACGCGAAATTGCCTAAATTCCGCAAATTCCGCGAGCGGAGCGGAATTGGATGCCCAGGGTTACCCATAACGTATGCGGCACATCTTTAAACTCAGCGGGAAGGGGGGCATCCTTTGCAAAACACTGTTTTGCACGGGCTACCTGTGGTCCAACAGTCATATAAACACCGTCTGGAGAACAAAAAATTGTCGCATGCAGCCTTTTTAACAAATCGAGTCCTGACAAATTTTCCCCACAATTTGACGTCAGTAAAAATGGTGAATCGACCGTAAAGGGGCCAATAGTTAAAGCAAGAGTCTTGGAAATGGGGCTAAGGACCGGTACACCTGAGAAATCTACTGACACATTGTTTTGGCCAGACAGAGCTGCCCCCGGGACCAGTGAACGGGAAACAGAGCTATTCATAGCCCCTGTATCAACTAAAAACTTTTCAGTAGTACCCTGTAAATCAGCAGTGACGTAGGGTCTGTGCTGATCTATAGGCACAGGAAATGGTCCCTCGCCCTGTCCTCGGCTGTCCTAGCTGTGAGACAACCCTGTCACTTCGTCCATGTCATAGTCGTCATGATAGTACTGTCGTCCTCGGGAGTCATCAAAATAATTCCCGCTCTGCCTATTGTATGATGTATCCTCTGACTGCATCCCCCCTCTACCTCCTGTTCCTCGTCCGCGACCTCAAACACCCCGACCTATCGGGGCCTCACCTTTCAGTATCAACTCCGGACACGCGTTCTGCCAATGTCCCTCCTGCTTGCAGTACGCACATTGATTGAGCCCGAGGGGCGTGTTTGAAGCACCACCCCTGCCAGACCGGGGCGGCCGTTGGGCCGAACCCGAACCTCTACCTCGTCCACCTCCCCTCGCAACTTGCTGCATCAATACCCTTGTCTTCAAATCCTTTGACTTTTTCTCTACCCTTTCCTTGTCCTCATTCTCTCTATGTTCATAATACTGTGCCATACTCAATATCACTGATGGTGATGATGTCGTCCAAGTACTTTCCGAAGCCTGCAACCGTGTTGCAATCTCGGGAAGCAAGTTAGTGACAAATCTGTAAACAAATAAATGAACACCACCCTCATGTGACAGGTCCTGGCCACTAAAATCTAAAAACACCCCTTCAAATCTGGTAAAGAAATCTGACACACTTTCATCCTTCTTCTGGTGACACGCAGTCAATTTATCCCAATCCACTCTCTTTGGCGGGATAAGTGAGTGCATGTATGTTATAATACGCCCCGGCAAACTGAGGAGCTCCGCTTTCGGCTTGTCGCCGGGCTTACGCTCCTTATCCCAAGCCCTGATCTCATACCACGTGCCCCCCAACTCCAGTGCGTTATCCTGGTAATGAACCTGCCTCCATATATCCACTGGTACCAACAGACCGAAAAACAACTCTATGTCAGCTAGCGTCATTACTGTGGAGGAGAATGCCTCAGTCAATTCTTTATAATATGCAGTAGGATTTTTTCGTGGGTCTGGCAGCTGGCCTTTTAAGGATAGGACCTCACTCCTTTTCCAGGGAGTATAGATCCACTGTTCCTGAAACCGAGCGTCGACCCGTGGTCTAATCACAGCATCGGTGGAATCACGCAGTTCTGGAATTTCAGGGTGGTAAATGGGATGAACTTCCCTCATGGGATGCTGTGTCCCCATCGTCGGAACCTTCTGGAGAAATCTGCCTCGGTAACCCACTAGTGTCGTTATATTGCTAAAAACCTCATTGGGAGCCATACCTGCAGCTTATACCCTATCCCGTATATCATATATTATTTGCGGGGCAACACCTTGAAAACACTGTTCCCACAACCCTATCAGCGTCGCTGACATGTGCTTAAGGGCATGCTGCTGTATAAACGGCTCATAATCTTTCACCACACTCCACACATCCTCCACACTATAAATCGGATTCCGAGACCAGTGAGCTGCTTGATTCGCCACCATTTGCTTTTCCTCATCAGCCACCGCAGAACGCACCAATACTTTATCCACTGAATCTCGCGCTGCTGTCCAGTTCACATCATGTACTCCACGCACAGGAGTTTTGACATTCAACAGTGCCTGGGTTGTCACACTCACAGGGGAAAGAGCAGATGCAGAGACAGGTACCATCATGTAGGGAGACAGGGTGGTAGGGGTGAAAGGGGAGTAGCAGTCGATACAGAACTAATAGACTGGGTGGGGGAGCTAACAGCACCCGTCCCGGTGCCTGGTGTGAGTAGAAGAGAAGCAAGTGGAGCCGGGGCTGAAGCGGTAGCGCTAGAAACAGGAATGCTAGAAGGGGCGGCACTAGAGGCCAAGGACTGAGATGTCGGGACTGTCGGGTATATCCGTTCAGGGGCATAAGGAGGAGGGGGACGAGAATCTAATAGCTCTTCGACGAAATCATCACCTTCCTCTCTAGTAACATAACATTTGTCTGTCTGTAACCAAAACTTTCTATCTGCGCATTCTATACCCTTGTCTATCTTTCCTCTTTCATAGGCTACTGCCTTCTGTGTTATTGTTTGTGTCTGCCTCTTCCGGGCCTCTTTCTCTGCTCTCAGTCGTCGCTGCTTTGCTTCTTTCTGCCATACTCTTAAAGAATCAAACATCGACTGTCTGCTCCTTCTAGCGAACAACTTGTCCTGCAAGAAATTCAATTTCTGCTCATCAAATGAGCCAGTAAGCGGCCACTGTAACTCAGCATTGTCCCTCGTATATTTATGCCACAATGTGCTAAACATAACAGGGGCAATACCATGTTTAACATATACGTAAAAATTTGGAGAACCCTCCGGAGGTGCAGGCTGGCTCTCTTCCAATCGAGCATCAGTAGAACAACATCGACATCCAAAACACCCCAATTTGCTGAAACAAGGCATCTTAATATAAGACACACGCACTGTCCCTGACGGACAAAATAAGACCAGCAACAGCAAACAAGGACAAGATAAAATAACAAATATTATTCAAGAACCAAACCGAACGGTCCAAGGACCACTCCCTACAGTCCGGGGACTGTACCACATTCAAGAAGACAGGCTCCAGACCCAGACCTTTTCAAGCATTAGCCAATTTACCAGTTGGTCTGGCAGATTGTTCGCTGACAGTCCCGGACCTTTTCAAGCGCGGGCCAAATTTCCAGGTGGTCCGGTGAACTGCTCACAAACACTCTGAGTCTTTTCAAGGGTCCGTAAACCCACCAAGTTCAAGACAAGACAGTCCAGAGACCATACCAAGACACAGCCCGTTGACTCATGTCGTTCAAGCAAGGCAGTTCGAAAACTGCAGACAAGACAGTCTGGAGACTGTATCAAGACACAGCCCGCAGGCTTGTGCCATCCAAGAATGGCGCCATTTTAACAAGAATCAAATCACTCACCTGGTACACACAGGTCGAGTCAAGTTATTCTCCACTGCCAACTCTTCGGACCAAGCCGTCAACTCCAAGGTTTCACCTTCTCAGGACCCCAGCCGGTGACCACTAGACGAGGGGGTGCCCAATCAGCCGGGCAGGGCAGCTGCGAGAACCAAGCTCGGTCTTGTGTGGGGTACCCCGATACGCCCGACTAACCAAACGCACCCCCGACCCTACAACCTGATTACGGGCGAGTTGGATCACCTTGCGGGGTCCCTGTTCGGGCGCCAACTGAAAGAAGTGGCCCTCTAGGGCCAATCGGGTTTTCTCACAACCACCTGCTATGCCTTCCCAATAATGAAGAGTCGGTCAGACAGTAGAGAATACAAACTTAGATTTATTAGCAATGCTCTGCAGAGGAGTCCATCATGACCTGCACCCTAAGATGTCTGCCGAGGGACTGGCCCCCCAACAGTCCACACTGAGTAATCAGTCCTCTCGAGAAGCCCCCAGCCACGCCCACAATGGAAAACTACCAGCCTGGGCCGATCATGAACAAAGAGGCACAGTAGGATGAGCTAACACCTGCCAGATGGGTACATTTTATCAGGAATCCAAGGCCACAGTGCCGGGTCTCAGCATCTCCTAACCTGGGAGCAGAAACTACACATTCGGATAAGTATGCGAGGGCAGAACGGCCTATTCATTAGCAAGTCGAGAAACAGCCTTGAACAGAAAGAAAAAATTATAACAAAATACAGTGTTCTGCCGAGGCAAGCAATACGAGTAATGAGGCCTAGCTCAGGCACGGTCTGAGCAGCCTAATAGGGATTACGAAATGCAAAATGGAGTCACACTCGCTAACTGAAGCCTGTGCATTACAGGGATAACTCAGTGGGTTACATAACGTGAATACAAATGGCATCTATTTAGCCACAGATTGAAAACCTAATATAACGTGAAATGAGTGCGTTGCAGGGATGGGAATTTAAAACCTAACAGTAATTTTGGACTTACTGCATGTTTGTAGTCTGCAACTGTGCAAAGGCATTGCCGTCAATGACAGTCATCCCTCTCTGCCGTGGCTGTGGCCCTGGTCCTTGCTGGACTGGGATCCCTGCGATACAAAAGGGGATGCAAAAGGGGATGATGGACGGAACGTTTGAGCCAATCAAACACTCACCCCCAGTCAACTGATCTGGGTTTAATCCATCATCATTCTTTAGCTCACTCCACCACCCCAGTTCAGACATGGCCATATGCAAATCAGTCTGACCCTGTGCCTCATGGGAACAGTCCAGCCCGAACTGCCAAGCCATGTCTTCCCTGGACCGGAAACAAGCATCCTAGGACCGGTTTCTGGCATTCCAGCCGTCATCAGCCAGGCTTGCTTGAATCCAGTGGCAAAGTGAGCAAGGGACCCACGTCTGGGCATACCCCCGCCAACTTAGGGCGAACAAAGCGATACAAAGGGGATGATGGACGGAACGTTTGAGCCAATCAAACACTCACCCCCAGTCAACTGATCTGGGTTTAATCCATCATCATTCTTTAGCTCACTCCACCACCCCAGTTCAGACATGGCCATATGCAAATCAGTCTGACCCTGTGCCTCATGGGAACAGTCCAGCCCGAACTGCCAAGCCATGTCTTCCCTGGACCGGAAACAAGCATCCTAGGACCGGTTTCTGGCATTCCAGCCGTCATCAGCCAGGCTTGCTTGAATCCAGTGGCAAAGTGAGCAAGGGACCCACGTCTGGGCATACCCCCGCCAACTTAGGGCGAACAAAGCGATACAAAAGGGGATGATGGACGGAACGTTTGAGCCAATCAAACACTCACCCCCAGTCAACTGATCTGGGTTTAATCCATCATCATTCTTTAGCTCACTCCACCACCCCAGTTCAGACATGGCCATATGCAAATCAGTCTGACCCTGTGCCTCATGGGAACAGTCCAGCCCGAACTGCCAAGCCATGTCTTCCCTGGACCGGAAACAAGCATCCTAGGACCGGTTTCTGGCATTCCAGCCGTCATCAGCCAGGCTTGCTTGAATCCAGTGGCAAAGTGAGCAAGGGACCCACGTCTGGGCATACCCCCGCCAACTTAGGGCGAACAAAGCGATACAAAAGGGGATGATGGACGGAACGTTTGAGCCAATCAAACACTCACCCCCAGTCAACTGATCTGGGTTTAATCCATCATCATTCTTTAGCTCACTCCACCACCCCAGTTCAGACATGGCCATATGCAAATCAGTCTGACCCTGTGCCTCATGGGAACAGTCCAGCCCGAACTGCCAAGCCATGTCTTCCCTGGACCGGAAACAAGCATCCTAGGACCGGTTTCTGGCATTCCAGCCGTCATCAGCCAGGCTTGCTTGAATCCAGTGGCAAAGTGAGCAAGGGACCCACGTCTGGGCATACCCCCGCCAACTTAGGGCGAACAAAGCGATACAAAGGGGATGATGGACGGAACGTTTGAGCCAATCAAACACTCACCCCCAGTCAACTGATCTGGGTTTAATCCATCATCATTCTTTAGCTCACTCCACCACCCCAGTTCAGACATGGCCATATGCAAATCAGTCTGACCCTGTGCCTCATGGGAACAGTCCAGCCCGAACTGCCAAGCCATGTCTTCCCTGGACCGGAAACAAGCATCCTAGGACCGGTTTCTGGCATTCCAGCCATCGATCCCTGTTTGCTGCTGTGGCTGCCATGTGCTTGGCCAACTACCCAGCCCCTGCTGTGGCAGGGTGGCTGTTGCCTGATTTCCTTGGGGCTGATGGTACGATGCATTTGGTTTGCTCTGGGCTGTGTTTTGGGGATGGGTATTCTGTGGGGTTTGTCTTGGGACTATTCCTTTCTGCTCTTGATTTAGGTGACATTGGCTGGCCATGTGACCCATTCTGTGACAATAGTAGCACTCTATGAGGCCTGGCTGTAGCCAGCATACCTGACCTCTACACTAGGACTGGGTAGATACCTCCTGTGGTCTGGAGGCGAAGCTCCGTTTAAGACTGGTGCCATTTGTACATTCTTGGACAACACAGCCCCCTCACGGGTGGTCTTTTTCAATTTTTGTTAGACCAATTTGGCAGTGTCTTGTTTGCTTGCTCCTGCTTTTCCCTGTCCTTCTCCTGTCTTTTTCGGTAATAATGTAATATGTGGGCCTGTACTTCTCACCAAGGTTTGGTGTCTAGCCCTACTGCAACATCTAGTCCAGTCTGTATCTCAGTGGGCAGTCCAGTTTTGAAGATGTTGTAGAAGAATGCAACCTGGGGACCCGTTTTGGTCAAGGGATGCCCTGTCTCTTGTCCCCATCGCTCTTTCATTCTATCTAGTTCACGGTCTTGCAAGGCTTCATGCTCTCTGCCATCAATCCTCCTACATTTGGGCAGTCAGAAATATCTCCCTCAGGGCCATCAATATCTGGTGTCTGAATGATCAGCATGACTGCAGGGATGTGGGCTCAGGAAAACACTGTATCGGTGTGCTCCCCGATGAAGCTGCTGAGCAGACTTTAAATGTCACCTATAGCTAAGTTGATTCCTGTAGTGTTTTTCTCAAAACATGAGATCAACTTTTCTGCCTTGTTCATCAATGGGGGCAGTTTGTTCCTGAGCCATTCTCTGTCCATCTGTGCCCATGGCACATAGGTGGTCCCTGACACACCCTTCTGTATTGCCAACATATTTTGGCATGGAACGACTCTGTCGGTTTATCCCTGACATAGAACTCCCATCCTCTCATACATTCCTGCATGTTGGGTAAGTTCCATCATGGATCTCCCCCTCTGTGCTGGAGCAGTCTTCCACAACAGCCATGTTCTCTGGTTTGAAGGCTCCCTCCTCTAGCCAAGGTCTATCTTACTGGCCCTTCCTTTTGGTCCAGTAGGTCAGTAGATGGTAAAATGGTCACCTGAAGGCCTCGCCTTCTTCTCTGAACACTCTCTCTTTAGGTGTCAGTTTGCCTGACCAACTTGTTAAGGATGAGTGGCAAACGTCCTTTTCGTCACTATCCTAGTGCATATGTAAAGGCACCATTCTATTCCTTCTATGTCTTAATTGCGTTTCAGATAAGTGGTTGGCCCCTCTCCTATGCCAATGACCGAATGGAGTGTGGATTTCTGTTAGGAGTCCCTCTTCTGATCCTTCCCCGAACGCATCCTTATGTGGAGCAAGAGACCTAGCTCTGGCTTCCTCTGGGGGGGTGTTGTTCTCCTTTCCCATTGGGCATTGGGCTCTTTCTCTCTCTATTCTCAACTCGCACCTCACCATTAACTCCCACCTGGGCTGCCTTCTTTGCTCAGTGCTGTGTGCTATTCTTCTTGGTAGTGTTTTCACCTCTAGCTCACTCCCTGATGCTTCCTCTGCAGCCTGAGCATACCCTGGGGAGCATATCCTATGGCTCCCTCCTTAACGTCGAACCTCGAATGGCTGGGACCCCTATCTTAATTTCTACTGGTGGTTTCCTCCTCCAGAACTGCTATTAACCTCTTTCTGACTCTAGGGCATTTGGAGGGGCGGTTAGGAGCATATGCTCCTTGTTCCTCTGGGGCTTGATGGGGTGCCACCGGTAGACAGGGGCCGATCTTCGAGGAAGCCTATCAACAGACTGGGATAGGGCTGGCTTCACCTGGGGTGGTTGGTTGGTGGTTTCCCTTCCCTGGGTCTGGTGACTTGCTGCCCAGTGAGGGGCCACCAGGTCCCCTCGACCAGTCATTTTGTATAACCCAGCAAAGGAGTAGCTGGGATGGCAGGCATCAGAGAGAGCGCTTCCCTGCCGATGTATGGTGGGGGAGATGCGGACACCTCGTTTGCAGGCTCGAGGATAGCCTTACAGGGAGGGGCCACCTCAAAGATGGCCCATAGTTCTATTAGCCTCTCGTTTAGCCCTCTTTTAATATACATATGTGGTCTGTATGTGTGTTTTGTGTGCTCTATTATGTTGGTATTGAATGTGCCCCTGTCAGGCTAGGGGAATGTGTACGCTTTGGTATGGGCATGCCACTCACTGCAGTGTTTCTCTAGCTTCCGAGCCTGTGTGGGGAACCTCACTTGCATGTGGTCTAGTAGTGTCTCCATGATGGATTTGGAAAGTTGTTAAGGAGTTTGTAAACTATTAACTTTCTTGAGTTTTAAATAATTGGAAATTCTACTCAGATCACGGGAAACTGTATACACAGGGTTGTGCCAGCAACAATCTGCTGGTTATGAGCTATATTTTAAGAAAAACGATGCATCACAAAATCACTGCAATGACATAGTAACAACCTGTAGAAAGTGCAAAGGTTAATTCTGAACAGTATCAGTTGATTTTTAGCAGCAAAATAGCAAATTTGGAATTTTGAGTTGTGGGAAAAAATTATTATTATTTCATAAACACAAAAACTTACTAAAAGGACATACCATTTAAACATGAAAAACAATTGCAAAATCTAACAGCACCACAACATCAGCAATGCATAAATGGAAAAAACATAAAAGAAACTATAAGAACAATAATTGACAGAAAATAGTGATTATTTTGTCCAGAAATCTTAGCCCTCTCCTAATGCCTACTGCCTGACGAGAGGGATACCCTGTGTGGAGCACGGAGCTATGTGGGTGCAGTAGTCTGTCAGTATCGGGAGAGGGGACAAAAATAGCAATGATTTGCATGGAGAAAAAGGAGCTACCGAACAATTATTGACCCTCCCTGGCCAAACACAAGCTACACCTTATTCACCAAGGTCCCAATTGTCCCCTAACGTCCGAATTACATCCTATATCACACCCAGGGGTCATGTGTACCATCTGTGTTACGATCAGTGGTCCAAATGAAAAAACCCAGCTCTCCACTTGTTTCAGACACTGCCAGTTTTAATTAACTGACAGTCCCTGAGAAAACTCCTTTAACTAAAAAATAAGATCAAAATGGTGACCCTATATAACACCCAGGGCCTACGCGTACCATCTGTGTAACGTTTAGTGGTCCAATCTAAATAAATAAGACCATCTACTTAACTTTCAGTGGCACAAGCAAGAATAAATATGTCACCCTATATCACACCCAGGGCCTATGCATAACATCTGTGTAATGCTCAGCAGTCCAAGCAAGCTAAACTACAAACTACCTTAACCTTCTCTAGCATGCTTACTAGGAAAAAAGTGATTTACGTGCTTGCCCTAGTTTAAAATACTCCACATGCTGTGACTAAGGATCAGATTTAGTCTCTTATCCTGTGACAGTGGCTCCGGACAGACTGCCGCCCGCTGATTCAATCAATCAATCAGGGATTTTTGAAGCGTGCTACTCACCCGTGGGGGTCTCAAGGTGCTGGGGGATGGGTGGTACACGGAGCTCCCTAGGTCATTCAAAGAGCCAGATCTTGAGGTCCTTTCTGAATTGTTGCATTGTCTGGCTTCATCTGATGCATAGGGGGAGTTTGTTCCGGGTCTTGACCGTGAGGTAGGAGAAGGATCTGCCACCCGCTCTGGCCCTGTGGATGCGGGGGACCATGGCTAGGGCTAGGTCAGCAGAGCAGAGGTTTCTATTGGGGATGTGGAAGGAGATTCGTTCATTGAGGTATTGGGGTGCTGTGTTATGGAGGGCTTTGTGAGTAGTTTGAAGGCTATCCTTTTTTTGTCAGGGAGCCAGTGGAGGTCGCAGAGGTGTTGGGTGATATGGTCTTGTTGACGAGGATGTCTGTCAGCAGCGTTCGCGACGGTCTGGAGTTTGCAGAGGAGTTTTTTGTTGATTCCGGTGTAGAGGGCGTTTCCGCTGTCCAGTCTGCTGGTGATGAGTGCGTGGGTGATGGTCTTCCTGGCATCGAGGGGGATTCATTTGTAGGTCTTGGAAAAGCATGCGGAGGGTGTTGAAGCAAGTGGAGGACACAGCGTTGATCTGGCAGTTCATGTTGAGTGAAGAATGGAGTATGATGCCGAGGTTGTGAGCGTGGTCCGTTGGGGTGGTTGGGTTTCCGTTGGCGGGAGGCCCCAAGTTGTTGTCCCATGTGAAGGCGGGGAGCCGAGGATGAGGACTTCTGTTTTCTCTGAGTTGAGCTTCAGGCAGCTGCTGCTCATCCAGGTTGTGACGTCCTTCATCCCTTCTTGGAAACTGCGCGTGATGATTCAGCAGGACTTTAGAAAAAATTATGGTGTCAGCTCACCGGTCTTGTTGCACAGATGTGAATACGTTCAGGCAAGGGGTAATTGTCCTTCGACAGCAGTCAGGCTCGATAAACCAATCTCTCCTCGATGGCTCACCAAAATGTTGCTCAGATATGAATTTACCTTGAAAAAACTAAAAGACAGGAGGCGTTTGGCAAAACAGGAGCAAGTTGGTTTAATTAAATGCAGCGGCCGGGAAAGTATCAATAGAGTTGTGTCTGAAGACAGTCTCAAGGTTTTGGCCGGTAATATATACAGTTCTTGAGGTACAAAATAACAATTACACATTCTTGTTATGCATGTCGATACTGGCCTAGTCATGAACCATAAATATAACTGTCTGATAAGGGGGTGCACAGGTGGCGCTTGACCTCATGGAGACCTAATGTGGATGAATGTGTATGTGTCCATATATCGGTATGGGGAGAGCTTGATCACTGTGTGTGATGTGCACGCTGTGTTCTGATTGGTTGAGTGTTCCTATCTATATATGGCATCTGCCTTTGTGGCATTTTGGGAACGCGTGCCTTTGGCCAAATGGGTTTTATTGGGGGCAATCTCCTCTGATATGTTTGTGATGTAACTGCCTACCTGGGGAATCGATCAGGGTTTTCCCTGTTTTGTCTAAGTGTAATCCCACCTGTGACCTATCAATCGATAGGCTTGGGTATGGATTGCAGGGCCTATCTAACCACTGATCTCTGACTCCGGGTTGATGGGGAGGTCATCTCAGGTGAATTTGACAGCAATGATGCAAGTTTGTTATTACGTGTACATATAATATGGCGGTCATCGATATCATATTTACCGACATTCTCGTTATTATGTGCACATTTGTCATAGCGTACATTAGCATCGTCTTTACTGCTATTGACCTTCCTATGCATAGATAGATTATGGGGTACATTAAAAACGCATGCACCAATATTAACACCTTACCTTTCCTCTTGGGTAGCCATCGACTGTGTTGTCAGGCACTCCCTCTCAGGTAACCCTAACATCTCCATGGAGACAAGAGCAACACCTCTTTCTAGATGGTGTGCTCCATGTCATTACTGAGCAGACAATCAACCGGCATGGATGGCCTCACATCTATCCCCAGTGAACCTGAGACCACCGTACGCAATCAAAGGGAACCAGAGCCACTCGATAGCTCTTATAGTTGTCAGATCCTATACCCTGGTGAAATACATCAGGGAATACCTGCTCTGAAGACACCAGATGGCACCCTGATAGTAGTCATACTGGCTCTTGTGTCTCTCAGAGCCTCCGCATGCTGCCCATTGATGGTGACTACTGCTGTATTATTTAGTATTGCTAAGCATATTAGCCCTTGGCACCAACTCACCATCACCCAGGACACTAGGGTAACTTCTGCACTACACCCCACTCTAACTGGGGTAACTTCCACTCTACACTAGCCAGCCCAGATGTTTTCCCACTAGTGGGGGGTTGTGCCTGCTTGAGACATTTGGTATCCCCCTTGTAGTGCCCAAACTGGTGGCACTCACTTTGGGGATGCATTTTCCAAGGAATTGTTGTCAAGGAACCATTTCTCCAATAGGGATCCCTACTGAGTTTTTTTAAAGTATTCAGATGTATTATACTCCCATTGCTAGCTATGGTTATACAAGAGAGCAGCGATACTGGGATAGCACCATTAACCTGGGATACCACAAATCTTGTGGGGTTTTTTTAAAGGCAAACCGCCTGAAGAATGCGGCTCGTATCGTCCAATATCTCTTATCAATGCTGACGCCAAAATATATGCTAAGGGTTTGGCTAATCGCTTGGTTCCTTTGATGCCAGGCTTGGTTTCAAGCCAACAACACAGTTTTATAATAGGTCGAGGTACTACGGCACACACAAATACAGCAATAATGACTTTTGATTATGCCAAACAATAAGCTAGCAACTTAGGTATGATACTTTTAGACGTGGAAAAGGCTTTTGACCGTGTGGCTTGGAATTGCCTATGGCCTACTCTTGCCTCAGTTGGAATGACGGGCCGATTTCTTACATGGATATGAGCTTTATACCACATGCCGCAGGCTAAGCTGAGCTATGTAGGTACTCAATCTACATCTTTTCGTATACATAGAGGCACCGGTCAGGGGTGTCCTCTTTCCCCACTTTTGATGGCACTTTATATTGAGCCTTTCAAATGGGTATTACTTGTTAATTAAAACACCCCACCTTTACGGTTGGGAATTAATGATCTGTAAGATACCGCTAATGCAGATGATAATGCCATCTTTACAATGGACCCGGCTGCTTCTTTAGAAACAATTGGGAACGAAGCAGAAATTTTGGTTCTTTTTCTTGGTATAAGTTAAATCCTAGTAAAACATAGGTGCTTTTAAATTTTAAGCCAGATAGGCCTATAGCCCTGAAGCGACTTACTTGGGAATTTGCGTCACATCCCAGATTAAACATATATTAAGGTTGAACTATGATACTCTGCTTCAAGATGTTAGTAAGAAGCTAAGAAACTGGCATAAATTACCTATAAGCATAATTGGTAGATGCAATATTATAAAGATGACGATACTTCCAAAATTCTTAGATTTATTTCGGCCAATTCCCCTAAGAGTTACTAACTTCTTTTTGGAACCATTTCTTTATCTGCTCAGGTGGGTATTGGGAGCCCTGACCTGGGAACCTATTTTGAGGCCCTCTAGGGAACTCCTCGTTTTTATGTTTATCTCCCCCTACTTTTTCTCGTGGGGATCCTGCCTACCCTTTGGGTTATCCCACGAGATACCTTCTTTCAGATCCTGGTGTTAAGACAGTATCTGCCTCTTTATCAAGCTCCCTGTGCTTATTGTCAATCAAGTATGTGGAGCAAATCTCCAAAACAAAGACCGAAGTGCTTTTAGCAATCAAATTGTACATTCTGGGGAATACTTCACTTCACTGGCCTTCACCCAGCCACTCAATGCCTTTCAAAAGGAATCCACACAATCCACCCAGGACTGAAGGGCCAGCTTCTGGCTATCTCTACATTTCTGGCTTTCTTCTCTGAGGTGAGACCGTACTTCCTGATAAGGGTGTCCTTCATGGGGGATGTTACACCTGTCAGCCTTAGGGTGGTCCTACCCCAAATTCTTTGCCTGTTTCCCGCCATTATTTTAGCTGAAATTTGTTTTTGTTGGCTTTAGGACTTGTGCACTCTACCACAATTAACCAGTGCTAAAAAGCTTGTGCATACTCCCCTAAACATGGTTCTTCTACTTCTACCACATCAAAGAAGGTACCAGGCATAAAAATTAGGCCCTCAGATAAACTCTTCAGTTCACTTTCTGGACCTGAGGAAGGACTCTCAGAAGACTGACTACTGCTGTGGCCTGCTGTGTACTCCCTAAGACGTAGCTTTGCTACACTTGGAAGGACTGTTTTGCTGCCTGAATCCTGCCTTGAACCCTCAGAGGCCTACTCTGATGTTTGAGTGATGCTTCTACACCTGAACCTAGAATGACGCTAAGGGCTGGTTTGCTGGTCTCTGTTTCAGAGCCACAGTGACATTCCAGGTTCCCACCATCTTGAACCCACACCTGCACCCATCCTGAGTGAGTCCTAACCCCTTAAATGTTGCCCCTTCAGTCCTGGACCCTTGGTGGGGGTACTAAAGATACCCTGACAGCAAAAATCCCAAACTTGAGACTTCAAATATTTATGGCTAAAAACAGCTCTGAGACCCAACGGAAGACTGATAAGCCCAAGGTGCATCGCCAGTCGGCCTGAATTTTCTGGTATCTCCTATTACATTCTTCTCAGGACATCTAAATGTCAGGGTACCCAATATTCCAAGGAACATGGGTAATAGATTCAATGAATGGTGAGGGTGAAACATAAAAATGTTGAGGTTTCGCCCCTTACAAACAATCATATAGGGTCTTTATCCGGACAGCTGTGACCTTGATAGGTCCTTGAAAACATTTCTGAACAGATGGGCTTTTTCAATATTTTCCTCTTCAGATTATCAGAATGATATTTTCTTGATGGTTACAGATACAGAGCAGATGTATTTTGACTTGTACAGGTTTGACAAGATTTATGTTGTCTTCCGTAGGTTGCGCCCAAGATCACATATGTCCTGATGAAGACCCCATATGAATGTCTGCAAGGGATTAAAACATCAAAATTCATTGATGGACTGTCAAACGGGGCCCAATCCTCTTCTTGTATCTGACCTGTGCTAAATCGTGATAGGCCATATTTTTAGACTATGACCCAGTCTTGTGCGACTAGATGCTCTCAGTTGGCACATTGATTTTTTTAGAGGCCCCTTGTGCCGCTGGTGCTTCACTTTTTATGTGATAAAAAGTGACACACTGGCAAGGAAAGGGGCTTGTAAATAAGCCCCTAATTTTCAGTTTATTACTCCAATTCTACTGATTAGATTTTTGGAATTGTGTTGTCAAATAATATATTCAAATTCACTTTATTTTTCTTAATAGGTGTGAGATTTTTTTATGTTGTGTTTTTACATTAGGACTGTTTGTCTGATGCATAAGTACTTTACACATTGTCTCTATGTTAAGCCTGACTACTTTTTTTACCAAGCAAACCGGGGTTACGTACAAGTTACTTTAGTGAATTTTTGTGGTTCACCCTGTCAGGGATTGCTTCGGTTGCTTGGTCAGGGCTCACACCCCAGTCATCCAACAACCCAATTCCTCACACATTGTACCTAATTTGGTCCACCTTTGCAAGTGAGTGAGGTGCCCCTACCTTCATACGGCATATGCCTCCAGAGACTTCCTCCCCAATCCTCCTCATATCTAGACCTACCTCATAGGCATTAAACCACTAATCAATGTTATCCCCCACAACAAAGCTAGGCAGATGCTCCTTGGATATGTGGACCCACTTGTCTCCAGAAGGCACTGCAGGTATGCTGCTACCATTATTGTTGGACTCTGCCTGCCTGACTCTGATTTCCAGCACCTTAAGGCTCCTTTCATGAGCCAATCGCTCCAAAACAAGGTTTTTCCTCCATGGCCAGTTTCTTTCTAGTTAAAGCTCTCTCAGTGTCAGCCTTAGTCTTTCTCCCCTCCCACTTCACTTTGAGCTTGGCCAGCTACATTTTAAGACCCCCGCTCAGCTCTCCCCTCATCCAGCTCCTCTGTGGACAGGTCTACAGAAGTCACACTGCTACCTGGTCTGGGGTACCAATCGTGGGGAATGTTGCCTCCCTGTTCTGGTTGAGACTGCTCCAGACCTGTGTACAGGTCTCACTCCTGGTCCTCAACATCTTCTTCCCCTAGTTCTGCTGGTGCCAATAGCTGGTGAACGCCCACCCAGACCTTTATTGCCTTTCGGAACTCCAGCCTTCTGTTGTTGCTCTTGGCTGGATGTCCCTTCTCCTTGCAGAACTCCTTGAGCTCAGTCACAGTGTAGGCATCCAGGTTAGCAAGCTCAAACTCCATCCTTGCAGGTGTGACTCCAGGCACCACAGTCAGATTGGATGAGGGTGAATTTAGAAAAATCAATGGAGCCAATCAAGGAGAATTGCAAAGAAACTCAATATTGTCTCACATTATTTATTTGGGATTTTGAGTGTACCTCAAAATTACTGCATGGCACTGCACAAAAGGAACTTGGGGAACCTTTCCCCACATCTTATTCTGGGACTGGTCTGCAACACCTTGGTTCCTCCCCCACTCTGCTTGGGGAACCTGATCTACCCTTTCCTGACCCAGGTACCTTCTGAGAAATTGGGGGTGTTTCTAGTTGGCAGTGGCCCATTGCACCCGATTCCAAACCCAGTTGCTTTGAGTGTTCTCAGTTAGGACACAAGCACAGGAACTATACAGGAATGGTCAATCCGGTCTTAGGGGTCATTAGTCCTCAGGGACAGGTCACAGACCCTGCTGTGATCTCCCATAGTTGGGAGGTCGACTCAGAGGGAGAGCTTGTGATCCCTGAGGGTGGACGTGATGACAGGTGAAGGTGAACAGGATCCCTGTCACTGCTTTGAGAGACACCGGGACTAGCCAGACCAAAGAAGTGAAAAGGCTGGTTTCTCCAGAGCAATACACCAGTCAGGTGAGTAAAGTAACTCAGGCCCAGGGGCAGGGCTTTTTCTGCACCATGGCTCATGTATACCTAGAGTGGGATGGGTAGGTGACCCAGAGGAGGGTCATATTTAGTTCCAAGATGCTTATAGACTACATTGTGGGTAGGAGTTGTTTCTGGTGTCCGAGTGTTGGGTGGGGGAATGCGGCTGGTTTACCTGCAAAATAGCTGCCAATTAGAGAGCTCTCGCTCCTTGGTCCAATTGTTTAGTTTATCCAGTGACTGGAGACCCACTTGCATTTTACAAATTCCAGCAATGAGTGGTGCGAGTGGAGGTGAGTTTTTATAATGAATTAATTCAATCCCATTTGTGCAAACTGCAGTGTTTCACCAAGGCGTAGCACAGCCGACATATTTTCCACCATTATAGCCTCAGACAGGATTCTGAGTGCTCGCTTTTAACCAGCACGGCCATTCCTTCTACAAGCAACTAATTTTATTTGTATGGCCCCTGCCTGTTCATATTTCTGCTAACCGCATGTTATGCCTCAACTCAATATTGGAAGATTCCATGTAATGCTTTCTTCAGCCTTCAGATATGTTTAAATACTAATTGGGTCAAATACTATTCTCCATTTTCTTTTCTCTGCTGTAAAATTGGCTATTGTTGTTCTTCCCAGCTTCTTCAGCCCTTCAAGGCATTCTTTTATCCTGCCTCTTGGCTAGTGCTGCTCTGCCCCCTTTCAGTGCTTTACAATATGGCAAAATGGCCAAAAAAAAAAAAGAGTGGAAACTAAGCTAGCAATTTCGTCTAGTGTCCCAGCGCCAGCCCCAGGTCCCGACAGAATCCCCAATGATCTGTTTAGAGAGGACATAATGCTTTGGGGCTTGTATATAAATCTGGTGTCAAATCTAATCCTGTCTGGTGCCCCAATTCCGTCATCATGGCACATTGCAGAAATAGTTCCTATTTACAAAAAGGGGATAGATCTAAACCAATGAGTTATAGGCCGATTAGCCTTATTGACTCCCTCCCAAAAATCTTTGTAAACAGGTTCTAGGAAGGGTACAGGATTGGATGATGGAGTGCCAAATATTGAGTGACTTTCAGGCGGGATTCCGCAATAAAGTTAGCACTTTGGACCAGGTTTATCGTTTTATTTGCACCTACTGGAAGGAAGTAGTCGTCAAGGGGGGCAAATTATATGTGGCCTTTGTTGACTTGCGGTCTGCTTTCGATCTAGTTCCGCGCGTTCGACTTTGGAGGGTCCTAGAAGCGATGGGCTTACCCACCAATCTTTTAAACATTTTAATTCAATTACACGCAGACAATTCAGCACAGGTCAGGTGGGGTGCCAACAACGAAGTGACAGAAACCTTCCCTGTCAAACGTGGAGTGAGACAGGGATGTGTGCTGGCTCCCACCCTTTTTACTTTATTTATTAATGGAGTTGTTGATTTTTTAGATAGGGATGGTTGTGATGCCCCGAAAATAGGCTTGAGAAGAGTGCCTGCATTGTTATTTGCAGACAACACTCTCTTAATCTCTAAATCCCCCCAAGGCCTTCAAAAACTCATAAATGATTTTATAAGATTTTGTAATGACAGGGGTTTGGTTCTTAATGAGTCAAAGACTAAGTATATGATTTTTAACAAAGGTAGCAAAACGGTTTTAACTAGATCTGTATGGGCTGGCAGTGCAAAATTGGAGCAAGTGGAAGTTTTCGACTATTTGGGTATTCACCTGACCCCATCTATTAACTGGGATCCGCAATTGGAAAAGGCAAAGCTGCAACTAATCCACCAATGTACCCATATTAGTAAAATACATAGGAAGACGGTATCTCGCCAAATTGCCCCTGCACTTGAAATTTACAATACTAAGGTGCTGGGAGTGGTACTTTATGATGCTGAACTATGGGGAACTGGTAACCAAGTTTCGTTAATTACTGTAGAAAACCGCTTCTTAAGATCTTTGGTTGATCTTCCTGCGAGCTCTCCTTTAAAACCTTTGTATCTAGACCTTGCCCACAGGCAAGTTAAGCACAAATTGTACTGCAAACTGCTAATGTTTTGGTATAGACTATGGACCGTGGAAGAGTTGGAGCCCTACCGGGAGGCCCTGAACGATCTCTTGGAATTTCCCCAGGCTTCATCAATAAGATGGTTTATTTGTTTACGCGAACTATTGGGGAGATTGGGGCTGGAGCCCTTTTGGTTAAACTCGGAGACCATGCTGCAAACCTCAAGGGCAAAGTTGAAGGAAGAGTACTGGAAAAAACGCATGCTATGGATTTGATGGAACCCTCGAAAGGCTTGACTAAAGATTTCCTGTCTTTTAAATCTGTCCCTCTGTTTGAACCAACCATCGATGAAATCACTCCATTGTTGGCACGCAAGTTGTTTTTGCAGTTTCGCTACAAGTCTTTGCCCATACGTTTATACAGTTCGAACTGGTGTTGCAGTATTACCCAAAGTGATTTGTGCCCTGCAATGTTTGCCAAGAATCGATTGTTCATTTACTTTTCTTTTGTCCCCACTATTCATCATTGAGGAAAAAATGGATACTTGCCTTGTGCAGACTTATTGGCCCGGGCCACTATCTTGAGGTATTGAGAATTCTGTGCACTGATACCCGAAGACCGATAGTCTTTGGACTTTCCCGATTTTGGTTTGCACTGTGGATTAGGCGTGGGAAGATATCTGTATGAAGTATCGCATTTGTTACGATTTATTGTATACTTGCTCTTTTGCACAAACTCCTAAATGAAATTGTTTAAAAAAAAATATATATATTGTGTAGGGGGACATATAAGTTGCACTTTTATCTGAGGGAAATTATGCCCTTTTTAAATTGTACCCCTGTCTTTTGAACGGTTCCAACTTTTTATTTTTTTTATATCTGTGCTGTGTGTACTTTTGTGGATCCTGGTGATCGTAATAAAGTTTTCTGATGATGATGATGGTAACACCAATTCAAAGAATATCTCTCACATCTGTGGTGCCTCTGTATCTTGAAAGGAATCTACCAGTGGAGGTGTTAAACACCTCCAAAAAAATCCTGCCTCTCCAAGGAATTCTCCTCCCCCTATTACAATAGAAATTTAATAGATGAACTGAAGATGTTGAAACCTTTTATGATTACCACTGCTTTCTCTCGTCAGCGTCTTGAGGAAAAATGGTCATCTATAGAGCCTAGGGTCTCAGACATTGAGGTATGAATTACTGAGGCGTGCAACAACACCTCAACAGTGAAGAAAATAGAATCCCTTAAATGACTCACCGAAGATATAGAAAATCGTAATAGGCAGAATACCCTTCACATTTACTATACTCCGGAGGGGGCAGAGGTAGATGACATGATTACTTTTTTACAGTTGAACTTATCAAAGTTAGTTGGCCTCTCCAGAGGTTCACCATTGAACATTAAAAGAACTCATTGCCTGGGCCATCGAGCATCAGCTACTAACGCTAACGCTAAACCTCAAGGGTTAATTTTTCTTTTTCTTCAACATACGGATTTAATGCAGGTCCTCATAGCCTCTAAGCAACACAAGCAAATGATTTGGTCAGGCCACAGGATTTTTCTCTCAAGATTTTTCATCCACAACTGCAACTCATCGCAAGGAATTCTTAAATTTGCACCCCTCGCTGCGTGCCATGATACAATATGGACTTCTTCACCTCTGCACTTTCAAGGTCACCTACAAAGACAGGAATATTTCTTTTGACTCATCCGCTAAACTTAAGGAATTTATAAATCTCCACAAGAATGATTCCATGGACACTGGCATCTCTTGAAGTTTTTTCTACCTCCTAATTCCCTTAATTCTGTTTACCTTTCATGAATGATTAGTCTTTATAATATTATTATTTATGTCTGTTATTAGGGATGTTGTCTCATTTTCTCCCCAGGTTTGTCATCACTATCATCTTCACATTTTCCATTGAAAGTCCATGTTTTGTTCTAACAGGGTAAGACCTTTGATTTTATTTTGGTTCATTTATGTACTTAAGGTTGTATTATTCTTATTTTTCTTTCCTTTTTTCCTAATTCTTATTCTTCGGTCTCTCTAATCTATTTAAATTCCATTTCCAGCCTGGGATTTCCGGCTGGTCTATCTCACATGGTCTCTCGCTGAGCTCTGATCCATACTTTTTTATTCCTGTTCTCTTTTTTTCCGATGGCTATGGCCTTTTAGACCATTTGTCATCCTACTATGGTTTCTCCCTTTGTGGGTCTTCCTGGGGCCCTATTATGTATAGGGTGCACTTTCCCTGCTTGTGCCCTGGTGCATCTTAAAATAGGTGCGCAGGGTGCAAACAGGGAAAGTGAGCTTTATTACATAGAATTCGCTGACCCCAGGACAGCCATGCCCTGCGGGCAGTCCATTCAAGTGAAATATGGAGCAGCTTTGAAACAGCAGCTCCGTCTTTCACTGTGTAGTCGGTATCCTGCCAGCACTTTTAAAAGGGATTACAGATCCTCTTGCAGGCGGGTGCAGTGAGTGACTGCATCCACCTACAGTATAGTAAACAGTAGATACATTTATACCATAGTGCTAATAGGATGAACATAAGCAGTTCAGATAAAAACAGTAGCACTTGCATATTCCTAAAATGCTCGCCCTAAGTAATATTGCTAAAATGTACCTAGCCTACCCTGGATATGTAGGTGTATGTGTGAATAGCTATGTGTATCTCTAGCCAAGAAACCCCCAGGGAAGAACCAGCCCCTCACCTGATGGTTTTGAATGAAGGACCCGTCTCTGCTTCGAGGATGACAGGCCGCAAGGGATCTCAGACCGCTGCTTGTCGGAGATTCAGCATGCAGGACGCCAGCTCAGCTTAGAAGGAATTCTCCTCTAATATGTAGGGGGGAGTGAGGGTTTTTTTACGAAAGTGGTCACTCTAGGGTTTTTTCTAGAATCGATAAGTTTTAAAAACAATCATAGGTGTTATGAAAACAATCATAAATGTGGTGAAAACAATCACCAATGCTTTTCCAAACAAGTGTGATCATGCAGAGCTGGCTGTTGGCCAAGGATGAAAAAAAGTGGTGACCCATATACAGAAAAATTCTGCCGTGCCTGGGGACATGTTTATGTACGTCAGGTGCAGGGATTGTGATAGAGTACCGAGAGCCTGGTGTTGAAGAGACAGGATCAAGCTACTAGGTAAAAGGACACCTGTTTAGAATCATTATTGTCGTGTGGATGGGAAAAATGTATGTAATAGGGGTATACATGACAGGACTAGCCTAAAGGACATGACATCATCAGACAGAGGGTTCTTACTCACCTTTCCTAGTTATCTTGAAATGTTGCTATGTTGCAAGAAACTCATCTTCTTGGAAAGGACATAAAGATGTTAAAGAAATGTTGGGTTGGTTCATTTTATTGTTCTTCTGCAGTTAATCATAAAAATAGTGTGGTTATTTTGTTTCACAAATCTCTAAATGTTTCTGTTCTAAATCAATAAACTGATGTCAACGGCAGATGGCTGCTTCTTTTTGCTAATATTAATGGTTTTCCCTATTCCTTCTTTAATGTTTGCAGACCCACTGGAATAGATGCCTTCTTTTGGGATTCTCTTTCACCCAAACTAATATCTGTAAGGCATACCAATTTAGTTTTTGGGGGTGATTGCAACCAACTCACGGATCCCTTCTTAGATCGAAAATCTAAGTTTAAATACATCCCTTACAACACACAAACGACCTTTTACAGAACTATAACACATAGAGTACTAGTAGATGCTTGCCGTCTGTATCATCCTGATCATTTAGAATACTCCTTTTTCTCTCCTACTCACCATTATTTCTCTAGAATTTACTATATTTTTCTTGATAACAACCTTTCACAACACCTTGTACACGCTGAGCTAGACCCCATCTTCGTTTCCTACCATGCCCCGGTGATTATACATTTAGAGTATACGAATTCTTCCACTCGTTCAAACAGATGGCGCGTCAACAATTGGTTACTACAGTATCAGCAATTTGTTTCGAGTTTTGAGCAATTCATTATCAATGTTTTTGACCCTAATATTGGCCCATATATAAACACAAAACAAGGGAACCCTTATAGTCAGAAGGGACCAAGGGTAGTAGTAAATTATAAGAGACAGCGGGCCACCTTATCCAGGCAACTTCTCAGGCATTCCAGATTCGTTAGTCCTGATGATGATCCCATAACCGTTGTTGGGGATCGAAATGTCGTCGACACCACATCTTAACTCTAATCACCAATTGTCAATTTTGTGGAGTACAAGATGTTTTTATTGTGACTACTGTTAATCCTTAACTCACTCAAAAGTCACTTTAAGTTACATGCCTGAGGTAAGGAAATCTTATGATTTTCAAAACCCTGTCACGTCCTGCTCAGTTTATGTTATATTATTGTTTTCATGTGATATTCTTTGGTAATAAATCCTTATTTTCCATTTGGACAAGCATAAGACCTTATCCGCATTATAGTTCTGTGGCTATGAAATTGTTCTAGCATTGAAAGGGACAGCTGTCTCTTATAATTTAGTAATATTGGCCCAGACATCAAGTTTCACCATGTTGGGATTCTTTCAAGGCTACAGCAAGGTGCTATATCAAAAATTATGTTTCGCGCAAAAAAAGGCTGCTGCCTTCTACTGTTTTGCAACACATTAAAAAATAAGAACATGCATACTATTCTTCCTCTCATAAAGATGTTCTAGACCAACTCATCCAAACCAAACTTAATTTTAATAGATCTTCTTTTACCAATGCTAACAATGCTCATCTAAAAATAAACACCAAGTATTATAGCGCTTCTAACAAAGCAGGAAAGATGCTGGCCAATTATTTAAAAGCAGAAATCTAGGATAGAAGTCATACATGATACCTCCAGTAATAAGTTATTTAAAGACCAAGAAATTATGATTCGTTTCGCAGAATTGTACACGCATCTCTGCACTGAGGATACTTTACCCTCTGAAGAAGCCATGGAATCTTTTTTTGACACAATTCCAAAACTATATATCCCACAAGTTGACATCTGCCCACTAAAAGCTGTTCTTTCTCTTGCTGAGATATGCCCTGCCATATCTAAACTCACAAAAGATAAAGTTCCAGGCCCTGTTGGCTTTACAGTTGAATTCATTCTAAATCTTTTGCTCTTCTGGTCCCTCACTTGCTTTCCTTTTTTCAACACATTCTATTCTTGGACACCAAGGCTGGCTCTTTTACGGAAGCCATGATTTGCTTGATTCCCAAGAAAGACAAAGACCTGGCAGAATGTAAGAACTATAGGCTGATTTCCCTTATTAACACAGATTGCAAGGGGCGTGGCTATGAAAGCTACGATGGCGGACGTGTCTGCATAGAGCTCCGGCAGGCAGTCCGGAAAATCAGCAATTATTGGTGCCGGTGGGTACCAATCGAGGCAACAAGAACATTTTGTGAACCATGGAGACCCCAACGCCCTTTGCCTTGCAAGGTCCGCGAGTCTGAGCCTCAGACACGGTCCGGGAAAAAGGATGGGCGAGTCGGAGGGCGGTGATAAAATGGCAGCGCCCGACACCTAATCATCAATCGCAGGAGCGACAAGACTTGCGGCGCAAGTCTGAGAATCCATTCCGGCGCCCAGAAAGGAGGCAATCGGAGTCAACGGATCCGTTGGGAAACACAGAGGAAAGAAGCGAAGTGGGTGACCCACGAGGAAAGTGCTAGTGTCGGAGGCCTTCCCCCAAGATAGCGGCGCCCAAAGGCGAGCGGGAGGCTCCGTAACAATCTCAGACCGCGGCGTCGCAGCGGAACCCCACATTGGTCCGTGACAACGAGGCGGACGCCAGCAGAGACTACACGGCCAATCCATTTGAGGTGAGTGCTGGGGACAGGAATAACAGTGGGGAGGCCGGTGCCCCGTCCATATGACGACGCCTTGACATTGACTCAGGGACATCGAGGGAAGTTTGGCCTGCACCGTGGGGGGGAATAAACAATACGCACCAGCACCCAACCTGTCAGCCACAAGGGGAGTGACGCTGACTGAAGAGGGCTTGACGGAGGATGAACAGGAGAGGCCTGATAGGCCCAGAGGTCTCCCACCACCTGACTGGGACAATCTGCTGATCCAGAGAAGACTAGGGGCCGCAGCGTGGCAGCAGAGCCCAGCACCAGCGTCTTGCGCCTTCATTGCTCGCACCAGTAGCACAGTCAGCGGACCCCGGAGGTGAGCGTTGAGGGGGAGCCCGACGACGGGGGGGTCATCATTGCGGACTTGTGCCATGACAGGGGCATCAGGGAGGCACTACGAGATACCAGGAAAGTGACAGATCACAGTGGGGCACCAGGAGGCCCTCCGCTGCCATTTGATAACCTGAGACCACGGGAAGGTGAAGTGGCAAGAGTGACCCACAGAGAAAGGAACCTGCCAAAAGCACATACCATTGCAGGCAACAGCAGATCAAGCAACCGCCATTACCACAAATGGCAGGTAGCATAAAGGAGAGCATTAATCAGCCCCTCTCCCCCTCGACCCCCTCCTCACACACAAAGGAATATCCATAATAAGGGGCAATCATGAGAAGATCACTGAGGATCCATACTCCCACTCCCTCCCCCTCCCACTCCCCCATACCCAACATTTAGCCAAGCAAGGTAGATCTAGAGATCGGTGCCAGGACTCGAGGCGCGGGAACATAGGGGAAAGGTGACGAGCAATAGATAAAAGAAAAAGCAGGGGGGGGGAGAGACAGCCAAAGAAAGGAAGGAGAATAATAAGCCCCAAAGACCGTGGGGACCCGGACAGGGGAGCACATCCTCAAAACGAATACACCAATACAGGAAGGTGCACAGATAACCGACGCGTCGCCCAGAACAGCGCCCGTATCTATACCAAGGATGGGAAGACAACGCGCAACCGGGAAATCGCAAACACCAGCCCACACAAGACAATCTTCCCCCACAACCAAAAGCTCCAGAACGGAAGAGGATGCAACGACAACAGCATCAATGTCAGACAAACTAGACAAAGTACTGGTGGCCATTGAACACTCAAGAATAACGATGGAGGACAGATTTGGAGCGCTGGCCACAGACCTTAATCTGCTTAGAGACGATCATCGGAAATCAGCAGATAAGGTGGCACAAGGAGACAAAACCCTCAAGAGCATAGAACCCCAAGTCAAAACCCAGCAGGAAACACTGAAAGAACTGCAACACAGAGTCAAGGTCCTGGAAGAAAAAACAGATGACTTGGAAGGCCGCTCACGACGGTGCAACATTCGGGTGATAAATTTGCCGGAAGGGGCGGAGGACCCTAATCCTGTTGAATATGTAGAATCGTGGCTCAAATCGTTCACCCCGGAGCCGGAACAGTCCCCATATTTTTTGGTAGAAAGAGCACACAGAGTCCCGGCACGGAAGCCACCGCCAGGAAATCCGCCCAGACCCCTACTATTAAAACTCTTACACTTTAGAGACAGAGATGCATTACTCAGAGCTGCTAGGCAACAAGGACCCATACGAATGGAGGACAAGTCAGTTATGCTGTTTCCAGATTATTCCCGGGTGGTGCAACGACATCGCGCATCGTTCCTGGAAGTCAAACGCATGCTCTGGAAAAAAGCAGTCCAATACTCTGTGCTCTTCCCGGCGCGGCTTAAAATAATATATGAAGGCCGCACTAACTTTTTTACGACCCCAAAAGACGCATACGACTGGGCAGAACAGCACCTACAAAATGTGAGACCCCGAGATGTCATGCACGAAAAACGAGAATCCAAAGGCAAACACCGACAACCGAAAAGACCTACCCAAACGCAGTCTGAACCCCGAAAAGAGACACCAATAAGAGGCCCCCCAAATCTCGAACAAATCATAGCGGAGCGCCGGAGAGCCCTGCAGGCGGCAGCAGAATTGGGTCCCACTATGGGAAGCTCGGATGGAGAAAGGGGTCCTCATATCTTCTCCTCAGAAGATGAAGTAGACAACAACAATACCTCCCGGGAAGGCTCGGTCACCCCGCCGGAGGTGACCCCACACACTGCAGACACTTTCATCTGAAAGAACTGATCTGATGTAATAAGGTCTGTAATGCACCACACACACCCCGCCCTCACCTAACAAGGATTTAAGGTAACACACTCTCACCCAGCCACCAGCAAGTGTTAACCACGATTAGGGAACAAAAGCACAATAGTGGGGCTCCATAAAAAACTGGCGGAGGGAATCACCAGCGCCATGATCATTTCACAGGCCAACTTGGGCCACATAGAATGTACAACACAAGAACTAGGAACCACGACCCCCACTCCCCCTGTTTAAAACGAATTAACGTAATTACAGTATGTCTAGTTTGGACGTACCGCTGCACGCTATAGGTCCTCAAAGTTGGGACGATGTCCCCTCGTTATGTTTAACCCCTTCCTCCCAGAGAATCACACAACACTGGCTAATAGCATCATACAGGCGGGTAGCAATAAGATATATATACGACCACCAACACGGTGGGGAACTGTCGAGCACCCTTATCCAGCCGGGGCATGACACACCAGACCTCATAGACACTGCAAAATGGCTAACAGAACTATGACCACAGATATCAGCCTCCCAACACTGAATGTCAGAGGCCTACATACACCGAGCAAAAGATATGCGGTATACTCCTATACCAAACGCCAAAGCGCACAGATTGCCCTATTACAGGAGACACACTTAACTACACGGGAGCTAGACACGCTATGTAATAGATGGCATGGGACTATATATGCCACATCATATTCTGCATACGCACAAGGAGCACTGAGATGGGTTAGACCGGGAACCCCTTTTCAAGAACTCAGGAGGACGGTGGACAGAGAGGGGAGGTATGCACTCTTAGAGGGACTTCTAGAGGGACAACCGATACTTTTGGGCAGTATATATGCCCCAAACAATGAGCAAGAAAAGTTCTGGGATCACCTTACAGGAGGGAGTCTTAGCTCAATACGCATCCATACCATGGATACCGGGAGGTGACTATAACTGCGTACTGAACCTCGCCATAGACAGATCCCACCCCCCACCTGCACATTCTCCCGCCCACAAGCAAACGGAACGATACCAAGCATGGGTCACACACTGGGCAATCACAGAGGCATGGAGAGCTCGCCATCCACAAGCCAGACTATACTCGTTCCACTCCATCCCACACAACTTACGGGTAAGACTGGATAGATTTCTCTGCTCCGCGACGATAGTCCCCAAAATCCAGCATTCCGATTATCTAGGCCGGGTCCTTTCTGACCATGACGCCCATATACTAAGTCTTAAATTGAACTCCCCCATCCATCAGTGCCCACCTGGAGATTACCACTGGAATGCCTCACTGACCAGGTATTCAAACACGAACAGGGGCAAAGCATACAGGAATATTTCTCTAATAACACAGGTACGGTGACGTCCAAATTATTGGAGTGGGACGCGTTCAAAGTGGTAGCCCGGGGAGAGTGCATAAAACAAATAGTGGGGGTCAAGAGGGCACTGGAACGAGCACTAACACAGGCTGAAACGAAGCTAGCGGCCCTGACTAAAGAAGAAGATGCGAACAGGGCAACTATAACTCAGGTGGCAGAGGCAAAAACAGCATACACAGCCACTATATTAGATTTGCGTAGATACAATTTTAAAGCACACGCAGCTAGGGCACACAGGGAGAGAGATAAAACTGGGACACTTCTAGCCTGGCTAGCTAGACAGGACACAGAGATTAAACCAATTACTGAAATATTGGATCTAACCGGTAACTTAGTGGGATCCAAACAGAAATACTGCAGCTGTTCCTACATTACTTTACCAAGGTATATAGAAATCCAACACAGAATAGGCAGGGAGCAATAGAACAATTCCTAAACCCAATGACTATACCACAAATCTCAGCAGCAGATAAAACCTCGCTAGACACAGAGATACAGCCAGCAGACATTACCCAAGCAATCCAAGCTCTAGCACGCAACAAAGCGCCAGGAATGGACGGTTTCCCCCTAGAATACTATGCTACCTTCTCCTCATTGCTAGTTCCCCACCTCGCGGAGATGTTTACAGAGGCTCTGGAGAAGGGAGAACTCCCGAGATCCCTTAGGGAATCCGTCTTGGTAGCCTTCCCAAAACCAAACCGAGACCCAAAACAGCTAGCCCCATACTGACCCATCACGCTACTATCGGCTGATTGCAAGATATTGGGGAAGATATTGGCGGATCGATATACACAAATCTTGCGGCCGCTAATCCACCCGGATCAATGTGGATTTGTTCCGGGGAGGAACACATCCCAAAATCTACACCGGCTATTCCACGTACAAGACCAAGCGGGCGCCACATTCCACAGAGCGGCCTGCCTCATCTTAGACCTAGAGAAGGCATTTGATACTCTCACGTGGCCGTACCTGTTCACGGTTCTACAACGGATAGGGATAGGCCCGACTCTATTAGCATACACGCGATTCTTGTACACTAAACTCACATTGCGAATACGCATGGGGAGATACAAATCATCCTCCTTTACGATGGAAAGAGGCACAAGACAAGGGTGTCCACTCTCACCCCTACTATTCGCCCTAGTGGTAGAGCCCCTGGCAATATGTCTGCGTCAGGAGGGAGAGAATTGGGGTATCCCCATAGCGGGCACTACGCATAGCGTATCCATGTACGCAGACGACTTGTTAATATATGTACGGGACATTACAGCAGAACTGACTTCTATATGGACAACACTTGAAGAGCTTGCAGAGGCATCAGGACTCAGAGTGAACTGGTATAAATCTACGATATATCCGCTACATCCGAGCCTTACCCCTCAGAACGTTAGTATAGGAGAACAGGGTATAGCCTGGAGCGAGAGGGCCCCCCGATACCTAGGAGTCCGCTTGTATCACTCTCCATCTGATATATTTGATGGCAATCACCGCAAAGCACTGGCAGGGATAAGAACAGCGGTGGGCTTCTGGAAAAACCTTCCTTTAGCCCTGATAGGGCGTGTGGCCTTAGCCAAAATGATAATAGTACCACAACTATTATACCATTTTACCAATTTACCTGTCGTCCCACCCAAGCCTTTTTTGGAACTTGGACTCATTACTGAGCTCACTAATATGGGGAACAGGTAGACATAGAATCGCATTAGCTAAGCTACAGCCACCCACCGATCAGGGAGGGCTGGGAGCACCTGCCTTTGAATTGTAATTCTTGGCAGCGCAACTCCAGTGGCTTTCCTACTGGACAGCGGGTTGGTACATAGGGGAGACTCACACAGAGACAGGCCCTATACCAATACCGGAGATCCGTCGATTGCTACTGCCAGGCACAAAAACTGCGGCGAACATACCCACTACAAGTGTCGATGGCTCGTAAATGCATGCAAAGAATACATTGCATGTCCACAGGGACGCCCTTTTACTCTCCTCTGTTACCTTTGATAGGATTGCCCAGACGAGAGACGTACTATACAACCCGTATGCTACAAGTATGGATGAAGCACTCACTGACGGAGATAGAATCCCTATTCGAGGACGGACAGTTACAACCGTTCCACCAGATAATGGAAGAATTTGACCTTTCCCCCGGACAATTCTTACTTCATAGACAGATCATAGCAAGTTACCTCCCATATCACGACTTGACAGGAGGAGAACCCACAACTCATCTGGTCATACACACAATCATGCATATGGGAACAGGCCGGCACTTAGTCACCTGGCTCTATAAAGCCATACGAGAACTTATAAACAAACCATTAACTGCACTATGTGAAACATGGGAGGAAGAATTCGGGCACCCGTTACATGACAAAGAATTGGAGAAAGCACTCGAATACCCAAAAAAGGTATCCCGCAACACGCGGTTCAAAAACATACAATTTTACATATTACACAGAGCGTATCAAACGACAGCGCGTCTCCAGCAATATTATCCAACCACACAGTTCCTATGTCCCAGATGCCAATCGTCAGACGCTGACTTCCATCACATGTTTTGGACATGCCCTACAATACAATCCTATTGGAACACTATCCATGAAACACTGAGGGAATTCAAGGGACTGTCGGAAATGAACACATGGGAGGCCTGCACACTATTATGGATATTAATCTCTACATCAAGATTAAGTTCACTCATATATGTTGTTTGTTTTTCCCTTTGGCAATTTTTCAATAAAGAATTTTTAAAGTGAGCCTAGGGATCCATGACAGTTCAATTTGTTGGAGGTAGCTCTTCCAAGTGGAGGGTGTGGCAGCCCGCCAAGCATATTATGAGTTTCCTCTCCACCATTGTTTCCATGGCATAGAGTAAACAAGGAGCCTACTGGGCCCCTTGTGCCTCAGGGCCATGGGGTGCGTGTAGGGGGGGCACAACATGTGCCCCCTGTGTGCATTCACCCCAGTTCCTGCACGCCATGGACTTTACAGTGCATGCCATGCAGGAACTCTTTCTGTGTTTTACAACAACAACAAGGGGACCCAGAGTTTTTAGAGGGCGAGGACGGCCTATGATGAAGCATGACACCAGGTGGTGTGTGAGGCCAGTCCTTCACTTTTTGTGAGATGCCCCCATTGGACTTGCATCTCTAGAGACTCTGTAGGAACCTGTAGGAATCCCAACTAGGGACAGCCCCATTTGTGTTTAAATACATTTTGTGAATGACAATATACAAAATACATAATTACTATTAGAGGCATACACTTCTTTTTTGCGAGTACTGTTTTTGACATTTGTAAGTGTTAATGTAAATATTAATTATAATCATAAGACATAACCATTGAGTAGTCAATAATTAAGTAATAGATTACAATAGAATGTAAAAAGTCTGTACACATACATAATAAAAAGAGAAGTGGAAAAGGGAGAGGAGGAAGGGGGTTATAGACTGTTTATATTAATTATAATATGGTGAAATTACATACGAGTTAATATAGGCAATGATAGAAAGTAATATCCAAAATACAAATAATATTTGCAGCAAACATAGGAAGTCATGGATGTTTAGAACTTCTTGTGCATCAGGTGAAGGAGCATCTGATGTCTTTGCAGATTTATTAAGAAAGATGTAACCAGATTCCACAGTTCTTTTAGTTTTAGAGCAAGCAAGAAAGGGTTCATATACGATGTATCCAACCTGTGATTGTGGCAGACTACATACCACCATGCTTTGAATGATAGATGAGTAAGACCTTTTTTAGTGTGCTGTAATCTGTTGGAAAGTCACTGCCAATAACAAGTATCTTAACATTTAATGAGACATCTGCCCATTCATACGATATACTCCCCAAAAATACATTAGATATGGAGACAGGCACAGTAGAATCAAAGATGGAATTTATTTGCCTCTAAACATTCAGCCCAAAAATAGACACAGAGGGGCACATAAAAGTTAAGTGTTTTAGGTCAGCATGTTATGTTGAGCATGTGCAGCAAACGTCTGGAGTATCAGAAGTGATTTTGTGTGATAAGAGGGTGAAGAGTATTCTATTATATATATAAAATAATGTTTGTGTTGTGTTTGCTGTGCGGGATGATTATCCAATTTTAATCCAAATCTGTCTCCATATGCGGATGGAGCATGTATTTTCTAGATCTCTCTCCCATGATAACTAGTATCTGTTTTGGGACTATTATTAGAAGTATGATGGAAATGACAGTATATAGTGGATGCTTTGGGGTTTGTATGTAGGAGAGAACCAAGAGAATGTTGTGAGATTGATGTAGTAGTGGAAGCATATTTAAAAGCATTATATGCTATACTAATACTATCTTGTAGAAGTTGAAATTCATGCTGGAATGAGGTGGAAATCGAAAGAGAGCTTGAGCTTGCAGAAAGGAAATAGAAGATTCCTGATAGAATAATTAATTAACCCATACCAATCCTCTTTCTCCCCAGGATTTTCAGTATATGGATCTGTGGGTTAAGTGAATTAACTTATTTTACCAAATAGTAGAATGGAGGAAAGATTGAAGGTCATTAAGAACAGATGATATAATAGTTTCCAGTAATCTACAGGTGTTATTAAAAATAGGAGTGGATAACATTTGAGTTTTTGTGTAAAAGTTAAGAATTCTTTAAAGGAGAAAGTTGATAGAAAGTTGCGTTCTAATCAACCCATAATGGGCAGTATCCTAAGGAGAAAGTAATACAAATTTACGGACTGGCTGAATGAAAAGGCTTTATGGTATTTTGAGAAGTCAGGAAAGTTTACTCCACCATCATTTTTGGATTGTTTCAACTTTGCTTGGGACATACGCGGACGTTGTTTACCCAAGAGAAAAGAGGTGAGTATGGAATACATTTTGGTGTAAAACTTAAGGGGATTTGTAGTGGGACATTAGAAATGGTGTGGAAAATAATGGGCACCAACAATTATCCAAGATATGGGTTAAGTAAACTGAAGACCAAGATATTTAATTTGTTGAGGATTCTAATTAAACTTAGAAGGTAAGAAATCATGTTCAAAAGTACATTTATTTAGAGGTAAGAATTCACATTTGTCATTGTTTAACTTGTATCCCGATACTGTGGCAAAGTCTGTAACCTCAGATGACAAAGCAGGAATAGAGGACTGAGGCGATGACATAAACAGTAAAATATCATCAGCATAGCAGGCAATTTAATTTGCTGATTGTTATATGAAAAATCATGCAGATATGAGTTTTGTCTGATTCGACTTAAAAATTGTTCCAAGGTGAGACTAAAGAGGAAGGGGGAAAAAAGACATCCCTGGCGTACTCCTCTACGTAGAATGAAATAGGGAGAAGTCAACCCATTCACATATACAGCACCTTGAGGGGATTATAAAGAAGTGAGATGAGATTCGTTATTTTTAGACCAAAACCGAACCAATTAAGGGGGCAAAATAAAAATTCCCAAATTACACGATCAAAAGCATTCTCTGCATTTAGGGTTATATAGCTGCTAAAGGTTAATTGATATTTGTGGATTTGGAGAGAATATCAAGGAGCAAACAGGCGTTATCTGAAATTTATCTTCCTTTGACAAAACCTGATTGTTCTGTCCCTAATAGATTAGCAAGGAAGAGTTCTAAACACCAGGCTGATGCTTTGAAAAGATTTTCTAGTCAATGTTGATGAGAGATATGGGTCTATAGTTTTTACTATATTGCGGTTGTTTTCCTTCTTTTGGAGTAAGGCAAAAAAGGGCTTCTAAAATGGAACCTGATGATAAGAAGAATGAGTGAAGGATTCAATAGGAGTAAGGGCCTGATTACGAGTCTGTCGGTCCTACCACCGCGGTTGTGTCAGTGTTGGATTCACCACCGCAGACTAAGCGGTTTGCCCGCCCTATTATGATGTTGTCAGATTTCTGTCCGAAAGACCGCCAGGGCAACCACAACAACCATTTGAAGACCGCTGCGGTGGCGGCCAGGGGAAAGCAGATGCTATAGGGTGGTACAGCAAAGTTTATTAGCTGTCTGAACTACGAGTTGGCTTTCCGATGAGCAGAACACGGCGGTGGGACCTCTTTCTTCGAGTCATAAGAAACTAAGGGGCCGATTCCGATTCGGGCCGGAAATCTCTCCGACCGAGCCGGACCCGGAGAGATTCCCGACCGAAACGGACCCTAGCAGCCCGACCGAGCGAGTACGATGTGCATGTATGCCATCGGACTCGGTCGAGTCGGACTCCACATGAAGTCAATGGGAGCCAGTCGTATGACGCGTGACACGGCCTCCCATTGACTCAATGGGCACGACGCAAACAAGGCGCCCCCTACAGCGTGTTCGCGTCGATGCGGGTCGCGCCGTACATGCACGTGTAGGGGGACCCATGGGTCCCCCTGTGTGCGACTTGCGTGCCTACGCTTCCAGGGGGTCCGACACGGACCCCCAAAGTGCGGCTCCGACAGCTCCTTGGAGCCGGACTGCACGAGTCGGTCGGAGCGGTCGAGGTGCGCATCGTACTTACCCGGCCGGGGAACGTCTCCATTGCGCGATGCGAGTCGTCCCCGTGCGAGTCGGTCGGAGCGGTCGGGTCCTGCGAACGAGTCGGTCGGAGATTTCGCGAGCGCACGCATCGTACTCGCTCGCCCGGACGCACGTACGATTCGGTCGGGAAATAGGGCTCCGAATCGGATCCGGTAAAGCCGAAACCGATTCGGAGCCCTACCGGCCGAGATCGGAATCGGCCCCTATGTATTTGGGGTGCATACTCACCCATTTTCTTTTCTTCCCTACATTCTCCAACATCGATCCCTTCACAGCAGCATCTTATCCTTGGTGCAACAACTACCCTTTTGACTCTGAAAACCAGGTATGTCCATTTTGTATGATATACCCATTGTCGGGACAGGGCACATATGGTCCAGACTTCAGCAATGGGTAGTAGGTATTTTTTTCACATGTGTCATGCATACATGTCCATTCAACACTTATTTTGTCAAAATATACACATATGCATTGACAAATATGAAAAAGCATTCACTGCAGACAGAAAGACTGTTGCAGGCCTATCGGAAACATCATAATATCGCGGGCGGGAGACTGCTGCAGTGGCAGTTCCAATCAGACTGCTGCTGCAGCGGTACGGAGGTCAGACTGCCAAACTCGTAATCAGGCCCTATGTAATTTGGGGAGAAGCAATTTAGAAAAGTGTGTGTACAATTCTGCTGTGAGATCGTTTGGCCCGACCTTTATCTTTTTTTTAATGTAAGTAATGCTGTGTTAAGATGCATTTGTGTGACATCTGATTCTAGGATAGAAAAGTCCAATTGTGGGGAAAGAGTTTTTTTAATGAGGATATATAAAGTAGAGTTTCAGAATCAGAAGGAGAACATTCTAGTGTATATACATTTTCACAAACTTTTTTAAATTGAGTTAGGATTTCTAAGTCTTTTTGATGTGAAGTGTTATTCTAATCTATAATTGATTCAATGTGCAATTTCTGTTGTTTGATTTAAATATAATTTGCTCTTAGCTTCCTTGTTTTGTTTCAGCCACCATAAAATGTAACGCTAGATATAAGGAGGTAGGAAGATATATTGTCAATTGAAATTGTATTAAAGTCTAATTTGGCCTTAATAGGTTGCTGTAAAGATTGTTGTGTTCTTCAGGTGCAATACACATGTTCCAATTGTTTCATGTCGTCTAACAGCAATTTTAAGTGGTTTTGGGAAGTTTCAGTTTTTTGGAGGCAAAATTGAATATAAAATCGTGAGCTGAGACCTTAAATGCATCTCAGATAGTGGGAAAGGATATGTCTGTTGTGTCATTGAACTAAAATTATTTGTCAAAGAAAGAGGTAAAAAAGGAGGAGCCATCAACTATTTATGAATTATTAAATCTCCAGCACCTAGGAGAAGTGGATCGAAGTAGGATGTCTAATTGTATAGAGATCAGAGCATGGTCAGATATCAGGATAGATCCTATATCTGCAGCATGTAAAGTATGGGTCCAATTATGAGAAAGAAAAATATAGCCAGTCCTTGATTGTGTTCGGAAAAATATTAATATTCATGCAGTGTGAGATTACACAACCTCCAAACATCTGATAGATTGCATTGTTTGATAGCATGGAAAATGCTTTCTGAGATTTGTTAGGTATGTATTGTGATGTAGAGTGTCTATCAAGAAAAGGGTTGAAAAGTTGATAGCAATTTCCTGCAAGTACAAAATTATCATCCGGGTGCTGTGAGAGTTTTTGAGAGATATTAGACCAGAATTGGCAGTCTAGTGCTATGGGACCCTAAACATTCCATAAGACAGTTGGCACTTTGACAGTCCATACTTTGAGCAATAACCAACGTCCATCTACATAAATTTCTTGTATTATAAATTGAATATGAAGAAATTTATGGCAAAAGATTACAACACCAATTTATTTTACCAGTACCTGGTGAGAAATATACTTCCCCTTTTTAATTTCAAAGATTCCCTCTTGGTGAGGTGGGATTCTTGCTAAAAAGCAATATGTGTGCCAATTTTTGATATATGTGCAAATTCATTTTTTTCACTTATTAGGGGAATTTAGACCACTGACATTCCAGGATATAAAGCCACTGGAAAAGAGCCATAATGAAAATAAAATCAGACATAATAATACAAGAGAAGAACATTAACCATGTAGGAAGAAAAAAACAGAACATTGTTAATAGAAAATGGTATAATATTGATTGGAAAATGTTAGGTGAGATAAGAAAGGATAAGCAAAAAATGCAATGAAAGAAAGAAAAAGTAATGGGAAAGGACGAAAACATGACAGAAAGGGAAGGGAAAAAGTCTACATGAAAAAAACACAAAGGGGAATGAGGGGAGACATGCCTAAGTAAACTGTGATGAGGGTGGGGGGACCACATGGATAAGACGGTTCATCCAGTCTGCAAGGATCACAAGGCATGCAAGGGGTTGAAGAAGATGGATTGGGAGACAAAAACAAGGACACATGTGTGAACTTTATATGTGGGAACATTTAAAACAGCAGATAAAATATATGCATACCAGATATACTCACAAATACAATTTTGGTACTATCATAAAAATGTCAGAGAAAAAATTATCAGATCACATAACCAATAAACATCATAGAGAAGACATGTATCATATGCATGTTGTTCAAGACTTAGGGCTTGATTACAACACAGCCATACTCTCAGGGTCATGATGGTGGTGGTCTTCTGCCCACCTTATTAAAATTAGGGTGTTAGGACCGCCATTGCCCCACAGCAGCCACCAGGGAACTGCTGGTCCCATGCGGCATTTTGGCGGTCATGAGGCCACAATGCTTGGAGAGATTGCAGCTGTCCCACCAAGTATATTACGAGTTTCCTCTCCACCACAGTTTCCATGGTGGTTCATCTTCCATGAAAACCATGATGGAGGGAAACCGTGAGCCTCAGGGCCAAGGGATGCATGCAGAGGGGCGCAACATGTGCCTCCCTGTATACATGAACCCCAGTTCCTGCACTGCATGGACTTTTCAGTCCATGCCATGCAGGAACTGTTTTTGGTGATCTCATTGTGGTGTCCATTTTCAGAGGCACCACCATGGGAACGTAAAAAAAAGCCTGCCAGACACAAGAAACACTAGTAATCTGACAGGTGGCCCGACCACAGGTTTGGCGGTGCAGTGACAGGACAGACCCGGCACTGCACCACCAAATTCATAATTAGGCCCTCAGTAGTATCCATGGTATCAGGTCTGCATGAGTCAAGAAAAGCCTTCAATGGACTGGGGTCTTCATATGTTGTTGTTTTATTTTTGTAGGTGACTTTGAAGATTCATGGGTTAATAAGTTCAATAGATTGAAGTGCTGGTTGCATGTTTAAGAACTCTTTACATTGAACTGCAGTGTTTTTTGCATAATCCTAATTGAAATAAAAATTACATTCAGACCATGAAATGTGCTGCATTTGTATGGCCACTGAGATGATTTGTAGCAGTATATTCCAGGAAATAAAGAATGACTTCTCTTGGTTTTCTTGAGGTAGAAACTGCAGTAGAAGGATGTCCCAATCTGTGCACTTGTTGAATGTTAAATGTTTACCCATCTGATAAATTAAGAAGTTTAGGGGAAAAACTTTTAAAGAACTTTTACAGAATGTCACTTCAGTTCACTCGGGAGGACCATAAATCCATAGGCTGTTCCATCTGCTTCAATTTTCAAGATCTTGGACATGCTTCTTTATGTTAAGAACTTGAGACTGAAGAGAATTTACTATGAAGGAGGACTCATTGAGGTTTGCAATTTGATGCTCCGCTGCAGTTATCCTTTTCTCCATGTGAGACCACCAATCAGCAAGAGATTGTAGTTGAGCATTTGTTTCCTCCATATAAAGGCAATAGGCCCTGATCTCTTTCAGCAGAAGTATACTATCGAGGCAATAGGAGGTGATTTTGTAGGGGTAGGTGGGTCTGTTTTGAGTCTTTTTAGTGAGAATTTATTGAAGGTTAGATGTGAGGGAATTGGACTAGAAGTAGCGGCTGATGTAGAGGAGTTACTTTTAAGTGAAGAAGAGCAAGGTTCCTCCACCACAATATTGCACTGGACCACAGCTGAATGTTTGAGATATTTAACAGGCATAGTCTTCAGAGGCTGTTTGAGTCGTGCATGCTTGCCCATGTGCTAAGATAACCAGCAAATCTATGCTTAGAAAAAGGAAGTTAAAAGTAATAGGTAAACATCTGCAGACCCCACATAGGAAGAAAGGAACAGCAAAATTGTGAAATTTCCACCTTAAAGTATGAGGAACCTGAAATATGAGATAATACTAGTAGCTGAGTGGAATTATTAAAAGTCATGCAGCACAATATCCTTGGTGCAACAACATCAACTGTTGCATGGCTAAACACTTATAAAGTCCCAAATGCGAGACCTATTGGCTATGCCAATGCTTGTTTATATTGCAGATGAGACCAAACATGGCATCTTGGCACTACACTTGGGATACTTTTGATAAAGGAAACACAATTTAAAATGCTACATGCAGAAGAGTGGTACAACAAATAGTTTTAAACAGAAAATGTTTTAAGTGCAATGTTTTACTTCTACAAGAAGGTTCCAACATGTAGTAGTTCTATGATATACATGTAATATACACAGATCAAGTTCACACCAGTTATCTAGTAAGGTTTCCTAAGAGAAGGGTGCACAGGGCTACTGGAAAGTGTTCGATTAGAAGAGACATCTTCTTGAAAGTTGTAAACATGGACACCTGTCGCTGGCCTGAGGTGTAGTGGGGCTTGGGGGAAGGGATGAGGACTCCGGTGGTGCAACTGGAAATAGCCGGGGAGAGTTCCCTGCTTTATGAACCAGAGGAGGCAACAGCAGTCAGACTGAGCCACTCCCTTGCAGAATCGCACTACTTCCTACTCACCATGAGGGCATGAAGCATCCTGAGCAAAGATGCAAGACTCTCATTCTTAGAGTTGCTGCTCTATTCATCCCTCCTGCTTATTGTCAGAGCTGGGATCATCAGCAGACCAGCCGAATTAGTGTTGAAGGAGCCCTGACCCTGGTGGAATATAAGTTCGCAAGAACAAGGTACCAGGCATTTTTGTAGGGAGCCTTGATGGGTGCTAAGGAGTGGTGGAATACCAGGGACATTTAGATTATGTATTTGTCTCTGCTAGCACCTCTCTTCATTCCCTGTTGTGCTGGTTCACGAGTACAGTTCATGTGTAAGGGAAACAGTGAGCCCACACACAACTGTAGAAGCCCTTGCCAAGAACACTAAAGTGCTCTTGTGTACCTACTAATAGGTGAAAACATGTACTCCATAGACAATAAACCCATTACCTTGAAAAGAAAATCCTTAAAATCATAATAACATTTTTGTACGGGAGAGCAGGGCCAGCTGTGACTTATAGGCAAGTGCGGAGTAAGAGAAGTGTACAAGGAACCAACCCTAACAAATTGTGGGCAACAGAAAAATAAATCGTGGCAATGGTTTCTTCATTTAACAACGATACCAGAGACAAGAGTGTGTCAAACATAACACAAGCTTAGTTAGTACAGTCCATGAATCACTCACAAACTATTATAAAATATATCTCAGTACGAAAAGTGGGCTCTTAATTGAGAAGATTAGGAATCCTTCACAAGTAGGAAGTCTTATGTTAAACACAGTTTCAATAAGGAAATCCAGGCTCAATTCCTGGTAGCTCTGACACAGAGTAGCCAGTACAAACTTCAGAAAAAAGTGTGCTGGGTATTTACAAGTACCAAAACTGTTACAAAGTCAAGATACAATACAATTAAAAACCTACATCAAATTAGAAAAATTGTCAACATTTTAATAAGCAAAATCACACATAACAAATGGTCAACTTCAAATCAGAGGAACCAGGGATATGAATTTCCCAAGTTTGAAAGTGAAAAAGTATCAAGAAAGAGCACAGCGCCTATGGATGTGGGTGACCAGGACGCAGGCACAAGTCGAGGGCTGATAAACTAGTGGGTCGACCCAATCAGTTTTACCTTCGGATTTTTATTTTTTACATTTGTGACACAGCAGAATTCTGACGCTTACAGTCAAGTTAGACATGTATGAAATTTTATACATAACTATACAACATATATATATATATATATATATATATATATATATATATATATATATATATATATATATATAGTTTTAATAACGACAAAGGTCTTAGCTAATGCCAGACCTAATTAATGGCCGAATTATTACTGAAATTCACAAAGTGCACCCATGGCATATGTCCTTGTATTAATGCAGATTTATAACTTGCATAAATTCACAGTAGAAGGCCTGAAGGCTTTACTCCTAAGAAAGGTTTGTGATCTGCATTTTCGCATGTACCAAACAGGGGGAAACTCGGTAGTAATGGGGATCTGAGTAACAAATCAATTATGCAACACAGTGATCCCTTTGGAGAGGGGAGAAAGTCTATCATACCTAGGCCAATGAGAACCGTACAATAGTTAAGATCGGTACAGTATACCGAAGCAATCAGGAAGGATTCGCGGATTGCTTCGCCCAGGCCTTTTAAATTATTTGGACCCGTATCACCTATCTTTGCACGTAGTTGCCGTTAAGGGGGATTGATTCCTACATTTTTAAAGAAATCGGTGTCAATTTTGCGCTCTGTTACCCGCGAGGGTCATGTATGCGCTACAGAAAAATAAATAAATAAATTTAGCCATTGTGCTGCATTGGCTGCTACCAACTTGGTCCTGATGATCACCCTGTTGTAATTATGTGTGAGGCCATAACGTCAACTTTTATTAGTGGACTGATGTTGAATATACATTTTTCACAGTGAACTCTAATTTTGAGTCTTGGATCTGAAACCTTGCGTAACGTCAGCCCCTAGACTGTATATATTGTAAATAAGCACTTGTACACTTTATTTACGAGTGTCACTTTGCACTGCACCGTTTTTTAAGTGAAGCACCTACAATATGAAATTTCTACCAAAGCTTTGCCATATTTATGCATTGTATGATTAATAAATGGTCTTGGTATACTGTACAGATATTAACTATTGTAAATCTGCATTTTAGCATGAGCAAATATGCTGAGCTTTTGCAAGTTCACTTTCCCTACAAACCTTTTTTTCCCACCCTGGAAAACGTTTTACTTCTGCCCATGTCAAGTTAAATTCTCAACCTTTCCCAATGTGGGAACAGATTAAAGAAGAGTTGGTGAAATTCTTAAAACATGCAAGTTTGTAGGTGAGCGCAAACTCAAAATGACATTGCAAACCTTGAGCTACCACGTCTTGTTACTTCCAGCTCTACTATGTTGATTTGAGTAAAGGTGGCCCTAAAGGGACATTACTAGACTCCAAACCCTGCTATATGAGTCCAGCCATAAACAAGAAAGGATATTATCAGAGGTCTGATATAATGAGAATGTTGCCATAATTTGTCATTTCACTGCATCTCACCAAAGGGACAAGTGAATATTTTACTGGACAAGTAGATTAAGGAAGCATTCGGTCCCGTGGACAAGTAGATATTTTATAAAATTCCACACCCCTGGGAAGATAGGCAGTTCATCAGAGCATCAACTAATCCGGCATACCCCCAATTATATGTGGAGTTTCAGTGCAGCCCTACATGAGCCTATTTTTCACAGCATTTACACTGCCAGCGCCTAGTCTTGATTAAAATTCCCTGAATTGACTCAGTGAATAGAGAGATCAGCTGAAGGGCCCTGCAGTTAATAAAGTTGATTTAGTGTAAGAGGCCAAATTTTCATCAATATACACTGGGCTCGTCCAGAGACGGTCTCATGTAGTTTGCTGTGTTCCTGTAACCATACAAGAGGTCAGCTTCTACATAATCACCATATATTTTGCGAATGAAGAGATTTTGATATGATTAGATAGGAATATGCCATTAAGATAGTCTATACAGCCGGATGAATAAATACATTTTAGAATCCTGCAATGAGATTAGAGAGTTTATTTACATTGACACAAGATGGATAACAATGCATTTCTGTGGAGAGTGTAGTTCATCTTTTTGATTATGTAGTATAATTTATCATCATTAGAATTTTGGGACGATGTGAACTAACTTTTTAAATATATCATTAATGTTTATATTTTAATTTCTATGGTTTTATCATGAACTTAATTATTTTGCACATATAAAGGAGTTGAACTTTGAGGTTAACAACTCCGGGTGGTTTTATGTGGCCTTTTAGATATGTCCTGCGGTTTGCGCCGCTGGACAGTCCCTAAATTTTTGTTCCGGTGGTGCAGGGGCCTTGTAAATGAGGCCCTGAGAGTCTTTTTCTTCTTTCTATGTGTGCTGTACAATGCAGCACACATAGAAAGATGAACAAATTAGGAGAAATAAATTTCTCCTCGTTACACCTAGCCTGAGGATGCGTATCTTTTTGGTGCATTTCCAGGTTTGGTAAATCTGGAAATGCGCCAACCATGGGGAGTTGCGTGGAGCACCCATGGAACGCTTTCCTGGCGCCGAGTAATGCAACGCAGCGAGCTGTGCTGCGTTGCATTACTCCATATTTATGAAGCTGTTTAAAGCCACAAAGTGGCTTTGCTTGGCTTCATAAATCTGAATTAGAGGTTTGCGTCACACATGTACCACGTTGCGTGGTGCAAGCATGATGCAAATCTCTCATAAATATGCCCCTCTGTTTCCAGGGGTGCACATTTTGTAATACAAATGGAATATTATTGGTATAAAGTGTGTGTGTGTATATATTTTAAACTGGGGTATATCCAAATCCTACCAAAAAATAGAAACACAAAAACACTTTAAAATACCTTGTAGATATGGACTGAAGCAATGCAGCACAAGTCGCTGCGTTGCCTCATCCTGTAATAAGGAGGCGTGGCATGGGCGTTACGGTGGGTGTTCCCACGTAACACCCATGGCATTTGACATATTCCCAGATTTACAAGATTTCATAAACCTGGGAATGTGTCAAAAGCCTACGCCTCCCCAGGGGTAGCGTAGGGGAGACGCAATGAGGAGAAATAACATTATTTCTCCTCGTTTTTTCATCTTTCTATGTGTGCTGCATTCTTCAGCACATGTAGAAAGAGGAATTCACCTACATTGATTGTTTTTGTGCAGGAAGGTGTTCTTCCTGCACAAAAACAATCACCCCTAAAATGCAGACACCCTTGCATCATCGCGCAAGGGTGCATGCGTTGGCGCATTGCAGCCATTTGTGCGCCAATGCAGGGGGAAAGGACAGGAATGTGAATTTCCTATAGATATGGTGCATTCTTGCCCATTTCTTTTGATGTATGGCAGCACAGCAGGAAGGCTTGCGGCACTGCCCCATGTCACAACATTGTAAATGAGGCCCTCAGGATTGTTTTTGTGCAGGAATGTGTTCCTTCCTGCACAAAAACAATCCTGCTTACAACACAGGCACCCTTGCACCAGGGTGTAAAGGTGACTTTGTTGGCACTAGGCAGCCAAAACAGCGCCAGCGCAGGGGAAAAGGTCAGGAATGTGCAGTATTGCATTAAATACGGGGCATTCCTCTCCTTACGCAGTGCAGCAAGGTGACTTGCTGCACTGCGCCACTTTCCCATAAATATGGGCTGGAGGGCTTATTTACAAGTCCCGTGTGCTGCCAGTGCGTCACTTTTTTCCCATATTGAAAGTGACGCACCGGTTGCACAAGGGGCTAGTAAATAATCCCTAGAGTGTTTAGCCAGAACATACAATGGAGTGCCAGAGCGTCCCACCAACGGTTTCTTGTGAACAAGGGGGCTTATTTACAAGTCCCTTGCGCCGCCGGTACGTCACCTTTTGTGACGCACCGACGGTGCATTTTGCTGCCCCATATTTACAAGGACACGCCAATGGATTCTGCTGCATTCCCAGATTTACAACCTTTCGTAAACCTGGGAATGCGTCAGAAACCTACGCCTCCCCCGGGGAGGCGAAACAAGAGGAAATGTTTTAATTTCTCCTCGTTTTTTCCTCTTTCTATGCGTGCTGCATTCTGCAGCACACAAAGAAAGAGGAAATCACCTTTCGTGATTGTTTTTGGGCAGGAAGGCATCCCTTACTACACAAAAACGATCTCCATGCAACGCAGGCACCTTTGCACCACGGTGCAAGCGTTCCTGCTTTGGTGCATGGCAGCCAATTGTGCGCCAGCATACTGGAAAGCACAGGGATGAGATACTATTGTAAATATGAGGCATCTCTGTGCTTTGAAAGTCACTCAGTGTGGCGCAGCCAAATGGCTTGCGGCACTCATTGAGTCACTTTCTCAAAAATGTGGCCCAAGATATTTATATAACTTATTGTACGGTTTCAATCACGTAAAAAATGACCCATGGAGCCTTTTATAACACTTTGTTGTTGAGTAGATTAATGAAAGGTGATCATTTATTACACAGATCTTGAGCACCAGTCTACAATATAAGATACAGAGGAGCTCTGGGAGTGGAGGGTTTCACAGTGTGATTGATGCGCGGGATGTGAAGAAACAGGGGCGAGCGGACAATTCAGGGTTAACAAACGCAGGGGACTTTATAAAACACACTGAACGCTGGAGTTTCACAGCTCTTACCAGTTCCTTCTGGGTGTCAATCAGAGCCAGGGAGGAGTCGAGTGCAGCGCACGAGTCTTTGGCCGCCGACCAGGTTCCATTAGCGTCAGAGAAATAGAAACACTTGTTCTGGCAACAGATCCAGTCATCGCCACAAGGGAGCAGCACTTCACCGTCCTTTCCAGTCTCTGCTGCACTGCTTTGAACACTTTTGTTCTGCATCTGCCGATCAGTGCGCTGGTCACTCTTTAGACCTACTAATGCAGAAACTATGATAAAACGAGGGCGAGCGAGCGCGGCAGCCTGCAGAGCTGACCAGACGCTCGTGCGTCATATCCTTTTGCCTGCGATTACCCGCACGGCAGGCATGTGTTTCCAATTATCGCGCCCGCGTCTGGGCACAATAATTGGAAACACATGTCTGCCGCGCGCGTAACCGCAGGGAAAAGGCCATGACGCACGAGCGTCTGGTCAGCTTTTCAAACTCCCTAACTATAAGTCTCGCAGAGCAGCGCTTGCGCGCTACTCGAGGCTCGACCTAAAAAGGAAGAAGCCGAGGTACCTGCACTGGACTACAGAGAATCAACATTCCTTAAAAAACAGTAGGGTCTGCTCAAAGCCATGTGTCACTGAGGAAAACACAGCCTAACTGGTGCATGTTAACATCTGGTAAATAATGAAACTAGGCACATTTTTTAAATAGTAGTTTGTCATAAGTTGTTTGCAACCAACATATTCAAATGGCTGAGTAAAATTAGCAGACCGAGCATAATTGTGAAGCAATGTTTAGTCCAATCATGTTTCTCAAGTTGTAAAAGATATTCAACTTGCCTGCTATAAATGGTGTTGTCCCTTTAAGATGGTGTTGACACTCTGAAAGGGGGTTTGGGATTTTCAGGAGCCTTCCGTCGACATTAGGGGATTGAAGGCATGAAGGAGGATTATCAACAAGGAGGGCTGCTTCCTGTCAGATCATATGGCGTCTCTCCAGTCCTGAGAAGATGGTGGATGTCTCTGAGGGGAGAGAGACGATCCCCCGATATGATGCAGTACGTGCCTCTTGGGGTGAAAAAATGCAATTTAAATCGGTGGCATTAACTTGTAACAGCGAGGCGATGTGACCAATCACACCGCTCCAGGAAGCTGCCGTAGTGAATCTCTCCATTTAGATCAGTAACTGCTAACATACAGAGAGAGAATTAAAGAGGTGAATAGTTATAAAGTTCCAAAAGTCATCAAATGTTAGCTTAAACATGTCCTGTTCACCTTGTAAACTAAATGATACTTTCTAGATGAATAAATCTCTCAAAATGTTCTGATAAAGAAAATCAACAAATGAGCATTTACATTTCATACAGTCACACATGTAAGCCTCTTTCCCTGTCTATTTAGTTTTGGCCTAGCCAATTCAAGAAATATTCCCTTTTACTTGCACCTATGATATTTCATCCAACAAATGGAAAATTCAGATATATTGAATAGGTATGCCCTCCAATCCTCATTCCTGATTAAAGTAAATGCAATGCTTTGCAATGCACCATGGGCCACAATAACTGCCATCGTACAATATCCTGTGTACGGGTATTTTTATTTGTACTAACCATGATTGTATGAGTGGACAAACAAGGTCAGTGTAGATTACTCAGCTTTTTTCAGTTAATGAATCCCAACCTCCCTTCATGTACAACAGTTGACAAATATAGGCAGGTCACCAGCTTCATCTTGGCCATACCAGGGACAGTTAGAATGACTGTGGTTACCCCATAAAAACAAGCTCAGGGTAGTATAATTTAATGGATTAAATCATTTAATGTGCAGAAGAGCTGCAGTTGGAGCTTCATAGCTATTATGGGAAGTGACATAATGCAGTCATTGCTGACAAAAAGTTTGCCTTCAGCAGACATACACATATGGGCTCTTTCCTACCAGCCACAGAGTGCTCTATAGATAGATGACATTTATGAGCACCATTGGTCTACACATGAAAGTGCTTCTCAATGTGATTTTAAGTTAAGAAGACAAGATGTTTGGCCTAGTACTGAAGCAGATAGAAAAGAAGGCTTTTCTTACTTGTACATATGCTTATCCATACCAGGCATTGACAAAAATCTGCTCTTTCCAATACATTCCTAATATGTAGCCTGACGTGGTGACATCTATGGTTAGTTGAGGATAAATGAGGTTGTCCATATCTGTAGTGGCAGAAGAGTGATTTGGATTCTCAATAATCTTTGTGGCAAAGAAGGTATTAAGTGTTATATAGCTGATGTTGGGTTTAAAGAAGCTCAACTCATTGATCCCTTGATTCACTCAAGGAACAGCAAGTCATTTCACTACTAAGACCGATGGAACTGTCTATCCTCTTTCAATTTGAAGAACCCCTAATATCACATTCCACTGCCTCAGGCTCATTGTTTGCAGACAGCATGATTAATTTGTCATTCAGAACTTAGGCTTGAAGATGGACCATTGATTATTCACAAGGGTACTTGCCCCATGAGTGAAAGTATTACACTTGGAGAGGGTCATGGTAGGCCCTTATCTAAATGACTGTTTGGTACACACTCCTTCAGTCTGGCAATCAAGAGATGCAAATAGAGTGAGCAGTCCTAGAGTATCAGGAAGTTCTCGTCAAGCACCAGATGGTGCAACTGTTACCATCTCTGTGCCTAGAGTGCATTGGGGGCCACCTTCTTCATGGATATTGCCAAAGCGTTCCTCAAGTTTACTCATCAGCTGCGGATTAAGGATGATCTTTCTGTCCTGGTTTAATGGCAGGTAAAGTGAGCAAGAGAAGTGTTGTGATTGCAGAGACAAATATCTGTGGTGGTGTTTTTTGTGGTTTGGGGTGTATATACTGCATCAAGCCATTGAAGCTGTGTATCTTGTTCCACAGGTAGACAACAAATAGGATCATTGAGCTCCAGCTAACTGTAACTACAATTTGTCAGAGATTTCACTGGTGACTAGATATTTGCATTATGCAGACAGTTAGATATTGTAATCTCAGCCACCTTGTTTGCCTCATTTTTTAAGGAAGGTCATGACAAAGAGCAATTTGGAGGCAAAGCATGTCCTGCTTGAGGTGAAAGCAATTGTTCCACGTCTCTACCTCCTCTTTAATTCTATTATCACGTGTAGGACTGCGCTAATAGGACATCTGTCAAAAAAATGGCTGAAGTCCCATTTAGAGCTGGCCTTTTATTTATTTATTGCTTTAGTACATGGTAATTTGAATGTGTTCTGATGCAAAACTGCCATTTTGTATGTTATTTGTTTGCACCTACTACAGGCTAAATCAAAGTGTGATTAAGAGTGGTACCTGAAGATTGCACAAGTGTTTTTCTGATTGGTCACCAGAAACCAATTAGAATGGAACTAGGACACACCTCTATTGTGATTGGTTGCTAGGTTTTAGATTGCACTTCTAGGAGTTGGCCCCATGATAAGCGCCCCTCCCCGTCTCTCATGCTTGACACGAAAACATTTCCCACATAAGATCACAACAAGCATAATATTCTGCCAACCATGCACTGCTGCACAGAGCGGCGTGCTATCCTTCCAAAAATGCAATTTAACACCACAGTACGGGGCATGAAGGGCACTATAAAGTGTGTTCTCCACATGTTATCATATATTGTTCGATACAAAAGGGGATGATGGACGGAACGCTTGAGCCAATCAAACACTCACCCCCAGTCAACTGATCTGGGTTTAATCCATCATCATTCTTTAGCTCACTCCACCACCCCAGTTCAGACATGGCCATATGCAAATCAGTCTGACCCTGTGCCTCATGGGAACAGTCCAGCCCGAACTGCCAAGCCATGTCTTCCCTGGACCGGAAACAAGCATCCTAGGACCGGTTTCTGGCATTTCAGCCGTCATCAGCCAGGCTTGCTTGAATCCAGTGGCAAAGTGAGCAAGGGACCCACGTCTGGGCATACCCCGCCAACTTAGGGCGACCAAAGCGATACAAAAGGGGATGATGGACGGAACGCTTGAGCCAATCAAACACTCACCCCCAGTCAACTGATCTGGGTTTAATCCATCATCATTCTTTAGCTCACTCCACCACCCCAGTTCAGACATGGCCATATGCAAATCAGTCTGACCCTGTGCCTCATGGGAACAGTCCAGCCCGAACTGCCAAGCCATGTCTTCCCTGGACCGGAAACAAGCATCCTAGGACCGGTTTCTGGCATTTCAGCCGTCATCAGCCAGGCTTGCTTGAATCCAGTGGCAAAGTGAGCAAGGGACCCACGTCTGGGCATACCCCCGCCAACTTAGGGCGACCAAAGCGATACAAAAGGGGATGATGGACGGAACGCTTGAGCCAATCAAACACTCACCCCCAGTCAACTGATCTGGGTTTAATCCATCATCATTCTTTAGCTCACTCCACCACCCCAGTTCAGACATGGCCATATGCAAATCAGTCTGACCCTGTGCCTCATGGGAACAGTCCAGCCCGAACTGCCAAGCCATGTCTTCCCTGGACCGGAAACAAGCATCCTAGGACCGGTTTCTGGCATTTCAGCCGTCATCAGCCAGGCTTGCTTGAATCCAGTGGCAAAGTGAGCAAGGGACCCACGTCTGGGCATACCCCCGCCAACTTAGGGCGACCAAAGCGATACAAAAGGGGATGATGGACGGACACGCTTGAGCCAATCAAACACTCACCCCCAGTCAACTGATCTGGGTTTAATCCATCATCATTCTTTAGCTCACTCCACCACCCCAGTTCAGACATGGCCATATGCAAATCAGTCTGACCCTGTGCCTCATGGGAACAGTCCAGCCCGAACTGCCAAGCCATGTCTTCCCTGGACCGGAAACAAGCATCCTAGGACCGGTTTCTGGCATTTCAGCCGTCATCAGCCAGGCTTGCTTGAATCCAGTGGCAAAGTGAGCAAGGGACCCACGTCTGGGCATACCCCCGCCAACTTAGGGCGACCAAAGCGATACAAAAGGGGATGATGGACGGAACGCTTGAGCCAATCAAACACTCACCCCCAGTCAACTGATCTGGGTTTAATCCATCATCATTCTTTAGCTCACTCCACCACCCCAGTTCAGACATGGCCATATGCAAATCAGTCTGACCCTGTGCCTCATGGGAACAGTCCAGCCCGAACTGCCAAGCCATGTCTTCCCTGGACCGGAAACAAGCATCCTAGGACCGGTTTCTGGCATTTCAGCCGTCATCAGCCAGGCTTGCTTGAATCCAGTGGCAAAGTGAGCAAGGGACCCACGTCTGGGCATACCCCCGCCAACTTAGGGCGACCAAAGCGATACAAAAGGGGATGATGGACGGAACGCTTGAGCCAATCAAACACTCACCCCCAGTCAACTGATCTGGGTTTAATCCATCATCATTCTTTAGCTCACTCCACCACCCCAGTTCAGACATGGCCATATGCAAATCAGTCTGACCCTGTGCCTCATGGGAACAGTCCAGCCCGAACTGCCAAGCCATGTCTTCCCTGGACCGGAAACAAGCATCCTAGGACCGGTTTCTGGCATTTCAGCCGTCATCAGCCAGGCTTGCTTGAATCCAGTGGCAAAGTGAGCAAGGGACCCACGTCTGGGCATACCCCCGCCAACTTAGGGCGACCAAAGCGATACAAAAGGGGATGATGGACGGAACGCTTGAGCCAATCAAACACTCACCCCCAGTCAACTGATCTGGGTTTAATCCATCATCATTCTTTAGCTCACTCCACCACCCCAGTTCAGACATGGCCATATGCAAATCAGTCTGACCCTGTGCCTCATGGGAACAGTCCAGCCCGAACTGCCAAGCCATGTCTTCCCTGGACCGGAAACAAGCATCCTAGGACCGGTTTCTGGCATTTCAGCCGTCATCAGCCAGGCTTGCTTGAATCCAGTGGCAAAGTGAGCAAGGGACCCACGTCTGGGCATACCCCCGCCAACTTAGGGCGACCAAAGCGATACAAAAGGGGATGATGGACGGAGCAGCTTGAGCCAATCAAACACTCACCCCCAGTCAACTGATCTGGGTTTAATCCATCATCATTCTTTAGCTCACTCCACCACCCCAGTTCAGACATGGCCATATGCAAATCAGTCTGACCCTGTGCCTCATGGGAACAGTCCAGCCCGAACTGCCAAGCCATGTCTTCCCTGGACCGGAAACAAGCATCCTAGGACCGGTTTCTGGCATTTCAGCCGTCATCAGCCAGGCTTGCTTGAATCCAGTGGCAAAGTGAGCAAGGGACCCACGTCTGGGCATACCCCCGCCAACTTAGGGCGACCAAAGCGATACAAAAGGGGATGATGGACGGAGCAGCTTGAGCCAATCAAACACTCACCCCCAGTCAACTGATCTGGGTTTAATCCATCATCATTCTTTAGCTCACTCCACCACCCCAGTTCAGACATGGCCATATGCAAATCAGTCTGACCCTGTGCCTCATGGGAACAGTCCAGCCCGAACTGCCAAGCCATGTCTTCCCTGGACCGGAAACAAGCATCCTAGGACCGGTTTCTGGCATTTCAGCCGTCATCAGCCAGGCTTGCTTGAATCCAGTGGCAAAGTGAGCAAGGGACCCACGTCTGGGCATACCCCCGCCAACTTAGGGCGACCAAAGCGATACAAAAGGGGATGATGGACGGAACGCTTGAGCCAATCAAACACTCACCCCCAGTCAACTGATCTGGGTTTAATCCATCATCATTCTTTAGCTCACTCCACCACCCCAGTTCAGACATGGCCATATGCAAATCAGTCTGACCCTGTGCCTCATGGGAACAGTCCAGCCCGAACTGCCAAGCCATGTCTTCCCTGGACCGGAAACAAGCATCCTAGGACCGGTTTCTGGCATTTCAGCCGTCATCAGCCAGGCTTGCTTGAATCCAGTGGCAAAGTGAGCAAGGGACCCACGTCTGGGCATACCCCCGCCAACTTAGGGCGACCAAAGCGATACAAAAGGGGATGATGGACGGAACGCTTGAGCCAATCAAACACTCACCCCCAGTCAACTGATCTGGGTTTAATCCATCATCATTCTTTAGCTCACTCCACCACCCCAGTTCAGACATGGCCATATGCAAATCAGTCTGACCCTGTGCCTCATGGGAACAGTCCAGCCCGAACTGCCAAGCCATGTCTTCCCAGGACCGGAAACAAGCATCCTAGGACCGGTTTCTGGCATTTCAGCCGTCATCAGCCAGGCTTGCTTGAATCCAGTGGCAAAGTGAGCAAGGGACCCACGTCTGGGCATACCCCCGCCAACTTAGGGCGACCAAAGCGATACAAAAGGGGATGATGGACGGAGCAGCTTGAGCCAATCAAACACTCACCCCCAGTCAACTGATCTGGGTTTAATCCATCATCATTCTTTAGCTCACTCCACCACCCCAGTTCAGACATGGCCATATGCAAATCAGTCTGACCCTGTGCCTCATGGGAACAGTCCAGCCCGAACTGCCAAGCCATGTCTTCCCTGGACCGGAAACAAGCATCCTAGGACCGGTTTCTGGCATTTCAGCCGTCATCAGCCAGGCTTGCTTGAATCCAGTGGCAAAGTGAGCAAGGGACCCACGTCTGGGCATACCCCCGCCAACTTAGGGCGACCAAAGCGATACAAAAGGGGATGATGGACGGAACGCTTGAGCCAATCAAACACTCACCCCCAGTCAACTGATCTGGGTTTAATCCATCATCATTCTTTAGCTCACTCCACCACCCCAGTTCAGACATGGCCATATGCAAATCAGTCTGACCCTGTGCCTCATGGGAACAGTCCAGCCCGAACTGCCAAGCCATGTCTTCCCTGGACCGGAAACAAGCATCCTAGGACCGGTTTCTGGCATTTCAGCCGTCATCAGCCAGGCTTGCTTGAATCCAGTGGCAAAGTGAGCAAGGGACCCACGTCTGGGCATACCCCCGCCAACTTAGGGCGACCAAAGCGATACAAAAGGGGATGATGGACGGAGCAGCTTGAGCCAATCAAACACTCACCCCCAGTCAACTGATCTGGGTTTAATCCATCATCATTCTTTAGCTCACTCCACCACCCCAGTTCAGACATGGCCATATGCAAATCAGTCTGACCCTGTGCCTCATGGGAACAGTCCAGCCCGAACTGCCAAGCCATGTCTTCCCTGGACCGGAAACAAGCATCCTAGGACCGGTTTCTGGCATTTCAGCCGTCATCAGCCAGGCTTGCTTGAATCCAGTGGCAAAGTGAGCAAGGGACCCACGTCTGGGCATACCCCCGCCAACTTAGGGCGACCAAAGCGATACAAAAGGGGATGATGGACGGAACGCTTGAGCCAATCAAACACTCACCCCCAGTCAACTGATCTGGGTTTAATCCATCATCATTCTTTAGCTCACTCCACCACCCCAGTTCAGACATGGCCATATGCAAATCAGTCTGACCCTGTGCCTCATGGGAACAGTCCAGCCCGAACTGCCAAGCCATGTCTTCCCTGGACCGGAAACAAGCATCCTAGGACCGGTTTCTGGCATTTCAGCCTTCATCAGCCAGGCTTGCTTGAATCCAGTGGCAAAGTGAGCAAGGGACCCACGTCTGGGCATACCCCCGCCAACTTAGGGCGACCAAAGCGATACAAAGGGGATGATGGACCGGAGCAGCTTGAGCCAATCAAACACTCACCCCCAGTCAACTGATCTGGGTTTAATCCATCATCATTCTTTAGCTCACTCCACCACCCCAGTTCAGACATGGCCATATGCAAATCAGTCTGACCCTGTGCCTCATGGGAACAGTCCAGCCCGAACTGCCAAGCCATGTCTTCCCTGGACCGGAAACAAGCATCCTAGGACCGGTTTCTGGCATTTCAGCCGTCATCAGCCAGGCTTGCTTGAATCCAGTGGCAAAGTGAGCAAGGGACCCACGTCTGGGCATACCCCCGCCAACTTAGGGTGACCAAGCGATACAAAAGGGGATGATGGACGGAGCAGCTTGAGCCAATCAAACACTCACCCCCAGTCAACTGATCTGGGTTTAATCCATCATCATTCTTTAGCTCACTCCACCACCCCAGTTCAGACATGGCCATATGCAAATCAGTCTGACCCTGTGCCTCATGGGAACAGTCCAGCCCGAACTGCCAAGCCATGTCTTCCCTGGACCGGAAACAAGCATCCTAGGACCGGTTTCTGGCATTTCAGCCGTCATCAGCCAGGCTTGCTTGAATCCAGTGGCAAAGTGAGCAAGGGACCCACGTCTGGGCATACCCCCGCCAACTTAGGGCGACCAAAGCGATACAAAGGGGATGATGGACGGAGCAGCTTGAGCCAATCAAACACTCACCCCCAGTCAACTGATCTGGGTTTAATCCATCATCATTCTTTAGCTCACTCCACCACCCCAGTTCAGACATGGCCATATGCAAATCAGTCTGACCCTGTGCCTCATGGGAACAGTCCAGCCCGAACTGCCAAGCCATGTCTTCCCTGGACCGGAAACAAGCATCCTAGGACCGGTTTCTGGCATTTCAGCCGTCATCAGCCAGGCTTGCTTGAATCCAGTGGCAAAGTGAGCAAGGGACCCACGTCTGGGCATACCCCCGCCAACTTAGGGCGACCAAAGCGATACAAAAGGGGATGATGGACGGAGCAGCTTGAGCCAATCAAACACTCACCCCCAGTCAACTGATCTGGGTTTAATCCATCATCATTCTTTAGCTCACTCCACCACCCCAGTTCAGACATGGCCATATGCAAATCAGTCTGACCCTGTGCCTCATGGGAACAGTCCAGCCCGAACTGCCAAGCCATGTCTTCCCTGGACCGGAAACAAGCATCCTAGGACCGGTTTCTGGCATTTCAGCCGTCATCAGCCAGGCTTGCTTGAATCCAGTGGCAAAGTGAGCAAGGGACCCACGTCTGGGCATACCCCCGCCAACTTAGGGCGACCAAGCGATACAAAGGGGATGATGGACGGAACGCTTGAGCCAATCAAACACTCACCCCCAGTCAACTGATCTGGGTTTAATCCATCATCATTCTTTAGCTCACTCCACCACCCCAGTTCAGACATGGCCATATGCAAATCAGTCTGACCCTGTGCCTCATGGGAACAGTCCAGCCCGAACTGCCAAGCCATGTCTTCCCTGGACCGGAAACAAGCATCCTAGGACCGGTTTCTGGCATTTCAGCCGTCATCAGCCAGGCTTGCTTGAATCCAGTGGCAAAGTGAGCAAGGGACCCACGTCTGGGCATACCCCCGCCAACTTAGGGCGACCAAGCGATACAAAGGGGATGATGGACGGAGCAGCTTGAGCCAATCAAACACTCACCCCCAGTCAACTGATCTGGGTTTAATCCATCATCATTCTTTAGCTCACTCCACCACCCCAGTTCAGACATGGCCATATGCAAATCAGTCTGACCCTGTGCCTCATGGGAACAGTCCAGCCCGAACTGCCAAGCCATGTCTTCCCTGGACCGGAAACAAGCATCCTAGGACCGGTTTCTGGCATTTCAGCCGTCATCAGCCAGGCTTGCTTGAATCCAGTGGCAAAGTGAGCAAGGGACCCACGTCTGGGCATACCCCCGCCAACTTAGGGCGACCAAGCGATACAAAAGGGGATGATGGACGGAGCGCTTGAGCCAATCAAACACTCACCCCCAGTCAACTGATCTGGGTTTAATCCATCATCATTCTTTAGCTCACTCCACCACCCCAGTTCAGACATGGCCATATGCAAATCAGTCTGACCCTGTGCCTCATGGGAACAGTCCAGCCCGAACTGCCAAGCCATGTCTTCCCTGGACCGGAAACAAGCATCCTAGGACCGGTTTCTGGCATTTCAGCCGTCATCAGCCAGGCTTGCTTGAATCCAGTGGCAAAGTGAGCAAGGGACCCACGTCTGGGCATACCCCCGCCAACTTAGGGCGACCAAGCGATACAAAAGGGGATGATGGACGGGACAGCTTGAGCCAATCAAACACTCACCCCCAGTCAACTGATCTGGGTTTAATCCATCATCATTCTTTAGCTCACTCCACCACCCCAGTTCAGACATGGCCATATGCAAATCAGTCTGACCCTGTGCCTCATGGGAACAGTCCAGCCCGAACTGCCAAGCCATGTCTTCCCTGGACCGGAAACAAGCATCCTAGGACCGGTTTCTGGCATTTCAGCCGTCATCAGCCAGGCTTGCTTGAATCCAGTGGCAAAGTGAGCAAGGGACCCACGTCTGGGCATACCCCCGCCAACTTAGGGTGACCAAAGCGATACAAAAGGGGATGATGGACGGAGCAGCTTGAGCCAATCAAACACTCACCCCCAGTCAACTGATCTGGGTTTAATCCATCATCATTCTTTAGCTCACTCCACCACCCCAGTTCAGACATGGCCATATGCAAATCAGTCTGACCCTGTGCCTCATGGGAACAGTCCAGCCCGAACTGCCAAGCCATGTCTTCCCTGGACCGGAAACAAGCATCCTAGGACCGGTTTCTGGCATTTCAGCCGTCATCAGCCAGGCTTGCTTGAATCCAGTGGCAAAGTGAGCAAGGGACCCACGTCTGGGCATACCCCCGCCAACTTAGGGCGACCAAAGCGATACAAAGGGGATGATGGACGGAGCGCTTGAGCCAATCAAACACTCACCCCCAGTCAACTGATCTGGGTTTAATCCATCATCATTCTTTAGCTCACTCCACCACCCCAGTTCAGACATGGCCATATGCAAATCAGTCTGACCCTGTGCCTCATGGGAACAGTCCAGCCCGAACTGCCAAGCCATGTCTTCCCTGGACCGGAAACAAGCATCCTAGGACCGGTTTCTGGCATTTCAGCCGTCATCAGCCAGGCTTGCTTGAATCCAGTGGCAAAGTGAGCAAGGGACCCACGTCTGGGCATACCCCCGCCAACTTAGGGCGACCAAGCGATACAAAGGGGATGATGGACGGAGCAGCTTGAGCCAATCAAACACTCACCCCCAGTCAACTGATCTGGGTTTAATCCATCATCATTCTTTAGCTCACTCCACCACCCCAGTTCAGACATGGCCATATGCAAATCAGTCTGACCCTGTGCCTCATGGGAACAGTCCAGCCCGAACTGCCAAGCCATGTCTTCCCTGGACCGGAAACAAGCATCCTAGGACCGGTTTCTGGCATTTCAGCCGTCATCAGCCAGGCTTGCTTGAATCCAGTGGCAAAGTGAGCAAGGGACCCACGTCTGGGCATACCCCCGCCAACTTAGGGCGACCAAAGCGATACAAAGGGGATGATGGACGGAACGCTTGAGCCAATCAAACACTCACCCCCAGTCAACTGATCTGGGTTTAATCCATCATCATTCTTTAGCTCACTCCACCACCCCAGTTCAGACATGGCCATATGCAAATCAGTCTGACCCTGTGCCTCATGGGAACAGTCCAGCCCGAACTGCCAAGCCATGTCTTCCCTGGACCGGAAACAAGCATCCTAGGACCGGTTTCTGGCATTTCAGCCGTCATCAGCCAGGCTTGCTTGAATCCAGTGGCAAAGTGAGCAAGGGACCCACGTCTGGGCATACCCCCGCCAACTTAGGGCGACCAAAGCGATACAAAAGGGGATGATGGACCGGAGCGCTTGAGCCAATCAAACACTCACCCCCAGTCAACTGATCTGGGTTTAATCCATCATCATTCTTTAGCTCACTCCACCACCCCAGTTCAGACATGGCCATATGCAAATCAGTCTGACCCTGTGCCTCATGGGAACAGTCCAGCCCGAACTGCCAAGCCATGTCTTCCCTGGACCGGAAACAAGCATCCTAGGACCGGTTTCTGGCATTTCAGCCGTCATCAGCCAGGCTTGCTTGAATCCAGTGGCAAAGTGAGCAAGGGACCCACGTCTGGGCATACCCCCGCCAACTTAGGGGCGACCAAGCGATACAAAGGGGATGATGGACGGGCAGCATGGCCAATCAAACACTCACCCCCAGTCAACTGATCTGGGTTTAATCCATCATCATTCTTTAGCTCACTCCACCACCCCAGTTCAGACATGGGGTGGTGGAGTGAGCTAAAGAATGATGATGGATTAAACCCAGATCAGTTGACTGGGGTGAGTGTTTGATTGGCTCAAACGTTCCGTCCATCATCCCCTTTTGTATCGCTTTGTTCGCCCTAAGTTGGCGGAGTATGCCCAGACGTGGGTCCCTTGCTCACTTTGCCACTGGATTCAAGCAAGCCTGGCTGATGACGGCTGGAATGCCAGAAACCGGTCCTAGGATGCTTGTTTCCGGTCCAGGGAAGACATGGCTTGGCAGTTCGGGCTGGACTGTTCCCATGAGGCACAGAGTCAGACTGATTTGCATATGGCCATGTCTGAACTGGGGTGGTGGAGTGAGCTAAAGAATGATGATGGATTAAACCCAGATCAGTTGACTGGGGTGAGTGTTTGATTGGCTCAAACGTTCCGTCCATCATCCCCTTTGTATCAGCTTGTTCGCCCTAAGTTGGCGGGGTATGCCCAGACGTGGGTCCCTTGCTCACTTTGCCACTGGATTCAAGCAAGCCTGGCTGATGACGGCTGGAATGCCAGAAACCGGTCCTAGGATGCTTGTTTCCGGTCCAGGAAGACATGGCTTGGCAGTTCGGGCTGGACTGTTCCCATGAGGCACAGGGTCAGACTGATTTGCATATGGCCATGTCTGAACTGGGTGGTGGAGTGAGCTAAAGAATGATGATGGATTAAACCCAGATCAGTTGACTGGGGTGAGTGTTTGATTGGCTCAAACGTTCCGTCCATCATCCCCTTTGTATCGCTTGTTCGCCCTAAGTTGGCGGGGGTATGCCCAGACGTGGTCCCTTGCTCACTTTGCCACTGGATTCAAGCAAGCCTGGCTGATGACGGCTGGAATGCCAGAAACCGGTCCTAGGATGCTTGTTTCCGGTCCAGGAAGACATGGCTTGGCAGTTCGGGCTGGACTGTTCCCATGAGGCACAGGGTCAGACTGATTTGCATATGGCCATGTCTGAACTGGGGCGGTGGAGTGAGCTAAAGAATGATGATGGATTAAACCCAGATCAGTTGACTGAGGGTGAGTGTTTGATTGGCTCAAACGTTCCGTCCATCATCCCCTTTGTATCAGCTTGTTCGCCCTAAGTTGGCGGGGTATGCCCAGACGTGGGTCCCTTGCTCACTTTGCCACTGGATTCAAGCAAGCCTGGCTGATGACGGCTGGAATGCCAGAAACCGGTCCTAGGATGCTTGTTTCGGTCCAGGGAAGACATGGCTTGGCAGTTCGGGCTGAACTGTTCCCATGAGGCACAGGGTCAGACTGATTTGCATATGGCCATGTCTGAACTGGGGTGGTGGAGTGAGCTAAAGAATGATGATGGATTAAACCCAGATCAGTTGACTGGGGTGAGTGTTTGATTGGCTCAAACGTTCCGTCCATCATCCCCTTTGTATCGCTTTGTTCGCCCTAAGTTGGCGGGGTATGCCCAGACGTGGGTCCCTTGCTCACTTTGCCACTGGATTCAAGCAAGCCTGGCTGATGACGGCTGGAATGCCAGAAACCGGTCCTAGGATGCTTGTTTCCGGTCCAGGGAAGACATGGCTTGGCAGTTCGGGCTGGACTGTTCCCATGAGGCACAGGGTCAGACTGATTTGCATATGGCCATGTCTGAACTGGGGTGGTGGAGTGAGCTAAAGAATGATGATGGATTAAACCCAGATCAGTTGACTGGGGTGAGTGTTTGATTGGCTCAAACGTTCCGTCCATCATCCCCTTTTGTATCAGCTTGTTCGCCCTAAGTTGGCGGTATGCCCAGACGTGGGTCCCTGCTCACTTTGCCACTGGATTCAAGCAAGCCTGGCTGATGACGGCTGGAATGCCAGAAACCGGTCCTAGGATGCTTGTTTCCGGTCCAGGAAGACATGGCTTGGCAGTTCGAGCTGGACTGTTCCCATGAGGCACAGGGTCAGACTGATTTGCATATGGCCATGTCTGAACTGGGGTGGTGAAGTGAGCTAAAGAATGATGATGGATTAAACCCAGATCAGTTGACTGGGAGTGAGTGTTTGATTGGCTCAAACGTTCCGTCCATCATCCCCTTTTGTATCAGCTTGTTCGCCCTAAGTTGGCGGGTATGCCCAGACGTGGGTCCCTTGCTCACTTTGCCACTGGATTCAAGCAAGCCTGGCTGATGACGGCTGGAATGCCAGAAACCGGTCCTAGGATGCTTGTTTCGGTCCAGAGAAGACATGGCTTGGCAGTTCGGGCTGGACTGTTCCCATGAGGCACAGGGTCAGACTGATTTGCATATGGCCATGTCTGAACTGAGGTGATGGAGTGAGCTAAAGAATGATGATGGATTAAACCCAGATCAGTTGACTGGAGGTGAGTGTTTGATTGGCTCAAACGTCCGTCCATCATCCCATTGTATCGCTTGTTAGCCCTAAGTTGGCGGGGTATGCCTAGACGTAGGTCCCTGCTCACTTTGCCACTGGATTCAAGCAAGCCTGGCATGACGGCTGAATGCCAGAAACCGGTCCTAGGATGCTTGATTCCAGTCCAGAAGACATGGCTGGCAGTTCGAGCAGACTGTTCCATGAGGCACAGAGTCAGACTGATTATGGCCATGTCTGAACTGGTGGTGAGTGAGCTAAAGAATGATGATGGATTAAACCCAGATCAGTTGACTGGAGTGAGTGTTTGATTGGCTCAAACGTTCGTCCATCATCCCCTTTGTATCGCTGTTCGCCCTAAGTTGGCGGGGGTATGCCAGACGTGGTCCCTTGCTCACTTTGCCACTGGATTCAAGCAAGCCTGGCTGATGACAGCTGGAATGCCAGAAACCGGTCTAGGATGCTTGTTTCGGTCCAGGAAGACATGGCGGCTCGGGCTGGACTATTCCCATGAGGCTAGGGTCAGACTGTTATGCTATGGCCATGTCTGAACTGGGATGGTGAGTGAGCTAAGAATGATGATGGATTAAACCCAGATCAGTTGACTGGGAGTGAGTGTTTGATTGGCTCAAACGTTCCGTCCATCATCCCCTTTGTACGCTTGTTAGCCTAAGTTGGCGGGGTATGCCCAGACGTGTCCCTGCTCACTTTGCCACTGGATTCAAGCAAGCCTGGCTGATGACGGCTGGAATGCCAGAAACCGGTCCTAGGATGCTTGTTTCCGGTCCAGGGAAGACATGGCTTGGCAGTTCGGGCTGGACTGTTCCCATGAGGCACAGGGTCAGACTGATTTGCATATGGCCATGTCTGAACTGGGGTGGTGGAGTGAGCTAAAGAATGATGATGGATTAAACCCAGATCAGTTGACTGGGGGTGAGTGTTTGATTGGCTCAAACGTTCCGTCCATCATCCCCTTTGTATCGCTTGTTCAGCCCTAAGTTGGCGGGTATGCCCAGACGTGGGTCCCTTGCTCACTTTGCCACTGGATTCAAGCAAGCCTGGCTGATGACGGCTGGAATGCCAGAAACCGGTCCTAGGATGCTTGTTTCCGGTCCAGGGAAGACATGGCTTGGCAGTTCGGACTGACTGTTCCCATGAGGCACAGGGTCAGACTGATTTGCATATGGTCATGTCTGAACTGGGGTGGTGGAGTGAGCTAAAGAATGATGATGGATTAAACCCAGATCAGTTGACTGGGGGTGAGTGTTTGATTGGCTCAAACGTTCCGTCCATCATCCCCTTTTGTATCGCTTGTTCGCCCTAAGTTGGCGGGGGTATGCCCAGACGTGGGTCCCTTGCTCACTTTGCCACTGGATTCAAGCAAGCCTGGCTGATGACGGCTGGAATGCCAGAAACCGGTCCTAGGATGCTTGTTTCCGGTCCAGGGAAGACATGGCTTGGCAGTTCGAGCTGGACTGTTCCCATGAGGCACAGGGTCAGACTGATTTGCATATGGCCATGTCTGAACTGGGGTGGTGGAGTGAGCTAAAGAATGATGATGGATTAAACCCAGATCAGTTGACTGGGAGTGAGTGTTTGATTGGCTCAAACGTTCCGTCCATCATCCCCTTTGTATCGCTTTGTTCGCCCTAAGTTGGCGGGGTATGCCCAGACGTGGGTCCCTTGCTCACTTTGCCACTGGATTCAAGCAAGCCTGGCTGATGACGGCTGGAATGCCAGAAACCGGTCCTAGGATGCTTGTTTCCGGTCCAGGGAAGACATGGCTTGGCAGTTCGGGCTGGACTGTTCCCATGAGGCACAGGGTCAGACTGATTTGCATATGGCCATGTCTGAACTGGGGTGGTGGAGTGAGCTAAAGAATGATGATGGATTAAACCCAGATCAGTTGACTGGGGGTGAGTGTTTGATTGGCTCAAACGTTCCGTCCATCATCCCCTTTTGTATCACATCATATATTGTTCAACCATTTGAACAAGGAATGTGCGGTTCGTTTGTGGATTGGGTGAGACCGCTCCGAGTGAAACCTACCAGTATTATAGAATCAACATGACTAGAAGGCAAATGATATTCCTATGTGATGTTCGCATACTCTGCAACACATCGCATTAAACTTTTTTTATTCATTTTTTTGGCTGAAATGATGACACAATCTCCTAGCTTACATGCACATATTTCCCCCTATTAAAAATTGCCCCTCATGTGTCCGGGGTCCTGTGGCATGCTGATAGTAAATAGTGCAATTTTTGTAGAAAAGTTATAACTAACAGTTTATAAGATGCAATATAAGAAATTGGGTCACAGGTTCAGGGGTGTGAAACCCTACTCAAACAGGAACAACAATCTCTGTCATAGTGAAACGCAAGCAAATTTCAAATTAACCTGGCACAAAGCGCCAACTGTGGATATCTGGTTATGCCGGACAGGGACAAAGACACAAGTGATGGAGTGGGGGCCAGCTACAGGCATCAAAGTAGGCTTGATGAACAAAGAACTTTAAATCCTGGCTGCGAGCGATACAAGATCCCATATCGAGGATGCGCAGTGCAGCAGGGCAGTGCACGGCTCTTGTGTGGAGATACGTCATGCAGTGGCAGTTCACAGAGAGCTGCAGTGGCAATGCGAAGTCCTTGCATGGAGAAGGATGGAGATGCGTTGCATAGCGGCGGTTCTAATGGGCTGGGAAGTACTGCTTCGGGAATGTGTCGCGCAGCGGTTCAAATGCATAGTTTGGTGAGGCGATACGTCACGCTGTTTTGGTTCTGCTGGTACCACAGATGGGCTGGCAGAGCACCCTCAGGTCCACTTCCAATAGTAAAGGACTGGGGTGGCACTACTTGGGGGGTGGGGGGGAATGCACAGCAGACTGAGTCCAGATGCTGAGTTCAAGAGGGGGAAAACCTGTTCTGTCCCTGAGGTTTCTGGTCAGGAGGCCCTGGGGCACTTCCTTCCTCTTAAAAAAAAGAGTAAAAAAAGAAAAAGGACTCCTTGAACAAAAAAGTACAGCCAAATGTCAATCTGAGGAGTTTTTTTAATCCAAATCATCATTTCAAGAAGGTTTTGATGCTGCTCGAGAGAGAAACTTCGCTAGATTGCAGATTCTGCGTGTTCAGGATTGCGTTCTTCACAAAACTTCTGCCGGAAGTCAGATGGCACGCCCGAATGACGTGTTCGCGAACACACACTCCTGCGGGACCGTGCGGCCCGCCACCAAATCTCGTGTCGCTCGCAAATGGATGGGAAATCTCGTTGACGATTGCAGGCACCTGGTAAGTCGCTCCCACGCACGTGAACATGCATTTTGGGCGCACAAAACCCAAAAAAAACACCGCTCCGGTGCGGTACGCAGAGTTTTCGGCATCTCCGCGTTCTACGTTGAATGCGGAGTTGCCAAAAATGTGCAAAAATCTGCAAACACCCAGGGTTAATTTATGTCATAGGATCATTGTAAGTAGACCAATTAACATGTATAGATGACAGACTGATATTTGTTGTGTCCTAGTTTATGTTTTGTATCTCTAATCCTGTTCATATTAAAGCGAATCTAGGCTGATGGTAATTGCATAAAAAAACCTAGTCCCGTTCTATTGTTTGCTGTGATAGACACTGTGGGATCATTTTCTTCAAAGGTGTAGTTGTTTGCCACTGTTCTATTGCCGTATGAAGTATAGCACACATGTTAATTTCTTATAAAAATATTTTGCCAAAGGTCATATATGTGTGTGTCGGGAATATCAGACTTTCTCTAATCTTGTAGGAAACTGAACTACCTAGGAGAAATTGATGCTGCAGTCACAGTGCACTGGCACCACTCACTTTTATGATCTGCACGGACTAGTGAAATCCAATTTAAAAGAAGCTCCAATATTAAGCCTTAACTCATCAAGGGTAGACACTGCCAATGACCTAACTGTCCCTCGTTTGTCCAACTGTGAGAGGGACCCTGAGAATATGAGTGTACTTTCCCATGATATAGCCAAAAGTGGTCCAGAAGGTGATTCATGGGAAATGTAGTTCTCTCCTTTATGTTATGTTATGTGTATTTGTAATGAGTACTGTCACCTGCGAGGGTCTTCATAATTAAAGCTTTCTTGAGTCCCTACTAGTATCAATGTCAGTGAACATTAATTGTGCATCTGCTTTTTCCTCACTTCTTATATTTTATATATTGTTATATATTTGGCAAAATGATAAATCATGCACCAAGCGACATGTCTTGAAATCTGAGTTGGGTTGACCATGGGATATTACGTCCATCATTTACTTGGCAATTTATTTAAGACATTATACCTATATATGCAATTGTTAATAATGAGTGTTTATCACTGAGGGTGTTTTTCACCCTGTAGGTTGCTCACTCGGTTTATTTTATATGATGGCTTTTATTTTGCAGTGTGATTAACCAATCAGTAACCATTGATGGCCCTCTGGTAGATTCCAGAGGGACCTCACCAAGTTAATGTGATTGATGCCTCTCATTTGTGTGCGAACCAAGAAGTCCCTTAACCCCTTCGCTGCTAGGCCTTTTCCTCCCTGTGCTAAGCCTTTTTTTTGGCTATTTGGGGTAGTTCGCGCTTAGGCCCCTGTAACTTTTTCACCACATAAGGTATCCACGCCAAATTTCGTCCTTTTCTTCCAACATCATGGGGATTCTAAAGGTACCAAGGGTTTGTGGTTTCCCCTGGAGGGGACCCAGAAATTGGCCAAAATACAGCTAACTTTTGGTTTTTTAGGAAAAATGGGAAAAAAGTGCTGCAAATGAAAGCATCTGTTTTTTTTCCCTGCAAATGGTATCAACAAAGGGTTTGTGGGGCTGAAATCACCATTTTCCCAGCTTTTAGGAACTGACAGAATTTTGTCAGAAAACCAACATTTTCTACACAGTTTTGGCATTTTATTGGGATATAGCCTATTTTTGCTATTTTTTGTGCTTTCAACCTTCTTCCAGTTAATGGTAGAAATGGGTAGGAAAGCAATAATGGATCCTGGAAAGCTATACATTTTAGAAAAGTAGACAAAATTCTGAATTCAGCAAGGGGTCATTTGTGTAGATCCTTAAAGGTTTCTTTATAAAAACTAACAGTTGAATATAGGAAAAATTGAAAATTTGTTGAAAAAAACAGCCATTTGTGCAAACGTTTTCACCTGTAACTTCTTCTAATTGTGACAGCTGTTTGAAAGCAATATACCATTACATCCGCTGGACCTTTCTGGTTGTGGGGATATATAGGACTTGTAGGTTCACCAAGAACCGGACGAACCCAGAGCCAATAACTGAGCAGCTTCTTGCAATGGTTTTTTGTTATGTACTGGGTATATAGCAATTAATTTGGGAAATTATATTCATGGAAAAATCAGTATGAAAGACACCTATGTAGTTCTGAAATTGGAACGAAATATAGAGTGTAGAAACAGTAGATATTTGCACATTTCCGAAATTGTGAGTACCCATACTAGCATGGGAATTATAGGTCATTTTTCAAAATGACTTCTTTTTTACACATTGGCTTTCATTTCGAAGGCAGAAATGCATCGAAAGTCAATAGGTAATAACAGTTGCTCTACAATTCTGTGTTACCATAAGTCTCTCAATAAAAATGGTACCTCACTTGTGTGGGTAGGCCTAGCGCCCGCGACAGGAAACGCCTCAAAACGCAACGTGGACATACTTTATTTTTACAGTGAAAACTGACCCTAGCTGTAGATTTTGAACCCTAGCTCTGCCGGCACCAAGGGAAACCTAGCAAACCTATACATTTTTGAAAACTAGACACCCAGGGGAATCCAGGATGGGGGGACTTGACTGGATCTCACCAGGTTTTGTTACCCAGAACCCCTTGCAAACCTAAATATTTGTAAAAAAAAACACATTTTCCTCACATTTCTGTGGTGGAAAGTTCTGGAATCTGCGTGGATCCACAAAATTCCACCCACCCCACGTTCCCCAAAGTCTTCCGAGAAAAATAGTACCTCACTTGTGTGGGTAGGCCTAGTGGCCGCGACAGGAAACGGCCCAAAACGCAACGTGGACACACCACATTTTCACAGTGAAAATGGACCCTTTTTTTGCAAAGTGCCTAGCTGTAGATTTTGAACCCTAGCTCTGCCGGCACCTAGGGAAACCTAGCAAACCTATACACCCAGAATCCCTTGCAAACCTAAAAATGTGTCCAAAAAAACATATTTTCCTCACATTTCTGTGGTGGAATGTTCTGGAATCTGCGTCGATCCACAAATTTCCACTCACCCCGCTTTCCCCAAAGTCTTCCGGGAAAAATGGTACCTCACTTGTGTGTGTAGGCCTAGTGCCCGTGACAGGAAACGGCCCAAACCGCAACGTGGACACACCACATTTTCACAATCAAAACGGACCCATTTTTTGTAAAGTGCCTAGCTGTAGATTTTGAACCCTAGCTCTGCCGGCACCTGGGGAAACCTAGCAAACCTATACATTTTTGAAAACTAGACACTCAGGGGATTCCAGGATGGGGTGACTTGACTGGCTCTCACCAGGTTCTATTACCCAGAATCCCTTGCAAACCACGCCGCATTCCCCAAAGTCTTCCAAGAAAAATGGTCCCTCACTTGTGTGGGTAGGCCTAGTGCCCGCGACAGGAAACGGCCCAAAACGCAATGTGGACACACCACATGTTCACAGTGAAAACGGACCCTTTTTTTGCAAAGTGCCTAGCTGTAGATTTTGAACCCTAGCTCTGCCGGCACCTAGAGCAACCTAGCAAACCTATGCTTTTTTTAAAACTAGACACCCAGGGGAATCCAGGATATGGTGACCTGACTGGATCTCACCAGGTTCTATTACCCAGAATCCCTTGCAAATCTAAAAATGTGTCCAAAAAAAACACATTTTCCTCACATTTCTCTGGTGGAGAGTTCTGGAATCTGCGTGGATCCACAAAATTCCACCCACCCCGCATTCCCCAAAGTCTTCTGAGAAAAATGGTACCTCACTCGTGTGGGTAGGCCTAGTGCCCGCGACAGGAAACGGCCCAAAACGCAACGTGGACACACCACATTTTCACAGTGAAAACGGACCGTTTTATGGCAAAGGGCCTAGCTGTAGATTCTGAACCCTAGCTCTGCCGGCACCTAGGGAAACCTAGCAAACCTATACATTTTTGAAAACTAGACACCCAGGGAAATCCAGGATGGGGTGACTTGACTGGCTCTCACCAGGTTCTGTTACCCAGAATCCCTTACAAACCTCTAAATTTGTAAAAAAAAAAACACATTTTCCTCATATTTCTGTGGTGGAAAGTTCTGGAATCTGCGTGGATCCACAAAATTCCACCCACCCTGCATTGCCCAAACTCTTCAGAGAAAAATGGTACCTCACTTGTGTGGGTGGGTCAAGTACCCGCGACAGGCAAGGGCCCAAAACCTATTGAGGCAACATCAAAATTACCTATCACAAAACAACCTGGTTTTGCAAGGGGGGTCCCACGAGTTTTTGGCCCCGGACTCAGCGGCCATCTAGGGAAACCTACCAAACCCACACATTTCTGAAAACTAGACACCCGGGGGAGTCCAGCGAAGTATGGCTTGCATGGGTCCCCCAAAATTTTCCTACCCAGAATCCCCTGCAAACCTCAAACGTATCTGAAAAAATCACTTTTTTCTCATATTTCTGTGTGGGAAAGTTCTGGAATCTGCGTGGATCCACAAATTTCCTACCACCCAGCGTTCCCCCAGGTCTCCCAATAAAAATGGTACCTCACTCGCATTGGTGGGTCAAGTACCCGCAACAAGCAGGGCCCTAAAACCTATTGAGGCGACATCAAAATTACCTATCACAAAACAACATGGTTTTGCAAAGGGGGTCCCATGAGTTTTTGGCCCTGGACTCGGCGGCCATCTAGGGAAAACTACCAAACCCACACATTTCTGAAAACTAGACACCCGGGGGAGTCCAGCGAGGTATGGCTTGCGTGGGTCCCCCAACATTTTTCTACCCAGAATCCCCTGCAAACCTCAAATTTAGCTGAAAAAATCACTTTTTTCTCAAATTTCTGTGTGGGAAAGTTCTGGAAACTGCGTGGATCCACAAATTTCCTACCACCAAGCGTTCCCCCAGGTCTCTTAATAAAAATGGTACCTCACTCGCGTGGGTGGGTCAAGTACCCGCGACAGGCAAGGGCCCAAAACCTATTGAGGCGACATCAAAATTACCTATCATAAAACAACCTGGTTTTGCAAGGGGGGTCCAATGAGTTTTTGGCCCCGGGCTCGGCGGCCATCTAGGGAAACGTACCAAACCCACACATTTCTTAAAACTAGACACCTGGGGGAGTCCAGCGAGGTATGGCTTGCGTGGGTCCCCCAACATTTCCCTACCCAGAATCCCCTGCAAACCTCAAATTTTGTTGAAAAAATCACTTTTTTCATACATTTTTGCGTGGGATTACTGTGCCGGCACAAATGTCCTACCACCCAGCGTTCCCCTTGTTCTCCCGAGTAAAATGATACCTCACTTGTGTGGGTGTCCAAAGCAGAATTGGCTAAAATTGAATTTTCTAAAAATGTAGCACTTAGAATTCTCGGTGCTATACCCTTAATCCCTATGTTTTGGGCTCTTCCCAGTCACAGGCCTTTGAATGTTAAGTAAATGGAGTAATAATGGAGTAAAGAGTCTCTTGTCATTGTGGCCTTGCTCATTGCACTTATATTTGTAACCATCATTTTAATTTATAAATTTGAACCTGCATCCTACCCGACTTGGCTTGAGATGGGAACAGAAGCAATAAATCAAATTTTGAAGAGATGATGTTTTATTCATAAGCAAGATAATGGAGGTAATGAGCCTTGGAGATGTTACATCATTTAATTTTCGTGTTGGGTTAAAGCAGAAACAAGTGCCCACTATACTGTCCTGCTTCATACTAACAATATAGCAGGTGCCACCTAAGAGAGAGTGCAATAGGAAAGGGACATCATTACATCTTTTCTGGCTGAACTATTGCAAGAAATCTATGGAAGGTTCGTAAAGAATGCAGTCTCATCCAAAAGCATGGAAATAGAAACAAACTACTATGTAAATATCATTACACCCAAGAACGATTTTTGGAAGCAGTTGTGCTTAGATGTCTATGATGGGCTTTGCACATTTTTGATATATTTTGATGATTCATCAGGCCCCAGGCATGTATTAGGCTGAGGTAAGAGTATGGATCGATGGAATAACAGATGAAGCCCGTGCTATGGATTGTGGGGCAGATTTATGGGAATTTTGGCATAGGGCATCACAGCAAGTCATCTTGCTGCCCTCACTAGGGCAAAAAGAAAGGGCAGGAAAACACTGTATTTATCTAATACAGTGCACTCCTGTCCTTTCCCCCTGCACCGGCATCATTTTGACAGCCTACGGCCAACACAGACACACTTGCACCATGGTACTAGGGTGCCTGTGTTCTCAGCAGAATTGTTATTGTGCAGGAAGGGGCACCTTCCTGCACAAACACAATCCTGGGAGGCATTTTCCTCTTTCTATGTGTGCTGCAGAATGCACCACACATAGAAACAGGCAAAAACTAGAAGAAAGAAAGTTATTTCTCCTCGTTGCGCCTCCCCTGGGGACACCTAAGGTTTTGACGCATCCCCAGGTTTACATAGTCTTTTAAGTCTGGGGAAGCATCAAACTTCATGGGTGTTGCGTGGGAACACCCACCACAATGCCCATGGAATTCTTAGCACAGAGCAAGGCAACACAGCGATTTGCACTGCCTTACTTTACTCCATATCTATGATGCCATTCAAAGCCACACAAAGTGGCTTTGTGTGGCCTCATTAATATGATTTTGTGGTTTGCCCCGCTGAATCATCACAAAAAGCAAAAGGGCGGCTGTGCAAGGGGCTCATATATGTGCTGAGAGTGTAATGAGTGACATTAAGAGTATTGGACATGTGCATCAGGTTTGCTCAATCTCCTCTTTGACTCCTATAGACTACAAAAATCAGAAGGTACCTGCAATATAGTAAAGTAGTAGGAACAGCTTGATTCCAGTGTCACATCTTGTGTACTTGAGAGGGTACCCCTGAAGACTTAAAACCACAACTTGGTACTCTGCTTGGTTGGGTGTAATGCATATGCAGTTTGCTCAAATTGATCTGAGTGTGGATTGTATTAAGTATATTACTGACAAATTGTACATTTTCTTATCATCATAGTATTATGTATAATCCTGGGGTTAAATGTTTGGCTCAACATAGAGGATCCAAGGATTTCAAGGGGATAGCTAAAGGTGAGGTAAACTGATGTAAAGTGCTGCTTTAATTTGCACACTTTTCAATGGCATTGTGCAAAATTGTCATACAACCATTATTTAAATACAAATAAAGTAAATAAGAGAACACATATAAATTCTTAGAATGGCACAGTTGGTGATGTCTAACTAAGTTAGCCTTTCTGCAACATTGTAAATAGCGATGCTGGAATTTGTTGAAAAATGATAACTTTCTGTCTGAAGTGAGTTGAAAGTAGTCTGGTTTCACCCTAATTGAGATAACATAGTTATGTGGGGGTGGGTGTTTAGGGTGGGCGAATCATTACAGAAAAGCACTGATCTTGCCTCAAAAGATGAATGCGAGAATTGTATGAAGAATTGTGTTATTATTTCCTCACGCAAAAGAAATCAGACACATCAAGCACAAATTCTACAAATATATCACAATCCGCGATATTGGGACATCAATATGGATCAATTATACAAACACAAGCATTGGGTATACAAATATATCAATCTTTGTGACACAGTGATATCTCTATTTATTTATGTATGTATCAATATCCTATATTGTGGACTAGACCCAGTGGGTGACAGAGCACTTTATGTGAGGGTAATGTATGGCTTAGATGTTAAACCAAAAATAGAAAACATCAAAAGTTATAAAATAAAATAACTTACAAAAAAGTGAGTGTGTAGTGGCATCACGATACAAATGCGTGTTCTGTATAATAAACAGTGTCTAAAAGTTAGATATAATATAGTTTACACCTCAATAAAATGTCCTGCAGGTACTGGCTAGTCTTCGAGTTTAACTCAAGATTTCAGGCAGTAACTATTGATACAGGAATCTCTGTGTTATAAATAGATTTTTGTCTAGCTGTTAAGTGATTCAGAAAGGGCAGAACCTTCCATCTTTTCAGTTGAGCATCTTCTCTCAAGGAAAGTGGCATTTAGTCACTAAAACTTCCTTCTATCAAGTCTGTATTTCAACTTTAGCGACAGTAGTCTTGTCAAAACCAGTGTTGTGGCTGTTCCTCCTGATCGCGGCGGTTGTCACAATCAGGATTTTTTTTTATCACGCAGCCTCAGCTATTCTTGAATCCCATTGTTCTATAACATATGCACACATATTGATTGATGAAGAATTTACAAATGATTAAACTCTTATATTATGATCAAATGAATACAGAAAAGTCCCTGGGGCTTATTTATGTGAAAATGTCGGAGCGCGGAGCTGCGCCAAATTTGGCAACACCGCGCTCTGACATTTTCAAAATGCAGGGATGCACCATATTCACAAGAATACGGCGCACCCCTGTGTTTTCTCTAGGGCTAGTGCTAAATTTAGCTGCCTAGCACCAATGCAGGCACACTTGCACAATAATGCAAGGGTGCCTGCGTTGCAGGAAATGATTGTTTATGTGCAGGAAGGTGTCCCTTCCTGCACATAAACAATCACTAATGGCGATTTGTTACTTCTATGAGTGCTATAGAATTCCGCACACATAGAAGCAGCAAATAGTCATTATTTAATTATTGTTTATGTGCAAGAAGGGACACCTTCCTGCACATAAACAATCATTATTGGTATTGTGCTCTATGTGTGCTGCAGAATGGATGGAAAATGGATGCTGATGTTGTCTTGTATGGCCTTATTAGAAATAAAGGACCAATGGTGTGGACTAATATTTACTAATTTTCTTTTAAGATAAAACAGTCATCTTGATTATTCTAGTTTACTTCATAAAGGACATAATAGGCCACAACTTCCTTCTACTGGGAACCGAGTACGCTTTTGTGGCACTTGACTCTCTCATGGTAGTGAGGCAGAGCATAACCAGACCTTCACAAGACCTACTCAGGGGAGGTGATGTGGGCTAGTATCACAGACACATAACAACAACCAATAAACCATTGTCCAGGCAGTGCTTTTACTTATAAAAATGAAAATCATTTTATTATACACATCCCACTTAATACTATGGATTAACTCACAAATATATACTAGTTGTTAGGTGGCAGGTGAAAATACCCATGGTGACACCTTTCAGCACTTTTCAACTTGGGAAGCAATGAATGCTAAAACCTCCATACCCCCTACATAAGCTTAACACATTATAATGGGGAGTATTTGGTTTAGCAGTTTTATATACAGGAAACCTAGCACAAGGGTATTAGCCTTTTATTTATTTTTTTACTCTGAGAGATTAGGTGATTTGCCCAGAATCACAGGAAGTTGAGCTGACGCTAGCACTCAAACTTGGTTCCCCAGTTTCAAAGGCGGCCACTCTGGCAGTAGGAAAACATTCTCTCCTCATTTTTAAAGTCAGAACTACTGGCTTTAAGCGAGAGTCACCAAAATAATAAAGAAGACAAATATGCAATTTTAACCCTACACAAACCACATTAGAAATTTCAGAATGGTACAATCTTACAATGGCATTCAATAACATATGTAATTATTAACTTTGGCATTGCCGTGTAAATAATCAATGGGTATATCGTACAATCCGTAATGTGGGCAACATGTCATTCTCCTCGGACGAACAAAAACAGAAGACAGGTCAATCAACAGCTGAGTGAAATGCGCAGGGGAGACATGTAGAAAAAGGATAAAGGATGAAGTAGAAAACTTCAAATGAGTAAGGAAAGGGAAACTCTGGGCAGAGTTGGGTGGGGGCTCTAATGAGGGGTGGCAGCAATCTTCCTCAATGAGGAGCAAGGGATCTATTGCTTGTGGGCCCAAAGTGTATGTAAATGTAAGCAAGTATGTCAGTAAGTCCTGGCTGACATTGGGCCAACCCCCTGCATGCACCCCCATCCTGTGGTGTGGAGTGAAACGTCCTTGTCCCGCAAGATTAGATAAAAGCACAGACCAGTGTCTAGAGGACCATTAGGGAGATGGCAGAGGTGCAAAGAGGGGGAGATCGGAATAAACCACTGGGTGCGGTGGAGCGCTCAAACTGGCCAGTAACACAGACATTATCATACCTTGGGGCACATACCTCAGACTTCCAAAAAAATGTATCACTCAGCTTGGGAGAGCAGCTGTTCCAAGAACTGATTTGAAGTGACCACACAGGAGGGGTTGCTCATTTCTCTGGCCATACCTCTGGGTAAGCACAGAGGTTCTGTACACAGAGAGAAGGGTTTCACCACTTTGGATTTTGGCAAAGAAGGGCATTGAGGGATTGTTTGCAGTAGGGCACACAGGGACTGATGCAGGGGTGATTAAGGTTACCCCTGGAAACCTTTTCCCTATTGTTAAGGGAGGGGCCAAGAGTCACCCCTACACACTGGTTAGTGCCAGAATTAAATGTGGAACCCCTGGACACCACTGGACCTCTGGAAGAAAGAAGGGCTGCACCTGCTGTTGAGACCTGCGAATAGACCTGAAAAGCTGGCCCTGCTCCCATTTGACCCAGTACAAAGAACTGGACTCCAAGGGTCAATTGGCTGACCTCCTATTAATCCGAAGAGACACAACAAACTGCAAAAAGTCCTTTTCCTGAGGAGCCCAGCTTGCGCGTTCCAACTGCACCTGCCCTTCTGCTGGAGTGAGTCTTGACCCACAAGTGTTGTTTCTGAGGTCGTGGGACTCTTGGATGTGTCAAAGTGCACACCTCCTAACATCCTGAACAACCTGGGACTTTGAAATTGTTTCGCTACTAAGACCTCCGGAGGATCAGGACAAACCTGCCAAGTCAATCTGACAAAGGTGCATTGCTGTTAGGGCAAAGATTCAGGTGTTTACTTCTCAGGGCTTATATGCAGTAGGAAATCTGTTTTCATGGGACATTGAGGAGAATGTATCTGGCCTAGAGAAGCTCTATTTGGCTACAGCTTGCAGCCTTGCCCAGCTTGAGGAATCCCAGCTTCAAAAACGAAGGTAGCAATCTTCACCAGGTAAAGGCATCATCATATCCAGTTAGTGAGGGACTTTCTTTGGGCGTGAATTTTGAATTTTGTCCACTCTGAGCTTTCCTGCCAAAAGTCACCAGCTTTACTGGAAGTTCCCCTGATGGCTATCTGGCCTTGTAGAGCCCTTCTCAGTCACAGCCTGCTGTCTTACTGTCTTACTGAGAATTTTTGACTTTGATTGTAGAGAATATGTCAGGAGGTACATGTTCCTACCGGGCCTAACCTGGTTTCTCTATCTGACTTGTGCACCATCAAGATTAGCCCTAAAACATGCCTAGCACAACCAGAAGACAGCAGTTGGTACTTAATGCTTTTTGGTTTTTTATATAAAACTTTAAAAATTGATATTCCCAGTTCTCCTTATTGAATTTTTGTCATTTTGCTGTCATTTTGTTCACTAAATTATTCTCTATTCTTATAAAGTGGAGTAGGATTTTTATTGTATTGTGTTTTCAACTTTTTAAAATGTTTTGGTACTTCTAAATGTTTTGCATAGTTTCGTAAGTTAAGCATGTCTCCTCTGTGGCATAGCTACCAAGGGTTGAGCTCAGGTTTAAATTTCTAAAACACGTATTAGACCTAACCAGAATGGACCCATTATCGCTTCTGGTGGACTACTATCTACTGAAACTAATATTCCATTTCCTTGTAACTAGTTAATAATAAAATAATTAAAATCCACAAAATTATTAATATTAGATAGACCAGAACTATGCATCTGTGATTATTTTGTTCTGTAATGATAACATATATGTTGCCCAATGAGAAACCAGTTTAATTACAAATAGGAGATGACCAAATTGAACAAGTCATCAAACAGAGATGCAAGGTGTTTTTCATAAGCAGGCCTGGTTCTAGGAATTTTTATCTGGATGGGCCAAGGGTGCATTTGGGTGGGCCAATGCGGGCCTAATATAAGTCAATTCTGGAGGTAGCCTAAAAACCCTAGATTTACACATGGACGTCGATTCACCAAAATGCCAGGGGTAGCGGAAATTACATCACACATCCTTGACATGAATGACATCACAGGAAGAGACATATGACTTTTGACCCTCAATCTTCCTACGAAGTGATATCACATGACCTTAACCCTGATGACATCACACTAATTGACATTGCTAAAGTTATAAGAAAAGCCATAATAAAAGCATGACTAGTATAGTAGCACAACATAAGGAAATCTCTGTTTTAGATACTACTTGTATTAGGTTGCTGTCGTGACATGCCAGAAGATCATAGCTGCCAAGGTTTCAGATTGCCATGTGTGACATTTTCAAAATTTCAGTGTAATTATGAGTGACATTTCAACAACTATGAGTGACATCAAGTAATGAAGACCAGAGAAACAAATATCAGAAATAACAGACATGCCGAGCGGCTCCCCCCACACACAGATGTAGCCTGTGGTTAACTTTAAAGGTATTGGTAAGGTTTTCCTAACTCAACGTTATAAGCAACAGCTTTTACCTCAACTTGACTGTAGGATGTGACCAGCTAAATGGAAGAACTGTGCTTTTCAATTCAACTTTAAACTCAAAATTATGAAGTCGCAAGCGTGACTGCAAAATCAATAAATATTTTCGCACTAGACACAAAAGCTAATTTAAGCTGCTCCCTCAGTTGAGCCAGTTGCGCAGCACATAAACAAGCTCGAACCTGGAAAATCACTGCCTACACATTAGCAATAGATATCTCGGTAGTCAGTATTTCAGCTGCTCTATCGTTGCCCGCCGTTACACTCTCAAAGCCAACACCGGGTTACCAAACACACATCAAACATCTGCTGAAAGAAAGTATTTCTTCGAACATCCTGCCCTTGTGGTAGCTTCACGCTTTTCCGACAGGGCTCCTTAAGCAGTGTAATTAAATCAATAGATGCGCACTGCCCCCGGGGTCTGGTGTGCAGCCACCCGCTATTTTTACGATTTGCATGGACCTCTACACACCCAGCAACTACCACGCAGTAAAAAAAAAACGGATCCTCCAGAGAAACTGGTAACTTTAATTTCAAGCGACTCCATCTGAAGAGCAGGACGTCACCACAGGAAAGGAGAAGGCCAGGGGGCAGCAGCACAGCGGGATGCAGATGCTGCAAAGGAAGGGAGACCAGCACAAGCACCCCCTGCGGCTCTTGTTAACTACTACCACCGCCAAATTGCCAGGCAAACTTTACAGCAATAAAATAACAGCATGGCAGGTGTTAACTATTGAAAACAAATACTGCCGCTCACTCCAACAGCACTTACTGAAGATTCAGGCGCCACGGTCCAGTGGGCTGGGGTCAGTTGCATGGCCAGCGTGGGATCCAATCCACGTCGTTCCAACCACCGGCCGCGGCGACGACGATGAGCTCTTGGCTCTCAACCTAATCTCCTTTTTCCGCCCCCGCCGCGTTTGACTCTCACCCCCCACTGACCTTAACCTAATTAACTCTGACAAGCCGTGCCTAGCCGGGCACTGATTTTGACATCAGTTATGCTGGGTATTGGGGCCAGGGGTGTCTAGCTTGGAAACATTGTTGTAGTGAGAGAGAACTCGCAGAGCTGCGAGCTGCCAGACCCTTTACCTGCCGGGAAAAGTGTGCACCGCGCTACTGCTGCTTACACAGTTATGACGTTATAGTGCATTATAGCAGCGCTCTGCATTGACGGCTGAGCAGCGCTATAATGCGTGATCGAGCACTGACTCACCAAACGGCACCGCGCTATATGAATTGTACTCGGTCCTTCGGGACGGTAATTTCACCCGCCAAGTGGATCGCCACACTTGACCCTTCCCCGAACCCTTCCGGGACGGTTAATTCTTTCCGCCACGGTAAATAATTTTATCGTTCTCGTCTTCCCGCGGTCCCGGCCCCTTGTAGCAATTTCAACTCACTGGACACCTATTTAGGTCGTACAATTCCGGTTCTCGGCTTGCTACCAGAACATGTGCCGCAATACCTTGTGCTGATTCTGACATGGATTTAATGTCTAGAATTTCTCGTATACAGGCATGCTAAATTCTTATGTCCTGAAGATGATCCCATGATTTCCCCTTAGGGATCGAAACGTCGTCGACACCCTATATACCATATGCATGTAAATATTGTGAATTTATTGTGCAATGGTATCACTATGTGATTGAAGTCTGTTAATTTTGTTAATTTCATGATTTACAGACACATTCCCCTTGCCTGAAAATCTTCCCCACCCTTATGTTGTCTGTCTATGGTTTTGAGTTGGACGCTGGTTGTGTCCCACTTGTAATTGTATATGTATTTTTTCTATGCACGTATTTAAAATATTAAATATCTGTCCGGCTGGACAAAGAACATATAGTCCATTTAGTATATGTTTACTTTCTGCCTTAATTTATAACTGTTTAGGGACCATTGTCTTTTGAAATAGTTCTAATACCGAAGGTCCCTTGCGTACTGCCCTTTCGGTTCCCTTGTTGTTTAAAATAATATAATGCGTGACTAATGCATTTCAGTGCGGTGATGCGGATCACCACACTGAAATGCGTTAGACTCACGCCTGATGCGTGATACTTGGCAGGACTGGAAGATCAGTAATCGTTTCTCTTAGTATTACATGAAAAATTGTGTGCTCATCTGAAGAGGATAGAGTAGCATAAAAAACACAACAACAGCACTGGCAACCCACATGTTTTATACCACAAACTGTCATTATTTAATACTTAATGTATACTGCAGTGAGAAATGGATAGCTAAATCATAGGGAGAGTGAAAAGGATTTATTAATTGACATAAAATTGACTATATATTGAATATAAAATATAATATTGGCCAAAATGTATTCTTTACTGTTAATGCATTTTTATTTAAGATCACCTGCCACATTCTATCCCTCATGTGAAGCACAGAGGTGAAGGTATTATTCAGACACTTCATTTTTCATGCATTCACAATAATGACACATTGCAATAAATTGTTTAAAAAAGTTTGTTTTTTAGTTTATTTTCTTTACTAAATCAGAAGAGTGCACATTGTACTGCTGAATTTATTAATTTGATAAAATGTAACGTGTAATATCCCAGTCCCAGTGGAAGCTGCACAAAGTAAACAGTGCTCATGAAGACACTGTTTGCCTTCTGTTCTTGGAGTCACGGCTAATAATGTTTTAAAGTGCTGGGCCGTAATACTTGCCCTGAATTATAGAGAGTGGAGCGAGTGAGCCTGACAACTTCTAGGGTGGGTTCAGTGTCTCCCCCAATAAATATTGTTTTTAAATGGGACCCGTAGTGCATTTTAAAGTAGTTTTTTCACATACATTTGCCAAAAAGCCATAAACTCTGTTCTCATTATATATTCAAGTCTTTCATGATAGGCCAGACCAATTCAACCTGATGCTCCCAAGAGATCAATCACCCCATTTTTAAAAAATGTGCTAGAGGTGCTCCCATACAACACAAATTACCTCCATTGTGACAGATACAGCATATTGTCATGAGTGTCCACATATGCCATATATGACCCTTATGTCCATAAACTGCATACAATATGTCACTGCCAGAATAGTGCCATTAGTGCCATCCATAAATCATGGGTGATCTTAACGTCAAAAGTTATCTCTAGTATTTCGGGGCCAGCACTTTGTCATAATTGCACCCTCCTATATACTACGGTTATCCTCCTTTATGCCAAATATATACCTTCAATGAGTCAGCATTTTGACACTTCTGGCCCCTATGCCAAGAATTTTCTACCATACGCCAGAAATGTTCCAAAGTTGTCCCCATGCCCCAAATTACATCCTGTATGCCGATTCCAGCATTTTCTTCATAGTTGCTTGTCATACAAAGAACTGCCTCCAATATGCCGTGACCAGAATTTTGCCATGGGTTCCTATTTAAGTCAAGAATTATCTTCACTATGCCAGAGTCAAGGGCACACTCACACGTATAACACTACATTCTCACTCATGCTCACTTATATTCACTCATTCACAATCACACTCTCATTCATTCTCACCAACTTGCACTCATTTATTCTGACTCACAGTTATGCTTGCTAATTGCCACTCACTTTCACTCATTCTTCTTCACATGCATACTCATTTATTCTCACCCACATACTCACGTTTTTGCAGTCACTCTTTTTCTCACTCACATTCTCACTCACTGACTCATGCATACTCACTGAGACTTAGAAGCACATTTACTATAAAAAAATACCAACATGCAGCACAGCAAACAAAGTTGCTACATTGCACTCCACCAGGGGAAGAGAGCATTGGAGAGTCATATCTACTAAGATATAGCACTGCTGCTCTCTCCTCCATCACTCGTACACAAACAGGGTGCCTCACACCTTGCACACATTCCTTTGCACAATGGTGCAAAGGCATGTACATGATGTCTAGCATAGGTTTTGTACTACTTGACAGTTAACCTTTCAGTACAAAGTACAAAATACTGTGCCTAGACAAACTTTAAAATTTTCACATTCGATGTGTACTGTATAGTACAGCACATATGCAGCACAGTGCTATTCCAGAAGGGGCTGAAGACAGTTGTGTAGCCCCTTCTGTAATACTGATAACGCTGGTGTACCTACAGAACCAGCCTTATCTTCAGAGGGCTTTCCCTCATCTGCAAGGGGCCATGGCCCCATGCAATTGAGGGAATTACTTTACCTCTGTGCCTGCCCTGTATTATGGATGCGGAACATAGGAAGGAAGATAGCATGTATTTTCGAAATGTGTATGTGATGCAGCTTTAGGCCCTGAAGTTTGAGGGACCACACACTCTGCAGCTCCTGGGCATGGATCATCAGCTGTGTGACCTTTCATTGCAACATAGTGCCTTATCAAAGCTAGTCCTATGCTGTGAAATGTAAAAAGTAAACAAACACTATTTGGGAAATGTGACCAAATAGAATAGGTGAAATGTTGTCCGAAAAATTGTACTTTTGATTTTCATATAGCTGTCTAAAGTATATACTGCGATGTATACAGAAACTATCCATTTATCTGAAAATCATATTTTGTTTGTGGCGGAACTTTAGAGATGTCCATTTTAAGATATTACTGTTGAATGAATTATTTAGGTCTGAGATAAGTTCGAATAATTAGCATTAATGCCACTGTGTGTATATATTGCCACATTGCATAACCCATGGTAGCCATGGTGCAGCAGCCAGGGTGACTGACTCCGGGTCCTGGGGCTCACGGTTCGATCACCGGCGGCCGTTCAGCCCAGCACCATGTGACTCTGGGCAATAGCTCGCTTAATCTTCCCGACGGCCCCCAGCGCCGGGACACCTCTCCGGAGGTAGCTGTGCGCTTTACTAATACTGGACATTTACATTTATTGAACTGAATTATGATCACTTCCATTGCGAGTAGATGTGCTTAGACAAAGAGTAAGATCACTATAACCAGGATCACTGAAATTATGTAGCAGGGGAGGACCAAATCATGCGACAGTGTTGAAAAAATTGTGTGGCAAGAAAATTCAAATTATATGGCGTAATGCACTACATTTTGTGATGGTATTACTTCATTATTTTGATTTTTTTTTTACACTTGTTAACAGTGTCTGAGCATAGGTTGGACCTAGCCGAGTCTGGTGGCTTAGTGGACTAATGAATCCACTACAGGGACCTGTGTTCGACCTCATGGCCACAGGTTCAATTCCCAGCGGGTTCACTCATCCTTTCTGAGGTCAGTAAATTGAGTATCGTTGGGTAACAATAAACATCTGTTATTCAGTGCCAAGATGCCCCTTTGGGGGTGAATGTATGCTTTACAAATACGCATGCTATGTTATTAGTACAAGTTTAACACCGAAAAATAAGCAGCAGAAAGGGGACAAGTCAACTGCTGCGAAGGGACTTCAACTGCGCGGCAACACAAGTTGAAGCATTTTTTGTAACTTTTGATCAGTTTGAGCTACAATTTTTTTTTCCAAATCTGCAGATTATGCAGCAGATGATAGATTATGTGGCAAATGTGGCAACTACATAAATATGTATAAAACACCATAGCAGCAAAATTAAATAATTCCAATGGCCCTGACTATAACCTGGAAAAGTGCAATGTACTGCAACGTGATATCAGAATATGAAATGCTCACATTTGTAACCCTGCAGTATTGGTGAGAATAAATTCATCCCAGTACAATATCTTAAATAAGATAAACCGGTTATATTATATACCTCAGCATCTGGCAGAGAACAGACAGAGAAACACACTCTAGTGGGCATTGTAATTCCACATTTACTCATAGATAATAGTCAGACATTTATGATTCACTTGCGGCTGCTCATCCAATGAGGAATGCATTGCCACTATCTGAATAGTATGATGCATGCCCCATCCTGCAGTAAATTACTGCACGCACCATACACAGACTACAATACATAAACACTCTCAGAACACTCACACAGAAACAGACATAATTGAGGTTCAGAAAGACGCTCACAGCCCTGGGCCCTGGTGACACTGCACTTGGTCCATCATTGGCAGATAACACCCTGTCCCCACTCCCCCAATACATTCTCCCCAACTGCAGCTTGCCTCAGACACGAGCTAGCGTTGCTACAGGGGCATTTGCTTACACCATGAATGTTTTGAAGACTTAGACAGTACAAAAATAGAGAAAATCAACCAAAGCTGGCATTTTTCCCCTTTTCATTGTGTACTTTAAACAGTATTTATAAAAACAATGCTCTTTAAATTGTGTTTTAGAGGTTTCCTAATGACCCATGACTAGGGTTGCCACCTGACTCATTTTCTACAGGCACCACCTGTATTTTAATGTCCCAGCCATACAAAAACAAACAAACTCACCTAAAGTATTTTTAACACTTATCAGTACATACTTCAAACAGCAAATATAAACAGAAAAAAACACTTTTAAATGTGTTCTAGAGCTGCAGAGACTAATAAAAAGAAGTAAATACAGACAAGAGTTGTGTGACAAATTAATAAATTCCATTTTATTCATAGTCCTATTTAGTATCATGTCCAGGCCTTTGTACACTCTTGTTGTTTTCATCTTAGAGTGGTGTAGGGATCATTTTCTTGGTCCTGATGAGAAGCCAGGGGGATGGCTTCGAAACATGTAGACTAGAGATGTGGTAGCCCATTACAGCACATATCCTCCACTCCCCATGTTTAACGATACCAGCTAGAAGGAGCATTAAATAGTAGTTTTCCAAATAGCCAGGTATTTTTAAACCCCACTATTTTTCATTTTGACCCATCCACTCTCACATTACACATGGTATATTCACTCCTAAGTGCTCCCACGTTTCAGTTGGTTAAAGCACGCCCCGTCCCACATCGGGGCGAGAAGAACCCAATGATGAAGCATGCCACCATGGGACCTTTTGGTGGGTGAGGGTTATTTTAACAACACATTGTGTTTCCCTATACATTGGTAGGGTACACATAGTTCATGAACAGTGTTGAACAGACTTAGGAAGGATATCACTATTCAGTTGATCAAGGTGGATTCTTTTTGGTTTTTCACGATAGATAGAGGAGGACGAGTCCACCTTTTGTTTCAACCTCTTCACTCCCTCTTGTTTATTAGTACTATTTGGACAGCGCACAGCTGTGGGAGTAGATCATTCTTTATTTAGGGTAAGCCCTGCCCCCTTTTTTATGTACTTTAAGTTAGTCTACACACACTTTGATCTCACGGCTGGGAGATAGACACACACTCTTGATCATGGCAGAAATCACGGGCCTCACTTTCTCCAATGAGGAAGTTGAGAGAATCCTAGCTACCATCAGTCCTTTTGAAGGACTCACTACCTCAGAACCGAGTCCTGACAACAATGACTGGGATGAACTAACCATGCTTAGAAGGACCCAGATCAAGACAGCGCTACATGGTCTCTTAATGACTGAATACTTGAGGGCAAATGCGGCCCCTCCGGGACTAATAGTAAAAAACGAGCCATTCATTTTTCAGCAGGATGAGGCCTTTAAAAGGGATTGGTCTCTGATTTCTTGGCACTGCACCCGGGATTGGCTGATATTGATAATAAAAACTGCCACCCGGATTGCCCAGGAATTAAAGATCGAGATACAATCTATTGAGGTACTCCTTAAGAGTTATCAACCACTCAGCATTTTCAAAAAGCGTCTAGAAGAACTTACTCAAACAATGAATGAGTTCGAAACATCCTTAAAATAAAGTAAATACAGCAAATTGAAGAAGGATACAGGCCGATTCAGCCACGAGAGAGTATATCCATACATACGTTATGTTATGTTATGTTACACATTTTTTGTATAGCGCACAGCTGCCCCAGCAAAGAGGCGTCCCGGCGCTGACAGCAGTGAAAGAACAAAGACCCAGGTGGAAACTAGAGCCTACGGCAAAGGAAAGAGGTATGTTTTATTTGCCTTCTGGAATGTTAGATAGTTACTCAAGCTGCGGATCTGTAACGGGTGAGAATTCCAAAGTTTTGCCGCCATGGTGCGAAAGGAGCGACTCCCAGCGCACATCTTCCTCACACGGGGGACTACCAATAGGTGCTGCCCCAGAGAGCGGAGTTGGCGGGTAGGTACATAGGGAAAAAGCAGGTTAGCCAGGATCCCTGGGGAGGCAGATTTCAGAATCTTAAAGGCCATACAGAGAGCTTTAAACTCTATCCGCCTGGCCACGATAGGATTACGTAGCAGCATCGACCCACCAGGACTTGAACACTGACGGGGACTCGTCAGACACAGGGTCCAGCAGCTCAGGCTCCAGCAAGAATAGTGGTTACAAATTCCAAGGAAAGAGAGGGCAGGAGAACCCATTACAGATGACAACGGGGATGGGGCCCCTACCAAGGGCCACCACTATACCCACCCTACCCATATGGCCCACCGGTGACACAAGCCCCACCGGGACCCTATCATCATTGGAACATCCCACAACGGGAATTCCCCTACTACGACCAGCCCCCTTTTTCAGGGTCATGCCCAGGACCCCGAAGGGCAAGGAATCGTAAAGGGAACCAAGTCCATTGGGCAACGAGAGAAGAAGAAGCAGCGGGAGTTTCAACCAGGAGCATGACGGGGGCCTTGCGCAACCCACCGTCCATCAGCAAAAAGACCACTTAGTGGTGAGTTTGACCGATCAAGTGCTGACATCAGCACAAACAAGCATCCTGGAGAGAGGTTTGGGTTGTGTACCGACCGAGAAACTTGACAAATTCAAACTCTGCAAAGAAATTAACGAATTCATGAGGAAACTCAAACTCAAAATCTTTTTCAGTGGGAAAAAACAGCACAACAGACAAGAGGATGATACAGGCCTTAGAGTGAAATCTACCTTCACACCACCAGATACTATGTTGCCCATAGAGCTACTTGCCTTTGAAAAAGCAGTAATGAGAGAGATAGAGGACATGGACCCAGACACCAACCGTGTCTTTCACAACACAACAAAAGAAGAGAAGCAAGCCATTAAGGAACTGGCTAACAACACCAACTTGACCATAAAGCCAGCTTGTTAGACCTGGCACCATTGGCGTGGGTCTCCCTTCCATTTTTCGCTGTTGTCTCCTCTGTTTTACTGGTGGTAGATGCTCTGGGCGCTGTGCCACTGCCATTCAGTGTCACAGCGCGAATGCTCCCTGTGTAAATATGTCTATGTGAATTGGTATATCCCTGATTGGCTTATTTGGTTTACCTGTTAGTCCCTAGTAGTATGGCCTGTGTGTGCCCAGGGCTGGTAAACCAAATGCTGCTGGTGGCCTGCAGCACTGATGTGTGCCACCCACAGAAGCAGCTTGTAAAGTGTGTCTCAGACCTGCCACTGCAGTGTCTGTGTGCAGTCCAGAACTGCCATCTTGGCTGTGAAGTGCACCCACTTCCCAGCCCCTGAACCTTCCCTTGGCATCCTGTAAGTCACCCCTATGGTAGGGTGCGTTGTATGTGTAAGGTAGGACATGCCTTGGTGTGTGTAGCATGTCCTGGTAGTGAATTACACCCCATTTCGTTTTTCACTACTGTAAGGCTACCTGTTCCTCATAGGCTAGAATGGGCAGTTTGACTATTACATCCTATAGTCCTAACTGACCCCAGGAACATGGTAGAAAAACGAATTTAGTATGCCTGAGCTCAGAATATTAAAATACATCTTTTAGTGAAGTTTATTTTTATATTCTGTGTTTGAAAATACCACTTTTAGAAAGTAGGTATTTTCTTGCCTAAGCCTTCCAGTGTGCTCTGCTGTTATGTGTATTGGCTGTCTGGTTTTGGAGGGGCAGGGCAGGCTGAGTCAGACCTGGGTTGAATAGAGAGATCTGCATTTAGAGTATGGGGAGGGGTGGCTCCTTGACCTGAATAGGGCTGTACCTGGCAAGGTGAATGCTGGCTCCACCTCCCACTGTGTGTCTGCTAGCAGACCCCCTCTTCCTGAAAGGAAGGATGCAGCCTGGTAAACAAAGTGCTCCAGGTCTGAGCAGAACTGGTTCTGGCTAGGTTCAGTGACTTGTAGCTTCTAAGAACAAAGACTTTTGGGGTATAAATATCTGTGCTCAAACCCCTACATTTTGTATTGCTTTTGGATCTGGAGAGGAAACTCTGTCCGTGCCACTGGAGGAATCTGCAGGAAGTGACTGTCCCTGTGCTTGTGTGTTGTTTCTTGCACTGGCCTGCAGCAGTGACCACTGGACCTTGAAGAAGAGGACAAGGAACTCTTGAGAGAACTTTTATTTTTGTTACAAGCAATTACCCAAGGGCTAGGAAAGAGCTAGCTTCCTGCTGGAGTCTCAGGCACATCAGACTCCACCACCAACCTCCTGCTTCCTCCCTGCAAGGACTGCTATCTGCTGATGAGGCTCCTGTGAGTTCCAGGGCCTCTAGTTTGCATCAGAGAAGAGAGTGTGGGAAATCGACGCTAACGCATCTTTGCGAGCCGCTGCAGTCGAGAGCGCTGGGAAAATCATTGCGCTGCTGCCGCCGAGGGCTCGTAACATGAAACCATCGCTAACGCCCCTTTGCGAGCCGCTGCAGCCGAGACGCGCTGGGAAAATCATCGTGCTGCTGTCGCCGCGCACTCGCAACCCCTAAAGAAATCATTGCTTCGAGACATCGCATTGCGGACGCCGTGCGTCCGCCACTTTGATCGCATCGCACCGAATTTCGTCGCTCCCTCGCGGAGCGTCTTGTCTTTGCATCGCAACACGATCACACAGCGCAACAGGATCGCCGCATCGACTTCTCCCACGCGGCAAGAAAGTCATCGCATCGGCGGTCCAGCGTGCAGAAGTTGTCGCATCGTCTCCGCACGCATCACGCAGATCGGCGCATCATCCTCCCTTGCGGCAAGGATTTCAACGCATCGCCGGCCTCGCGTGCCGAGAATCATCGCTACAGCTTATTTGCAACATTTTGTTGGTTTTGCTACTAAACCCAGGTACTTTGTGAGAGAAAGGGTCGCAGAGACCACTGCTTTGAACTTGAACCTTATTTTTGCAACCTTTGAACTATTTTTGACAGCCCTTCAACCGCTATCCTATTTTTGACAGTATTGTGGCTTTTACAGTTATTGGTCTTGTGATAAATCTGCCTTTATATAAAGATACTTATTTTTTATAACTACTTGTGTGGTGTCCCTTTGTAGTGTTCCTCACTGTGTTACTGTGTATGGTCATAAATGCTTCACACACTGCCTCTGAGATAAGCCTACCTGCTCGTGCTACGTTACCACAGGGTTGAGCAGGGGTATCAAGGAGGGTAGCCCTCTTACTCTGACTTAGGAAGAAGGGTCCCTACTTGGACAGTGGCCAGCCATTGCCAACTAGAGACCCCCATTTCTAACACAGCTGATAAAGGAGGAGCAACCGTGATCCAGACTCCAGTGGCTTACGATCAAGAGTGCCGACGACTATTGCAAGACCAGAGGAATTACGAGGTCTTGCTGCAAGACCCAACAGAGTCACTAAGAGTCCAGATTGCCAACATGATAGAGGAAGTCCTCACACACGACTGGATCTCGACGAAGGAAGGAGAATTCCTTACCAACAAATCCCCTAGGATCCGGTATTTTTATACCATCCCGAAAATTCATAAAAATCTGGATAAACCACCGGGTCGCACAATAGTATTGGGCATAGGATCTATACTGGAGCCTCTGTCCAAATTTGCAGATGCGTTTCTTCGCCCTCTAGTACAAAGGGCCAACATGTATTTAAAAGACACCAAAGATATGCTGAGGCTTTTGCATGAAATAGAGTTCCACCCTACAAAAGAACTAATGATGGGACTAGACGTGGAGAGTCTCTACACCAGTCTTCCCCATGACAAAACCTTAAACATCATAGAGGACGTCTTATTTGGGATAGACTGGGAATACCAAACACCGCGCAACATAGTAATGGACTGCTGTAATCTAGCACTGACCGAGAACTTCTTCCAATATGAAGACACATTATACCTCCAAAAGCACGGGACCAGCATGGGCAGCACATTCACCCCTAGCATAGCTGGTCTATACGTCTACCATCTAGAAACACATAAGATCCTGCATACGAACAACCCTTTCCATGAACAGATTAGGGTATGGGAACGGTATATAGATAACGTGCTAGTCATCTGGAATGGAGACGCAGAAACTGCCAACAAATTCATGACCTGGCTTAACTGCCAAAATGAATACCTGAAGTTTACTAGCACCATCTCAAACACAGAACTGGTGTTTCTGGACTTGAACATTTTCGCAAAGGAGGGCACACTGAGAACCACGACACACTTTAAAACCACTGCTAAAAATTGTCTCCTCCTTTATGACAGCTTTCATCCGCGACACCTGTTGGATAATCTCCCATATGTACAATTCCTACGCCTAAGAAGGAACTGCTCTGAAGTCAAAGACTTTAGGGAACAGGCGGCAGATCTACGAAAGAAAATAGAAAAACTGAACTATCCACCGAAAATAGTGGAAAAAGCTTTCAAGCGAGCAAGGAACAATAACAGGGACGCCCTTTTGGAACCAGCACCTAAGAAACAACAAGAAGAAAGACCAATATGTATCACTGCATTCAACACTGCCTCCAACCAAGTCACCAAGATCGTCAACAAACACTGGCGCATACTGAACTGCGGTCACCTCGATCTACCTAAACCTTTGTTTTCACACAGGAGAGGAAAGAGTCTATGGGACATGGTAGTCCACACGAGACCACGCACAACCGCACAGGCTGAGGTAACAAGTACCATGCTCCCGCCAGTAAGGGGTCACCACCCTTGCGGCCACTGTAGCATATGTCATTTGACCAAAAAAACTAAAGACATTAAATTTAACAACAGTACGGAATGGGAATAACGCCGTTTTACCAACTGTAATAGTAGGAATGTAATATACATGATTACCTGCCCATGCGAAATGCAGTACATCGGAATGACAACACGCCCAGTAAAAATACGCATTTGTGAGCACAAAAGCAATATTAAGTGCAAGAAAACAACAACCAAAATGACATCACATTTCTTGGAGGTTAATCACACCACTGAGGACTTACACTGGACAGTCATTGAACAGGTGCACAACGGGGTGTCACTTTTTGAGAAAGAACAACGTTGGGTGTTCCGTTTGGGAACACATATTACAGGACTTAACGACGATATCCCCTGGGGACAACTCAGATAGTGAATCCCCTCCTTACATCCAGAGGGTACGAACGACAATACAACAAACAGACAAACCCTTTTTCTACAGTGAGATGGGTATGCCAGTCCACCACCTACGAGTGGTTTCAGGGCAAGAATACCAATGAAATGCATTTCCTGGTTCTTGGTGACGATCGTAGAAAGCAAATATTGACACGTAGTTGCCATACATGAAAAGGCGCCACTACAAGAGGGCCCTTCGTCAGTATAAAGGGGTATTAAGTAAACCATGTTAGGTACACCGACATGAACATGCTACTCAGGGCACTTATTGCAATCAGGAAGTGTCATGGAATTTCTCCTCTTAGGAAAGCAATCACTCTATCAGCAGCCACGAGTATTAGAACAAAGATGTGCACTATTGGCACACACTTCAGTTTGCATACAGGCGTAAAAGCGCAAGTGACCGTGTTTTAAGAACCTAGTGTTCCACTAGGGGCGGCCACTTTCTCATGGTTTGCGCTCCAGCTGGGAAGTAGAGCTACCATTCTTAACAGACCCACACTAGAACTATAGACATGCCGCAATAACAAAGGGAACCCGTGCATTTCTCCAAGTTGGGGTGTCACCAAAAATAAGATACCATAAGTATTATTGATAATCGGACACATATTGCAAACGCCCATTATGACAAACAGATTCACGCATATGCGGAAGCAAACGTGTTGAAAGAATTGAGTGTTCCATTTCAGGCGGCCATTTTGCGTAAGTTAGCACTCCAGTTGAGATGTTGTACTAATTCCACACCTACACGAAAGTAGCCTAGCCTACAGGAAGTATGTCCCATCACGGGCGCCCATTTTGTGTTTATTTAACATTTCAGCCTTTTTTCACTCCTATCGCGCGCGCAACGCGGAAGAGAGGCATTACTTAAACCAGCTCTGAACACTCATAACTTGTTCATCGGAGCCACGGAGAGTTTTTGTCCTGAGCGAGTGAGCAGCTTTGACGAAGTGAGTACGGCGTAGCCGGCCCCCTCCCCCTGAGACAACGAGCATTTTTGTAGAAAGCTTTTTTTGCAGAGATGTGACATCGGCTGTAATAACAAACCTGATCCTCATTGCTCTTTATCCCCTGCAGTGTGTGACTACAAGCGTTCCTCCCCTCCCTAGATAATAGCTCATGAGGCTATATCGTGGTAATAATAGTGTATGTTAATCTTTGCTTTTCTACACTTTTACTTGTAGGGGCATCACAATGTATTTCACCCGCATTTTACAATCATTGTAGAGTTTAGCTGGCTCTATAATATAGATCAAACAACCTACAGAACCGATGATTATAGCGTGTGTGTTGTATGTTTAATGTTGTTGTGTCTAGTACTGTATTGTATGTCACATTTATGGACAGCACAGCACCCACTTAACTTTCAAGCTGTGGTGCACTTAGTGAAAAATATATCACTTCTAAAAACCTTCCACAAATATGGTGATGTGGCTCAGTAATTATTATATTACTGCATTTAACGATGTTGTTTCTTTATCCTTCCAGACTAATTTAAGAAACTATACCAACCAGGGTACAGTAATAAGTGCATGTTACTTATGTGCATTATATTCTGCTAGATTGATTAAGCAGACCACATTGTTGTTTTTATCTTACAGTGGTGTATGGATCATTTTCTTGGTCCTGATGAGAAGCCAGGGGGGTGGCTTCGAAACATGTAGACTAGAGAGGTGGTAGCCCATTACAGCACAAATCCTCCACTCCCCATTTTTAATGATACCAGCTAGAAGGAGCATTAAATAGTAGTTTTCCACATAGCCAGGTATTTTCTATCCCCACTACTTTTCATTTTGACCCTTCCACTCTCACATTACACATAGTAGATAGATACATATCTTTATTTCGATTCAAAGAATCATAAAAGAATATTTTCAAATTGATCATTAAATAAAAACATGTCATTAAAAAATTATTTCCAATGGAGACAATAAATTCAGTGATGATTATGTAATGAGGTACAGAGAGATTATACACTTTGAAATTCCCGTTAAACCAAAACATTGTAGTACCATAATCAGATCCATTTGTTGCGGTAATAATGTAGGGGTGCAAATATGTACTCTATTACCCCCCAACCGGCAAATAATATTAAAAAGTTACACACAAAAAGATAAAACATGCACACTAGGCCATTAAAATATGCTTTTGCAGGTACAGCTTCATTTCAGTTATTCTGGACCCGTATATTCATTTACATAGTAAGAGAAATAGTAAGACTTCATTATAAAATATTACAATTTTAGTCCATTCTTTTTTCTCAGATAGCTGATGGCCAATAAAAATCTACTGATGCCAAATACAATGGATTTTGAGGTGTCTGTTCTCAGTATTCGCAGTGCTTCTAGGTAGAACCTAGTTTTCAAATTCTTACACACTGGCCTAATCCACTTTCTCCTGGGCATTACATATGCTGTACAAAAAAATAATACATGTGCAACGCTTTCATTTGTATCTAGGTAACATAGGTTACACCTGGGGTCCCTTCCCAAAGCCTGAGGTGTGGACCACTTGGACGTAAAGGAATTAATCTGCAACGTCTCGTATCTGAACTTCAAGTAAAGTGTCTTTGCTAGTTGAAGTTCGATCTCGTCCAAAAATGGTTCGAAACTCGGCGTCACTTTGAAAGACAGATATTGTGTGGTAAGTCTCCAAGCCCCACAACCTAAAGTGACTTTGTGCAAAATAAAATTCCAGTAGATGTGCTTAATCTCTCTCTTTGATTCTGGCGTCAATAGAGTGGGATTTGCCAAAAACCTACTCAAGCCAAGTTACAGAAATCATTTTCGGATGTGTACAAACCAAGGGAAAGTAAGATTGACATCAAGTTCCAGTAACTCACGCAGACTCTGCCTATATATGGCCAATTCTTCAGTGGTCCACATTCTAACCCAGTAGGACAGAGATCTCCAAATGGCTAAATGTTCCAGTCTTTTTATGCCAATATCATATGTTAGCGGAATCGCTGGGGTGTTTTGGAGGAGAAGAGTAAACATTCTCAAAATGTTATTTTCCCCGACAATTAGGGGCTGCAAACTTTCTCCACCCCATAGCTCTGATCCGTAAAGGGCAGCAGTTTGGGCCTTAGCTTTGTAGACTTCCAGGGCCAGAGAGATGGCCTTAGACACAGTAGAGTGCTGTTTTTTTGCAATGGGTATAGAATTTTGCATTAAGATTGTCTTGGATTTATTTAGTTCTGGCTTCCAAGACAGTTTTTAATCTAGTGTCATCCCCAAATAAACAAAATTTGAAACACACTCCAATGGCACTTCATTCAAGACTATTTTCCTTTTGAAACTTTTATGTGGTTTGATGGCCATATATTTAGTCTTATCAGGATTTATCTCGAGCCCCTTTAGTCTGCAATAGTGGCTGAAACTATCAAGTAGGTTTTGTAATCCCTTTGGCGTTTGAGAGATTAAAATTGTGTCATCCACGAATGTTAAGGCACAAATATGGGTCCCTCCAAGTTTGGGTGAGTCATGGGCGGATTTTTGCAGATGTTGAACAAAGTCATTTATATATAATAAAAATAGTGTAGGCGCCAGGACACAGACCTGGCGCATGCCCCTCCTGACCGGGATCTCCTCTGTAAGCTCCCCTCCTATACCCCATCGTACCTTCGCGAAATTACCCTCGTGAAGCCTTATTATCTGTTTTAAAATCTCATCTGGCACTCCCTGCTGACCTAAAGTTTCAGATCTATGAAGGCAACATATAAGTGTCCAGATTTTAACCTTGTGTACTTCCAGGCTAGGCTTAAGAGTCTAAAGACTTGGTCAACACTGCTTGTTTTAAATCTGAAGCCAGCCTGGCAAGGAGAGAGTATGTCATTCTCTAATAACCAGTCATTTAACTTGCCCAAGATTTGTTTGGCAAAGACTTTCTGCAAGGTATCTATCAGGCTTATTGGCCTGTAATTTGCGGGGTCCTCTCTTCTACCCTTTTTATAAATGGGGACTATCTCCGCCCCTTTCCAGGATTCTGGAATGGGCTCTCCCCAGCTATTGCGTTACTCAGAAGATTGACATATGGCACCCTTACCTCTGGGGCATGCTTCAACAGGTCCCCTGGTATTTTATCTGGGCCAGGCGCCTTTGCTGGCTTGATGGCAGCTACGGCTAGTGCAGTATCCTCAATACTGAATTGGAATAGTATGTTTTGTGTTGTTCGCAAAAGCCCGTCGATGGGAGCAGTAGGGTCTTGGACAGGCATAGCAGGGGCGACCGGAGTGGCATACAGCTCAAAAAAGTGCTTATGCCAAGTGCAAGGGTCCAGAAAATGGTCTGTAGGAGTTTTATTTGATATCCCACCATGTGCAATTATTCTCCAGAACATGGCCTGGTCCCCAATTTTTGCGGCTGTGATAAGGCCACTCCAACTAGAGTCCTCTCAATTCCTATATGCTATCTTTTGAGTTTTCTTATATTCTATTCTTTTATATCTGATCTGGATTATATTTTTGGATTTAATGGCCCATAGATGTCGCCGTTTGGCTAAAACACAATCTTTATCGAACCAGAGATTAAGTGGCTGGGTTTTAGGTCTGAATTTGTGAGCTCCCATCTGGGGTTTGGTAAAATAAATTTTTATTTTTTCCGCCAGTCTTCTATGAATTTGCGTGAGAGATAAGGGCTCCGGGCCCGGATTCTCAAGGAGGGTTAGTTCTTCACAGAAGGCGTTATAAATATTAGTGAGGGGTTCAATTTGGCCCATTATAATTGGCCATTTAACAGATCTCCGATTATTACTAACTGACGGTTGCGAATCCTTGCTTCTGGGATCAGTAGGATTAGTTATTTATTTATTTAAAGAGTTTTATATAGGGCTGGCTAGACCCGAAGGTATCAGAGCGCTTTACATAAGGTTCCACATAGTTGCACACTTACATCAGTTACAAGTTACCAATGATACCAGTAAAAACATTTGAGGAGCATAGAAGAAAAGGAAAGTGGAGTGAGAAGGGTAAGGGGGTAAGGGGAAAAAGGGGTAGGGTATAGATACAACGGAGAGACGAAGGGAAAGTCAGCCCAAGGTCAGGCTGGGTAGGTGACGGCCAAGGGGGAATCCGCAGCCCATCTCCTCTTCAGCTAACAGGTAGCTCCATCGGGCATCGTTCAAATAGCTAGGTCTCAACAGAAAAACATTAAAGGGATAGATGGCAAGAAGAGGGAGCGTAGAGGGGGAAGGGGGTAGGGTGAAGGGGTAGGAGGGAGATATGACAGAGAGACAAAGGAACGTCTGCCCAAAGTCCGGCTGGGTAGGTGACGGCCGAGTGGGGATCCACAGCCCATCTCCTCTTCAGCTAACAGGTAGCTCCACCGGGCATCGGCCAGAGTGCAAGGTCTCAACGGTCGATGGCAAGTTCACAGAATCAATGGTAGGGGTAGAGACGAGGATAACTGTGTCCAAAGTCCGGCTGGGTAGGTGACGGTCAAGGGGTGACCCAGAGCCGATCTCCTCTATAGCTGACTAGGCAGCTCCACCGGAAATCGGCCACGATGATCGGTCTCTTAGTGCTTAGGAGTTCATGTAAAAGTCAGGCATTGTCCTGGCCCGTCATTACAGATGACACCCCAGGCTCAAAAAGCCCCCAGAATAGGGTACCTTCGCAATAGGGGATCAGTTGGAATGTCCCTACAGTTCCGTTTGGGAGTGCCCCGGAGCCTCAGGAGCCCCCCGCGGTGGTAATCAATACTGGTCCCAGCCTCCATCTTAAGGTCAGGCATTGCCCTGAGAAGGCTCCGCAATGAATATTTCGGCCTCTACAATGTCCCCGGGCCAGATCGTTATGTCAGGGGGGAATTCCCAATAATGCCCCCACTGCTCCTTACAGAGGAGCTGTCAGCACTTCGCCTGTGAGAGACAGTCAGTGCCCCCCCTCAGCTTCAAACTATGTCGTGCACTCACCGGTGTAGCCTGGTGACAAGCAAATAACAGTCCAGCAGTGTTGCAGTCCAGGCGCAGGTCTCCCACACTCCCGAGGTGGAATGACTGTGTGCGCGCCCGATCACCCCTCCAGAGGCCCGACTGCAGCCAGGCTGCACACCGCACCGCAGCTTCCGGCTCCACGAGAAGCCCTCATGGGTACACCTTCATCCGGATTCTGACTCTTTGGGGGCTCGGAAAGGCAGAGGATGGGCCAAGTCTCCCAGCGGCGTTCCTCTACAGCCGCAGTCCCAGTTCATCACTCGCCGGGTAGCATCACCGCGATCCTCCGATCGCCGAACTCCTCAAGCCGCCATATTGGGGGTCAGGGCAGCGCATTCTCGATCGCACCCCAATTCACCCTCAGGCCGTTACTGCTGCCGCCAAAGAAACCGCTGGGCTCCAGGATGCTTCCGACAGCAGAAACCGGCGTCCCGGGGTGGCCAGGCCCCCTGGGTCCGCTAGTGAGGAATCGGCGCTGCGGAGCCTCGCAACGAAATCATCCTCCCAGTCAGGGTTAGACATAATGGAAAGTGGTCACTTTCCTGTCTGCTGTCTACCCTAAAGTCCTGTATATAGGCCCAATGCATTGTGCTCACCATTAATAATCTATTCGTGAGTTGTAGTTCCCCCTAGTGAAAGTATTTGAGCATTCAAAATCTGAGGTGAAACGACCATTGCAGGCTCTAAGGCTTCTTTCAATGGTAAAGTGAAGTATTTGCAATGCTGAGACAGAGCACGGGGCCTCATGGCTTGTAGTGAGGAGGGGAATCCCCCTTGCCAATTCTTCCTCCTCAAAAATAGAATCCATTCCTGCCATTGGTTCATAACATCAGTTAAAATCATCCCCCACAAGGATGACTCTATTGGGCTTAATGGGTTCAAGAATTTCTTCTAGCTGATGGGTGATTCTTTTGAACGCACTCTCGGTCTTAAATATATATTGAAAAGAAGGATCTTTATCTTATTAGAGGATTTTAATTTTAATACTAAAATGTCTGGGGAAGCGATGTTCATATTTTCAATAGTAATCTTTAAGTTAATTTTTATCCACATTATCAGCCCACCCGAAGGTCTCCCTTTGTTTGAAGGCACAGCTTCTACACTAAACATTCTATACCCTAATTTGTGTACTGGCTCTCTGAGCCAAGTTTCTTGGAAGAGACAAATATCAAAATTACCAATGTATTCCTGCCAATCTGGTGCTGCAAGTTTATGTTTGAGGCCAGCATTATTCCATGATATTATATTCAGATTTTCTAGAGACTGGTCTACGGGTAGAGTTGTGGCATGATCAAACTGGGTGCCATGAGCTGAGATATCGAAGGTTGGGGTTTTAGATGCCTGGATTTCACGTGTTCTGAATAAATAGGGGTCTTGCGTGGGTAGATAACCGAGCATTGGTAGGTATGACACGTTGTCTGTCTGGCTCAGTGCGACATTGGTGGTTGAGTTTGCTAGACCCTGTTCAGTTAGTCAATCTACAGCATCCAAGGTGTTAGACCCCTCTGCGGCATGCAAGTCAATATTGCCCTTATCTAGAATGGTTTTACTCAATCTAAAATTGATCCCGGTTTCAAAGAGTGAATGGGTTCGTAAATTCAAAGCTACCAGGTTGTCTGCAATGTACTTAGAATAAATGGTTAGCTTTAGATCGTCCATATTTCCTGTTTCTTGGTGAAGGCGCTCAACTTTTATTATATCTGATCTTACAACAGAGAGACAGTGGCGCTTAGTTCTTATCCAGTGAATTACTTTATTTTTTAGCGAATCCTCATCCTCTCTAAGGTCTTGCTTTAACCTAGGGACATTCGTCATAAAGACGTTGTAGGTATTCATCTTGGGCTGGTTTACATATTGTGGTGCGAGGAAAAGTTTTGGTAACTGCTGGGTACCTATGCCCTCCCGCCCTGGTCCTAGGTTTTCCCGAAGTCCTTCATATCTTACATATTTGGGCCTGCTTATGGTATGAGCGTTTAAAGACATTGCATTAGAGTCCTCTTGACTAGTTAGAGAAGGCATTCTGGGTCTTAAGTTTAAATAGACCGCTTAGTTGCCTAGCGCAGATAGTTGGCAAGTTGTGTTAGACAAGTAGTTGTTATCATTTATGGGCATCCTAGGAGTAGGGAGAGGGGGTTGACTGGAAGGGTGCCCAACCTGAAAGTTCTCATTCTGAGTACAGTTTGATGTCCTATTTTGATTGCTACTATTACTTTGAGAAGTACCCATCTCAGGCGGAATAGGATTAATTTGTGGTGGGGGCGTCCCAATTACTTTTTTGAGGGCCAGGACCTCATCTTGTTTATTTAATTTTTGTGATATTTCAACCATGAAAACATGTATGTCAGTACTTTCAGTTTGGGTCCCAGCTTCCCTGCAACTGGTGATCTGTGAGTTATTGCATTGGGCCCTTTTTATTTGAGCAGGTTGGTCTTGTTCTTGCAAATTTGCCAGTGGGGAGTATCTATTAGAACAATCCACCAATATAGTCTCACCATTTGTCAGCCTGTTTTGGTCAGAAGTTGATAGGCCAAAATTAGAGGGGGTGACTCGAGGTGGGTTACTCGTCACGTGCTTTGTGGGAGTGGTTACTATTTGTGATATTGTCTCGCAGTGGACTGTAACACTAGGTGTAGGCGCTGTTTTATGGTTAGGTTTTTCCTGCCTTCTATAGTATGACGAGATCTTTTTTGTTCTATTATTTGTTATATCCTTCCCATTGGCTAGTATTGTCTCGACCTCCTCTATTAGGTTGTCAATTGCATCTAAAGTGCAGTTGTCTGCTGCTGATTTAGCCAATTTATTGGTCTTTTGAACCTTCTTCCTTCCCGCAGCAGCCTCTACAGCCTTCCTCTTCCCCATTTGGCAGGAATAGCACAATAATTTCTGGTATTAAGTTTAAGACAAGGGAGGAAGCAAAGGCGGCGCCTATTTGGCTGTTGGTGTACAATCAAGGAAAATATTGTAAGCCAACTAGGCTCTTTGCAGCATGATTGACCCACCAGACATTCAACTATTCCACACACCAAAGAGTAAAACCAACAAGTATATCAATACTACCAACAGTAACCTTGTAACAATGTAAACTACTGCGAAAAAGGAGATAAAAAAGTGTAAAAACAAAATAAAAGGCTGTACATATGGAGGACGTTATAGACAAAATCACAGGTTCTATCAAGTCCCCTTCAAGAGAAAAACAGCACTTAAGAGACTTCTCTGGGGTCAAAATTATTCCATTTATCGGGGCGAAGTCTTGCAGCCAACACCCTTAAGTTTCGGAAGCTGGATTGGCGTGGAGTACAGCAAGTGGCGGTTTATAACTTAGCGCAGCACCTTGATTATAGCCAGTTCCAAGTCAAATGCGAGATGGTAAAAACACTGAAGAATAAAGATAGAATTGAATCACCCAATTCTTACCGGTAGAGCAGCATTGCAAAGACAGGAACACGGGGGTGGCCCTGCTGTGGCTCTTCCTGTCACTGATGGGCGCAGAAGGGCCTGCCCTTGGCTCGGGCAAAGCCCGGGCACGGCCCGCGCGCGTCTCGCGCAGCGGGGAGTGAGGCAGCGCTTTTGAGCACGATGCAAGCGCCTCCCCCTCAACAGCAGCTGCGGTAGGAAGAGAAGTTGCTCCCTGGGACTTGTAATCCTAGCAGGATGGTTGGCGTCCCAGCGAGGGTCAGTACAGGAGGCAGGTGACAGGAGATGGACCCTGGGACTGGAGTCCCACCAGGGTGCTAGAGCTTGATGGTGAATGCCCCCAATAGGGGCCTTGCCATGTCCCGGCAAAACCAGCATCCCGCGCTGCGGGGGGTGAGGCAGCGCTTTTGAGCACGATGCAAGCGTCTCCCCCTCAACCACATCTGTGGTAGGAAGAGAAGTTGCTCCCTGGGACTTGTAGTCCTAGCAGGATGGTTGGCGTCCCAGCGAGGGTCAGTACAGGAAGCAGGTGACAGGAGATGGACCCTGGGACTGGAGTCCCACCTGGGTGCTAGAGCTAGATGGTGAATGCCCCCAATAGCGGCCTGGTCACGTCTCGGCAAAACCAGCATCCTAGTATATTCACTCCTAAGTGCTCCCACGTTTCCGTTGGTCGTAGCACGCCCCATCCCGCAGCAGGGCTGGAAGAACCCAATGATGAAGCATGCCACCAAGGCACACATTGTGTTTCCCTATACATTGGTAGGGTACACATAGTTCATGAACAGTGTTGAACAGTCTTAGGAAGGATATCACTATTCAGTTGATCAAGGTGGATTCTTTTTGATTTTTCATGATAGATAGGGGAGGACGAGTCCACCTTTTGTTTCAGCCTCTTCATTCCCTCTCTTGTTTGTTAGTACAGGTTTAGTAGTAGGCAGACTAGACATTTTAAACATTTTCTCAAGTCAAAAAAGTCCTCTCCTGCTACATATGTCACCCATTAAGCAGGCTGTATGCAGGCTATAGGCACTGAGGGATGTCCTTAAAACATAAGACATATGCTTTCTAGTTTCAGTGACTCACATCTGCACTTATAGACCCATATGGCTCCAGTATCATACCTGTACTGCAACTCAAATAGATATATCTCGGTTGTATGTTGAAACAACGAGTTCATCAACAACGCTTACCTTTTCAACGCGGGTATGCATGGTAAACGGCTATCTGTGTCAAATGTTACCACCCCCTCCCTCTCCCCCTGAGCCCTAAATACACCCCCAACCTCCTAAAAACTACCCTGAACCCCCCCACCCTAAAAACTACCCTGAACCCCCCCACCCTAAAAACTACCCTGAACATCCCCAACCCCCTAAAAACTACCCTGAACCATCCCCATCCCCTAAAACTACCCCAAACCCCCACCCCCTAAAAATTACCCAGAACCCCCACCCCCTAAAAACTACTCTGAATCCCTCCCACCCCTAAAAACTATCCCAAACCCCCATCCCCTAAAAACTACCCTGAACCCCTCCTACCCCCTAAAAACTACCCTGAAAACCCCACCCCCTAAAGACTACTCCTACCCCCCCACCCACTAAAAACCACCCCGAACCCCTCTACCCCCGAAAAACTACCCCAAACCCCCCACCCCTAAAGACTACCCCACCCCTAAAAATGACTCCAAACCCCTCTTACATGTCCTGTTCGTTTTCCAACGCTCCTCTCTCCCCGCTCATCCCAAAAACTAGACCAACTTTGCCTTAACCACGCACATGCATGGTTAAGGCAAAGTCGTTGTTTGGGCAAGTCGTTGTTTGGCTTGCGGGCTTCCGGAACTCGTGGCTCTTGCCTCGTTGTTCCGGATATTTTCCCTATCTCTCAATTGATACAGCCTCTCACACACCCACTCACACATGCACAGAGATACTTCCACATTCACCCCCAGACTCACACACAGCTCTTATGTAAGTAGCCCTAATGGAGGCAGTTGCACACAGAGTTACATACTGCAGTACACTGTGACACTCCCAATAACCAATCCATGCAGCTCCTCCATACTGCACACTCAAATAGGGATTGACACACTCATTCAGATACATACTGAAGAACTGACACCAAAAAGTCACCCATGCAGACCACTTACACTTTCAACATATCTCAGGACTGCTACTTCACACCCTCTGTGTGCAGGATTATTAATAGGGAGACTTGACATTTAAAACTCCTTGTAAATCTTACATTTTATACTAAGTACATATAACTCATTTCTTATGTAGGATGTAGCTAGATACAGCAGAGGGTGTGTATACTTAGAAGTAGTACATATACTTTCACAGTGAGAGCAGCTGTTAAGTTTCTTACCTCTAGAATGATATTAAATACTAACATAAACATATATGTATGATTTTAGACACCTAATGTATGTTCTATTTTCTTATCAGTTATCTACTTGAGTTCAAAGAGAAGAATTTAAGATGATAAAAAAGGAACAGAGGAGAAAAGCAGAAAAGAAACAGTACGACTTGGAAAAGACTCACAACAAAAAAGGAGATGGTTACAGAATGTACCCCAGAAGAAAACGTCTGCTCGTAAGAGAACTAAGTAGTTTCTTAGAATAGAAGTAAGAAAATTGAAAAATATGGAAAATGATATCAACAAGAAAAAAACGTTACCAACAACTCAGAAACAAAAAGCAGTAAGTCAAGTTCAAAGTGGAAACTGATCTAAAAAAACAAGCCATCTAACAGCAAGGCATAAACAGTACAAAGAGATGCGAGGAAGAATATTTAGAAGTAGGTTAATACAAAATCTGGTAAGAAATATACAGAAGTATAAGAGAAGATAAGCAAATTATAAGCAAAAACAAGACATAGAAACTGTAGTAGATAAAGCATTTGCCTTGAAGTGAAAAACAGTTTGTATTAATATTAAACAGAATGAAAATACTGGATAAAAACTGTGTTGAGACTGAAGAGAAAAAGCCAGAAAAAAAAGAGTTGTGAATAAAACTAACTTTTGTAAAACCTTTAGGGGTGAATGGAAGAATACATCTAGCACTGAGCCTTTCTTTAACAAAGAATGCTACCTCCAAGAGTCAGGGACGGTTCCTCCGATGGAGTGGAGGGGCATCACCCCACTTAAATGCCCCCAAAATCCCAGAGATGAAAAATAATCATCCCTTTCTGAAAAGAGTGTCAGGACGGGGTGGGTACTGCTGAGTGGCAGCAGAGAGGAGTGGTGTGCAGAGGTCTGCCTGTGCACTGTTTAAAGTGTTCATGTCTCTTTGGCCGACCGTCATGCAAGGGCCAGCCAGACATGCGCACATTAAACTTTGAGAGCAAGTGTAAGCCTCCAGTGTGCTGGGGAGCACTGAGATAGGCCACTCCTTCCAATCAAGGCGCTACTCTCATGCTGGTTAACAGCATGTGAGGAGCACCAGGGAGTTTGCTGGTTACCACACTGCAGTTCAGAAAGAAGAGGTCCGAGGTCCGGAGCGGAGGACGTGTTCGGTAAGTGTTTATATTTTTATTTTATTTGAACGTGTGTCGTGTAGTTCCTATATAACCTATATAGGATCTGCACGTTTGGATAACATAAACTGTGGGATTGGTGGCGGACTGATTCCATGCACCCCCACCGGATACGTTAGCCTATCTGTATTAGCTAGCTCGCAGTGCCACTATAATCTCCTCTTACCAAGGAGAGAATAGATTCTGGCAACCTCAGAACATGACAACCTTGATCCCTCAGAATTGTGGAAACAATATACTACCTTTCGCTCAGTCACTCGTGCTCACTTAGTTTGTCTCAGAGAGATACACAGAATAAACAGGCTGGGCGTTTTCAATAAGAATTTATTGAACAGTTGTTATTCTAGTGTAGAATATATGAGCTGCAACAACCATTAGACAGTAGCAGAGATATATGATTAGCAATACTACGAAAGTAAAGGGATGGTAAACATCTACCATCTTGCGGAAATCATGAATATATACATGTACATAAAACACATGATAAAAAGTGTGTACGCCTACGATGCCTCCCTAACTAGATGTACCTAAATGTACCTAGCATCTGTGTAGGTGTTATGTCAAGAATCCCTCTAGGATCTAGTCAACCCCATTACCTGAGAATGAGAGAATATGGGACCCCATCCTGGTATCGAGTTGGACACCCCACGAGGGATGTTAGACCACTGCGAGCTGGAGTGTCTGCATGCAGGAACCTCAGCGTCTCTGATCAGTGTGTCAGCCGGGAAGTCTCGGTCTCCTCTGTCCTTCTAAGCAAGATGTGATGTATATATACCTATAGGTCTCCCCAGGGGTCCTACCTTGCTGTGTTACTGTGTCGGCCTAAAGGATGACGTCGGGCCTGAACTTTATACAGAGATATTATACAGGAGATGTTCGTCCTGCTGTTAGTCCTGCTGTGCTTCCAAGTATCTAGGTAAAAGGTCAGTCCCTAAGAATCGTTATGTATGTAATGTAGGGAAGAATATAGGTGAAAGGTTGCAATGTTACCTGTGCCTATATAGGTTACCTATATGGAATATAACACCCACTCCTCTTTCGACTGGATGACATATGCAACTTATTACCGTACTTCTAGCCTAACTAGATATTGGTACGCACAAAGCTTAAAAACATCTGTTTAGCTAAAAAATGTTTAAAACTTCTAAAAAGATTTCTAAAAACTTAAAAATGTTTAAAAAAAAGAAATGTTTGCAAGCCATAGCTCTAAAGGGTCCTTAGTTATAGTCTGAATCACTATAAGCATTAGAAAGCCATGTATGCCCAAAAGAATGAAAGGAATGTCAATTTTGTTTTTGAGTTCCCAAATTGAGCTTGTTTAAAAAGGGCAAATTTCTTCCAGAACACGACGAGCCATATGAGTCAATTGTCCTGGCTGGTAGACGCAACATTTTTGTTGCTTGCTTTCGCAGTAGACGGCCCCTGTAGCACCTTGCAGAGTACGTCAATTGAGCACAGATGATGTTCTACACTGTCCGCAGCCGGTGCTGGGGCAGATTGTGCGTCGTCCAAAGCCTAGGTGTCAGAGGAGGAGCCGGTGTCCATACCAACAGGTGCTGTTACTACCTGTGGGGGCTCAAGGAATGCCGCCATCAACATCGGAATATGCTGAGGATACTGCAGAACATGGGCCGTTATCGGGTCCAGTAAAGCATTCACGTCCGGTTGCGCACATGATGGGAGTGTCAAACAAAGGTCTAACATGCATTCTTCTCTGCAAAACAGGCATCGGAGGACAGGTAAGATGCAGTTCATCCAGACTGGTCGAAATGACAAGAACCAAGATGCACTTAGTTCTCTTAGGCGAGGCATGCCTAGATGTTGTACCATGCGGTCACGGTATTTACACTCCAGGAGTTGCTCTTTCCATCTCCTTGGTGACTGGGACGTCCATTGCGTAGCAAATATAAAACAATCAGGATACCTGCTGCAAGAAACAGGATTAACGGAAGTCCTCCAAAGAAGCTTCCAAATACGGAGTCTATGAAGTTTAGTATAACTCCAACTACTGTCTGAAAGGTGCTCAGAACTCCAGAACCAATGGTCTTAAATAGGTGGACAATGCCTGTCGTATCAGACATGTTAAAGATACGATTTACAATTTCTGCGAAATGGAAAGGGCAGTTTGTATGAATAAGCGTCTGTATCTCTGCTGAAGACCTTGCGATCTGGAGATCAAAAGTCTCTCGAGCAGAGGTTAAGGGCACAGACTTCTGTAAAAGCATGGCTTTCACTCTGCTTAGAGTATCAAACCGTATTAAAGAAACATTCAGTGAAGGCCATAGTGGCGCCTCCCTGACTGTATGTGTCGGTGGAAACAATACTTGCATACAACAAGTAACCCTGGAGCTCACGGTTACCAGATATGCAATGCCCAGGAGCATTCCTCAGCAGCCTTGACTGTTCAGCATCAAGTAACTCCCATTTGAAAGTAGCCTGAATGTTGGAGTAATCACTGCAGCTGGGGCACCCCTCAAATGGCAGGACAAGTTTGCTACAGAACCATTACAAGCCCCGTGCAGCATTATATCTTGGCATATGAGTGATCCACTTAAAGCGTTCTCACAGTTTGTACCACTTAGAAACACTTCTCGATCCCCACTCCGGCATCAAAATCTGTATGGTAATACCCATGATTCCTTAATGTATTCCTTACCCATCTCTTCATATCTGCCTACCTGTTTTTGTTCAAGGCAATACTGAAACTGAAAAGTAGTGACCGGTAATGTTATGTGGCCTTGGATTAGCCATTCTGTGGACGGTGATTCTGCCACTGTGAATGCTAATCTATCCAGTCTTTCCATACGCAGCATTTTTGCTCCCCTTTGTGCCATTTCTATCTGTTTATCTGTTAGATTGTATTCATAAAAAAGAGACGTACTGTTGATATAATTCCAAGGTACGTGCCCTGCACTCAAAGATTGCAGCGTCCAGCTTAATAACATAATAGAACGTAATTGAGATTGCCCATGTTGTAATATGGCCAAATCTTGTTCTAGTATGTCTATCGCAGAAGATACAATGTTGCCTAAGGAATATATCCTGGAGGTCAATGTAGTTAACCCATTGTCTACCACTGCTAGAGATTTTTCTAGATTTATGCGGTCTATTTCCCGTAATATCTCTGCGGCCTCATGTTGGGATATTTTCCATATTTCATTGTAGACAGCACAGCATAATAGAAACGTTTCTGACGTGGCTTCCTGGGACCTAGTAAAAAATCCCTGAGATCCACATCCTGTGACAGTAAGAATAAGTGTTGTTTCACCTTTGTGAGTATTGAGGTTTTTAGTCAATCAAGGCACAACTTCCCAACACTGTAGGATGTCACTACCCCTGGATGTTCTCTCTGTACATAACGTAGATCTGGCCTATTGATAGCGAAACCTTCGGTGTTTCCCATGATTCTCGCCTGACAAACATTAGCGTCTGTGGGCCAAATCAACCATTTTTTCCAATTGGGCTCTGATCTGTTGTATTGTATGATGTCATTCAACGTAATCTCTTCCTGTGATGTTATGTTACCCTCGGTGTGTGATGGAGTTGGCAGCCGAGGTGTGTTCAAGTCTTTGTTCTTGGCTAGTCCAAAGCAAGACGTCTGTTGCACTGTCTCGTTCAAAAACATGATTTGTTGAGGGATAAGGCATGCTCTAAACAAAGCTTCTGTTCCCTGAACTTGCCATTGCCTTGTACCCCAGACTGATTTTAAGTCTATGGTGTCTTTCCATAAGTCGAAACCTTGTTCAGACAACTGGACACTAAAGGAAGCAGAGTAAATCTGTTTGGTATTTGTTAACATATTTTTCTGTGCAGATGTTGGTGCAACCTTATAATAATATGAGGCTGGGTCAGACATATTAAACCCTGAAAAATATGGAAACTTTGTGTAAATGTTTTTGAACTGCCTTTCGGCGGTGTTGGACAATGTTCCCACTGGTGGTATGTGAACACATTTCTAGGATTAGCAGTTTATGCAAAAAGTGATGACCATAGTGTTGATAACAATACATAGTTTCGAAATCCGATGTGCTTTGCAATGTTTCACTATTAGAAAATGCAGCAGATTTTTCCAAATCAGACAACATGTTATTAACAGTTTCAAAATCCCAATCATCGGAAAATGTACTTGAGGTAATGATATCACTCAGTGATATTTTAAATAAATGTGGAATTCTTAAAAGTTCGGTCGGACCAAATATATCGAAATCAACCTTGTCCCAAACTATACCATCAGGTATAGGAACTGCTGTAATGTTCACTAATGACAAGTCTCTTTGTTCTCGATGAGATGATTGGTGTGGTTTTAAAATTAAGTTCACCTTTTGGGCTGCAAAGCTTGGTCGAAGGTATTTTCCATTAACAAGCATGCTAAAAACTATTACTAAGCCTACCCAGAGAAGAAAGAAAAGTATCCCGGTGATTACCCATAGTTCTACCCAAGGTGACACCAGGTAAGTCTTTTTAAGAAAGTTCAGAACGTCTTTATCTTGCTGCTTGTGAGATTTCTGGGCTGGCATCATTTCCGGTTCACTTGGATCCAAAGAAAACGTATCAAAGTTTATGAAGTAGCCAGAAGCAGTTCGATCAAATGTTGGTATTGCATCAGGATTTGTAGCAATCCGAGTTTGCTCTTGTCGAGGCATGTTGATGTAGACATCTGTATTTGGTCGAATTGAAATTTGTCTTTCATTTTGATTCTGAATTTGAACTTTAGGTTCAAGGGGAACGAGTTCCATAGCATTATTGCATAGTCCATCATTCCGTGCAGGAGACTCTTTGAACGTGATGAGTCTTTCCGTTTGAACTTCTTGAATTGTAGCGAGAGGAGGGCGTCTGCTACTCTGGAGTCCACGTGGCCTACTACTCAGTATCGGCCACATAGTGTGGTTTGATTAGGTCAATTGAGAAAATCTTTTCTCCTTTTTTCCGGCAAGAGGCGGTAGAAGTGCAGTTCTTGTTCCTTCAACTGATAGAACCTGTACAGGCTTTCTGTATGATGGCCAAAATTCTTTTTTGTCTGCTATTTTCTCTCTGACCAGATCCCCGACTTTTGGGATCCAGACAGGTCTTGCCGTGACTGATTTGAATTCCCCAGTGGCGGTCTGCTTCATATGGACATTACTTTGTCGTGTCCTGGATTCATTTAAATCCTATAATACAGCCAAACGATCATGGATGTCAAAAGGTTTTTCATCCACCACTGTGCCTTCACAATCAAGATCAGGTACCCACATTCTTGTCCCAAATAGGACCTCATATGGAGTTACCCCCCCTAGAGAACTTCTTGGCATATTGTTCAATGCTCGCTGAACCCCATACAAATGTTTCACCCAACTTTTACCCGTGCCTAATACTCTAGCTGCTAAAGACTGCTTTAAGTCTCGGTTTTTTCTCTCCGTGACCGAATTTCCCTCGGGATGGTACAGAGAGGAGTATCGCAATGCTACACCCAATCCTCGCATGGCCTCCTTGTAAGCCCGAGAGCTAAACGCAGTGCCCTGGTCAGAATGTAATGTGCCAATTGCGTATGTCCCTATAAAGACTCGCAAATCTTTTATAACAGTTTGAGTGTCAGCCAAGCGTTGGGGCCACACCCATAGGAATCTTGAGCAGGAATCCACTGAAACCATGTTTTACCTGTAAGCCCCATCTCTTTGTAAGGGGCCGCAGCGGTCCAAGTAAACACACGCTAGTGGTTTGTTAGATATTAATAATGGTGTCTGTGCTGGATGTGTTACGGTGGAACCTTTCATCTGCTGGCAGATGTCGCATTTCAAGACATAGTCTTTAGTCTGCTTTGTTAATACAGGCCAACAATAGCATTGTTTCAATAAGGAAACAGTCGCCGTAACTCCTGCATGTGCAGAACCTATCCCTTCGTGTGCTGCTAGAATTAAACCTAACCTACGATCCATGTTTGGAATTACTCTATCCCCCACTCCAGGAATGTGAGTAAATGGAATGTTATTGGCATCTAACTTGTAGGAGTACTTGAGTGGAAACCTTTTTGGTACTGCTCCGCTATTTTTGCGACAAGCATTGACAGCTACCATAATCTCACCATCTATTCTCGATTTAGAACGAGTGATTGCAGCTACGGAAGCCATGCGTACAGCCCCCTTTGCGGCTTCATCAGCTAATGAATTCCCTTCAATGTGAACGCCATCACGCTGATGACTCAGTGTATGTATCACGTGAGCTCTCGGTTGTTCGGTTTTCAACTCCACTACCTGTTCCCATAGCATTTTATGCTTAATTGTGCCACCTTTCGCATCTTTGAACCCATTTTGAACCCTGTGCTGCAAATATTCATTATATGACTGTACACAGTAAAGTGAATCGCACACAATTTGTGTGGGGAATCCTCGATCTGTATTTACCAGTGCCAGTATCAAGGCTTTTAACTCTGCCAGCTGTGCCGTGCAGTCCCCTAGAGATTGTGTTTTTGTGCAACTTGGGTGGAACTTTCCATCCCGCATGCAACCTTTAACGATTGCGCATGCTGCGCTATATTGTTGCTTACTTCCTATGGCCGGTTGAGCGGATCCGTCAGTGTAAATTATATATTCATACTGATCTAGAGGCATTATTTCGTTTGGTAGAGGATATTCTTGTTCGTATTGCAGAAATGCTTGTGTCTTTAAATTTGGGTCGTACCTGTAATCTACATCTGTTGCAGTGAGAGAATTAGCCCATTGTATCCATCTCAGATGTAAGGCTTTAGCGTTAGGAACGCTTGCCTTTGTCGCAGCCTGTAAGACTGGAACCGGAGTCACTACTATTATTCGTTTCCTCTGAGCCAGTGCTCTTTCTCTCACTACAGCAGTTTTTACTGCTGTCAGAATCTTTTCTGTAGATGCGAAGCGCATCTCAGCATTTGTATACAAATGTGATTTATATGCAATTGGTACTGTTTCACCTTCATTATATGTTAGATAGGTGTATCCAGATTGACCCGCAACAATACGGATCACCAGGTTGCGTACGTTTACTCATGTCTGTAAGTGTTTGGAAGCTATCATGTCAGCTTGTAAGGAACGAAGTGTATCTGTGTGTTCCTGTGTCCATTGTCTAACTGAAAAATCAGGTTTTATTAAATCGTAGAAAGGCTTTACTCTTTCTGCATAATCTAAAATGTATGTTCTACCAAACTTTAGGAATCCCAGGATTGATTGTAAATTTTTTAATGATTTTGAAGGTTGGAGCAGTGCGCAATTTTCAAAAAAATTGGCTGCCAGGCTTTTGCCTTCACTTGAAAGCTCATTTCCTAAAAACAGGACACTGAGGTGGGCAATTTTTGATTTTCTAAAGTTGAATTTGTAGCCCTCAGATGCAAATCCCAGAATTATGGTATTCACTCTGTTCAAGTGCTCTTCATCCAAATTTTGAAGTAACTCAGTAGCTCTAGCCGAAAACAACCCCGGGCTGCTCTTATACCCCTGGGGGAGTCGACGAAATTGACGCTGGGACCCTAGCGCTGAGAATGCTGTTAGATACCTGCTTTCAGGCGCTATATTTTGGCAGAAAAATCCATTCGAGATATCAAGTGTTGTTTCATATTTTTTCCGCATTACGTTATTCATTAATGCGGCACTGTGTGCGTTCTGGACTGCAAGTGTCTTAGTGCAAGTGTTTAAATGTCTATAATCTAAAACTAAACAATATGAATTGTCAGGTTTCATGACCGGGAACAAAGGATTGTTCATCGATGAGGTGCAATTTTCGATCACCCCTTGGTATTCAAGTTGATCTAAGATCTCCCTGACCTGTTTTTTAGCTTCTTGCTTTATTGGGTACTGCCTTTGTGCAGTTGGAGTATTTTTTAAAGGAATTATGTGGTGGGTTGAATACTCATCCCATCCAACTTGGTTTTTGTATAAGGCGGGTGCTTGGACTACCGCACACTCCTGCGCATATGTGTGTTGTAGGTGCCTGGGAATATGGTCTGAGAATGCCAGTAAAATTACCGTTTCTCCTTTAGGGCAATCCATGATGAATGCTGGCGGCCAATCTTGTTCAGCTAACAAAATGTCATAGCCAAACGACAAGTTCTCCCAAAAGAGACCTTTAACTGTCCTACATTTGTCCCCCTCCATTTGGAGTGTTATCTCATATAACTTATGTGGGACACTTACCCTAGTATTAGGTGTTTCCACCGTGATATAATCATTCAAGTCCACTGTCACCAGAAATTCCATCAGGCTCTGGTGAGCTATTGTTACTTCTGCCGCACTGTCTAGCATCGTCAGAGCCCATTCCCCGTTCAGTAGTCGAGTCCTCAGAATTCTGGGCATGTCTGATCTTTAGACCTGCAACCTCCTTCTTTTTCAACTGTGGCTTTTGCTTTGGTTTCTCTTCTTTTTTAGATGTGTAATCTTGAGCTTGCTGCTTGTCTCTGGACTTTGTACGCTCTTCTTGTCTGTCTGACTGTCCTTCCCTCTCGGAGTTTTTCGATAAACCCTGTTAGGAACGAGAGGAATGTGTATCAGTATCCTAATACCTGTCAGGTTTCCTAATATTATCCCTATTCCTAAGGTTATACCTCTTTTCGGAGGGCTCCTGTGGAGGAGATCTACCTCTGGATTGAGATCTGTTTCCTTTAAAGTTTTGTTGTTTTTTATTGTCCCACTTCTTCTTTGTCGAAGCAGGTGTCTGCTAAGAGGTGTCCTTTTCAGGACTGCCCATCAGTTGTGGTTTAAAAGCTTTCCCACCCAAACTGTCTCTGCCTAATTCTGCATACGCAGTTTCAATTATTTTCGGTAGTTCGTGTTCTTGTTCTAAAGGACTGAACTCCCTTAGGCATTGGTGGATAGCCACTGAAGCTGTTTCCCCCTTAATATTAGCTAATATTATGGCTGATACCTGGGCATAGTTACCTAGTAACTTCATCCCTAAGTTCAGAGCAGGTTCTGCTCCGTACTCGTTTTGTATTTGTCTTAATACATCTGGTATCACTGCTAATGACGGGATACCATGAGTTCTGGTATAAATGGCAGCAAAGACCGTGCCCCAAGTGGTACAATCTTCTACTTGTAGTGTTATCCCCATGGCCAAGCAGATTGTTTGCATTCTGTGTTTTTCATACAGGGTAGTATTCGGGAATACTGCCTCTAGCTGTGTTATTTTCTGTGCTACCCAGAATGGCATTTGTTCACGTTTTGTGGGCATTTTACTTATCACCGCGTGTAATGTTTGTGGTGTGATTTTAGTTGCTGTACCCTGAATTTGAGTTCCATTTGTTGCAACTATTGCTGGTTAGACTGTAAGTATTGTGTGAGTAAGTCTCCTGGCGGCATTGTTTCAATGTCAGGATGTGGTGTGTAGGCCGCTAATATTGGCCATGTTGTCCCTTCTCTTCCGAGCTGGCCGAGTCTCACTCTTCTTCTTATGTGGGGTAGGGTGCCTTTAAACCAGTATAAGTGTTCCTGGTACGTGAGCGGAACCTCAATGTCCTCAGACGGACAATATTCCACTGGTGCATCTCCTTCCGTGTAGGAGTGAAATGTTTTTGTCCTTGCATTTGCTGCTGGGAATGTAACCCACAAATAAAATACCTCTGTTCTGTTTGATTCATGCGCCTCAATCACGAATACTACAATACCACCCCTCGGTGTTAAACCATGCTCTAGCAGTCTCAGGGTGGCCGTATTTCAAAAATTTGGTGCAATGTGTATTGGGTCTGCATCTACCTCCTCGTCTGAGAGGGGCAGTGCTTGTTGCAGTGGGTCTAAGACCTGGTTAGTCATTGTTCTTAGAACACTAAAATAGTTTCTCAAGGGAACCAAGATAAGGTATTATGCACAATTTTAGGAACACTGTGTCCTTCAAGCTTGATTAACCAACAGCCAATAAATAGCATTTATTAGCCTACTCTGCTGTGGCTGAGTTTGTGCCCACCCACTCCAGACGTCTCTAGTGTTTTGTGAGTAGGGGTCTCTGAGAATAGCACAACTGAACTATTCAGATTCTACTGTTAAATAAGTACCCAACCAACGTTGGCGGCGTCATGTCGTGTAGTTCCTATATAACCTATACAGGATCTGCGTGCTTGGATAACATAAACTGTGGGATTGGTGGCGGACTGATTCCATGCACCCCCACCGGATACGTTAGCCTATCTGTATTAGCTAGCTCACAGTGCCACTATAATCTCCTCTTACCAAGGAGAGAATAGATTCTGGCAACCTCAGAACATGACAACCCTGATCCCTCAGAATCGTGAAAACAATATACTATCTTTCGCTCAGTCACTCGTGCTCACTTAGTTTGTCCCAGAGAGATACACAGAATAAACAGGCTGGGCGTTTTCAATAAGAATTTATTGAACAATTGTTATTCTAGTGTAGAATATATGAGCTGCAACAACCATTACACAGTAGCAGAGATATATGATTAGCAATACTACGAAAGTAAAGGGATGGTAAAGTTCTACCATCTTGCAGAAATCATGAATATATACATGTACATAAAACACATGATAAAAAGTGCATACTCCTACAATGCCTCCCTAACTAGATGTACCTAAATGTACCTAGCATCTGTGTAGGTGTTATGCCAAGAATCCCTCTAGGGTCTAGTCAACCCATTACCTGAGAATGAGAGAATATGGGACCCCGTCCTGATCTCGAGTTGGACACCCCGCGAGGGATGTTAGACCACTGCGAGCTGGAGTGTCTGCATGCAGGAACCTCAGCGTCTCTGGTCAGTGTGTCAGACGGGAAGTCTTGGTCTCCTCTGTCCTTCTAAGCAAGATGTGATGTATATATACCCATAGGTCTCCCCAGGGGTCCTACCTTGCTGTGTTACTGTGTCGGCCTAAAGGATGATGTCGGCCCTGAACTTTATACAGAGATATTATACAGGAGATGTTCGTCCTGCTGTTAGTCCTGCTGTGCTTCCAAGAAGCCTCATGCATAATGTATGAGATTCAAACTAGGGGGAAACCCGCGTTCTGAATGCAGTGTCGTATCTAGGTAAAAGGTCAGTCCCTAAGAACCGTTATGTATGTAATGTAGGGAAGAATATAGGTGAAAGGTTGCAATGTTACCTGCGCCTATATAAGGTACCCTATATGGAATATAACACGTGCACCTGCCCCCCGTAGATGCCAGCCACCACTGCCAAGAGAACACATTAGTGCATGCAGTTGAAACAACTGGTCAATGTTATGAGGTGAAGGGTGGTATTCCCATTCCAAAAGAAGAGATGTTTCCAAGGAATGTTGAGGACGCGATAGCTGAAGAGATACAGGGAAGGCATATACAGGACCCTGTATACAAGTGCAATTGTTGCAGTGTTTGTAGTGTCCTGCAGGAATCTATTGATATATTGAGAAGTTTCCTACAGAAGTTTCCATGCAGAAGTTTCAAAGAGAAAATTGCAGTTTTGCAAGGATTAGATCCATGCAAAGTGAGAAGGTATAGTAATTTACAAGGAAATTCACAAGTATGTCTATCAAAGAAAGTGTGCCAAAGGACCTTTCATCATTTCAGAATGTTAGCTGTTCACCACTCTGAAATGCGAAATTTAGTTAGTAGACTTTACTATGCTAAAACTCCTGCACTATGCTTAGGAGAAATTAATGTAACTCTTTTTCATACTACAGTGGCTGAAGTAGAAAAAGTTTGTGATGATGTTCAGTTTCATTATTTTAGTCCAGAACAAGGGTCTAGGGAAAATGAGGAGTTGGTATCTGCGGGTGTAGCAGAACAAGAGACAGGAATTAGTACTGATAACTTTGTAGAAGAGATTGTAAAGTTTCACGACAGTTTTATCTGAAAAAACAAACTGTATTTGTATTTGTTGTCGACGCACACTTCAACAGTCAAACTCGGAATGTTGATTTGTATTTAAAAAGTGAAAAATAAAACAATGATAGGTGGAAACAATTAGTTTTTTTATTTATTTGTAGAGGAGCAGTTTGGCTTGTCCACTCGTCAAATTATATGTCAATACTGCTACGATAAGTAAGAAGAAAACAAAAGGCCAGCTAGAGCAGTACATAAAAGGTTAGAATTGATATCTATTCTACAAGAACTAAGGGCCAGATGTATCAACATTGGATTTTGCGAGTCTATAATAGCGAATCTTACCGATTCGCTATTATAGACTTGCAAAATGCGATGTATGTAGGTTTTTGCAAACATTTTGCGATTCCTACGCATTCCATAATTGCAACTCACAAATTGCGAGTCGCAAATAAGGACTGGCTTCCCATTCATTTCTATGGGCCTAGAGGCCCATAGGAATGAATGGGAATTGCATGCGCAATTTGCGAGGACCCAATAGGTACTCGCAAATTGCCATGTAATTTCCAGGGTGCAAGGGTGCCTAAAGGACACCCTGTTGCACCCCTGAAATATGCATGTGTGCACATGTGGTGCACATACATGCCCTAAGGGCATGTATATGCGCCGTAAGGCACTTAGAAAAATGCTAAAAGTGCATTTTTCTAGGAATTTCAGATTTCCACCAACTAGAAGTTGGTGGTAATTTGCGATTCCTTAATGCTAATTTGCAATTTGCGATAGCTACAAGAATTGCATTTAGGGAATCGCAAATTTTGATTCCCTAACTGCATACGCTTTTTCGGTAATCGCAAAAAATTGCGATTACCCATATTGCGAATTCAAAATGTTTCATACATTCACACAATTTTGAGTTCGCAAATGGGCCGATTCTGCAAATCGGCCCGTTTGCGATCGCAAAAAGCTTTGATACATCTGGCCCTAAGAGATTTAAATGTTTGAGATTCCATTCTAATGCAAAGTGTACCCACCTTTCAGGCCATAGTTCGGATGGAGCCCTAGACAGGGAAGCTGCCACCAACTGACCTACAAAAAGGCCCGTAAGGAAGAGTTCTGTACTTACCTTTGGATTTTGAAAAGAATATTAAAACTGTCGGTGTAGACAGAGAGGATCATGAACCACTTGTTATTCTAGTAAATGGTGTGCCTACAAAGAATAAAAAACATCTGGCAAGAGTTAGTGGATATTAGTAAAGTTTAAAAAAGCAACATTATACCTAGTCCAAAATATTTTTTATTGTATGAATGTAGAGGATGAAAGATTACAGTCAAGTGGACAGATTGAAAAAGTGGATCGATCGAGATCAGAAGAGATTTATGAACACTACAGCATGCATGCTGTGCATTCCAAAGAAGTGATTGGTGATGCTATTGAACTATTTCAAATGAAGCAAGCAAAAGGAGAAAAGTTTAGAAGCTTGCTGTTTTCAACAACTGTTTCCCACTGGTGAAGGTGGAAGCTTTGATGACTGCCCTGTACAGGTACCAGCATCTGAATACCTGTCAACAATATTATACTCAGAAGATCCAAGATTTCGGCAGTGCAGTCCCTACATATTTCATCTTCTGTTTGAGAGTGATTTGTCTGGACTTTCCTATGCTGTTAACCACATACTGAAGACAGGAGTTCATCTACAAAATCTCTCTGCAAGGGAATTATTGACAAAGTTCATGGAAAGGATAAAAACTTGGAATACAGCCTAATCAATTTGATGGTGTGCCAATTTGGTACCAGCGAGTATTAGAATCGTTGTCAAGGTGAACACAAAAGCATGTTGAGATACCTAAGAGCACCTACTTGTTTTCTAAAACTCAGGGGCATATTCACAAGGAGCTATCGCCGAATTAACGGCACTTTACCGCAGCCAAAGTCGTGATAAATTTACCCCCCATTCACAAGCCGGTGTAAACAGCCCACAGCACCAGTTTACCCGCGATAGCAGCCGCAAAAAACATCGCCACAGAGAACCCCCGCAAATATCGCTAATGAGATGCAGAGTAGGCGTTCCCGTGACAAAAGCTGAGACAACAGCACACCTCAACATTCACAACAACCAGCCACATCCGCGATAAAAACACAAAACAGGCGATAATGCGCGTTAGCACCAGGAAATCTACACCTGCTCTGACCTGGTGTAAATTCGTACGCCAGCCAGCACCACAAAAGGGAGCACAGCCCAGGGCCATATCCGAAGGGCAACAGATGCCATGGAGCCACCCATCATGCGGCCTGGAAACCCAAGAGGGCCACAACACCCACCTCCACCACCCCAACCCACACCCGAAACACCCCCCCCCCCGGAACACCACAGACGCAGCGCAGACAAAGACAGCGGAACCCCAGGAAACGTACCAGCCGCACAGACCCAACATCTGACAATGTCACCGTCCACTACAGGCTGAAAGGGACAACCAACCTACGCATCCTGACCATCATCGCCTAACAGGCCTACGGCAATAACACAGTGGACAACCAACATCCCACCCCACACAAAGCTGATGGCGAGCTGCACCTGTTGGCCCCTGGGACCCCCCCTCCAACACCCGCCAGAGTCGGAGGAGTCTCACAGCCAGCCACATCCAAGTCCCCCACACCTGTCCTGGGCATCACCATCACCCTGGTACCCCAGTCCCCATATGTACAACACAATGCGCAGGATCCGCTGGAGACCAAGAAAGGACCATACGCCATAGCAGGATGCACGCACGTGTTGGGGGCAATACACAGCACACATGTACTACCTGTGCCCCCTGGTGACACAGCACACAATCACCGCAACAGGAAGCACATGTCTCACACCAATGTGCAGGCAACAACAGAACACCGTGGAACACCCAACAATGTCGCCTTCAAATACACAGCCAGTGTGCATGATACCTTCATCCTCAGACAGTCCATCATCAACCAGCGTTCCCAGGATGGCAACAAGGGAAATGCTCAGCCCCTTGGCAATATACAAATGAACACCCCACACACCTCAACTCCACAACCATGCCACTCACAATGCTGGCAATGCACACGTCACAAAATCACATACAACAGGCACAACAATATGCCCACCCACCAGACACAACAGAACAACTTACAATGTCCACATGGGCAAGCCCTGAATATGAGCCAACAACGGCATGGCACCTCAGCCGCATAATAGCTGAATGTGGGGAGTGGTGGCAACCAGGCATGTGTGAAGGGTGCAGTAGAACCATGATTGGGAAAGTACACAATGCCAAGAGTGCCGGAGATATGCTGGACACACCGCAGTATGCAGAACACACCCATATCCATGGCGACATACACTGCTGGTGTATGGAGTGTAGTGGACAGTGGACGCCACCATGTCACCCCAGCCAGTGGGGGATCTCGCGGAAATGTTGCCTGTTACGCCCCCCCAAGCTACAGCGGAGTGGGATGGCCCGGCGTACGGCACACCAGCGTAGGGGTGTGAATAAAAAGCACGTAGGCCTGGGCGTGGTCCTCTTCCGGAAAGACCCACATCTCTGCCAGGGCGGCGCCTCCCACCTCGCCACGAGGCCGACGCCATCCTCGTGAGCGGAGTTGCCTGCGATGCCGTGTGCCTGCCGGACCCCGGCACGCTGGACCACGAACCCATCAGACAAGCCCCTGCGCAGCCAGGCCACACTGATCACCTTCTGACACTGGCGTGTGTCAAGGAGGGCCCTCCACGTGCCGGCGCAAGCCCCAAGCCCGAGGCCCGAGACCTTGGCAGCCACCTCAGATCATCACGGCCTCCACGACACCGGCCCGCTTTATTCCTTTTTCGCTGACGTACTCCACTCCAGCCCCCGGCCTACTCTTTGGACCAGTAGGTCCCATATGTGAAACTGTGTCCTGAGTCATGAATGGCAGTGACCCCAAATCCGGGCCAGCGGCCACAGCACCAGACCCCCCGATCAGTGAGGCATAGTTCCATATGGGCATCTTGCGACACGTGGTGCCACTAACTCTGTTCAACGTCAGCCGGCTACGCGTGGTGCCACTAACCCTGTTCAATGCCAGCCGGCTACACGTGGTGCCACTAACCCTGTTCAATGCCAGCCGGCTACACGTGGTGCCACTGAACCTGAACAACGCAGGCCGGTGGGGCCATCCAACCTATGCCGGAGACATTCGGTGAATGGGCCGTGCTGACCGCTGCCTCAGGCCTACACCACGGTCAGGTAGGTCACACATCTGGAACTGAGTCTTGATTACACCATGGCAGTGAACATTATTTATGACAGAGAACAATTCACAATACACCCTCCGATGTGGTGGCAACAAGTCTCTGCATGGCATCACAACCACACGTGTCTGTGGGCCTACGCGGACCACTGCCCTCGGCCTACGCTGCGCACGAGTGGGATCACAGATTTGGAACTGAACATCTGTAATTCAAACGGCAGAATACATTTCTTCGCACTCACGGAGGGGCATAAGAGGATGACACATTGCAGTCCGGAGGGAACAGGTGTCACGGAGGTGATTGAACACTACCGACAACTGCCACTGTGTCACTAACTCTGTGCCTCGCGAGCCAATGACCCGTGGCTGTGGGCCACTGCTGACCGCTGCCTCCGGCCTACACTGCAGTCCAGTAGGTCACAGAGCCTTGATTTGGCATTCTTGGAGTTCACATCTGTGTACCGGCATCATCGCAGACTGCATCCCCTCACAGCACCTGTGCCACTACGGTTTTTTCCCCGACATTCATGGACACTCACTGGTCGTACATTGGTGGCGTTTGAGTCTATGGACTAGGGGCTAGTTTTCATCCTCATGTAGCTGATCCCGAATTGTTGGTGCAAACGAGGGTTGCGCTTTCCACCCCTCCATTTGCTGCTTCCAGATAACATCAGACCTTCCTCATCATGCCCTGGAGGACACCTTCCACTGTCCCCCGAAACCCTCCGCAACATACACCTCGGACATTGATGGGGACCCGCTCAGGTCGCATGGCCCATCTGACTGCACCGCAAGTCACCGTCCCGTGGCTTGGTGCCTGTACCGGACGCAGTGCATCCGGGGCCACTAACTCTGTGCTGCTCAGGCCTGGGACCCCTTCTTCTGAGACATTGAAGGGCCTCTGTAACGATGGTCTTGGGGTCATCAACGCCATGTGTCTGTGGCCCTGTGCTGTCCGCCTCCTCCGGTCCCAACTGCGGGCCACCAGGGCCCACACATGGCATTGAGTCTTGACCAGCCCGGACGTCGCATCACCGCAGGAGGCACACGCCACCACCGCAAGGACCACCTTCAACCGCCATCTGCCAGAGTCGAAAGGGTGGTCCTGACAGACCTACGGAGTTGCTCAGACCTGTCATGGATGCTATCATCGGCCTGATACCCTGCTCAGCACTCCAGGTGCCAGTGACTCAGTGCACAGCAAGCCATTGTCCGTTACTGATTGAGTTTTGTGCTGTTGTGAGGTTGCACAGCAATGTCACCTCATGCAGTGGGGAAGACCTGGGACCATGAGGAGGAGGATGTGCCAAGTGTGCGGACGGGAGAAGGCACAGACAATGGGAGGGCAGGTGGCAACAGCCCCAAGGCAGGAATGCAGACTGGTGGCAGTAGTCAAGCTACACACCTGGATCTAATACTGAGTATTGCGCTGTGGACTGCGGACGCAACTGTCACCTCAGGCAGTGTGGGAGACCTGGGACATTGATGAGGAAGTTGATGCAGGTGTAACACACCCCACTGCATCTGCATCAGGACTAACCCGAAGGGACACAATCCTAGCAATTTCTTCACATGAGCGCGCTCTTCTCTAGTGCCCCTACCTCAGTGCACTGCAACTCACGGAACGTCCAGACTGAATATTGGGTGACCTCTGGCCTTACTCCGGATCCCTCCATGTTGCTCTGCATTTGACTCTGTTATGCATGTGTTTTCTGTTTCCATTACACTGGTGTCCACTTTTCAGGTTGTTGGCAGCACCAAGCACTCCGTGCGGGCTGGCTTATACTCACCCCACACACATCCAGCACAGGCGTCACTGTACATGTGGCCCTGCCAATAAAGGGGGCGGGCGCATGTGCCCGTAGCCAGTTCAACATGATATGTGCATGTGTCTCTGTGGAGGTGTGGGTCTCCTTTGTGGGGTGTAGGTGGTCCCTGAAGGGTATTGGACACCCACGTATGTGTTCTAGTTCGCATTCCATGGGTTCGGCAACACCCTCACCTGTTGGGCCACCTCCTTTTGGCGTTCTGCCACCTGGCATTGGGGTGCCATGTGTGGGTGGGTGAAGTGTTGTGTGGCAGCCGTGATTGCAGGTGCTTCATGCTGTGTGGTCTGTTGCAGGGGCTGGGTTCTCCCCTGAGTAGCTTGTCTGCCCTGGTCCTGGTGGTGGGTTAAGTGGGATGTCCATGGGCTGTTGTAGGGCGTCGGTGTCTGGGCTGTGCTGTTCGTCTCGGGCATCACTGATGGGTTGTCTGTTCTGACCTGCTGGAGGTGTTGTTTGTCCCTCTGCATTGTGAAGGGGAGGTGCATGTTGGCATTGTGTTGGCGCCTTGTTCTTGTCGACATGCAGACTGTGTGACAATGTACATTGTGACTGTTTGGGCAGTGGTGGCTACTTGAGTTGGGACAGTGTACATTTGGCCTACATGGCTGATGTGGGGTTGTAGGGGTAGATGTGCATCTCACAGTTCCCTGCTCTGTCCAATGTTATTGTTCTGTTTCTGCGCCTGGGTGGACCCAGTTGTGTCCCCTGTTCTGCAGTGTGGGTGTTGCACTTTGTGCCACATTGTCATGGTATGTGCTGTGATTGCTATGTGTGTGTGCTGCAGTGTGCCACGGGGATGGGGGACATGTCCCTGGGTAATTGTGGGTGTGCAGTGTGTTACACCTCATTGTGCATGTGTGGCATTGTGCCCATCACCCCCCGTCCCCCCAGTCACTGTTGGATCCTCACCCTGTTGTTGTGTCAGGTCCTGTCGAGCTGTGTCCCTACTCCTTGCACCCTCTCCACACTGATGACTGTGGCCTGGGCTTCCTCCTGCTCCTCCTGTGGCACTGGACTGCCACCTCCTGTTGCCATTGCTGCATTCCTGTTGGCAGCGGGTTTGTACCTGGTTTAGGTTGTCACGTCCTGCCGGCGCCTCCTGGCCTCCTGGATTGGCCTCCTGGGCACTGCGACTGCATTCCAGGTGGTCTGCTTGTGGGTCAGTTGCTGGTAGTGTTCTGTCGCCTCCGTGGCCTTGGTCTTGTTTTCCTGCGGTCTGCACCCCGTCTTCCTCTCCCTTTTCTCCTTGGCCTTCCCCGAGCCAGTAGTTCATTGCTGGTGGTCTGTGGGGGTTGTGGGGTTCGCGTTGCCCTCTGCGCTGGGTCAGGGTGCATCGATGTTGCTACGTGCTTTGGCTTGTTTCTGGTGTGTTGTGTCTGTGGTTTTTATGGTGCAATTTCCCTCCAGACCTGTGGGATTTGCAGGCCTGAGGCTGCTTTTCGCTACTTTTTGTACCGCGATTGGCCTCATCGCATGATTTCTCGCGTTCACATTTTTTCGGCGTGGCGTTGATTTTCACGCTGACATTTGACGCGTTATCTGGTGACTATCGCATGGTACCGACTTGTTGTGAATTTCACGTTGACACGGGGTTATTTTCCCGTGATAGGCTGCGTTATTGAAAGTTGCGTTACGCTACTCTTACGGTAGTTATCACACGTTCTTGTGAATATACCCCTCAGTTGCTGAGGATGCATGCGATGACCTGCTTCAATTCTTATGAGAAGCAAACTCATACATAAAGGACATTGAACTTGGCTCCTTGGATCCCGTGAATGTTTGCAGATATTTTATCCACCGGTTTCAAGCTATGATGTCTTTTGTCTGCAACAAAACAAATCCTCCTCTTGAAGAAGTAACGGATTTCTTTTGGTGAAGAGAGTACCAAACAAGAGGTGCACTTCATTTACAAATGCTCTTATAGATAAAGGATGCACCAAACTTTGGGACGGATAGTGCTGAGTCTGTCCTGTCTTTCATCGAACAGTATGTCACATGTGCCTACCCAAAAGATGGTGGTGAAAACAGCTTGAGACAACAAGTTTTACGGTTTCAAAGTTATAAATGTGGAAAATACTCTTGTTGAAAATACAGATGCAAAGGTAAAATTTATATAAGATGTCGTTTGGATTCCCATGACCTGTCATTCCACAAGAAAGAGTAAACAGCTTTTTGTCAGCAGTAAGACTTTGGAAAGTCGACTAATCAATAAACTTTTTTCATCTAAAAATATACTAGCACAACTAATTTATAATTTCATTACAGAAGACAAGTCCATAGTTTGTTCAATGCCTACACTACACAGAGTGCTCCAACTTTAATGAAGAACCCCTGAAAATGGAAAAACAGCAAATTTTGATAATTACAGCTATCAATAAACGGAACACCAGGGAGTAACAATACTACTTACTGAAAAACTCCAAGAAAAATTAGATTATTTAGAGAAGTCTGTGTCAGACTGCAGTTTAGAAAAGTGTTTACACGTGTGTAAAAACTGTCGAATTATTTTGCAGCACAATTTGAATGTAGAGGAAGGGTTAGTAAATAGTGCTATGGGTAAAGTGATTGATTTAATTATTTTCCAATCAGATAGAATTCTTAATATAACAACTGGACACTACACTATTTATTTATAAACTGACACGTGATGGACGGATGGCAATGATAGCAACCTTAAACTCAAAGCTAAACTGCCATTCAAACTATGAAATTCTTACCTCTTGTTTCTTCACCAAAGTTGTAAAAAATATATTTTAGGAAAAAGTAATGTATGGAGTTTCTTCAACATAAATCATTAATGTTGTAGACATCAACCGGCCTATTGGCGGTGATGTCCTTAAAAAGTACTCTACAATACAGCAGTCCTTTTATCTTCTTCAAAGTATTTTATATAACAAGTAGCTACAACACTGTGGGGCAGATTTACGTTTCCTGGCGCATCCCTGCAAATCAGCAGGGATTCGCCAGGAAACGTGCGACAGGCATCTCAATCCTTGCGCCACCACGGATGCGCCGCATTTACAATGCGGCGCATCATGGCGCAAGGAAATGCAGATGCGTGTCGCATCTGCTGCCGTAACGTTAGCGCAGTGCTGGAGTTGTGTCGCGGGCGCGACGCAACTCCAGCACTGTGCCAACCATGCCCATGTCTAACATGGTGCGTCAAGCCTCACGCCTGCTTCAAGCAGGCGCAAGGTTTTGACGCAGCGGGGTCGGAAAAGTGACTGAGTGTAATCTTGTAGATTTCACTCAGCCACTTTCCGAGGCGTTCCTGCGCCGGAACGCCTCCCTGCGCCAGAACGCCCACATGAAACCTGACGCAGGTTTCATGTGGTGCAGGGCTTACAACGTGACGCATCTCCCTAGATGCGTCACATTGTAAATACCCCGCAGCATGGCGCTGGCTTTACGCCGCCGCTGCGTCACAGAAGTGACGCAACGGCGGCGCAAAAGTGGCATAAGGGGCTTGTAAATATGCCCCGATGTAGTTAAAATTTAAACTGGAAGCACAGAATGGAATTATAACAACCTTCAATTGAAACCAAAAATGCCGTTGGAAGTAAAACATTTTTATGGTTTCTTCCTTCAAGCAAAGTTCTATGTACTAATTCTAGAAAAAAAGAAATGTATTTCATTTCATCAGCATGGGTCATCAATGTTTTAGACATCATTCGGCCTACTAGGAGTGATATTTTGAAAAGCATCTTGAAAATTCAAATGTGGTATACATTTATTCAGTAGTACTGTACCAGGTATAATAATAATAGAAAATGTTTTGAGATGCATTTGTTTTTATTAGTAGAGTAAGTGTAGATAAAACAACTGATCAGCAATTTGTAGTGAGTGGAAAGCACAGTGACCCATATTTACAATGACACATATTTACAATGATGTACCTTGCAGTTCTGTTTTTTTTGTACCATCCATACAATTGTTTTTTCCCCCACTGTTCGAAGATAATGCTACATACAGACCACCATGCATGATAAAGTACTATGAAAGCTGAGAACAGTAAAAAAAGGAAAGTGATATTTTTATCACATTGTAATACAGTGCTATAGTATAAGAAATATGTATTGTTATAATGCTGTAATTTTGAAGATCACATACTGACATTTCTTTATGTCCTTTTGTTATTAATAGTGGCTACAGTTCAACGTTCTAAGAGGTCTCAAAACACGTTTTCTACTACAGACATATTGAATAGAGCTATCCATGCTGACTCTTTTTATACATGAAGTGGTCTTGCAATACCTTCTCATACCTTTGTTTGGCCTATTTTGTAAGTAAAAGTTTCAGTATGAAATTGCAGAATTACAGTCAGTCACACAACGTCATTCAAACATTCAGACAGTTATACTTACAGGCACTCACACTATTTAATTCATGCAGTGTATCACACCACCACTTGTTTACTGAAATAGTCACTGACTCACACATTCACTCACTCATGCTGTACTCACACACACTCTCAGTTACTGACACAGTGCTCAGGTATAGAGATACATCATATGTATGTAGCCCTACAGACGGCAGTTCTCCACACACAGTTGCATGCTCCAATACTCACTATTACAGCCAGCCATCATGCTCTTAAGATATACATTTAAAAAGCAATAAAGACACTAAGAGTGATAGTGGTATAGCAACACACTTCCTTAAATATGCAAACACACACTCAAATAGGGATTGAGCCACTCATTCAGATATCTACTATGCCACTAACACTAACAATTCAAATATATAAAATACTGCTGCTTCAAACATTTCTCAGGCCTGCTTCTGTAGAACCTGTCGTTGCAGTTTTAATAGCAAACCAAATGCACTTAAAAAAGTGTTTGCCAAACCTTAACCTCCTCTTATAAAACATATAACTCACCCTTAAGGTAGGCAGTAAGAAGGCCACTAGCAGTGACCTATCTGCTCAAAACCTAACACATACAGTTTCACAGTAGACTCACTGACAACTGCACTTACACACACACCCCTATGTCAAGTTATTCATTCAGTCTGACAGTCACATTGCAACTCGCATACCTATCTGCAAAAGGATAGAGCCAGTAATATACCCACCCACTCACTTACAATAACTCCTAAGCATTCATTCAGGTATACAAATTCATCATATGAATGAATGCCTACTTGAGCAGTTCTGCACACACAGTTTCAGACATATATACTTACTAACAGAGCCTGAAAGCAGTCCATGCTCCCCCTTAGATACAGATTTAGACAACCATAGAGACACTAAGAGTGATACTCCTATAGAAACATACTTCCTTAAATATGCAAAGAAACACCCAAATAGGGCCTGAGACCCTCATTCAGGTATCCTCTGAGGCAGTACCACTAACAACTCATCCATGTAGACAAGTTTCCTTGTTAACATATGTCTAGCCTGCTTCTGCAGTACCTATCTCTACAACTTTACCAATAGGCCAAATTAGGTTTTAAGAGTGTTTTGTAAACCTTACACTCTTCTTGCATTACATATATATCTCACTCCTAGGGTAGCCATAGAGACACTAAGAGGGGTAGTCATATAGAAACATACTTCCTTAAATATGCAAACACAACGAAATAGGGACTGTGACACTCATTCAGATATCGTCTGAGGCAGTAACACTAACAAGTCCTCCATGTAGACAAGTGTCCCTTCTAACATATGTCTATCCTGCTTCTGCAGTACCACTCTCTACAACTTTACCATTAGGCCAAATTAAGTTTTAAGAGTGTTTTGCAAACCTTACACTCTTTTTGCATTACAAATATAACTCACTGCTAAGGTAGAAGGTAGGTAGGCCATAGGCAGTGAGCTATGTGCTCAAACTGTAAGACATACACTTTGAAGTTTTAGTAAATTACATCTGTACTTACAGACTCATATGTCCAGTTATACATCCAGCCTGACAGTCACATTGCAACTCACATACCTATCTGGAAAAGGATAGGGCACGCAATATACCCAGTTACACACTCTCAATAGCACTGAAGCATTCACTGAAATATACAGATATATCATATATTGCTAGTCCTACTGGAGACAGTTCTGCATACAGAGTTCCATACCCCAATGGTCGCTTACACAGCCACTAAGCAATGCATGCTGCCCCTTAGATACACATTTAGTAAATGACATCTGTACTTACAGACTCATATGTCCAGTTATACATCCAGCCTAACAGTCACATTGCAAGTCACATACCTATCTACAAAAGGATAGAGCCACTAATATACCCAGTCACACACTCCCAATAGCATTCACTCAAATATAGAGATACACCATATGTCACTAGGCCTACTGGACACAGTTCTGCATACATAGTTGCATACACTGATAGAGACTAACACAGCCACTAAGCAATGCATGCTGCCCCTTAAATACACATTTAGAGAGCCATAGAGATACTAAGAGGGGTAGTCATATAGAAACATACTTCCTTAAATATGCAAACACAACGAAATAGGGACTGAGACACTCATTCAGATGTCGTCTGAGGCAGTAACACTAACAAGTCCTCCATGTACACAAGTGTCCCTTCTAACATATGTCTATCCTGCTTCTGCAGTACCACTCTCTACAACTTTACCAATAGGCCAAATTAAGTTTTAAGAGTGTTTTGCAAACCTTACACTCTTCTTGCATTACATATATAACTCACTGCTAAGGTAGATGGTAGTTAGGCCATAGGCAGTGAGCTATGTGCTCAAACTGTAAGACATACACTTTGAAGTTTCAGTAAATGACATCTGTACTTACAGAGACATCTGTCAAGTTATACATCCAGCCTGACAGTCACATTGCAACTCACATACTTATCTACAAAAGGATAGAGCCCGCAAAATACCCAGTCACACACTCTCAATAGCACTGGAGCATTCACTCAAATATACAGATATATCATATATTGTTTTGCCTACTGGAGACAGTTCTGCTTACAGAGTTCCATACCCCAAAAGTCGCCAGCATAGCCATTGATCAATGCATGCTGCCCATTAGATACACATTTAGTAAATGACATTGATACTTACAGACTCATATGTCCAGTTATACATCCAGCCTGACAATCACATTGCAACTCACATACCTATCTGGAAAGAATAGAGCCACTAATATACCCAGGCACACAATCTCAATAGCACTAAAGTATTCACTCAGATGTAGAGATACACCATATGTCGCTAGTCATACTGGACACAGTTCTGCATACAGAAATAGTCACTAACACAGCCACTAAGCAATGCATGATGCCCCTTAGACACACATTTAGAGAGCCATGGAGACACTAGGAGAGATAGTTAAATATAGCAACATACTTCCTTAAATATGCAAACACAACCAAATAGGGACTGAGGCACTCATTCAGATATCGTCTGAGGCAGCAACACTAACAAATCATCCATGTAGACAAGTGCTCCTTCTAACATGTGTCTGGCCTGCTTCTGCAAAACCTATGTCTACAAGTTTGCCAATATGCCAAATTGAGTTTTGAGAGTGCTTTTCAAGCCTTAAACTCGTCTTCCATTACACATAACTGACTCCTAAGGTAAGAAGAAGGTAGGTCATAGGCAGTGAGCTATGTGCTCAAATCCAACACATATAGTTTCAAATTTAAGTCACTCAGAACTAGACTTACATGCCTGTATGCCCAGTTATACATCCAGTCTGGCACTTACATTGCAATTCACATACCTATTTGCAAAAAGATAGAGCCACTATTACACCGTCACACACTCAAAATAATACCTAACAATTCACTCAGATATAGAGATACATCATATATAGGTAGGCCTATTGGAGGAAGTTCTATACACACAGTTGCATACCCCAATACTCAGTAACGCAGCCTGAAAGCAGTCCATGCACCCCCATAGAAACACATTTAGAGAGCTATAGAGACACTAAGAGAGGTAGCCCTACAGCAACATACTTCCTTAAATTCTTAACACACTGAAATAGGGACTGAGACACTCATTCAGATATCTACTGAATCGCTAACACTAACAAATCAACCATGTACACAACTGTCGCTTGTAACATATCTCACACCTGCTTTTGCAGAAGCTGTGTGTGCACTTTCATTAGTAGGCCAAATTCACTTTAAAGAGTGCTTGCCAAGCCTTAAGTTCCTCTTCTATTATATATAAATCATCCCAAAGATATGTACTAGTTGAGCCATAGGCACTCACCTATCTGCTCAAACCCTAACAGATATACTTTCAAATTTGACTGACTCAGAACTGCATTATCAAACCCCTATGGTCAGTTATACATTCAGTCTCACAGTCATATTCCAGCTGAAATACCTATATAGAAAATGATAGAGCCACTAATACACCCAACCACTCATGTACAATAGGTCATAAGAATTCACTCAGATATAGAGATACAGCATATGTATGTAGGCCTACTGGGGGAGACTTCTGCACACACAGTTGGAATGCTCCAATACTCTCAGCCATAGCTAGTAAGCAGTCCATGCTAGCACGTAGATAGACATTTGAAGAGCCATAGAGACAGTAAAAATGGAAGTCGTATGCCATCATACTTCCTTAAATATTCTGACACACTTAAATAGGGTCTGATACACTCATCCAGATATCTACTCAGTCACTAACATTAACAAATCAACCATATATAGACAACTGTTGCGCAAACATGTCACAGGCCTGCTTCTGCAGAACCTGTGCGTGCAACTTTAATAGTAGGTTAAATTCACTTTAAAGTGTACTTGCCAAGCGTTAAATTTCTCTTCTATTATATATAACTCACCCCTGACATAGGCAGTAGGTAGGCCATTGGCAGTTAGCTATGTGCTCAAAAGTTATGACACATACTTTCACATTTTAGTCACTCACAACTACACTTTCAGACTGCTATGGCCAATTATACATCCAGTCTAATATTCAGTATCTGCAAAAGGATAGATCTACTAATACACAGAGCTACTCACTGAAAGTAGCAGAGTAATTAACACACTCATTCCCACAACATTCATGGAACCAGTGATTCATCTGTTCACTTATCCATACACTTACTCATACATCCTATCACTCACTCATTCAACCACTCATACACCCACTCAGTCATACAGACACAGAACAACCAGTCAGTCACCTAAAGAAACATTCAAACACCCTCTCAATCAGTTATATAGCTTCTCACACAGCCACTAACTCACTTATACAGAAAGTCACACAACCATTGACTCATTGATTTACTGACACACTCACTGTATCACTAATAGAAGCAACTTCTTTTCTCTCACTCATCTATATTACCGCTCATACAGTCTGTTACTCACCCATACAGCCATTCAACACCCACTCACTCAGATATACAAGCAATAACACACCCACTCTCTCAGTTATAGAGTCACTCATGCATTCACACATTCAGCCAAACAGTCACTTACACGCCTGTGTATTCACTCATACAACAAATAAAACAATAAATCACACAGTTATATAGTCAGTATCACACAGAGTCACTGAGACCTACAGGCATTCATACATCTACTCACTCACCTAAAGCAAAATTTTGATATTTACTTACAAGAAATAACACATTCACTCTTACAGTCATGCACTCACACAATTAGTCAGACATATATACACTAAGACAGACACTCACCCATGCAAACATTTACACAGTCACTTTGTCACCCATCCAACTACTCACCACACACTCATTTGGGTATTAAGGAAGTAAAACAATCTTTTATTCACCCATATAAACACGTAGACAACCACTTATTTACCCACACAGTCACTTATGTGCTGAGCTCCTCACTCATACAAACACTCAGATACTCACTGACTCACCCATCAACTTACTCACACACTCAGTAATTTTCCTATGAAGGCACTCAACATCTACAGACTCACCCATGGACTCACTCACACACCCACTTATTCCCCCTCACAATCACTCAAACACCCACTCAGTCGCCCATTTAGCCACAAAACAAGCATACACTCACCCATACAGGTGCTCACTCACACTCTCACTTATACTTATAGCCAGTTACGTACTCATACACTTCCCATATAACCAGTCATACCCACTTTCACATACCTATACACAAACTAACACACCCACACATTCATCCATACAGCCAAACGTCCATCCTCTCACTCACTTTTACCGACACATACAATCTCTCACTCACTGATACAGTAACTGACACACTCACTAACTAACTCATATAGGCACTTATACACCCACTAATTCACTGATACACTTACTTAACAGCCATACACTCAATAATACAGGCAGTCATGCACCCTCTCACTCATCAATACAAGCACTAACACATACCCACACAGTTCCCCATACAGCCACTTGAACACAACTTGCTCACCCATGGAAGCACACACAAACCTTTTCACTCACTCATGCAATCAATTATCCATGCAGTCACTCACTGATACAGTTAGTCTTCTACCCTCTGAATCGATCATATAAGTAGTGACACACTCACTCATATGACTACTCACACAGGTATTCAGTCACAAACATTGTCATTCGCACATCCAGTCATTTACTTATACAATTATTACAATTATACTCACTCAGTCATGTAGCTACTTGTACATGCACTAACACACTAATAATCGTACCAATATAGCCCCACACTCATACCAAGGTACATTTAACATATACATTTTATTTCTTGAACTGGAAAAAGTAGTTCTAACAAGAACTGGTTTTTTTTAAACAATTTTATGATTTTTTGGGTTTTTGTAATTTTTTATGTTTTTTCTTTTTTTCTAAAAAAAACAGAGCAACAGGCACAGAAAAACTAAAACTGTGCTTTAACTAAAAAAGAAATTAACAAGTGTGTCCATTGATGGTTTTGAGCAGTGTCGCCACAACTTGGTCTCCAACACTCAGAATTGTGGTGCATCTTGGACAGAAGATGCCAACTTTGGTGAAATCAGGAAGAGTAGTGGGAATGTTTGAAAGATGTCCTCCTACAGCAGATGTTCCTGGTTCAGTTTCTCGAGCACCTGATGTTGCTTGCTGCTCCTTTCGTCTTCTCACCAGTCGAGTACTATGAACTGTACAAAGATGTTTGTACATACTAGATGTACCACACAAGTACTTTTTGTCACTGTCACATGAGAGGACCTTCTGACAGATGGTGCATGTCACTTTTTGGGCATTCACTTTCTTCTGCCCCACTGGGATTGAAGAAAATTCCCAAACTTCATTTTCTTTTCTCTTTCTGAGTGGCTCTTCCTCTTCCTCCTGCAACTGTCATCATGGATGCTAGGAAAATGCAAAAAACCACCAAGACAAATTCAAAATGGAAGCTGCCTCGAAAAACTGTGAAAACTCCCTGTTACCCGCAAAACAAAGAGAAAAGGGGTGGGATCTCTCTGTCTTCATAATAGAAAGGTGTTTAACCTATAAAATTCCTTTATTTCTGTGTCACACAGGATGTGTGAGCCCAGCGTGGTTCCATCACACCTGGAATGTGACTCCATAAAATGTATTAAACCGCCATACATAGTAAATTATCTCAGAAATTACACTATTTTCTTTTTACTATTAGTATATCTATTGCCTTAAAGTAAACCATAAAAGTGTCTATATATATATTTTACTACTGTCAGAAGAAGGCCGGAGTCGCATACCAAGTGCAACTCCGGAAATACATGCCTCAACGGTGTGCGAGGGTATAAATATATGTGCAATACTACTACCGAAACTACCTCAGTCGAGTACCCTGCACGACTCCGCAAATACGAGCTGCGACAGGGCGCAAGGGCATTGCGACTTGCTAAAACCTGTGGGACCTCCATCTTGATGGCACCGACTGGTTTCGCCGCTTGCTGCCAATCTGCGTCTTTGTCGCCTGCCTGACTCCTGCATCTTCTTCGACCCCTCCGGGACTCCTACACCCTTTCGGCGTGGTGGGTGACTGTGAGACATCCTTTCTCCCCCTTCCTTTGGGCCCTCTCTACAGTCAAGGTGCTCCGGTGCTGAGAGTCCGGCACAGGTTTGCATTGGAATCTGGTACCCCAAATGGCCTCTCGGCTCTCTGACTTTGGACTTTTGGTGGGTCCCCGGATATATTACCTTTACCTTTGCCGGTTGGCCTGACTCGGACCCTTTTGCCAGCTCCTAGCTCCCCTCCCCTCCCCTACCCCCCTCCTTGCCCCATGGGACCTATTTTCTTTTAATTTGTTTCCCTGTGTAACTGAAGTAATTAAGTTTAACTGTAACTGATGTAATAATGTTCAACTGTTTATTCCTCGACTTCCATGTAAAGCGCTGTGATACCTCCGGGTCTAGCCAGCGCTATATAAAACTTGTCAAATAAATAAATAAATAAATAAATAAAACCTATTAAAACAGCCATAAAATGTTTCTGATTTCTTACGACACTACTATCTATACTGTATTACTAAACCTCTAACCTTAAAGTAAGCCATAAAAGGGTCTGTGTATTACTATTTGCAAATCTATGTGGGGGTCGCATACCCTGTGCAAAGGGTCACAATGGGTGCGCAACTCCTATTTTAAAATACATAAATGTAACTTCAATATCACTATATACATCTTATAACCTCACATATTTCTATAACCTTCCTGTAACTTTTAGTTATTTTCAGTGAATCTATTAGTACCTTTCTTATGTACCTACAGGCTGATATTCCCAGTTTTACATGCAGTTTCACACCTATTATCTGACTGTCATACCAATCTGCAAAAGGATACAGGCACTTTCAAAGGAAGAAAGACAATCATAGAGGCACTACAAAATGCACTCCCAGACCCACACAGCTCTTATGTAACTAGGCCTAATGCTCTGTAATACACCCAGCAAACAATCCATGCAGCTCTCTCCATAAACGTTTAGAGACCCCTAGACTCAGTAAGAGAGCCAGTCATATAACAACATACTTCCTTAAAAATGCAAAGACAAATCCAAGTAAGGACTGATACATTCATTTAGATATGTACTGAGGAACTGACAGTAAAAGGTCTGCCATAAAGACCACTGCTCCTTTCTACATTTTTCAGACCTGCCACTGGAGACCCTGGATATGCAGTGTTATTGCTAGGTAGACTTGACATTTACAATATCTTTTCAAGTCTAAAAAGCCCTCTTATACTACATATAACTCACCCATTCGGTTACTCACATACTCACCATTTCACCAATAAAAAATCGTATCCACCCTCTCACTCATGCATATTACGACTCACACAACCTCTTACTCACCTGCACAGCCACTCAACACGGAGCCACTTACTTATACAAGCAGTCACGCACCATCTGATTCATCCATATACTAGTCCTGCAGCCACTCACTCACACATACATACACTCACACAGCTAGTCACTCACCCATTGAGTTACTCACTTATTCACTCAGTCATACAGACACTGATGCAATCTCTCACTCAGCAATACAGCTACTAGCACAGCCACTCTTTCAACTAAACAGCCACTAATACACACTTTCACACACCCATACACCCACAAACTATCACTCTTTCACCCAAACAACTACTTATCCACTATCTCACTCACCCATATACCTACTACAACTCCCTCTCACTCACTCATCAACTACTGGCCCATCTCTCGAACATTGGTGTCTCTGGACTAGCGTGGAATTGGCTTAAATCATTCCTAGAAGATAGATCGCAGCAAGTGTGGCTGCCTCCATCCGCTTTGGCCCCTAAAAAGGTGACTACTGGCGTGCCACAGGGCTCTACCCTGAGCCCTCTTCTCTTTAACATATATGTCACTCCCTTGATCTATCTCGCGGAGGAGCTGGGAGCTAAGATCATTGCTTATGCGGACAATACCCAGCTCCTCTTCACTTGGAGGGAAAATGACATATCCCCGGCCCGGGCCAAAGCCTGTCTTACAGCCGTCTTTAAATGGCTCTCATCTGCTCAGCGTAAGTGTAACGAGGACAAGTCGGAGGTTCTTCTGTATGGGTCTTTTCCTCCGCAGTTTAGGGAGTCACTTTGGCTGGCAGATTATCCTCTACCTAATTCTGTGGGTCAACCAGTAAAAAACCTGGGGGTCTGGTTTAACGAAGATCTCCGGTTCTCCACGCAGATAAAGAAACTAGCAGGACAGTGCTTTGGTACATTGAAATCTCTTAGGACATTTTTACCTTTGTTACCCAGGGCAGCCAAGGAAATGGTTACCCCCGCCCTGATTCTCAACAGCATTGATTATGCTAACGCACTGTACTTTGGCTTGCCAGGGTACCAGCTGAAGAAACTGCAGGAAATACAAAATGCTGTGGCCAGGGCTTTGCTTAACATCCCGGGAAGATCAAGCATAAAACAACATTTGCATGATTTGCACTGGCTCCCTGTGGCTCAACGAGTCAAATTCAAAGCCCTTACTCTGGCCCATGCAGCCCTGCACGGATCTGGCCCGCTTTATATTAGGAAACGTTTTAGCTTTTATGTGCCACGAAGACAGCTGCGTTCAGCCGCACAGTGCCTGGCAGTGATCCCCTGTTTCCGTCTTACAAGAATGGGGGGCAGTTCCTTGACCTACAAGGCATCAGAAGCTTGGAATGCCCTTCCCTACGAGTTGCGTAACACTCAGGACCCTAGGTTGTTCAGGAAACGGCTAAAAACCCTGCTTTTTTAGGTCTCGCCTGGCGTGGCAGCGCATGCGCTGCTCGCCCAGCGAGATATATTGTAAATGAGGACTTTGAGAAGGGGGCTTGAAGCCCCGCCCCTTATTTCCATTGGCTGGCGTCACCGTTTATGCTAAACGGTGGCCTGCCATTGAAAATGAGCTGTTGCGTTGCCTCCCTTTCGCCTTTTGGTCCGGCCCATCCTGACTGGGTCGCCTGCTTCACGGCAGTCGTGAAGCAATTTCTTATCTAAATAGGCGTGTTATCCAGTCCGGATGGGCCGTCCGAAAAGGAGACAGGGTGGTAAAATAGATGCTTATCTCATTTTAAGTGATCATGTTACTTGTTTAATACGATGTTATGTCGGCTCGTGATTCAGGATAAACTAACACTGTGCGCGTGTCAGAATCAAACTTCAATGCTATTACATTGCAGCGTCGATAATTTATTGATCGGGCGCGAGCGGCTCCCGTGAAAGCATTGCAAATGCTTGTGTTAATGTCTATCCGACTGCGCAGAGAAACCTAGATTGTGTAAAACATGTGCAGCGTTGTAGAAATAAATCTTGCACGCGCACGCTTGTTGTACTAAAAGGGGGGGGCCTCATGTATTCCGCTTATCCCAATTACGTTGTAAACCCTGTCTTCAGCTCCAGGAGCAGCCTGTGACCGGGGGAGCGGGTAACCGGAAACGCCACTCTCACTCACGGAGCCCCGCGGAACATTCTAGTCCACTTCATGTTTACTACATGCATGTCCCACTAGGAGATTGCGGCTCACACAGAGACATTCTATGTGTACGAGTCTTGTAAAGTCTGATCCCTTTAGAAACAGCTGCTTTCTGACAACACACCCCCTGATGTGAAAATGAATGCGCGTGTGAGCAGTGGAACTAAATCTATTCTCGCTCCTTGGATTGCATTTACGTACTGCAGACAAAATCCGCCCTCGCAGTGCATTAAGGAGACTGTTTTACGCTATCAGGGTAAAGGCGTCACTTCTAAGCCCTGACTGCAGGGGTTAAGAGCTGGAAGGTGGCCATGCAGTCCAGTGAGCACACACTCTGCCCCCCAGAATGGAGCCAAAACTTAGAATGCGTGCTATAATTTACTGTTTATTTTTGAGGTAGTGCTCGGGTGGGGTTGCACCATGTCAGCAGGCATTTTTCCATTTGACCTTCAAACACATGTTTTTTGTTAAAAATTTGCAAATTACGCAGCACATGGTGGAATATGTAGCCAGTGTTACACATTCAAACTTCAGAGACTGCTAGTCATGAATGTTCCCAGGCCATGATGAGGGAGACTCAAGGCATGCTGGAGTCCTACTATTCGCTTTTTAAGTATGGCCCTGCTAGATCCAGCGTGCTTATGCAGCTTGAAAAATACCGAACTAAATGTCCAAGGGCGGGCATGGAATCCATTCATGTTGTTCTTCTGTCTCCAAAGACAGCACCCTGATTTCTGGCTGTTTTAGCCATTCCACTGTGGAGGTGTGGTCTGATCTCCTAACTTTGCGTCTCTTTCGTGTGCACTGCATGTATTCTGTGACTCTGTGGAGAGGACAATGTTTAGTGTAACCATGGGCATGGAGACAGTGACTCTCTGAGGAAATCTGTCATTTCTGAGTTCCCCTTCATTTTGCAAATTTAAAAAATTGGTGAATTAATAAAAGTACCAACAGATTCTCTATCTTTGTTTGATTTTTCCAGACCGAGGAAAAACAGGTAGAAGTGTCAGATAGAGGGGAGGGGGGATGAATGGGGTAGTGGAGGAGGTATTAAAATAGAACACCCCTCGTTGTAATAATGGCCCCTCTGCTGCAGGGTGGGCTGAACAGGCGACACCTGGGCAGCAAGGGCCTATGAGAGGCCCCCGAGGGGGGAGGGGTCAGCATTCATCTCACCTGGTAAAATCTCACACCGCGGGCGCGGGATTTATCAAGTGCGATAAATATCACTTATACAAAGTTTTTTTTTCTTTCTAGAGTATGTGGAACAACAGGCAGATGTTGGTGCTTACTGGACATTGCACCACTTACAACTGCAACCGCTGCAGAAACAGGTATTTTCTAAGGGATCACAATTTCAAGGGCACTCACACCCTGGCCCACAGTGTCTGCAGGCGACCCCCCCCCAAATCTATGCCACCAGAGACCACTGCACAGCATACCCAAAATTATTGCGGGAGTAACACAGACCCTGCGTTTTTAAGAGACAGGAATACTGAAAATACAGACATGGAAGTTTCATTAACTTTAATTGGGCATTGGTCGAAGGAACAATAATACTGATTTGACCTGAACGTTCGATGCTTCTGTCGCAGGAATGTGACGCTGTCTGCAGAGTTTCCCGTTCTCCACGGTGGGACGAGCCTCTTCACTCGTCCTTCCAGCACACCCGTCCCCCGAGAGGCCTCCTGCTCACTCAACGGGTGTAGGCTTTCCAGAAGCAGGACAGAGGGTAAGTGCGGCCGTTATTTGTTTGTTCTCCCATGTAGCGCGAGCTCCACCCAAGAGGGTTTTGTAGCGCAGAAGGCCAGTCGTGAACAGCACCGATCTCACCCGTGCGCTTGCATTTACTGCGGGGCTTCTCGCTATCCTGGGCAGATCAGAACACACCGCATCAGGTTTTTAAGAGTGGCGTCCGCTCTCTTTGGGAAATACTTCTGAGTGTTGATGTAGGGAAATGTTTCTCTGCGTCTGCCATCCCAGTCCAGTGCCCTCCTTGGGCACACGGATAGAATAAAACGTTACCTTGTCGGTGCATTTAACAAACAACTGTTCCCCCACTCTTCTGATGGGCGCGCACAGGAGGAGCAGAACCCTAGAGTCCTGGACAGAGACTACAGGGGTTGCAGGTCCTAGTGCGCACACAGAGGGGTCATGTAAAGCGCCCCAATACCTTCCGGTCGAGTTCGTGCTATATAAAACCGCAACAACAAAAACAAGCATTTGCAATGCAATAGGTCTCGCATTTACGTGAGTTTGAGCTATTGACATTGCAAATGACAATGCCTTTTATTTTTTTTTCATTTTCAAAACATAAATAAAAGGCATTGTCATTTACAATGCCAATAGCTTAAACTCGCGTAAATGCGAGACCTATTGCATTGCAAATGCTTGTATCTAATTTGCAGTTGCCTTTCAGCTCCTCACCGTTTCCATTTGACTTCTGCGCTGGGACACTCTTGAGTAGCCGTGCGCGATATAAATGTCTATAACATACCATAACATAACTCATTCAAGTACTCATACCAATTTAGTCATTGATACATGCATTCACACACACAATCACTCACCCATATAGCTACTCATACTCCTTTACTTATCTATACAGCTACTCACAGACACACAAACACACGGATATTCACACACATACATATGCTCATTCACCCATATAGCCACTCATACATACACTCAGTCAGCCATATAGTTACTGACACATCCACTGAGCCACTCATACAGACAGTCACACACTCTTTCACTCACCTGTACAGCTACTCACACACCCACTTACCCATCTATACACCCTCATATACACACAGTCACACACTCATAAAGTTATTCATGCATTCAGTCACTGATGTATACAATCATTTTTAGATGTACTCACTCAGGTATACATCCACTTTAACATTTACTTGTTCACATATTAAAATACTTACACAACCATAAACTTATTCAAACACTCACTAACATACTTATAGACATAACAAGACACATTCATTCTGTTACAAACATACATTTAACATATACATGTTCTTTTTTTAACTGGAATAGGTGGTTCCAACAAGAACTGTTTTTTGTTTTTTTAAACATTGTTTTCTTTTTTTGCATTTCCTAACACTTTTATATTTTTTTGCGGGCCCCGGATGGAGCTCCTGAACCCAGCCAAGCGAGGGGGTTCCCTGGGCATGACGGAACCCCGTCTTTGGCCTTTGGCATAGCGGCAGGCCGGGGGGCGGGGCCCAGGGCTGGAGCACCAGACCCGGGGCCCGGCAGGGCACCTGGAGCCAGCCAGGGCTCCCAGGTCCAGAGGCGCAGGGGAAGCCTCCCCGAGCCCACGGGACCCCATCCTGGGCACCCTGCCATGCGGCAAACCCGAGGACGGAGCCCAGGGTTGGGGAGGCTGGCCTCCCCAGGGCCCCGGCTGGGACTCCTGAACCCAGCCAAGCAGGGGGAGGCTCCCCTGGCCTGACAGAACACCATCTCGGGCCCCTGGCAGACCGTCAGCCCAGGAGACTGAGCCTGGGGCCCATGGTCCCCGTCGGGGCTCCCAGGCAGAGGTGAGGCCCGCAGGCCCCCATCCTGGGCACCACGCCACACGTTGGGCCGGGTGACAGAGCAAGAGCAATTCCGGAGTACCCTGTCCCTAGTAATCCGGAGGAAGGGTACCCTCTTTCTGGTAACCCGTGCGCACCGCGAACTTAGGGGACCTAGGCGTGGACGTGCCCGACCTCCTGGAGCCCTTGCTGGGATCGGGGAGGCAAATGAGCCCTCATCGGGACTTCCAGGGCAGCCCGGCCATCTGGTCACCCCATTGGAAAGCATTGCCCGTGACCAGATGGCCGAGGGGGAAGGCGCGACCAGATCACCGGGCCCGAAGGACGCCCATCTGCCCGCCCCGAGCCTTTGCGGGAGGGCTCCCAGCCTGCCCTTTGGAGGGCTCGGGGGCTCTGCTTCCCGGGGGCTCAGAGACCCCGGCTGGGCCTCAGGCACGGGGAGGCCCGCAGGAGCTCTCGGGCCCGGACACACAAGGGAGGACCAGCCGGGTCCCGATTGAGCCCGTCCCGTGCACTTTGCCACACGGCGGGCCAGAGGAGGGAGCCCTGGAAGGTGGGGAGGTGTTGTCCAGGTATAGCCCATCTGGTCCCTGGCTGAGAACCGCCAGCCCGAGAGGGGTTCCGGCATACACTGCCCCTAGTAATCCGGAGGAAAGCTACCCCTCTTTCTGGTAACCCATGTGCACCGCGACACTTAGGGGACCCTAGGCGCGGACGTGCCTGACCTCCTGGAGCCCTTGCTGGGATCGGGGAGGCAAATGAGCCCTCATCGGGATTTCCAGGGCAGCCCGGCCATCTGGTCGCCCCATTGGAATGCATTGCGTGCAATCAGATGGCCGAGGGGAAAGGCGCGACCAGATGGCTGGGCCTGAAGGACACCCATCTGCCCGCCCTGAGCCTTCGGCGGAAGGCTCTCGCCTGCCCTTTGGAAGGCTCTGGGGCTCCGCTTCCCAGGGGCTCGGAGACCCCGGCTGGGCCTCAGGCACGGGGAGGCCTGCAGGAGCTCTCGGGCCTGGACGCCCAGGGGAGGACTGCCCAGGACCGATGGAGCCCATCCCAGGCACTTTGCCACGTGGCGGGCCGGAAGAGGGAGCCCTGGACGGTGGAGAGGTGTTGTCCAGGCATAGCCCATCTGGTCCCTGGCTGAGAACCGCCAGCCCAAGAGGGGTTCCGGCATATCCTGCCCCTAGTAATCCGGAGGAAAGCTACCCCTCTGTCTGGTAACCCGTGAGCACCAAGTGATGGAGGGGACCCAGGGCGCGGAGGCACCCGAACTCCTGGAGCCCTGGCTGGGATCAGGGAGGTGGACGAGCCCTCATCGGGACTTCCAGGCCGGCCTGGCCATCTTGTCGCCCCATTGGAAAGCATTGCGCGCAACCAGGTGGACGAGGGGAAAAGGTGCGATCAGATGGCCGGGACCGAAGGATGCCCATCTGCCCGCCCCGTGCCTTCGCGGTAGGGGTCCCGTCTGCCCTTGCAGGGCTCTGGGGCTTTGCATCCCGGGGGCTCGGAGAACCCAGCTGGGCCGCAGGCACAGGGAGACCGCAGGAGCTCTTGTGCCCGGACGCCCGGGGAGGACTGCCCAGGACCGATGGAGCCCGTCCCGGGCACTTTGCCACACCGCTGGCCGGAGGAGTGAGCCCCGGACGGTGGGGAGGTGTTGTCCGGGCCTAGCCCATCTGGTCCCCGGCTGAGAATCGCCAGCCCCAGAGGGGTTCCAGCATACCCTGCCCCTAGTAATCCGGAGGAAAGCTACCCCTCTTTCTGGTAACCCGTGTGCACCAAGTGATGGAGGGGACTCAGGGCGCGGAGGCGCCCGACCTCCTGGAGCCCTGGCTGGGATCGGGGAGGCAGACGAGCCCTCATCGGGACTTCCAGGCCGGCCTGGCCATCTGGTCGCCCCATTGGAAAGCATTGCACATGACAAGATGACCGAGGGGAAAAGGCGCGATCAGATGGCTGGGACCGAAGGATGCCCATCTGCCTGCCCCGAGCCTTCCCCAGAGGGCTCCTGCCTGCCCATGCAGGGATCGGCGGCTCTGAGTCCCGAGGGGGCTCGGAGACCCCAGCTGGGCCTCAGGACCGGGGCTGAGAATGGGGTTCCCCGGCGGACCTCCGACCCGGGCCCATGGCAGAGCTTAACCCATCCCTGGGCCTGCCCGGCAGCCCCGGGCCAGGACGTGTGGGGGAGGCCTCCACAGGCCTGCGTCGGGTCACCAAGGGCCCTGGGCAAGGGTGCCTGGGCTGCAGGGGAGATTGTTTATGTGCAGGAAGGCACACCTTCCTGCATATAAGCAATCTTTAAAGGCAAAATGCAGCACACATAGAAAGAGCAAAATATGAGGAGAAATTAATCATTTCTCCTCATATCATCATCCTAAAACCAGGTTTTACCTGGCCTTAGTTTTTGGCGCTGCCCCATCTTTGTAAATTTGGGGCAACATCAAAAAGCAATGGGTGTTGCAGTGGAATGGCCACAGTAACACTCATTGCCTGCCCTTTGCCGCAGCAAACCGCTGTGGTAAGGGGCATATTTACAAGGTGGCATTAAGCCACATTAAGTGGCTTTTAAAAAAAAAATATTTGTGCATTTTCAAAAGTAATGAACAACATACAGTTATCAAAATCAAAGCATTGGCATGGCATAGACATGTTATATAACTCAGTCAGCATGCTAGAGTATCACAGATTCCATAGTACAACTACATACAGACTTGGCAGTAGGTGAAAGTGCAATGTGCGACAAAGGAGGGCGTAGCAGTCTTAAAACAGCAGGCATCATAGAGCAGTTAGCGATAACAAGTAAGTCGTGAGCGGACTCCAGATGTCCCGTGGTTTGGACGTTGCAGGCAATTCCTCTGCATAGCATGTGAGCTGATCCCGACAGTACGTCAGATCCTGTAACCATAGTTTAGTGGTAGGCACAGGTCTGCCCCCCCAGCATATAGAAACCCTACGCTTAGCTAACAATAGAGCTATGGCCACAAACTTCCTATTGGACGCCTTAATATTTGAGACAACACCCAACAGGCAACCGTGTGGTGTACATTCAATGGGCCCACCCACCATCCGATGTAGAATCTGTATAACTGATCCCCAGTATTCATACACCTTGGGGCACTCCCAAGCTAAATGGTAGAAATTAGCACCAGATGCGCCACAGCGTTTACAATGGTCATTGTCCCTCAACCCATACCTATATAGCTGAGCTGGAGTATAATACAACTGATGCAGATATTTAAAATGCACTAACCGTAAATTGCCATTCGCCGTCAATTGACCTGTTAGATGGCAACCAATCAACCACTCATCTTCAGAAATCGGGACTGGCAACATGGTATTCCATTTCGCTAATGCAGACACGTCTACAGGAGTCATATCCCTCTGTGATGTCTGATAAAGTCTAGTGACTAGCTTGACTCTGGATGTGGTAGTGTATATTAAGTGCAGTGCGTCGAGTGCCTGTGGTTCAGCAGGGAATTGTGGATAAAGCGCCCGCACAGCGGCACGCAACCTAGTGTAGACAAACAGTTGCATGGCGGTGGCGTTGCCTCCTACTACTACATTATCAGCAGATATGAAGTGACCCCCTGGGAATATATCTTCCATTGTGGACATATTCATATCTTTAAGGACCTTCAACGCGCCAATTTCTCTAGTAACAGATAGTTGTGAGTGATGCAGGAGCGGCATGCTGGGTGCATATAATGGCAATTTCTGTGCTCGCTTGCCCAACTCTTGCCAGGCCCTAGACGTGGTCTGTACAGTGTCAAACTCCCCCTTTTCAAATACCGTGTGCCTATTGACTAGCATGGCTTTGAGCGGTATTGGGTGCACCACGCCCGCCTCCACCGCCACATGAGGGATATAGGCTGGGTCATGCTGCCAATAGTAGGCGTAATGTGCCTGCGTGCATAGATAATAAAGATGGAAGTCAGGCGCTGCGAACCCCCCCTGATCATAAGGAAGTGTAAATGTTTCCCATTTGAGTCGAGGTTTTTTACCTCCCCACACCAACGTGATTAAAAGGGAGCGAAGTTTGTCGAAAAAACATAGTGTTAAAAGCACAGGGATATTTAAAAACAGATAAAGAAAGCGTGGAAGGATTACCATCTTCGTCAACGCTACGCGATCCGCAAATGACATGGGCAATTTAATCCAACGGCTCACCTGTCCCTCAAGTCTCGTGATAGCTGTACCATAGTTGGACTGTATGACCGCCTGTGGATCCTTGTGGAGCCATATGCCTAAGTATTTTACTGTATCAGTGCACCATGCTAATGGATATTCCATTTCAAATGGAGGTGTACAATCGGTGAGGGGCAGTATAATCGATTTAGTCCAGTTGATGCCCAGTCCTGAAAACCGTTCAAAGCGAATATATTCTCGAATGAGTTGTGCAAGATATCTAGCAGGGTCCCGAACATACAGCACCATGTCATCAGCATACATGGAGACAGCTAGAGGACGTTGTAAAAAACGTAATGCAGTCTGAGCATGGCGCTGCCTTAAGATACAAGCCAATGGTTCAAGTACGAGGGCAAATAACAAAGGCGACAGCGGACACCCTTGTCGTGTGCCGCGCTGTATGCAAAATTTCTCCGATAGCTGCCCGTTAACTCGTACCCGTGCTACAGGATTGGTATATAACAATTTTATCCAGTTAGTAAAGATAAATGGGACTCCCATGCGGTGTAGAATTGCAAGCGTATACGACCAGGATATCGAATCGAACGCTTTTGCAGCGTCGAGAAGCATGGCCACTGCTGGTAGAGTAGGGTCTAGCACATGCATCACAGCGAAGAGCGTACGTAGATTGTGCGACGTGGATCGAGTTGGAACAAATCCCGATTGATCAGGAAGGACCATGACTGGAAGTAACAACTTCAATCTAGTGGATAATACTTTCGCCAATATTTTCACGTCCGTATTGATTAAGGACAATGGTCGATAAGAATCACATCGATCTGGCGGTTCCTCTGGTTTCAAAAGCGTGACTACTAGTGCCTCGCGCAATGTTGGTGGCAAACACTGGGTTTCATATGCTTCCTCATATAGTTGAAGGAGGCATGGGGCCAACTGGTCAATATATTCTTTATAAAACTCTGCGGGCAATCCATCCATTCCCGCGGCTTTGCCATTTGGCAAAGCGGTGATTGCGTCCCGCACTTCATCTAAAGTGATGGGATGCATCAAGAACTCCTGTTGCCCACTTGAGAGCCATACTAATGCGATATCGTCTAGATATTGCGTGAGTTCTGCCTCATCTGCAGTTGGTCGATGAGCGTACATCTCGGCATAGTACTCCGCAAAGGTTTTCAGAATAGCGGGTGTATCATAGTGCGTGTCGTCATCTGCAACAATCGCTTTAACCAAACATGCTTTGGCGTGTGGTTCCATTATACGACTAGCTAACGTTCTGCCCGGTCTGCCACCTTCTCCATAATACCGAGCTTTACACCGGCGCGACAAGTGTTTGATTTCCTGATCAGCCACATCGTTGTATTCTATAATTTTTTCTTTAATAAGCGCCAGAGTCGTGGGATCCGCCTGATCACCATATTTGCGCTCCAAGTCCTGCAGCTCACGTTCAAGCACTGACATAGTGCGATGTAAAGACTTTAGGACCCCGGCCTGAAGACCTATACATGCCCCCCGAATTGTTACTTTAAAGGCCTCCCAGAGTATTTCTGTAGTTTGGACAGACCCAGTATTAAGTGAAAAGTAATCTGATATGGCCTCACAAATCCCTTCCTGAAAGACCTGATCCAGTAGGGAAGACGACTGTAGTCGCCATTGAAAGGAAGGAGGTGTGTGCGATGGCAGAGTCATGCTAAGGACTACTGGAGAGTGATCCGATAATGTTCGAGATAAGTGTTTAACCTGTGTAGTCCATGTGCAGACTTCCTGTGTGACCAGCCAGTAGTCTATTCGGGACCAGGATTGTCGTGCATATGAGTGACACGTACCCTCTCTAGCGCTTGGGTGTCTTAATCGCCATATATCTGTGAGACCCAGTGTCCACAGTCCATCGCGCACTGATGCAGCGGCTCTCCTGGGAGGGGGATCAGCCGTAGTCCTCCGATCCATTTCAGGATCTAAAACCACATTAAAATCGCCCCCACAGATAAGAGCTGAGGGTGGTAGTCTGCAGAGCCAACTCCATAGCGTATCAAAAAATGCAGGGTCATCAACATTGGGCCCATATAAATTCACAATCGTTAGCATCGTATTATAAAGTGTGCCCTGCACTATAATATAACGCCCATCTTCATCTTCATCTATATGTGTTGGTACAAAAGGGACGCCCTTTTTTATAAGAATCATAACTCCCCTTGCATAGGAGGAGTATGAGGCAGCCAGTCGCACCCCCGCCCACCTAGTGGCTATGTGTGAGACCGTCTGCTTGGTAAGATGAGTCTCTTGTAGCAGGGCAATTTGGATATGATGCCGATCTAAATACGAGAGCCCTTGTCGCACCTTTTTAGCATTATTTAGCCCTCTAACATTCCAACTTATCCACGATATCGTAGATAGTTTGGGTTTAGCCATGTCTATAAATTATGGCAACATAGTCTACATAGCTATCTAAGAGATGAGCGCCTGATAGTTCAAATTCTGCCAATATGCCATAACCAATGCTATTACACTGTAATAGTGTTCCCCAACAATCCCCCCACCCACTACAGCATTAGAACCATGCCGTGAGTATCCCCCTGCAGAACAAAACAGTACATAAGTCTTTGCATCCGTGAGCCACATAGCAGGAAAAGAAAAGAAAACAACTTCAACATTAAGGGGGATCCAACGGGCATCCCACTAATAAAAGGAACATTTTGGGAATTCCCATACTGAGGGTCGCTAGCAGCCATCGGCCCCCTGGTGAACAGGGTGGGTCGAGACAAATATAGATAGGCTAACCAGCCCAGGGCATAGTGGCGTTTAGCAGGTTTCAGGGCAGAAGGCCCACTTCAGATCAATAGTAAACCCTGCTCTTCCCCCTTGTCAGGCGGTTGTGGGACACACAGCAAACGTACAAAAATCATGTTAGCCTAGGAGGTACCCCAGAGATCAAATATGAAACAAGAGCTACCCTGTCATCAAGGGCGAATTAACACTGCGATACAGAAAGAACATAACAATACTATCAATGTCCAATGTCCAGCTCACGTGCTCAACCCTCGGAGTCGGAGTCCACACCCCTCTCTCGTAGCGTCTCCTGCCGCTCAATCCGCCGGACATGTTGCAGCGCTTCCTTGGGCGTCGCAAAGATGCGTGCCTTCCCAGCATGCTGAATCCGCAGACGGGCAGGATAAAGCATTGCGTATTGAATATGCAGAGCCTGTAACTTCTTTTTAACTGCTTGAAATTCACGGCGAGCTTGTTGCACGGCGACGGTGAAATCAGGAAAGAATTCCACCTTCATCCCTTGGTAGTTGAGAGTGCCCTTTTCTCGAGCCAGACGGAGTGCTGTGTCCCGATCACGGTAATTCAAAAGTCTGGCTATAATGGGACGAGGTGGGGCTCCTGGGATAGGCCGAGCAGCTAAGAAGCGATGGGCTCTTTCAACTATGAACACCTTAGAGAAGTGGTCTGCTCCCAGAAGAGTTGTGAGTAGTGTTTCAACATATGTCTCCATAGGTCCGGTATTAGTGGCTTCTGAAACACCAGTTATACGGAGATTGTTCCTGCGGGAGCGGGCTTCAATATCTTCATTCTTTGCCCTTATTACCTCCAATAGTTTCTCCACGTTGTTACACAATGTGCTGACGACCTCCATGCGATCCTCCGTAGTCGAAATGCGTTGTTCAGCCTCCGCAATCTGTGAGCCATGTTTGTCGATCTTTTCCGCCATGGTGTCCATTCGCAAGTTGAGGTGATCAATCTTGGCGTCAATAGATTGTAAGCTTTGTTGCATATTCAACATCAGACGTTCCAGCTTTGTGGTCGTTCCCGATTCAGGATCAGGGTCAGTGTCCGAGGCGTTCGGAGTTTGAGATTTAGCGTGTTTTTTGGCTTCAAAGTGTAATTTGCTCTGCTGTTTGTCTGTTCTCCCCATTTTAAGACACGTGCAGCCGCCAAGAGAAGTGACTGGGACACCCAGCGGAGACCTGAGCTCGCGTGTCTGGCAGGCACAAGGAAATACTATAGTGACGTGTATGGTCTGGTCTTGGCGATGTCTTCACTCCAAGCAGAGACGGGCAATGCGCAGGCTGCGAAATCTAGCAGTTCTTCAGGCGTGGCTGAGTCAATGGCAAGTGCACAGCAACTGTACCAGCTAGGATCTTTTCAGCAACTCAACACTCCATGCCCTCCTGCGCCCCAGGCTGAGCGGAGCACGCTGTCAGTGTGAATGTGAGATGGACTAGAGACAGCGCGTCTATGAAACAACTTTCAGCAGCGCCCTCAGGGCCTTTGATGAGCGCTATGCAGGATCACGCCACGAGGCGCAGGGGCACAGGGAAGTTCGTAGCCAGCTCTGAATTCTATAGCGCTCAGCCAGCCAGTTGAGTCACAGCCCTTCCCCAGGCACTTTGTACACCGCAGCAGACTCCTCGATACGGAGAATATGGAAAGGAGCCGCAGGGGAGCACCATGCACGATCGCGCCACCCAGCGCAGGGGCCCAGTGAAGTTCTCAGCCGGCACTAGGTTGAGGCCCAGCCCGTCCCCAATCACGTCGATGATATGGGCGCCGCACACAGCACACTACCAGAGGTTCAGCGGAGGCAGGCAACAGTCTAGTGCAATTCTGGGGAGGCCCGCTGTATGTATAAATATGGGAAGATGTCGCCTCTGACGTGGGGCGCGGCGGCCGCCGCAGCAGATTCCTCGATGCGGGGAAGATGAGACGCAGCCGTGTGGGAGCTCCGGGCCGTATAGCGCGACGTTGCGGGCCAGTTAGAAATGCCGGTTCAGCTTATGCGCGGAGGTGTGTCGCTGTTATTACCGCTCCCCGTAGTCTCCCACTCCGTCCCACAGCGCGGCAGAGCGAACACCTCACCTCACCTCTATGGCCGGGTACGTGAGATGGCGGCCGTCCGTCACCACGAGGGGCGAACCGGGTGCAGTGGGCAGCCACTCCGCAACGCACCGAGAGTCGGGCAGCAGGCAGGCAGGTCAGTGACGCCGAATTGAATCCCCGAAAATGACTCTCTGCGCCAGGATAGAGGATTTCAATAGTCGATTTCCTCCGCAGCCGCCATCTTGAGTCGACCGAGGCTGCGCAGCGTTTAGGCAGTCAGGGACATCACGCAGCTTGTGCAGGGATCGCAAAGCACTCCTCCGCTCCTCCGGAGTTAGGGTATGCCACTTTCAGCCCTGGATGGTGCCAAAAATACAGGATATTTGTCGGATAGTTATCCCGACCAGCAGAGCAGCACTAAAGTGCGGCCATCTTGCTCCGGGCTCTCTAGCGCCCCACATTAAGTGGCTTAATGACACTTTGTAAATATGGGGTAGAGAGCAACGCCACCGGAGTGTCAGAATAAGTGACGCTCCGGTGGTGTTAGGGGCTTGTAAATATGCCCTGTAGTTTTAAGTAGCAAACATTCTGCTGATGTGTCAAGTGTTCACTGTGGCAGAAACAGTTTAGCGTAAAATTCCATATCTGCTCTTTTTACGTGTTTTTAACTGCCAGAATCGGAGGAACAGCTGTCAATAATGCAGGACATGCAGTGACATCGGGGGCGGAGAGTGAGGAGCAACTGCACCCCAATTATAGCTTTATTTTATTACACAAGTTGAGGCAGGGTGGCGAGTTCCCATGCACTGATTAGGGCACATGACTACTTTGCTGCACCACTGGGCAGATGTGCACAAACCTGCCTACATATCTACTGTCTTAAAAGTCTTTCTTTTGGTTGGGTTCTTGAGAGGCACTGGCGTTGAAAGTCACGTGTTTGAACTTCCGTCCAATCACATTACACTGATAACGCTGATTCTTATCTTATCTCTTTTAAGAATCTTCAGGTCGCCAGGATCTTTTTACCTGCTGAATAGTGTGAAGGGAAGAAAATCCTTTTCAGTCATACGACAATTTAGAATCCAGTTTCCTTAAAAGACCACTGACTCCGTACTCAATTTTGTGGGTTTATTACAGCCAAGAATAACTGCACATGCAAGCACCTCAACACAAGGTTAAAGAAATAGATGGGCACTAATACAAATAGCATTCTACGCAGGAGTCTCACCCGACTCAGGATGAGAAGAATCGTTAGCTCCAAAAGTATTAAACAAGCAATAACTGCTCCAATCTCTATATTATTCTTCATTACCTAAATAAGGAAAACTATCATCTGTCCCTACTCTATCATTACGGTGGCATACCTACTTAACGAATTCCCAGGCAAGAGTAAGTAAAGGTGTCAGCTGTGAAGACTTCCTGAGAAGTACACTCACATAGTACCTAAGCTCTGATTTTAGATGCTCCTTTACCAAATCTCTCTCTGTCCTTCTCTCTGGTCTCCCCTACCTCTTCTCTGCCCTCCTCCCTGGGGGCACTGACCCTAATACAAAACCCAAATACAATTGAGCACGCCCTTATTCACGCCTCTTCGGCCAGGTCTTCCTTCTTGTACTTTTCCATCCAAACGGTTACTTCATCTTGGACGGTTGTGATGACCTTGAGTCCCAGGCACCTTCTCCGCCGAAAGTATCATCCCTAAATTCCATTGCACTCCCATGTCCATGTCTCCCTTCGCTCTAACTCGCGAAACAAAGAGCCAGACTTTTACTAACGAGGCATGTGTCCTTGCACCTGCAACAGAAGATACGTTCAACAGAAACCCTCTACTGTGTTAATTAAATTTAATATCTGTGCCCAGAGAGCCTTTGCAAGAGAACCTTCTCTCTGTAAAATAAGCTAACATAAGAACAACCAGGCCTTTCCTTGGTGTATATGCAGTCAGGCCTTTACACAATTTAAACGCACAATTCTTAATCACTTCTATAAGCATTAATTCATTACATTTCATATGCATAAAGGAACTACACGTGCAACTTAATATGGTACACGTTTAAACTACTGCATCTCGATTACACATGGGCTGATTCATTTATGCATCATTTTGAACACAATTCAATTGAGCATTACATTGCATGATTATAATAGCACAGTTACTCTTCTATTCACTCTAATGAATGCGGTTCAAAACTACATTTTACTGGCCATTCATCGATATATAGCTGGATATATGCGGGCGCGTACTAACTGTGATTATGATGCACCCCTACAAATTTAACAAAACATGGTGCTCTATCAGTTCCCCCCTTTGATGACATCTGTCATCACATTTTATTCTATTCCCTTGGAGAAAGAACCGACCTAAACAGAACTTGTTGCCATCCTTCCTGATCTGTGATTCTCCAATCTCTTGAGTCTCTGATATTGACTGTCCTGCAGTCTGGCCATTCTTGTCTCATTTTCTCGCAGAGCTCTCTCAACTCTGCCTGCTCGATACCATTTGTAGGCTTTGATCAAACCCCACAGGCAAACCACACAAACCACCACAATAAGGAGAGGTCTCAGAACATAGCCAAGGAATCCCTTCCCCAAATTCGCAAACCAACTCCCTACTTGACCAAACCCTTTTCCAACTTTTTCCCAGGCTCCCTCTTCAGTCAAATCCAATATCTTCGTGTGGATAGTAGTGATGTTACTTATATATTTCTCCAGATCCTTGCTGTGGTCTGGTATATAAGTACAGCACTCTTGAACCTTCAATAATTTACAGACTCCGCCCTCTTTTGCCAATAAGACATCCAAAGCAAGGCGATTCTGTAAAACCATTGTCCTTATCAACAACATCTCTCCCTCCAGAAGCACCAACGATTTAGCTGTATTCATTGATAGTTCATCTATCACAGTCGCCAATCTCCGGATCTTTACATCATTCAAGACCACTCCCAAACTTGGGATCATTGCTCCAAAGATATCTCCCACTACGACCCCTGCACTCGCACCTCTTCTCACTCTTGAGTGCTTTCCACCTTCCAAAAGTTCTAAATCCTCTGTATGGTAAATCTTTGGAAAAATTATTCCCAAGTAACATGTACCATACCAATTCGCAGGCAATCTCACATAGGCATTCCTTCCACACACGAAATACACCGTAGGTATCACTTGTACAGGGCCTTGGAGGAAATTCTTCGCTGCATCTGCCATGGTGAAAACATGGTCACACGTACTCTGTCCCACAGGAACCTTTTCATAGTTGGTCTGATATCGTCTCACACACAGCTTTCCCCTTTGTTCTTTGTCCAAAGCTATAGGACCATAACTTCCCTTTGTCCGGTGCAATTTTTCCTCCTCTGTCCAATCTACTCTATTATGCCCTGTATCCTGTGTCTGTGTCAGTTTTCTATACCTGTCTTCTACCTGATCTACAAACTTTTTCTCTACACCAGATAGTGAGCATGTCAAATTATGTCGGTGAGCATAAGCTGTGTCCAATTCCAAAGACGGTATGAAGAACTTCCTAAGTCTATCTTCCGACTTATAATAATCATACTTATTCAAATGTTTATAAGCGTGAACTTCCGGAAGCACTGCATCGTAATTGGAAAATAAATACTCAAACTGATCTCTTTCATAAGATATACTAAGCAACAAACTACATGAAATTCCATACGTCAGTGGAAGATGGTGATACCTAATACCCTCATCCACTGAAGCAGGCAACTGCATACACACATAACAATCCTTTGTATCCATCGCATCCACATACTCATATAGCAGCTTGGCATACGTATTAAGCTTAAAATCACTCCTAGACAAATCTACATGTAATCTACGACTCTCTTCTATTAGCAAAGCTCTGTCAGCTCCTATGGTTACCTCTTGTTGGCTAGGTGTAGTAGGTGTAGGAGTTCCTGGCACCCCCTGCACTGCTAGCTCATGTGGAAATGTATATGAAACTACAATTACTATGATTATAGAAACTATCACAACCCCTATGAATATGCCTACAATCTTTTTAGATCTATGATTTGGATCTCCAACCTCCATGGTTTCGAAAGTTCTGAAAATTTCTCGGTTTCAGCAATGAACACTCAAAAGTCTTTGTTTCCTCCACTCGTGACTTGCTTAACCAGTTCGGGCAGCCCTTAAAACCTCTGGAAATCCCCTTTCGACAACAGTCTCTTATTTACATAGTCCAGAAAAAGACTTCCCTAGGTTTCCGTTCCTCTTCTGTGGAAAGTCCCTAAGTTTATTCTTCTTCCACTCGGACCTAGGTTTTCTTCTTCTTTAAGCTTTTTATTTACAACAGATTATATCTCATCCACGATAAGATCATTAGTAAGCACTTCCAAAACATGATACAAAAGTTCAAGACGCAGGATTATCATTTCATGTGAATGTGACTCAAATCCAAAAGACGGAAAATCGAGTCGATGCAAAACCAATTCTTGGACCTTACTCAGAAGCGGGGGATTCGGAATGGTGAGGGTCAGTATCCCTTTGACTTCGAGCCCTGGCAACAACAGCACCACCTTCACCACCACATTTGGGCTCTTGCTGACCACCTGCACAGATCTCAGTCTCCCCGAACTCACTACCCCCTGCATCAGTCACTGTGTAAGTCCACACAGGGGTAGAGTATCTCTGACAAGGTATCCTAGTTCTTTTCGACCTCCTCCGACCCTCTTGAGTCTGCTCTTCGTCCCTTGCTTCTGTTTCGGACGCTTCAGACACTGGAGCAAGATCTCTTTCGGGTGCCAACCTCAGATTCAGTCGCCTCTGTCTTTCAGGCCAGCCTTCCCTGATTCTGGTCATTCTTCCGCCTTCCCCTGCTATACCCAGGGCACCACTTCCTTCTTCGGCTGAACTTGACTCTACTCCACCCACTGTATCACCTCTGTCATTCGAGTCAGAGTCGAGGTTCTGGTTGTCGAAACCCCCTTCAGCTTGTTCTGGTGCACCACCAGCTGTGTCAGCGACCCTTACAGCTTGACTTGTCCTCTCATGTGGCCCTGCCACATCAGCTGGATTTTCGTTTTCGAGAGGAGCTGTTTCTTCCAAGGGTGCTGAAACTCTGCGGGTACGGGAGGCATGTATCCAGTTCGGAAAGCCTCCACACTTTACTGCGGTATTCGTTACCAGTATCACCTGATACAGGCCTCGCCACCGAACATCCAAACAGCTCTTCCTCACGTGCTTTCGGACAAGCACCCAGTCACCTGGACACAGGTCGTGGCACAGATCACTCGAGGCCGGAACAGCTGCAGCTTGCACCTGCTGAGACACAGAACGGACCACATCAGATAGTCCTTTACAATAATCGAGAATCAAGTCATCAGTGATGTTTATCAAAGCTGTGGCTGGTACTGCTGGCAACCTCATTGCCCTTCCCATTAGGATCTCATGAGGGGACAACCCAGTCCTCCTATCTGGAACACTTCGCAAGCTCATTAGTACGAGCGGCAAAGCGTCAGGCCATTTCAGGGACGTTGATGAACACATTTTTGCCATCCGAGCTTTCAAGGTTCCATTGACCTGTTCCACCATTCCAGAAGCCTCTGGTCGGTAACTGCAATGGAGTCTCTGATCAACATTCAATGCAGCACAAAGCAACTTCATGATTTCGCTGTGGAAGTGTCTTCCCCTATCCGATTCCAAAGAGGTCGGAATCCCGAATCTCGGGATGAGCTCCCTCAGTAATAACTTAGCCACTGTGAGGGTGTCACACCTGCGGGTTGGGTAAGCCTCCACCCACCGTGAGAATACACACACCACTACTAGAATGTACCTCAACCCATTACACTTGGGCATTTCTACAAAGTCCAACTGTATCCTATTGAAGGGCCCTCCTGACCTCCCAATGTGACTCAACGTGACTACAGTCTTCTTTCCAGCATTCATCTGTTGACATGTTACACACCTCTGACAAACTGCTTCAGCAACCGCACGAAATCGTGGACTGTACCACGTCTGTCTAAACACACGCATCATGGCATCTCTTCCAAGATGTACAGGTCCATGTATCAATCTCGCCATGGGGCTCAGCATACTTTCTGGTAACACAGCTCTCCCATCACTGGAAACCCATACATCCACATCCCCTCTTTCACATCCTGCTTTGACCCATCCATTCCGTTCTTGATCGGTCACTTCATCCTGCAGTCGCTTGAGTTCCTCCCAAGTGTCTGCCATGGCCAACATCATGTTGAGCTCGGTTCTTTCTTGGCTCTCTCCTGTGTAACCCTCTGTGAATATACATCCTTGCTCTGCACAGAAGCGGGCGACTTCGTCCGCATAATTGTTCCCCAGAGAGACAAAATCATCCCCCTTTCCGTGTGCAGTGCACTTAACAACCGCAATTTCCTTCGGACATTGTAATGCATCTAACAGTTGTCTCACGTGTTCTCCATTCCTAATTGGAGTACCGGATGATGTCAAAAATCCCCTCTGGGACCACAGCTGTCCGAAGTCATGCACCACACCGAACCCATACTGGCTGTCCGTGTAGATCGTGATCCGAATTTGATCAGCGGCCAAACAGGCACGAGTCAAGGCAATGATCTCAGCTACCTGCGCGGAGTGTACTCCTTCTAGGCAAGCAGCCTCGACCACTCCTGAAATGGTACATACAGCAAACGCTGCTCTTAGTTGGCCAACACTGTCTCTTAGGCATGAACCATCGACAAAGAAGATTTCATCTGGATCAATCAGTGGTTCATCGACAATGTCAGGTCTCGGTTTGGTGCATAGTTCAGTCACATCAAGACAATCGTGGTCCTCACAATCTTCATCATCAGTATTCGGTATAGGCATTAATGTCGCAGGATTTAAGACAGAGCACCTTTTCAGAGTCACATTCTCTGCAGCAAGTATGACTTGCTCATACCTCGTTAACCTGTTATTCGTTAGGTGCTGGGTCTTTGTCCTGGTCATCAACAATTCTACAGAGTGTGGTACATAAACAGTTAAAGGATGACCTATAACAATGCTTTCACATCTTTCAATGCTGACACCTGTTGCAGCAACGGATCTGAGACATCCGGGCAATGCAGAAGCTACTGGGTCTAAAGTAGCTGAAAAATAGGCAACTGGTCTATGGACACCTCCATGGTTCTGAGCTAAAACTGCTAATGCACAACCTTCTCTCTCGCAACAGAACAGTGAGAAAGCCTTATTATAATCAGGCATTCCTAAAGCTGGTGCTGTACACAGCCCTTCCCTCAGTCGTAGGAATGACCTCAAGCACTCCTCGTCCCATGGTACCGGATCACTCACATCCTTGTGCGTGAGTCTCTGCAAAGGCTTTGCTCTCAAGGAGAAGCTGGGAATCCACTGACGACAATAGCCGACCATTCCCAAAAACATCCTGACTTCCCTTTGAGTGGTGGGCGCTGTCATGTTCATTATTGCCTCAATTCGGTCTGGTGACACCTTCCTCTTGCCTTTTTCCAACCTGTGACCCAAATACTGTACTTCATTCAGACAGTACTGCAACTTGTTTGGGGACACCTTATGTCCATTCTCTCCCAGATGGTTCAATACTCAATAGGGCTATCGTGTCTATCCTGCAAGCATCTTCTGTTTGTGATGCCACAAGTAGGTCATCTATGTACTGCACAAGGACTGAGCTCTGTGGCAATACGAGACTCTCAAGATTCTTCTTCAAGATCTGATTAAAGATCGATGGACTCTCTGTATACCCTTGAGGGATACGACACCATGTTAACACACGATTTTCCAGCCGGAAAGCAAAAAGAAATTGGCTTTCCTCATGGAGCGGTATCGAGAAGAATGCTTGACATAAATCAATGACAGTAAACCACTCAGCTTCGCAAGGGATCTGAAACAGTATCACTGATGGATTCGGTACCACTGGACAACAAGGAACAACTATCGTGTTGACCTTTCGCAGGTCTTGCACGATCCTGAACTTCCCGCTCGGTTTCTGTAGTCCCATGATAGGTGAATTACATGGGCTACCCCTTATCTCTTTTAGAATGCCTTGCTTGATCAGGGACTCGATTACAGGCTTAATTCCTGCGATCGTTTCAGAGGACAAATTGTACTGTGGTGTCCTAGGGAACTCGACGTTCTGCTTAACCTGAATCTGCACCGGTTCCACTCCCTTAATCAGCCCTATCTCTTCTCCTGTAAAGTCCCACACCTCTGATGACACGGTGTCTCTCAAATCCTGTGGAAGTTCTTCCACTGTCACCATTGGATATAAGTCTATACACAGATGCTGATTAGCAACTTTAAAGGTAGCATCATCATCCCTCGTCTGGACCTCTACTCCCTTGGGTGTGCAATAAATTGTGCAGTTCAACTTACACAACAGATCTCTTCCCAAAAGACAGACTGGACTAGTATCACACACCACAAACTGATGTCTGGTTTGGAAGGAACCTATTCTCACTGGAATCGGTTCAGTCAGTGGGCTGTTTATTCTTTTGTTCGCTACTCCAACAACTTGGATCGATTGTCCCGAGAGGGGTAGGTTGGGGACCACTGCTGATCTTACAGTAGACCGGGTAGCACCAGTATCAACCAAGAGTGTGGTAGGACGACCATCAATGTCTGCCTCCACAAAAGGTCCGCTCTGGTCTCCCTCCAAGACTGCTCCAAGGGTGCAGTCTTCCTCCCCCCTCAGGCACCGTCAGGATAACGGGTCTGGGCTGTACTCATCATACCCTTCAAAAAGGGGCATCTGCTGGTAAGTCTGCACTCCTTGCGGAATTCTCGGTGGCTGGGGGACCTGTACTTGTTGGTTATACGTTCCCCGTTTCATTGATCTGGGCCTCATCACAGTATTGGCTACCTCCGACGCAGGTGTCTGAACCACTCCTACCTCCTGCTGCACCTGGTTGGCTGGGTTAAAGGGACACTCGCGCTTCCAGTGTCTGATCTGGTGACAAAGATGACACGCAGTGGTCTTCTTCAATGTCGCCACATCCATCCCTGTCTTGGGATGGATAGGTTTCCTTTTTCCCTGACCTTGGCCATTCTGGTTTCCTTGGTAATTTCCTTGTCTTCTTCCTAAGGTCCCTCCACTAGGCTGGACCTGAGCTGTCTGCATCTGAACGAGCATCAATTTGTCTTTTAGCTTCCGATGCTTCGAGTCCACCTCATCGCTACAATACCTCGCATACCGCAAGATTTCATCTACCGGCTTGTTCTGCCAACAGATCAAATGGTGCTGTATCATGAGGCTGACTTCTGGTCTCAGGCCTAGCACAAACTTTGAAACAAACTGTCCCATGTCCTTGGGGTCTAATGCATCTAATCCGCTATACTGTTTAAAAGCTTGCAAGAGTCTTTCATAATATTCATGCACCGTCTCTTTAGGTTCCTGCACAGTTCGGTCTATCTTAACCCAATCTATATCTTGAGGCAAAATCTTCAGTTTCAACCATGTAATCACTTGCTCAAATTTCTTCATAACAAGGGGTGACGGACCATTCGTGACAGCATCCCTTTCAGGTTCAAAAGTCGGCCACTCAACGGCGATCTTACAAGCTGTCCACAAATCTCCCGGCACCACTATGTCAAACAAGGTGTTCAAATCAGTCCACAGTACCTTCGAAATTTTAACAAACCGCTCAACCTGTTTGTACCACTCAACGGGTTTCTCCCTCAGCCGAGGAAAGTCATTTGTAAACGCAGCCAAGTCACCTCTACTCCACGGCACATATACGTACCCTCCGTTCTGTACTTCCCGTAAAGGAAAGTTTCCAACGCCCGTCGCCCCCCCCCCCCCGGAGGCGGCGTTTCTCCCTCAATTTTCTTTGCTATTTTCTTCTTTGACCACCTCTCCTCCCATTTGTCCAACAAGTTCCATATACGCATCCCTACAATCAGATCTTTGGTATGCGTCCATAATCCTGTGATTCTTTTCTCCTCTAATTCCTGATCACTATATTGCAACCTATGCGGTCCTTGCAACGTTTTGTTTTGTTCAAATCTACCTCATATCTCCTGGCTAATGCTCTCAATTTCTCATGTGCTATCCTTGCTTTCCGAGTTACATCTTTTGCTATAAAAAGCAGCTCATCTGACCCATAAATTTCTATTCTTTCCAAAGGCAGACTTCCGCTAATCATTTCATCTACCTCTGCTTTTAATCTTACTACGTCCAGCAACCTTGCCTGGACTGCACTCCTTAGTATTTCTCGACAAGCTGCGCCATTCTGCTCGTCATAGTTACCACTTTGTTCTTGTGACTTACTCTCTTCTATCGTATTCATAAAACTTGTTCTGGTTTCGGGAATTTCTCGTTCCCTATCACCTGGCATTCTATCACTTTGGTTTCTTACTGTTGGTGTCCACATCCTCAAAGCTGACCTAGATTCGTGTAAAGATCTTGGTCTGACTGGTCTTTCATCCTCCTGTCTAAAAGAGGAGTCCGCAGTAGCTGGTAATGGCGTACTCGTGTCTAATGGCTTTGGGAAGTGAATCACCTGTACTCCAAACCCATTCCCACTAGCACTGGTTCCTTCTTCTCCTCTCGTCTGTACTGAACTTCCCTCTCTTACTCGGTCCGGGTCATATACCGGTACTATAGGACCAATGGTAACTGGTACTGTCAGGGAGTCTGGTAATCGGGTATTCCCAATGGAAGGCTGTATTTCCGCTCCCTCGGTTCCTGTGGAAATTCTTCCCACTACCCTCATGTTAGTCTGGTTCTGTATCTCACCCGTTTCTACCGCTGATGTTGATTTTCCCTCTTCTAAATCTGGATTAAATGGGGGTGGTCTCTCTGCTAGCAACCTATCTAACAGGCTGTCATCTGTATCACTGTCGTCCTCTTCAATCCTTGTTATCTTCCCACCTTTTATTAACAGTGGGTACAACCTGTCTCCTTCGATCGTTTCCACCCTCCACTTTTTCTCTACTGCATCCCATCTCGCTTCTTGGAAGGCCCTGATCGATTTCTTCACCCTTTCCTGGCTCTTATCTCTTTTCCAGTCATACGCTGCCCTAATCTATGCATATATCGCCTCAAACTGTGTCGGTCTAGGCAGTGGTCTTAAAGAAGCCATTATAGACTTTAGCTTGTACAACACCTCTAACCTGAAAGTGCCATAGCGTGGGAAAGTCAATTCTCCTTCCCCTTCTGTCATTTTATGCCAGTTCTCAAGCCAAATTATAGTATGCAATCCTACATTCGTAGCCATATAATGTGCTGGCGTATCCTCGGGAGGGGCTTCCTCTCCACCCCGAATAACCACATGTCTGTCACCTCTGCACAGTTCTCGTAAAACTTTAAAACATTTCATGGTAAAGCAGATTTCTGTTCGCGCACAAGATTTCGTTTTACTTCCTGATTTCAATCCACCAATGCCAGTGCGGCTCACGCCAACCGGCCTATCACAGCGCGGCACCGACTGACGTCACTCTTCCTCCGCTCGCAGCAGTTCCCCTCCTTCCTACTTCACTCGTTCTCGCTCGCATGTGTCCCAATCACACTCTGAAGTAACTGTCTATACAATCACCTCTCTGACTATCGGTCCAGCAATGACCGAACAGCCTCTCGAAATTGTTGACCTCAATCTGGCGACCGTCTGTCCGCGAACAACCGTACAATCACCTCTGACACAATCGATAGGATCCAAACGCTCAATGTTCTGCACCCAACAACCTACGACCAGCGTCGGTTATTCACACACTCACACATATGCTCCCTATCTTCAGTGGGTTAATCAATGACGTCTAATGACTCCCACAACCTCTGGTCAACAATCTCAGCTCTGGGTGTCTTCTACACCACAATATCTCTCGGCCCCGCGCGCACTCACGGTCCGGTCTTCAATCATACGACTCTCATTCCAACTCCGCAAGACATCACACAACAATTAAACACCGCAATCTAGCAAGCATCACCCTGTTCATACTCACTCTACCACAAACTGCTACTTCCGCCGCACCGTCACTCTCCGTCAGTTTTCAGCGACCGCCGTCGTCCTCCAATCCAGTGGATCCTCATCACTCGGGCTCTATGGGGCAAATGATCTCTTATTCTAATCTAGATCTCCCCTTACTATCAGAGGAAACCATCCTACTCTGCTACCAACTGATAACGCTGATTCTTATCTTATCTCTTTTAAGAATCTTCAGGTCACCAGGATCTTTTTACCTGCTGAATAGTGTGAAGGGAAGAAAATCCTTTTCAGTTATACGACAATTTAGAATCCAGTTTACCTTAAAAGACCACTGACTCCGTACTCAATTTTGTGGGTTTATTACAGCCAAGAATAACTGCACATGCAAGCACCTCAACACGAGGTTAAAGAAATAGATGGGCACTAATACAAATAGCATTCTACGCAGGAGTCTCACCCGACTCAGGATGAGAAGAATCGTTAGCTCCAAAAGTATTAAACAAGCAATAACTGCTCCAATCTCTATATTATTCTTCATTACCTAAATAAGGAAAACTATTATCTGTCCCTACTCTATCATTACGGTGGCATACCTACTTAACGAATTCCTAGGCAAGAGTAAGTAAAAGGTGTCAGCTGTGAAGACTTCCTGAGAATTACACTCACATAGTACCTAAGCTCTGATTTTAGATGCTCCTTTACCAAATCTCTCTCTGTCCTTCTCTCTGGTCTCCCCTACCTCTTCTCTGCCCTCCTCCCTCGGGGCACTGACCCTAATACAAAACCCAAATACAATTGAGCACGCCCTTATTCACGCCTCTTCTGCCAGGTCTTCCTTCTTGTACTTTTCCATCCAAACGGTTACTTCATCTTGGACGGTTGTGATGACCTTGAGTCCCAGGCACCTTCTCCGCCGAAAGTATCATCCCTAAATTCCATTGCACTCCCATGTCCATGTCTCCCTTCGCTCTAACTCGCGAAACAAAGAGCCAGTCTTTTACTAACGAGGCATGTGTCCTTGCACCTGCAACAGAAGATACGTTCAACAGAAACCCTCTACTGTGTTAATTAAATTTAATATCTGTGCCCAGAGAGCCTTTCCAAGAGAACCTTCTCTCTGTAAAATAAGCTAACATAAGAACAACCAGGCCTTTCCTTGGCGTATATGCAGTCAGGCCTTTACACAATTTAAACGCACAATTCTTAATCACTTCTATCAGCATTAATTCATTACATTTCATATGCAAAAAGGAACTACACGTGCAACTTAATATGGTACACGTTTAAACTACTGCATCTCGATTACACATGGGCTGATTCATTTATGCATCATTTTGAACACAATTCAATTGAGCATTACATTGCATGATTATAATAGCACAGTTACTCTTCTATTCACTCTAATGAATGCAGTTCAAAACTACATTTTACTGGCCATTCATCGATATCTAGCTGGATATATGCAGGTGCGTACTAACTGTGATTATGATGCACCCCTACAAATTTAACAAAACATGGCGCTCTATCAACACAGTCACTTAATTTTTACTCAAATGAATATTCATAAAGAGGAGCAGACACTATCTCTATTGTACTTACATGACCCTCTTTCTCACCAGGCTCCTGGGATTGGCGGCTGATTGCCCATTGTTGACTTGAACAGTCAACGGACAGCATTATATCTCTGCTGCTCCACACTTTCGTGAAAATCAGGTAAGGTCTTGTTTTTTAAAAGCTTTTTTTCACTGGCCTTATGGTGCACCATTGAGATATGTTTTCTCTGTTTAGCTTTCATTTTTTGCTGACCCATGCCCCAGAGTAGTGCCTGAATCAGATGGAAGGACAGAGGGCTTTTGTAAGTGTACTACTAAGGCCCTTATTACGAGTCTCCCTGTAATATATCACTACAATACAAGCAATACTGTAATCCCTGTATAAAAACCTGTCTCTAATTTCCTTATAATCCGTGATTTGTCTCCCACCCAGTCGCCTGTAATAAAGAAATGTCATAGCTGCTCAACTGTAATACCTTATTACATTTGAGTTCTGATGTAACACAAGGCAGTAAACGGAGCATAAAAACGAAAATGAAAAGTGTGTTTTCCTTCTTCTGCTCTGTTCTACTAGATGAACAGTGACAAGCAGAAAGGAGCTATTTATGACAACATGCTTATTGTTTGCACTTCTTAGGTAATTAGAGAAAAGTAAAACATCTTCTTCATGTTTCCACACATTCTGATCTACTGGACCTTTTTTTTTTTAAAACTGACTTGTTTAAACTTGTTCTATATTTTTGCAGCAAATACCTAACAGGTTTTATGTTGTGTTTAATTTTGCACTAGAGATTCTGCTTTCATTCTTCATGCTTGCAAGCATGCTCTCTCTTTCATATGAAAAACTAAGTGGCAAGGATTACATGGTTTGTGGGCAAGGTGATGTGAGATCATGTATTATAAAGAATAAAGTACATCCTGTTGTATATGATACGGATATTGCAAGTCACCTCGGAGTTCCGTACCCATATAAATGAACTAGGCCTTTGGGTCTTTCCTCTATGTGCTCATGGAACGTCTTAGTGACTTGCAATACCATTATAATGTGCTGTGTTGGGTACTTTATTTGATATGTAATAACACACCCAGCATCACTGATACACACATTCAATAGGCTAGTACAACTTCTTCCACTAGAAAGGGGAAGAAAGGGCATCATTCTGTTTCTGCCAGATATTTTGCCTGCTTGATACATGCAGTTGGAATATCACGAACTGTGTTAATTGTGTGGTTTAATGCATTGCAAGTAATACAGATGTGGCCATTAACTCCTGTTACTCCTGTTGGTATTTGCTTCAAAATACCTGGGTCATCCGTAATCATGTCTGATGTGTCTACTGGGGACTCTGGGCTTTCATTGTTATCTTAACACTTTACCTGTAGGAGCCTTGTGTTTCAAAATCAGGTTTTTTCAGTAAGTTTTGGCCAAATTTAAGCCGTTTAAATAATGTTAGAAACATTTTATAGTGGGAGCTATGAGTCTGGGTTCTTGTGGAGAGATTGGGAATGGTACCCACATTTTTTGTTCAAATTGTTTGTATTCTGATGCCTTTTGTGCTACGTGTTTCAAAGTGCTGGGCACTGGGGATGACCATGTTTGAATCCCATTAATTGTTGGTCTTTTTCATAAGGTGTGTGACAGGGCTCTTGGGGATACAGGTGATTACAGACATTTTCCTCAATGTTTCCAGGATTTTCACTGTGTGCCAAACATGTTTCTTTGAAGGACGTGTGGGTATCTGAGTGGGCCAAATATTTTCCTTGATTGTTCTATCACCTTCCCTATGTATCTGCTAGTTTTGGTGTGATGGTGGTAAAGCAATGGTCACATATTTTTACCCACACTTTGTGCATTTTTTTTGTTTCTTAATAGAGGCAAGCGTGTACATGTGTGTCATCTTTGGGTTAAAAGGGAACAGGGGTGTCCACATATATTCTCCAGAATTGTCTGTTATTCTTCATGTGTGCTAGGATTCTGGGTGCTGTCATTGTGCCTAGGGATGTGTTAGTAATTTGTTTCTGGCAATCTTGTCTATGTGTCTGTTTCTGTCTAGGTTTAGCATGGCACTCATGAGGGCAGTCATCAGTATTTTCATTGATTTCCTGTCAATTCTTCTATCTCTGTACGTTTAATATGAGGGTGCTATAGGGCAGTGGTATGTTCCTCAATTTCTCTTATGCATTTGACACATTCCTTAGCATGCTATTATGCTTATTGTGGGTTCCTTTGTTATTTATTGTTGTTTGTAAGTGCAAGATTCTGAACCTCCAACCAGTGATTCACACTTTTGGCCCCTAAAATCTGGAGCTGCCTAGAAAAAGGCCTGTGCTACTACCACCTCCAAAAACATCAAACTGAGATGCTGGATGGATCCCACCATCTGGGAAGTGGTGGATGCAGTTTCTGTGGCCCTTGACCTCTTGGAATGAAACACGCATTCATCCCCTGATGCAGGTAAATGTGGATGACCAAGAAAAACATCAGTAAACAATACCAGATACAGAAGAAGAGATTAGACTTGTGGGAGTATAGAATAGAGGACACATGACAAAAAAGCTCTAAACCTCTCAAATTCCAATGTTTAATAATGTGATTGAATTTCTAAACCTCAAAGTAGACATATCAAAATTAACTTTCTGGAAATCCTAATAGCTTCTGCTTATGATGATATTGATGAGTATGTGATTGTTCTTTGTATTTTAAAATAAGATAATTTGAGCCTGGCTTCCTTGATGCCGCTCTCATGTGTCTCAAGTAAGGTAGCTGTGGTGTAGTCATGTGAGATGGCATTAGTCCAGAATGTGCATGTGGCCAAAACTCTGGGAGTAGAATACACTTTAGATGATAGTTTTGTATATGTCTGGTAAAAGGCCTCTAAACAAGCCCCACAAATGTAGGTAGCTTTTTATTGGTTATTTCTAGAGGGTCTCTGTCATTGTTCCTCAGTGCAATTTCATGCAATGTATCATCCGGATATAGTGCCAAATTCTTTTGCAGGTCGGTAATGTTTTAAACTGGTCTTCTTAGAATCATTGTTCTAATTTGTTGATTCCCCTCATGGACCATATATCCTGGTGACAGCAGTGGCCACCAATCTGAAATCCCACATTGTACCCTAGGGGACTTAAATGAAGGGGATCTATACCCACTGTTTTATGAGTTGTGCGCCAAGCCATAGGCAAGGATCTTGTCACTTGGTTTAGGTGAGTTGGAGGTTTGGTAATATATGGGCCTTTGTGGGTTTGTAGGACCTCAAGCTTCAGTATAGCCCATAATGGGGTTTTTGTTTCTGGTAAAAGTAGGTGTGCTTCTTGTGAAAGTTGGTATATGTTATATTATGATTCAATATGGTTTAACAAAGGCCTCCTGATTAGGTATCTGCATATAATGGCAAGTTTGAGGTGAGGTCAGTATCTCCCTGCATGAAGAATCTAATGGTTTTCTGCAAGATTGGGTTGTTGCTTGCAAGGGGGTCGACAAAACTCTACTCAAACAACAACCACAAAGCTGATGAGGGTGAATCACAAAAAGTCACAAAATCAAGCTGTGCTTAACCTTCTGGAAGCATGACAGAAAAGCAGTCTTAACTTAGAGGCAATGTGCAAAGTATTTATGCAGCACACAAACAGTAAAGGAGTGAAAACACAACACAAGATGAATCCAACATCAATTTAGCAAAATAGAGTTAAATTATTTGACATCAAAGTGACAAAAATCCAATCAGTAGAACTGAAGATATGCAATTTCAAAAATGTAAGGTAAGTATAATGCCTAAAAGCACAAGGTACTAGTCCAGGCTATCCGGTTGTGGAGACCGGCCGAAAGTCCTGAGTTCAGGGTGAACGTGATGGACCATGAGCCGGATACAAGGACCAGGTTAGTACCTCTGAAAAAGTTACCTTCTAATATCCAGCACACTGGAGAAGGCCGCGAGAAGCAAGGAGAGCATCGCGGGTATTCGCTGCTGTAGCGTGAAGAGTAAGCTGGGCATCCCAGACTGTTGGCACTGTAGTCCGAAGATTCTGTTGGGTGTCGCGGATGGTCTTTGCTTGAGTTTCACATTAGCAGTCACTGCGGGCTGTCGATGCTCTACTCCAAAGTAGCAAAACCAAAGGGGATGATGGACGGAGTGTTGAACATTGCAAGCACTCACCCCCAGTCAACTGATCTGGGTTTAATCCATCATCATTCTTTAGCTCACTCCGCCACCCCAGTTCAGACATGGCCATATGCAAATCAGTTTGACCCTGTGCCTCATGGGAACAGTCCAGCCCGAACTGCCAAGCCATGTCTTCCCTGGACCGGAAACAAGCATCCTGGGACCGGTTTCTGGCTTACAGCCGTCATCAGCCAGGCTATCTTGAATCCAGTGGCAAAGTGAGCAAGGGACCCACGTCTGGGCATACCCTGCCAACTTAGGGCGAACATAGCAAAACCAAAGGGGATGATGGACGGAGTGTTGAACATTGCAAGCACTCACCCCCAGTCAACTGATCTGGGTTTAATCCATCATCATTCTTTAGCTCACTCCGCCACCCCAGTTCAGACATGGCCATATGCAAATCAGTCTGACCCTGTGCCTCATGGGAACAGTCCAGCCCGAACTGCCAAGCCATGTCTTCCCTGGACCAGAAACAAGCATCCTGGGACCGGTTTCTTGCTTACAGCCGTCATCAGCCAGGCTATCTTGAATCCAGTGGCAAAGTGAGCAAGGGACCCACGTCTGGGCATACCCTGCCAACTTAGGGCGAACATAGCAAAACCAAAGGGGATGATGGACGGAGTGTTGAACATTGCAAGCACTCACCCCCAGTCAACTGATCTGGGTTTAATCCATCATCATTCTTTAGCTCACTCCGCCACCCCAGTTCAGACATGGCCATATGCAAATCAGTCTGACCCTGTGCCTCATGGGAACAGTCCAGCCCGAACTGCCAAGCCATGTCTTCCCTGGACCGGAAACAAGCATCATGGGACCGGTTTCTGGCTTAGAGCCGTCATCAGCCAGGCTATCTTGAATCCAGTGGCAAAGTGAGCAAGGGACCCACGTCTGGGCATACCCTGCCAACTTAGGGCGAACATAGCAAAACCAAAGGGGATGATGGACGGAGTGTTGAACATTGGAAGCACTCACCCCCAGTCAACTGATCTGGGTTTAATCCATCATCATTCTTTAGCTCACTCCGCCATCCCAGTTCAGACATGGCCATATGCAAATCAGTCTGACCCTGTGCCTCATGGGAACAGTCCAGCCCGAACTGCCAAGCCATGTCTTCCCTGGACCGGAAACAAGCAGCCTGGGACCGGTTTCTGGCTTACAACCGTCATCAGCCAGGCTATCTTGAATCCAGTGGCAAAGTGAGCAAGGGACCCACGTCTGGGCATACCCTGCCAACTTAGGGCGAACATAGCAAAACCAAAGGGGATGATGGACGGAGTGTTGAACATTGCAAGCACTCACCCCCAGTCAACTGATCTGGGTTTAATCCATCATCATTCTTTAGCTCACTCCGCCACCCCAGTTCAGACATGGCCATATGCAAATCAGTCTGACCCTGTGCCTCATGGGAACAGTCCAGCCTCCAAAGTGCAGCTGTCACGTTGCTGTTCGTTGCTGGTCATTGCTGGCGGTCACTTTAACGCAAAGAGTCAGGTTCACGGGTTGACGCAGGTGACAAGATCATGGCGGGAAGGGGACCGTTTGCAGTTGCAAAGAGCCCCAAACCTCAGTATTTCTCCTTTTCTACAAGGAGGATCTCAACAGATGTCACAGCAAGGGTCCTTGACCTGAGAGGGACCTCTGGAGGATCGGGAACTCACTCCAGCAGAGGACAGCAGGGCTCAGGTTGGTCCAGTTGCAAATCCAGGTAAGGCCAGTGCAGGAGGATCAGCTGCGCAGTTGGGTATTCAGACACAATATAAATTTTTTTTAGCATGTGGCATAAATATCGTGTTTTAAATATTGCGTTATCAAATTATCATGGGTATGGAATATCGAGGTTAAGAATATCGAAATTAGGTCTTGTTTTTAATTTCGTTGGAAATATTTATATAATATTGATAATTTAGTAAAATATAGTTTAATGTTTTTTTATTAATATTGAGTAAAAAATACTGTAATATTTTTAAATGTTTTTTAATGCAATTTAAATGTTAATTTTTTTCTGTTCAGTATTTTTGTTTTTTTAGAAGTGGGAAAAAGGGTGGGGAGTAATTTAAAATATATTGGAAATAAATGGTATAGTGTTAAATTTAAATTTACATTTTGAAATAAGATGATCAATTTTTTAAGATTTAGAACCGGATGTGGGGTTTATAGTGGATAAGGGTGGGGAGTAAATAAAAAAACTATTTAAAAAAAAATCTAATTTTAACTGGGTATTTTAGTGGATAGAAGTAATAGATTTTTTTTTTTTTTTAAATGTAATAAACAAAATATTTAAAAAATGGGATGTCGGTATAGTCGATGTTATTGGTGTGGAATTTAGAAAAAATAATAAAAAAGATATTGAAAATTAGTTAATTTTTTTAATGTCAATCAATCAATCAATCATGTCACTTATAAAGCGCACTACATACCCGCGAGGGTCTCAAGGCGCTGGGGGAAGAGGGGGGTGGTGCTGCTACTGATCGAAGAGCCAGGTCTTGAGGAGTCTTCTGAAGGCCAGTAGGTCTTGGGTCTGTCGGAGGTTGGTGGGGAGGGTGTTCCAGGTCTTGGCGGCGAGGTGGGAGAAGGATCTGCCGCCGGCGGTCGTTTTCCGGATGCGGGGGACTGTGGCGAGGGCGAGGCTGGTCGAGCGGAGCTGGCGGGTGGGGGTGTAGAAGCTGAGTCGTCTGTTGAGGTAGGCTGGTCCGGAGTTGTGGAGTGCTTTGTGTGCGTGGGTAAGGAGCTTGAAGGTTATCCTCTTGTTGACAGGGAGCCGGTGCAGGTCTCTCAGGTGGGGTGTGATATGGCTGCGTCGGGGGATGTCGAGGATAAGACGTGCAGAGGCGTTCTGGATGCGTTGCAGCCGTCTCAGGAGCTTAGCCGTCGTTCCTGCGTAGAGGGCGTTTCCGTAGTCCAGCCTGCTGGTGACGAGGGCCTGGGTGACTGTTTTTCTTGTTTCGGTGGGGATCCACTTGAAGATCCTGCGGAGCATTCGGAGGATGTTGAAGCAGGATGAGGAAACGGCGTTGACCTGCTTAGTCATGGAGAGGGTGGGGTCGAGGATGACCCCTAGGTTGCGTACGTGGTCGGTGGGTGGCGGGGCTGTTCCCAGTGATGTTGGCCACCAGGAGTCGTCCCAGGCTGAAGGGTTGGAACCAAGGATGAGGACCTCTGTCTTGTCCGAGTTCAGCTTCAGGCGGCTGGTCCTCATCCATTCGGCGGCGGCCTTCATTCCTTCGTGGAGGTGGGCTTTGGCGGTGTGAGGGTCTTTGGTGAGGGAGAGGATCAGCTGGGTGTCGTCGGCGTAGGAGATGATGTTGAGGTTGTGCTGTCGGGCGACGTGGGCGAGGGGTGCCATGTAGATGTTGAACAGCGTTGGGCTGAGGGAGGAGCCTTGGGGTACGCCGCAGATGATCTTGGTGGCCTTGGATCGGAAGGGGGCGAGGCGGACGCTTTGTGTTCTGCCGGAAAGGAAGGATGTGGTCCAGTCCAGGGCCTTCTCTTGGATCCCGGCGTCGTGAAGGTGTGTTCGTAGTGTGTGGTGGCAGACCGTGTCGAAGGCGGCTGATAGGTCCAGGAGGATGAGGGCTGCTGTTTCTCCGTTGTCTAGCAGGGTCCTGATGTCATCGGTGGTGGCGATGAGGGCGGTTTCGGTGCTGTGGTTGCTGCGGAAGCCGGACTGGGAAGGGTCCAGGATGTTGTTCTCCTCGAGGTAGCGGGTCAGTTGTTTGTTGACGATTTTCTCGGTGACCTTCGCGGGGAACGGGAGCAGAGAGATGGGTCGGAAGTTCTTGAGGTCCTTGGGGTCTGCCTTGGGTTTCTTGAGTAAGGCGGTGATCTCGGCGTGCTTCCAGCTTTCCGGGAAGGTTGCTGTCTCGAAGGAGATGTTGATTATTTTCCGGAGATGGGGCGCGATGGCTGTATTGGCTTTGTTGAAGATGTGGTGAGGGCACGGGTCTAGCGGTGAACCAGAGTGGATGGTGTTCATGATCTCGCTGGTGTCCTCGTCGTTGATGTTGGTCCAGGAGAGCAGGCGGTTGGTGGTTGTGGGGGAAGTGGTCTCGGTGGTTGCCGGGGCGGTCGTGGTGTTGAAGCTGTGTTGAAGCTGTAGGTAGCTGTAGTTGAATGTGTTGAATGTAGGTGTGGGGTGTTAGATTTTTAGATAAAATGGGTGGTAAAGTTGTTTATGTTTTAGTTTAGAAATTTTAATGTTATGTATGTTTGGTTATTAACATTAAAATATTGTTAATATTTAATATAATTTTTTTCTGTTGAGTATACATTTAAATCAAAAAATTATATTAGTTAGCAAAATATAAAAACATATTTTTGGTTTATGGATGTTTTTTAGTTGACATATATTGGTATTTTTAATAAAAAATAATAAAATTTAGTTTTTTTTTTAAATTAAAAAAAATTTGAAACAAATAAATTACATATTTATATTTGATTAATATTTAATTTGTTTTCATATATTTATATGTTTTAGTTTTATTGTAGTGTGTTTTTTTAAATGTCTTTATTTAAATTAAATAAATGTTATATTGTTTCTTGTGGTAAATTAATATTTGTTTAGAAATGTAATTTTTGCAATGTAGCTATATTTGTGTGTTTTTTAGTATTTATTTTTAAATTATAGAAATGAGAAATCTTAAAAATTTAAAACAGAAATAAATTTGTGATTATTGTAAAATATATTTAGATTTTTTTTTTATTTCAACAAAAACAATTAAGATAATTAGGGAAATATAATCCTTGGAGAATAATAAAAATATGTATTTAAAACAAATATAGATTGCTGTATATTGTTTAATTTAATTTATGCTGTGATTTAATTTACGAAATTACGTTTTTTGATAAATATTTTATTAGTTTATTGATCAAAATATTGTAGTTGGAAAATGTAATACAAATATTTAAAGCAAACACAAGGAGATGATGGACGGAGTGCTGAAACTTTTCAGACACTCACCCCCAGTCACAGATCTGGGTTGAATCCATCATCGTTCTTTAGCTCACTTCGCCACCCCAGTTCAGACATAGCTATATGCAAATCAGTCTTGACCCTGTGCCTCATGGGAACAGTCCAGCCCGAACTGCCAAGCCATATCTTCCCTGGACCGGAAACAAGCATCCTGGGACCAGTTTCGGGCTAACACAAATATTTAAAACATTTTTTTAAAGATTAATTTATATTTGCATAGAGAATACTATATGTAATAAATTTAGTGTTTGTGTATTTTACTAACTTGGGTTATTTGGAAGTCAGTTTAGTAGATTATGTATGTTTTCTGACTACTATCTATTTTATTTTATTTATATTCGAGTATTGTCCAGCACCTTCCTTGACTTAAGATATCCACGGGTGTTTATAGTGTATTATTTATGCTTAGTGCCCAGATTTTTCACTGACTGAAGCTATGTTGGAGTGAGAAATTATGTATAATTCGGGCGTGATTATGACTTTTGGTGGAGCGGTGCAACCCCGGATCACCACTCTGCTGAAGGTCACCGCAGCTCTTTTAAATGCTGCGATGCCTTTGATAAAGGCACCGCAATGGAAAAGCACTACAATGTTCCTGCACAGCATGGACTCGAAAGTCCATGCTGTGCAGGAACCTATGTGCATGCACCAAGGGGGCACATGTAATGCCCCCCTGTGTGCATCCACATGCGGTTGAGACACAGGGGGGCCCAAGGTTTACATGGAGGAAGAACCTCCATGTAAACCCTGGAGGCGAGGAAACTCGTAATATGCTTGGTGGGACCGCGGAGGTCCCGCCAAGCATACTGCAGCCTCTGCACGCTGCTCCAATGCCAGGGACCAGTGGTTCCCTGGTGGAGCCGGCGGCCCCAGGGTGGTCCGACAGGCCAACTCCTAATGGGGCAGTAGGACTGCCTGTGAGGCGGTGGTTGGGTACGTCACTGCCGTGCCACCATAAGTCTGGTAGTCCTCGGACTACCAGACTCATAATAGGGCCCTAAGTGTCCAGCACCTTCCGTAACTTAAGCTAGATTGGAGTGGGAATAGTAAATTAAGTATGTTTAGTGTCCAGCGCCTTCATTGACTTAAGCTATATTGAAGTGGGAATAGTAAATTATGCATATTTAGTGCCCAGCACCTTCCCTGACTTAAGCTAGATTTGAGTGGGAATAGTAAATTAAGTATGGTTATTGTCCAGCACCTTCTCTGTCTTAAATTAGTTTGGAGTAGAAATATTAAATTATGTATGTTTAGGGGCCGATTCCGATCTCGGTCGGAGGCGCACCTAACACCATTCGGCCGGGAAAAAAGCCAGGCGAATGCCTGTTTCCGGACCGATCCGCACATTATTCTGAACGAGCAAGTACGATGCGCACAACAGCATAGATTCCGACCCAGTCGTACTCACCCAATCCAGGTCCTGTTTCCCGACCGAGGCGGCTACGGAAACGCAAAATCGAGTCGCACGGAAGCCAAAATGCAGCCCCGTCTGGCCGGACAAGTACGATGCGCTTTCCGTACGCGCCAAACCCGTCGCTATGCACGGCACGCCAAAGCATCCGGGAGAGGCGCACATAAGCTCCGATTCACGCCACAACACGATCCACGGCTACGAGACGAACACGCCAGCGACGAGGACGAGGCGAAGCAAAGAGAAAGACGAACGAGACGAACCAACCATGAATCCCATTGTGCCGATCCTACCAATATTCTACATCTACTACCGGAACAGGCACGGACGCGTACGGCGCAGAAGGTAAGTCAGACACCAACCACAAAAACAAACTACACGTACCCGACATATCACACACACACACAGGGATGCAGAAATTACTTACACCAGCAACAGCAGCACCATAGGGGCGGGATGGCCATCACCAATGCCACATATACACATAGGGGCCTGGAAGCCCACCACCACTACCACCCCTACTCAGGGGGTGCCAGATGCCTACCACTACTACCACCTCTACCCATGGGGGGCTGGATGCCTGTCACTACTACCACCCCTACCCATGGGGGGCTGGATGCCTACCACCACTACCACCCTTACCCAGGGGGTGCCAGATGCCTACCACTACTACCACCTCTACCCATGGGGGCTGGATGCCTGTCACTACTACCACCCCTACCCATGGGGGGCTGGATGCCTACCACCACTACCACCCTTACCCAGGGGGTTCCAGATGCCTACCACTACTACCACCCTTACCCAGGGGGTGCCAGATGCCTACCACTACTACCAGCCCTACCCAGGGGGTGCCAGATGCCTACCACTACTACCACCTCCACCCATGGGGGGCTGGATGCCTGTCACTACTACCACCCCTACCCATGGGGGGCTGGATGCCTACCACCACTACCACCCTTACCCAGGGGCTGCCAGATGCCTACCACTACTACCACCTCTCCCCATGGGGTGCCAGATGCCTACCACTACTACCACCCCTACCCAGGGGGTGCCAGATGCCTACCACTACTACCACCTCTACCCATGGGGGGCTGGGTGCCTGTCACTACTACCACCCCTACCCATGGGGGGCTGGATGCCTACCACCACTACCACCCTTACCCAGGGGGTGCCAGATGCCTACCACTACTACCACCTCTACCCATGGGGGGCTGGATGCCTGTCACTACTACCACCCCTACCCATGGGGGGCTGGATGCCTACCACCACTACCACCCTTACCCAGGGGGTTCCAGATGCCTACCACTACTACCACCCTTACCCAGGGGGTGCCAGATGCCTACCACTACTACCACCCTTACCCAGGGGGTGCCAGATGCCTACCACTACTACCACCCCTACCCAGGGGGTGCCAGATGCCTACCACTACTACCACCCTTACCCAGGGGGTGCAAGATGCCTACCACTACTACCACCCCTACCCAGGGGGTGCCAGATGCCTGTCACTACTACCACCCCTACCCATGGGGGGCTGGATGCCTACCTCCACTACCACCCTTACCCAGGGGGGGCTGGATGCCTACCACCACTACCACTCTTACCCAGGGGGTGCCAGATGCCTGTCACTACTACCACCTCTACCCATGGGGTGCCAGATGCCTACCACTACTACCACCCCTACCCATGGGGGGCTGGATGCCTGTCACCACTACCACCCCTACCCATGGGGGGCTTGATGCCTACCACCACTACCACCCTTACCCAGGGGGTGCCAGATGCCTGTCACCACTACCACCCCTACCCATGGGGGCTGGATGCCTACCACCACTACCACCCTTACCCAGGGGTGCCAGATGCCTACCACTACTACCACCCTTACCCAGGGGTGCCAGATGCCTACCACTACTACCACCCCTACCCAGGGGGTGCCAGATGCCTACCACTACTACCACCCTTACCCAAGGGGTGCCAGATGCCTACCACTACTACCACCCCTACCCAGGGGGTGCCAGATGCCTACCACTTCTACCACCCCTACCCAGGGGGTGCCAGATGCCTACCACTACTACCACCTCTACCCATGGGGGGCTGGATGCCTGTCACTACTACCACCCCTACCCATGGGGGGCTGGATGCCTATCACCACTACCACCCTTACCCAGGGGGTGCCAGATGCCTACCACTACTACCACCTCTACCCATGGGGTGCCAGATGCCTACCACTACTACCACCCCTACCCATGGGGAGCTGGATGCCTGTCACTACTACCACCCCTACCCATGGGGGGCTGGATGCCTACCACCACTACCACCCTTACCCAGGGGTGCCAGATGCCTACCACTACTACCACCTCTACCCATGGGGGCTGGATGCCTGTTACTACTACCCCCCCTACCCATGGGGGGCTGGATGCCTACCACCACTACCACCCTTACCCATGGGGGGCTGGATGCCTACCACTACTACCACCTCTACCCATGGGGTGCTGGATGCCTTTCACTACTACCACCTCTACCCATGGGGGGCTGGATGCCTACCACCAACAACACCCCCACTAACAGGATGGCTAATACATGACACAACAAGCACACACCAACATAAAGAATGCAACATAAAGACATCCCCCCAACACCATGACAAGCGTGTGTAGACTGTGTCAAATGCCTACAACACTGAACATGACTTTGAACATACAATGTGACCCCCTATCACATGTGCCACACATAAATGTGTGTGGCCCCCACAATGCAAGCAGGCCATGACCATTGTGGCAATGGGGTCCAAAACCCCATCATCACAGTGACCAAAATGTAAGTGTGGGGTCCATAGCTGAAGCACATTTTGAACATTGTGGCAATGGGGTCTAAACCCCCATCATCACAGTGACCACAATGTAAGTGTGGGGTCCATAGCTGAAGCACATTTTGAACATTGTGGCAATGGGGTTCAAACCCCCATCATCACAGTGACCAAAATGTAAGTGTGGGGTCCATAGCTGAAGCATATTTTGAACATTGTGGCAATGGGGTCTAAACCCCCATCATCACAGTGACCAAAATGTAAGTGTGGGGTCCATAGCTGAAGCACATCTTGAACATTGTGGCAATGGGGTTCAAACCCCCATCATCACAGTGACCAAAATGTAAGTGTGGGGTCCATAGCTGAAGCACATTTTGAACAGTGTGGCAATGGGGCCTAAACCCCCATCATCACAGTGACCAAAATGTAAGTGTGGGGTCCATAGCTGAAGCACATCTTGAACATTGTGGCAATGGGGTTCAAACCCCCATCATCACAGTGACCAAAATGTAAGTGTGGGCTCCATAGCTGAAGCACATTTTGAACATTGTGGCAATGGGGTCTAAACCCCCATCATCACAGTGACCAAAATGTAAGTGTGGGGTCCATAGCTGAAGCACATCTTGAACATTGTGGCAATGGGGTTCAAACCCCCATCATCACAGTGACCAAAATGTAAGTGTTGACAAAGAAAAAGCTGCAACTGCCAAACTGCATGGATGATTCCTGGTCACAGAACAACAAACACATCAGTGGCAAAGTAGTGCTTGTGTCCCATTGCAACATAGATTGGGGAGGCAAATACTGCAGTGCAAATAAGACATACCTTTGGCCATGTGCAGACAAACATCACCCATGGGGGCTGACACTGTCAACATTCATCAATGACACAATGACAGAAGTGACCATCAGAATGCAGACCCACATATTAGCACCAATGGGCACACAAATGCAGATACCCTGTGGAGACTGTAGATGTGAGGTGAACAGATACCATACCATGGCAGCAATGGGACACACAAACAATGATCATTGTGCTGACTGATGACCTAGGAGTCCCAGGGACAGCAGGGGAAACCCACCAAACAACATACAGCCAATGGCACACTAAAGATATGCCAATGCAGTGGTGCAGATGCACAAACACAAACAGGCAGACCCACACTGCACATCAAACACAACAGGTGAGGGGGGTGCCAGTGTCCCCAGGCAACCACACAACACATGAGGAGGCCTGAATACCAATTACACAGATGTGCATACAGTGCCACACAAAGGTAACTCATGGATCCAAATTCCCTATGTGGGCAATCAGGCATTGTCAGATGAGAGGGAGCACAAATCACACATGTCACACAAGCATGTAGGAACAGCACCTGACACAGCAAGACACAGAGACACCACAGCACTACCCCCAGGGCCCCCACAATGTGGTGACCCTGGGCTGCATTACAATCCCACAGTGATGACAAAGCTAGATGTCGTTCACACTGTGAACCACAGTCATGTGTCCTGAGCAAAAAACTACCATCACACCTACACAAGCACAAATCAATAAGCACGGCCAGTAAGCCAAGGCCAACATGGAGGCAGGGGCCTAGCCGGGCAACAACTCTCATCTGCACACACTCAACACCACACACCTCGACCTCCAACAATGTGCAGCAGTGAAGCTCACATGCACTGGTGACATTGCACATGCACCCACGACAATCCCAGGGGGGGGTGGGAACCAAGGTGCAGAAACACATCACACATGGCCACTCAACAAGACTCCTGAATGTCTGACACACTGCACACTACGCTGTACATGGACATGACGGCAATACCACACCAATGAATGGGATCCCAGCCACAGTCCCACACCAATGAAGAAGCCAAGGTCACCCACAAAGAACACACATAGACAACTACCAACATTGCAGCCCTGACCCTGAGGAGTGCCAGCAGTCACACACACAATGTGTCACAATCACTGACAGCTAACACAAACTGGAAATCACATGACAGGTGTAAACAACAAGTGCCAAGGGGAATCCTGACTGTGACCCATCTGCGTCTGCACACAAACTCAGCCCTGACAGCAAACACACCTATGGGTGACACCCTGATGATCAGTAATGTACCATGCACCCACATCACAGAGAACCCAGGGAGAAGACTTTGGGGGAACATAGGTCAACTCAGCAAGCATCACAAACAGGAACAACACTAGGGATCCCAGCATGCACAGCAAAACGGAAGTGAACACACAGACATGCTCATACAACACACACCTTGGGCGCAGGCGATGTCACAGGAGTACACACTGCCATGAGGGGACTCCACTCCTGTGTGAGGAAAGCTGTGCCATATGTTGCCTCAGTAGGGCTCCATCATGTCAGCTGAGCACTTGGTCGCACAGTCAACAATTAGCACCAAATGAAGGCTCCCGTCACATCAGCCTGGTCATGGGAGTGTCAACTAAATCATCAGCACAGATCCAACACACATGTATAGCAAGTTGCACTGACAACACAAATGAGTCCTTCCCCATTGATGCCCAAACCTGCATGTCCAGTGGAGATGGCCACACGGTCAGGGAAGTAGACTAATTGAACAATGGCAAGCACAACAGATGTGCAGGGGTGGAAGCCACAGATGTGAAATTGCTAATGTAAGTAGGAAATCCCATTGCCAAATATTGAAAACATGACACCCTCAGATGCTGCTAAGGATGACATGGATACACCACAGGATAGGACACATTCCCCCTGGACCACATGGGTTCCTGCACAGTAACACTTCATTTTCATGAGACCAAATATCACCATCACTGCAGCAAGGGCATGGTTAGCATCATCAACAACATGTACATCAGAAGCAAAAGCACTAGAGAACAGAAAGTTGCTTTATTCAGCATATGTGGGTCCAAAAGTTGATGTCCAGCAAAAAATAAACAAAGGCCAATGGCCAGTCCATCATGAAAGTCAAAACAGGGTGACAGTGGCAGATGTCACCCTACGCATGCCTGCACTGATAAAAACCAGGGACAATCCCCTCGGAGGGGCATACGGGGGGGGCCAGGCACCGCAGGGACAGGATAAGGGCTCACCAGAAGGAGGCAGGGAAGAGGTGGTGGGTGCTGGAGAGCCACTGACAACTGCAGTGGAGGTGTCTGACATGGTGTGTGCCGGCACAACTGGGGGCATGACTCTGATGGTGTGGGTGCCGGCACGACTGCAGTGGACCGTGCAGATGGAGTGGACAGGTTCCCCACTGCAGTGCCCAAGTCAGACAGGGTGGTAGTGGACTCCACTGCAGTGCCTACCTCCAGGGGAGGAAAATGGGGATCAGGTAAGGTGGGCAGGACAGAGGGGATGACACCGTCTCCACACCAGTGGCACAGACAAGCGCAGCGGGGGTGTGGGGCCGGAAGAGCAAGTGGCAGGGGGAGAAGGCCTGATCCTTTTGGGGATGGTGTATCTGTGGGTGGGGGAACCTGGGGCAGGGTGTGGTGGGGGCACCTGTGGAGTGGGGGCCTGAGGGATGGAGGAAGGAGACTTGGTGCCTGAGCTGCAGGGCGGCGGCGGGGTCTTGCTCTTCCGGGTCCGGGGGACTTGCGGATGGGGGCGTCAGTCGGTCTGCGCCTGGGGGAGGGTGTCCGGGGGCGAGGGGAACTCTGCTCCATGTGGGTGGGCTTCCTCTTCCCCCTGAAAGCTGTATCAGCTGGATCGGAGGGGAAGAGGCCGAGGTCACTGAGGAAGAGCCGCTGTGTCTTTGGGGTTGCAGGTGAGGCAACGGAGGGGGCTTTGGAGGGAGAGGCAACTGAGGACTGCGCAGTGCTCGTGGATGCGTGTGTGTGTGACTGGGCCCCATCCCCTGTGAGTGTGGTTTCAGTCCCCTGACTGTGCGTGCGTGTGCATCTTGTTTGTGGCGTGTGTGTCTGTGTGCTGCTCGTGTCTGTGCTGGTGTGTGCCTGTGCCGGTGTGTGTGTGCTTGGGACAGGTAAGGTGCTGGGGAGTGTGGATGGGGCAGAGGCAGGAGGGGTGAGGGACTGTTGGAGGAGGGACACTGCTGCCGTCAGGGAGGAGTCCATGGACCTATTGCCCCTCTGTAGGGCAGACATGCCCGATGAGATGCCCTCCATGAACGACACCAGCTGAGTCAACAGAGTGGTGTGTGCATAGAGGACACTCAGCATCGCTGTCTGCCCTACATGGAGCTGGCGAAGGAGGTACACAGACTCCTCACTCAGGGCAGCAGGGGACACAGGGGCAGGGGGTGCGGTGCCTGGCCCGAAGGAGACATGCTCCTGAACATGGGAGACTCCACGGACCTCTGGAATGGGAGCCGATGGGAGGGCGGTGGTGGTGGCGGGGACAGCAACACTAGCTGGGGTGTGGTGGCTGCTGACACCCGCCTCTATAAGGGAGTCATCCTCCGAGCTGCTGTGGTCCTCAGCTGAGGTGGATGGTGCTGAGGACTCCTCGGTGTGGCTCCCCTCACCCTCCGTGCCACGGGGTCCCTCCGACCACTCCTCGGCTGCTGACCCAGTCTGGCTCTGCGGCTCCTCCTGGTCCATGGAGCTGTCCCCTCCTGTGGCCATGGATGTATCTGCAAACAATAGGGAAACAGACAGACATAAGTCACCTGCACCGAACGCACACACCACAGTAAGTACAGCACATTACAGAGCAAGCCCTGGCATCCTCAGTTGAACATTGCTAAAAGTGCCCAAACAGAATAGGAGAAGCCAATTGTCAGTCTGATGGTCAACCATGGCACTCACATCCCACCTGGCCTTGCACCCATCTGTCTGGTGTCTGTTGGATGGCTATACCCCAGTGTGGACACATGCACCACCTACACAGTAGTTGGACAGTGCAGAGAACACAGTGAAGCATGTGAACATGCACACATCACAACTCTTGCCACTGAGTCAGTACAGGTGTCCGGATGAAAGGGATGCCCAGAGTCATATATGAAATGCATGTGATGCATACCAGCGACAGACACCATGATGCACCCATGTCCTGTTAGCCATTGCCACTATGGTGTGCATGTAGCACATGTCACTCCCCTGCAGGATCACTCATAGGAAGTCACATGCCATGGCACAGGCATGCCTGCTAAGTCATACATCACTGTCTCCAGTCACATGGGCAGGGCAGCCACACAACAACAGTCTGCACTGTGTCACAATAGTAGGTCATGGGGAATGCAAGTCCTGGAGCTGAACAAGTGCACATGTACATCCCACACACACCACATCATCTGAACCCTTATCTGTCGAGGTCATACCGATTGGACATATGGGAGACCTGTAACACAACCCTCTGAACCTGAGCACCTCACAATCTGCTGTGAATGGGAAACAGCTGCCTGAACTTCACATTCGCATACCCCAGTCTGCACGGTCAGGTGTTCAAACACCTATGTGTCACACAAGTATCGTCTCCTATGGTCACATCTCCGGTGGCATGCTGAGCCCCAACCGAGAAACACCCCAGCAGTCCTGACATCGAAGCCACAGCACACTAACACAGAGGCAGACACCTGAGGGGACATATCACTGAGCACAACGTGTCAGCTGATACACGGGAGTGGGAGTACAGAGTGTATTGTATGGCCTGGAGTAGGCATGACTGTCCTGCCCCACAAGAATAAGGGATGAGCCCTGGACAGTAGGCAGCTGGCTAAGTATGTGTGACACACGTAATATACACACTCCTGGGGCCCAAACATTGTTCCCACCCGCAGCATGGGTGTGTGCCAGATACCCCAGGCACATGTGGTGGATCAGCTCAGTAATTGGACCACATATCAAAGTAACACGCAGATTACATGTCAGAACACAGGCATTGTGTAAGCAATGGACCCACCCATGATGCCCACTACAGAGTTAGGGGAACAGATGCTGTCCCCCACCTTGAGTCAAGAAAACTGCAAGGACACAGTACCCAAGTGACACAATTCCCTGACTGTAAGGGCCACACCTGGGTATCAGATGAGGAGTGGGCAGTGCACAATCGAGGGACATGGGTCCTGGACCACATGACTGATGTACTGTGGAAGTTTAACCAGGCCAGAGGAGGGCACATAGCATGGCAGACAAAGCTCACAATGCAGTCATGGACTCACCCCCTCCTTGCTGCTTTCTGGCCTTCAGCTGCCCATCCAGATCAGGGAAGACCACCGCCAGGATCCTGAGCATGTGGGGGGTCAGGGTCTGGTGTCCGCCCCTCCTGCGAGGAGGCGACAGCTTCAGCTGGACCCGTGCGATCCTCCGGGTCCAGCCCCGAAGGGCCTGCCACCTCTTCTGGCAGTTGCGGATCCGGCGTTTGTAGACCCCCACGGTTCTCACTGCCCGGACGATGGTCAGCCATATCTGCTGCTTCTGGTGGGCATCAACCTGTGAGGATGACAAAGTGAGAATGCCATTACTACACATGCAACATATCCGTGCATTACACAGTTGGATATACATGTCTCAAGCACAGGGGCACAGGATGTACACAGGCAGTGCAACGATGGCTATGGACAGTATGCCAGCAGTTACTACATGGTATCATTGCCTGGGGAGTAAACCCTTGTTTAAATGCACTGTCACTGCACTATAGCTGTTCAGTGCATGTAACTACACACTATGGGGGGTGACAACTACTCAGTGAGCCTGCTAGCCAGTGGCGTGCAGACAGTTAGCCTTGCTAGTCAGACAACATGCAGATTTAGAAAGGCAGTGGACAGAACACTCACCTGCTCCCCTGCTTTCCCATACAGCTTGCTGTACTGTGGAAGGAGGCTGTCCAGCAGGGCCTGGTTCTCCTCAGTGCTGAAGGCTGGGGCTCTCTCCACAGTACGTGCCATTGCAGGGTCCAGAGGGTGCAGATACAGCAGCAGTGGTGGTGGCAGATGTCGTCCTGGAGCATGTAGTGCAGGCAAGTGAGCTCTCGGGGGAACAGCCAGCATTATATGTGTGCTGCAGAGGCAGATACTGTCCCATGTGTCCAAAGTGATAGGTCCAAGTCGTTTGCATCTTCTGAATCTGGCCAATCCATGGAATTGCACCACTTACACACGCCCACAGCATCCTTCAAAAGTTCAACTTCATGACACCCATGAATTTGCAACATTGTTGTGGGTGACCAACTGAATTTCCAGCATCAGACTCGTTCAAGATTTGAAAATGCGTCCGTTGCCAGGCCAGGCCATAGCCAATGGGTGCGCACCGATCGGTCCATTGCTGTTCAACGCGTATTGCGAATACAACGCGTACCCGCACAGATTGAATGCAATGGGCCGGCCGGGCACACCGATCGGTCCATTACTGTTCAACGCGTATTGCGAATACAACGCGTACCCGCACACATTGAATGCAATGGGCCGGCCGGGCACACCGATCGGTCCATTGCTGTTCAACGCGTACCCAGGATACAACGCGTACCCGCACACATTGATTGCAATGGGCCGGCCGGGCACACCGATTGGTCCATTGCTGTTCAACGCGTATTGCGAATACAACGCGTACCCGCACACATTGAATGCAATGGGCCGGCCGGGCACACCGATCAGTCCATTGCTGTTCAACGCGTACCCGGGATACAATGCGTACCCGCACACATTGAATGCAATAGGCCGGCCGGGCACACCGATCGGTCCATTGCTGTTCAACGCGTACCCGGGATACAACGCATACCCGCACACATTGAATGCAATGGGCCGGCCGGGCACACCGATCGGTCCATTGCTGTTCAACGCATACCCGGGATACAACGCGTACCCGCGCACATTGATTGCAATGGGCCGGCCGGGCACACCGATCGGTCCATTGCTGTTCAACGCGTACCCGGGATACAACGCGTACCCGCGCACATTGATTGCAATGGGCCGGCCGGGCACACCGATCGGTCCATTGCTGTTCAACAGCGTCCCCGGAATACAACGCGTACCCGCACACATTGATTGCAATGGGCCGGCCGGGCACACCGATCGGTCCATTGCTGTTCAACGCGTATTGCGAATACAACGCGTACCCGCACACATTGATTGCAATGGGCCGGCCGGGCACACCGATCGGTCCATTGCTGTTCAACGCGTATTGCGAATACAACACGTACCCGCACACATTGAATGCAATGGGCCGGCCGGGCACACCCATCGGTCCATTGCTGTTCAACGCGTACCCGGGATACAACGCGTACCCGCACACATTGATTGCAATGGGCCGGCCGGGCACACCGATCGGTCCATTGCTGTCCAACGCGTATTGCGAATACAACGCGTACCCGCACACATTGATTGCAATGGGCCGGCCGGGCACACCGATCGGTCCATTGCTGATCAACGCATACCTGGGATACAACGCGTACCAGCTCACATTGAATGCAATGGCCAATGTGTGCGCACCGATCGGTCCATTGCTGTCCTACGCGTATTGCGAATACAACGCGTACCAGCTCACATTGAATGCAATGGCCAATGTGTGCGCACTGATCGGTCCATTGCTGTCCAACGCGTCCCTGTACAAGTCACTGGCATATGTCACCATGCCTGTCACAGGTGAACATATGCCAGCCACATATACTTCCCAGGGAGTGAGGGGCACACCTACAACACCACAGCCTGTCCACACTGTATCCTAAGGCATGTAGGCTGCATTACCTATTCCGTGTATGGGGGTGAACATGTTGTTCTGTGGGTGTCACTTGGGGGCAGCCACTCCCAGGCTGTGCACGTGTTCATGGGGACAGAATCCTTGGTGTTTCGTGTACATGACCACTGTGATGTGCAACTGTTCATTTCTGAGCATGTGGCATGGTCACATTTCATGGTGGTGTATGTGTATGTCATGTCACATACCCCCTGAGTCCCATGTGGGACGGTATGTACGTCCCAGGGTGACCCATTGGCACAATAGTGATGGTCCTCCACAGTCTGTGTGCATGTTTTGTTTGCAATGTCTCTGATTCCATGTGCACAATGGGAGACAGTCTCCACATCCACGTTGTTTGTGCATGGACTTTGATGTTGTGCGTGTGTGTGTCACAGACGTCCATGTCTGTCCTGCCGAGGCAACAGGGACCACTACCTGTGGGGGTCATGGTTGTTTTGCTGTGGTGTATTCATGATACACCATGTCATGCCAGTGTCCATGTGGCAATACAGGGTCCCTGGGAATCTACCTGTTGTTGAGCTGTGATGCCTGGGGCACATCTGTCCTCACATGTGACTGTGGGGTGTGTTTGGAACGTGGCAGCAGTAGATGGGAACTGTGGCACGGCCTCATGATATCCCATGGCAGAAGCTGGGACTTATTGATGCCACTTGTTGAACTGTGATGTTAGATGTTGGCCATGTATGTGCCATACATGTCCTTACGGAACTGCACACATCATGTACTTGTGCCTCATAATGATGTATCATGTGATATTGAGTGTGGTCAATGTCACATATGTGGGGTGACTGACAATCTTTCTTTCTTCACCTATGCACTGCAGGGCACCAGCTGTCCATAGACCATTCCCTGACCTTGCAACCATGGTGGAACGGGACTGCATCCGACGGTACCGCTTCACCAGGCCGCTGATTGAGGTATTGACGGTGCGGTTGGCCCCACATTTGCAAGCTGGCCGGACATACCCTACAGCGCTGACCCCCAAGGTGAAGGTGATGGCAGCCCTACACTTCTTTGCCACCGGTACCTTTCAACACACTGTGGCGACTGCTGGTGGGATGTCACAGACCATGTTCAGCTGTGTGCTCCGCGATGTTTTGGAGGCTATGTTGATATACCTGAACCAGTACATCTATTTCCCTAGACTCCAACAACTCACTGACGTGAAGAGTGACTTCTATGCCCTGGGGAGGATGCCGCATGTCATTGGCTCCATTGATGGGACACATGTTGCTTTGGTACCACCACAGGCCCAAGAGCAGGCATACAGGAACCGCAAACACTACCACTCGGTCAATGCACTGGTGGTATGTCTTGCAGATATGAGCATCTCACACGTGTGTGCCCGTTTCCCCGGTTCTGCACACAATGCCTACGTGATGAGGAGTAGTCGCATCCCGAGGATGATGTCACAGATGCGGAACCAGCGTGCCTGGCTTGTTGGTGTGTACTGACTTTGTACCATTGTGTGTGTTCTGCAATGCAGTGTTCCACCCTCTTTTCCAACTCAGCTAATGTGCAATTGTCTGTATGTAGGTGACTCCGGATACCCCAACATGCTGTGGTTGCTGACGCCCCTCAGGAACCCTGTGACACCAGCCCAGATGCGCTACAATGAGGCACATGGTCGGACAAGGAGAGTGATTGAGCGGACATTTGGTCTCCTGAAGAGCCGCTACCGCTGCCTGGACAAGACAGGAGGGGCCCTCCCATATGCCCCAGCAAAGGTGTGCAAGATTGTCATTGTCTGCTGCATGCTACACAACCTGGCAGTGCGGAAGGAGTTGCCTCTCATCCTGGATGACGATGACCAACATCCGCCACCTGTGGAGGATCCTGGCCTGGACCACGATGCCAGTGATGATGATGATGATGATGAGGGTGATGTCTGCACACAGCTCATCACCAACTTCTTCAGCTGAATGTGAGTATCCAGAGATGTCATGTCAATGATGTGAGTTTGCATGATATGTGTTGGTGGTGCTCTGGTGCTGTTTGAGTGTGTCCATGGGCTACATGACTGTATGCGTGTTGCGATGTGTCCTTACAGGTAGTCTGTACTCCCCAACAGTGTTGACATGCTAACTTGGTTCTGGGTGGGTATCTTGTGACATGTATTGGGCATGAGTATTGCAGTTCTGTCCTGTTCTTCAGTGCTTTTGACTGTGTGTCATTTCTGTCCTTCACAGGGTACTTTCTGAGTCGTTTGGTCAACTGTGATCCCCGACACCGTGATTCGACTTCCAGGGTGGTAGCTGTCGTGTCCCTACAGGTGATGTGCGCCACACCCATGGACTTCCTTCCTTCTACACTTGTTGACTGTGTGCCCGCTGCCAGGTGGGATTACCTTGCATCTGTAGTGGTTACAACATGTTGCACATGTGTAATAAACCTGTGCTTCACTTTGTGATGTGCGTTGTCTGTGGTCACACATCTGACTGACATTTGCTTACTGCACCAGTGGGCAAGTTGACAAAGACTGTGAATAGGTGTTGTGTCTGTGCATTGCACCGTATTTCCTGGCAACATCAGTGTAGGCAATGAGTCAGATGGCCTAGGTGTGTATTTGTTGTGTAGCCCTGGTGGTGTGTCTCCCTCATATGTGTCACGTTGCCATGACTCACATGCCTGTGCTGTACTTGTTGTAGCAGTTAGCATGCACAGTGTAATTTCGCTGGTCATCATCTCCATGACAGAAACCACGTTGGAATCACGACAGAGGCAGGTATGGTGTATTAGTGTGTTTATTGTCATACATGTGTGTGAATAGTGCACAGGATAGTGGGTGCTGTACATTTTGATTGCAATCCAAAGTTCCTAGATGAATTGGAAGTCCTGGTAGCAGAAATGTCCTGAATAAAGTCCACAGTCATCTGAGACATTGGTCCAACTTGTACTCCCCATGTCATGTGGGGGAGTTGTGTTGCAGTCAACAGGGTGAACAGTTTGCGCACAAAGGTGATTATCCAGAACAGGTTTTGGCTTCCTGGGGGTTGCACATGGCCATCGGCCTCTCAGTTGCCCCTCCTCGGACGACCCCTCTTCTTTGGGGGGGGGCCCTAAAGTGCAGGCTGCTGCGGTGCAGGGGACTCTCCACCAGAGTCATCCTCCCTCCCTGTGGCAGTTGCAGTTGTTTCAGCACCAGATGTTGTGGGCACACAGGGAGGTGTTGACTGGTTGCTGCTCATCTGGCGGAGGCATTGTAATATGTCCCTATGCACCGCCGTCATCTCTTGCAGTGTGTCCCACTTGGACTCCACGCGGGACATGTGTAAGTCCAAGCGGGCATGATGGGCAGCCTGCTGCTGTTTAATGTCCCTGAGGAGCCCCACTGCCTGGCTGAGGTCTCTGGTGCTGGACTGGTACGCATCGGCTATGCGTACCAGTTGTGGGTCATCATGCAGTCCAGACCCCTCTGCGATCAGCGACCTATGTCTCCCACCCCTCCCACCACCCCTGGCTACACGTGCAGTACCTGAGGTGGCACGCACAGGTGACCCTGGGACCCCTTGGGGGTTGTTGGTGGTGTTGGTGTCCATGGCCCCACGTTGGTCCAGGGTCCCTGTGCTGGTGGTGGTGGTGCTCCTTGGTCTGTCCATGTCAGCAGGCGTGGTATGTGTGTTGACAGTCATTGGAGGGGTGGGTGCAGGGGGTGCAGATGGTGGTCCTGCTGGTGCTGCATGATGACTTGCTCCGGAGGTGCCAGGTAGGTCTTCTTCATCCGAGGAGGGCAGAGGCTGTTCCACACCAGTGAGCTCAGTTTCCCCTTGAGCCTGGGACTGGGACTCCTCCTCGTCTGCTGCTGTGTCCCCATCATCACCTGTTTTTGGGAGACACACACAATGTATGTTATGTTTCTGCAGGCATCAATGGTTGACACACCTGACAGTTGTGACTGTACCTCTGGATGCTGCCCTGTACATTGCATTGTCCTAAGTTGTCACAGTCAGAGGTTGATATTGGTGTAGCACATTGTCCTGCATAATTTGGGCATCTCTATATGAATGTTGGGGTGTGTACATGGTCTGCATTGGTTGTATTTGGTTGACAGCCGGCCCTCCTTCCCACCCAGCCAGATATTCCACCATGGAACGTGCTTCCATTGCAGGGAGTGCAAGTTGTCTTTCAGGATGTCAGTCAGTGGTGTCCTGCTGTTGGTTGGTGCACAGTTGCCAGCAGGGCCTTGTGCTCCCCACAGCAGTACCCAGTGTCAGCCATCGTGTCAGTTCTTTTCCACTCCCTGTGATGTGCGCATGGTTCAGGGTGGTGTGATGGGACAGTTGTGGGGGTGACCAATATCTGTGACTACCACTCCCATCATGCTATTGCCTCCACCCCACTTCCCAGCATGCCCATACTTACTTGCTTTTGGGTGGACTTCACTGTGTGTGAGTGTGAGAGCAATGGCAAGATGGCTAACAGTGGTGTCCTGCCGTTGGTTGGTGCCCAGTTCCCAGCAGGGCCATGTGCTCTCCACAGCTGAGCACCAGTGTCAGCCATCTTTGAAGTGGCTTTTCACTCCCTGTGAGGTGTGCATGCTTGAGTGTGAGCTTGCTGGGCCATGTGGGTGGGGGATGTTGAGCTGTGACTACCACTCCCATCATGCTATTGCCTCCACCCCCCTTCCCAGCATGCCCATGCTTCCTTCCTTTTGACTCTGCTTCCCTGTGGGGTAGTGTGCCTGTGCTGACAAGATGGCTGACAGTGTTATCCTGGGGTTAGTTTGGCTACAAGTCCCATGTGTGTCCTTGTGCTTCACACAGCATGACCCAGGGTTGTGGTTCTTTGTAACCCTGGGCAAAGCACTACGCTACGCTCGCTTAGTTTGCGAAGTTTGCGCTACTTCGCACAACGCGAATTGCACGTAGCACAGTGCAAACACGCGTAGCGTAGTGCAGCGATCATTTTTTGCTTGCTCGCGGTCCTCAACGTCAAGTTGGCGACCGCGAGCAAGCAAAATGACATCCCGGCGAGACTTTTTCCTCGTTCGCGTTCAGCAACATCAAGTTGCCGATCGCGAGCGTGGAAAATAAACCTCCCGGCGAGATTCTCAACGCGGGGAGGTCAGGTTTCTCATTGCGAGTGGTCGCGTATGCTCGCGACCGCTCGCGATGAGAAACTACCAGTCCGCGTTAGAAAGCTGCCGCTCGAGTAAAAATCTACTCGAGCGGCAGAAAAAGACAGCTCGCACTGTGCAAGATGCCGTTTTCAATGATTGCACAGTGCGGACAAGCATCCGTCACTGTGCAATCATTGCGAACAGTGCACTACGCAGTTCGCGTAGTGCTACGCGTAGCTCGCGTAGTGCGAACTGCACTTTGCGTAGCTTCGTGTAGCGCTACTTCGCAAACTACGCCCAGGCTTAGTTCTTTGTGGGATATTTGATTGGAGTGTGAGGCAATGCATTCTCCCAGGTGAGTTGTGTGGAGTTTGTGTTAGGTGTGTGCGTGAGTGGAGCTGCTGGTAACTATGGTCAGTGCTGTCAGTCCTCCTTCCCACCCAGCCAGATATTCCACCATGGAACGTGCTTCCATTGCAGGGAGTGCAAGTTGTCTTTCAGGATGTCAGTCAGTGGTGTCCTGCTGTTGGTTGGTGCACAGTTGCCAGCAGGGCCTTGTGCTCCCCACAGCAGTACCCAGTGTCAGCCATCTTGTCAGTTGTTTTCCACTCCCTGTGATGTGAGCATGGTTCATGGTGGTGTTGATGTGCGCATTGTGAGGGTGGGCAATATCTGTGACTACGACTCCCATGATGCTATTGGCTACACTGACTTGCCCAGCATACACAGGATTCCTTCCATTCAGTGGGCTTCACTGTGAGGTGGTGTTGTAGTGGTGGCTACATGTCTGGATGTGTTTGTTTGTTATATTTGTGCCACTGCCTAGCTGTAGTTGTGTTTGTACATGTGATGACACAGTTACATTTCACTATGAGATGGCATGTGTTGTGTTTATCTGACTGGCATACACATTTTGGGATGATTCTGTTCTGGTTGGTGTGTATTTGCTAAGGGTGCATGGTTTGACTCTCCCCTTGACAGTGATGTGTGTGTATTGTGGCACAATATTGTGTACATTTGTTGTGTACTCACCAGGCTCTGGGATGTTTTCTAGTCCATATACGCTCACTGGTGGTAGGATGGCACGCACCTTCTCCTCCCAGGGCCTGAGGTATACTGGTTTGGCAGGAGGGCCACTGCCGGTGTGTTGGCTCAGGAGGTAGTCCTTCTTCAACAGGTCCCTGACCCTCCTGCGCACGTCATACCACCTGTTCTGGATGTCTCCCTTTGTGCGCAAACATGGTGATTGTGCATTCACCCTGTCGACAATCATCTCCCACATCTTGGTTTTCTGCGCCATGGGTGTCTGTTGGACCAGTGTACCAAACAGCTGTGGCTCTACCCTGAGGATCTCATCTACCAGGACTTCCAATTCACTATCTAGGAACTTATGATTCTTCTTTGGGGGCATGGTGATGGGTGGTGATGGTGAGTGATGTGTGTGTTGGTGTGCAGGTGAGGGTGTTTGAGTGTGTGTTTTGCTGGGTGTATGTGAGGGTGCTATTTGTTGAGGTGCTGATGGTGTGTGGCTTGTGTGATGGATGAGCTGTGGGTGGGTGGGTGGTTGCTGTCTGTTGAGTGCTGGCAGGTAATTTGAAATTGCAAAGGATCATGGTAGGGATTTGTGTCCTTTATATGGGTGGAGTTGTGGGTGTGTCTTTGTTCCCTGTTCCCCCCCCCAGTATTTATTGGCTTTGTAATTGCTTGTTTGGCCTTTTCTTGTGTGTTTTTCCCTTTGTACTTTTTGTGCATGTAGGAGACGTTCTTGTGACCGAGTCGGACCCTGCAGTTGTCTCGTACGAGCTTCTCTGAGTCGTTCACACTGTGTTTGTGCTGTTTTCTATGCTGCATACGCGTCGGTCGCGGTGTTTTGGGTTGCTTCGGCTCGCAGTTTTGTATGCGTGTCGGTCGTACGGCTTGGGCTCCGTGCGACTCGGTCGTGTTTTCCACGCGTTGCATCGTACTTGGCGGTTAGGAGTTCGCGGGTACGTTTCGTTCGGGATTGTTCCGGGTGCGTGTCAGTCGGTACGATTCGCAAGGTATTCCGGCCGGATAGCTGTTTTCCGCGCGGCTCGGTCGTTCGGCTTGTGTTCCGTACGAGTCGGTCGGATTTTGCACGCTTCTCATCGTACTTTGCGGGTCGGGCTGCACCGGTACGTGTCGGTCGGAATGTATTCCGGCTCCGAGTCGGAATCGACCCCTTAGTGTCCAGTATCTTCCTTGAATTAGGTTATGTTGAAGTGGTAATATTAAATTATGTATGTTTAGTGTTTAGCAATTAACTTGAGTTAAGATATGTGGGTGAGATAATAGTTTATTATGTATGTTTAGTGTCCAGCACCTTCCCTGACTTAAGGTGGGTTGGGGTGGGAACAGCAAATTATTTATGTTTAGTGTTGAGCACCTTCCCTTAGTTAAGCTAGATTGGAGTGGAAATAGTAATTTATATATGATTAGTGTCCAGCACCTTCCCTGACAAGCAACATTGCAGTGGGAATAGTAATTTATGTGTGTTTGGTGTCCAGCAACTTGCTTGACTTAAGATATCTGGGGGAGATTATAGGGGGTGATTAAGATGTCAGGCAGACTTACGTGCGCCCGACACTGATGCGGAATCGGGACGGACCGACCTTAGGTCGGAGGTCCAGACCGCCTAATCACGATGTGACCGAACACTGTTCGGTCGCATACTCCCGTTCCTCTATGGGAGCTCGTGTTTCGGCTGTAAACCGGCAGTAACACAAGCTTCCATAGAGGAATGGGAGTCTGTGTTCATCTCTGCACCATGTGGCAGGCACCTCAGGGTGCTTGCCACACGGTGCAGGTATGAACAGGTGCCCCCTCGGCCCCCAACCAGAGGCCGCAGCAGCAAGGGGGCCCTGCTAGGGGCCCCCATACTCACTCTCTGACAGGCTTTCCATGTCGGAAAGCCCGACATGGAAAGCCTGCCGGAGACCGAGTATCGTAATCCCAAGGGCGGAAAGGCCGCCCTTTGGGATTACGGACTGGACTCCGACTGGCCGACGGGCTCCTTAAGATGCAGCACCTTTCCTGATTTAAGGTACATTGGAGTGGGATTAGCAAATTATGTATGTTTAGTGTCCAGCACCTTCCCTGACTTATGCTACATTGGAGTTGGAATAAGAAATTATGTATGTGTAGTGTTTAGCATTTTTTATTACTTAAAACACATTTTTTTTAAAGTACATTTTATTTTACACACATAATTATTTGAACCAGGTTTTTGGAATATATAAATACATTTTATTGCAAAGAAAATATTGATTCAATATAACAGATAATACATAGAAATGTTTTTGCATTAATTGCTTGTATTTATTTTTCATTTATTATTACATTATAAATAAACAAAATGTATATTTTTAATGTATAACAAGTACATTAGGTGCATATTTCGAAATAACATTTTTTAAATAATATTATTTTAAAAAATATTATTTAATTTACATTATTTAACATATTTTGTTAATTGCACATAAACATATACATTTTAAAGTAGGAGAGAAAAATTTTATTGAAGATTTTGCATGTTTACATATATTAAAGTACTATTTTGGACATGTTTTATAATGTTCATTTTTGCAGTATTTTTTTATTATATTTTTATTATATATTAAATATTTATATATAGTATACATTATTATTTAATATATATTTTACCAAAATTACAATGCATTACTATGGGCCTAATTACGATGTCGGTCGGATGAGCGTCCGACCTACAATTTTGCGTAATGGAACCACCCGACCATAGGTCCCTGGCGGTGGCACGGCAGAGGAGCAATGCAATATGCTTAGCGGGACTCCACCACCAGCCTTTTCATGGAGGTGAGCCCACCATGAAAAGGCTGGCGGTGGGGGAACAAAGAGCACTTTACAGTGCCCCCATGCCCTCCGCCATGGATGCATTCACATCTGCCCCCTGTCTGCTTGCATCCCCAGTTCCAACATGGCATGAACTTCATAGTCCACGCCGTGCAGCAAAATTTTTACCGTTCCCATTGCGGTGCCCTTTTTTAGGGCACCACCGTTAGAAAGGCAAAAGAACCTCACACCTGCACGAGTTGAATTCGAAATCAGGTGGGCGGTCCTTGTGCAGCTTTGGCTGTGCTGTGCCGGCGGAAAGCCAGGGCAGCACTGCCAAAGTCGTAATTGGGTTCTCTGTTCTTGGTAGCTTTGTTCTTTTTCAATAGATTCTAGTATGTTATGTAGAGTGGGTTGACTTCTTCTCATTGTGGATTGAAAGGCATTATGCCATCCTTCCACTGTGGTGTTGGTTTTTGCTTGTTGGTCTAGGATACTGTTGTACACATTCCACCATGGAATGTGGAATTTAGGTTGGTGCCTGTGCCCAGATCTGTGTATTCTTCCTACCCCAGTATCTTCAAAATAGTCAAGTAGGGTAGTTAGTTTATTTTCATTGGCTTGATAATAGGGGCTTTCAATTAAAAGGTTAAAGTGATTAGCAACTTCGGTTATGGAGATGTAGGCTAGAGCTATACATTATTTAACTCCATATGCAAAGTGGCAGTTTGTTGAACATTCAACACTTAGGGCATCATTACGATGCCGGTTGGATGAGTGTTCGACTGGCACCATAGCGGAAGGGGGACCGCCTGACAAGGAGTCAGCGGTTCCGCTGCCCTTATTACAATGCAACCGCCTTCAAGTTGGTCCCAAAGTGTATATTTTCCATGGCGGCTTGTGCTGCAGGCTGCAGCACAAGCCACAATAGAAAATGTGCACTTTAAAAACATCCCTGCACAGTGTGGGATGCACCATGCGGTGCCTTTCACATGGTGCAGGGATGTTTAGGGGGTGTTAGAAGTTGGCCTGGTATATGCTGTCCACTAATTAAAGTGAGCACCTTGCACCAGCCCAAACAACCCTTATGGTGATTTAAGAGGTCAAAGATAACCTTAGAAAGCTATCCAAGTGGTAGCTGTGGAGAGCAGCCTTCAGGCTTAGTCTTGGAGGAATATTAAGCAGCTAGTTTTACCAGAATGCAACCTTATAGTATTGATTAAATGAAAGGAGAACCACACAGTAGTTATAAAAGTATGTATTTATTAATATAACACTCACTAGTACGACACAGTATCTCCTACACGGAGATAATGACAAAGCACACAATACTTTAGACGAATACCCACCGATGTTGGGTGCTTCAGGTGCGTTGATTGAGTTCTTGCCTCTGCAGCTACGGGGACCAGGAGATGTTGAGGACAACCAGGAGCAGGGTATGAGCTGTCCCACAAATGATGTTGAGTACTGAGGGGTCGATGTCCAGCTGGAGCACCAACAAGCCTTGGCAACGGCAACCCACGCAGAAGGTCAAGGATGTGTACGATTAGAACCAGCAAGGTCCAGGAGACTCACCACAGCAAGGGGAGTCAGGGCAGACCTGGAGAAACCAGGGGAGCCCAAGAAAAGCAAAGTTGACCCTCAAATGGACCCACAGGCCGGAGGCACAGGAGTCGCGAGAGAACCTCAAGCGATTTCACCAAACAGCAGCTCACGGTGCACTCAGTGCAAGGAGGCTGGAGTTCTTGGTAGGAAATGGTGCCAGAGGTTGGGGCTACTCGGAGCCGAATGCACTTGTTCAGGAAATGCCAACAAGCATATGCACTTGCAAATGTACACGGTGCACAGGGATTTAGGTACTGCAGACCCCACAAGGGATTCTGACCTCAAACTTGGTGAAGGGCAGCTCGGACCTCAAGGGACATAGAAACACAACTCCTGTGTTGCTGAAGCCTTCGGAGTCCGTAGCAGCTCAGGGTCAGCAGACCTGGAAGAAGTGTTGTGGTGCCTGCGAATGCAGGGGAGTTACTTCTTCACTCCAAGGGAGATATCTTCAGTTGTCCTTGATGCTCCACAGGCCCTGCATGGATCCTGTATGGTGCACGGGCACAGACGATGCTTCAGACTGAGAGTGAGACAAAGTCGGGCCCAAATGAAAGCCAGCGAAGGCCAGAGTGTCCAGACGGTCGAAGTTCAGTGGTTTCTGGTTCAGAATCTTGTCCATGTCGAATCTTGGGTCCTACAGCCAGGTAAGCTCTTAAGTACCCACAGGAGAGGGTTGGACAGATTCAGGGGACCCTCCCAGGGGAGGGTCTGGACAGTGGGGAGGTTACTTCCATGTCCTTTGCCCAGTTTCACACCAGAGCAGGTAGCAAACGGCTCCCAGGACTGGTTTGAACTGGACTATGCACAAGGACACCAAATGTGCCCCTCATGCAGACTTTCGGTCGCTGGCAAGCATACCCACCCAGCCCTAATACACTAAATCGTGTCTGGGAGGTGGTCACACCTCCATGTGACAGGATGTCTATTGTTCTGCCTTCCCCTGCTCGAGCTTGGCTCAACATCAGGAGGGAAGAAATGTGTCTCTGGTTGGCAGCAACCATTTTGTTCTGTCCGGGACTAGAAGGCTGGTACCAGGAACACAAGGGACCCTAAGAAGCTCGCTTCTGAGGAGTGGTATCATACCTCCCACACCAGTTACTAGTGTGGGGGTATGATTCCACAATGTTTGACACCAAACATGATAGGGTTAGTTTCAGCCGTTTTAGAGTTGGTCATCACGCGGTCACATAATGCCACTCTATATGTTGTAAATGGCTGCCTCACTGACAGCCCGAGAGAATAGAATCCGTAGGCTGCAGGGATGTCCTGCTCATGCAGTGGCACCCTCTCACTTAGAACCAAGCACCCTGCCTTCAGGATTGTTAAGGCCTGCTATAGGGGGGACTTATAGGTTTTAAGTGCAGTGACCCTTAGATATAGTAAACCTATATCTTAAGTAAGTGGTACATGCACCAACCTACACAGGCTGCAATGGCAGGCCTGTAGTTCCATTTTGCATGGCCTCTCTATGGGTGGCATAATACATGCTTCAGCCCAAGGGAGGCCTCTGGGGTACCTATGCCCTGGGTACATGGGTAGCATATACTAGGGACTGACAAGGGTACCCCAGTATCCAATCTGGAGTGTACCTAAGTACATGACATAAGCAGATCCTACTTTCCTACACAATCCCCCCAAACGTAAGGAGATGAGACTAACCTTGCCCAGTTGAGTCTTCATTTTCTAAGTGGAAATATCTGGAGAGTCCATCTGCATTGGCATGGTTACTCCCAGGTCTATTTTCCACTGTATAGTCCATCTCCTGTAATGTAATGGACCACCTCATAAGTTTGGGGTTTTCACCCTTCATCTGTTTTAGCCATAGGAGGGGCTTATTATCTGTCTGAACAATGAAGTGAGTGCCAAACAGGTATGGCCTCAGCTTCTTCAGGGCTCAGACCACAGCAAAGGCTTCCCTCTCTATAGCTGACCAATGATTCTCTCTGGGAGTCAACTTTCTGCTGATAAAAGCTACTGGTTGATCCTGACCTTCTGCATTAAGTTGTGACAACACAGCCCCTACCCCCAACTCAGATGCATCTGTTTGGACAATAAATTGCTTGGAGTAGTCAGGACTCTGCAGAATGGGAGCAGTGCACATGGCCTGCTTGAGATCATCAAATGCCTTCTGACAGCTAACTGGCCACTGAACATTCTTGGGCATTCTTTTTGATGTAAGATCATTCAAGGGAGTCACTATGGACCCATATCCTTTTACAAATCTTCTGTAGTACCCAGTCAGGTCCAAGAAAGCTCTGACCTGAGTCTGGGTAGTTGGAGCAACCCAGTCCATTATGGTCTGGATTTTGCTCTGTAATGGTTGAACCTGGCGTCCACCCACAAGGTGGCCCAGGTACACAACCTTCCTCTGCCCTATCTGGCACTTAGTAGCCTTGATAGTGAGGCCTGCTCTCTGCAGAGCCTCCAAAACATTCTTACAGTGGACCAGGTGATCCTCCCAGGTGGAGCTAAAGACAGCTATATCATTAAGATATGCTGCACTATAGGCTTCCAGGCCTGTAAGGACTTTATTCGCCAGCCTTTGGAATGTGGCAGGTGCATTCTTCAAACCAAATGGCATTACAATAAATTGATAATGCCCACTAGGGGTTGAAAATGCTGTTTTTGGTTTGGCATCCTCAGCTAGTCTGATTTGCCAATAGCCAGCAGTGAGGTCAAATGTGCTCAAGAATTTGGCTGAGGCCAAAGTATCAATACGCTCATCTGTCCTTGGAATTGGATGAGCATCAGTCCTAGTGACTGCATTGATTCCTCTGTAGTCAACACAAAACCTCATCTCTCTTTTACCACCCTGGGTGTGAGGTTTTGGTACCAAGACCACTGGATTAGCCCAAGGGCTATCTGAGGGCTCAATAACTCCCAAATCTAGCATCTTTTGGACCTCAGTCCTGATGCAATCTCTAAAATGGTCAGGCAGCCTGTAAATCTTATTTTTAACATGTAGACTCTCACCTGTGTCCACTTCATGGGTACGCCAGGTGGTCTGACTAGGAGTCAGAGAGAACATGTGTCTGTATTGATTGAGGACCCTCCTACAATCAATCTGTTGTTGGTCAGTGAGGCTGCCTGCCAAGGCACCACCATGAACTGACCCATCATCAGGGTTCTGAGAGGGGAGATCAGGGAGAGGGTCAATCTCTTCTTCCTGTCCCTCGTCAGTTGCCATCAGCCCTGTCCACAAAAAGATTGAGCCTGTTCACATGGAGCACCCTGTGGGGGCTCCTAGGAGTGCCAAGGTCCACCAAGTAGGTGACCTCACCTTTCTGCTCAAGGATAGTATGGGGTCCACTCCACTTGTCTTGGAGAGCTGCTGGGGCCACAGGCTCCATCACCCATACCTTCTGTCCTGGCTGATAAAAAGTCAGTGTAATCCGTGGTCTCGTCTGCTGACTGTTTATCTCAATGTATGATTCACTGAAATAGAGCTATGTGCTTGGAAATTAAGACCCTAAGTGTCACTAGAAAAGTGAAGATGAAATAACCCATTAGGATTATAGGAATCCCATCACACACCGGGGTGAGCCTTTATCATCATTTGGGTTCCTAAACAATCTTCCTTCTATCCTCTTGATCATTGAGGCATACTGGATAGATTGTCTCCTTTATTAGGTCTTCCAGAAAAGAAGAAAGACACAATAGAAAATAGGAGAATAATCTCCAATAGAAAAAGTGCAGTGCAAAAGATATAAAGTACGTGATTAAAATAGGATTTGCCAAAAGAAAAATAACTTAATCTTCAGCCAATATCTAAGGTAATCCTAATTAAAAACAGTGAAAAAGAGTGGGAGAATTATTTCAGCAGTTCAAACAAATTACTGCTTACGAACGGTCGACATGTTTCAGCCAATTGGACATCCGGTCCACGGCTTTCGTCAGGACCTCACCATAAACTTATCTGCTACTGCATTATTCCAAAAGTGAAAAAATGTAATTTATATATACATCCTGGTTGAATTTGATACAACCTCTGATATTGTACTGATCCTCTGAATCTACCAGATGTGTAGGACATCTGCAAAGCACAAAGGATAACATTAATAGTGACAACATAGTCAAATGATTCACATCACTCAGTCAGCTCTTAAATCAAAAAAACTTATTGTATAGATCTAATAAATAGATTTGCAATTATTCTCACCCGTAGAATACGAGGACTTAACCTCACCTCACCCGGCACCAACTCCAGTCCGAGAGACCCCGCTCTGCCAGGCGTAGCCACAAGGCCCAACATGGAAAAAACGGGGGAAGGAAGGGAAGGGGAAGGTTTTTATTTAAAACATGCTTAATATATCAACATGTGTTAATCACATGGATCACATTTTCTCTCTACACTATGTTTCTGAGAGAGTGTGTCTTTTAAATGTACACATTGGGTAAACAAAACCACTATCGATCCATGGCAAGCTCACGAAAAAGCATATTAATGATGAACAGCCAACCTGCACAGTCACGCTTGTAACTGCGCTTCATACTGTCATTTAAGGTGGACTTTTTCTAACTCGATACTAACTTACATATAACCAATGTGAAAGTTATCGCTATTCATAATCTAACTCACACATATTTACACCAAAGTGCTCACAACTATTCCTCTTATGGTTATATCTAGGACTCATACCACGCCACCGCTAACCGGATAGCGTTTCTGCTTATGTCTATGGCAAAAAATGATAGTGACAAAAATAGTCGTAAAGCATAGTTGACAACAATTACTTGTCCTATATAGACCTTGCCACTCTCTAGCTTCTCAACTAAATCTAGGCTAAAGAACAAAGAGTCACTTTCTGCCAACACGTACTGCAACTCAGTATTAGCGAGAAATTACTTCATCACGCCTTACCTGTCCGTCGTTGCCTCGTGCTCCGACTGAGCTGGGAATGGAGGTAACGAGGCCAGGACAACCAAGGCTCTTTTAAAGTGATCGCGTCTTGCAGGTGAAATGTATTAGTAATAATACGTCGCGATTCAATCGCATCATGCAAGACTACAACTTCACGTCAGTGCAGATGGGAACTGTAGTTCTTTATTGTAAGACTACACTTTTACGTCAGTGCTGATGGGAACTGTAGTGTTTTCATCAGTTGATTCATTAAATACGGCGACACAATAAAATAGCGTATCTCTTCTCCGTTATTTACAACTGTACGTCAATGCTGATGAAAACTGTAGTTCTTTGTGCAAGGCTACACTTTTACGTCAGTGCTGATGGGAACTGTAATGTTTTCGTCAGATAATTCGGCGACACATTAAAATCGCGTATCTCTTCTCCGTTTTTACAACGTGAGCAAATAGCGATCTAATAGCTATCATTGTCTTGCTCATGACATAAACTACTGAAATAGAGATAATATAATGGTCTATTCGCTCTTATAGTCCTGCTCCTACTAATAACAACTGAGATAGAAATCAATAACCAATAACATAGGTAGCCTAAGGGGTACAATGAAAATGGTAGTTACTTCTTGAATATCGACACAGATCTTAATAAATGTCTGGACACGCCCATCAATATTGTATAAGTCTATATTTCGATCTCTTATCATAACAAAACTCTAACATCTGACCAATAATTTGATGATGTTAGGATTGTCGATGCCTAAATATACTCCCAATAAATATTAATGACCGCAATTATTAGATTGATCTATATTCATCTCATGCGGCTAATCCAAACATTATGCATATGATGAAACCTCTCTCTAGTGTAATCTAGTATATTGTGTGATTTAACTTCAAACCAAGCCCATAAGCCTCTCATCTGTAGGTAACATCTCTTATCTATGAAGCAAAACCCAAGGTATCGCGTCATTCAAGCCCAGTGTGTCACTCGAAAGTTTATATATCCATTTCTGCTCTCGTAGAAATAGAAAATTGGATATATCGCTAATATGTGGAGGAATATATGGTTTCTCTAGTACTGTCCAGACGAAATCTTCTGCATTATGAGCTTGATCGACAAAATGTCTTGTCAATTTGGTTGTTGTTTTCTTACATCTGAACGTACTTTTATGCTCCAACATACGCAACTTTACTTTCCGAGTGGTCATTCCACATATTGGGACTTGCATGGACAGGTAATCAAATATATTAAATTTTCACTATTGCAATTAGTGAAACTTCTTTGAATCCATGGTCTATTAGTCCCAATATCTATAGACTTTGATTGCTTCGTTTGGGGGCAGATGGCACAGGATCCACAAGGAAAATGTCCCTGTACTGCGGGAAGATCCCACAATGTGCCAACCGCACGTTGTTTCTGACCTGTTGGTCGTGTATGGACTAATTTGTCTCGCAAGTTAGTTCCTCTTTTTAGCGAGAACAGTGGCAGGGGTATTTTATCTGTGCAACTATTCAGAATTCGCCAGTGTTTTCTGACACATTTTTGTATACCATTTGTCAGAGAGCTGAAAGTGTTGACAAACGTGAGGCGACCTAAAGGTGGTTTGACCACTGGAGGTTCGAGAAGTGCCTCACGATTGTTATTACAAGCTCGCTTCTGTGCTCGTTTGATAAGTTTCCTTGGATACTTCTTTTCTTTTAGTTGTTCAACTAAGCCTGCTGAATGCTCTTTATATTTATCCATTGTGGCCATATGGCAAATTTTCTCGCAGAGATTTAGGATGTTGACTATCAAAACGTAGCAAAGAATTGCGAGCCATTGGTGTCCGATATAGTTCACTCTGTAGACCAGTAGGAGTTGTAAAAATTGACAGATCCAAAAAAGCTATTTTGTTTTTATCTGCTTCCACTGTAAATCTGAGAAATCATTCCTAGTATTTAGCCAATTTTGGAATGCTGTTATGGAATCAATATTACCTCGCCATACCACCAACACGTCATCAATATATCGCTTCCATAAGCGAATTGACTCAAAAAAAGGATTAGTCAAAGAAAGAACATGCTGTTGTTCAAATGAGTGGACATATAAGTTCGCCAGACTTGGCGCAAAAACACTGCCCATACTGGTCCCTGAGACCTGCAAAAAGATGGTGTCTTCAAATTTGAAAAAATTGTCTTTCATAGCCAATTGGGCACATGACATTATAAAGTGGATCGGTGTTATAGAGTCTACACCTATATCTGTTAATATCATCGAGATGGTCTCTAAAGTTTCATCTTGCGCAATTGACGTGTATAAAGATTCGACATCGAAGGAAACCAAATAGTCCTGCTCCGTGTCGAAATCAACTGTTGGTAATAGACGTAACACATCTTTCGTGTCTTGTAAGTAAGTAGGCATTTTCTTTACTATTGGTCGTAAAAAATGATCTACAAAAGTGGATAAAGGCTCCAAAATGGAGCCAATGCCTGATATTATGGGCCTGCCCGGTGGTGGTCGTTGTGGTTTATGTATTTTAGGCAAACAATAGAAGTAAGGCATCACTGGATGAATAGTTTGTAAAAAGGATGCTTCCTGTTGAGTAATCCAACCAGCATTCCTACCTTCTTCTATCAGATCGCGAATTTTACCTCTAACTCTTTCTGTTGGATCTTCTTTCAATGGTTGATAGAATTTTCTATCTGCCAATTGGCGCAAACATTCATTTCTGTACACATCTGTATCTTGGATTACAATTGCACCGCCTTTGTCTGCAGGCTTGATGGTAATTGTATAATCATCCAAGTCTGGCGAACTTATATGTCCACTCATTTGAACAACAGCATGTTCTTTCTTTGACTAATCCTTTTTTTGAGTCAATTCGCTTATGGAAGCGATATATTGATGACGTGTTGGTGGTATGGCGAGGTAATCTTGATTCCATAACAGCATTCCAAAATTGGCTAAATACTAGGAATGATTTCCTCAGATTTACAGTGGAAGCAGATTAAAACAAAATAGCTTTTTTGGATCTGTCAATTTTTACAACTCCGACTGGTCTACAGAGTGAACTATATCGGAAACCAATGGCTCGCAATTCTTTGCTACGTTTTGATAGTCAACATCCTAAATCTCTGCGAGAAAATTTGCCATATGGCCAGTTCCTCCGAGTTCGGAGGAACTGTTCCACAATGCATAAATATAAAGAGCATTCAGCAGGCTTAGTTGAACAACTAAAAGAAAAGAAGTATCCAAGGAAACTTATCAAACAAGCACAGAAGCGAGCTTGTAATAACAATCGTGAGGCACTTCTCGAACCTCCAGTGGTCAAACCACCTTTAGGTCGCCTCACGTTTGTCAACACTTTCAGCTCTCTGACAAATGGTATACAAAAATGTGTCAGAAAACACTGGCGAATTCTGAATAGTTGCACAGATAAAATACCCCTGCCACTGTTCTCGCTAAAAGAGGAACTAACTTGCGAGACAAATTAGTCCATACACGACCAACAGGTCAGAAACAACGTGCGGTTGGCACATTGTGGGATCTTCCCGCAGTACAGGGACATTTTCCTTGTGGATCCTGTGCCATCTGCCCCCAAACGAAGCAATCAAAGTCTATAGATATTGGGACTAATAGACCATGGATTCAAAGAAGTTTCACTAATTGCAATAGTGAAAATTTAATATATTTGATTACCTGTCCATGCAAGTCCCAATATGTGGGAATGACCACTCGGAAAGTAAAGTTGCGTATGTTGGAGCATAAAAGTACGTTCAGATGTAAGAAAACAACAACCAAATTGACAAGACATTTTGTCGATCAAGCTCATAATGCAGAAGATTTCGTCTGGACAGTACTAGAGAAACCATATATTCCTCCACATATTAGCGATATATCCAATTTTCTATTTCTACGAGAGCAGAAATGGGTATATAAACTTTCGAGTGACACACTGGGCTTGAATGACGCGATACCTTGGGTTTCGCTTCATAGATAAGAGATGTTACCTACAGATGAGAGGCTTATGGGCTTGGTTTGAAGTTAAATCACACAATATACTAGATTACACTAGAGAGAGGTTTCATCATATGCATAATGTTTGGATTAGCCGTACGAGATGAATATAGATCAATCTAATAATTGCGGTCATTAATATTTATTGGGAGTATATTTAGGCATCGACAATCCTAACATCATCAAATTATTGGTCAGATGTTAGAGTTTTGTTATGATAAGAGATCGAAATATAGACTTATACAATATTGATGGGCGTGTCCAGACATTTATTAAGATCTGTGTCGATATTCAAGAAGTAACTACCATTTTCATTGTACCCCTTAGGCTACCTATGTTATTGGTTATTGATTTCTATCTCAGTTGTTATTAGTAGGAGCAGGACTATGAGAGCGAATAGACCATTATATTATCTCTATTTCAGTAGTTTATGTCATGAGCAAGACAATGATAGCTATTAGATCGCTATTTGCTCACGTTGTAAAAAACGGAGAAGAGATACGCGATTTTAATGTGTCGCCGAATTATCTGACGAAAACATTACAGTTCCCATCAGCACTGACGTAAAAGTGTAGCCTTGCACAAAGAACTACAGTTTTCATCAGCATTGACGTACAGTTGTAAATAACGGAGAAGAGATACGCGATTTTATTGTGTCGCCGTATTTAATGAATCAACTGATGAAAACACTACAGTTCCCATCAGCACTGACGTAAAAGTGTAGTCTTACAATAAAGAACTACAGTTCCCATCTGCACTGACGTGAAGTTGTAGTCTTGCATGATGCGATTGAATCGCGACGTATTATTACTAATACATTTCACCTGCAAGACGCGATCACTTTAAAAGAGCCTTGGTTGTCCTGGCCTCGTTACCTCCATTCCCAGCTCAGTCGGAGCACGAGGCAACGACGGACAGGTAAGGCGTGATGAAGTAATTTCTCGCTAATACTGAGTTGCAGTACGTGTTGGCAGAAAGTGACTCTTTGTTCTTTAGCCTAGATTTAGTTGAGAAGCTAGAGAGTGGCAAGGTCTATATAGGACAAGTAATTGTTGTCAACTATGCTTTACGACTATTTTTGTCACTATCATTTTTTGCCATAGACATAAGCAGAAACGCTATCCGGTTAGCGGTGGCGTGGTATGAGTCCTAGATATAACCATAAGAGGAATAGTTGTGAGCACTTTGGTGTAAATATGTGTGAGTTAGATTATGAATAGCGATAACTTTCACATTGGTTATATGTAAGTTAGTATCGAGTTAGAAAAGTCCACCTTAAATGACAGTATGAAGCGCAGTTACAAGCGTGACTGTGCAGGTTGGCTGTTCATCATTAATATGCTTTTTTCGTGAGCTTGCCATGGATCGATAGTGGTTTTATTTACCCAATGTGTACATTTAAAAGACACACTCTCTCAGAAACATAGTGTAGAGAGAAAATGTGATCCATGTGATTAACACATGTTGATATATTAAGCATGTTTTAAATAAAAACCTTCCCCCTTCCCTTCCTTCCCCCGTTTTTTCCATGTTGGGCCTTGTGGCTACGCCTGGCAGAGCGGGGTCTCTCGGACTGGAGTTGGTGCCGGGTGAGGTGAGGTTAAGTCCTCGTATTCTACGGGTGAGAATAATTGCAAATCTATTTATTAGATCTATACAATAAGTTTTTTTGATTTAAGAGCTGACTGAGTGATGTGAATCATTTGACTATGTTGTCACTATTAATGTTATCCTTTGTGCTTTGCAGATGTCCTACACATCTGGTAGATTCAGAGGATCAGTACAATATCAGAGGTTGTATCAAATTCAACCAGGATGTATGTATAAATTACATTTTTTCACTTTTGGAATAATGCAGTAGCAGATAAGTTTATGGTGAGGTCCTGACGAAAGCCGTGGACCGGATGTCCAATTGGCTGAAACATGTCGACCGTTCGTAAGCAGTAATTTGTTTGAACTGCTGAAATAATTCTCCCACTCTTTTTCACTGGTTTTAATTAGGATTACCTTAGATATCGGCTGAAGATTAAGTTCTTTTTCTTTTGGCAAATCTTATGTTAATCACGTACTTTATATCTTTTGCACTGCACTTTTTCTATTGGAGATTATTCTCCTATTTTCTATTGTGTCTTTCTTCTTTTCTGGAAGACCTAATAAAGGAGACAATCTATCCAGTATGCCTCAATGATCAAGAGGATAGAAGGAAGATTGTTTAGGAACCCAAATGATGATAAAGGCTCACCCTGGTGTGTGATGGGATTCCTATAATCCTAATGGGTTATTTCATCTTCACTTTTCTAGTGACACTTAGGGTCTTAATTACCAAGCACATAGCTCTATTTCAGTGAATCATACATTGAGATAAACAGTCAGCAGACGAGACCACGGATTACATAGATGTTTGTATGAATAATGGAATAGTGGATTTAATCCGTTTAAGGTCTATAAATTTTCCCTTTGACCCTCCTGTTGTTTTTTGATAAAAAGTCAGAACAGACCTTTGGTCATGCCAAGCTTTCTGTAATTCTTGACTTGTCTCAAGGTTTTTGCTGGCCTTCTTCATGTACTCAGCCATCCTGGAGCAGAGACCAAGTACATAGTCTACAATGTCTTGTTTAGGAGTTTTGAGAGGTAACTCCCATCCCTCCTTCACCAAACACAAGGGACCACTAACTGGATGCCCAAACAGAAGTTCAAAAGGGGTGTAGCCAACCCCCTTCTGTGGGACCTCTCTGTAGGCAAAGAGAAGGCAGGGCAAAAGGACATCCCATTTTCGTCTAAGCTTTTCTGGGAGGCCCATGACCATGCCCTTGAGGTTTCTTTTTAACCTTTCAACTAACCCATTGCATTGTGGGTGATAGGGTGTGGTGAACTTGTAGTTCACTGCACACTCCTTCCACATTGCAGTGATATAACTTGACATGAAGTTGGTACCTCTGTCAGTTAAGACCTCCTTAGGGAAACCCACTCACGAAAAGATTCCCAGGAGGGCCCTGGTCACCACAGGGGCTGTGGGTGTTCTAAGGGGTATTGCTTCTGGATACCTAGTGGCATGGTCCACCACCACTAGAATATAACTGTGTCCAGATGCTGCTGGAGGGTTCAAGGGACCAATGATATCAATCCCAACCCTCTCAAAGGGTACCCCCACCACAGGTAGTGGTATGAGGGGGCCTTTGTGGTACCACCTGACTTACCACTGGCTTGACAGGTGGTACAGGAGCGACAAAACCCCTTTGGGACCTCAGACATGTGAAGCCAGTGAAAGTGAGGTGCAAGCCGGTCCCAAGTCTTGCTTTGGCCTAGGTGTCCTGCTAAGGGAATGTCATGTGCCAGGGTGAGTAGGAAGCCCCTAAACTTCAGAGGTATGACCAACCTCCTGGTGGCACCAGGCTTGGGGTCTCTACCCTCTGAGTAAAGGATTTCCTCACCCCAATAGATCCTGTGGGATCCACTGACACTCCCAGCAGCCTCAGCAGCAGCTTGCTGTCTGAGGGGTTCAAGAGAGGGGCAGGTTTGCTGCTCCATACTCAAGTCTGCCCTGGAAGGGCCCCCTGTCCCCAAGAACTCAACCTGATCAGGTTCAAGTTCATCTGAGACAGTTCCTTCACAGGGACTAAGATCATCCCCCTCAAGAGACTGATCCTCACTCTGAGGCTGGGGGGAAGACACAGCATTACCCCTCCTGCTCCTTCTCTTGGGAGGCCCTTGGTCCATTGTTCCAGGATCCAGGGCCTGTTCAGGGTTTGTACAGCAAACACATCTGCAGAGATGCCCAGCATTGCTGCATGAGTCCTAAGTTCCACTTCAGCCCAGACTGAAGTCTCCAAATCATTGCCCAACAAACATGCCACTGGTAGGTCTGAGCTGACCACAACTTTCTTAGGGCCAGTTACCCCTCCCCAGCTGAAATGAACAACTGCCAAGGAATGGTCAGTCCTGACATTGTTTGCATTGGTCACTTGGTTCATCTCTCCAAGTATGATTTGTTCAGGGACCACAAGATCTTTTGTCACCATAGTGACACTTGCACCTGTGTCCCTGTATGCCATGGCCTCCTTACCATTGATTAAAGGCTGCTCTCTGTATTTGCCCAGGTTACTGGGACTGAAAAATAGGGTGGCAATATCCATGCCACCATCACAGACCAGCACAGCCTGAGCTGGAGTTCTGACTAGGCCAGAACCCATCTCAGAACCCAAGGTTAACCCTGCTAATCCCTTGTTCCCTGTACCACCACGTGTACTTGTGCTAGGGAGCGCAGTTGCCTTAGAGGCAGTGGTGGTAGGAGGATTTTCCTTGGCTTTTGGACAATCAGCATCTCTTGTCCAATGTGTCTTCTGTTTACCGAGATGACACCAAGGTTTCTTTTTGCCTTTCCCATTGTTGGATTGTGACTTCCCCCCAGCCAGATGCAGGTTTTTGGGGCCCTGATGAAGACTGTTTTTGAGATTTACCCTTGTCCCCAACCTTATCTGGAGTTTTAGAATCTTGTTTCTTTTGGTCAACACCATTGTTCTGGTTTTTCTGCTTCACCCTGGTTCTGACCCACTTATCTGCCTTCTTTCCCAATTCTTGGGGAGAAGTCAGATCAGAGTCAACTAGGTATTGATGCACGAACTGATTCTGGCAATTATTAAGGATCTGCTCCCTCATAATCAAATTGTACAATCCCTTGAAATCATTCACTTTGCTGCCAAGCAACCAGCCTTTCAGAGCCTTAATGGCACTATCCACAAAGTCTACCCAATCCTGAGTCTGTGTCTTCTGGGTGTCTCTGAACTTAATCCTATACTGTTCAGTGGTTAAGCCAAACCCATCAATGAGAGCACATTTCAAGATTGAATAGTTGTCAGCATCCTCTTCTCTAACAGTGAGGAACTTATATCTACCTTTGTCAGCAAAGGAGAGCCACAAGATAGCTGCCCACTGCTCTTGAGGGACCCTCTGAACTTTACAGGCCTTCTCTAAAGCAGTTATCCATTTATGGATGTCATCCTCAACATGGGAGGGAGGGACAATCTTGCTCAAGTTCCTATTATCAAAGGAATGTTCCTTAACTCTAGGGACATTATTGCTGCCACCATGGGACTCTAGTCCCATCTTTTGTCTAGTTCTCCGGACTTCTAGGGACTCTTTATCAAGGGCCAACTGCTCTTGCCTGAGCCTAAGCCTAGCTTTCTCAAGTTCAAGAAATTGGTACTCCCTGTCATAAGAGTGGTCCCTCTTGCTAGATACAGAGGTCCCTACTGACTGTCCTGAGTGAATAGACTCTGCAAAGGGAGATCTAGATCTCCTTTGTAAACTCTGCACTCTTCCAGGAGGAGTAAAGAGAGGGCCTTCATGGCCTCCTCCATTCTCCTCTTGAAGATCTGAGTTATACAGGTGAGAACCATCAGGTTCTCCCTGGTCAGGGTTAGATTCCAGGTCATACAAGGTGTCACCTCCTGACCTGAATTCATTCCCTGTCCCACCCACTCTGTCCTGCTCATCTGACCCAGGAGTCTTCCTTAGGTCATCTAACTATAACATCTCTATCAGACATTGAGTGTTGGCTCTTCTCCTTGTCTTCAACTTTCTAGAGGCACACAGGGATGTCAATTCTTGGAACGAAAGCCCACTGTATCTAGAAGGCAGAGAGCCACTGGCATCTCCTTTAGAAGACATACTAAGGGGCCGATTCCGATTCGGGCCGGAAAACGTACCGACCGACTCGGATCGGGAATCTATTCCGACCGACGCGTACCGGTGCAGCCCGACCCGCAAAGTACGATGTAATGCATGCGATTTACGACCGACTCGCACGGAACCAGAGCTGAACGACCGAACCGCACGGAAAACAGCCATCCGGCCGGAAAAAAATGCAAATCGAACCGACCGACACGCACCAGGAAGGAAATCGAACGAAACGTACCCACGAACTCCGACCCGCACAGTACGATGAAATGCGTGGAAAACCCGACCGAGTCGCATGGAGCCCAAGTCGTACGACCGACACGCATACAAAACAGCGAGCCGAAGCAACCCAATACACCGCGACCGATGCGTACGCCGCACATAAAACACAACAGAAATACAGCGTGAACGAGTCGGAGAAGCCGCACAAGACCAACTGCAGCGTCCTACACGGTCAGAAGAACGTCTCCTACATGCACAAAAAGTACAAAGGAAAAAACACAAAAAAAAGGGAAAAACAAGCAATTACAAAGCCAATAAATACTGGGGGGGGGACATGGAACAAAGGCACACCCACAACTCCACCCATATAAAGGACACAAATCCCTACCATGATCCTTTGCAAATTCAACTGACCTGCCAGCACTCAACACCAACAGACAGCAACCACACACACACTCACAGCTAATCCATCACACAAGCCACACACCATCAGCACCTCAACAAATAGCACCCTCACATACACCCAGCAAAACACACACTCACACACCCTCACTTGCACACCCACACACACATCACTCACCACCACCACCCATCACCATGCCCCCAAAGAAGAATCCAAAGTTCCTAGATAGTGAATTGGAAGTCCTGGTAGATGAGATCCTCAGGGTAGAGCCACAGCTGTTTGGTACACTGGTCCAACAGACGCCCATGTCGCAGAAAACCAAGATGTGGGAGAGGATCGTCGACAGGGTGAACGCACAATCACCATGTTTGCGCACAAAGGAAGACATCCAGAACAGGTGGTATGACGTGCGCAGGAGGGTCAGGGACCTACTGAAGAAGGACTACATCTTGAGCCAACACACCGGCAGTGGCCCTCCTGCCAAACCAGTATACCTCAGGCCCTGGGAGGAGAAGGTGCGGGCCATCCTACCACCAGTGAGCGTATATGGACTATCAAACATCCCAGAGCCTGGTGAGTACACAACAAATGTACACAATATTGTGCAACAATACACACACATCACTGTCAAGGGGATAGTCAAACCATGCACCCTTAGCAAATACACACCAACCAAAAGATAATCATCCCAAGATGTGTATGTCAGTCAGATAAACACAACACATGCCATCTCATAGTGATATGTAACTGTGTCATGACATGTACAAACCCAACTACAAATACAGCTAGGCAGTGGCACAAATCTAACCAACAAACACAGCCAGATATGTAGCCACCACTACAACACCACCTCACAGGGAAGCCCACTGAAAGGAAGGAATCCTGTGTATGCTGGTCAAGTCAGTGTAGCCAATAGCATCATGGGAGTTGTAGTCACAGATATTGCCCACCCTCACAATGCGCCCATCAACACCACTATGAACCATGCTCACATCACAGGGAGTGGAAAACAACTGACAAGATGGCTGACACTGGCTACTGCTGAGGGGAGCACAAGGCCCTGCTGGCAACTGTGCACCAACAAACAGCAGAACACCACTGACTGACATCCTGAGAGCAAACTTGCACTCCCTGCAATGGAAGCACGTTCCATGGTGGGATATCTGGCTGGGTGGGAAGGAGGACTGACAGCACTGACCATAGTTACCAGCAGCTTTACTCACACACACCCCTAACACAAACTCCACACAACTCACCTGGGAGAATGCATTGCCTCACACTCTAATCAAATATCCCACAAAGAACCACAACCCTGGGTTATGCTGTGTGAAGCACAGGGACACACATGGGACTTGTAGCCAAACTAACCCCAGGATAACACTGTCAGCCATCTTGTCAGCACAGGCACACTACCCCACAGGGAAGCAGAGTCAAAAGGAAGGAAGCATGGGCATGCTGGGAAGGGGGTGGAGGCAATAGCATGATGGGAGTGGTAGTCACAGCTCAACATCCCCCACCCACATGGCCCAGCAAGCTCACACTCAAGCATGCACACCTCACAGGGAGTGAAAAGCCACTTCAAAGATGGCTGACACTGCTGCTCAGTTGTGGGGAGCACATGGCCCTGCTGGGAACTGGGCACCAACCAACAGCAGGACACCACTGTCAGCCATCTTGCCATTGCTGTCACACTCACACACAGTGAAGTCCACTCAAAAGGAAGGAAGTATGGGCATGCTGGGAAGGGGGTGGAGGCAATAGCATGATGGGAGTGGCAGTCACGGATATTGGTCACCCTCACAACTGTCCCATCAACACCACCCTGAACCATGCGCACATCACAGCCAGTGAAAAGCCACTTCAAAGATGTCTGACACTGGTGCTCTGTTGTTGGGAGCACAAGGCCCTGCTGGGAACTGGGCACCAACCAACAGCAGGACACCACTGTCAGCCATCTTGCCATTGCTGTCACACTCACACACAGTGAAGTCCACTCAAAAGGAAGGAAGTATGGGCATGCTGGGAAGGGGGGTGGAGGCAATAGCATGATGGGAGTGGTAGTCACAGCTCAACATCCCCCACACACATGGCCCAGCAAGCTCACACTGAAGCATGCACACCTCACAGGGAGTGAAAAGCCACTTCAAAGATGTCTGACAATGGTGCTCTGTTGTGGGGAGCACAAGGCCCTGCTGGGAACTGGGCACCAACCAACAACAGGACACCACTGTCAGCCATCTTGCCATTGCTGTCACACTCACACACAGTGAAGTCCACTCAAAAGGAAGGAAGTATGGGCATGCTGGGAAGGGGGTGGAGGCAATAGCATGATGGGAGTGGCAGTCACGGATATTGGTCACCCTCACAACTGTCCCATCAACACCACCCTGAACCATGCGCACATCACAGCCAGTGAAAAGCCACTTCAAAGATGTCGGACACTGGTGCTCTGTTATGGGGAGCACAAGGCCCTGCTGGGAACTGGGCACCAACCAACAGCAGGACACCACTGTCAGCCATCTTGCCATTGCTGTCACACTCACACACAGTGAAGTCCACTCAAAAGGAAGGAAGTATGGGCATGCTGGGAAGGGGGGTGGAGGCAATAGCATGATGGGAGTGGTAGTCACAGCTCAACATCCCCCACCCACATGGCCCAGCAAGCTCACACTGAAGCATGCACACCTCACAGGGAGTGAAAAGCCACTTCAAAGATGTCTGACAATGGTGCTCTGTTGTGGGGAGCACAAGGCCCTGCTGGGAACTGGGCACCAACCAACAACAGGACACCACTGTCAGCCATCTTGCCATTGCTGTCACACTCACACACAGTGCAGTCCACTCAAAAGGAAGGAAGTATGGGCATGCTGGGAAGGGGGGTGGAGGCAGTAGCATGATGGGAGTGGCAGTCACAGATATCGGTCACCCTCACAACTGTCCCATCAACACCACCCTGAACCATGCGCACATCACAGGCAGTGAAAAGCCACTTCAAGGATGTCTGACACTGGTGCTCTGTTGTGGGGAGCACAAGGCCCTGCTGGGAACTGGGCACCAACCAACAGCAGGACACCACTGTCAGCCATCTTACCATTGCTGTCACACTCACACACAGTGAAGTCCACTCAAAAGGAAGGAAGTATGGGCATGCTGGGAAGGGGGGTGGAGGCAATAGCATGATGGGAGTGGTAGTCACAGCTCAACATCCCCCACCCACATGGCCCAGCAAGCTCACACTGAAGCATGCACACCTCACAGGGAGTGAAAAGCCACTTCAAAGATGTCTGACAATGGTGCTCTGTTGTGGGGAGCACAAGGCCCTGCTGGGAACTGGGCACCAACCAACAACAGGACACCACTGTCAGCCATCTTGCCATTGCTGTCACACTCACACACAGTGAAGTCCACTCAAAAGGAAGGAAGTATGGGCATGCTGGGAAGGGGGTGGAGGCAATAGCATGATGGGAGTGGCAGTCACAGATATTGGTCACCCTCACAACTGTCCCATCAACACCACCCTGAACCATGCGCACATCACAGGCAGTGAAAAGCCACTTCAAAGATGTCTGACACTGGTGCTCTGTTGTGGGGAGCACAAGGCCCTGCTGGGAACTGGGCACCAACCAACAGCAGGACACCACTGTCAGCCATCTTGCCATTGCTGTCACACTCACACACAGTGAAGTCCACTCAAAAGGAAGGAAGTATGGGCATGCTGGGAAGGGGGGTGGAGGCAATAGCATGATGGGAGTGGTAGTCACAGCTCAACATCCCCCACCCACATGGCCCAGCAAGCTCACACTGAAGCATGCACACCTCACAGGGAGTGAAAAGCCACTTCAAAGATGTCTGAGAATGGTGCTCCGTTGTGGTGAGCACAAGGCCCTGCTGGGAACTGGGCACCAACCAACAACAGGACACCACTGTCAGCCATCTTGCCATTGCTGTCACACTCACACACAGTGAAGTCCACTCAAAAGGAAGGAAGTATGGGCATGCTGGGAAGGGGGGTGGAGGCAATAGCATGATGGGAGTGGCAGTCACAGATATTGGTCACCCTCACAACTGTCCCATCAACACCACCCTGAACCATGCGCACATCACAGGCAGTGAAAAGCCACTTCAAAGATGTCTGACAATGGTGCTCTGTTGTGGGGAGCACAAGGCCCTGCTGTGAACTGGGCACCAACCAACAGCAGGACACCACTGACTGACATCCTGAGAGTCAACCTGAACCCACTGCAAGGGTGGCATGCTTCATGGTGGGATAACTGGGCTGGGGGGAGAAGGAGGGCCGGATGTCCACCAAATACAACCAATGCAGGCCATGTACACACCCCAACATTCATATTGAAATGCTCAAAGTATGCAGGACAATGTGCTACACCAATATCAAGCTCTGACTGTGACAACTTAGGACAATGCAATGTACAGGCCCGCATCCAGAGGTACAGTCACAACTGTCAGGTGTGTGAACCATGGATGCCTGCAGAAACATAACATACATTGTGTGTGTCTCCCAAAAAAAGGTGATGATGGGGACACAGCAGCAGACGCTGAGGAGTCCCTGTCCCAGGCTCCGGGGAACACGGAGCTCACTGGTGTGGAACAGCCTCTGCCCTCCTCGGATGACGAAGACCTACCTGGCACCTCCGGAGTGAGTCATCATGCAGCACCAGCAGGACCACCAGCTGCACCCCCTGCACCCACCCCTCCAACGACTGACAACACACAAACCACCCTGCCGACACGGACAGACCAAGGACCACCACCACCACCAGCACACGGACCCTGGCCCAACGTGGAGCTATGGACACCAACACCAGCAACAACCCCCAAGGGGGCCCAGGGTCACCTGTGCGTGCCAACGCAGGTCCTGCACGTGTCGCCAGGGGTGGTGGGAGGGGTGGTAGACATAGGTCGCTGCTTGCAGAGGGGTCTGGACTGCATGATGACCCACAACTGGTACGCATAGCCGATGCGTACCAGACCAGCACCGGAGAGCTCAGCCAGGTAGTGGGGATCCTCAGGGACATACGACAGCAGCAGGCTGCCCATCATGCCCGCTTGGACTCCCACATGTCCCGCATGGAGTCCAAGTGGGACACACTGCAAGAAATGACGGCGGTGCATAGGGACATATTACAATGCCTCCGCCAGATTAGCACCAACATGTCAACACCTCCCTGTGTGCCCACAACATCTGGTGCTGAAACAACTGCAACTGTCACAGGGAGGGAGGATGACTCTGGCGGAGAGTCCCCTGCACCGCAGCAGCCTGCACTTGAGGGTCCCCCCCCAAAGAAGAGGGGTCATCCGAGGAAGGGCGACTGAGAGGCCGATGGCCATGCACAACCCCTAGGAAGTCAACACCTGTTCTGGAAAATCACCTTTGTGCGCAAACTGTTCACCCTGTTGAATGCAACACAACTCCCCCACATGACATGGGGAGTACAAGTTGGACCAATGTATCAGATGACTGTGGACTTTACTCAGGACATATCTGCTACCAGGACTTCCAAATCATCTAGGAACTTTGGATTACAATCACAATGTACAGCACCCACCATCCTGTGCACTATACTCACACATGTATGACAATAAACACACTAATACACCATACTTGCCTCTGTTGTGATTCCAACGTGGTTTCTGTCATGGAGATGATGACCTGCGAAATTACACTGTGCATGCTAACTGCTACAGCAAGTACAACACATGCATGTGAGTCATGGCGACGTGACACATATGAGGGAGACACACCACCAGGGCTACACAACACATACACACCAAGGCCATCTGACTCATCGCCTACACTGATGTTGCCAGGAAATACGGTGCAATGCACAGACACAACACCTATTCACAGTCTGTGTTAACTAGCCCACTGGTGCAGTAAGCAAATGTCAGTCAGATGTGTGACCACAGACAACGCACATCACAAAGTGAAGCACAGGTTTATTACACATTTGCAACATGTTGTAACCACTACAGATGCAAGGTAATCCCACCTGGCAGTGGGAACACAGTCAACAAGTGTAGAAGGAAGGAAGTCCATGGGTGTGGCGCACATCACCTGTAGGGACACGACAGCTACCACCCTGGAAGTTTAATCACGGTGTCGGGGGATCACAGTTGACCAAACAACTCTGAAAGTACCCTGTGAAGGACAGAAATGACACAGTCAAAAGCACTGAAGAACAGGACAGAACTGCAATACTCATGCCCAATACATGTCACAAGATACCCACCCAGAACCAAGTTAGCATGTCAACACTGTTGGGGAGTACAGACTACCTGTAAGGACACATCGCTACACGCATACAGTCATGTAGCACATGGCCACACTCAAACAGCACCAGAGCACCACCAACACATATCATGCAAACTCACATCATTGACATGACATCTCCGGATACTCACATTCAGCTGAAGAAGTTGGTGATGAGCTGTGTGCGGACATCACCCTCATCATCATCATCATCACTGGCATCGTGGTCCAGGCCAGGATCCTCCACAGGTGGCGGATGTTGGTCATCGTCATCCAGGATGAGAGGCAACTCCTTCCGCACTGCCAGGTTGTGTAGCATGCAGCAGACGATGACAATCTTGCACACCTTTGCTGGGGCATATGGGAGGGCCCCTCCTGTCTTGTCCAGGCAGCGGAAGCGGCTCTTCAGGAGACCAAATGTCTGCTCAATCACTCTCCTGGTCCGACCATGTGCCTCATTGTAGCGCATCTGGGCTGGTGTCACAGGGTTCCTGAGGGGCGTCAGCAACCACAGCATGTTGGGGTATCCGGAGTCACCTACATATGGACAATTGCACATTAGCTGAGTTGGAAAAGAGGGTGGAATACTACATTGCAGAACACACACAATGGTACAAAGTCAGTACACACCGACAAGCCAGGCACGCTGGTTCCGCATCTGGGACATCATCTTCGGGATGCGACTACTCCTCATCACGTAGGCATCGTGTGCAGAACCGGGGAAACGGGCACACATGTGTGAGATGCTCATATCTGCAAGACATACCACCAGTGCATTGACCGAATGGTAATGTTTGCGGTTCCTGTATGCCTGCTCATGTGCCTGTGGTGGTATCAAAGCCACATGTGTCCCATCAATGGAGCCAATGACATGCGGCATCCTCCCCAGGGCATAGAAGTCACTCTTCATGTCAGTGAGTTGTTGAAGTCTAGGGAAATAGATGTACTGGTTCAGGTATCTCAACATAGCCTCCAAAACATCGCGTAGCACACAGCTGAACATGGTCTGTGACATCCCACCAGCAGACGCCACAGTGTGTTGAAAGGTACCGGTGGCAAAGAAGTGTAGGGCTGCCATCACCTTCACCTTGGGGGTCAGCGCTGTGGGGTATGTCCGGCCAGGTTGCAAATGTGGGGCCAAGCGCACCGTCAATTCCTCAATCAGCGGCCTGGTGAAGCAGTACCGTCGGATGCAGTCCCATTCCACCATGGATGCAAGGTCAGGGAATGGTCTATGGACAGCTGGTGCCCTGCAGTGCATAGGTGGAGAAAGATACATTGTCAGTCACCCCACATATGTGGCATTGGCCATACACAATATCACATGATACATCATTGTGAGACACAAGTACATGATGTGTGCTGTACCGTAAGGACATGTATGGCACCTACATGGCCAACATCTAACGTCACAGTTCAACAAGTGTCGGCAACAAGTCCCACGTTGTGCCATGGGATATCATTAGGCTGTGTCACTGTTCCCATGTACTGCTGTCACGTTCCAAACACACACCACAGTGACATGTGAGGACAGATGTGCCCCAGGCATCACAGCTCATTGACAGGTAGATTCCCAGGGACCCTGTATTGCCACATGGACACTGGCATGACATGGTGCAACATGAATACATCACAGCAAAACAACTATGAGCCCCACAGCTAGTGGTCCCTTCTGCCTCGGCAGGACAGACATGGACATCTGTGACACACACATGCACAACATCAAAGTCCATGCACGAACAACGTGGATGTGGAGACTGTCCCCCATTGTGCACATGGAACCAGAGACATTGTAAACACAACATGCACACAGACTGTGGAGGGCCATCACTATCGTTGCAATGGGTCAGCCTGTGACGTACATACCGTCCCACATGGAACTCAGGGGAATGTGACATGACATACACATACACAACCTGGAAATGTGACCATGCCACATGCTCTGAACTGAACAGTTGCACATCACAGTGGTCATGTGCACAACACACAGAGCATTCTGTCCCCATGAACACGTGCTCAGCCTGGGAGTGGCTGCCCCCAAGTGCCACCCCTAAAACCACATGTTGACCCTCAAACACGGAAAAGGTAATGCAGCCTTACATGCCTCAGGATACAGTGTGGACAGGCTGTGCTGTTGGAGGTGTGCCCCTGAGTCCCTGGAACGTAAATGTGGCTGGCATACGTTCATCTGTGACAGGCATGGTGACATATGCCAGTGACATGTACAGGGACGCGTTGTACAGCAATGGACCGATCTGTGCGCACGCATTGGCCATTGCATACAATGTGAGCGGGTACGCGTTGTACAGCAATGGACCGATCGGTGCGCACGCATTGGCCTTTGCATACAATGTGAGCGGGTACGCGTTGTCATCCGATGTACGCGTTGTACAGCAATGGACCGATCGGTGCGCACGCATTGGCCATTGCATACAATGTGAGCGGGTACGCGTTGTCATCCGATGTACACGTTGTACAGCAATGGACCGATCGGTGTGCACGCATTGGCCATTGCATACAATGTGAGCGGGTACGCGTTGTCATCCGATGTACGCGTTGTACAGCAATGGACCGATTGGTGCGCACGCATTGGCCATTGCATACAATGTGATCGGGTACGCGTTGTACAGCAATGGACCGATCGGTGCGCACGCATTGGCCATTGCATACAATGTGAGTGGGTACACGTTGTACAGCAATGGACCGATCGGTGCGCACGCATTGGCAATTGCATACAATGTGAGCGGGTACGCGTTGTCATCCGATGTACGCATTGTACAGCAATGGACCGATCGGTGCGCACGCATTGGCCATTGCATACAATGTGAGCGGGTACGCGTTGTACAGCATTGGACCGATCGGTGCGCACGCATTGGCCATTGCATACAATGTGAGCGGGTACGCGTTGTCATCCGATGTACGCGTTGTACAGCAATGGACCGATCGGTGCGCACGCATTGGCTATGGCCTGGCATGGCAACGGACCCGTTTTCAAACCTTCAACGAGTCTGATGCAGTGAATTCAGTTGGTCACCCACAACAATGTTGCAAAATCATGGGTCTCATGGAGTTGAACTTTTGAAGGATGCTGTGGGCGTGTGTAAGTGGTGCAATTCCATGGATTGGCCAGATTCAGAAGATGCAAACGACTTGGACCTATCACTTTGGACACATGGGACAGTATCTGCCTCTGCAGCACACATATAATGCCGGCTGTTCCCCTGAGAGCTCACTTGCCTGCACTACATGCTCCAGGACGACATCTGCCACCAACACTGCTGCTGTACCTGCATCCTCTGGATCCTGCAATGGCACGTACTGTGGAGAGTGACCCAGCCTTCAGCACTGAGGAGAACCAGGCCCTGCTGGACAGCCTCCTTCCACAGTACAGCAAGCTGTATGGGAAACCAGGGGAGCAGGTTAGTGTGCTGTCCACTGCCTTACTAAATGTGCATGTTGTCTGACTAGCAAGACTTACAGTCTGCACGCCACTGGCTAGCAGGCTCACTGAGTAGTTGTCACCCCCCATAGTGTGTAGTTACATGCACTGAACAGGTATAGTGCAGTGACAGTGCATTTAAACGAGGTATTACTCCCCAGGCAATGATACCATGTAGTAACTGCTGGCAAACTGTTCAGAGCCATCATTGCACTGCCTGTGTACATCATGTGCCCCTGTGATAGAGACATGTATATCCAACTGTGTAATGCACGGATATGTTGCATGTGTAGTAATGGCCTTTTCACTTTGTCATCCTCACAGGTTGATGCCCACCAGAAGCAGAAGATATGGCTGGACATCGTACGGGCAGTGAGATCCGTGGGGGTCTACAAGCGCCGGATCCGCAACTGCCAGAAGAGGTGGCAGGACCTTCGGGGCTGGACCCGGAGAATCGCACGGGTCCAGCTGAAGCTGTCGCCTCCTCGCAGGAGGGGCGGACACCGGACCCTGACCCCCCACATGCTCAGGATCCTGGCGGTGGTCTTCCCTGATCTGGATGGGCAGTTGAAGGCCAGAGAGCAGCAAGGAGGGGGTGAGTCCATGACTGCATTGTGAACTTTGTCTGCCATGGAATGTGCCCTCCTCTGGCCTTGTTAAACTTCCACAGTACATCAGTCATGTGGTCCAGGACCCATGTCCCTCAATTGTGCACTGCCCACTCCTCATCTGATACCCAGGTGTGGCCCTTACAGTTAGGGAATTGTGTCTCTTGGGTACTGTGTCCTTGCATTTTGCTTAGCTCAAGGTGGGGGACAGCATTTGTTCCCCTAACTCTGTGGTGGGCATCATGGGTGGGTCCATTGCTTACACAATGCCTGTGTCCTGACATGTAATCTGCGTGTTACTTTGATATGTGGTCCAATAGCTGATCTGATTCACCACATGTGCCTGGGGAATTTGGCACACACCCATGCTGCGGGTGGGAACAATGTTTGGGCCTCAGGAGTATGTATATCAAGTGTGTCACACATACTTAGCCACCTGCCTACTGTCCAGGGCTCATCCCTCATTCACGTGGGGCAGGACAGTCATGCCTACTCCAGGCCATACAATACACTTTGTACTCCCACTCCCGTGTATCAGCTGACACGTTGCGCTCAGCGATATGTCCCCTCAGGTGTCTGCCTCTGTGTCATTGTGCTGTGGCTTCGTTGTCAGGACTACTGGGGTGTTTCTCGGTTAGGGCTCTGCATGCCACCGGAGATGTGACCATGGGAGACGATACTTGTGTGACATATAGGTGTTTGATCACTTGACCGTGCAGACTGGGGTATGCGAATGTGAAGTTCAGGCAGCTGTTTCAGATTCACAGCAGATTGTGAGGTGATCAGGTTCCGAGGGTTGTGTTTCAGGTCTCCCATATGTCCAATTGGTATGGCGTGGACAAATAAGAGTTCAGATGATGTGGTTTGTGGGGGATGGACATGTGCACTTGTCAGCTACAGGACTTGCATTCCCCCTGACATAGGATTGTGACACAGTGCAGACTGTTGTTGTCTGGCTGCCCTGCCCATGTGACTGGAGACAGTGATGTATGACTTAGCAGGCATGCCTGTGCCATGGCATTAAACTTCCAATGAGTGATCCTGCAGGGGAGTGACATGTGCTACATGCACCCCATTGTGGCAATGACTATCAGGACATGGGTGCATCATGGTGTCTGGTGCTGGTATGCATCACATGCATTTCAAATTAGACTCTGGCCATCCCTTTATCCGGACATCTGTACTGACTCAGTGGCAAGAGTTGTGATGTGTGCATGTTCACATACTTCACCGTGTTCTCTGCACTGTCCAACTACTGTGTAGGTGGTGCATGTGTCCACACTGGGGTATTGCCATCCGACAGACACCAGGCAGATGGGTGCAAGGCAAGGAGGGATGTGAGTGCCATGGTTGACCATCAGACTGACAATTGGCTTCTCCTACTCTGTTTGGGCACTTTTGGCAATGTTCAACTGAGGATACCAGGGATTGGTCTGTAATGTGCTGTACTTACTATGGTGTGTGCGGTCAGTGCAGGTGACTGATGTTTGTCTGTCTCCCTATTGTTTGCAGATACATCCACGGCCACAGGAGGGGACAGCTCCACGGACCAGGAGGAGCCGCAGAGCCAGACTGGGTCAGCAGCCGAGGAGTGGTCGGAGGGACCCAGTGGCACGGAGGGCGAGGGGAGCCACACCGAGGAGTCCTCAGCAGCATCCACCTCAGCTGAGGACCACAGCAGCTCGGAGGATGACTCCCTTGTGGAGGTGGGTGTCAGCAGCCACCACACCCCAGCTAGTGTTGCTGTCCCCGCCACCACCACCACCACCGCCTCCCATCGGCTCCCATTCCAGAGGTCCGTGGAGGCTCCCGTGTTCGGGAGCGTGTCTCCTTCATGCCAGGCACCGCACCCCCTGCCCCTGTGTCCCCTGCTGCCCTAAGTGAGGAGTCTGTGTACCTCCTTCGCCAGCACCATGTAGGGCAGACAGCAATGCTGAGTGTCCTCCATGCCCACACCACTCTGTTGACTCAGCTGGTGTCGTTCATGGAGGGCATCTCATCGGGCATGTCTGCCCTACAGAGGAGCAATAGGTCCATTGTCTCCTCCCTGAAGGCAGCAGTGTCCCTCCTCCAGCAGTCCCTCACCCCTCCTACCTCTGCCCCATCCACACTCCCCAGCACCCTACCTGTCCCAAGCACACACGCACAGGCACCCACCAGCACAGACACATGCAGCACACAGACACACACGCCCAAATCCAGACGCACACGCATGCACAGTCAGGGGAATGACACCACACTCACAGGGGATGGGGCACAGGCACACACACACGCATCCACGAGCTCTGCGCAGTCCTCAGACACCTCTCCCTCCAAGGCCCATTCCCATCCCTCACCTGCAACCCCACCTGCACAGTGGGTCTTCCTCTCTGACCTAGGCCTCTTCCCCTCCAATCCAGCTGATCCAGCATTCAGGGGGAAGAGGAAGCCCACCCACGCAGAGGGGACTGCCCCTCGCCCCCGGACACCCTCCCCCAGGTGCAGACAGACTGAGCCCCCATCTGCAAGTCCCCCTGGACCCGGACGAGCAAGACCCCTCCGCCACCCTGCGGCACAAGCACCAAGTCTCCTTCCTCCATCCCTCAGGCCCCCACTCCACAGGTGCCCCCACCACACCCTGCCCCAGGTTCCCCCACCCACAGATACACCATCCCCAAAATGATCCGGCCTTCTCCCCCTGCCACTTGCTCTTCCAGCACCACACCCCGCTGCTCATGTCTGTCAATCAATCAATCAATCACAGAATTTGTAAAGCGCACTACTTACCCGCGAGGGTCTTAAGGCGCTAGGGAAAAAAGGGGGGGGGTGCTGCTACTGGTCGAACAACCAGGTCTTGAGTAGCCTCCTGAAGGTCAGCAGTTCTTGGGTCTGTCGTAGGCTTAGTGGAAGGGTGTTCCAGGTCTTGGCAGTGAGGTGGGAGAAGGATCTGCCCCCGGGCGGTAGTTCTTCGAATGCGAGGGACGGTGGCGAGGGAGAGGTCGGCGGAGCGGAGTTGGCGGTTGGGGACGTAGAAGAGGAGTCGTCTGTTGAGGTAGGCTGGGCCAGTCTTGTGGAGTGCCTTGTGTGCATGGATGAGGAGTTTGAAGGAGATTCTCCTGTCGACGGGGAGCCAGTGCAGGTTCCTCAGGTGGGGGGTGATGTGGCTGTGGCATGGTACATCGAGGATCAGGCGTGCGGAGGCGTTTTGTATGCGCTGCAGTCGCTTGATGAGCTTGGCCGGGGCTCCCGCGTAGAGGGCGTTCCCATAGTCAAGTCTGCTACTGACGAGGGCCTGGGTGACTGTTCTTCTTGTGTCTGTCGGGATCCACCTGTAGATCTTGCGAAGCATGCGGAGGGTGTTGAAGCAGGAGGATGAGACTGCGTTGACTTGCTTGGCCATGGAGAGCGTTGAGTCGAGGATGACTCCCAGGTTGCGTGCGTGGTCGGTGGGTGTCGGGGCTGCTCCCAGCGTCGTTGGCCACCAGGAGTCGTCCCAGGCTGAGGGGTTGGAGCTGAGGATGAGGACCTCTGTCTTCTCCGTGTTCAGTTTTAGTCGGCTGATCTTCATCCAATCGGCGACGGCCTTCATTCCTTCATGGAGGTTGGATTTGGCGGCGAGGGGGTCCTTGGTGAGGGAGAGGATCAGTTGAGTGTCGTCGGCGTAGGAGATTATGTTGAGGTCGTGCTGTCTGGTGATGCGTGCGAGCGGGGCCATGTAGATGTTGAACAGTGTTGGGCTGAGGGACGATCCCTGGGGTACGCCGCAGATGATCTCGGAGGCTTCGGATCGGAATGGTGGGAGGCGGACTCTCTGGGTTCTGCCGGCGAGGAAGGAGGTGGCCCATTCCAGGGCCTTGTCTCGGATCCCTGCGTCGTGGAGGTGTGCGCGTAGAGTGTGGTGGCAGACAGTGTCAAAGACGGCGGAGAGGTCCAGCAGGATGAGGGCTGCGGTCTCACCGTTGTCCAGCAGGATCCTGATGTCGTCGGTGGCGGCGATGAGGGCAGTCTCAGTGCTGTGGTTGCTGCGGAACCCCGATTGGGATGGGTCCAGGATGCTGTTTTCTTCGAGGTATCGGGTTAGCTGTTTGTTGACGATCTTCTCGATGACCTTGGCTGGGAACGGAAGCAGGGAGATGGGCCGGAAGTTCTTGAGGTCTCTCGGGTCCGCCTTGGGTTTTTTGAGTAGGGCGTTGATCTCTGCATGTTTCCAGCTCTCTGGGAAGGTCGCGGTCTCGAAGGAGAGATTGATGACGTTGCACAGGTGGGGTGCGATGGAGCTGCTGGCTTTGTTGAAGATGTGGTGCGGGAAAGAGTCTGACGGGGAGCCGGAGTGTATTGTGTTCATGGTCTTGATGGTGTCCTCGATGTTCACGCTGGCCCAGGCTGGCAGGGGGTCGTGGTCGATGGTGTGCGGTGGGTCTGGTGCATCGATCTTAGTTGGGGCTGTCTGGGTGTTGAAGCTGTCGTGGATGTCGGCGATCTTGCGGTGGAAGAAGGTGGCGAGGGAATCGCACAGGGGTTGCGACGGCGGGATGTCGTTGGTGTTGGAGCTGGGGTTGGAGAGTTCCTTCACGATGTTGAAAAGCTCCTTGCTGTTGTGTGCGTTGTTGTCGAGGCGGTCTTTGAAGGAGATTCTCTTGGCGGACTTGATGAGGTGGTGGTGGTTACGGATGGCGTCTTTGTGGGCTGCGTGGCTGTCCGGTGTCTTATCACTGTGCCATTTCTTCTCTAGTTTCCGGCAGGTACGCTTGGAAGCTAGGAGTTCCGAGGTGAACCAGCTGGCTCTTTTGGTGGTGTCACTGTAGGTGAGTTTTTTCAGCGGGGCGAGGGTGTTGGCACAGTCGTTCATCCATCGTCTGAGGTTGCAGGCAGCGTCGTCGGAGTTCGATGGGTCGGAGGGAGGGCTGAGAGCGAGGGTTGCCCGAAGTTGGTCTTCGGTGACTTTGCTCCAGCAGCGGCGTGGGATCTGTTGGGTGCGGTGGTGTGTGGTGGGTTTCTGGAAGGTGAAATGGATGCAGCGGTGGTCGGTCCAGAGGAGTTCCATGGTGCCACTGGTGTGGAGACGGTGTCCTCCCCCTCTGTCCTGCCCACCTTACCTGAACCCCATTCTCCTCCCCTGGGGATGGGCACTGCAGTGGAGTCCACTACCACCCCGTCTGACTTGGGCACTGCAGTGGGGGACCTGTCCACTCCATCTGCACGGCCCACTGCAGTCGTGCCAGCACCCACACCATCTGAGTCATGCCCCCAGTTGTGCCGGCAAACACCATGTCAGACACCTCCACTGCAGTTGTCAGTGACTCCCCAGCACCCACCACCCCTTCTCTGCCTCCTTCTGGTGAGCCCTGATCCTGTCCCTGCGGTGCCTGGCCTGCCCCCGTATGCCCCTCCAAGTGGAATGTCCCAGGTGTGTAGCAGTGCAGGCATGCGAAGGGTGACATCTGGCACTGTCACCCTGTTTGGACTCATTTATGGACTGGCCATTGGCCTTTGTTATATTTTTTCTTTCACTTCTCTCACCCAAATGCTGAATAAAGCAACTTTCTGTTCTCTAGTGGTTTTGCATCTGATGTACATGTTGTTGATGATGCTAACCGTGCCCTTGCTGCAGTGATGGTGATTTTTGGTCTCATGAAAATGAAGTGTTACTGTGCTGGAACCCATGTGGTCCACGGGAAATGTGTCCTATCCTGTAGTGTATCCATGTCATCCTTTGCAGCAATATGAGGGCGTCATGTTTTCAAGATTTGGCAATGCGAATTCCTAGATTTTATTTGCAATATCACATCTGTGGCTTACAGCCCTGCACATCTGTTGTGCTTGCCATTGTTCAATTGGTCTACTTCCCTGACCGTGTGGCCATCTCCAATGGACATGCAAGTTTGGGCATCAATGGGGAAGGACTCATCTGTGTTATCAGTGCAACTTGCTATACATGTGTGTTGGATCTGTGCTGATGATTTCGGTGACACTCCCATGACCAGGCTGATATGACGGGATCCTTCATTTGGTGCTAATTGTTGACTGTGTGACCAAGTGTTCTGCTGACATGATGGAGCCCTACTGAGGCAATGTATGGCACAGCTTTCCTCACACAGGAGTGGAGTCCCCACATGGCAGTGTGTTGATTCGGTGACATTGCCTGAGCCCAAGGTGTGTGTTGTGTGAGCATGTCTGTGTGTGTTCACTTCCATTTTGCTGGGCAGGCTGGGATCCCTAGTGATGTTCCTGTTTGTGATGCTTGCTGAGTTTACCTATGTTCCCCCAAAGTCTTCTCCCTTGGTTCTCTGGGATGTGGGTGCATGGCACATTGCTGGTCATCAGGGTGTCACCCATAGGTGTGATTGCTGTCAGGGCTGAGTTTGTGGGCAACCGCAGATGGGACACAGTCAGGATTCCCCTTGGCAATTGTTGTTTACACCTGTCATGTAATTTCCAGTTTGTGTTAGCTTTCAGTGATTGTGACACGTTGTGTGTGTGACTGCTGGCACTCCTCAGGGTCAGGGCTGCAATGTTGTAAGTCGTCTATGTGTGTTCTTTGTGGGTGACCTTGGCTTCTTCATTGGTGTGGGACTGTGGCCGGGTTCCCATTGGTTGGTGTGGTATTGACGTCATGTCCATGTACGGCGTACTGTGCAGTGTGTCAGACATTCAGGAGTCTTGTTGACTGGCCATGTGTGATGGCTTTCTGCAGTTTAGTTCCCACCACCACCCCTGGGATTGTCATGGGTGCATGTGCAATGTCACCAGTGCATGTGAGCTTCACTGCTGCACATTGGTGGAGGTCGAGGTGTGTGGTGTTGAGTGTGTGCAGATGTGAGTTGTTGCCCGGCTAGGCCCCTGCCTCCATGTTGGCCTTGCTGACAGGCCATGCTGATTGATTTGTGCTTGTGTAGGTGTGATGGTAGTTTGTTGCTCAGGACACATGACTGTGGTTCACAGTGTGAACGACATCTAGCTTTGTCATCACAGTGGGATTATCATGCAGCCCAGGGTCACAACATTGTGGGGACCCTGGGGGTAGTGCTGTGGTGGGTCTGTGTCTTGCTGTGTTTGTTGCTGTTCCTACATGCTTGTGTGACATGTGTGATTTGTGCTCCATCGCATCTGACAATGCCTGATTGCCCACATAGGGGATTTGGATCCATGAGTTACTTTTGTGTGGCACTGTATGCGCATCTGTGTAATTGGTATTCAGGCCTCATCATGTGTTGTGTGGTTGCCTGGAGACACTGACACCCCCCCCCCTCACCTGTTGTGTTTGATGTGCAGTGTGGGGCTGCCTGTTTGTGTTTGTGCATCTGCACCACTGCATTGGCATATCTTTAGTGTTCCATTGGCTGTATGTTGTTTGGTGGGTTTCACCTGCTGTCCCTGGGACTCCTAGGTCATCAGTCAGCTCAATGTTCATGGTTTGTGTGTTCCATTGCTGCCCTGGTGTGGTATCTGCTCACCTCACATCTACAGTCTCCACAGGATGTCTACCTTTGTGTGCCCATTGTAGCAGATATGTGGTTCTGCATTATGATGGTCACTTCTGTCATTGTGTGAAATGTTGACAGTGTCATCCCCCATGGGTGATGTTTGTCTGCACATGGCCGAAGGTATGTCTTATTTGCACTGCACTGTTTGCCTCACCCAATATATGTTGCTATGGGACACGTACACTACTTTGCCACTGATGTGTTTGTTGTTCTGTGACCAGGATTCAGCCATGCTGTTTGGCAGCTGCAGCTTTTTCCATGGCCACACTTACATTTTGGTCACTGTGATGATGGGGGTTTAGACCCCATTGCCACAATGTTCAAGATGTGCTTCAGCTATGGACCCCACACTTACATTTTGGTCACTGTGATGATGGGGGTTTAGACCCCATTGCCACAATGTTCAGAATGTGCTTCAGCTATGGACCCCACACTTACCTTTTGGTCACTGTGATGATGGGGGTTTAGACCCCATTGCCACAATGTTCAGAATGGGCTTCAGCTATGGACCCCACACTTACATTTTGGTCACTGTGATGATGGGGGTTTAGACCCCATTGCCACAATGTTCAAGATGTGCTTCAGCTATGGACCCCACACTTACATTTTGGTCACTGTGATGATGGGGGTTTAGACCCCATTGCCACCATGTTCAAGATGTGCTTCAGCTATGGACCCCACACTTACATTTTGGTCACTGTGATGATGGGGGTTTAGACCCCATTGCCACAATGTTCAAGATGTGCTTCAGCTATGGACCCCACATTTACATTTTGGTCACTGTGATGATGGGGGTTTAGACCCCATTGCCACCATGTTCAAGATGTGCTTCAGCTATGGACCCCACACTTACATGTTGGTCACTGTGATGATGGGGGTTTAGACCCCATTGCCACAATGTTCAAGATGTGCTTCAGCTATGGACCCCACACTTACATTTTGGTCACTGTGATGATGGGGGTTTGGTCCCCATTGCCACAGTGGTCATGGTCTGCTTGCATTGTGGAGGCCACACATATTTATGTGTGACACATGTGATAGGGGGTCACATTGTATGTTCATTGTCATGTTCAGTGTTGTAGGCATTTGACACAGTCTACACACGCTTGTCATGGTGTTGGGGGGATGTCTTTTTCTTGCATTCCTAATGTTGGAGTGTGCTGGTTGTGTCATGCATTACCCATCCTATGAGTGGGGGTGAGGGTGGTGTTGGGCATCCAGCCCCCCATGGGTAGGGGTGGTAGTAGTGGTAGGTATCCAGCCCCACATTAGTAGGGGTGGTAGTGGTGGGCATCCAGCCCCCCATTAGTAGGGGTGGTAGTAGTGGTAGGCATCCAGCCCCCCATGGGTGAGGGTGGTAGTAGTGGTAGGCATCCAGCCCCCAATTAGTAGGGGTGGTAGTAGTGACAGGTATCCAGCCCCCCATGGGTAGGGGTGGTAGTAGTGACAGGTATCCAGCCCCCCATGGCTAGGGGTGGTAGTAGTGACAGGTATCCAGCCCCCCATGGGTTGGGGTGGTAGTAGTGACAGGTATCCAGCCCCCCATGGGTAGGGGTGGTAGTAGTGACAGGTATCCAGCCCCCCATTAGTAGGGGTGGTAGTAGTGACAGGTATCCAGCCCCCCATGGGTAGGGGTGGTAGTAGTGACAGGTATCCAGCCCCCCATTAGTAGGGGTGGTAGTAGTGGTAGGCATCCAGCCCCCCATGGGTGAGGGTGGTAGTAGTGGTAGGCATCCAGCCCCACATTAGTAGGGGTGGTAGTGGTAGGCATCCAGCCCCCCATGGGTGAGGGTGGTAGTAGTGGTAGGCATCCAGCCTCCCATTAGTAGGGGTGGTAGTGGTAGGCATCCAGCCCCCCATGGGTGAGGGTGGTAGTAGTGGTAGGCATCCAGCCCCCCATTAGTAGGGGTGGTAGTGGTAGGCATCCAGCCCCCCATGGGTGAGGGTGGTAGTAGTGACAGGTATCCAGCCCCCCATTAGTAGGGGTGGTAGTAGTGGTAGGCATCCAGCCCCCCATGGGTGAGGGTGGTAGTAGTGGAAGGCATCCAGCCCCCCATTAGTAGGGGTGGTAGTAGTGACAGGTATCCAGCTCCCCATGGGTAGGGGTGGTAGTAGTGACAGGTATCCAGCCCCCCATGAGTGGGGATGGTAGTAGTGGTAGGCATCCAGCCCCCCATGGGTAGGGGTGGTAGTAGTGACGGGTATCCAGCCCCCCATGGCTAGGGGTGGTAGTAGTGACAGGTATCCAGCCCCCCATTAGTAGGGGTGGTAGTAGTGGTAGGCATCCAGCCCCCCATGGGTGAGGGTGGTAGTAGTGGTAGGCATCCAGCCCCCCATTAGTAGGGGTGGTAGTTGTGACAGGTATCCAGCCCCCCATGGGTAGGGGTGGTAGTAGTGACAGGTATCCAGCCCCCTATGGGTAGGGGTGGTAATAGTGGTAGGCATCCATCCCCCCATGGGTGAGGGTGGTAGTAGTGACAGGTATCCAGCCCCCCATGGGTAGGGGTGGTAGTAGTGACAGGTATCCAGCCCCCCATTAGTAGGGGTGGTAGTAGTGACAGGTATCCAGCCCCCCATGGGTAGGGGTGGTAGTAGTGACAGGTATCCAGCCCCCCATTAGTAGGGGTGGTAGTAGTGGTAGGCATCCAGCCCCCATGGGTGAGGGTGGTAGTAGTGGTAGGCATCCAGCCCCCCATTAGTAGGGGTGGTAGTGGTAGGCATCCAGCCCCCCATGGGTGAGGGTGGTAGTAGTGGTAGGCATCCAGCCCCCCATTAGTAGGGGTGGTAGTGGTGGGCATCCAGCCCCCCATTAGTAGGGGTGGTAGTAGTGGTAGGCATCCAGCCCCCCATGGGTGAGGGTGGTAGTAGTGGTAGGCATCCAGCCCCCCATTAGTAGGGGTGGTAGTGGTGGGCATCCAGCCCCCATGGGTAGGGGTGGTAGTGGTGGTAGGCATCCAGCCTCCCATTAGTGGGGGTGGTGGTAGTTGTTGGCATCCGGGCCCCTATGGGTGAATATGGCATTGGTGATAGCCATCCCGCCCCTATGGTGCTGCTGTTGCTGGTGTAAGTAATTTCTGCATCCCTATGTATGTGTGTTATGTGTCGGGTACGTGTGGTTTGTTTGTGTGGTGGGTGTCTGACTTCTGCGCCGTACGCGTCCGTACCAGTTCCGGTAATAGATGTAGAGTATTGGTAGGATCTGCGCAATGGGATTCATGGTTGGTTCGCCTCGTTCGTCTTTCTCGTTGCTTCGGGTCGTACTCGTGGCTGGCGTGTTCGTCTCATAGCCGTGGATCGTCTTGTGGCGCGGATCGGAGCTTATGTGCGCCTCTCCCGGATGCTTTGATGTGCCGTGCGTAGCGATGGGTTCGGCGCGTACGGAAGGCGCATCGTACTAGTCCGGCCGGACGGGGCTGCATTTTGGCTTCCGTGCGACTCGTTTCTGCGTTTACGGATCCGGCTCGGTCGGAGAACAGGACCTGGATTGGGTGAGTACGACTGGGTCGGAATCTGTGCAGTTGTGCGCATCGTACTTGCTCGTTCGGACGTTTGTACGAATCGGTCGGGAAACACGCGTACGACTGGGTTTTTTCCCGGCCGAATGGTGTTAGGTGCACCTCTGACCGAGATCGGAATCGACCCCTAAGTGTGGTGAGGTGTTGCACCTACCTAACCTAGTGGGAACTAAACTCTCTGAGGTTGGAGAAAGGGTGTGCTAAACCCTTGACTTACCCAACCCTAAGTTCAGTAGAACTTACTTATTCTAAGCTAGTATTATATGTACCTAGTACTAGTGGTTTTTCAGTTAATCAATACAAAGATTTATCTGGTAAAACAATGCAGGGTGGAATCCCAACCGCTGCACACCAATGTGAGAAGTTGGCCTGGTATATGATGTCCACTAATTAAAGTGGGCACCTTGCACCAGTCCAAACAAACCTTATGGTGATTTAAGAGGTCAAAGATAACCTTAGAAAGCTATCCAAGTGGTAGCTGTGGAAAGCAGCCTTCAGGCTTAGTCTTGAAGGAATGTTAAGCAGCTTGTTTTACCAGAATGTAACCTTATAGTATTGGTTAAATGAAAGGAGAATCACACAGTAGTTATAAAAATATGTATTTATTATTATAACACTCGCTAGTATGATACAGTATCTCCTACACGGAGATAATCACACAGTGGGCCCCAGGGGGGGACAAAACCATATACTAAAATAGTGGTATAGGAACCACAACTCGAGTCAAGACAGTGTCGAGAGGGTGTAGAATCACTGGGACCCCAAGGAACCACCGAAGGTGAATAAGTAGGGACCACACGGAGGACGGGTGCAGTGTGGGAACACGACCGCGTGCTCTGTACAATTCTATCGGAAAGTCGCGGTTGAAGTTTTAGAGATTAAGGACCCTTCCCAGTGGACCTCGAAGAAACCCCGTGGAAGTTAGGAGGTTGGAGAGCCACCCCACCCGTGGATACTGAAGTACCAGAGTTACCTATACCAGGGAAGCCGGGTGCATAGGTCTGAAGTGGCGTCGGAAACCGCCATCAAACCCAATGATGACTTCAAAGAAGAGCCACTGCTGGAAGGAAGAAAAGTGTCATTGGGAATTCAAAGGTGGATTCTTGTTGAAGAGTACCTGAAAGCAGAGGGGACAGAGTCCGGGTCACTCAGGAGTGACCAGGGGCTCTGTAGACGAATGCCCACCGATGTCGGGTGCTTCAGGTGCATTGATGGAGTTCTTGACTCTGCAGCTACAGGGACCAGGAGGTGGCAACGGCAACCCACGCAGAAGGTCAAGGATGTATACGGTTCGGACCAGCAAGGTCCAGGAGACTCACCACAGCAAGGGGAGTCAGGACAGGCCTGGAGCAATCAGGGGAGCCAAAGAAAAGTAAAGTTGACCCTCAAATGTACCCACAGGCCAGAGGCACAGGAGTTGCGAGAGGACCTCAAGTGATTTCACCAAACAGCAGCCCATGGTGCACTCGGTGCAAGGAGGCCGGAGTTCTTGGTAGGAAATGGTGCCAGAGGTTGGGGCTACTAGGTGCCCAATGCACTTGTTCGGAAAACACCAACAAGCATACGCACTTGCAAATGTATGAAGTGCACAGGGGTTCAAGGATTGCAGCCCCCATGAGGGATTCTGATCTCAAACTTGGTGAGAGGGCAGCTCGGACCTTGAGGGGTGTAGAAACCCACCTCCTGTGTTGCTGAAGCGTTTGGAGCCCGTAGGAGCTCAGGGTCAGCAGACCTGACAGAAGTGTTGTGGTGCCTGCGAATATAGAGGAGTGACTCCTTCACTCCAAGGGAGATATCTTCAGATGTCCTTGATGCTCCACAGGTCCTGCATGGATCCTGTATGGTGCACGGGCACAGACAATGTTTCAGAAGTCGGGCCCAAACGAAGGCCAGCGAAGGCCAGAGTGTCCAAACAGTCGAATTTCAGTGGTTTCTGGTTCAGAATCTTGTCCACGTCGAATCTAGGGTCCTACAGCTAGGTAAGCCCTTAAGTACCCGCGGGAGAGGGTTGGACAGATTCAGGGGACCCTCCCAGTGGAGGGTCTGGACAGAGGGGAGGTTACTCCCATGTCCTTTGTCCAGTTTCGTGCCAGAGCAGGAGCCAACGTCTGCCAGGGCTGGTTTGAACTGGACTATGAACAGGGACACCAAATGTGCCCCTCATGCAGTCTTTCGGTCACTGGCAAGTACACCCACCCAGCCCTAATGCACTAAATCCTGTCTGGGAGGTGGTCACACCTCCCTCTGAAAGGATGCCTATTATTCTGCCTTCCCCTGCTTGAGCTTGGCTCAGCAGCAGGAGGGCAGAAATGTGTCCCTGGTCTACAGCAATCATTTTGTGCTGTCCGGGACTAGGAGGCTGGTACCCGCCTACACCAGGTACCCAACGAAGCTCGCTTCTGAGGGGTGGAATCATACCTCCCACACCGGTTACCAGTGTGGGGGTATGATTCCATAATGTTTGAAACCAAACACAATAGGGTTAGTTTCAGCCGTTTTAGAGTTGGTTATCACGCGGTCACATAATGCCACTCTATATGTCGTAAATGGCTGCCTCACTGACAACCCGGGAGAATAGACTCCGTAGGCTGCAGGGGGGTCCTGCTCATGCAATGGCACCCTCTCACTTAGAACCAAGCACCCTGCCTTCAGGATTGTTAAGGCCTGCTATAGGGGGGACTTATAGGTTTTAAGTTCAGTGACCCTTAGATATAGTAAACCTATATCTTAAGTAAGTGGTGCATGCACCAACTTACACAGGCTGCAATGGCAGGCCTGTAGTTCCATTTTGCATGACCTCTCCCGGGTGGCATAATACATGCTTCAGCCCATGGGAGGCCTCTGGGTTACCTATGCCCTGGGTGAATGGGTACCAGATACGAGGGACTGACAAGGGTACCCCAGTATCCAATCTGGAGTGTACCTAAGTACATGACATAACAGTTTAGGGAGAAAGCAGATAGACTGGGGTCCTGATTAGAAGGATCCCAGTCAGACTAGTCAAAAACAGTATCACATTTAGCAAAAACTGGGAGTAACCATAAGAAGCAGATCCTACGTTCCTACAGGGGGGCACTACAGGTGCCCCTCAGGTCCCATAGGGGAGGGCCATGGGGAAGGGGGCCCCACTAGGGGCCCTCAAAGTCACTTTCCACTTGCCTTTTCATGGTGGGCGAACTGCCATGAAAGGGCAATCAGAAAGGGACATTGTATTCCGTTCGGCGGTGTCTGAGCAGGCACCACCCCTATTGTAGGGATTACTGACCCTCCGAGGGCTCCTTGAGCCCATCGGAAAGCGTTGGACTGTCCCTCCGCCTGCTGCCTCCGTCCACACGCAATGTAATGCGGCGGTCGGACCACAGCAGCAGATGGCAGGCTGACCGCAACCGACGAGCTTTCGGTTTCAGTCCGACCGACATCAGAATGGGCTCCTTCGAGTAGATTTTTGAAGGTGTATCCATATGCTGTGGTTAAAATTGTAATAACACCCTTGTTTTGCTGTGTGGGGGAAACGTTTGAGGATGGCTTGTATCATTGATTGTTCGAAGTCAATGATGATTTTCTGGGGGTAGTAATTGTTAGTTTTATGTTTAGTTTTTGTAAGGAGTTCTACATAAATAGCTGTTTGTTTGTTGGGTTAAAGTGCATAAATGAAAGAGATGTTACGGTATTTTCCATGGATTGTATATAATTGGTGAAATGGTTTGGGAAACATTTTAAATGTCCCATCCATCATCCATGTTCCGCATTGCTGTAGTTTTAATAAGTTTGTGTGTGTTGCAAAGATAATATATTTTTTTCATGACATTTATTTTCATAATGAAGGAATTATTCTTCTTTTTGAATGATTGCTAGTTTGAGTGGTACTTGTTCCTCACTGAATGTTTTGGGGGCAGATAGGGTATGAATTGTAGCTTTTCTTATTTCTGCTAGTTAGTCTTTTTAGAGTTGGGATGACAGGTAACTGGGCAGTTCATTGCTGAGGAGCATGGGTTAGAATGTATTTTATAATTTCAGTTGTTGGCTTCTGGGAGTTAGCACTAGCATCTCTAATAGTTTCTAAAATATCTCTGACTTCTATTTCTGTTACATTAGTTGGGTGGTTAGGCTCTTTAACATTTATTACAGTTGTTTCCCTGGTAGTTACTCTCCCATAACATGCATTGGAATAATAGTTGGTGCATTTCCAATTGGTTGGCAGTTGATTTTTCTTGGCTATATGTATACCCCATATAGCATTTCAAAGTTTCCCTTTCTGCGAAGTGATACATTTTGCACCTTCTGTTAATACACTTACATATTTGGATTTTTTGATATTTTGGGGTTTTAATAAATATTCTGTTCTTTGATTTCAGTGGTCGGAATTTTCCTGTTGAAGGTAAAAAAAAAGATGAAATATTTTGTTTACTAGTACTAGTTTTTTTAGGATGGGGATAGGGCGAAGGTGGGATTGGTTTGGATTTTACACGAGTGGATTCGCTATTATTTAAAGTATACTTACATTATTTAGTGGGTTTTCTTTGATTTTGTTTGTAGTTAGCTTAATTTCAGTTGGCAAAATCTGTAGTGGAGAGAAAATGTATGGAAACAAAATATTAATTATTTTATTTATTTGGTATTATATTTTATTGCAATTTAGGGCCTGATTACGATGTCGGTCGGAAAGCCTCTGACCGACAGTCGGAATCTCCTAGACTGTGTCTCGTTTGGAAAGCATACTGACCGAATCGGTTCTGGAATGCTTTCTGTACGACTCAGGGGAGTCCGACCGAAAGAATACAATGCATCTGTATGCATCCAGATCCGATTCGGTCGGACTCCCATTGACTTCAATGGGAGCCTCTATTCCGAACGTGAACACAGGCTCCCATTGAAGAAAGGGTAGGAAGAGGAAAATCTTGCACCCTGTGGCAGGCACCCCATGGTGCCTGCCACACTGTGCACGGTTGGAAAGGGGGGACCCAAGGGTGGCCCCTCGGGCCTGATTCGGAGGGCCCCGGGTGAAGGGGTCCTGCTACGGATCCCCAAAGACTGATTCCGGCAGCCGATTCTTTCCGGGCAAGCCGAATTGGAAAGGCTTTCCGGATTAGTCATCATACTCGCTCGTTCGGAAACCAAGTCCATAGAGCTGTACAAACCGGCTCCAGAAAGGCTTGTCCTGTCCGGATGCCTTTCGGAACCAATTCGGTCAGCCCTAATGGTTTCCAGGCATCGTACTTGGTCGTTCAGAACTGGAAACGAGTCGGTCGGAAACAAGGGCTCCGGATCGGATTCGGCAAGCCCAAAACCAATTCGGAGCCCTTCCGAACGACATCGGAATCAACCCCTTGGTCAGAAACATTTCCGACCGACTGATTACAATGCAGGGGAACCATTCGGTCATTCCAAATAGGTTCCAACCGGCATTCGGAGAATCCCAGTCCGTCTGAGCTGATTGGTACAGCTCTACGGACCGTGTTTCCGACTGACTGATTACGATGTCGGATTCTGACAGCCTTTCCGACTCGGTCTGTCTGACATGAAAAGGCTGTCTGAAACTGACTTTGGGGGCCCCTGGCAGGGCCCCCCTTCATCCTGAGTCCTCCGGATGGGGATCGAGGGGGTACCCAAGGGATCCCCCTGTAAAACCATGCACAGTGTGGCTGGCACCATGGGGTGCCCGCCACGGGGTGCAAGGTTTACCGCAGACACCCATGTTCCCCATAGGAGCCTGTGTTGTCAGTGGGAAACCTGGCTTCCATTAAAGTCAATGGGAGTCCTTCCGAACAGTGTTCGGAAGCATCATAATCGGTTGGTCGGAATTGCAGAACCCGAGTCGGTCAGAACCGAATCCGACAAGGAGTCGGGCAGTTTGGCTTCCGACCGACATCGCAATCAGGCCCTAAGTTAGTTTTGAAATTAATTAGATAGTATACTTTGAAAAGTTGATTTTTAAAGTGTATATTTAAAGGTCTGGCATTCTGGTGGAATGCCTTCTCCAGGATTTGTAGTTGTAGTGGTAGATTGTATGTCATTTTTGCTGTCTTTTATAGTGTAATTGTTGGTAGATTTTTATTGGTTATTGCTGTGAGAAGTTGGCCTGGCATATGCTGTCCACTAATTATAGTGGGCACCTTGCACCAGTCCAAACAACCCCTTATTGGAGATAGGTTAAAGACAACCTTTATTGAAAGCTATCCTAGTGGTAGCTATGGAGAGCAGCCTTCAGGCTAAGTCTTGAAGGAATGTAAAGCAGCTTGTTTTACCAGTCTATAATCTCTTGAGTGACCAAATGAAAGAGCACCACACCAGGTATATATTCAAAATATATGTATTTATTACTAAACACACCCCTCTAGTCTCTTTATGAGGCTAGAGTTCGAAGTACATAAGTTATAAGTTATTTAAACACAGTAATAGCACAAATACACGTTTGGGCCCTAGGGGAGTGCCAAACCATATACCAATAAAGTGGTATAAGAACCACGACTGAGCTAGACAGTAGGCCTAGAGCCTCTAGAAGTGCTTGGACCACAAGGAACCACCCAAGGTAGTGACACAGGGGACCCACGGGGGACGCGTGCAGTGTAGTAACACAGCCGCGAATCGCCGTTAACTTCTATGGAGAAAGTCGCGGTTGGGAATTTAAAGAAAAGGGACACTTAAAGAAGGACTTGGAGCAAACCCTTTGAGAACTAGGTCGTTCTAGAGTCTCTACCCATGGGAGCACCGGAGTACTCTTGTTACCTCACCCAGGGAAGCCGGGTGCATAGGTGCCTTTCGGGGTCGGGTTTCGTCGTCGATTTGAATGGCGATCTGCTGCAAAGTGCTGCTGGCGACCAAGTGAAAAGTGTCCGGGTGGATCCAAAGGTGGATCGGAGATCTGAAGAACCTGAAAGCAGAGGGGACAGAGTCTGGGTCACTAGCCAGTGACCAGGAAGGCGATGAGCAGATGCCCACCGATGTTGAGTGCTTCAGGTAGCTTGATGGTCATCTTGACTCTTCAGCCACGAGGTCCAGGAGGCATTGTCGGCGACCAGGAGCAGGATTCGGGCTGGTACACGATGTTTGTCGAGTGCTGAGGTGTCGGCGACGGGATTGGACCCAACAAGCCTTGGCAACGGCAAGTCTCGATGAAGATGAAGATTGACGATTGTGCAGACCAGCAAGGTCTGAGGAACTCACCCAGCAAGGGTAAGTGAGGGCAAGCCTGGAGCAACCAGGGAGCCCAAGTAGAAAAAGATTGGCCTTCATGAAGGGCTACTAGCCAACGGGCTAGCGACCGCAAAGGAGCATCAATACGGTGCACGTGGAGCTGGCTCACAGGACACTCGTGGAGTGGAGGCCAGTGATCTTCGGTGCAGCTGGTGCTGGAGGCTGGGGCTACTCGGAGCCCAAAGCACGACTTCGTGGAAGACCCAGAAGAGGATGCACTTGCAAATGCATGCGGTGTCCAGGGGTCACGGTTCCACGTTACCCACGACAGCTACGGGCCACAGCTTTGCTGGGGACTCAGGGCAGCCTCGGGGAAGTCTGGAAATCCACCTCTGGTGATGCAAAGACTTCGGCGTCCGACGGGAGCTTCAGCGATGCAGGCCGGACAATTGCTTCTTTGGTGCCTGCCAAGCAGGGGAGTCACTCCTTGACCCCAAGGGAGATTCTTCTGTCCTCTAATCTTTAAGTAGAGCGTCGAAGGCCCAGGATTCTGTGTCAGAGTTTCGTCCAGGGATAATCTAAAGTCCTAAGGACTGGGTTCCTATACTTATACTAAGTCTAGGGGTTGGACTTACTCTGTGGCCCCACCTATGGGTGGGTCAGGGCAGAGGGGTGGCTACACCCCTTTCCCTTTGTCCAGTTCGCGCCAAAGCAGGGGCTGGAAGCCCCTGATCCGGTTTGAACTGGGGTATGCACAGGGACACCAAATGTGCCCCCAGTGCAGGACTTCAAAGCACCCGAGAGTGCTCCCGCCCAGCCCCAATACACACTATCCTGTCTGGGGAGGTGGTCACACCTCCCTGTGACAGGAAACCTATTGTCCAGGCCTCCCCTGCCAGAGTTTCGGTCAGCAGCAGGAGGCCAGACTTGTGTCTGTGGCAGCAGCATCCATTTTGTGATGCCAGGGCTTTAGAAAGAAGTTACCGGGCAAGCCAGGGTTAACATATCTCTCCCTCTAGAAGGGTGGAATGCTACCCCCGTGCCAGAATTGGCGGGGGGGTAGTATTCCAAGATGTTTGACACCAAACATGACATGTTTCGGTGCAGCCATCCCAAAGTTAGCATTTAACGCGAGGTTATAATGCGCTTAAGAGTATATGGTCAGGCTGCACTACAAACAGCATCAGAGAAGGGTCTCCGAACGCTGCAGAGGGGCCCTGCTCATGCAGGGGCACCCTCTCACATAGGACTCCACGCACTCTGCCTTCAGGATTGATAAGGCCTGCCATAGGAGTGACTTATAGGTTTATATGTGTGTATGTATATAGTGATATAGGTAGCCTATATCACAGTAAGGGGTGCATGCACCACCTTACCCAGGCTGCAGTAGCAGACCTGTGGTGTCAGTTTGGATGGCCTTCCAGGGGTGGCACAATACATGCTGCAGCCCCTGGTAGGCCTCTGAGGTACCTATTCCCTGGGTACATAGTATACCATATACTAGGGACTTATAAGGGCACTCCAGATTCCAATCAGAGATGTGCCTAAGGCACATGGAAACCATTTTAGAGAGGAAGCAGCTAGGCTGGGGTTCTGATTAGCAGGGCCCCAGCCAGACTAAAGTCGAAAAACAGTGAAGCATCAGCAAAAAGTGGGGGTACCCATGTGAAGCAGATCCTACTCTCCTACACAACCCCCCCCCCCCAAACGTAGGGACATTAAACTAACCTTAACCAGTTAAGTCTTCATGTTCTAAGTGGAAGTACCTAGAGAGTCCATCTGCATTGGCATGGTTACTCCCAGGTCTATGTTCCACTGTGAAGTCCATCCCCTGTAGGGAAATGGACCACCTAAGCAGTTTGGGGTTTTCACCCTTCATTTGTTTTAGCCATAAGAGGGGCTTATGGTCTGTTTAAACAAGGAAGTGAGTACCAAACAAGTATGGCCTCAACTTCTTCAGAGCCCAGACCACAGCAAAGGCCTCCCTCTCAATGGCTGACCAACGTTTCTCTCTAGGGGTCAGCCATCTGCTAATGAAAGCTACTGGCTGATCCTGACCTTCTTCATTCAATTGTGACAGTACAGCCCCTACCCCCAATTCAGATGCATCAGTTTGAACAATGAACTTCTTGGAGTAATCAGGACTCTGTAGAATGGGAGCAGTGCACATGGCCTGCTTCAGGTCATCAAATGCCTTTTGACAGCTAACTGTCCACTGAACCTTTTGGGCATTTTCTTGGAAGTTAAGTCATTCAGGGGTGTCACTATTGATCCATACCCCTTGACAAATCTCCTATAGTACCCAGTCAGGCCTAAGAAGGCTCTCACCTGAGTCTGGGTAGTTGGAGCAGTCCAGTCCATGATGGTCTGGACCTTGCTCTGCAAGGGTTTAACCTGGCCTCCACCCACAAGGTGGCCCAGGTACACAACCTGACTCTGCCCTATCTGGCACTTGGTGGCCTTGATAGTCAGGCCTGCCTTTTGCAGGGCCTGTAAAACATTTCTGAGGTGGACCAGGTGATCCTCCCAGGTGGAGCTAAAGACAGCAATATCATCTAGATATGCTGCACTATAGGCTTCCAGACCTGTAAGGACTGTATTCACCAACCTCTGAAAAGTGGCAGGTGCATTCTTCAGACCAAAGGGCATCACCACAAATTGATAATGCCCACTAGGGGTTGAGAATGCTGTTTTTGGCTTTGCATCATCAGCTAGTCTGATCTGCCAGTAGCCAGCTGTCAAGTCAAATGTGCTTAGATACTTGGCTGAGGCCAAAGTGTCTATTAGCTCATCTGCCCTTGGTATTGGATGGGCATCAGTCCTAGTGACTGCATTGAGACCCCTGTAGTCCACACAAAACCTCATCTCTCTTTTTCCACCACTGGTGTGAGGTTTTGGCACAAGGACCACTGGACTAGCCCAAGGGCTATCTGAGGGTTCAATAACTCCCAAATCCAACATTTTCTGGACTTCTGTCCTGATACAGTCCCTGACATGGTCAGGTTGCCTATAAATTTTATTTTTAATAGGCAGACTGTCCCCAGTGTCCACTTCATGAGTGCACCAGGTGGTCTGACTTGGAGTCAGGGAGAACATGTGTCTGAACTGATTGAGCACCTGTCTACAATCAGTTTGCTGCTGGGTAGTGAGGCTGCCTGCCAAGGCTACACCATCCACTGACCCATCATCAGGGTTCTGTGAGAGCAGGTCAGGGAGTGGGTCACTCTCTTCCTCCTGTCCCTCATCAGTAGCCATGAGCAAGCCCATGTCTGCCCTGTCCACATATGGTTTTAACCTGTTGACATGGAGAACCCTGTGGGGACTCCTGGGTGTTCCTAGGTCTACTAAGTAGGTAACCTCACCCTTCTGCTCAACAATGGTGTGGGGTCCACTCCATTTGTCTTGGAGAGCTGCTGGGGCCACTGGCTCCAACACCCACACCTTCTGTCCTGGCTGATAAACAGTCAGTACAGCCTTTTGGTCATGCCAGGCCTTTTGAAGTTCCTGGCTAGCCTCAAGGTTTTTAGTTGCCTTTTTCATATACTCAGCCATCCGGGAGCGGAGACCAAGTACGTAGTCCACTATGTCTTGCTTTGGGGGCTTGAGAGGTAACTCCCATCCTTCCTTCACCAAGCACAGTGGACCCCTGACAGGGTGACCAAACAAAAGTTCAAAATGGCTGTAGCCAACCCCCTTTTGAGGCACCTCCCTGTATGCAAATAAAAGGCAGGGCAAGAGTATGTCCCATTTTCGCCTAAGCTTTTCTGGGAGCCCTTTAATCATGCCCTTCAAGGTTTTGTTGAATCTCTCAACTAAACCATTGCATTGTGGGTGATAGGGTGTGGTGAACTTGTAAGTCACTCCACACTCCTTCCACATTGCTTTTAAGTATCCAGACATAAAGTTAGCACCCCTGTCTGATACAACCACCTTAGGGAAGCCCACTCTTGAGAAAATTCCCAGGAGGGCCCTTGCCACCACAGGTGCTGTAGTGGTCCTAAGGGGAATAGCCTCTGGGTACCTGGTGGCATGATCCACTACCACCAGGATAAACCTGTGCCCAGATGCTGTGTGGGGATCCATGGGACAATCAATGTCAATCCCCACCCTTTCAAAGGGAACCCCCACCACAGGTAGTGGTATCAGGGGGGCGTTTGTAGTGCCACCTGCCTTGCCACTGGCCTGGCAGGTTACACAGGAGCGACAAAACTCCTTGGTGTCTTCAGACATGTGGGGCCAGTGAAAGTGAGGACAATTCTGTCCCAAGTCTTGTTCTGGCCCAGGTGACCTGCTAAGGGAATATCATGGGCTAGGGTCAATAGGAAGCCCCTGAACTTCAGAGGTATAACCAACCTCCTGGTAGCACCAGGCTTGGGGTGTCTACACTCTGAGTACAAGAGTCCATCATCCCAATACACAGTATGGGGACCACTAGCTTTCCTAGCAGCCTCAGCAGCAGCTTGCTGTCTGAGGGGTTCAAGAGAGGGGCAGCTCTGCTGCTCCTGGCTCAGATCTGCCCTGGAAGGTCCCCCTGTCCCCAAGAACTCAACCTGGTCAGGTTCAAGCTCCTCTGGGACAGTTCCTGCCTCAGGACTGAGATCATCCCCCTCAAGGGACTGATCTTCCTACTGAGCCAAGGGGAAGGCGCTGCCTTTACCCTACTACTCCTCCTCTTGGAAGGCACTTGGTCCATTATTCCAGAATCCAAGGCCTGTTCAGTGCTAGACATTTTGGCTTGTGACCTGGTCACAGCAAACACATCTGCAGGGATCCCCAGCATTTCTGCATGGGTCCTGAGCTCCACTTCTGCCCAAGCTGAAGTTTCTAAGTCATTGCCAAGCAAGCATTCAACTGGTAGGTCTGCACTTACCACAACCTTCTTAAGGCCAGTTACCCCTCCCCAGGAGAAGTTAACACCTGCCAGAGTATGGTCTGTTCTGACATTGCTAGCATTGGTCACTTGGTACATCTCACCAAGTATAACTTGCCCAGGATTCACAAGGTCTTGTGTCACCATGGTGCCACTTGCCCCTGTGTCCCTAAATGCCAAAGCCTCTCGTCCATTGATTAAAGGCTGTTGTCTGTACTTGCCCAGATTACTGGGACTCATAGAGGAGGTCATATCCATGCCTCCATCACAGACTAGGACAGCCTGAGTGAGTTCTCTGACTAGGTCAGAGCCCATCTCAGTACCCAGGGTCAACCCTACTAAACCCTTGGTTGTAGTACTCCCACCACCATCTGTAACTGCACTAGGGGGAGCAGGTGCCTTAGGGGCATTGGTGGGGGCTGGAGTCGAGTCTTTGGACTTGGTACAATCACTGGTCCAGTGGGTCTTTTGCTTACAGACCTTGCACCATGGTTTTCTTTGGCCTTTCCCTTTTGTAGACTGTGAATCCCCACCTGAAGAAGATTTTTGGGGGCCTTGTGAAGACTTTTGATCTTTACCCTTCTGCCCACCCTTATCAGAGTTCTTAGAATCTTGCTTCTTAGGGTCACCACCTTGGTTCTGTACCTTCTGCCTCACCCTGGTTCTGACCCACTTGTCTGCCTTCTTTCCCAATTCTTGGGGAGAGGTCAGATCAGAGTCCACCAGGTACTGATGCAACAGCTGATTTTGACAGTTATTAAGAATCTGCTCCCTCATTATCAGATTGTACAATCCTGTGAAGTCACACACCTTACTGCCCATCAACCAGCCTTCCAGAGCCTTAGCAGAACAATCCACATAGTCTACCCAGTCTTGAGTCTGTGCTTTTGGGCATCTCTGAACTTTAACCTGTATTGTTCAGTTGTTAGGCCAAACCCATCAATAAGAGCACTCTTCAAGACCTTGTAATTATCAGCATCCTCTTCTCTTACAGCGAGGAGCTTGTCTCTACCTTTGTCTGCAAAGGAGAGCCACAAGATTGCTGCCCACTGCCCCTGAGGGACCTTCTGTACTTTACAGGCCCTCTCTAGAGCAGTTATCCATTTGTGGATGTCATCCCCACTCTGGTAGGGAGGGACAATCTTGCTCAGGTTTCTATGGTCATAAGACCTTTCCCTATCTCTAGGGATATTGCTGCCACCATGGGACTCTAGTCCCAACTGTTTTCTCTCTTTGTAGAGATCTAGGGACTCCCTGTCTAGAGCCAATTGCTGCTTTCTGAGTTCAAGCTGGGCTTGCTCATACTGAATCAGCCTCTTTCTCCTCTCATGAGAGGATTCACTCCTATGAGAGGAGACAGAGGTCCCTATTGAGGTGTCAGAGTGGTTAGACTCCTGAGAAGGAGATCTAGACCTTCTAGGCACACTCATAATCCTTCCTGGGGGGACAAAGTGGAGGTCATTCTGATCCTCCTCTTCCACAGGAGGGATTGGGTTTTCCAGGTCAGGGTCATTGTCACCCTCCTGGTCAGTTCCAGAGGGGGGGTTGGGGGTGTTGCTACCCCTGGCCCCATCCTCATCTTCTGCCCCACCCTCTGCACCTGCCCCTTCAGTCCCTAAGGGCCTGTTGAGGTCATCAGCCAGTAACATCTCTCTCAGATGTTGGGTGGTGGGACTTTGGCCTGTCTTCAGTTTCCTCACATTGCATATTGCTCTCAATTCCAAGAATGGGAGTGTATCATACTTGGAGGGAAGAAGCCCAGTGGCTTCTGGCAAGGACTCTCTGGGTCCTGGCTTTGAAGGCATCACTAGTGAGGTGTGGTGTATGCACTACCTACTCTAGTGTGGCCTACTAAACTCTCTTGAGTTGTAGAAAGGGTGTGCTATCCCTTAACACACAACTCTAAGTTCAGTAGAACTTACTGTATACTAAGCTTAATTTATATGTACCTTAGGTACCTTTAGTGGTTTTCAGTTGATCAATTCAATTGAGATTATCTGGTAAAACAATAGCAAGCTGGAATCCCACACGCTGCACACCAATGTGAGAAGTTGGCCTGGCATATGCTGTCCACTAATTATAGTGGGCACCTTGCACCAGTCCAAACAACCCCTTATTGGAGATAGGTTAAAGACAACCTTTATTGAAAGCTATCCTAGTGGTAGCTATGGAGAGCAGCCTTCAGGCTAAGTCTTGAAGGAATGTAAAGCAGCTTGTTTTACCAGTCTATAATCTCTTGAGTGACCAAATGAAAGAGCACCACACCAGGTATATATTCAAAATATATGTATTTATTACTAAACACACCCCTCTAGTCTCTTTATGAGGCTAGAGTTCGAAGTACATAAGTTATAAGTTATTTAAACACAGTAATAGCACAAATACACGTTTGGGCCCTAGGGGCGTACTCAAACCATATACCAATAAAGTGGTATAAGAACCACGACTGAGCTAGACACTAGGCCTAGAGCCTCTAGAAGTGCTTGGACCACAAGGAACCACCCAAGGTAGTGACACAGGGGACCCACGGGGGACGCGTGCAGTGTAGTAACACAGCCGCGAATCGCCGTTAACTTCTATGGAGAAAGTCGCGGTTGGGAATTTAAAGAAAAGGGACACTTAAAGAAGGACTTGGAGCAAACCCTTTGAGAACTAGGTCGTTCTAGAGTCTCTACCCACAGGAGCACCGGAGTACTCTTGTTACCTCACCCAGGGAAGCCGGGTGCATAGGTGCCTTTCGGGGTCGGGTTTCGTCGTCGATTTGAATGGCGATCTGCTGCAAAGTGCTGCTGGCGACCAAGTGAAAAGTGTCCGGGTGTATCCAAAGGTGGATCGGAGATCTGAAGAACCTGAAAGCAGAGGGAACAGAGTCTGTGTCACTAGCCAGTGACCAGGAAGGCGATGAGCAGATGCCCACCGATGTTGAGTGATTCAGGTAGGTTGATGCTCGTCTTGACTCTTCAGCCACGAGGTCCAGGAGGCGTTATAGGCAACCAGGAGCAGGATTCGGGCTGGTACACGATGTTTGTCGAGTGCTGATGTGTCGGCGACCAGATTGGACCCAACAAGCCTTGGCAACGGCAAGTCTCAATGAAGATGAAGATTGACGATTGTGCAGACCAGCAAGGTCTGAGGAACTCATCCAGCAAGGGTAAGTGAGGGCAAGCCTGGAGCAACCAGGGAGCCCAAGTAGAAAAAGATTGGCCTTCGTGAAGGGCTACTAGCCAATGGGCTAGCGACCGCGAAGGAGCCTCAAGACAGTGCACGTGGAGCTGGCTCACAGGACACTCGTGGAGTGGAGGCCAGTGATCTTCGGTGCAGCTGGTGCTGGAGGCTGGGGCTACTAGGAGCCCAAAGCACGATTTCGTGGAAGACCCAGAAGAGGATGCACTTGCAAATGCGTGCGGTGTCCAGGGGTCACAGTTCCACATTACCCACGACAGCTACGGGCCTCAGCTTTGCTGGGGACTCAGGGCAGCCTCGGGGAAGTCTGGAAATCCACCTCTGGTGATGCAAAGACTTCGGCGTCCGACGGGAGCTTCAGCGATGCAGACCGGACAATTGCTTCTTTGGTGCCTGCCAAGCAGGGGAGTCACTCCTTGACCCCAAGGGAGATTCTTCTGTCCTCTAATCTTTAAGTAGAGAGTCGAAGGTCCAGGATTCTGTGTCAGAGTTTCGTCCAGGGATAATCTAAAGTCCTAAGGACTGGGTTCCTATACTTATACTAAGTCAAGGGGTTGGACTTACTCTGAGGCCCCACCTATGGGTGGGTCAGGGCAGAGGGGTGGCTACACCCCTTTCCCTTTGTCCAGTTCACGCCAAAGCAGGGGCTGGAAGCCCCTGATCCAGTTTGAACTGGGGTATGCACAGGGACACCAAATGTGCCCCCAGTGCAGGACTTCAAAGCACCCGAGAGTGCTCCCGCCCAGCCCCAATACACACTATCCTGTCTGGGGAGGTGGTCACACCTCCCTGGGACAGGAAACCTATTGTCCAAGCCTCCCCTGCCGGAGTTTCGGTCAGCAGCAGGAGGCCAGACTTGTGTCTGTGGCAGCAGCATCCATTTTGTGATGCCAGGGCTTTAGAAAGAAGTTACCGGGCAAGCCAGGGTTAACATGTCTCTCCCTCTAGAAGGGTGGAATGCTACCCCCGCTGCCAGAATTGGCGGGGGGGTAGTATTCCAAGATGTTTGACACCAAACACGACATGTTTCGGTGGAGCCATCCCAAAGTTAGCATTTAACGCAAGGTTATAATGCGCTTAAGAGTATATGGTCAGGCTGCACTACAAACAGCATCAGAGAAGGGTCTCCGAATGCTGCAGAGGGGCCCTGCTCATGCAGGGGCACCCTCTCACATAGGAACCACGCACTCTGCCTTCAGGATTGATAAGGCCTGCCATAGGAGTGACTTATAGGTTTATATGTGTGTATGTATATAGTGATATAGGTAGCCTATATCACAGTAAGGGGTGCATGCACCACCTTACCCAGGCTGCAGTAGCAGACCTGTGGTGTCAGTTTGGATGGCCTTCCAGGGTTGTCTCAATACATGCTGCAGCCCTGGTAGGCCTCTGAGGTACCTATGCCCTGGGTACACAGTATACCATATACTAGGGACTTATAAGGGCACTCCAGATTCCAATCAGAGATGTGCCTAAGGCACATGGAAACCATTTAAGAGAGGAAGCAGCTAGGCTGGGGTTCTGATTAGCAGGGCCCCAGCCAGACTAAGGTCGAAAAACAGTGAAGCATCAGCAAAAAGTGGGGGTACCCATGTGAAGCAGATCCTACTCTCCTACAATTGCTTTTTGTACTTTTATTTTATTGTTTTTTAAAGCGTCTGTTTTAATTGTTTTGACAGTTATGTCCTTATTTGGAAAACGCTAATTATTTTTATGTAAAGGTGTATTTGGTTTTTAACTTTAAATAAATAAAATATAAGTATTAAGTTTATTTAGAAAATAATTTATTCTATGTATAAGTTTTTTTTTGTGGTGTTTATGTATGATATTTATTTTTGGTTGATTAAAGTAAGTTTAAAAAGTGTGAAATGGTGTTTTATTCAAGTGGAAATATGGTTTATATAGAGATAACAATGTTGTTTGTATGTGGGCTATTTTTTATATTGGTATTAATATTATATTTGTTCATTTTATTATGTTGTAAGGTTTATTTTTTTGCGTTTGTACGATATTTATGTACTCTATATTTTTTTTATGTTCTATGTTTATTTAATATTTGCAATATTTTTGTTTCCGATATTTGTGTGTTCAATATTAGGTATGTTGATGTTTTTTGTGACAATATTTTGAAGTCGATATATATATTTTTTTCAATTAAAGATAGGTTGCTATCAATATTAGTGTGAAGATAATTGTGTAGGTCGACATTTGTAGTGTCGATAATATGTCAGTGAACCAAGCAGTTGCAGAGAGGCCTCTGGAGCTTGGTGTGTCCCTGTAGCTCAGAACAGGGGGTCAGTCAGCTGATTCTTGGATCAATTCAGCCTAAGATGAAGAATGCAGGTCCAGTCCTCTTTCTCAGACAGCAGGGAAAGCCTCAGACAGGGCCAGTTGAAGGACTAGAACAGCAGGCAAGCTGGGCAGTCACTCTTCTGTAGTATCCACAGGTCCAAGAATATACTGAAGAGTGGGACTTAACGTGTGGAGTCTTCCTCCTACCTACCTGGTATCTGGAATTTCCTGCCTCCCTGCCTTGGTCCCAGTCTGCCTGCAGGCACAATAGGATAGTGTGAAGCCCTTTGTGTGTGAGCTGAAGAAGAGTCTTTGAAGTATAAGTGTGGTAGGTGACAATTTTGCCCCTTTCATCAAGTCAGGGTGTCCCATCCTGCGAACACCCAGACCCTCTATTGTGTGGCTGTCTGGGAGGAATAAACAAAGGACAACTGACAACTACACCCAGTCATGTAAGGAAGCAGGCTGTAGGCACCAAGAGGTCAGGGCAAGAAAATGCCAACTCTCTAAAAGTGAGGAACTTTCCCTCGAAGTAAACCATATTTTGTACTATTAACCAAAGTAATCCGTAGTAATCCACAAGTTTATGACTAGCAAATAATCCATCTGTTTCATGTTTATTAGATCTCTCCAGAGACAGTTGGGTTGAAATAGAATTCTTTATTGTGCATTTTCAAATGCCATATGCTGCTAATCCTGGCTTAAACATAGGCATGTGCTGTCAACCTGCCTTCGAGCCAACACAATCAAATAACCCAATGCATTTCGAACTTTTTCAGTTCTTCGTCAGGGGTACTGCAATGAATCAGAAAAAAGTACATGAAAAACATATCTAATGCCTATGACAAATAATACCAACAGAAACCATTATAATGTGTCCCCATAATCTCCCTCTTTTACCCACCTTGTGAATGTTCACAATCACTACTATTACACAAAACCATTCAGAGACCACAAGGTGCCTCTGAATGGTTTTGTGTAATAGTAGTACCCCTGACGAAGAACTGAAAAAGTTCGAAATGCATTGGGTTATTTGATTGTGTTGGCTCGAAGGCAGGTTGACAGCACATGCCTATGTTTAAGCCAGGATTAGCAGCATATGGCATTTGAAAAAGCGCAATAAAGAATTCTATTTCAACCCAACTGTCTCTGGAGAGATCTAATAAACATGAAACAGATGGATTATTTGCTAGTCATAAACTTGTGGATTACTACGGATTACTTTGGTTAATAGTAAAAAATATGGTTTACTTCGAGGGAAAGTTCCTCACTTTAGCAGTGCAGCAGCTGGGAGCGCCAGTGTCGCCCCTTTATGGCAGTATCTTCGATATGCAGTGTTGGGATAATCACTGCGCTGTTTTGCACGCACACTTGGCAGTCAAAGCAAAAAATGTAACTGCTTATCAAGGGAAGGAGTGCACTCGTTTGCCTTTTCATTAACTCTCTAAAAGTGGCATTTTATGAATTGTGACTTAAAATCCAACTTTACCATTACAGAGTTTAAAGTTACAATTTCTCAGACATCAAACATTTCTACCTACTCCCAAACAAAATTTGTCGTTATATTAAATGTAATAAGGTAACCCATTGCTATCCTATGAGGCAGGTAGGCCTTGCAAAAATGAAAACAAATGTAAGAGTTTTTCACTACCAGGAACCAGGACATGTTGGCCTCTACCTGCCACCTTGTGAGATTCCAACTGCCTCCCATGAGGTCCTGGGGGGGGTTTAAAATTATACTCCTGTTATACATTGAGACTTAAAGGACTAAAGTCAGAAGATAAAATCTTTGCCCAGCATGAACCTGATTAGTGTTTCTGTCTTGAGCCCCATCATGGTCAGCATCAAATTTCACTTATCATTGGCACTTTGTGCTCTTGCTGCTATTTCTACTTAAACCCTTAAAAATGTGTATTGCTGTCGTGTAGCTCCTATAGTACCCCTGTAGGACCTGCGCGTTTGGATAACATATACTGCGGGCTTGGTGGCAGACTGACTCCGTTCACCCCCACCGTATATGTTAGCCTAGTTTTGGATTAGCTAGCTCGCAGTGCCACTAGTGTCTCCTCTTATCGGGGAGAGATTAGTTTCTGGCAACCTTAGATCATGACAACCCTGATTCCCTCAGAATCGTGGAAACAATATACTACCTTTCGCTCAGTCACTCGTGCTCACTTATTCGGTTTGTCTCAGAGAGTTACACAGAATGAACAGTCGGGCGTTTCAATAAGTATTTATTGAACAGTTGTTATTCTAGTGTAAAATATATGTGCTGCGGTAACCAGCAGACAATAGCAGAGATATTTTATCAGCAGTACGATAAAAGCAAAGGGATAGAACAGTTCTACCATATTGCGATAATCATGAGCACATACATGAATATAAAAGCATTATGCAAGTGCGCGTACTCCTACGATGCCTACCTAGATGTACCTATCTGTACCTAGCATATGTGTGTAGGTCTTAGAAGCTAAGAGCCAAGAATCCTCCTAGGATTTAGTCGAACCCCCATACCTGAGTAGAGAGAGTGTGGGACACCGTCCTGGTCTCGAGTTGGACACCCCGTCCGGGTTGTGTCAGACCACTGTCAGCTTGAGCGACTGCATGCAGGAGCCTCAGCGTCTCTGGTCAGTGTGTCAGCATGGAAGTCTCGGTTCCCTCTGCCTTACCGGGGCAAGATGTGGTGTATTTATACCCTAAAGAGTCTCGGTCCTCAGTATGGTTTGTATTGGACATGAGGAAGACGTCAGGGGTGAACTTTGTACATACATATTATGCCGGTGGTGTATTCTTAGAAAGCCATGCATAATTAATGAGTACAGTGTGGGCCTGTGTTTGGAAGAACCCTGTTGTATTCAAAACCACAGGATAGATAACGTTCAGCCCTCAGAGATCGTTGTGTACTAGCTGGGACCAACGTAGGTGAAAGATCATGCCGATATAAGGAATCATGACTATAACAGGACATGTACAGTTGTGACCATAATTGGGCAAGTACGAATATGACCATATTAGGGTAAATATGAATATGTCCATTTTAGGGCATGTACGAACGGGTCTACATTAGGGCATCTATGCGGGATATAACATCCACTCCTCTTCCGAACTGGATAAAAATGACCATACTTAAAATCTGGACAATTTAAAAACATTTTTAAAAGCAAGTAAAAACATGGTTCTAAAAAATCGTAAAAAATGAGGTGCTAAAAAAGTTTTATAATTCAGCTATTTCTAAGTTCCACTTTTCTTAAAAAGTCAAAAGTCTCTTTATAGAAGTTGCATTACCATAAGCAGGAGAAGGCCATTCTTTTCTCAAGCGAAAGTGTCAATGTAAGAAAATGTTCCAAATTTAGATCGTTTATTTTGAAACGAGTGAAGAAGCCGAATTCTTTCCCAGGACACGATGAGCCAATTCAAGATTACGCGTCCTGGCTGGGAAGCTCAATATTATCGGTGCCAGCTGCTGTAGATGACAAATCCAACGCCTCACAGAGAACATCAATCGCACATAGATGGAATGTAGCACTGCCAACAGTCGGTGCTGCGGCATCTTGTGCAGCAGTTGTAACCTGGGTGCCTGTGGAGGAGTCACCTATCCCAGCAGGAGCGAACGGCACCTGTGGATTCTCCAGGACTGCATTCATCAGAATCGGAAGCCGCTGAGGACAACGCAGAGCGTGGGCCTTTATGGGGTCCAGCATTGCATCCGTGTCCGGTGGCGCATCTGATGGAAAAGTTAGACAAAGATCCAACGTGCATTCTTCTCCACAGAACAGGCATCGAAGTACAGGTAAGATGCAGTCTATCCAGACTGGTCTAAATGATAGAAACCAGGAGGCATTGAGTTCTCGCAGGCAATAAATGCCCAGAAGTTGTACCATGCGTTCACGGTATTTCCGCACCAGGAGCGTGTTCACCATTCCCTCTGGAAGTGGGCCATCGATTGCGTAGCAGCAATATTACAATCAGGATTCCAGCGAATAGGAACAGGATGAACGGGAATCCTCCAAATACGCTTCCCAATACGGAGTGTATAAAATTTGGGATTACTCCGAGGACTGTCTGAAAGGTGCTTAACAGTCCGGACCCTATGGTCTTAAATAGGTGTACAATTCCGCTCGTATCTGACATGTTAAAGATACGTCCCACCATTTCTGCAAAATGAATGGGGCAGTTTGTACGTATGAGTGCCTGTAACTCGGTCGAGGTCCTTGCAACTTGAAGTTCATAGGTTTCTCGAGCGGAGGTTAAGGGCACGGGTTGCTGTAAAAGCATGGTTATCAATCTGCTCAGAGTATCAAACTGTATAAAAGAAACATTCAGCGAAGGCCATAGCGGCGCCTCCCTGACTGTGTTCAGTGGCGGAAACAATACTTGCATACAGCAAGTAACCCTGGAGTTAACAGTTACTAGATATGCGACGCCCGGAAGCATCCCACAACAACCTTGATCATTTAGCATTAAGTAACTCCCATTCGAGAGCAGCTGGAAAACTGGCGTGATCATGGCCGCTGTGGTCCCTGACATGTGACAAGATAAGTTTGCCTCTGAACCACTGCAGGCTCCGTGTAGAGAAATATCCTGACACATGAGAGAACCGCTCAAAGCGTTCTTGCAGTTTTTACCACTCAGATACACTTCTCGATCCCCATTCCGGCATCGGTATCTATATGGTAACTCCCAAGTTTCCTTGATGTATCCCTTACCCATTTTTACATATTTTCTGGCCTGCTTTTGCTCAAGGCAATAGTGAAACTGAAACGTAGTGACCGGCAGAGTGATTTGGCCATGAATTAGCCATTCTGTTGATGCTACAGTGAATGGTAACCTTTCCAGTTTCTCAATACGCAGCATTGTATATTTGGCTCCCCTTTGTGCCATTTCTGTCTGTTATCAGTTAGATTGTATTCTGAGAACAGAGACGTGGTGTTTATAAAACGCCATGGCACATAGCCTGCACGCAAAGATTGTAGCGTCCAGCTTAACATCATAATAGAATGTAGTTGAGATTGCCCATGTTGTAACAAGGCCAGATCTTGTTCTAATATGTCGATCGCCGAGGACACAATGTTGCCTAAGGAGTAAATCCTGGAGGTCAGAGTAGTTAACCCACTATCCACTACTGCTAAAGCCCTTTCTAAGTTAATGCGATCTATTTCCCGTATCCTTTCTGCCACCTCTTGTTGTGATATTTTCCAGTTTTCATTATAATAGGCATAAAGGCCTGCATATATGAAACGTTTCTGATGTTGTTTCCTGGGTCCTAGTAGAAAATCTCTAAGATCCATGTCAGGTGTGAGTAGGGTCAAGTGTTGCTTCACTTCTGCCAGTGTTGAGGTCTCTAGCCAATCAAGGCACAACTTCCCAACACTATACGATGTCACTACCCCTGGGTGTTGTCTTTGTACATAGTGTGGATCTGGCCTATGGATACTAAACCCTCTGGTTGTATTCATAAATCTCTGTTGACATTCGTTTGTGTCAGTGGGCCAAACCAGCCATTCTGTCCAGTCAGGATCTGATCTGTTGTACTGAAAAATGTCATCTAATCCTACCCCTTGTGTAGTTGAATTCTGACCCCCACTCATCTGCGATGGTGTTGGAAACCCCGGTGTGTTCATTTCCTTGCCTTTGGCTAATCCAAGACAGGTCGTTTGTTGCACAGTTTCATTCAGAAATAAAATCTGCTGCGGAATGATGCATGCTCTAAAAAGTGCTTCTATTCCCTGGACTTGCCAGTCCCTAGAACCCCAGATTGATTTGGAATCTATTGTGTCTTTCCATAGATTGAAACCCTGTTTAGATAACTGGTTCAGGAAGGATGCAGAATAAATATGTTTGGTGTTTGTTAACATAATTTTCTGAGCTGAATTTTTCGCCACTTTATAATAAAATGACTTTGGGTCGGATGTGTTAAACCCTGAGAAGTATGTGAATTTCTGTGCAAATGCTTGTGAACTACCTTTTGGAGGTGTTGGGCAGTGTTCCCACTGGTGGTATTCAAATACATTTCTAGGTGTTAAGACAAGTGGGGGTGCGCAGCTCAAGAATTCCAATAGGCCAAGATTAAATAGAAAAGTAACTTCTTTATTCAAAAATATTTTTTCTTAAGATCATCAGATATAGAAAGTCCAGCCTACGCGTTTCATTCCCATACAGGGAACTTCATCAGGGCAGAAAAATATATTATTTGTAAAAGTACAGATTGCCAAAGTGCCAACAATTTTTTATTACTAGCTTCAGAGCAGTTGGCTTCTCACCAAAGACAATATGTTCCTATATAGGCCTGTTTGTAATGGCTTATCAAAATTCCAACAATTACCAGAAAGACGGATCCATTCCAAATATGATAAAAAAAACCACGAAGACAGGTCGACGAGCAGATGTATAAAGAAGTTACTTTTCTATTTAATCTTGGCCTATTGGAATTCTTGAGCTGCGCACCCCCACTTGTCTTAATAGTTTCTGATCTGGAGCACAGTGACGTCATTCAACGGCTGGCGCAGGGGTAGATTGCACGGCGAACTTACTTATGTGAACTGGCACGAGGTGCAGCACAGGAGGTCCGCCGTTGTTGTATCTGGATAATTTACATTTCTAGGTGTTATAGATTTGTGTAAGAAATGATCACCAAAATGCTGGTAACAGTACAATGTATCATAGTCTGAAGTACCTTCTAACATTTCATCGTTCGGAAATGCAGCAGTTTTTTCTAAATCAGAAATCATAGCATTTACAGTTTCAGTGTCCCATCATCAGAATATGCACTTGAGGTAATGATATCACTCAAAGAAATTTTAAATACATGTTTTAGCTTTAAAAGTTCAGTCGGACCTAATATATCATAATCAATCTTGTCCCATACTATACCGTCTGGTATAGGAACTGCTGTAATGTTCACTGAAGACAAGTCTCTTGGTTCACGATGTGAAGACTGGTGTCGTTTTAAAATCAAATTAACTCTTTGGGCTGTAGAGCTTGGTTGGAGGTATCGTCCATTAATAAGCATACTAAAAGTTATTATTAAACCTAGCCAGAAAATGAAAAATAAAATCCCAGTGATATGCCATAGTTCTATCCAAGGTGACACCAGGTAAGTCTTTCTAAAAAAGTTCAAAAAGTCATTGAGTTTCTGTTGGAGTGATTTTTGGGCTGGCGTCGTTTCCGGCTCGCTTGGATCCAGTGAAAACGTATCAAAGGTCATGAAATAGCCAGGAGCAGTTCGATCAATTGTTGGAATTGCATCGGGATTTGTTGAAATTGGATTTTGCTCTTGACGAGGGCATGTTGATGTAGATGTTCGTCAGGGCTCAGTAGGCGAATGTCATTCCTTTGATGTATACTAGGTAAGTTTGGCCTGGTTCCAACGTGACCTTTCGTGTAGGATTCGAATACGCGATCCCTTAACCAAGTCGGTGTTCCAGGTAAGTAATCTGGAAACACTCAGGATATCGCAAGGCCTCAGTTGGCCTAAGTAGCAAATCTCAAATTGCGAGTTCTCCTGCCAGAATGAGCTCATGCTGGCAGGAGAACTCGCAATTTGAGATTTGCTACTTAGGCCAACTGAGGCCTTGCGATATCCTGAGTGTTTCCAGATTACTTACCTGGAACACCGACTTGGTTAAGGGATCGCGTATTCGAATCCTACACGAAAGGTCACGTTGGAACCAGGCCAAACTTACCTAGTATACATCAAAGGAATGACATTCGCCTACTGAGCCCTGACGAAGTTCTCGTCATGAGAACGAAACGCGTTGGCTGTCCATAAAATCTTCAATCCTGTGAGAACTAATTAAGTGAAAATAAAGACTCATTTGAAAAACTAAACATTGACTTCTTGGACTTCATTGCCTGCGCACGCCCAACCCTCAATTGCTTAGGATCTGACGTACAGAGGCATCACCCGACGGCTGGTGCAAGGGCTAGTTGCGCAAGGAACCTGATTTAACTGAAACTAGTGTGAGGTGCAGAAACAGCAGTCCGCCGTCAAAGTATCGTTGTTAATGATGTAGATGTCTGTATTAGGTCTGATTGCAACTTGGTTGTTAAGTTGATTTTCATTTTGAAGATGAATTTCTTGTTGAAGTGGAACGAGTTCCATAGCATTGTTGCTTAGTCCTTCATTATGTACAGGTGGCTCTTCAAACGTGATGAGTCTTTCTGTTTGGACTTCTTGTATTGTAGCGAGAGGAGGGCGTCTGCTACTGTGGAGTCCACAAGGCCTACTGTTTAGTATCGGCCACATAGTGTGGTTTGATTAAGTCAATTGAGACGAATCTTTTCTCCTTTTTCCCGGCAAGAGGTGGCAGAAGAACAGTTCTTGTGCCGTGGATTGCAAGGACTGGTACAGGCTTTTGTAGGATGGCCCAAATTCTTTTTTGTCAGCAATCTTCTCTCTGACTAGATCCCCGAGTTTTGGGATCCAGATAGGTCTTGCCGTTACTGCCTTGACTTCCTCAGTGGCGGCCTGTTTCTGGAGCACGTTACTTTGTTGTGTCCTGGATTCATTTAGATCCTGTAAAACAGCCAAACGATCATGGATATCAAATGGTTTTTCATCCGCCACTGTGCCTTCACAATCAAGATCAGGTACCCACATTCTTGTCCCAAATAGGGCCGCGTAAGCAGTGACACCTAGAGAGCTTCTTGGCTGATTATTGAGCGCGCGCTGTACCCCATAAAGGTGATCGACCCATCTACCGCCCTTGCCTAATACCCTAGCTGTTAAAGATTGCTTTAAGTCTCGGTTTTTCCTCTCCACAACAGAATTTCCCTCGGGATGGTACGGAGAGGAGTACTGCAATGCAACGCCCATTCCTATCATGGCCTCTTTGTAAGCCCAAGAGCTAAACGCCGGACCATGGTCAGAATGTAACGTGCCAACTGCGTATGTGCCGATAAAGACTCGCAAATCTTTTATAACAGTTCGAGCGTCAGCCGAGCGCTGAGGCTAAACCCATAGGAATCTAGAGCAGGAATCCACTGCAACTATGATATATTTCTTTGACCCATCAGATTGTAGGAGTCCGCAGTGGTCCAAATACACACATGTGAGAGGTTTGTCTGATTTCAGTAATGGTGTCTGCGCCGGGCGTGTTACGGTGGAGCCTTTTATCTGCTGACAGATGTCGCATTTCAAGACATAGGGGTCGATTCCGATCTCGGTCGGAGACGCAGCCAACGCCATTCGGTCGGGAAAAAAGCCATGCGAATGCCTGTTTCCCGACCGATCCGCACATGAATCCGAACGAACAAGTACGATGCGCACAACAGCACAGATTCCGACCGAGTCGTACTCACCCAATCCAGGTCCTAATCCCCGACCGAGCAGGATCCGTAAACGCAGATACGAGTCGCCCGGAAGCCAAAAAGCAGCCCCGTCCGGCCGGACAAGTACGATGCGCTTCCCGTACGCGCCGAACCCGTCGCTACGCACGGCACGTCAAAGCATCCGGGAGAGGCGCACATAAGCTCCGATTCGCGCCACAACACGATCCACCGCTACGAGACGAACACGCCAGCGACGAGGACGAGGCGAAGCAACGACGAAGACGAACGAGACGAACCAACAATGAATCCCATCGTTCCGATCCTACCAATATTCTATATCTACTACCGGAACAGGCACGGACGCGTACGGCGCAGAAGGTAGGTCAGACACCAACCACAAACACAAACTGCACGTACCCGACATATCACACACACACACAGGGATGCAGAAATTACTTACTCCAGAAACAGCAGCACCATAGGGGTGGGATGCCCATCACCAATGCCACATATACACATAGGGGCCCGGATGCCTGTCACTACTACCACCTCTACCCATGGGGGTGCCAGGTGCCTACCACTACTACCACCTCTACCCAGGGGGTGCCAGGTGCCTACCACTACTGCCACCTCTACCCAGGGGGTGCCAGGTGCCTGTCACTACTACCACCTCTACCCAGGGGGTGCCAGGTGCCTACCACTACTGCCACCTCTACCCAGGGGGTGCCAAGTGCCTACCACTACTACCACCTCTACCCATGGGGGTGCCAGGTGCCTACCACTACTACCACCTCTACCCAGGGGTGCCAGGTGCCTACCACTACTGCCACCTCTACCCAGGGGGTGCCAGGTGCCTACCACTACTACCACCTCTACCCATGGGGGCTGGATGCCTGTCACTACTACCACCTCTACCCATGGGGGCTAGATGCCTGTCACCACTACCACCTCTACCCAGGGGGTGCCAGGTGCCTACCACTACTACCACCTCTACCCATGGGGGGCTGGATGCCTGTCATCACTACCACCTCTTCCCATGGGGGTGCCAGGTGCCTACCACTACTACCACCACTACCCAGGGGGTGCCAGGTGCCTACCACTACTGCCACCTCTACCCAGGGGGTGCCAGGTGCCTACCACTACTACCACCTCTACCCATGGGGGTGCCAGGTGCCTACCACTACTACCACCACTACCCAGGGGGTGCCAGGTGCCTACCACTACTGCCACCTCTACCCAGGGGGTGCCAGGTGCCTACCACTACTACCACCTCTACCCAGGGGGGTGCCAGGTGCCTACCACTACTGCCACCTCTACCCAGGGGGTGCCAGGTGACTACCACTACTACCACCTCTACCCATGGGGGGCTGGATGCCTGTCACTACTACCACCTCAACCCATGGGGGTGCCAGGTGCCTACCACTACTACCACCTCTACCCATGGGGGCTGGATGCCTGTCACTACTACCACCTCTACCCATGGGGGGCTGGATGCCTGTCACCACTACCACCTCTACCCAGGGGGGTGCCAGGTGCCTACCACTACTACCACCTCTACCCATGGGGGGCTGGATGCCTGTCACCACTACCACCTCTACCCATGGGGGTGCCAGGTGCCTACCACTACTACCACCACTACCCAGGGGGTGCCAGGTGCCTACCACTACTGCCACCTCTACCCAGGGGGTGCCAGGTGCCTACCACTACTACCACCTCTACCCAGGGGGTGCCAGGTGCCTACCACTACTGCCACATCTACCCAGGGGTGCCAGGTGCCTACCACTACTACCACCTCTACCCATGGGGGCTGGATGCCTGTCACTACTACCACCTCAACCCATGGGGGTGCCAGGTGCCTACCACTACTACCACCTCTACCCAGGGGGTGCCAGGTGCCGGTCACCTCTACCACCTCTACCCAGGGGTGTGCCAGGTGCCTACCACTACTACCACCTCTACCCATAGGGGGCTGGATGCCTGTCATCACTACCACCTCTACCCATGGGGGTGCCAGGTGCCTACCACTACTACCACCTCTACCCAGGGGGTGCCAGGTGCCTACCACTACTACCACCTCTACCCAGGGGGTGCCAGGTGCCTACCACTACTAGCACCTCTACCCATGGGGGTGCCAGGTGCCTACCACTACTACCACCACTACCCAGGGGGTGCCAGGTGCCTACCACTACTGCCACCTCTACCCAGGGGTGCCAGGTGCCTACCACTACTACCACCTCTACCCAGGGGGTGCCAGGTGCCTACCACTACTACCACCTCTACCCAGGGGTGACAGGTGCCTACCACTACTACCACCTCTACCCAGGGGGGTGCCAGGTGCCTACCACTACTGCCTCCTCTACCCAGGGGGTGCCAGGTGCCTACCACTACTACCACCTCTACCCATGGGGGGCTGGATGCCTGTCACTACTACCACCTCAACCCATGGGGGTGCCAGGTGCCTACCACTACTACCACCTCTACCCAGGGGGTGCCAGGTGCCTGTCACCACTACCACCTCTCCCCATGGGGGTGCCAGGTGCCTACCACTACTACCACCTCTACCCAGGGGGTGCCAGGTGCCTACCACTACTACCACCTCTACCCATGGGGGCTGGATGCCTGTCACTACTACCACCTCTACCCATGGGGGGCTGGATGCCTGTCACCACTACCACCTCTACCCAGGGGGGTGCCAGATGCCTACCACTACTACCACCTCTACCCATGGGGGGCTGGATGCCTGTCACCACTACCACCTCTACCCAGGGGGTGCCATGTGCCTACCACTACTACCACCTCTACCCAGGGGGTGCCAGGTGCCTACCACTACTACCACCTCTACCCAGGGGGTGCCAGGTGCCTGTCACTACTACCACCTCTACCCAGGGGGGTGCCAGGTGCCTACCACTACTGCCACCTCTACCCAGGGGGTGCCAGGTGCCTACCACTACTGCCACCTCTACCCATGGGGGGCTGGATGCCTGTCACTACTACCACCTCTACCCATGGGGGTGCCAGGTGCCTACCACCACTACCACCTCTACCCAGGGGGTGCCAGGTGCCTACCACTACTGCCACCTCTACCCAGGGGGTGCCAGGTGCCTACCACTACTACCACCTCTACCCATGGGGGTGCCAGGTGCCTACCACTACTACCACCTCTACCCAGGGGGTGCCAGGTGTCTACCACTACTACCACCTCTACCCAGGGGGTGCCAGGTGCCTACCACTACTACCACCTCTACCCAGGGGGGGCTGGAGGCCTACTACTACCACCCCCACTCACAGGATGGCAAATACATGCCACAAGAAGCACACACCAGCAGAAAGAATGCAACACAAAGACATCCCCCCAACACCATGACAAGCATGTGTAGACTGTGTCAAATGCCTACAACACTGAACAGGACTGTGGACATACAATGTGACCCCCTATCACAAGTGCCACACATAAATGTGTGTGGCACCCACAATGCAAGCAGGCCATGACCATTGTGGCAATGGGGTCCAAACCCCCATCATCACAGTGCCCAAAATGTAAGTGTGGGGTCCATAGCTGAAGCACATATTGAACATTGTGGCAGTGGGGTCCAGACCCCCATCATCACAGTGACCAAAATGTGAGTGTGGGGTCCATAGCTGAAGCACATATTGAACATTGTGGCAGTGGGGTCCAGACCCCCATCATCACAGTGACCAAAATGTGAGTGTGGGGTCCATAGCTGAAGCACATATTGAACATTGTGGCAATGGGGTCCAAACCCCCATCATCACAGTGACCAAAATGTGAGTGTGGGGTCCATAGCTGAAGCACATATTGAACATTGTGGCAATGGGGTCCAAACCCCCATCATCACAGTGACCAAAATGTGAGTGTGGGGTCCATAGCTGAAGCACATATTGAACATTGTGGCAGTGGGGTCCAGACCCCCATCATCACAGTGACCAAAATGTGAGTGTGGGGTCCATAGCTGAAGCACATATTGAACATTGTGGCAATGGGGTCCAAACCCCCATCATCACAGTGACCAAAATGTGAGTGTGGGGTCCATAGCTGAAGCACATATTGAACATTGTGGCAATGGGGTCCAAACCCCCATCATCACAGTGACCAACATGTATGTGTTGACAAAGAATAAGCTGCAACTGCCAAACTGCATGGATTATTCCTGGTCACAGAACAACAAACACATCAGTGGCAAAGTAGTGCTTGTGTCCCATAGCAACATAGAATGGGGGAGGCAAACAGTGCAGTGCAAACAAGACATACCTTTGGCCATGTGCAGACAAACATCACCCATGGGGGCTGACACTGTCAACATTCATCAATGACTCAATGACAGAAGTGACCATCAGAATGCAGACCCACATATTTGCACCAATGGGCACACAAATTCAGATACCCAGTGGAGACTGTAGAAGGGAGGTGAACAGATACCATACCATGGCAGCAATGGGACACACACACAATGATCATTGTGCTGACTGATGACCTAGGAGTCCCAGGGACAGCAGGGCAAACACACCAAACAACATACAGCCAATGGCACACTAAAGATATGCCAATGCAGTGGTGCAGATGCACAAACACAAACAGGCAGACCCACACTGCACATCAAACACAACAGGTGAGGGGGGTACCAGTGTCCCCAGGCAAACACACAACACATGAGGAGGCCTGAATACCAATTACACAGACGTGCATACAGTGCCACACAAAGGTAACTCATGGATCCAAATCCCCTATGTGGGCAATCAGGCATTGTCAGATGAGTGGGAGCACAAATCACACATGTCACACAAGCATGTAGGAACAGCAACTGACACAGCAAGACACACAGACACCACAGCACCACACCCAGGGCCCCCACAATGTGGTGACCCTGGGCTGCATTACAATCCCACTGTGATGACAAAGCTAGATGTCGTTCACACTGTGAACCACAGTCATGTGTCCTGAGCAACAAACTACCATCACACCTACACAAGCACAAATCAACCAGCAGGGCCTGTCAGCCAAGGCCAACATGGAGGCAGGGGTCTAGCCGGGCAACAACTCTCATCTGCACACACTCAACACCACACACCTCGACCTCCAACAATGTGCAGCAGTGAAGCTCACATGCACTGGTGACATTGCACATGCACCCATGACAATCCCAGGGGGGTGGTGGGAACCAAGGTGCAGGAACACATCACACATGGCCACTCTACCAGACTCCTGAATGTCTGACACACTGCACACTACGCTGTACATGGACATGACGGCAATACCACACCAACCAATGGGATCCCAGCCACAGTCACACACCTATGAAGAAGCCAAGGTCACCCACAAAGAACACACATAGACAACTACCAACATTGCAGCCCTGAGGAGTGCCAGCAGTCACACACACAACGTGTCACAACCAATGAAAGCTAACACAAACCAGAAATCACATGACAGGTGTCAACAACAAGTGCAAAGGGGAATCCGGACTGTGACACATCAGCGTCTGCCCACAAACTCAGCCCTGACAGCAAACACACCTATGGGTGACACCCTGATGACCAGTAATGTGCCATGCACCCACATCACAGAGAACCCAGGGAGAAGACTTTGGGGGAACATAGCTCAACTCAGCAAGCATCACAAACAGGAACATCACTAGGGATCCCAGCATGCACAGCAACATGGAAGTGAACACACACACATGCTCATACAACACACACCTTGGGCGCACAAGATGTCACAGGAGTACACACTGCCATGAGGGGACTCCACTCCTGTGTGAGGAAAGCTGTGCCATATGTCGCATCAGTAGGGCTCCATCATGTCAGCAGAACACTTGGTCACACAGTCAACAATTAGCACCAAATGAAGGCTCCCGTCACATCAGCCTGGTCATGGGAATGTCAACGGAATCAACAGCACAGATCCAACACACATGTATAGCAAGTTGCACTGACAACACAGAAGAGTCCTTCCCGATTGATGCCCAAACCTGCATGTCCAGTGGAGATGGCCACACGGTCAGGGAACTAGACTAATTGAACAATGGCAAACACAACAGATGTGCATGGGTGGAACCCACAGATGTGACATTGCTAATGTAAGTAGGAAATCCCATTGCCAAATATTGAATACATGACACCCTCAGATGCTGCTAAGGACGACATGGATTCACCACAGGATAGGACACTGTCCCCCTGGAACACATGGGTTCATGCACAGTAACACTTCATTTTCATGAGTCCAAAAATCACCATCACTGCAGCAAGGGCACGGTTAGCATCATCAACATCATGTACATCAGAAGCAAAACCACTAGAGAACAGAAAGTTGCTTTATTCACCATGAGGGTTCAAAACTTGGAAGAACTGCAAGGTATCAACAAAGGCCAATGGCCAGTCCATCAAGGAAGTCTATACAGGGTGACAGTGGCAGATGTCACCCTACGCATGCCTGCACTGATCACAACCGGGGACAATCCCCTAGGAGGGGCATATGGGGGGCAGGCCAGGCACCGCAGGGACAGGATCAGGGCTCACCAGGAGGAGGCAGGGAAGGGGTGGTGGGTGCTGGAGAGCCACTGACAACTGCAGTGGAGGTGTCTGACATGGTGTGTGCCGGCACAACTGGGGGGCATGACTTAGATGTTGTGGGTGCCGGCACAACTGCAGTGGACCCTGCAGATGGAGTGGACAGGTCCGCCACTGCAGCGCCCAAGTCAGACAGGGTGATAGTGGACTCCACTGCAGTGCCCACCTCCAGGGGAGGAGAATGGGGATCAGGAAAGGTGGGCAGGACAGAGGGGGAGGACACCCTCACCACATCAGTGGTACAGACAAGCGCAGCGGGGGTGTGGGGCCGGAAGAGCAAGTGGCAGGGGAGAAGGCCTGACCCTTCTGGGGATGGTGTATATGTGGGTGGGGGAACCTGGGGCAGGGTGTGGTGGGGGCACCTGTGGAGTGGGGGCCTGAGGGATGGAGGAAGGAGACTTGGTGCCTGAGCTGCAGGGCGGTGGCGGGGTCTTGCTCTTCCGGGACCGGGGGGACTTGCGGGTGGGGGCCTCAGTCGGTCTGCGCCTGGGGGATGGTGTCCGGGGGCCCGGGGCACTCCGCTCCGTGTGGGTGGGCTTCCTCTTCCCCCTGAATGCTGGATCAGCTGGGTCGGAGGGGGAGAGGGCAAGGTCACAGAGGAAGAGCCGCTGTGTGTATGGGGTTGCAGGTGAGGCAAGGGAGGGGTCTTTGGAGGGAGAGGCAACTGAGGACTGCGCAGTGCTTGTGGATGCGTGTGTTTGTGCCTGTGCCCCATCCCCTGTGAGTGTGGTTGCCGTCCCCTGACGGTGCATGCGTGTGCGTCTTGTTTCTGGCGTGTGTGTCAGTGTGCTGCATGTGTCTGTGCTGGTGTGTGCCTGTGCCAGTGTGTGTGTGCTTAGGACGGGTAAGGTGCTGGGGAGTGTGGATGGGGCAGAGGCAGGAGGGGTGAGGGACTGTCGGAGGAGGGACACTGCTGCCGTCAGGGAGGAGTCCATGGACCTATTGCCCCTCTGTAGGTCAGACATGCCCGATGAGATGCCCTCCATGAATGACACCAGCTGAGTCAACAGACTGGTGTGTGCATGGAGGACACTCAGCATCGCTGTCTGTCCTACATGGAGCTGGCGGAGGAGGTACACAGACTCCTCACTCAAGGCAGCAGGGGACACAGGGGCAGGGGGTGCAGAGCCTGGCCCGAAGGAGACACGCTCCCGAACATGGGAGCCTCCACGGACCTCGGGACTGGGAGCCAACGGGAGGGCGGTGGTGGTGGTGGCGGGGACAGCAACACTAGCTGGGGTGTGGTGGCTGCTGACACCCGCCTCCATAAGGGAGTCATCGTCCGAGTTGCTCTGGTCCTCAGCTGAGGTGGATGGTGCTGAGGACTCCTCGGTGTGGCTCCCCTCGCCCTCCGTGCCACTGGGTCCCTCCGACCACTCCTCGGCTGCTGACCCAGTCTGGCTCTGCGGCTCCTCCTGGTCCGTGGAGCTGTCCCCTCCTGTGGCCGTGGATGTATCTGCAATCAATAGGGAAACAGACAGACATCAGTCACCTGCACCGAACGCACACACCACAGTAAGTACAGCACATTACAGAGCAAGCCCTGGCATCCTTAGTTGAACATTGCTAAAACTGCACAAACAGAACAGGAGAAGTCAATTGTCAGTCTGATGGTCAACCATGGCACTCACATCCCACCTGGCCTTGCACCCATCTGTCTGGTGTCTGTGGGATGGCAATACCCCAGTGTGGACACATGCACCACCTACACAGTATTTGGACAGTGCAGAGAACCCGGTGAAGCATGTGGACATGCACACATCACAACTCTTGCCACTGAGTCAGTGCAGGTGTCCGGATGAAAGGGATGCCCAGAGTCAAATAGGAAATGCATGTGATGCATACCAGCGACAGACACCATGATGCACCCATGTCCTGATAGCCATTGCCACAATGGTGTGCATGTAGCAAATGTCACTCCCCTGCAGGATCACTAATAGGAAGTCACATGCCATGGCACAGCCATGCCTGCTAAGTCATACATCACTGTCTCCAGTCACATGGGCAGGGCAGCCAGACAACAACACTCTGCACTGTGTCACAATAGTAGATCATGGGGAATGCAAGTCCTGGAGCTGAACAAGTGCATATGTACATCCCCCACACACCACATCATCTGTACCCTCATCTGTCCAGGTCATACCCATTGTACATATGGGAGACCTGTAACACTACCCTCTGCACCTGAGCACATCACAATCTGCTGTGAATGGGAAACAGCTGCCTGAACCTCATATTCGCATACCCCAGTCTGCACGGTCAGGTGATCAAACACCTATGTGTCACACATGTATCATCTCCTATGGTCACATCTCCGGTGGCATGCGGAGCCCCAACCGAGGAACACCCCAGCAGACCTGACAACGAAGCCACAGCACACTGACACAGAGGCAGACACCTGAGGGGACGAATCACTGAGCAAAACGTGTCAGCTGATACACGGCAGTGGGAGTACAGAGTGTATTGTATGGCCTGGAGTAGGCATGACTGTCCTGTCCCACATGAATGAGGGATGAGCCCTGGACAGTAGGCAGCTGGCTAAGTATGTGTGACACACATTATATATACACTCCTGGGGCACAAACATTGTTCCCACCCGCAGCATGGGTGTGTGCCAGATACCCCAGGCACATGTGGTGGATCAGCTCAGCAATTGGGCCACATATCAAAATGACACGCAGAACACATGTCAGAACACAGGCAATGTGTAAGCAATGGACCCACCCATGATGCCCACCACAGAGTCAGGGAAACAGATGCTGTCCCCCACCTTGAGTCAAGCAAACTGCAAGGACACAGTACCCAAGCGACACAATACCCTGACTGTAAGGGCCACACCTGGGTATCAGATGAGGAGTGGGCAGTGCACAATAGAGGGACATGGGTCCTGCACCACAAGACTGATGTACTGTGGAAGTTTAACCAGGCCAGAGGAGGGCACATAGCATGGCAGACATAGTTCACAATGCAGACATGGACTCACCCCCTCCTTGCTGCTCTCTGGCCTTCAGCTGCCCATCCAGATCAGGGAAGACCACCGCCAGGATCCTCAGCATGTGGGGGGTCAGGGTCCGGTGTCCGCCCCTCCTGCGAGGAGGCGACAGCTTCAGCTGGACCCGTGCGATCCTCCGGGTCCAGCCCCGAAGGTCCTGCCACCTCTTCTGGCAGTTGCGGATCCGGCGCTTGTAGACCCCCACGGATCTCACTGCCCGGACGATGGTCAGCCATATCTTCTGCTTCTGGTGGGCATCAACCTGTGAGGATAACAAAGTGAGAATGCCATTACTACACATGCAACATATCCTTGCATTACACAGTTGGATATACATGTCTCAATCACAGGGGCACATGATGTACACAGGCAGTGCAACGATGGCTATGGACAGTATGCCAGCAGTTACTACATGGTATCATTGCCTGGGAAGTAAAACCTAGTTTAAATGCACTGTCACTGCACTATACCTGTCCAGTGCATGTAACTACACACTATGGGGGGTGACAACTACTCAGTGAGCCTGCTAGCCAGTGGCGTGCAGACTGTTAGCCTTGCTAGTCAGACAACATGCACATTTAGAAAGGCAGTGGACAGAACACTCACCTGCTCCCCTGCTTTCCCATACAGCTTGCTGTACTGTGGAAGGAGGCCATCCAGCAGGGCCTGGTTCTCCTCAGTGCTGAAGGCTGGGGCTCTCTCCACAGTACGTGCCATTGCATGGTCCAGAGGGTGCAGATACAGCAGCAGTGTAGTGGCAGATGTCGTCCTGGAGCATGTAGTGCGGGCAAGTGAGCTCTCAGGGGAACAGCCAGCATTATATGTGTGCTGCAGAGGCAGATACTGTCCCATGTGTCCAAAGTGATAGGTCCAAGTCGTTTGCATCATCTGAATCTGGCCAATCCATCTAATTGCACCACTTACACACGCCCCCAGCATCCTTCAAATGTTCAACTTCGTGACACCCATGAAATTGCAACATTGTTGTGGGTGACCAACTGAATTTACAGCATCAGACTCGTTCAAATTTTGAAAACGCGTCCGTTGCCAGGCCAGGCCATAGCCAATGGGTGCGCACCGATCGGACCATTGCTGTTCAACGCGTACATGGGATACAACGCGTACCCACACACATTGAATGCAATGGGCCGGCCGGGCACACCGATCGGACCATTGCTGTTCAACGCGTACATAGGATACAACGCGTACCCGCACACATTGAATGCAATGGGCCGGCCGGGCACACCGATTGGACCATTGCTGTTCAACGCGTACATGGGATACAACGCGTACCCGCACACATTGAATGCAATGGCCAATGTGTGCGCACTGATCGGTCCATTGCTGTCCAAGGCGTATTGCCAATACAACGTGTACCAGCACACATTGAATGCAATGGCCAATGTGTGCGCACTGATCGGTCCATTGCTGTCCAAGGCGTATTGCCAATACAACGCGTACCAGCGCACATTGAATGCAATGGCCAATGTGTGCGCACTGATCGGTCCCTTGCTGTCCAACGCATCCCTGTACAAGTCACTGGCATATGTCACCATGCCTGTCACAGGTGAACATATGCCAGCCACATATACTTCCCAGGCAGTGAGGGGCACACCTACAACACCACAGCCTGTCCAAACTGTATCCTAGGGCATGTAAGGCTGCATTACCTATTCCGTGTATGGGGGTGAACATGTTGTTCTGTGGGTGTCACTTGGGGGCAGCCACCCCCAGGCTGTGCACGTGTTTATGGGGACAGAATCCTTGGTGTTTCGTGTACATGACCACTGTGATGTGCAACTGTTCATAACTGAGCATGTGGCATGGTCACAGTTCATGGTGGTGTATGTGTATGTCATGTCACATTACGCCCTGAGTCCCATGTGGGACGTTATGTTCAACCCAGGGTGACCCATTGGCACAATGTTGATGGTCCTTCACAGTCTGTGTGCATGTTGTGATTACAATGTCTCTGATTTCATGTGCACAATGGGAGGCAGTCTCCACATCCACGTTGTTTGTGCATGGACTTTGATGTTGTGCGTGTGTGTGTCACAGACGTCCATGTCTGTCCTGCCGAGGCAACACGGACCACTACCTGTGGGGCTCATGGTTGTTTTGCTGTGGTGTACACATGATACACCATGTCATGCCAGTGTCCATGTGGCAATACAGGGTCCCTGGGAATCTACCTGTCGTTGAGCTGGGATGCCTGGGGCACATCAGTCCTCACATGTCACTGTGGCGTGTGTTTGTTATTTGGCAGCAGGAGATGGGTACTGGGACACGGCCTCATGGTATCCAATGGCATGACCTGGGACTTATTGATGCCACTTGTTGGACTGTGATGTTAGATATTGGCCATGTATGTGCCATACATATCCGTACGGAACTGCACACATCATGTACTTGTGCCTCATTATGATGTATCATGTGATGTTGAGTGTGTTCAATGCCACATATGTGGGGTGACTGACAATCTTGCTTTCTTCGCCTATGCACTGCAAGGCACCAGCTGTCCATAGACCATTCCCTGACCTGGCAACGATGGTGGAACGTGACAGCATCCGACGGTACCGCTTCACCAGGCAGCTGATTGAGGATTTGGCAGTGCGCTTGGCACCAAATTTGCAACCTGGCCATCCGTACCCTACAGCGCTGAGCCCCAAGGTGAAGGTGATGGCAGCCCTACACTTCTTTGCCACTGGTACCTTTCAACACACTCTGGCGACTGCTGGTGGGATGTCACAGACCATGTTCAGCCGTGTGCTCCGGGATGTTTTGGAGGCTATGTTGATATACCTGAACCAGTACATCTATTTCCCTAGACTTCAACAACTCACTGGCATGAAGAGTGACTTCTATGCCCTGGGGAGGATGCCGCATGTCATTGGCTCCATTGATGGGACACATGTGGCGTTGGTACCACCACAGGCCCATGAGCAGGCCTACCGTAACCGCAAAAACAATGCACTGGTGGTCTGTCTTGCAGATATGAGCATCACACACGTGGGGTGACTGACAATGTATCTTTCTCCACCTATGCACTGCAGGGCACCAGCTGTCCATAGACCATTCCCTGACCTTGCATCCATGGTGGAATGGGACTGCATCCGACGGTACTGCTTCACCAGGCCGCTGATTGAGGAATTGACGGTGCGCTTGGCCCCACATTTGCAACCTGGCCGGACATACCCCACAGCGCTGACCCCCAAGGTGAAGGTGATGGCAGCCCTACACTTCAACAACTCACTGGCATGAAGAGTGACTTCTATGCCCTGGGGAGGATGCCGCATGTCATTGGCTCCATTGATGGGACACATGTGGCGTTGGTACCACCACAGGCCCATGAGCAGGCCTACCGTAACCGCAAACACTACCACTCGGTCAATGCACTGGTGGTCTGTCTTGCAGATATGAGCATCACACACGTGTGTGCACGTTTCCCTGGTTCTGCACACGATGCGTACGTGATGAGGAGTAGTCGCATCCCGAGGATGATGGCACAGATGCGGAACCAGCGTGCCTGGCTTGAAGGTGTGTACTGACTTTGTACCATTGTGTGTGTTCTGCTATGTAGTGTTCCACCCTCTTTTCCAACTCAGCTAATGTGCAATTGTCTGTATGTAGGTGACTCCGGATACCCCAACATGCCGTGGTTGCTGACGCCCCTCAGGAACCCTGTGACACCAGCCCAGATGCGCTACAATGAGGCACATGGTCAGACCAGGAGAGTGATTGAGCGGACATTTGGTCTCCTGAAGAGCCGCTTCCGCTGCCTGGACAAGACAGGAGGGTCCCTCCCATATGCCCCAGCAAAGGTGTACAATATTATCATCGTCTGCTGCATGCTCCACAACCTGGCAGTGCGGAAGGAGTTGCCTCTCATCCTGGATGACGATGACCAACGTCCGCCACCTGTGGAGGATCCTGGCCTGGACCACGATGCCAGTGATGATGATGATGATGTTGAGGGTGATGTCCGCACACAGCTCATCACCAACTTCTTCTTTAGCTGAATGTGAGTATCCAGACATGGCATGTCAATGATGTGAGTTTGCATGATATGTGTTGGTGGTGCTCTGGTGCTGTTTGAGTGTGTCCATGGGCTACATGTCTGTATGTGTGTAGCGATGTGTCCTTGCAGGTAGTCTGTACTCCCCAACAGTGTTGACATGCTAACTTGGTTCTGGGTGGGTATCTTGTAACATGTATTGTGCATGAGTATTGCAGTTCTGTCCTGTTCTTCAGTACTTTTGACTGTGTGTCATTTCTGTCCTTCACAGGGTACTTTCAGAGTCGTTTGGTCAACTGTGATCCCCAACACCGTGATTCGACTTCCCGGGTGGTAGCTGTTGTGTCCCTACAGGTGATGTGCACCACACCCATGGACTTCCTTCCTTCTACACTTGTTGACTATGTGCCCGCTGCCAGGTGGGATTACCTTGCATCTGTGGTGGTTTCAACATGTTGCAAATGTGTAATAAACCTGTGCTTCACTTTGTGATGTGCGTTGTCTGTGGTCACACATCTGACTGACATTTGCTTACTGCACCAGTGGGCTAGTTAACACAGACTGTGAATAGGTGTTGGGTCTGTGCAATGCAACGTATTTCCTGGCAACACCAGTGTAGGCGATGAGTCAGATGTCCATGGTGCGTATGTGTTGTGTAGCCCTGGTGGTGTGCCTCCCCCATATGTGTGAAGTCGCCATGACTCACATGCCGGTGTTGTACTTGCTGTAGCAGTTAGCATGTCATTTCCCCGATCATCATCGCAACTTCTGAGACAACATAGGAATCACAACAGAGGCAAGTATGGTGTATAAGTGAGTTTATTGACATACATGTGTGAGTATAGTGCACAGGTTATTGGGTGCTGTACATTGTGATTGTGATCCAAAGTTCCTAGATAATTTGGAAGTCCTGGTAGCAGAAATGTCCAGAGTAAAGTCCACAGTAATCAGAGACATTGGTCCAACTTGAGCTCCCCATGTCATGTGGGAGAGTTGTGTTGCAGTCAACAGGGTGAACAGTTTGCGCACAAAGGTTATTCTCCAGAACAGGTTTTGGATTCCTGGGGGTTGCACATGGCCATCGGCCTCTCACTTGCCCCTCTTCGGACGGCCCCTCTTCTTTGGGGGGGGATCCTCAAGTGCAGGCTGCTGCAGTGCAGGGGACTCTCCGCCAGAGTCATCCTGCCTCCCTGTGGCAGTTGCAGTTGTTTCAGCAGCAGATGTTGTGGGCACACAGGGAGGTGTTGACTGGTTGCTGCTCATCTGGCGGAGGCATTGTAATATGTCCCTATGCACCGCCGTCATCTCTTGCAGTGTGTCCCACTTGGACTCCACGCGGGACATGTGTGAGTCCAAGCGGGCATGATGGGCAGCCTGCTGCTGTTTAATGTCCCTGAGGAGCCCCACTACCTGGCTGAACTCTCCGGTGCTGGACTGGTACGCATCGGCTATGCGTGCCAGTTGTGGGTCATCATGCAGTCCAGACCCCTCTGTGAGCAGCGACCTATGTCTCCCACCCCTCCCACCACCCCTGGCGACACGTGCAGTACCTGAGGTGGCAGGCACAGGTGACCCTGGACCACCTTGTGGGTTGTTGGTGGTGGAGGTGTCCATGGCCCCACGTTGGTCCAGGGTCCCTGTGCTGGTGGTGGTGCTGCTCCTTGGTCTGTCCGTGTCGGCAGGGGTGGTATGTGTGTTGACAGTCGTTGGAGGGGTGGGTGCAGGGGTGCAGCTGGTGGTCCTGCTGGTGCTGCATGATGACTTGCTCCGGAGGTGCCAGGTAAGTCTTCTTCATCCGAGGAGGGCAGAGGCTGTTCCACACCAGTGAGCTCCGTATCCTCTTGAGCCTGGGACGAGGACTCCTCAGCATCTGCTGCTGTGTCCCCATCATCACCTGTTTTTGGGAGACACATACAATGTATGTTATGTTTCTGCAGGCATCAATGGTTGACACACCTGACAGTTGTGACTGTGCCTCTGGATGCGGGCCTGTACAATGCATAGTCCTAAGTTGTCACACTCAGGGGTTGATATTGGTGTAGCACATTGTCCTGCATTATTTGGGCATTTCTATGTGAATGTTGGGGTGTGTACATGGTCTGCATTGGTTGTATTTGGTTGTCATCCGCTCCTCCTTCCCACCCAGCCAGATATCCCACCATGGACCGTGCTTCCATTGCAGGGAGTGCAAGTTGTCTTTCAGGATGTCAGTCAGTGGTGTCCTGCTGTTGGTTGTTGCACAGTTGCCAGCAGGGCCTTGTGCTCCCCACAGCAGTGCCCAGTGTCAGCCATCTTGTCAGTTGTTTTCCACTCCCTGTGATGTGCGCATGGTTCAGGGTGGTGTTGATGGGACAGTTGTGGGGGTGACCAATATCTGTGACTAGCACTCCCATCATGCTATTGCCTCTACCCCACTTCCCAGCATGCCCATACTTACTTGCTTTTGGGTGGACTTCAGTGTGTGTGAGTGTGAGAGCAATGGCAAGATGTCTGGCAGTGGTGTCCTGCTGTTGGTTGTTGCACAGTTGCCAGCAGTGCCTTGTGCCCCCCACAGCAGTGCCCAGTGTCAGCCATCTTGTCAGTTGTTTTCCACTCCCTGTGATGTGCGCATGGTTCAGGGTGGTGTTGATGGGACAGTTGTGGGGGTGACCAATATCTGTGGCTACCACTCCCATCATGCTATTGCCTACACCCCACTTCCCAGCATGCCCATACTTACTTGCTTTTGGGTGGACTTCAGTGTGTGTGAGTGTGAGAGCAATGGCAAGATGTCTGGCAGTGGTGTCCTGCTGTTGGTTGTTGCACAGTTGCCAGCAGGGCCTTGTGCTCCCCACAGCAGTGCCCAGTGTCAGCCATCTTGTCAGTTGTTTTCCACTCCCTGTGATGTACGCATGGTTCAGGGTGGTGTTGATGGGACAGTTGTGGGGGTGACCAATATCTGAGGCTACCACTCCCATCATGCTATTGCCTCCACCCCACTTCCCAGCATGCCCATACTTACTTGCTTTTGGGTGGACTTCAGTGTGTGTGAGTGTGAGAGCAATGGCAAGATGTCTGGCAGTGGTGTCCTGCTGTTGGTTGTTGCACAGTTGCCAGCAGGGCCTTGTGCTCCCCACAGCAGTGCCCAGTGTCAGCCATCTTGTCAGTTGTTTTCCACTCCCTGTGATGTGCGCATGGTTCAGGGTGGTGTTGATGGGACAGTTGTGGGGGTGACCAATATCTGTGACTAGCACTCCCATCATGCTATTGCCTCCACCCCACTTCCCAGCATGCCCATACTTACTTGCTTTTGGGTGGACTTCAGTGTGTGTGAGAGCAATGGCAAGATGTCTGGCAGTGGTGTCCTGCTGTTGGTTGTTGCACAGTTGCCAGCAGGGCCTTGTGCTCCCCACAGCAGTGCCCAGTGTCAGCCATCTTGTCAGTTGTTTTCCACTCCCTGTGATGTGCGCATGGTTCAGGGTGGTGTTGATGGGACAGTTGTGGGGGTGACCAATATCTGTGACTAGCACTCCCATCATGCTATTGCCTCCACCCCACTTCCCAGCATGCCCATACTTACTTGCTTTTGGGTGGACTTCAGTGTGTGTGAGTGTGAGAGCAATGGCAAGATGTCTGGCAGTGGTGTCCTGCTGTTGGTTGTTGCACAGTTGCCAGCAGGGCCTTGTGCTCCCACAGCAGTGCCCAGTGTCAGCCATCTTGTCAGTTGTTTTCCACTCCCTGTGATGTGCGCATGGTTCAGGGTGGTGTTGATGGGACAGTTGTGGGGGTGACCAATATCTGTGACTAGCACTCCCATCATGCTATTGCCTCCACCCCACTTCCCAGCATGCCCATACTTACTTGCTTTTGGGTGGACTTCACTGTGTGTGAGTGTGAGAGCAATGGCAAGATGGCTGACAGTGGTGTCCTGCTGTTGGTTTGTGGCCAGTTCCCAGCAGGGCCTTGTGATCCCCACAACAGAGCACCAGTGTCAGACATCTTTGATGGGGCTTTCCACTCTCTGTGGGGTGTGCTTGCTTGAGTGTGAGCTTGCTGGGCCATGTGGGTGGGGGATGTTGAGCTGTGACTACCACTCCCATCATGCTATTGCCTCCACCCCCCCCTTCCCTGTGGGGTTGTGTGCCTGTGCTGACAAGATGGCTGACAGTGTTATCCTGGGGTTCGTTTTGCTACAGGTCCCATGTGTGTCCCTGTGCTTCACTCAGCATGACCCAGGGTTGTGGTTCTTTGTGGGATATTTGATTGGAGTGTGGGGCAATGCATTCTCCCAGGTGAGTTTTGTGGAGTTTGTGTTAGGGGTGTGTGTGAGAAACACTGCTGGTAACTATGGTCAGGGCTGTGAGTCCTCCTTCCCACCCAGCCAGATATCCCACCATGGACCGTGCTTCCATTGCAGGGAGTGCAAGTTGTCTTTCAGGATGTCAGTCAGTGGTGTCCTGCTGTTGGTTGTTGCACAGTTGCCAGCAGGGCATTGTGCTCCCCACAGCAGTAGCCAGTGTCAGCCATCTTGTAAGTTGTTTTCCACTCCCTGTGATGTGCGCATGGTTCAGGGTGGTGTTGATGGGACAGTTGTGGGGGTGAGCAATATCTGTGTCTACAACTCCCATCATGCTATTGGCTACACTGACTTGCCCAGCATACACATGTTTCCTTTCTTTCAGTGGGCTTCACTGTGTGGTGGTGTTGTAGTGGTCGCTACTTGTCTGGATGTGTTTGTCAGTTATATTTGTGCCACTGCCTAGCTGTAGTTGTAGTTGTGTTTGTACATGTGATGACACAGTTAAATGTCACTTTGTGATGGCATGTGTTGTGTTTCTCTGAGTGACACACATTTTGGGATGATTCTGTTCTGGTTGCTGTGTATATGCTAAGAGTGCATGGTTTGACTCTCCCCTTGACAGTGATGTGTGTGTGTAGTCGCAGAATATTGTGTACATTTGTTGTGTACTCACCAGGCTCTGGGATGTTTTCTAGTCCATAGACGCTCACTGGTGGTAGGATGGCCCGCACCTTCTCCTCCCAGGGCCTGAGGTATTCTGGATTGGCAGGAGGGCCACTGCCGGTGTATTGGCTCAGGATGTAGTCCTTCTTCAGCAGCTCCTTGACCCTCCTGTGCACGTCATACCACCTGTTCTGGATGTCTGTCTTTGTGCGCAAACATGGTGATTGTGCGTTCACCCTGTCGACGATCCTCTCCCACATCTTTGTTTTCTGTGACATGGGTGTCTGTTGGACCAGTGTACCAAAGAGCTGTGGCTCTACCCTGAGGATCTCATCTACCAGGACTTCCAATTCACTATCTAGGAACTTGTAATTCTTCTTTGGGGGCATGGTGATGGGTGGTGATGGTGAGTGATGTGTGTGTTGGTGTGCAGGTGAAGGTGTGTGAGTGTGTGTTTTGCTAGGTGTATGTGAGGTTTCTATTTGTTGTGGTGCTGATGGTGTGTGGCTTGTGTGATGGATGAGCTGTGGGTGTGTGGTTGCTGTCTGTTGAGTGCTGGCAGGTAATTTGAATTTGCAAAGGATCATGGTAGGGATTTGTGTCCCTTATATGGGTGGAGTTGTGGGTGTGTCTTTGTTCCCTGCCCCTCCCCTCCCAGTATTTATTGGCTTTGTAATTGCTTGTTTGGCCTTTTTTTGTGTATTTTCCCTTTGTACTTTTCCTGCATGTAGGAGACGTTCTTGTGACCGAGTCGGACCCTGCAGTTGTCTGGTACGGGCTTGTCCGTTTCGTTCACGCTGTGTTTGTGGTGTTTTCTATGCTGCGTACGCGTCGGTCGCGGTGTTTTGGGTTGCTTCGGCTCGCAGTTTTGTATGCGTGTCGGTCGTACGGCTTGTCCTCCATGCGACTCGGTCGTGTTTTCCACGCCTTGCATCGTACTTGGCGGGTGGGAGTCCGCGGGTACGTCTCGTTCGGTATTGTTCCGGGTGCGAGTCGGTCGGTTCGAATTGCGTGTTTTTCCGGCCGGATTGCTGTTTTCCGCGCGGCTCGGTCGTTCGGCTTGTGTTCTGTACGAGTCGGTCGGGTTTTGCTCGCTTCTCATCGTACTTGGCGGGTCGGGCTGCACCGGTACGTGTCGGTCGGAATTAATTCCGGCTCCGAGTCGGTCGGTACGTTTTCCGGCCGGAATCGGAATCGGCCCCATAGTCTTTAGTCTGCTTTGTTAACCCTGGCCACCAGTAGTGCTGTTTCAGTAAAGAAATAGTCGCTGTAACGCCTGTATGCGCAGAACCCAAACCCTCGTGTGCCGCTAAAATCAAGCCTAGCCTACGATCCATATTTGGTATTACTCTATCCCCCACTCCAGGAATCTGAGCATATGGAATGTTTTGTGCATCTAACTTGTAGGAGTACTTGAGTGGAAATTTTTTAGGTTCTGCTGTGCTGCCTTTGCGTGAAGCATTGACAGCTACCATTATCTCGCCGTCTACCATGGTCTTTGAACGAATAACTGCAGCTACGGCGGCTGTGCGAACAGCCCCCTTTGTGGCTTCATCAGCCAATGAATTCCCTTCAACGTGAACGCAATCACGCTGATGACTCAGTGTACGTATCACGTGAGCCCTTGGTAGTTCGTTTCTCAACTCCACTACTTGTTCCCATAGCATTTTATGCTTAATTGTGCCACCTTTTGCATCTTTGAACCCGTTTTGTTCCCAATGATGTAGATATTCATTGTACGACTGTACACAGTAAAAGGAATCACACACAATAAGTGTGGGGAATTTGTGATCCGTATTTATAAGTGCCAGTATAAGTGCTTTGAGTTCTGCCAACTGAGCCGTGCAGTCTCCTAGAGATTGCGTTTTAGTGCAACTCGGATGGAACTTTCCATCGTGCATGCGACCTTTAACAATTACACACGCTGCGCTGTAAGCTTGCTTACTCCCTGTGGCTGGTTGAGCAGATCCGTCAGTGTAAATAATGTATTCATACTGATCTAGAGGCAAAATTTCATTTGGTAGAGGATATTCTTGTTCATATTGCAGGAATGCCTGTGTTTTTAAACTTGGATCAAAACTGGATTCAACATCCGTTGCAGTAAGAGAATTAGCCCATTGTATCCATCTAGGATGTAAGGCTTTTGCATTTGGAATGCTAGCTTTTGTAACAGCTTCTAAAGCTGGTACCGGGGTCACGACAATTATGCGTTTACCCTGAGCCAGAGCTCTTTCTCTTGCTACAGCGGTCTGCACTGCTGTCAGGATTTTTTCTGTTGAAGTGAAACTCATCTCTGCGTTTGTGTACAGGTGTGATTTATATGCTATTGGTACTGTTTCACCTTCATTAAAAGTTAAATACGTGTACCCGCACTGACCTGATATAACTCTAATCACCAAGTTGCGTACGTTTAAGCATGTCTGCAAATGTTTAGAAGCTATCATGTCTTCCTGTAGGGAACGCAGGATATTTGTGTGTTCCTGTGTCCATTGTATGACTGAAAAATCAGGTTTTATTAAGTCGTAGAAAGGTTTTACTCTTTCTGCGTAATCTAAAATGTATGTTCGACCAAAATTTAGGAAGAATTGATTGTAAATTCTTTAATGATTTTGGAGGTTGGAGCAGCGCACACTTTTCTAAAAAGTTAGCTGCCAGGCTTTTTCCCTCACTTGACAGCTCGTATCCTAAAAACAGGACATTGAGGTGGGCAATTTTTGATTTTTTGAAATTAAATTTATAGCCCTCAGAGGCGAATCCCATAATAATGGTGCTCACCCTGGTCAAGTGCCTCTTTAAGTCATCGTCCGTCAGATAAATATCATCCACATAGGACAATGCTTCTTCATCCAAATTTTGGAGTAACTCTGTTACCCTTGCTGAAAACAACCCCGGGCTATTTTTATACTCTTGGGGGAGTCTGCAAAATTGCCGTTGTGACCCTAACGCACTGAATGCGGTCAGATACCTGCTTTCAGGCGCTATATTTTGGCAGAAAAATCCATTTGAGATATCAAGTGTTGTTTTGTATTTTTTTCGCACAATGTTATTCATTAATGCGGCACTGTGTGCATTTTGAACTGCAAATGTCTTTGTGCAAGTGTTTAAATGTCTGTAGTCTAAAACTAGACGATATGTGTTGTCAGGTTTGGCTACGGGGAACAAAGGATTGTTCATAGGTGAAGTGCAATTTTCTATCACCCCCTGATATTCAAGTTGATCTCGAAATCTCCCTGACTTGTTTTTTTAGCTTCCTGCTTTATAGGGTATTGCCTTTGATCATTTTGGGAAACTTTTAACGGGATCACGTGGTGGGTTGACTCCTCATCCCAACCAGCATGATTTTTGTACAATGCTGGAGCTAGGGCAACCGCCCACTCCTGCGCATATGCATGTTTTAGGTAAATGGGAACGAGGTCGGAAAAGGCTGGAAAAATTATGGTTTCTCCCCTAGGGCACTCCATGACGAATGCAGGCGGCCAGTCTTGTTCTGCTAATAGAATGTCATAACCAGATGACAGATTTTTCCAAAAGAGACCTTTAACTTTTCTGGGCTTGGCCCCCTCCATCCGGAGTGTTATTTCATGTAACTTATGTAGGACACTTACCCAAGTATCAGGTGTTTCCACCGTGATATACTCACTCAACTCCGCTGTCACCAGAAATTCCTTCAGGTTCTGGCGAGCTATCATTACTTTTGCCACGCTGTCTAGCATCGTCAGAGCCCATTCCCCGTTCAGAAGCTGTGTCCTCAGAATTCTGGGCATGTCTGATCTTGAGACCTGCTACCTTCTTCTTTTTGAACTGAGGTTTTGTTTTTTGTGTATCTTCTTTTTTAGGTGCGTAGTCCGCAGCGCGTTGCGTGTCTCTGGACTTTGTACGCTCCTTTGACCGTCCTTCTCTCTCGGATATTTTTGATGAACCCTGAAAGGTACGAGAGGAACCAGTATCAGTATCCTGATACCTGTCAGGTTTTTTAATATTATCCCTATTCCTGAGGTTATACCTCCTTTCAGAGGGCTCCTGTTGAGGAGACCTACCTCTGGACTGAGATCTGCTGTCTTTAGACTTTTGTTCTTTTTTATTTTCCCACTTCTTTTTAGAAGAAGTAGGTGTCTGCTTTGTGATGTCCTTTTCAGGACTGCCCACCAGTTGTGGTTTTAATGCTTTCCCACCCAAACTGTCTCTGCCTAGTTTTGGGTAGTTCGTGTTGTTGGTCGTCTGGACCGAACTCCCTTAGGCGTTGGCGGATCGCCACTAAAGCTGATTCCCCCTTAATGTTAGCTAGTATTATGGCTGATACCTGGTCAAAGTTATTTAGTAACTTCATCCCTAAGTTTAGGGCAGGTTCTGCTCCGTACTCATTTTGTATCTGTCTTAATACGTCAGGTACTACTGCTAAGGACGGGATACCATGTCTTCTGTTATATATGGCAGCAAAGACTGAACCACAAGAGGTGCAGTCCTCTACCTTTACCTTTACCATGGGCAAGCAGATTTTTAGAATTCTGTGTTTATCACAGGTGGTAGTTCTCGGGAATACTGCCTCAAGCTGAGTTATTTTCTGAGCTATCCAGAATGGGATTTGTTCGCGTTTTGCTGGCATTTTGCCCATTACCGCGTGTAATGTTTGTGGAGTAATTTTATTAACTGTACTCTGGACTGGAGTATCTTGTGCTGCAGCTGGTGCAGGCTGAACTGTTAAAGTCCTCATCACAAATTGTGTGCGGTTTCTGTAGATTTTAATTAAATGTTTGTGTTGTACGAGTAATTCTGGCTGTGGCAATGTGTCAATGTCAGGATGCGGTGTGTATGCCGCTAATATTGGCCATGTGGCTGCTGCTCCTCCGAGCGGGCCTAAACTTGCTCTTCCTCGTACGTGGGGTAGGGCACCTTTAAACCAGTAATTATGCTCCTGGTAAGTGAGCGGAATCTCTAACTCCTCATAAGGAGTATAGTCCTCTGGTGTTTCTTCTCTTAGGTAGTAGTGAAATACGTCTGTTATTGCATTTGCTGCTGGGAATGTAACCCATGAATAGAACACCTCTGTTTTGTTTGATTCGTGTGCCTCAATCACGAAAATTACTTTACCACCCTGGCTCTTAAGCCATGTTCCAGAAGTTTTATGGTGACTGCCCTTCTGAAATTTGGTGCAATTTGTATTGCATCTTCAGGGTCTTCTTCTCCTAAACTGAAGAGGTCTGTTACAACTCTCCCTGCTGCTTCTGTTTGTTCAACCATTTTTAAGTGGAAGAAGGGTGTTTAAGGAAATTTTAAGATAAGGTGTAAATGCACAATTGTGGGAATTATATGTCCTTCAAGCTTGAATAACCAACAGCCAATAAATAGTATTTTTGGTACTACTCAGCTGTGGCGGATTTTGTGCCCACCCACTCCAGACGTCTCTGGTGTTTTGTGAGTAGGTTCTCTGAGAATAGCACGACTGAACTACTCAGATTCTACTGTTAAATATGTACCAAACCAACGTTGGTGGCACCATGTCGTGTAGCTCCTATAGTACCCCTGCAGGACCTGCGCGTTTGGATAACATATACTGCGGGCTTGGTGGCAGACTGACTCCGTGCACCCCCAACGTATATGTTAGCCTAGTTTTGCATTAGCTAGCTCGCAGTGCCACTAGTGTCTCCTCTTATCGGGAAGAGATTAGTTTCTGGCAACCTTAGATCATGACAACCCTGATTCCCTCAGAATCGTGGAAACAATATACAACCTTTCGCTCAGTCACTCGTGCTCACTTATTCGGTTTGTCTCAGAGAGTTACACAGAATGAACAGTCGGGCGTTTCAATAAGTATTTATTGAACAGTTGTTATTCTAGTGTAAAATATATGTGCTGCGGTAACCAGCAGACAATAGCAGAGATATATTATCAGCAGTACGATAAAAGCAAAGGGATAGAACAGTTCTACCATATTGCGATAATCATGAGTACATACATGAATATAACAGCATTATGCAAGTGCATTATGCAAGTGCGCCTACCTAGATGTACCTATGTGTACCTAGCATATGTGTGTAGGTCTTAGGAGCTAACAGCCAAGAATCCTCCTAGGATTTAGTCGAACCCCCATACCTGAGTAGAGAGAGTGTGGGACACCGTCCTGGTCTCGAGTTGGACACCCCGTCCGGGTTGTGTCAGACCACTGTCAGCTTGAGCGACTGCATGCAGGAGCGTCAGCGTCTCTGGTCAGTGTGTCAGCATGGAAGTCTCGGTTCCCTCTGCCTTACCGGGGCAAGATGTGGTGTATTTATACCCTAAAGAGTCTCGGTCCTCAGTATGGTTTGTATTGAACATGAGGAAGACGTCAGGGGTGAACTTTGGACATACATATTATGCCGGTGGTGTATTCTTAGAAAGCCATGCATAATTAATGAGTACAGTGTGGGCCTGTGTTTGGAAGAACCCTGCTGTATTCAAAACCACAGGATAGATAACGTTCAGCCCTCAGAGCTCGTTGTGTACTAGCTGAGACCAATGTAGGTGAAAGATCATGCCTATATAAGGAATCATGACTATAATAGGACATGTACAGTTGTGACCATAATTGGGCAAGTACGAATATGACCATATTAGGGTAAATATGAATACATCCATTTTAGGGCATGTGCGAACGGATTTACATTAGGGCATCTATGCGGGATATAACATTGCCTGTTCTTTGTTTGTGGTGTCATTTTGTTTATTACATTTCCCTCTACTTTTGTCCTTTTTTTGAGACTTTTATTGGATTGCTTTTCAATTTTATTATTGTTTTAGTATTGAATACTTTACACTTTGCCTCTAAGTTAAACAAACCAAACAATGACATCTACTATCACATAGGGGCTCCTTATGATGTTGGTGGGACTGACACCGAAGGCACGTCGGTGTCGGTCCCACTGACATGTGAAGCAGTGGTCAGACTGCCGCATTACAATGCAGACGGTCCGACCGCATGTGTGAGGAACCAACCGCTGCGGTTCTGACATGTTCAAGGCGCCTGTCGGCCCTGTGGTCAGAATATAATTCCTACAATGAGGGCAGTGCCAACTCAGGCACCGCCGTAGGGATTTCAATGGCCCTTTCTGACAGCCTTTCAATGGCGGTCCGACCGCCATTGAAAGGCTGTCGGAAGCGGACTTTGGGGGCCCCTAGCAGGGCCCCCGTCCCCCATCGGCCTCCGCTATGATCCCAGGGGGGCACCACAGGTGCCCCCACAAACATCCATACCCCATTTTGGCATTGGGGCTTGTGCTGCAGCCCTTCTACGGGCTGCAGCACAAGCCTCAATGCCAAAAGGCATGTTTCCAACCGCCTCCACAGCAGTCGGATCCTAATTAGGCGGCCGGGACTTCCGACTACCTGTTGGATAGTCCCTTTACCACAACGATGCCGGTCGGATGCTCGTCCGACCGTCATTGTAATTAGGGCCATAGTCTTTCTTTCCCCTGATGATTAGAGCTGACCTGTGCAACCAAATTCAATTCGAGATACTGGATTCAAGATAATTTCCAGGCTCATTTTTATCATTTTTATTGCTGTGAAAAAGCGCTTTTTAAATCTGCCGGCTGTGTGTGGGTTCCTCTGTTTTGACAGAAGTCACCCAGAGTAACTAATAACTGAAACCAAGATTCTAAAGGGCCCTTGTTTTTAAGCTATTCTCATAACTGAGATAAAACATGTTTAAAATTGTAAGTTATGTGTTTTTAACTTAAGGTCTTAGTGGTGTGTTTTTTAATGTGTATATATGAGTATCAACAATTTTACAATGGTTTTTATTAACTACGTAATATAATTTGTTGTTGTTGTAAAACAAAATACAGAAAATTGGAAAACTGGGATATGTGATTGTCATGAAGGGTGAAATATATTAAGTTGAATATTTACATATTTAATTCTAATGCTTCTTTGTAATCTTTGAATGTTTCCTTTTATCGCAACTTCATTTCTCAAAACTTAAGCATTAAGGTTGGTGTTTTGGAAACTTGTGACAAAACAGTAAGCATTCTCTTCATTTAGTTCCTCATAATCTTAATTGGAATATCTGCACACTCCCATGTATGTCTTCCTTACACATTTGTCCTTCATTGACATCCGTAGCACTTCAGTTGTATTCCCAAAAATGTTGGCACAATTCTGTCCGAAGGGCAACTACATTTCCCGAACTCAATGCCTGTTGCAAATATATTTATTTGGGTCAATGATCTCCACAGAATTCCTTCTGCTCTCTGTGATGGCTTATGATCCCTATGTGGCCATCTGCCATCCCTTACATTACACAACCATCGTGAATGAGACTATTTGCATCCATCTGTCTATCGCATGATGGGCTGTTGGCCTCATGGATCCAATACCACACACAGTATTAGTATCCCAGCTTTCTTTCTGTGGGTCACATACTATCAATCACTTCTTCTGTGATGTTACTGACCTAATGAAGCTTTCTTGCACCAGCACTAACAATATTGAGGTACTTACCTACATACTCGGTGCTATTTTGATATTAATGTCATTCATTTTAATCATTACATCTTACATCAAGATCATCACCGTCAAGTTGATAAGAAATCCAGCCACTTGTTCGTAGTGTCGTAGCTCTACCTGCATTGCTTCCAGGGAGGATCTTAGAGAGGTGACGGTCATTAGTATGTCGTCGGCAAAGAGGGAAATCTTGTGCTCCTCTGTGCCAAACGGAATGCCGTGAATGGAGGGTGTCATGCGTATCTAAGCCGCCAGGGGTTCAATACTAAGGGCAAATACCAGGGGTTAGAGGGGACACCCCTGTCGCATTCCCCTCTCCAAGTTGAAAAGATCTGAGCCCACACTGTTTACCAGGACATGGGCACTAGGAAACGCATAATTAGCTCTGATCATAGCAATGAAATGATCTCAGAAGATAAATCTTCCCAAAGTGTGGAACAAGAAGGGCCAATCCGCCCGGTTCGAAAGCCTTCTCTTCTTTAAACGCCAATATTATAGTCGGGAGTGACTTTTATAGTTGCTTTCTTGGCCAGGTGGAATACCCTCCGTAAATTATCATGCATTTGTCGGCCTTTGATAAAGCCAGACTGGTACAGATATATCAAGTCTCACATGAGATCTTCTAGTCTAGAGGCTATAATTTATGTATATATCTTTGCATCAAGGTTGAGAAGAGCTATTGGGTGCTAGGAACTACATTGATGGGAATCTTTTCCCGGCTTAAGTAGGACTGAGATGAGGGCCACTCATGGATGCAGTAACTGCCGTGGAGTCTGCCACAAAGTTGAAAACACTCACTAGATGTGGTATAAGTTGTGTGCCAAACGTCCTGTAGAATTGTGCTGTAAGCCTATTGGGCCCTGGTGATTTATGAAGCTTGAGACTCGCTGTTGCCTTGCGGACCTCCTCCTCATATATTGGATCTCCCAAAATCTCATTCTGCGCTGCTGCCACCCTAGGGAGCTCTACCTCATCTAGATAGTTAGTTTCCGCTGTCTCTTCCTAGCCATCTGCCGCATAAAGGTTCTTATAGATGTGACCAAAGGCCTGGGCCTTTTCTGTTTCTGTGACTGCCCTTCCCCCAAATCTTGTTCAAAATCTCCTATATATTCCCTTTCCCTCTTGACTGCAATTGTCTAGCTAGGTGTGTGCACAACTTATTTCCCTGCTCATATGTTGTTCCTTTAAGTCAAAAGAAGGTAAGCTCAGCCCTATTATTTTAAATGGCATACATCTTGCTTCTGAATGCAGTCACTTTTCTCTGGATAGAGAGAGTAGGGTTTTTCTTATATGCATGTTCTGCTGAGTGGAGTTCCACCTCCAGTGTTAACCTCTCCCGTGTTCCTTGCTTATTTAGTTTCGAGTTCAGTGCGATGAGTTTACAACGAAGCACTCCCTTCAGGAGAATATAGTCTCTAATGGTTTTCCACAACTCCTCTCACAATTGCTGGTCACGGGCTAGAGCCGCCTGTATTTCAAGGGTGTGATGTCCCAGGTCACGGTCAATGCAACCGGAGCGTGGTCAGACATAGTGACTAGGTAGAATGAGGCTGCCTGAAGTGCTGGTGTAAGAGCCTTGCTAACAAACACGTAATCCAATCTAGAATAAGTGTGATGTTAGTGTGAGAGAAAGGTATAGTCTCGGTTGTGGGATTGAGGGTGCGCCAAGGATCTACAAGACCCAGAGAGCCAATCTCTTGTTTCAGTGTCTTGGGGAAGTTACTCGCGTGTGCTCTGTGTGCGTGTGTACTATCTATCCCTGAGTCCCAGGTAAGGTTAAAGACCCCCATCAGGAAAATCTCTCCCTCAGCGAACACCTCCAGCAGAACTCAGAAACAAGGCTTGGTTAGAATTAGGAGCATAGATGGAAGCAAATGTACATATGCGGCCATGTATCTGACCGTTGACCATTACCACCCTTCCTCTTTGATAATTTTACTTCCTTTGGGTGGAAGAAGAGAGCCACCCCATAGTATTTGGTTGTGGTGAAGGATTTGTACCTTATTGGGTAGGCCCTATGATGTAACTGGTGGTCTTCTGAGCATTTCATATGGGTCTCATGTAATGCCTGAATAAGAGTGTTAGCGCACACCTTGTTTATGTTGTTCTCTACAAATTAAAACTCACTAATTTCGTATGCGTGCACATCAGTTTTAGCGTTGCCTGCCCTTTTGAAATACAATAGTGAGCGAGTGAGTCTTCACTCGGTGTTTGGATGCACTGCGTAAATTCAACTTATTCACATTGTCCAATAAGCAAACAAGTTTGTACAAATTATTTCAAAAAATGCTTAGTAGGTCTATTTGCAAAAGTTTCATCCTTTATTTGACATATAGTTTAATTATCATGCGATTAAAAAAATTAAAAAAAACTTACACATGTTAACATCACAATGAATGAATGCAATGTAAAAATCACACTATCCCTGTAACATAAATCAAATTGCAGCCATTCTAACAAAGTATCAGCTTCGCCCAATGCATTTCAGGATTGTCTCATCCCTTCTTCAGGGGCCTAGAATGGCTCGGCAACAATATCCACCAGCTTATGACAACTAAAGAAATTCCTCTGATGGAATCCGTAAACAACACTGTGAGGCACGATGTAAAAACTCGGACCAAGCCGTTCAGAACACTTTATACAGTCACAATTTTGTGAATCCTCACCCTCGTGTGACCAAGATGCCAACGTTGCTAAATCGATTCCACCAACCGTAATGTCACTCAGTTTAAATGATCTTCCGCCAAGAATGTACTGAAAACACGGTGCTATCCCGCGCCTGGCTGACACGCTGACCGGAGATCTTTCAGTGTGTCAGCCAGGCGCGGTGTCTGGTAATTGGGCAGCTCCAGCCCCCAGCTCACTCTCAGCCTCCAGGGCCCACGGGGGAACCAGGCTAATTACCACCATCAGTCCAGCCCAGCTCCCGCAGCCCCCGGCCGTTTAATCTCTTCATCTCTAGACCAGTGGACCATTACAGAGCTGCGCTGGTCGTCCCGGAGGTCCTGGGGCAGCCTGAGGTGACCGAGATGCGGAGGTGGCAACAGACGGAGAACAAGCCGGAGAGGCTTTGCTCAAGCCTGAAACCCAGGGTTGAGTGCGGCCCCGATGCTGCAAGACTTGCGCTGAGGCAGCAGCGGTAACTGGCCGGGGTTCCCCGCAAGCCCCGGAGGCTGAGAAGAGCCGGGAGCTGGGCCTTGCCCCCTTTGCTGAGAGACCGGGACGTGAAGCTAGAGCCAAGCCTCAAGAGGTCCGGGGGCCGGATTAGTTCAGGCTGTGGGGCCTGCTTCATCAGAGGTCGACCAAAAGACTCTGGCCGTCCCGGACTGTGCTGCTACTAGAGGGCGGCCAGTGAGCCATGGCCCCATCTGCCTGCGATGTAGAGACTAGCCAACTGGAGCCCTGGGGGGGGTGCCCTGATGCGCGGACCCCTGCTAAGATTGAGAAGGGCCACCAGTCTGACTGCAGCCCCAGGGACGCCTGAATTTGCGCAGTTTGCCTGGTAGCCGGGGGCTGAGGGAGCTGGGCTGGAGTGATGGTGGTAATTAGCCTGGTTCCCCCGTGGGCCCTGGAGGCTGAGAGTGAGCTGGGGGCTGGAGCTGCCCAATTACCAGACACCGAAATGCGGAGTTAGAGGCAAGCCTCGAGAGGCAGAAGAGCCGGATTCGACCAGGCCGTGGGGCCTGCAGCATTGGAGGTGAGACAGCGAACCCTGTCCCTATTCGTCCACAGTGGAGATACTGGCCCGCTGGAGCCCTGGGGGCTGCCTTGGTGGACACCACCCCCTTGCTGAGCTTGAGGCATGCCGTCTGCCTGGCTGAGACCCAGGGAGCGACTGGGCTATGCAGTTGGCCCAGAAGCTGGGGTATTAGAGGAGTGGGAGACTATGATGCCAAGATCAGTGATTTTGCCACCCGCTCCCGGGGGGCACGAGGCCGGGCCAGCTGCCCCACCTGGCCATTGCCTTGTGGACCTCAAGGCCTGAATGGGGGTGACCCCAGTGCCCCCCCGTGGTTCATATCCTGGCTGAGCCCTGGGGATATATGAACCAAGCAATGGCAGAGCGACCCATGAGTTGACCTACATAGGGGACCAAGCTGGACTGTAGGAAGCCTCCCTTCTGGTGCTGCAATCATGACCTCAGCTGCCTGGACTTCATAGAGGCTGCGTCCTGGGGGTGGGACCTTCCTGGTTGGCTGGACACTCTTTCTATGCCTTAGGTTGTGCCTGCTTGGCTGAGGGGTTACCCTGAGGTGGAAGCGGTTGGCCTACTAACATTGGTGAGTGGAGCCTCCCCCCTCCAAGGCTGCCTCCCTCCCTTTGGACAAGAGACATTCACGAGCATTATAGAGAGTCGCTTCCCCTGGCCTACAGCTGCGGATATCTGTGGGGGGTGAGCTTGAGGGTAGATGGTTGCCCCGGGCCCTGGAGAGACCTATTGAGGGTGCGAACCTCCTCCCCCCGACTAACAAGCGGGCCGCCCCAGTGGTCAGTGTATTAACACACCCCCTGCACTGCTCGGTCAAGGTCTTGCTCCTCAAAGCCTCTGGTTCTAATGCTGAGACCTCTAAATCTTCCCTTGAGCCTCATGCAACTAGGGATACTAGCGATGCTGCAGCCCCGCTCACACGCTCCTACTATAGAAATGCTATTTGCTTCCTTGCGAGATGACCTACAATCCATGAAGAAGGAACTGCCCCAGGAACTCAGGGAGGTACGACGGGATGTGGAAATGCTGGGAGACAGGGTGGACACTCTGGAGGCGCATGACACGAGTAGAGATGAAGAGATTGAACAACTCCAGCAGGAGGTGATCCGTCTTACAGACCAGCACCTAGATCTCCAAGCACATGCCGAAGACCTGGAGAACCACTCTTGATGCAACAACATACGCATCAGGGGGACTCCAAAAGGAGCGGATTGTCTCAACATCGCTTCCTTTGTGGGAGATATTTTCAGAGCAATTCTGAAGGCCCCTCCTGAACTGGAGATCCAACTGGATCGCACCCATTGTACCGGTCAGAAGAGGCCTACCGCGGCACTCCCTGCCGACATCCTCACATGTGTTCATGACTTTCAGTTAAAAGAGTGCATCCTTAAAAAGGCCAGAGAGAGTCATCCAGTGCAGTTCCAGGGACATCAACCCACTCTCTTCCAAGACCTTGCCGCCTCCACGCTTCAAAAAAGGAGGGCATTTTGACCGATCACGGCTCACCTCTGCTCCATCGGAGTCCCTTACTCTTGGGGACACCCTTTCGATTAATCTTTCGCTTAGATGGGAAGATACACCAGATTTGCTCACTGAAGGAGGCCTGCCAATTGTTGGACATCACAGCCGATTCCCCTGAGAACTCCCCTCCACTTGCTGGGATGGGCAGGGATCCGGGAGCCCGCCAATGGAAGACAGTGGGTTGCACTACAGCCCAGCTCCGCCCAGAGACGATAGCCAGAGAACATCAGGCGGTGCTGGCTCCCCTTGGTGATGATACCGCTGGTCCGGCATAGCTAGATTTTTGTTATCCTATCCAGCTTCTGGCTCCGAGCAGCTCTTGGCTCTCTCTGGTCCGCTTCTTTCTATTCCTAGTGGCGGTGGTTCTGGGTGGGATGGGGGTGGGACGGGATGTCACTGACCTCTTTCACCCCCTTCTCATGGGTCTCACCACCCAGGACATTAATGATTTTTACCTTACAATGTTACCTGTTTGTTGTATTTATTTGGGTTTGTTGGGCCTTCTCCCACTTTTGGGTTCCCCCGGGGCGAATTCCTTGACCGTCTCTCAGCTAAGGTACTGGCTCCATGCAGTCCACCCCCTGACCTTCAGTCACCATCTTTCCCCCTCCCCCAAACAGCATGCTCCAATAGAGCTACTTAGTGGCCCCCATGATGACACCGACTCTTAAAATCATCACACTAAGAGCCTCATTACGATGTCGGTCAGAAACGCTCCGAATGGCATTCAGTTTGACTGAACTTGTGCTGAAAGCCATGCTTCCGACCGACACAAAGTAGTCGGTCGGTCATTCTGAATCAGTTCCGACTGACATTCGGAGAGTCCGAGTCAGTCAGAGCCGAATTGTAGAGCTCTACGGGCCGCATTTCTGACCGACCAATTATGATGTTGGATTCTGACAGCCGTTCCAACTCGATCGGTCTGACACGGATCAGCTATCAGAAACTGACTTTGGGGGCCCATAGTGGGCCCACCTTCACCCGGAGGCCTTTCGGTTGGGGACCATGGGGGTACCCATGGGACCACTCTGTACACCATGTACAGTGTGGCAGGCACCATGGGGTGCCCGCCAAAGGGTGCAAGGTTTTCTGGGGCCACCCTTTTTTTCAATGGGAGCCTGTGTTGTCGGTCGGAACACAGGCTCCCATTGAAGTCAATGGGAGTCCGACCGAACGGTGTTCGGAACCATCGTTCAACCAAGTCGGTCAGAAACGATTCCGACAAGGAGTCAGTCGGAATGCTTTCCGACCGACATCATAATGAGGCGCTAAATGGGAAAGGACTCAACAACCCAGTCAAAAGACGTGCCATTCTTTCTTACCTCGAGCACTCTGGAGCCCAAATTTGTCTTCTCCCGGAGACTCATCTTCTTCATAGAGACACACACATGCTTTGCTCCAGGGCATTTCCCCAACAGCTCTTCTCCTCTCAGTCTTCTAAATCCGCAGGGGTTGCCATCCATGTCTCCTCCACCTTTCCTGGAAGGATAGGTTCCAAACAGGCAGAAATTAAGGGTAGGTTACTGGCCTACTCCTTTATGCTGGGCTCCCACACTCTTACAGTGGGCTCCGTCTACACCCCAAAGAAGAGTCAAGAAGGCTTTTTGCGAAGGGCGGTGACCGAGCTTACCAGGTCAACTGACCAGATGCTGCTGTTGGGAGGCGACCTGAACCTTGCCTTAGATAACGCTATTGACAGATCGGCTCAACGACAGTGCAAATCTGGGGCCCTTTCTGGAGAGGGGATACAAATGCTAGAAGAGACGGGTTTGGTGGACATCTTGAGAACTTTGCACCCCTTGGCCCAAGAATACACCTTTTATTCCCATTCCCATAAGTCATACGCGAGGATAGATTACTTACTGGGCACTCAGAACATCATATCCCATACCCAACATGCTGACATACTGGCCTGCACGCTGTAGGACCACTCGGCGGTGACATTAGAACTTTCCCTTCCTTTCTCTCGCCCACCACCTAGATCCTGTCACCTCAGAGACACGTTACTGCACTTCCCTGCGGTGGTCCAGCAGATCTTGCAGGCATTACAAGACTTCCTAGCCACAAATGATACTCTCAAGACCCCTATTGCCATTCTTTGGGATACTCTGAAGGTGGTGAGCGGAGGGTAATTTAATGGGATTGTCTCGTTGGATAATAAGAGAGACCTCCTTACAAGACAGTTACAGAAGCTAGAGCACATACACCAACGGACTAGAGCCCCCCGGAACAGCTTGAGGCCGCACATGCCCAACTGTCTGGTTTGGATTTAGACAGGGCAGAGTTTGCAGCGCTTAGATTATGACATGCTTTTTACACTGGGGTAACAGAAGCGAGAGGTTGCTGGCCAATAGGCTGAGGGCTCAGAGACAGGCCGCCGGGGTAGTTACCTCTACAGGGGAGGAACAAACCACAGACTAACAGATTGCTGAAACATTCTTCCAATTTTACGTGGGGCTCTACGAGGCGCAAGACCTCTCCCCACACACCGCAGCCCACAACATCCGGGATGCTGCCATCACCAGATTAACGCCGGACCAGGCTGAGTCACTCGAGTCCCCGATCCGAATAGAGGAGGTGATATCCGCCATCTCTAGGCAGAAATTGTTTAAATCCCTTTCCCCATCCAGAGAGGCATGAGACAGGAGTGCCCGTTCAACCCCCTCCTTTTTGCTTTATACATGGAGCCTATGGCTCAAAGGACACGGGACAACCCTCTCATATCTGGGGTACGTTTTTTGGGAGACAAGCATACTCTTAGCTTATACACGGACAATGTTGTAACGATGTTGTAAGACCCTCTGACCTCTCTTCTGGCCTTTATGACCAAACTGGACCAATTCACACAGGTGGCGGGCTTCAAGGTTAATATCCATAAATCCCAAGCTCTCAACATATCCCTTAAAGCCCCCACACTGGCGGAGCTGCAAAACACTTACCCTATTCAATGGGACCCATCTGCAGTACCTTACCTCGTGTTACAACTCACCATGAACACAAAACGCACGGTGTCACTTAACCACACTACTCTGCTCCACCAGGTACAAGCAGACCTATGCCGCTGGAGACCGCACACTTTGTCCTGGTTAGGTCGGGTGGCTGCGGTAAAGATGACCATACTACCAAAAATATTATACCTCTTCCAAACCCTTCCTCTAGAACCCCCCCAGTTCACTACACTCCATGCAGCGAGAGGTAGACCGTTTTATATGGGCAGACAAGAGGCCTCGCTTGCATAGAGATCTATGTTATAGATCCCCGATAGAGGGAGGTCTCGGGGTACAGAATCTGCGGGAGTACTTCTGGGCGGTACAGCTGAAATAGTTCGTAGAGTGGTCTCGCCCCGAATCTGAAAAGCATTGGCTTTTTACGGATAGGGAGGTAGCGGGACATTCACTATGGAACGTCTCTTTCCTTCCAAAATCGGCACACCCCAAAAGTCTCTACCTGTCACCTGTGACACGAGCCCCTCTTGTAACATGGAACAGAGTGGCTGAGAAAAGAGCTTTAACCACATTCCCCTCGCCGTTGACACCTATAGTGGGCAATCCAGTATTCAACCCAGGCCTCGGTATCGGGGCTTTCACCCAGTGGACCCAGGAAGGCCGTAGATCTATTGGCCATTTCTTTGATGAGCCGGCCCCCTGACCTTCAAGGACTTCTGCCTACAACAGGGACTCCCTGAAACTGAACGCTACTGATACCATCAGATTAGACACTGGGTGATGCAACCTGCAGTTTCACCTCAGGCGCAGTGCCTTCTCATTCCATTCGAGAGGTGGCTGCTATCCAAATCTTCAGACACACGCCTCATCTCTGAAACATATAGCTTTCTTTGCCCTCCCCTGGCAGTTAATAAATCCCCGGGCCAGAGGAGGTGGGACACCAAATTGGGCTGCTCCCTCTCACAGCAGGAATGGGAGGATATTTACTATTGTGCTCGCCATACAGCTCGCAACATAGCAAGCATAGAGACAGCCACTAAAATAGCCACCTACTGGTACCTCACACCTCTGAGACTCAACAGAGGGAATCCTGCCCACAATCCCCTCTGTTGGCACGACTGTGGTTCTCTTGGCACACTGATACCTTTGCCCTAAAATCACTACCTATTGGACGCAAGTACTCGATGAAATAGACGCCCACTTCGACACACAGTTACCCCGCTTCCCAACCTACACTCTCCTAGGCTTACCCAACACTCTCACATTTCCTCTTAAATCCCGCAGTTGCCGGCAGATAGGATTGGCATTAGGAGCTGCCCTCCAGAATATCTTGGCTCACTGGGGGTCGGGGCATCTTCCTACCCATGTGGGTTTCACATATGGCACATACTGGGCATGGAACATATCTCTCTTTCCCTCTCCAATAAGGAGACCTCAATCCAGGGTGAATTAAGCCCCTTAATATACCAGGTAAGTGTGGTGATGACCATGACTAGGCACAAGGTGGCGGCGTCTGCCGCAGTATTAATAGCACTGCCTCACTTCTCAATAATCCTACACTCTGGTCCCCTTCTCCCTGACCACCGATTTGTGGAATCTCATCTCCCCCATCTCTCTTCATTTTGGATAGAAAGAGTGAGTCTTGTGTACCTATAACAAAATCAGCCCAGACCCCAAAAACATGAACACGTGGGGAAATGGAACCCAAAGTAAACTTCGCACAGATTACCATATATCCTTAGGCATATCCCCTCCACCATTAGAGGTGTGATGCCGCTGATGTAGCCAATGAGTCTCGCTATATCCTAGGAAATGAGAAATAGGAAATGATGTGACTAAGAGGTTCACGCTAATGTTACCCATCCTGAGGGCCAGCAGTTAAAGGACTTTCCGTTGCTGCCGTGAGCGTTTGTGTGAAATCAAATTAAATCCAGTATTTGTAAAGCGCGAACAATTACCCGAGGGTGTCAAGGCGCTGGAGACCGTCGGGAAGATTAAGCGAGCTATTGCCCAGAGTCACCTGGTGCTGGGCTAACCTGCCGCTGGCACCGGGGATCGAAACGTGAGCCCTTGTGGTCAGGAGTCAGGCGCCCTGGCTGCTGCGCCACACCTCTTCCCTGTGACTGCCATTGTCCCCCGCTTCTGCCTTCCTCTTCCACATCCACTGTTCCCCCCAGGGCTCCCCGGTGAGTTGATCTGTGGGAAAAGAAATTCCCAACACACTTGCCACTTCAGGAAGCGTAGTGTCATGATGGTGTTTGTTATGGAGAACTAAAGCGAAGCCAAAGGGATAAGTCAAAGGGTATTTCATATTGTCCTGCCTCAATTTTTCTGTGTTGGTGCAAAACTGTTGATGGTGTGCCAGGGTGGCGGGTGCAATGTCCTGAAAAAGAGAACAAGTGACTCCCTGAAAGGAGCCCTCCTCCTCCTTCTTCCATGCATCCTCAAGAATCGCTTCTCTTAATTTGAAGGAGTGAAGATTAGCTAGGAAGTTCCGTGGCCGTTTGCCTACCCCAGGGGATGGAGGCCTGGAGTTGTGCATGGAGGAGTTTCGTAGTGTCCTCCACCTGGCTGATCCTTTGGTCTAGATCCTGAACCTTGGCTTCAATATCCAGTGTGCATGTGCCCACCAAATCAACATCCTGCAGGAGTGACGTTAGTTTACCCTGTATATCTGATCGAAGAGCCTCTAGAGAAGTGTACAGATCTGATTTGAGCTCTTCCCTCAGTTCCCGTTTGGAATCCTGCAAGGAGGCGAGGAGATCCTCCTTGGTGAGCAACATTTCACCTTCAGAACCCCCCTAGGTGAGAGATAGCCAAACTGGTCTTCAAAGGGAGAATTAACTTTTGGGACAGCACAGGCTGAACCTCATATCCTGCCACCCCAGCCACACAGGAGCCCCTGTAATTAGATTAGGGAGAGGGTTGAAAGGGGAGTGTTTAGGAAAATTAGTCACACCTGCAGTTTGGGTTAGCCTGATCCAGCTCCTCTGGAGAGACTTTCTCCATTTTGGATTTTGAGATAATAGTGCTTTCTGGGACAAGAATATGCCACACTTTGGAGGAAGTGGTCATACCCCTGGGTTACACCCCACATCCCATTGGTCAGTGGTGCCCCCCTGCTTGACGCCTAGGAATACTGGATAAATATGGAAGAGCTACATAGCTCCTCAGATCTGTTGCCTGAAACTACTAGGAGAAGAAGGATGCCCTGCTGGAATCTGGATCTGCACCCAAAGGACTCACTCTGAAGGACTGCACCTGCTGCCCATTCTGGTACTATAGTCATAAGGACTTTGCCTTGCTTCAGGAAGGATCAAGGATTAAGGACTCCCTGCAAGCTACAGGTTAATAGATCCCACCTGCATCATCTCCACCAAGAGTCCTCATCCTGAAGTGCGTCCAGTGGACATTTAAGGATTTTGCCAGATGCATTGTGGGAATTGTAGTTCAGACATCCCAGGGACCATCCTGGAAATTTCAGACCCTTGGATTTGTGTTCTGGACACTTTGAACCTTCAAGAGAATCTTCAGGAAAAAGTTCCAGCTGTTTGGAGTAGTTTAGAGCAACTTTTGGAAAAAGCTCCATAGGGTGACTGGCTCAACGTCTAGAGTCAAGCTGGCTACCTTCAACTGCGACCCAGCCTGGATTTCAGGTTTGGCCTGCTGAAAGCTCTGGAGCTCCAGGTTTCCAGGATTTGACCGAGGCCTCGCTGAGAAGCAATATGATGATGTTGCATCAAAATCGGCCTGCTAGAGGGGACCACTCGACGTCGAAAGAAAAACCTCCTGAAATATTTCTAAGTCCGAAAGTAACATTTTTATCAAGGCTTCCCGCTCCTTGCATCCAACCAGGGCTCCATCGTTGTTGGCCTCAAACTTTGACATTGTCCCGGTTAAGCGTGACCAGATGTCCCAAAGTGGCACTATATGTTTATAAGCATTAGAAAGTATTTATTCTCCAAAAATCTCCAGTTCCATTTATTGGATTTTTGTCTGTTTGGTTTCTATTTGTTCATAAAAATATAATCTATTTTTATGCATTGGAGTTGGATTTTTATTGTCTGTTGTGTCTTACTTATTTAATGTATTTTTGTTTTTAAATGCGTTACACAGCTTTCTCCCAAATTACGCCCGCCTGCTCGTTGCCAGCTACCAAGGGTTGAGCAAGGGAATATTTTATTGAGACCTTGACTGACCCTCTTATTGTGTGTGTGGTCTTATTACTAGTGGTAGGTCCCTACTTATCACTACTAATAATCCATGTTCCGACAATATCATATTTTAAAAATAGTCCCTTAATTAGTTTTCTGGCTGGTCCCTATGCTCTCACTGGAAATATTTTTCTGGCTTTTCCCTAGACTCTCACTGAAATGAGACCATAACGGTGAAGCATGGAACACTGGGTGGATTTTGTACACATCGGGCAGAGTGAGTCTCACAGCCACAGGGTTAGGAATCTCTTCCACAGGAAAAGGTCCGAGAGCCCGAGAGCTTCCGAGAGCCCTCAATTGGTAAATTCTTTGATGACAACCACACCAAATCTCTCACTTTGTAGGGTGAGCATAGTTTCCGGTGTTTATCGGCTTCTCTTTTCATTCGTGTATGATAGGAAAACAAATTATCATGTAATTTGCATTGTGTATCAGCAATTTTCTTATGGTGTTCCCTGACAGAAGAAACCAGTGGATCACAGGATAATATGTCTACAGGAATCGTTTTAAGGGGGATCCCAGTTACAGAGTAAAACAGGGATTATATAGTTATTATAGACTAACTGTGCCAAGGGCAGTTCCTTATCCCAATCTTAGGTCCATTTCGACACTAGACATGGTAAGATTTGCTCCATAGATTGATTCACTTGTTCTGTGTAACCAGCTGTCTGTGGGTTGTAGACAGATGACAGGTGAACATCAGGGAGCCAGTGAGCGTAATAAACCTAAAGAAGGTCTATAGGAAGATTTTCTTTGAATACAAGTGAGACAATTTTGGACATAGTTCGGGGTTAGGCAGTAATAGATGCTTTCATGATATAGTAAATCACCTTGTTTTTTCAAACCTTCTTCTACTTTCACGTTTCAATCTGCAACCTGAGGTTCTCTAGAAACACTTCAGAATTACAGAAGGCAATGATATTGTATTGGGGAATGATATCTTGTGAAGTTTCTGTTTCCTCATCTGCTGCTCAAAAACCAAAACGAGGCAACAGATCTGCTTTCAGTTGTTTAGTGCCAGGAACAATAAGTGATCACAAAATTGTATTAGCTGAACATTAATAACAAAAGCATGTGTCTTGGAGTAAGAGCTTTTCTGGTCGAAAGAACTGTAAGCTTCTATGGCCAGTGTAAATGATGACAGTATGCTGTGCTTTTAACAGATAATGTCTCCGTTCCTGTAATGTTAGTTTTATTGCTAACTGCTCTTGCTCCACTATAGTGTAGTTATGTTCTGAAGGGACCATTTCATTTTGTGACTCGCAAATTACGATATTTAGCGAGTCGCAAAATGAAATGTACGACAGTGTTTCAGACACTGTTTGTGATTCCCAAATGGGTCGCGAGGGACCTGCCTCTTTAATATTTATGAGGCAGGTCACAATTTGCGACCCATTTGGAATGGCAGGCACTCACAGTGATGATGGCCTGCTAGGGTCAGCAGACCATCATGTGTGTGACTGTTCAGTTCAAAGCAAAGTTTATTTGGACTAAACAGTCCTTAAACATATAAAATCGTCATAAATACAGCTCCTAAAAATCACAAAATTTACATTAAAAACGTCATCATAAAATTCATGTTTAAAATCCTTGATCCTTACTTCAATTCATATAACATATCTCATATCGTAAGATAAGGCAAGCATTTCATTACTAGACCCATTTCAGGTTTTCTTTAGCTTTTTGAATGAACTTCCCCCAAACACAAGCTATAAATACATCATCATACAATTCCAGATTAAAACCATTAAACCTTCCTTCGAACCATATATCATAACTCATATCGTGCAAACAGGCAGACATTTTGGTGCTAATCACATTTCAAATTTTCTTTGGCTTTTTGAATAAACCTCCCCAGAGCACAAGCTATATCCAGATTACTCCTTATTTATGCTGTACTCTTTAAAAATCGGACGTAAGACCTCTTTCCGTATATCTAAAACCATTTGACAATCCAATAAAATATGTAAAATATCACACGTTGTCCCCAGGGTACAATTACATTTCCCATTGCTATCAATCATTGCTCTTTTTACCCCATTGTTCGCATAGCAGGGGTTGACACCAATTCTCAGCCTTAGTACTTCTCTTCTCAGGCGTCGGCAGGGTAATCTATCAATGTAGGGGGAATGTGAGTCATTTTGCCATGAAGTAGCCATAAAACGTACCGATTTTTTCCCCAAGAGGTACTCATGGTCCTGGGCTCAAGATATTTCTTTTCCCAGGAACCTAAGTTCTCTCCTCTCAACCTCAATTTGTAATGTCAAGGGGCTAATCTTAAGTCTCCTCATTCTACAAGCTTTAATAAGACTTTCTCTTACCCCTTTTGCCCATGTTCGATCACTCTTCAATATCTCGTTTCTGCACCATTGCGAAACTTTATAATCATCACCTGATCCCTGGCACCGCTAAAATCTTACTAGAGCCATGCAGGCCATTATACTCCATGAAGTGATACCTGTTTCTAGCCTCACTGCCTGCACCATTGAGGACTTAGGCAGTGATAATAGATTTTTCAGGGCTTTTCCCTCTTCAGCGTCCCATCCGTTTTGTACCACTCAAGCATAATAGTTCAGCTCCATAAAGGAATTGAGGTGGGACCATGGCTGTATAAGCTTTTAAAACCGGTCTATCCGACTTTTCCCCATATACTCCGTTACATTTCTTTAGACTGCTAACCGAAGCTGATGTCCTTAATTTTAATGCTTCGAGATGGGTAAACCAGTTCAGATTTTTCTGAAACTACATGCCCAGGTACCTGTATTCATCAACTATTTCCAACTTTGTGGAGCCCAAAAACCAGTTAAACCTTATTTTTCTTCTTCCAAAGCTTAAAATCTTTGTTTTATCCATGTTAACTACAAGTTTTTTAAGTCCACAGTATTCATTAAAACTATTCAGCTTTCTTTGTAGCCCAATCTCAGTTTGGTCTATTATTACCAAATCATCCGCATATAATAGACATGAAATATGTCTCCCATCTACCTTTGGGCTGGCCCCCCTTTCATTACCTAGGACCGAGGGTAGGTCTGCAATGAATAGGGAAAAAAGTAGAGGGGCCAATACACACCCCTGTCGCAGCCCATTACCAATTTGGATTTTCTGGGATAGGCTCCCCTCTGTGTCTAAGATTATCTGCGCCCAGTTAGAAGTCTGTAGTACTTGTATTAATCTTAGTAAATCTCTTGGGATGTCATAACCGATCAGCGTCTCCCACAGCGTCCCACGGTCCACTAAATCAAACGCTGCGCGGAAGTCCACGAAGCAACAGTACAAACTTCCACTCTGCTCAATGGACTTCCGCGCAATGGACCAGAGCGCAAAGCAGTGGTCGACCGTTGAATGTCCCTCCTTAAATCCCCCCTGTTCCGGAGGCACAACCTGATTTACTTCTGTCCACTCCTTAAGTCTCTCCAAGATTATTTTGGCGAAAACTTTTTCACCTATATCTAAAAGGTTAATTAATCTTTAGTTCTTCGGGGTTTTTATGTCTCCTTTTTTGTGAATGGGTCTTATAATTGCACCTCTCCAGTTTTATGGTATAATGCCTGTGTTAAGTATCCCCAGGAACATATTTGAAAAGAAGTCTGCCCACCACTCTGGCCTATTTTTTATGATCACTGCGGGGAGATTATCTGGGCCAGCAGCTCGGGTCAGAGTTAGGTTAGATAACATTTTTTTAACATTGCTGCCGGAGAAATGATCCTTAATTTCCTTTCTCACTCCTGGCCATAATTTTGAGTTTCATCTCTCTGTTTCTTTCCAATTTCCATAAATTTCCCCCAGGTATGTAACCCAATCATCTTCTGGTACCAACACAGTTCAAGGAACCTAAAGATTTACCTGAGCTTTCTTGGACCAATTTCCAGAAGCCTTTCATATCTTTGGATTCTATCGCAGTTAGCAATTTAACCCAGCAACTCTCTTTGTAGGATCTTTTTTTATTCCTTACAATCATTTTATATATTCTCCTTTGTTTCTGGAGTTTGTGGAACAATTCTACATTATACTTTGCCCTAAGTCTTCTTTCCCGTTGTCTGATACTTGCTTTAGCTTTACGACATTCTTCGTCAAACCATTTCCTCTCTTTACTTTGTGGTCGGTTTTTCCTCCCACACCCTGGTTTACTATATTTGATTTTTACTCTTAGGCATTCCACCAGTTGACTGATAGTATTTTCAAACCAAGCATTATCATATGTATTCAGAATATTTTCCACCAGGAGCGTCTGCTGAACAGCTGCTAATCTTTCGATAAATTCCTCCGATATACGGGTTGTGAGACGCCTTGGGAAATCAACATGGACCTGTAGCACTGTGTCTCTTTGTTTTTTCTTTATCCCAAATACTTCTGTCCTCAAGGGGTAATGATCACTTCCTTCCACACTTACCACCTCAAAGTGCTTGATTAGATCAAAATTCCAGGCATGTAAAAACACATAGTCTATTGGGCAGGGTTGCTGGCCTAGCTTTAAGGTATGCTTTGCTGGTCTATCTGCGTCCAATCTGCCATTCACACAAACCATGCCCATAGCGCCCAGCATTTGACCAAGAGCCAAGTCTTGTGCCGACATAACCCCCCTCGGGAATATAGCATCCTTTATTTTATGGGAAGCCAACAATTCCTTGTACCATGAGTCAATCCTACAATCACCCAGCACAAACAATACATCTTTCTGATAATTGTCAGATACAGATAACAAATCCACTTTTAATTTTTCCATTTCAACCTTATAATTGTTCTCTTCCCCCCTCTGGATGTATACATTTACGATAACTATACCTTCAAATGGTGGGTCGGGATTCAATAAGAGCACTCTGCATCCTATTGCCCATTTGCATTTTACATCCAAAAGTACCACCTTCCTGGCAATCTTAGTTGAGACCAACGTCAATTGCCCTCCTGAAGGTCTACCAAAACGCTTCCTTCTTGCAACTTTCGTCTGTTGAACAAACCCCTCAATTGCTAGGGTTTCGTCGCACAGCCAGGTCTCCTGCAAACATACAATCTCATTGCTGTCAATAGCCTCTTTGAAGCTTTCCTGGTTCGCTATTCTATTATATCCATTTATGTTCCAGGATAATATGGCCAGACTGTGCGATGACCCAGATCCTAATCGATCTCACTTAGGCACCCGCCTCCCTCATATGCTGGGGATGCTAGGGCTCTATATCTATTACCGACTAGTGATCCTTCTTCATCTCTCTCTATTTCCCTGCATCTTATAGTGATTTCGAGATCATCCTTTTTATCCCAGTAAGCATCGATCATCCTAACCTGCCTTTGGCCCAGCTCTGCGTGGGTTATAAGGAATGGTCTCTCATGCTTATTATGTTCTTGCAATTCTATCCTTTTTACTAGTCTGATACCTTCCTTATATAGCTCATGTTCCGCTTTTATTAATGCTGTCTTAACTAGCCCAGAATAAAGTAGAACCTTAGTTACTTCGGTCCCCTTGCTATTTAAAGTAAAACCTACTTCTCTAAGATCCTTTGTGCCAATATTCCATAAGCTTGCACATTTAGATAGGGAGAAAAGCAGTTGTGATCGATTTAATGGGTTTAATTTCCTCACTTTTTTTCCCCCTTCACCCTGGCCGATCGACTCAAAGAATACCCACAGGTCCTGTCTACCTTTTGACTCTGACACTTGGGGACCCCCCTTTTGATCGTAATCCCTTCTAACTTGGTGATCTAACTCCTTGCCTTTCTCCATATGGCCTCTAATGTTTCTAGTGCCTCCTTACGTTCTCATCTCCATCCTCCTTTCCTTATCACCCTCTTCTTTTTCCACCCGGTCTTTGTTTGCACTATTTTTCCTCCACCTAGGTTTTCCTGTACCTTTTTTCCTCCTTTCCCCGACTTCTGGATTACTAGTGGATATTCCCTTTCCTAAGTTGTTTTTCTTTATCAGAGCTAACCTCACATTCTTTCTTACGCTCTTTTGCTCTTTTTCTATTACTTCCTTCCATATCCCCTGGTGCAATGAAGCTTGGCCCTTTCTATATTTTTTCTTCGACCTCCTTGGGCGTGGAATGCGCTGCCTAAAACTCCTCCTTTTCCCCCATTTTTTTATAATCATTGGATACCGTGAAATAAAAACACTATGCTCTTCATTCTGCAGTGGGGCCTCCATCAGCGCGCCTTCCTGCCGGGTCCTAACCCCCTCATAGTGGTCCCCGCCGACTGGTCTCACTATGGAGGGCATAAGATCTTTGATTTGTTTCATCTCTCCTATCATGATATTAAACTGATCCCTTTGGGTTTTTAAGACCTCATTATTCATTACTGATACCTCTAGCAAACCTTTCAAGGTTTTTTGCATAATTAACATTGCGTCCAGCATTGAGGCGCTAGAGGTTCCTGTTACCTCCAGGTTAAACAAAGAGGGTCCCGAAATATCATTAACTTTGTCCCGAGAAATTTCAGCACCCTCCTTCTCGTCCGGATATCCTTTTCTAAAATGATGTTTTACTCTGTCCCTCGTCGTCTGTTTCCAACTCCTCGTCCACTCCCTCTATCTCTATCTCTTGAACGCTCAAAGAGGAAGAGAGTCTGGGTGATGAGGACAGCCTTGGGTCCAGAAATAATCCAGAGAGATTAAAGCGGGTTTGATTTGGTGAGACTTGCTCCGGGAATACCAAGTTAGCTGGAGTTAACTGATTCTCGCCCACATTCTGTTCTTTTTCTATCAGTCCCTTCCCTTTAAAGTGTTTCCCCACAAAATCTTTGATTGATTTTGTAACCGAGGATCCACCTTTTACCCCCCCAGCCTACTTTGCTGCGGGGTTGTGTCCGGGGGTTGTTTTTCCCTCTGTAATACTTTTTTACGTACAGTGGTGTCACCATGGGCGCTTTTTACATTTCCTTTCTCTTTCAGGTTTATGTCCACATCCTCTCCTCCCGTTTCGTTGTGATCGGGTTTTTTAGGGTTTTTTTGGCCTTTCCGTGCTTTTGTTTTGCCAAGTGCCATCACCTTTTTGGATCCTTTTATGCTTTCCTTTATTATAGGTGACCCCCCAACAATTCCCTTCTTCTTCCTTTTAGTATCCCAGCAGACTTCCAAGCAAACTTCAAATACAGTCCCTTTTTCTTGCCTGAAACTCTTTCCAACACAATTAGTCGATCTGCCGCAGCCCCCCTACCCTGCACTTACCTCTGTTCCATGGCTGCACGCATAAAGCTCTGCTGCTCCTCCTAATCTCACTCAGTAGACAGCTGGGCTTTTGCCCGAGCCAAAATCTTCTCCTCCACGATACACGAGGAGTCCAGGTGCGGCTCAGCACACTGCACTGGGAGCCATCGACATTCGGGGCCCCTAAGAGTCGGGCCCTGACTCAGTCATGTACTGTCGTGTACTGTCGCACAATTGTTTTCCCAGAGAGATAAAACTCATAAACTGAGCGCCTTCTCCCGGCGTTCCGATGCGCCTTCCGATGCGCCTTCTCCCGGCGTTCCGATGCGCCTTCTCGCGGCGTTCCTTGCACTTCCTTGCCAGCGGCATCGCGTGATACAGTGTAGCATGATGCAGAGCAGAGCATAGCATAGCCGTGAACATAAGTCACCTCATCTATTTGTGACTGCTTTTTAAATTTGTAGAATAAGGTGCAAACTTAGTGATTGGGTATTGTTGTTTTTTGTTTTTTTAGATCACACCAATGTTATTATTTAATTAAGAAGCCCTGATGAGAGCCCCTGAGTGTTCTGGGGCTTGAAACGCGTCGGCAGTTTGGAGACCACAGGCGCAATTTTGGTGCTTTGTGTCAATGTGACGAAAAAAAATTTCAAGTATTGAATGTTGACACATAAATTCGGCTTTAGATTCCGGCTAAGAAGTGATTAGCTGCGATACATTGGTCATTGATGTTATCATGAATATATGTTTTTGTGATAAATGTTGTGAAATAATCCAATTGAATTGTATGTAAATATATGTGACGTTTTTTGTGTATTTTAATTGTATGTAAATATGTGATGTAGTGATGTGTTCTCTGTTGATGGACTATTGGTGATTCTTATCCTCATGTTTCAAAATGTACATAAAATAATAAGTTCAAAATATCCTTCGATGGATATGGTTTAATAAATAACCAAATCAGAAAAAGTAATTTTTACTATGGTTTTTGTTCAAATGAATTGCAGTAAATCACAGGATTACCGGGTTTCTCTTTTTTCTTCTAATATAAAACGGCCCTACCCGGTTTTTGTCCTTTTGGGTCTAACCCCCCTATCGTTTGCTTTTTAAATAAAGCAGTTTTTTTTTTTTAAATGCAGCCTATTTTCCTTAAAGGATAACAGGATGCATTTTAAAAAAACAAAAAACATTTTTGTTTCATTTTTTAAGAGTACTCTTAAAAAATGTTTTTGACCCCTTCCCATTTGCGACTGGTTTACCACCTTCTTGAGGAAGGCGTTAAACTGCGATTGTTTTGCGACCACTTTCCGGTCGCAAAACAATTGCACATCAACCTGCGACTCAATATAAGGAAGGGACGCCCTTAAAATACCTCTTCCTAATAGTGACTCACAAACCCTATTTTGCAAGTTGGTAATCGGTTACTGACTCTCAAAATAGGGTTTATACATAGCAAAATGTATATTACTCATCGCAAACGGCCCGATGGGCCATTGGCGACGGGTAAAATGCATCGTATATCTGGCCCTAAGTGTCAGGATTTTGGATCTTCCTAAGATAGGACTCTACCCACGGACACCTGTGAAGCATCAGCCTACACAAGGAACGGTTGTAATGAGTCGGGATGATGTAATGCAGGGGCGGTGGTGAAGTGTGTGTTCAAGGTCTGGATGGCCTGATCTACTTTCTTGGTCCATTCAAATGTACTTCCTTTTTTTAGCAACCAGGTCTTCGTATTGGAGAAGTGTGGGAATAAAGCACCAATAACAATTAGCTAAGCTCAGAAATCTCTAGACTTCCTTAACAGATTACGGAGCTCCCCGATCAACAATGGCCTTTACCTTTTTGTTATCCATAGATATGCCTAAAATTCAACTGAGATTGCATGGAATGTGCATTTCTCAAACTTAGTAAACAGCTGATGTTCTCTTAGCTTTGTAAGAATTGCCCGTCCATGTGTGATATGCGCATCTTGTGTTTGTGAGAAGATAAGGATATCGTCTATATGGACTACTACATAGACATATAGAAACTCTTTTAACACCTCATTATTAAAAAAACGCTGCTGGGGCATTGCAGATTCCAAAGAGCATGAGGGTTTATTCGAAAAGACCAAAATGTGTTTGAAAAACGGTCTTCCACTCATCGCCCTCCTAAACCTTGATCAGATGGTAGGCGCCCGCAGGTTCAGTTTGTGTAAATGGTGGACTGAAGCACTTGGTCCAATAAGATCTGAATGAGGGGTAAGGGATAAAGATTTTTGACATTGACTTTAGTCACTGCTCAGTAATTGATACAGGCTCTTAGGTCCCAGTTTTCTCCAAGGATAAAGAACAATGGAAATGAGACAGGTAATGCTGAATGTCTCAAGAAGCCCTTTGCAAGCAAATCATCAAAGTTTTATCTTAAATACATGTTCTTGGGCTCAGATAGAGCCTGCACTCTGCTACATGGTAGGGCTGCCCTAGGATTAGGTCTATGCATTAATCACAGGCACAATGTGGGGGCAACTGGGTTGCTACTTGTTTGTTAAAGACATCTTGAAAGTTAGAATAGCAGTCAGGCAATTTGGAAACTGAAGTCTTTATGGTAGAGGCACAGCTGAAAGGAGAGTCTAGGTTATAGGAATACCAACAGACATTAGAGACCAGCGTGACTCTTCTAAGGGCCCAATCAATTTTGGGATTATGGTGCTGTAGACAGGGACTTCCTGAAATGCTTAAAAAACATGGGTCTCAATAAGGTCGAAGCAAATGTTCTCTATATGATCGTTCCCACATACCATAATCAATAGAGTAGTTTCATAAACAATGATTGGTGTAAATTTGTTTAGTAGTTTCAGAGAGATTTAAGTGTAACAAATATAGATATCTGGGAGTCTAAAATCCTACTGAAATTTGATTGGCTGCCAACACTTCAACCAGGAAGTGTTAGCAGCCATCTTGGGACTCGGCTTGAAGTCGGGTCCCACAAAAAAATGTAAAAAAAAAAAGAAATGGGGGAAGGGTACCACGGGAACCCTACAGGGCCAAAAAAAGCATTTTTGGAAAAAAAGTTGGCAGGATCCACGGGTCCCGCCGAAAATGTTAAAAAAATGAAGCACAGGCTCCCGTGCTTTGTTTCTAATTGGCATCCGGGTGAGCCAGGGGTATTTGAGTAATAAGGGAGGTGGGGACCACCACCTCCCCGGGGCTTATTACACTATAAACAGGGGGCCTCTTGGACCCCCCAGACCCCAGGGACCACCACCTCCCCAGGGCCACATGCCAAATATAAATAGGGGGGCCTCTTGGACCCCTGTCCCTCAGGGACCACCACATCCCGGGGTTCATGTCTTTACACAATGCGGGGGTCTTAACGGACCCTCCTGTAGCCCCTGGGGCTGCCACCTCCCTGGGGCTTTAATTTTAAATAATGCGGGGGCCGCATGGACCCCCTCAGCCCATGGACAGCCACCTCCCCGGGGCTTTTCCTAAATTAAATGCAGGGGCCGTGTGCCACCCCTGCAGCCCCGGGGATCACCACCTCCCCGTGGCAAAATTAAAGCAAGGAGGGGGGCCAGGCAGCCCCCATCTCAGAGCCATAGATGGCCCTGGGGTCCCCCACCCCCAGGGCCAGCTCCTGTTATGTCCCGGGGTGCCCACCCCAGGACATAGCTGTTTGCTATGGCTTGGCGGGAGTTTTACTGCTCCCACCAAACCATTACAAACACTGCTCCACTTCAGCAAGTGAGAACAATCAAAATGCTCTTGCTTGCTGAAAACGGATCAGAATTGCTTTTGGACAGAGGGAGCTGCATGTTCAGCAGCTCCCTCTGTCTAGAAGCAATGATGGCTTCGCAGGATGCTGGAAGCTGGCAGGGACCACGGGGGCCTTGAGGCTTCGCTCATGGTCCCAGTGGTGAGTGGGTGCCCTGGTGTTAGAAATGGGGGCTCTAGTTTGAAAGGGTTTGCACGTACAAGTAGGGACCCTTCTTCCTAGGCAGGATAAGAGAGTTACACTCCTAAAATAACACCTGCTCACCCCCTTGGCAGCTTGGCACGAGCAGTCAGGCTTATATCAGTGGCAGTGTGCAAAGCATTTGCACATAACCCACAGTAATACAGTGAGAGCACTACAAAAGGACACCACACCAGTTTAGAAAAATATCCAATATTTTTATATATTCAAAACAAGACCAATACGATAAGAATCCAACACACAGTACCTAAAAATATATACTGTGCAAGATATCCTTAAAATCGCAGAAATACCTCAAAAACACAGTTGGTACAAGTCGGTAGCTCCGTCCGGGGATACCTCGATGCTGAGGACAACAGAGTCTAACAGTTCCAGCCGACCGCGTCGGTACGGGCCAGTGAAAGCGTGGCCAGACTCATCAACAGTACCTTTCTGGTTGCGGCAGGCACGTTGGTGTGAGCCGGTCATGGCAACCGTCGCGGATGTGTTGCAAAATGGAAGCGGTGCAGAGTGCCGTGCCCTCTTGATGCGGTGCAGGCAGCGGCTCGGTGACGATCCTCCAGACAGCATCGGTGAGACCAAGGCTTATGGATGGTGAAGTGCATCAAGGCGGTGCAGAGTGCGGTGCCCACAGGTCATGGTGCAAGCAGTGGCTCGTGGCGGCGGTGTCGGTCGTTGTCATCGGTGAAACCAGGGTTGTGGTGCGAGATGCGGAAGGTGCCTTCTGCGGTGCCATCAGGACACAGAGTCAGCGACAGAGTCGGTGACGGAGTCGGTTGAGTTTCCCTTTTCTGTGGCAACTGAAACAGCGATTCCAGAAGCGGTACCCAGAGGTTGGTGAAGTCTTTGCAGTCCCTGAGACTTCAGAACAGGAGGCAAGCTCTATTTCAAGACCTTGGAGATACTCAGCACAAGTGAAGAAAGTTCAGTCCAAGCCTTTCACTGCCCAAGGCAGAAGCAGCAACTGCAGGCCAACCCAGCAAAGCAACAACACAGCAAAGGGGCAGTACTCCTCCTGGCAGTTATTCCAGTTCTTCTTCTTGGCAGGTTCCTTGATTCCAGCGAGTTCTAAAGTTCTGGCGTCTGGGCCCCAATATTTATACTCAAAATTCCTTTGTTCTCTCAGGCAGCGGGTGTCTGTGCTTAGTCCAAACCAGTTCTGTCCTCTCTGGCCCAGCTTCCTGGCAGCAGGTGGAGACAGCATTGTTCAAGGCAGACCAGGCCCATTCAGGTGCACGGAAATCTCCTCACCCTACTCTAAATGTAGCCTAGGTCTATTCAGCCCAGCCCTGACTCATCCAGGAAAAGCAGGACACACCTCGACCCCCCCTCCCCCAGTGGCTGTCTGAAGAGAATGCACGTCTCCAGCCCCTGTCACTCCAAAGCCATACAGTCAATCCACAAACCCAGCAGAGGCACACAAGATGGCTAAGCAAGAAAATATCTACTTTCTAAAAGTGGTATTTTCAAACACAGAACATAAAAATCATCTTTACTAAAAGATTCATTTTTACATTCTGAGTCCAGGCATACTAAACTCCATTTCCCTCTCTTGTCCCAATGGGAAGTTATGCTTATAAGATGTTATAGGTAAAACTCCCATTCTTTCCTATGGGACAGATAGCCTTGTAGTGGTGAAAAACGAAATACACTGTAATTCACCACCAGGACATGTCACACACACAAGTGCATGTCCTACCTTTAACATACACAGCACCCTGCCCACAGGGGTATCTTGGGCCTACCTTAGAGGTGACTTATTTGTAAGAAAAGGGAAGGTTAGGGCCTGGCAAGTGGGTGCACTTGCCAGGTCGACATGGCAGTCACAAACTACGCTCAGACCCTGCAGTGGCAGGTCTGAGATACCTTTTCATGGCTACTCATGTGGGTGGCCCAATCAATGCGCTACGGTCACCCCTCATGGTGAGTCTTACTTAACAAAGTACAGAACATAGGCTGTTTATATCCCCAGCCCCCTTATGAGAAATGCCTTTAATATGAGGCTTACACCAAGATGAGATATTAAGGTTTAGAGCATCTTTTGTGATGTTTCTTCAATATACGTAATGAGTACCTCACCACCATAGTCTGGTCTTTCATTTATTTACGCATCGCAGCAACCAATGTATATCTTGCCATAAGACTATCTACCTCATTATGTTTTTGCCAAACTACTTTGTAATAGAGATCACAGAGATATTTCATGTTGGAAGTTAATAAGCATATCCATTGAAATAGATTTTTTATTTTTATTCCATTAGATGGGGGATATTCCTAGACAGGCTCTACACTTGTCTATTGCTAAATTTGGTGGCTGAGAGGTTGTTTTAGATGAATAATCCCGTTATCCAAATTGTTCGGGATCTATTTTTAATCTTTGCACTTTTCAAACAGAGAATCCATTCTGGATCTCTGAGATATTGGCAAGCCAGCCATATACTCATGGGAGTCTAACTTTTGGCTCCGGCTATCACAGATGAAGAATCACAGGGGGCGCATGATCTCCATTAAATAAGTATACGGACCATCCCTCCCTCAAGGACCTTTGATGCCGGATCTTTTGTATCCGATGAGTATGCCTACTGTTGAGGCTCCCTCACCATAGGTGAAACCACTTTAGTAGTGGACACATATTCCACCCTAAACTACAGATTTAAAACTATGGGGCATATTATCAAGAACGGCGTTAAAATTATCGCCGCTTTAGCGGCAGAAAACTGCCGCTAAAGCGGCGATAATGGGCTTGATAATATGCCCTGGAGAATTCCAATAGAAGCCCATGTTGACACCAGAACATGGGCTTCTATTGGAATTCTCAAGGGCATATTATCAAGCCCATTATCGCCGCTTTAGCGGCAGTTTTCTGCCGCTAAAGCGGCGATAATTTTAACGCCGTTTCTTGATAATATGCCCCTATTTATTTAATCCTATCACTGGCATCTATATTTCTTTACACATAGGCTGGTCCATTTGACTCCAAGTCCTGAAGAAGACCCGTCTTTGATGTTTTCTACTAACACATAACCTCTCTGGGTCAAAACGTCGACGATAAATAGAGGTGTTCCTTACCTCTGTAGAGCAGACTACATATCCAAGCAAATTAGGACATCTGCTCCAACATATACATGTGCTCTTTGGACACCATATTGATTAATTTATGTATTGGATGTTAACATCTGTAACTGTCTAATGTTCTTTATGAACCCTAGTCCTGATTTATTAATGTCAAGTTTATTTGTTTATATATATGTTATACAGCAGTCCTGTATGTGCCTTTTATTTATTTATTTATTTGAAAGGTTTTATATAGCGCTGGCTAGACCCGGAGGTATCAGAGCGCTTTACATGTGTGAAAAACAAGATTACAAAAGTTGCTCAAAAACAAAACACAATATAAACAATAAATAAAAACAAAAACGTTCCGATGAGCTCTAATAAACAGAGACATGGCAAGAGCAGATACATTTACATACAAAGAGGCTGGGGGAAGAAAGAGATTAAGGGCTGAGCTGTGGGAGATGCAGAAATTTTGAACGAGGAAAGGCGGGGGGAAAAGCAGGTTGGGAGAAGGGGGGATGGTAAGTCGGAAGGGGTTTACAGAGGGAGGAGGGAAGGGGGTGGGAGTAGGATGGGGGAGATAGACGGGGGAGGGGAGAGGTGAAGGGGAGGGAGTGAAGTAGAGGAGGGTAGGGTCGGAGGAGGTCAAAGGTCTGATTAAGGACCCCAGTATTTGTCGAGAAGGTGCAGTTTAAGGTCTTTTTTTAAGGCAATGTAGGAGGGGTTGCAACGCAGTTCCTTTGGAAGGACATTCCAGATGATCAGCGCGTTTCCAGAGAAAGAGCGAGATTGAGTGGTTTTCTTTTTGACTAAGGGGGGGTTGAGGAGGAAAGTGTTTTTTCTCCTCATCGTTCTGGAGCTGCCTGCTTTTTTAAGTAAGTTTGTGAGGTACAGGGGGGTATTCTGGTGTAGGGCTTTATGTGTGATGCATGCTGTCTTGTAGGAGGATCTACCTTCAGCGGGAAGCCAGTTGAGAGCTTTCAGGGCTGGGGAGATGTGGTCAAAACGTTTATAGCCAGTGATGAGCCTGGCTGCTAGGTGGAGCACAGATCTGAGTGGGGCTAGGTGGACTTTGGGGGTTCCTGTGAGGATAGCATTCCCATAGTCAATTTTTGAGAGTACCAGGGATTGGACGACCCATTTGAAGTCTTCAGGTGGGATGAAGGGTTTGATTTTCTTCAGGTGATGGAGAGTGAAGAGAGCTCCTTTAGCAGAGTTTTTTATGTGATCATTGAGGGTTAGATTTTTGTTGACGGTAAAACCGAAAGATTTCACTGAGTTTGACAAAGAGAGCGAGCAGTTGAGTGCATTGAGGTCAGAGATCCAGGATTGGATGGGGAGTCCGTTGTTTTTAGGGGAGAAGAGGATGATTTCAGTTTTCTTGGGGTTGAGTTTGAGATGGTTGGAGTGGAACCAGTGTTGGATCTTGTTTAAGGTGTGGTTAAGATGAAGTACATCAGAGTGAGACCTAATCTTATAGTACAGTTGTGTGTCGTCAGCATAGAGGTGATAGTTGATTCCTGCTTGTTTCAGGATGAGGGTAAGAGGTTCCATAAAGAGGTTAAAGAGTGAGGGGGAGAGAATAGAGCCTTGGGGACACCTAGGGACACCGGAGAGGGGTTGGATAGACAGTCATTCATTTTGACTTTTGTGTTGGAGAAATGAGGTGAACCATTTAAGGACCTAACTGTTAAGGCCAAAACGGGACTTCAGTAAGTTGAGAAGGGAGTTGTGGTTGACTATATCAAGGGCAGCCGAGAGGTCAAGGAGAATGAGAATGGTGGATTCACCGTTGTCAAGGGAAGAGTGGATGTCATCGCTTATGTTAAGCATGGCGGTTTCCGTGCTGCAGCCTTTTCTGATACCGGATTGCAAGGGGTCTAGAAGGTTGAAATTGTTAATGTGTTTATCTAGTTGAAGCAGAGCACATTTTTCCAGGGCTTTGGAAAGAAGAGGTAGGTTAGAGATAGGGCGGAGGTTGTTCAGGTCATTTGGGTCAGAGGTGGGATTTTTAGGGATAGGCGTGATTTGACCGAGTTGAAGTGAGTCTGGGACACAACCTGTGGAGAAGGAGGTGTTGATGATGTTGGTCCAGTAAGGGGCAATGATGTGTTTGAGATTCTGGATAAGACTGGAAGGGATCGGGTCTTTGGTGTGTGAGGATGGTTTAAGTTTGGTTATGATGTTAGAGACTTCAAATTCAGTCACGGGGTGGAAATTAGTCCAAGATGCAAAGTTTTTTAGTTTCAGGGGGGGAAGGTTGGGTTCTGGAGGGGTAGTAGCGAGAGGGGGAGTGGAATGGAAAGGAGACAGAGTCAGGATGGTAGGATCGTTTAGTGTATTGTCAGCGACGAGAGGTGGATTTGGTGAGATCTCCGTTAGATAGAAGGAGTGCTCGATTTTGGCAATTTTTTCGGAGAAGAAGTTGGCAATTTCCTCACATCTGATTGTTGAGGTAGTAAGTTTGGGAGGGGCTGTGGATGTTTGGTTGCGAACAATATTAAATAGTTCTCTGGGTCTGTTTTTTGCCCGATCGAGTTGTATTCGGAAAAAGGAGGCCTTTTCCTTGAAGATGTGTTTTTATAGGACGATCTAGCGGCCCTGAGACAGGCAAGGTGGGCGGCGGAGGGGTGTTGTCTCCAAGATCTTTCAGCCAGTCTAAGTGAACGCCTTTCGTCATTGAGATCAGAGTTAAACCAAGTTTTAGATGGAATGGTTCTTTGCTTTTTTGGTTTGGGAGGGGCTAGGAGGTCTATGACCTCCCTTGCGGTCTTGTTGAAGAGTTCCGTGAGCTCATTTGCATCTTGGGAGGGAGGGGTGAGAAGAAGTTGAGCTTGTAGTTTAAACTCTAGTTCGCCAGGGGAGATTTGGTTGAGGTTTCTGGTCAATCTCAAGGGTAGGTGACTTTTAATAGGGGGGGGTGGGGCGGATTCGATCTTGAACAGGATGAGGTGATGGTCAGACCAGTCAATGGGAAGGATGCTGGAGATGGAAACCAGGTCATTATTGGATATGATGGCATCGAGAGTGGCACCTTTGGTGTGGGTGGGCGAGTGACAAAGTTGAACAAGGCCATTGATTTCTAGAAGATTGAAAAGGTGAGAGACTGTGGGGTCAGCAGTGTTGTTCCAGTGAATGTTAAAGTCTCCAAAGAAGAGGTTTTTCGAGTTGGAGAGAGATGATAGAGAAAGAAGGTCGGATAGTTCCTCAGCGAAGGGAAGTGGATCACCCGGAGGGTGGTAGATGTTATGTAGGTGAATTGGGGGGGAACCCTGAATAGGGAGTTCGGCGCCAAGGTACTCAAAGGTTAAGTGTTCGGAGTTTTTTACACTTGAGAGTTGCAGTTCGTTTTTGTAAACAATGGCTAGGCCACCTCCAATTCTGTCTGATCTGTCTTTCCTAATGATGGAGTAGCCCGGGGGGATTAGTGGGTCGAGGATGGCAGTTGAGTGGTCATTAAGCCAGGTTTCTGTAAGGAAGGCGATGTCCATGGATTCGCAAAGGAGGGTTTCAGATATCTCAGTTGCGTGTCGGACAGCCGAGCAGCAGTTAACGAGCATGCAGGATAGGGGCTTAGGGTTGGCTTTGACTGTAGTGCACGAGTGTATGGTGGTAAGTTGGGTTGGGGGTCTGGGCTAGATGGGAGAGGAGGGGGTTCTGCTCATTCCCAAAATCACTGGGATGCTGGAGAAACGGGGGGTGCATTCGGGGGTCCGGGGTTTGGGTAGGTAGGAGTTGCATAGGTCCGTCGTGGCAGAGGGGGAGAGGCTGTTCCTGGCATGAAGCGGCCTAGAAGATCTGTTGTTGAGGGGAATAGTTTTCCAGTGGTTATGTTGGGAGGGGTGAGTGAGGCAAGGGCAGGCAGAGCCAATCTGATTGAGGAGGGCCTTGTTGTTCAGAGCACTGAAGTCTTCTCTAAGTCTCATAAGTTCCATCTGAACGGTTGAGAGAATCAGTTCAAAGTTGTAAAGTGTCAGAGCTATAAGGTTGAGTGTTGGCTCGAGCGGTGAGGAGAGGGTGGAGCATGGGGGTTTGATGTTGGCCGTAGACGAGAGCCTGATGGGAGGAGGGGTGGAGATGCAGTGTGGTGGGGTCAGAGGGGAGCTAGTGAGGTAGGAGGTTGGGGTGGAGGGGTCTCCTGTGCAGGTAGGTCGTGAGACCGGGGGAGGAGATGTGTTGGAGAGAGGGGAGGGGGAGGTAAGGTCATGATGAGGGGGAGGTGTGAAATTCAGTGGTGGAGGTGTAGGTGTAGTGGGGGGTGGGAAGCAGTGGGAGCAGGAGCCGGGACTTCATTTCCTCCGTGTGTGTGGGGTGAGTGTAGTACGTAGTAGGTGTAGTGGGCATCAGGAGGGGGGAGGGTGACCGTTCATTGGGGAGGGATCCGGTAGATGTGGAGAGGTCATCAGAGGTGAGGTGGGTTTGGGTATGTTGGTTGTTAGATAAGGTGGGGGTTTGGTTGTTGGGATGCACAATTAGGGAGTCTAGGGGGTGTGGGTTCTGGGCTGGAGGGAGGGAGATAAGGGAGACGGGCGTTTGGGGAGGAGGGGGTTTAGGGGCAGGTTTGGATAGAAGGTCTGTCAGGGAACTGTAGAGGTGGTCGAAAGTGTTGAGGTGGTGTTCGGATGCTTGAATGAGAATGTTGCCAGTTTTGAAAATGGAGATGTCAATTTCTCCATTGAAAGCTGGGGATGGGGAGGTAGATAATTTGAAACCATATGGGATATTGCCGCATTTAGTGATTGTGAGATAGTTCAGGAAGAAGCTTTTCCATTTGGAGGGGCGTTTGGAGTAGAAAATAAGGTTAGTTTTTATAGGTGAGGTGAGGCTCTGGTAGGAGTCAACTATGAGAGTTTCGGGGTGATGGGTCAGTAATTTATGTTTAAAGTTTTTCCTGGCGTGTTTGGATAGATTGGATGGGTATACGATGTTCCAGGAATTGGGACCATGTCTTGAGAGGGCAGGATCTGGGGTAGTGGGCTCATGAGATTGGGGGGCATGATGGGTCGTCAGGGGGAATTGGGAGGAAAAGAGAGGGGAGGGCGGTGGGACAAAAGGTAAGAGGTAAGAGGTGAGAGGTAAGAGGCGTTTGAGAGGAGAGGTCAGGAGGGGATCAGGAGGTTAGAGGGGTCGATGGTGGTGGAAGATTGGGAGGAGGGGAGGGGGTGAGACATAAAGAGGTGAGAGGTAGGAGGCGTTTGAGGTGGGAGGTCGGGGGGAGGAGAAACGCTAGGGGGCGAGGGGAGGAAGAGGTGGGGTGGTGGAGGGAAACCAAAGGGTAGACCAGATGTCAGAGATCTAGAAGGGAAGGTGCGGGGGTGGAGGGTATGACAGGGTATAAATATATTACCAAAAATATATAGTGGGGGGGCGACGAATAAAAGAAGTGGGGAGGGTTGAGAGAAGGTGGCAGAGAGGGGAGTAAAGAAGGAGTAGGAGAGACTAATAAGTAGGGGGGGAAGAGCGTATAGCAGTGGGAGTGCAGCCAGATAGCACCTAAATTTGTTGAGGTACATCCAGATAATGGTAATTACAGTGAGGGAGCAGCAGCGAAGCTAACTATTGGGGAGTCACGAAAAATTAGATACATTAAGACACAGCAGAGTAATGCTACATGATAGTGCTAGAGTAGCGGTAATAATAACAATGAAGCATCAGCATTCCAGTGAAAATTGAACAAAAAGGAGCAATAATTATAGAGCTAGCATAATTATAGTGGAAGCACCCGAAGTAGACACATTAACATAATAGCAGTATAATGAAAATAGTTATGATAAAGTAGCGAAGCTAGTAGTGAAAGGAACATCAGCACTCAGTAATAACATTCAACGAGAAAAGAGAAGGTTCAACAGGAGTGACAAAAAATTATAGCGCCAAAGTAGACATATTAAACATAAAAGTATAGTGATAATAATAAATGATAGAATAACAAGGATACTGGTGAAGGAACATCAGCACTCCGAGTAACATTTAAAACAATAATTAAGGTAGTAGCACATCCACATAAATAATAAACACTAATTATAGAAATTATAGTGGGTGTATGTCAGCAAAGCAAGCTTTGTGAAAGTCACAGTCTGGGTATAGAAAGTTCGTAGCAGGACCAGATCCAGGCTATTGGGGAGGGCTGGTATTCCCTGTTTAGAGAGTTGCTATGAGAGTGAGGCTCAGGCGGAAGTGAGTACAAGAAACCACTCACCCTGTTCTCATGAGGGTGGACGTCTCGTAGGCCATTTTGGGGGGCAAGAAAAAGTGGAGTGTTGCCATTTTGATTTTACTGGAGCTATTGAGGTGACAACTAAGCGTACAACGTGCAAATAAGATATGCCCAGAGGGTTCATCCAGTACTTCCCACCTTGTGGCAACGAAACATCAAGAAACAGAGAAGACTGCCCCTGGGACCCTGTTGAAAGGAGATACCTAGCCGCGGGTTCCACCCTGGGACCGAGGAGTCAGTAAGACCGCAGTAACAGACCAACGGCGGTCACCAGCTCTGGGGTCTCCCACAAGGCTGTGCGATGGTGCGCCTATCCAAGGGGCGGTGAGGGGGGAGATCGAGAAAAAGGAGTGATGTGTCCGGTGGTGGACTGAGGTCGGTATCAGGTCGGTAGGGGTCAGACACGGGTCCGGTGAAGAGGCCAATGGGGCGAGGGCTGAGAGCATGATCTAACACCGATGCTCCGGTAACTGGTCAGGCTGGGTGTTTCATCAGGGGAGAAGGCAAGACAGCGGGAGTTCCCAGCCCTAACAGGCGGGGTCGGGAAGATCGCTGTCCTCAGTCCACTTCGGTGACGGCAAAGAGTTGTGGGGGGCGCCGGTTCACCAGGGGGAGACACCGGCAGCACCAAGGAGACGAGGTGCACCGGACTGAAGACGGTGAATCGGGGAGCAGAGGTGCCGAGAACGGGACTGGAGTGGAGGCCAGTGAGAGCAGGGCTGAACGCTCAGACTGCGTCAGTCAAAAGACCCGTTGATTCCGGAAAGCGGACCGGGTCGAATGGTTCACCCCGGAAAAAGTGGAGTGCCAGCGAGCGATCACAGCCCCAGTGGGTCGGGACGGTCGCCCTTGTGGGATCGCTCGGAGGGCGGAGGAGCGCCAGTTTCCAGTGAGATTCCATGCGCGTAGTTGGAGGGGGGAACGATTCGCGTCACCCCCGATGAGCGCAATCCTGGGGTGATTGTTCTTGGCTGTGGGCGGGAAGAAAACAACACTAGGTCACTGTCGATCTCCAGCAGTCCAGACCGGCCGAGATCGTCAGCAACGTGTCAAGTTCCCACCCGATACCACATCAGGGATCGATCCAAGTCTGCAGGCCAGAGCTGGAGCTCGCATATTTCAGATGAAGAACGGAGAGGGTCTCAGTCCTGTCGGAGGGCGTCTCAGTCCTGACGGAGGGCGGAGGACCCATAGTAGGCTCGCAGGGTCTTTGAAGATCATAGCAAGCGGTAAGAAAATGTCCATATAATGTCCATTGATTAAGTCATCGAAATGCAGTTAAATAGGAGTCGGATGGCCGGGTAATTCAGGGGATAACTACCGATTTGGTAATCCCCAACCCGGGAGCTCTTGTGAAGAGCTCCTACACGGCGGCCATCTTGTAGGGCTTTTGATATGCCATTATTTGTAATGCTTTACTATTTATGATAAATAATATACAGCGTCTTAAATTCATACCTGGTTGGTGTCTTGGCACATTAATAGGCAACAATTAGTAAATACCTGTTAGATTGATTCTTTTTATCCCTATTGATTCAGGGCATTCAAGCAATTCATGTAGAAGAAATTGAACACTGCCTATCTGTAAATGGCCATGCTCCGCAGGATGGGGTCTCCGGGGCTGAAATCAGCCTGGGGTGGGGGGCTACGCGGCCCCCCTCCCTTGCTTTGGAATTAAAAAAATAAAGAAGTGGCCAGGCCTCGGAGAATGGGATCCTCAGGCCGAAATTGTCCCGGGAGGGAGTTTGCTCGGCCCCCTCCATTAAATAATAAAAAGGCCAGGCCCCAAGTGATGGGGTCCCCGGGAGCGGAATTGGCCCAGGGAAGGGGGCCACGCAGCCCCCCTTCCATTAGAAACAAAATAATAAATAAATAAACAGACCGGCAAGTCATCGGAGGCCCCACCCTCTTTCTGCATCACTCTGCAAATGCGCCTCTTGGTGCACAATTGGATGGGGGTGAAGTCCCCTTGGCTGCAGAGAGTCCTTGGGTGATAAATACCCCTTCTGTTACCTCCAGGAAGTCCCACACAGTGGGATTAATGAGAGGTTGGCGGCAGCCAGGACCCCTTTCTCTACCACTCTGCAAACGCAACACCGCCACTCCTGGCACACTGTTGGTAAGGGGATGAAGTCTCCCTGGCTCCAAAGGGTCCTTCGGGGTCAACTAGCCCTCTTGTCTCCTGCGGTAAGTCCAACAGGGTGTGATTGCTGACAGGACTTCGGAGGTCATGCCCCCTTTCTCCACCACTCTGCAAACACACCTCCTCACGCACTGCTAGTTGGGGGATGAAGTCCCCTTGGTGCCAGAGGGTCCTTGGGGGCTAACAAACCCTCCTGTTAACTGCAGTAAGTCCTACTCAGCGAAATTGCTGAGAGGTGTTTGGAGGCCATGCCTCCTTTCACCACCACTCTGCAAATAAACCTCCTGGCACACTGCTTGTTGGAGCATGAAGTCACCTTGCTTCCTGAGGATCCTTGAGGGCCAAAAAACCCTCCTGTTACCTTCAGGAAGTCCTGCAGAGCAGGATTGCTGAGAGGTGGTCGGAGTCTACATCCGCTTTTTCCACCCCTCTGCAATGGCCTTCTGGCGCACAACTAGTTGGGGGATGAAGTCCAGTTGAATGCTGAGGGTCTTGGGGGTCAACAAGCCTTCCTGTTACCTCAAGTAAGTCCCAAACAGCAGTATTCCTGAGCCAACTTCCGAGGCCACACCCCATGTATTCACCACTCTCCAAACGCACCTCCTGGTGCACTGCTGGTTGAAGAATGAAGTCCCCTTGGCTCCAGATGGTCCTTGGGGGCCAACTACCTCTCCTGCTAACTCCAGTAAGTCCCACACTCTGGGATAGCTGAGAGGTCTTCGTGGGCCACACCCCCTTTCTCCACTAATCTGCAAATGTGCCTCCCGGCGCACTGGTAGTTGAAGGATGAATTTCCCTTTGATGCTAAGAGTTGTTGGGGGCCAGGAACCCCTTCTGTTACCTCCAGTAAATCCCAGAGTGCAGCACTGCTAAGAACTGGTCAGAGGCCTCGCCCCCTTCCTCCAACACTATGCAAACACGACTACTAGTTAAAAAAACCATAGAAATTCACTGAAAACAACAAAGGTTACAGGGACATTATAGTTAGGAATTAGCATTACAAAAACGTTCGAAAATCACAGAAAAAACCCAAAGGTTACAGGGACGTTATACTTAGGAAATGTCATTAAAAAAACTCAGAAATTCACAGAAAAAAAGAAAGGTTACAGGGACATTATAGTTACAGTGAAATTCAGCAGTTATAGTTATCTGAGAAAACTATAACTCGTGCCCCCGCAATGCACTGCCCCATAGTACGTTTCATACATCCACTCCCTCATAACCATTCAAACGCATACCAGTACTTACACACTCACTCACTGATTCATAGATCTACACGCATATCCACTCACTGACCCATACAGCCCTTATACAGCCACTCACTCACTAATACAGTCACTAATATATCCACTCATACACCCATACAGCCACTCACACACTGAGTGTGACACCCATAGAGCTACTCACACAACTAGCCACTCACCTGTACAGTCAATCACACAGCCACTTACACACCCATAGAGATACACACTCACCCACTCACATACTCCTATAGATACTAACACATACTCACTCACCTATACAATCACTGACATAAGCACACACTCACCCATACAGCCACTGTCACATTCACTCACTCACCCATGCAGTCACTCATATACCCAATCACTCACCTATACTGCCTTTCACATATCCAGTAACTCACCCATATACCACTGACACATCTACTCACTCAACCACACAGCCATAAACATACTCACTCATCCATGTAGCCCCTCATACATGTACTTACTAACCCATGCAGGCACTGACTAACTCACTCACTCATCCATATAGGCAGTCACACACACCCTCACCCACCCACACAGACACTTAGACAACCATGCAGGTACTCAGACACCAAATCACTCACCCATACAGCCACTTAGACACCAACTGACAGACTGATACTGACATTCACACAATCAGTCACTCACCCATACATTCACAGAGACACCAAATCACTCACCTATACAGTCAGTCATGCACCCACTGACTCATCCATAGACGCACTCATGCACCCACTGATTCACCAATGCACCTTGGTATATATTTAACACTCATAAACTTTTTAAAAACACTCACAGTCACTGGACGATGTCACCAGTGATATTATTTCAGATGTCATCAGTGATGTTGCTGACCATATCATAAGTGATGTAAAAGGTGAGGTCATAAGCAGTGCATTGCTGGGGTACGAGTTTTGTCAGCTCAGCTGTAGGAAAGTAGGATCTGCTTTTATGGATACCCCTGATTTTTGCTGGTGTTATTCTCTTTTCTGACTAGTCCGACTGACTGACTAAGGTACTCAGGGTATCAATCAATAAATCAATCAGAACATTTGTAAAGCGCACTACTCACCCGTGAGGGTCTCAAGGTGCTGGGGGGGGAGGAGGTGCTGCTACTGCTCGAACAGCCAGGTCTAGGTATAGGTACATGAGGAGTCTCACATGGTCTGCAGCATGTATTATCCCACCCATGAGAGACCACTCAAACTGTGACTACACTACAGGCCTGCCATGGCAGCCTGTGTAAGTTTGTGCTAGCACCACTTATGACAGATATACCTTTCCTTACATCTAAGGTCACTACACATTATTTATTAATTTATTTAAGCAATTTGTAGAGCGCGCAAATACCCTTGGATGTCTCGGCGCTACGGATGGCTGGGCGGAAGAAGGACTGGGAGCGGGTAATTTATTGGTTAAAAATCAGGTTTTTAATTATTTCCGGAAGGAAAACAGAGTGGGAATGGTCTTGATGTGAAGGGGGAGTGTGTTCCATAATCTGGCAGTGGCGACAGTGAATCTTCTGTCGCCCCAAGAAACTTTCTTGGTTCTGGGGATACTCAGCAGGTTTGCTGCTGATGAGCACAAGGGTCTACTTGGCATGTAGGAACAAAGGGTTTTCTTCAGGAACTCAGGTCCTGTGTTGTGGATTGCCTTGTAGGCAATTCATAGGGCCTTGAACTTTGTTCTGCTCCTGATAGGTAACCAGTGAAACTGAACTACCACCTTGGATATTGGTTTGAACTTGGGGGTGCCTGACAGAATTCTTGCCGCTGCGTTTTGCACCATTTGTAACTTGTTTAGGACTCTTTCCTGGGCATTGATGAGTAGACCATTGCAGTAGTCTACCTTTGACATAACTAGCATGCTGATAAGAGTCCTGCCGGCGCTAGAAGGTAGAAAAGGTAGAAGTTTTTTTATCATCCTGATGGTATAGAAGGATGAAGAGACAACTGCGTTTGCATGGTGTATAAATGACAACTTGTCGTCGAACGTAACGCCTAGGTTTCTGACCTTTGTGACGGGGGACGGAGGTGAGCCTAACTCTGCTGGCCACCAAGTGGGGGACCAGCTAGGGGAGAGATTACCAAAGATAACCACCTCCGTCTTGTCTGAATTTAATTTGAGGCAGTTGTTTGCCATCCAGGTGCTTATTGCAAGCATTCCCTCTTGGAAGTATGCCGCGACTGTCCCTCCATCATTATGAACCGCTAGCACCAGTTGTGTATCATCGGCGTATGAGGTTAGTTGCATGTCATAGGACTTGATGATCCTCGCCAAGTCCGACACGTATATATTAAACAAGGTCGGACTCAGCGATGATCCTTGTGGCACACCGCACGGGAGTGCAAATGATGGGGATTTGAAGTCGCCAAGGGTTACTAGTTGGGTGCGGTTAGATAGAAAGGAGGCCAGGAGGGCCTTGGCTCTGTCTCTGATGCCTATGGCTGAGACACGGTCGACCAGGGTTGCGTGGTCGACCGTGTCATATGCTGCTGAAAGATCCAGCAGCACCAGGACCGCGGCACCCCCATGGTCAAGTATCATCCTAATTTCATCGGATGCCTTAATGAGGGCTGTTTCGGTGCCGTGGCCTTTTCTAAATCCAAATTGGGTGTCATCTAGAAGGTTGTTTTCATCAATAAAATGATCCAGCTGAGTGTTCATCACTTTTTCAAAGATTTTTGCGGGGAAAGGGAGACATGCAATTGGTCTGTAGTTTTTGGTCTCTGTGGGGTCGAGGTTGTTCTTCTTTAGTAGCGGCTTGATGACAGCTTTTTTCCAGGTGGAAGGGTAAATTCCTGTCCTGAACATCGAGTTACAGATGTTTGCTAGGTTGGGGCCTATGATGTCAGGAATCAGTATCAACATGGTAGGGGGGCATGGATCATTAGGGGATCCAGATTTGATAGCGGAAATAAGGTCGATGATCTGATCTGCGGAGACCTGGCTGAATTCCAAAAGAATAGGGGTAGAGTTATCATCAGTGGGGCTGAGTTCAGGGGGGTTGGGAGTTTTTATCGTCGCTAGAGGTGTCAATCAGATTATTGGTCATGGAGTGGGCTGAGAAGTTAGCGTAGATGTGGCTGACTTTTTCTTGAAAGAAAGTGGCCAGAGAGTTACAGAGAGTTTGCGTGGGAATTATGGGAGAGTTGGTCCCTGGCCCTCATAGCTTGGTCACGACCTGGAACAGCTGTTTAACAGAGTCTTGTGCTGTTTCGATTTGGTTGAGGTAGTACTTGCTTTTTTCTGTGATTAAAAGGAGTTTGTATTTAGTCATTGCCTCCTTGTAGCGTGTTTTTTCTGCGCTGTCGTAGTCTCGACGCCAGCGTCTTTCTAAGTTCCTGCATCTTTGTTTTTCCAGTCTTAATGCCTCGGAGAACCAAGGGGCAGATGGTGTTTTTCTGTTTTTAGAGATATTTTTTAATGGAACTAAGGTGTTGAAGGCAGTGTGGAGTCATAGTGTGTGGTTAGTGGCCGCCAGTTCAGGATCGTGCGGCAAGTCTTGCTGAGTGGACAGCAGGTACGATTTGAGGATGTGAGGGGAAATGCTACCCCAGGCCTTGAACTGTTTGGGGGGAAGAGAGCTGGCATGGCTGGGGGTGTTGCTTTCTATCTGAATGTTAAAGAGAACAGCACAATGGTCCGTCCAGGGTAGAGGGAGGACGTTCTCTAAAGAGATTTGCTGGTTGTTAGAGAACAGCCCATCGAGTGTGTGGCCGGCAGAGTGTGTGGGTCTTGTTACTAGTTGGGGGAGTCCTACCGCCTCAAGCTCTGTTAAGTGAACTGAGGTATCCTGGTTGTTGTGGGCTTCAAGGTGAAAATTGAAGTCTCCTAAGATGGTGAAGTTAGACTCTGCTGCTAATGGTTCTAGTAGATACCCCATGGCTGAGAGAAATTCAGCTCGTGATCCCGGTGGGCGGTACAGAAGAATGCCTTTAAAGGAGTGGGAGTGAGTAAGTGTTATCGTGAAGATAAAGGCTTCACAGCTCTTAGTGGGGATTAACTCTGTCCTAACTGAGTATTTGTCACGGTAAATGAGCGCCAGTCCCCCACCCTTTTTTCTAGTTCTGTCGAATCTACAGACACAGAAGCCGTCAGGGGTTGTGGTGGAGAAATCTGGTCCGGAAGACGGATCACCCCAGGTTTCTGTTATAAATAAGAGGTCTAGTTTATAGTCATATAAGAGATTCAGTATTTCGTATTTAAGTTTGGGGAGGGAACGAGCATTTATAAGTGCCGAGCGAGTTGTTCCGTGCTTTGTGGACAGCGGGAGGGTGCAGGTAGGTAATGGCCTTTCACTGATTTCTAATGTTAATGGGCAATTCAGGCAACAGGCGGTGGACTGGGTGGATAGAGTCTCCAAGTTGAAACTGGGGCAGGTCTCTTTATCGTTACTGACGCATAGTATGTTTTTTAGTTGCCTGCTGGTGTAGGTTAGTGCCTTGCTGTGTGAGACTGGTTTGGGAATGCCAGGGGGCATGGCGCGGATGGGCGCAGACGGGCTTGCCTTTGTCGCGCCGGTGGTGCGCCGGCTGCGCATCCGCTGCGCGTAGAGAGAGGCATCCTAGTTTTAAGGGGGAAAGATCAGCTGCTGGTCAGCTGACTTGCCTGACTCTACCGGAAGTAGTGAATCACTTCCTGTGTGCACTTTGAATTCCCTCCACACAAACCGAAGAATCGGCGGTGGACCGGGGAAATGCGCAGGATAAAAACAAAGTGAGTGCTAGCGATTATATGCAGGTTATATGCAAAATACAAGTCACAGTATAAAACCTACAAGTCAGAGTAAATACAGTTTGTTTTTAAAAACGAGTGAGTTTTAAAAGAGCACAGGTGCTAGGTTAGGGAGCCCTTTACCAGGCGCTCCTGGTCCCAGTAGTAATGAAGTGACTGTCTCACCTCAACGCGTCCGCTGCGCATAGAGAGAGGCATCCTAGTTTTAAGGGGGAAAGATCAGCTGCTGGTCAGCTGACTTGCCTGACTCTACCGGAAGTAGTGAATCACTTCCTGTGTGCACTTTGAATTCCCTCCACACAAACCGAAGAATCGGCGGTGGACCGGTCGAAATGCGCAGGATAAAAACAAAGTGAGTGCTAGCGATTATATGCAGGTTATATGCAAAATACAAGTCACAGTATAAAACCTATAAGTCACCCCTGTGGCAGGCACTTCAGTCCTGAGGGCAGGGTGCTTGGTTACGAGTGTGAGGGTGCCCCTGCATGAAAAGGCACCTCTACACACCCCGGAGTCAATTTTCTAGGCTTTGCTTTCGGTCAGCCATTTAATACATATAGTGGACATCAAGTCAATTACGAGATGTCTAACTATATATTGGCTGTAACGAAACCGGTCATGTTTGGTAACAAACATGTTGGAATCCTACCCCAACACCGATTCCAGTGTTGGATGTATGATCCCATGTACTGGGGGCCTTCCCTAGGGTGCCCCCCCTATATTCCTGGTACCAGCCTTTCAGGGTCTAACAGCAAGCTAGTGCTGCTGCCAACCCCAGACACGATTCTGCCCTTCTGCTGCTGAGCCAAGCCTGAGCAGGGGAAGGTAGAACAATAGGTTTCCTGTCACAGGGAGGTGTGACCACCTCCCAGACAGGACTTCGTGTATTGGACTGGGTGGGGGTTGCTTGCCAGTGCCACCAGACTGCTTTGAAGGGCACATTTGATGCCAAGTGTGTGCCATGGGCTATATGAGAATGCAGAGCGTGTCTGATCTGGAGGTATCTATAGTTTTCTGTGGCCCCTAGCTGGTAGTCGCTACTTACAGTTTCATCAGAGATCCTCTGCTCGCATGACCACAAGTTGCCCAGCCTCGAGATTCCTATTGAGTCCCACCTTTAAGTTGCCCACCTCCTTAAGCGTGTCACTATGACACAGAGGATTTTGCTCCGTGAGAGTATTTTTTATAATAATTTTTTATTTTGTAGCATAATACAGGCATATACAACATCAGGACCATCAAACATGATAGTAGCAATATAAAGCATGCGCAGCATATAAAATTGTATACTGAGATGGAACATATATGGACATGCCATAACACTTACAAATGTCAGATTCAATTTTTGAGTAACTCCCAACCATAACAGTTGCATGCTGTGTCAGTAACTGTGTCTTCTCACATTTAGCACCACAGTTATTACATGTAAGTATTTTTCTCTTATTTTATACCCCATTAGGGTGTTATGGAACCAGGAGGAGAATGGGAGGTGAGGGGGAACAGGTCAGAACAATTGTGTCGAGGGGAGCGGGGTGGGGGAGATCCCCTTATAGAGGAGTGGGATGGGCTCTCGCTAATGACGCATGGGGTCTCCTTGGGTGGGCGATGTGGAACGTGCCATGGACAACAAATAGGCACAAAGAGGTTCCCAGATATCTTTAGGCCTGGAGGAGGAGAGTTGGTGTGAGGCATACAACTCGCTGGTAGTATCACAATGGGCCAGGCTTGCAAGCCAATTTGAAATGGTTGGGGGTGATTATCGCCCCAGCGGAGGGCAATCTCGCATCTGGAAAGCAAGAGAGATATCGCCGTATATTGATGGGTGCCTTTAGGAAGGTCCTGTATGTGACCCAGTAAAGTCATAAGAGGAGCTGGGCTAACATTAGCTTCCACCATCTGAGTCAGACAGGTAAAAACCTCTACCCAGTATGCTATATAAATAAAAATAAAGCTCTCACCTCAAAAAAAAAAAAAAAACCCAAAGAAACAAAAAAAAAAAACGCCCTGAGCCAGCATATATACTTTTTGCCAGACTGTGTGACTCTAACGTGACAAATGTTGTAAAGCGCTCTGATACCTTCGGGTCTGGCCAGCGCTATATAAAACTCCTAAAATAAATAAATAAATATATATTTGCAAGTCCAGGTCATATGTAAAAATTTGCATCGGTGACATGGCACTTAGGGGATCAGGAGCTAGGGTAGATATGGAGGTCAGCCGGCGTAAAGTATGCGTTATGCAGGAATTTAAAATGAATGAGTTTGTGACGGTGGCTGGGGGATACTGACTGAGTTTGGTGAGGCATACCATATTTTATCTATCAACAGAGTGCCCAAGTTAGTTTTTGGACATTGACAGGTAGCAAAGTTAGGCATGAATGATGGAGCTTAGACACCAGTTGAGTGCCACAGTCATCGTCTCTCAGGAGTGTAAGTGGTACAAATTCCTCAGGCGCTAATGGGTAACACAGAATATGCGCACAGGGAGAACACTGTGAATACATTGAAATATGAAGTGGTCCATCACCTTCGCAGATGCCAACCGGGAGTCTGTGGAGTGGGAAAAGGCATGACCATGGGAAAATAGTCACCAAATGTAAGGATATTTTACTGTGTCAGCATGCATCTAATCAGTGTCTCTGTAGTGGGAGTTAGCCATGGGTTGTTGGCAATGACCAGGAAGGGGAATACAGCAATGTGGCTTTCAACAAATGTTGTAATTTGCGTCAAGCCCAGCATGTGGTGGACAGTGGTTGTATGTCAGTAGGGTCCAATGGGAGACCCTTCGGCAATATAGTTTCCAAAGTCACTGGGGCGGCTAGGTCAATCTCTGGTCTTGTGTATGGGAGTCTGACAACTCTGTGAAACCAGTGGTGTACGTATTGGCACTAAACTGTGAGATAGTATAGCTGGAAGTGAGGTACTCAAAACCCTCCCCGTTCATATGGCAGAACTAGTTTGTCCCATTCAATGCGGGGCCTTTACCTGCCTAAATACGCTTTAACAATATCCCCCACAAGGTAGCAAAAACAGCATTATTCAGAATGATTGGAATGCTTTGAAAGAAATATAAAAATCGGGGAGAACCAGCATTTTGATGAGCGATGCGTCCGACAGTGGAGAGTGGAAGACGTATCCAATGTTCCACCTGAGTGGTCAGGGAGTCGATAGCAAGACCGTAATTCAATCGAACCACCTATTCCTTGTCACGGTGTATGTGGATTCCTAGGTATTTAACCACGTTGTTGCACCACTTCAGGGGAAGTCGCACTGGAATCGAACGGTGGCGTCTGTCAATGGGAAGAGTTCAGATTTGGCCCAGTTAATCTCAATCCAGAATGGCTCTCAAAGAGCACCATCTCATGAAGGATAGCAGCTAGATTCTCCTCAGGGTGGTGCATAAAGAGAAGAACATCATCTGCGAACAGCGATGCAAGCACTGGTCGGAGGCGGAATATTACCCCTGGTGCATATGGTCCTGCCGTAGATTTCGGACATGAGGGTCCATTGCAATGATGAATAGTAAGGCGGAGAGCAGGCATCCCTGATGTGTGCCCTGGGTAATAGGAAATTAAGCAGTAACTGAAGAGATAAGTCTGAGGCCCGCTGTCGGGGCAGAATATAACAGATTAATCAGTGCATAGAATCCCAGTGGAATTCCCAATTTACATAAGGTGGCATTGAGAAATTGCCATTCTAAAGAGTCGAAGGCCTTTGCCACATCCAGGAGGGCCATAGCTGCTGGCGTGTTTGTGGAAATTCTATTAAAGACGGAAAACACCCTATGCAGATTTAAGGAGGTGGAGCGGCGAGGGACAAACTCAGATTGTGAAGGGGAAATTATTTGGACTATAAGTAAAACAAAACAGTTGGAAAATACTTTGGTAAGTATCTTATTGTCAAAGATCAATAATGGCAAGCGATGGTGAGATCTGCAAAAGCGAGGGTCTTTACCCGGCTTGAGGAGCAAGGTTATAACCGCCTCACGGATTTTCGGGGGAAGTACCCCAATAGCAAGGGGCACCATGTACATTGCCAGCAGCTGTGGCCTCAGAATATGCTTAAAACATTTGTAAAAATCCCCTGTGAAACCATTTAGTCCTGGAGCCTTACTACCCCCCAAGGAAACAATTGCCTGTGTGACTTCGTCAAGGGTGAGGGGCTCACTTAAAAATTGCTGTTTGCCTCTGGTAAGCCATACTATGGCCACTTCATTGAGATATGCGGCTTAGGCCAAAAGGTCTCCGGAGAGCCTAGTAGTGTAAAGGTGCTCATAATATCGAAGGAGGATGGCAAGTATGTCGTCATTAGAGGTCACTCTAGAACTGGAGTCGGTGTATAGTTCTGTGATGTAGGAGGTGTCCCTGGGGGGCGCAGTAGCCACTTCAATGCGCGTCCAGGTTGCTCGCCTTCCTCATACTTGCGAGCCCTGGCATACCTCCAGAGGAACAAGACCTTGCGGTCCGCCAAATCACAGTACTATGCTAATAGCAAATTGCAATTAAGAGATTGTGCAGCAGTAAGAGGCGGATGGGTTTCGAGGTCCAGTTGGGTCAGGGAGCTTTCAACATGAGTTAGATCCCTATGGATCTATCGCAGTACCCCAGAGTGTTGTGAAACACAGATGCTTCTTGTGTAGGCTTTAAAGGCCTCCCATAGTGTAGCCTGGATAGCCTCGAGCGCTCATTTAGATGAAAGTATTCCAAGATCGACTCCTGTAGGGTGGAACTAAACAGCGTATCTTGTAGGGCAATTGGGGGAAATCGCCAGAGACGGTCGCGAGTACCTCTGAAGGGGCTATGGAAGGTGGCTAATACTGGGGTGTGGTCAGAGAGAGTGCGCGTTAGCTGGTGGACTGACTGTACCCACGGGCCATTTGCAGTGGATATGAGGCAACAATCCATGCATGTCCAGGTGGCATGTGGGGCAGAGTAGTGGGTGTATGCCAGGGAGGAGCAGCCTTAAAACACCATGTGTCATGGAGAATACAAGTGGTACAGATGTCTTGCAAGACATGAAGGGGGCGAAGTTTACCAGTTGGGGCGCCCGCTGTCGAGTCGCGAGATGCATTTAGCAAAAGATTAAGATCGCCCCCAGTATAAGACAGTCAAAGTCTAATTTAGCAATTTGTGTGTGTAGTTTCCAAAAAAATGAGGAGTGTTAATGTTTGGTGCATAGACATTTGTTAAAAGAGTCAATCTTTGCACCAGTGTCCCAGTTACTAAAGCATATCATCCCTGTTCATCGAGTAACCCAGTCACCGGATGAAATGGGACATTTTTTTAATTAAGATAGAGACCCCTCTGGAGTAGGTGCTATAACCCGAGAAGTATCGATGGGACCCCCATTGGGATGTGAAGGTATGGGACCTGCCTGGGGGAGATGGGTCTCCTTATAGAGAGCAATTGGGATGCCGTGACGTGTGAGATATCACAGGACCTGCTTGCCCTTGCCGAGTTTGTTGAGACTTCTAATGTTCCAAGACGATAGTGTACATTTTATTTATTGTGAATCAGGGTTGTTTGTGGGTATCGTCTGTGAGTGTTTGATGAATAATGAAGTTGTGCTTTTTAATCAGAGACAAGTCCGTTGGACAGCGTAGGAAGACAACAATATTAGACATAAAAAAATTCTCACAATCTCTCCTACCACCCACACCGGGCAATGTAAGTGCCAGTGAATCTCCAAATAAACTACCCAACAGTTTAACAAAAGAATAACATTGATCAATAGTGTGTATTCAACTGGAAAGCATCAACGTCTCGACGGTAGCCTGGGGGAAAAATGCAAATCAAGATGCAATTTAGTGTGGAATGGGTCCAGATGGACAATGAAGAGATGTCCAGCGCAGTCTTGCAGCGTGGCAAGGATGCCAACACTGCACTAGTGCGGGGAATTCAGCCAGCCAGTCATGTAGGCTGCAAAGAGCAATACCATCCTGAGGGGAATTAGTCCACACAGGTGTTCGACTGAGAGTCCAGGGGAGACCTCTCGGGCGTAGAGCATCCAGGTTGCGGTTGGGTGTTGGAATACTGATTGCAAAAGTCCTGTACAGCTCCTGGTGTGTCAAAGAAGTGGGGTTTCCCTTTCACATCCACCCTGATCCTTGCAGAATTTATCATGCCATATCAAAGTCCCAGTTTCCTGAGGGAGGATTTGGCGTCGACAAACTTGCGGCCAGCGTCCTGCACCATTTGGGTAAAGTCTGGAAATAACGAAATCTTGGCACCCTGCCAACGAAGTGGGCACATTTTGCGTGCTAATTTGAAAGCAGTGTCTCGGTCACCAAAATTTAGCAGCCTGGCGATGATGGGTCTAGGAGGGAGGCCCCGGTTGGGGTGAGGTCCTAGGGAGCAATGTGCTCCTTCCACCATGAAGGTGGAGGTGAAGTGTTGTTGGCCTAGGAAGTCGGGTAGCAGGCATTCAACAAATATGTCCATGCGGGCAGTATCAGTGGTCTCTGCCACACCCAGGATGCGCAAGTTATTGCATCCACCCCCTCTCCTCTGAGTCCACGTTTTTGATTTCTACAGTCTTCAGCAGCCATTTCAGCTTGTCCGAGTGCTTAGTGGTTTGGGGCGATCTGTCCTCCAGGCTCGAAACCCTGTCCATCCAGTCGGTCATCCAAAGTGTCTACTTGCCCATCCAGGGCGTCGAATTTGCCATCCATGGTGGTAAAACCCGCCCTCAATTCCACCTTGATGGCGTCTGTCCCAGACATCTGTTTTGGTTCAGGGCCCCTGCCCCTCCCAGGTCTTCAGTGGATGTGGGCTCCTGGGCGCCAGAGGGCTGAGGTCCATCAAATGCCAGCTTTTACTGTTTCAGGTCACCACAAACCATTGCTGGGGCAGGGAGTGCAGGAGGCAGCACTTTGCATGTTCGTCTGATGTGTGGGGCCCAGTGTAACTGGCAGTTCCTCACGCCGCCCTGGTGGTCAGGTAGCTGGCTGCAATAGACCGCTTGGCAGCAAAGCACTATATCTGGTAGGGCAATCCACTAGGCTAGTGTAGGGCCTGTAGATGTTTGTAGGCACCAAGCAGATTGTGGTAGCAAGCCCCAGTGGCATGGTCCAGGGTTGGGAGGCACCCATCACGTTTGGTTAAAGAGGGTTGTGTAAGCCAGGCTGCTAAAGTGGTGTCACTCAGGAGATTGGGGCAGGTGAGAGATTTCCACCCACGGAGCCATAGTCAACAGTTGTACACACAGCGGAGGGTAGGGACCAGGCACTACCCGTAATTTTATTTTCCTCTTAATGTCCATTATGGCTCAGCAAGGCCCATCCGCCTGCACGGTGTAGAGGTGACATGTAGCAGTCACCAGCAAAAGCAGGACCGCGAGGCGGGCCCGGATTAGCGGTGTCGCGGCTCCACACGGTCGAATCCGGCGGCCTTAGGTGGGGTCTAGCAGTGTGGGGCAGCACCTCTCGGGTAGCACATTGACGGCACCCAATGCAGTCAGGGCTTGGGTGTCAACCCTGGTCCGGCAACCTAATGGTAGGGTTTGGGAGGGGGAGCGGCAGCCCCTGGTGGGGCCCGGTGGCCCCAACCTCAGGCTCACCCATGGCCCCTGTCATCATGGGGCCTCCGAGGAGGGCTAGGTGCTCGCACACTCACTGCCTCCCACAGCTGTATGGCCTCCAGCATGCCCGGCCCCCCACAGCCACAGCAGGGGACAGTCCCGGCACCGATTGTTGAGTGCGGGTTGCACTAAATCAAGTTATGGGCCCATTCCTGCTTTTACCCAGAGTGGCTCCGCTGGAGCTTCAAACTAGTGCAACCATCTTGGTCGGCAGTTAGGCCAAGCCCCTTCGTGCGGGTATCTTTCCACTCCAGGCATGATGTTGCTTCTCTCCATATGGAGACCACTGTGACCTGTACAGGAGTGTGGGATATCCCCTGGCAGCCCAGTTGCGCAGCCCAGTAGTACATTTTAATGTCAGGCTCAGCTAGTCCCCCAGCATAGGTCCCCCTTGTAAGATTTTGGAGTGCTAAGCATGGACAGCCTCCTCCCCAGAGGAGCAGCCTCAGTTCACCTTCCAGTTTCTGGAAGAATTTGGCTGGAATTCTGTCAGAGGTGTTCTGCAGGACATCTAAGAATCTGGGCAAAGCCATCATTTTAATGTCCGCAGGTTTTCAATTTTTGTCTGAAGTCACGAAGCGAGCGGGCAGAGAGGATGAGTTAGTGAAGCTTGTTCCAGGCCATTGTGGCTAGAAAGGGGAAGGAGTGATCCCCATTTTTGATGCGGTGTAAGCAAAGCAGCTGAGTGAGCAGGAGAGGGGTGGATCACAGGTGTCTAAATGGAACATGGAAGTGTATTCTATTACTAAGTCAGAGGGGGCAAGGTTATTATGAGCCTTGTAAATATGAAAGGGCACACTTAAGGACGCGAAGCGAGTGGAGGCTTTGAAGAAGATTTGAGACTGAGGCACGATGAGGAAGATTTAGTCCTAGCCTGGCTGCCATGTTCTGAACCAACTGGAGCCACTTGAAGTGTTGGGCTGAGAAACCCACATAGAGGACATTGCAGTAATCTAGCCTCCTTATAATAAACACTTGAGTGACTCTCTTGAGTCCAGTGGTAATCATTTGAATATTTTCTGAGCATCATAAGGATGCTGAAATAGCAGGACAATACCTCTTTCATCTGGTTGGTCAATGTAAGCTGGCTGTTGACAATGATGCCTCAGTTCCTAGTGAATGGAGTCAGCTGAGGAGGTGGCCCTTGATCTACAGGCCAAAGGTATTAGAACAGGGAGTTGTGACTGCTGGAATAGGACTACTTCAATTTTGTCAATGTTAATGTTGAGACAGTTACTGCTCATCTGTTCCGCTACTCTTATCATAAAACAGGTAAAGTTGGCCTGGATATGTTAAATGCCCATGTCAATAGCCATTAAATAGAAATACCTTAGAAGTAGGGTTTAAATAGGTGCAGTGAAATAAGGTAGTATGCACACAAGAGTAAATGTAGCTATGTTCTGCTAAAAAATAACAGTGAAGTGTTGGATGGGCAAGCAAACTATTTAGGGAACCGCTGACACATTTGCCAACAACACACAATCAAATGTTTTTGTGCTTGGCACTGCATAGTAATTACATTGTTAGTAAAACTAAAGACCATTTTTGCTTGTCACACTGCTTGAACTCACTGATTGCAGATAGCAATTATCCTTAAGTGTTGTAAGCCATGGTGTCGTGTCAAGTCCAGATGTTGTTACCTCTGCCTACATTGGGCTATGGACACCACTGTCTTTACTCTGAGGGCAGGCTGCTTCCTGAGATTAGGATTATCCAATGTATCATTCCTTTGAAACACTGCCTCCCACTACTACCTTCACAGACACACTTCAAGGGGCCTACCTTGTTTGAGGAGCAAACCATATCTTGATCTCCAGATCCTAAGAGGTGCTATTAAGGGAGTCTAATGACCAGAAGGTCCTTGACGTCAGAAATCCAGAACTGCAAAGTAACCTTTTCTCTGTTACATTATGGACATTTAGAGTGAATTTAACAACTACATCCTGCTCTTTGGTTTTACTGTTATGGCTTTAGTGTTATATCTTCCCTTGGATACATTTTAAAATGCTATTTGACTTTATATTTGTATATTATGTTTGTATATTGAATCTTCCTTTTAATTTTGCTTCACACTTGTAATACTAATTGAAAAATAAATAAAATAAAATAAAGCTGTCCATTTAATTCTGCACCCACTTCTCAAAAATCCCTTTCCAGGGTACCTGTGTCTTCACGGCTCTCCGACCACTATCCTTCGACCGCATTCGCTCCTTTAAACAAGTAGTGATATGGATGTTTCATCATGTTGAACTTGTGGTCCAGGGTCCCCAGCCCTCAGCCTTTAATGCAATGTACGGCTTCTGCACTGGTCAGCCAGTTAGCATACCAGGTCAAGCAGCAGGATGAGGTTTTTCTGTGGATGGTGAAGTGGTTACACGTGTCATTGTCTTTGCAGTGATGCATTGCTCAGCTTGGAGTTATGGTAGGCTTAAGATCGAAGTTGGTGAAGGACTGTGGGTCCTACAGTCACAACCCTGAGCATGATTGCTCACTTTAGCTTCACTGAAGAAGATGTGGAAGAAACTGACACATAGTCTCTTGCTGGTGGACATCTGCACGCCAGGGTGGATGCCATTTTCCTGGCATCAGAGTTCCAGCAGGCATTGCCAGTCTGGGCACAGGCATGTGGCTAAGGTGCGCGTGGACCTGTGCATGGGGGGCTGGACAAGAGAAAGGCAAGGGGGTGAGTTATTCTGTCTGACACGAAGGCCATCCTTCCAAGGGCCTCATTGTTTGAGTGTGGAAATATTGCCTGGAGAAATAACGAGACCATGTGACAAAGTGCAATACATTTCCAATGTGGCTTTACCTCTCCAGTCCAATCTGGGGTTTGCAAAATGAGTTGTGAAGATTTTAGTATTTGACATTTGTGAAAGTGCAGTTTCCGTTTTCCCCTAGAATCAAACCTAAGCGCTTTCTACTTGTTTACGATGATACCGGATAGATTGAGAGGCAGAGCTATCAGAAGTGCAGCAGGTGCAGTGGCACAAGAGCAAGGAGCGTGAGGAGCCCACTGCACCCCAATTATAGCTTTATTGTATTACCCAAGTGGCAGCAGGGTGGCACGTTTCCTTGCACACATTAGGGTCATGACTACTTTGCTGCATCACTGGACAGATGTGCACAAATCTTTGTGCCTACAAGACTACTTTTGCAAAAGCCTTTGGGGCATAGTTACTAGAAAACTGTCAGAGCACGGCGTTACCCAAGATGGCTAATGCCACGCTCTGACAGTTTTCAAATGCAAGGATGCACCATATTCACAAGTATATGGTGCACCCCTGCCTTTCCCTTCGCTCTGTGCTAAATGTAGCCGGCTAGCGCCAACACAGGCTCTCTTGCATCATGGTGCAAGGGTGTCTGCATTGCAGGAAAATATTGTTTATGAGCAGGAAGGTGTCCCTTCCTGCACATAAACAATCAATAATGGTGTTTTGTAACTTCTATGTGTGATGCTCTGTGCAGCACATGTAGACGTTGCAAAACATCATTTTTTAATGATTGTTTATGTGCAGAAAGGGACACCTTCCTGCATATAAACAATTAATGGTGTTTTACTGGTTTTATGTTTGCTGCACAAGGCAGCATACATGGAAAGAGGAAAAACGAGGAGAAATTAAACATTTCTCCTTGTTGCGCCCTGTTAAGACCAGGTTTTCTCTGGTCTTAATTTTGGCGCTGCCCCATATTTACGCCACCCTTGTAAATATGGGGCAGTGCCAAAATCAATGGGTGTTGCGGCGGAACGCCCACCGCAACACCCATTGCCCACCCCTTTCCCGCTAAGAGGGCCTTAATTACAAGGTGGCGTTAAGGCACGTTAAGTAGCTTAACACCCCTTGGGAATAAGGCGAAGCCCCTATCACCACAGGAACGTCGGAAATAGTGACATTCGTGTGGTGATAGGGGCTTGCAAATATGCCCCTAAATTTTAATTGCTTTCTTGAGAGGAACTGGCATTGAAAATCACATGTGTGAACTTCCGTCCAATCACACAACACAGTCACTTCATTTTTACTCAAATGAATAATCATACAGAGAAGCAGGCTCTCTCTCTACTGTACTTACATTACCAACTTGCTCAGCTGGGCCCTGGGTTTGGGGGCTGATTGCCCATTATTGACTTGAACATCCGTAGGAAAGCATCAAAGAATCCTTTTCCTGCTGCACCCTTTTTTTAAAAAAAAAACCAAGTATGTTCTTCCTTATCTGAATGTTTTTTTTTTTACATTTGGCATTAGCTGCACCAACTAGGTATGTTTTCTAACCCTGGGCGTAAACTCCGCTCCGCTTGCGGAGTTTGCGGATTTTTGGCAACTCTGCGTTCCGCGTAGAACGCAGAGTTACCGAAAATTCCACCCTCTGCAACGGAGCGGCATTTTATTTTGTGTTTGCATGCTCGAAATGCTTTTTCGCTAGCGCGGGAGCGACTTACCGGTATGCCTGCATTCGCCAACGAGATTTCCCATCCGTTCGCGAGCGCCACGAGATTTGGTAGCCGGCCGCACGGTCCCGCGAGAGTGTTCGATCGCGAACACGTCATTCGGGCGCGCAATCGAACTTCCGGTGGAACCTTAGTGAAGATCGCGATCCCGAACACGCAGAATTTGCATTCTGGAGAAGAATCTCTCTCGAGCAGCATCAAAACCTTCTAGAAATGATGATTTGGATTAAAAAAACTCCTCAGATTGACATTTGGCTGTACTTTTTTGTGCAAGGAGTCCTTTTAATTTTTTTGAAGAGGAAGGAGGTGCCCCAGAGTCTCCAACTTCCTGTTCCTGTCCAGCAGGCTCCTCCCAGTGCTTTGTCCAGCTCCTGTTCACTTTTCATTTTGATTTCGAGCTGGAAGGATCACTCTTTGTGTCTGCTGCATCATATATCATTGGATTTGAGGACTTTTGGATTTGAGATTTCTCAAGTAAGTTGGAAAATTGGTGTTGTTTGTTTGGTTGGGGCATTGCACCTACATTTTTTTATACTGTTCATCATGTTTTTTAAATGTATTGTGGTGGGTGGCCTCTAGTTTCAGTAGGGGCCTAGTTGTTTCTTTTGTATGTAATGTTCTTCTAGTTTTCTTTTATAAAGGAAACATGTTGCAAAGTTCACTACATTTTTTCCAACTTTCAAAATCAATTTGCAATATTTATTTAATTCACTAGCCCAGTAGTCTGCCAATAGGCCTTTCAGCCAGTAGGCCCAGAGCTACTCATGGGTGCATGAAACAACTGTTTCTGTGATGTCTGTTGAATCTAAACATCATTTAGGGCATGGATGGCATTGGATTGAAATGCAAAATGTGTTTTTATTGGGTTTTTCACTTTTTTATGTGTGTTAAATAAATGCCTTTGTTGGATGTGTGTGGTTTTACTTGCAAACCATTTTTTGCCCTTTGGATTTTTGTTTTTGGCATTGTTGCATTAAAGCTGTGTTGTTTAGAATGTCTCCTTTGTCTGGCCAGTGTGTGAGTGTGTTTGTAATAGTGGGCCAGCATTTGTCTTGGTTGAGCCTCCCGTGTAGCCAGGGGCCATTTTGTAAAATCTGTGTCCATATAAGCATGCTTGAGTTCATTGTTTTCCAGGCCTCCTGCTTGTGGTTGTTGTGAGTGACCATGTGGCTGGTGGCCATTTTTTGGTGGTAGTTAGTGTGCTTTTGCCATAGGCCTGCAAGCGCTGAGTCTGAGACATTACCTTAGAAGTGCGCCTCCCTGTTTTTAATCAGGTTGGCAGGCCTATTGATTAAAATTGTTCTCACGGGTACGTCCACTTCCTGTTTTACTTCTTTACATTCACTAACCTCACTCACTCCATCTACACCTCTAGGCCCCCTCACCCCCACGGCACCATACGGCTATTTGGAATAAAAGATCTCCGCCAAAGAGCCCCTCATCGGGTGCCCGTCAGGTATTGCAGCGCCGACTGACGAGGAGCATGCCCTATGATGAAGCATGACACCCAGCCGGGTGTGTGAGGGTCCTAATTCCAACAGGAGGAACCCCCTGTTCCCTCTGCTACTTCTGGGTGAACCACCAGAGTTTGAGGATGAGCTCTACTTCCCTGACAACTAGGCTTTCGACTTGTTACTTTCTTTCTTGCTTATTTACTTTTATTATTTGTGTGTGTCTCTGTCTTTCTGGTTCGAATCACAACAAATCCATTACCACTGTCTTACTCTTTTATTGCCGGATTGGAGTTGCAACTGTGTGCAGTCAGTGAAGAAGTAAGTCCACTCCTCCAACTCCTGCTCCAGTCCACTCCTGACTCGCCCTAAATCCATTTCCCTCAAGCCAGACATTGGATGGAGAATAGTACAAGAAATGTGTTCCTGCCTCGTCGAGACTCGAGTCCCTCCAAAGAGCCTGGCTAGTAATTATAGCTATCCTCCTTTCCGAGCCGAGAGGGACTGCCCCTTAAGAACAGGTAAATGATGGCATGCATTGGACGCTGACTCTGAGTGATTGGTGTTTGTGTTGTTGTTGTGCATGAAGTGTACTAGTATAATCTACACACAAAAAAGTGACTCAACTCAATGTTTCCCTTCTTGTTGTTTAATAACAAACTTGTACTACTGCAGGACGATCCATTGCATTTTTGATTCTGGAATCTGGACTCACTCGGTACACTACAGAGTTGGACACCATGATGACCATACTATACTCGCAGTCAGTCAGTAGGATCGGAGATGATTGATGGAATAACTCAGGTGTTTCATGAAGTGGGCTAAAAGGTAAACAAGCCAACAACAACCACACCAGACCTACATGTCTGTGTAGTGGTGGAGGCGAGTGTAGTGCTATGACTGACAGTGGTGCATTGATTTAGTTACTTAATTTGGAAAATGATATGTTGCTGTAAATGTGTGCACCGCACAGAGCTGTCTGGCTCAAAATCTAAGCTAAGTGGAGGTTGGGTGGGTTCCGTGGGCCTGCCTCTGTCCTGTTGTTGTTGTTGTAGGTTAATGCTGAAAACAGAGTAGACATGATTTAGCCATGCCGCCTCTGAAAGTGTTCTTGTTGCACACCTCCTTAATTTATGCATTTTAACTTTACTTTTCTCCTTGATTTTTCAATATCCCTTTTGTTTTTCCATCTACACTTACAGGCCGGCCTTTACCGCGAGCTATGCTTGGAAAAACAACTCACACTTACCTTACCAATCTGCATCCACCAGACAGGCAGTGGCACCCAAGATTGATGGACGGAGCATTCATGGAAGCATGGAAGGAAGGACCAAGAGGAATGCCGAGATGCAACTCCCAATTTGACCATAACATAGTAACTTATAGTATCGTCTTCTTTTATTTCATTTGATTCATTTTTCTCTTCAATCATTTTACGACTGTGTGTGTTGTTGTTTATTATGTTTGCTTATATATTTGACCCCTACAGCTATTTTTTAATTTTCTTTGCTAGCTTTAAAAGGAAGCACGGTACAACAGAACATAAAATGTATATAATTTGGGTCTCTCTGAGGGCACACAGGTAAGGCAATTGCATAATAATAATAATTAATAATATACTGCTGCCCTGTTCTACTAGTCTAGTACTACTCATCATTAACCATCAAGTCATCATCATGCATGCATTTCCTTTTTCTCCCTTAACAGATTTATGATGGTCGTCTGCTAAGATTGTGTGTTGTCCATGTGTAGTGTTTGTATTTGTCAAACCTTTCCCTCAAATACCCCTTCCCAACCATTCATCAAACCCTTACCCTCTTCCCCCATGCAGGCTGTGTGATTTATATTGAGGTGTGACTAAATTAAATTTACACCAATAATTGATCACACACTTGCTGGGGCGGATGTGGTGAAAGCAACACTAACTCAAGGCAGGGCGAGGATCTTCTTCTGCTCTAAGTGTATATATATATACAGATTAGATTGCCCAGTACCCACTTGCCCACCCATGCTCAGTAGTATTCACTATTCTTTTTTTTTCCAGAGGAACATAATTATTAACCCATTATTAATTATTAATTGCCGGCATCGATTTATCATCCTTCCAGCACTAAAGGTTATGCTTGTCCCCTTCATAGGTCGAGTCAACTTCAGTTTGTTGTAACTTGTACTAGGCTATCCCTGCCACCATTATGTTTTATTTTACTTTAGCATTGCTTATCATTCATCATCTTGTTTCTTGTTTGGCAGTCTTCTTCTTGAGTACTTTCTACTTACTGTACTTCTACTACTCGTTCCCTAGTCACCCTCAGGTGACTGACTGTCTCATTTTCTTTTTTTGCAAATGCAACTGTCTACTACTGCTACCACCACCCACCATGGCACATTAGGAAACCAAACCATCATCATGCAGCCATCGCTTCACCTAAACATCAATCACAGGTAAGAGAAGAAGTGTGAGGGAGTCAATAATGTATATATTATGGAAATTAATTAATTCACACACCCAGATCCTTCCAAGTAGATACTACAAAGGGGTTTTAGTTGCAGAATGCATAGACTAGGAGGAGAGACTGACAGTAGTAGGACAAGTGAGGGTACTGCATCTATCATGTCAGTGTGTTACACTATTGGCAGTTTCAAAAACTGGCTGCGGCCCTGCAGCAAAAGGAGGAAACAAACAAGGTGACGTAAAAGAGTAACCCCCCAGAAAAGATTTTCATCACATGTATTGTAAAACTATAAATAATGAATTTCCCTAACAAATATAAACTAGAAGAAGAAAAACCCACAACACCTAACCCACCCCTCTCCCTAACCCCAACCGATGTCCAGTAAATTAAATAAATGTCCTTCCACGTCGAAGTTGAAGAAATAAAAGTAAATCCCAAGTTTCCCCAACTCCCAACATCCCACCCACCAAAAAAAGATTAAAAAAGGGGCAAGGACGAAGACTGAGGTCTAGCGGCGGGGGTGCCGGCTAGTTCGTTCCAGGACCTCCTCCAGCTTGGCCTTTAGGCGCTCCATCCGGAGGAGCAAGCGGTGCCGAAAGTTTCTGCAGGAACAACAGGGGTGGGCAGCAGTAGATGATGATGAAGTTGATGGGCGGCGGGAGGCTTGCAGAACACGGCGCCGTACCACCGGAGGCACGGGGGGCTGGCTGGGCCCCGGGCATTGGAGGAAAAAGCTGCAGCTGCCGCCTCCTCCTCCTCCTCCGCCAGTACAACCAGCCGGCGATATTCATCCCAGATGGCCTTCAGCTTCCTTTGCCGGGCCCTGGCTGCTAACTCCTGCCTGGTGGGTTGGGAAGAAGTAGCTATATCAAGAAAGAAAAAAAAGACAATTGTAACCAATACTCTTAGCAGAACAGTAACACAAAATTACACACATAAAAATTATAGTGGCACAGTAGCACTAGCAGTTGTGTGGTATCCTCCTCACTTCCTCTGCCCCTAAGATTTGGATGTGATGATTAGACTTTCAGGCACTATGGAGTAGAGTAGAAGTATTCTTCTTTTCTCTCTTGTTTAGCACAATTAATCTTGTAGGCATGCCAGCTCAGTCAGCTTGTGCCCTAGACAGACATACGTGCGTCGCAGACTCATGTTACTTTACTACTGCCTGCATGTGGGGCAGCTGTACTACACAATTATATATTTTTCCATTAAGGCCATCCTCAGTTAAATCAATGGCAAATGCTCAGACAATTTCACTTTCACCCTGACTACTGCAATAAGGCACATGATGATGATGACATGTTTATGAATCATGATATACTGCGGCACAACATCATGTCACTCATGTGATGATGATGACATACTGAGTGATTTGTAAGTACTAGTTACCATGCCGATAGGCCACCCATGGCTGACACAGTAAAAAATGACATGGGTAGGGACTGGAGCGGAAGTGGGCCTCGGAGTCAAAGGGAGGCGATTAATGATGGGTGGGTAGGGTACATAATAGTCATGTACAATATATATGTTGTGCTTGCAAACTACAGTGATTCAAGGGAGTATTCCATTCTGAAATACAACCTCAAACCTTTGAATCAAAAACCTTGCAATAGTCCTTGTTCTTCCCAGGCCTTTTTTCATTTATCAGTGCATTGCTCTTCTAGCATTATTATTTTATTCTTCACCCTTGGCTTTGGTACTCTGGCATGGTTTAATTTTTATTACATTCTCTTCATCCAGTCTGACTCTGTTTTCACCTACTATCCATGATACCATCCAGGCATCCATCCATCAAAACATGGCTATCATAAACCGGCTTTCACCGACAACATACATTTGTCATAGATATAACCAACCACCACCCATGCGTCCTTGACCCATCTGTCCTTGCTTGCCTTAGAGTATGACCCCTCAAACCCCCCTGAGCATTCCTTTCACCCATACAGTTTCACCCACCCAGGCAGGCATCCTTTCTGCTTTCTCTTTCACCTTTCATCCATCCTTCAACTACCCATGCATCCTATCATCTTCATCCGCCACCTATATGCATCCTGGGGCCCCTTCCTTCGACCACGCATCCTTCTCTGCCAGTCATACATGTCGTCTGACTCTTTGTCTTCCTCATAAAACTGTCTCTACTGAGTTGAAGATAGAGTAGGATAGGCCATTAGTTACTCAACCCCGCCGCTAATGCTAATGTTAAGTAAAGGGTGTCTTCTTCAACTGTTCAGTGCTCACAACAACTTAGTCTCAGCAGAAGTACAGTGTACTACTGAGTGTACACCCTTGCAGCGAGTGTATTCATCATTCTCAATAAGTAAGGAATATGACTTACCACTGCCCGCCACTGCTGCTGGCTCACCCCTTGCAGCTGCCGCATCCGCTCCCTTCGAAGTGGCATGGCCCTCACCGCTGGCCCCGGCACTGGTGGTCGGTACGCCTGGAAAAAACATTTCACATTTTTTTAGATGCCATATACGCCTACCCTATTTATTTTTTTCATTAGAAAGGTTGAAAATAATACATAATTAATAATACATACACCACACACATCACTATCGAAAATTCGGTAGAGTAGAGTAGACAGTATTGTCCTATCAAAAATAACAAAATAATATCCGGTAGGGCATTTTGTTGGTGTCAATTTTGAAAAGCCTCTCAAGAAGAGGACAACCCAAAGGACTGGACTCAGTGACTAGAGCTATTGGTGCATTTCATTTTTTGAAAAGAAGAAAGAGTTGCCATCTAGGCGGACATGATGTCTCTCTTAGTTGGAAAATAATGGTGCCATCCTCCTACTCCTCATACTTCCTTCCAGCCATGGTGCCCGGTAATCAGTTGTTCAGTGTTCACCATCAACTGCTGCTACTAAAAAAGGTACTAGACCTGGATTAGAAAAATTAAACTACACCACTTTGGGGTGTCCAGCATGAGTGACCACCATTACTGTTTGAGCAAGAAGAGACAGTAAAAGAAACTAAAGCCTTCTCATCTCACAAACCTGCAGAGTATACCTTACTTGGACATGCAATCTGCACAGCAGATTAGTACTACTAGTACTAGTAGTAGTAATGAGTCCTTACTAGTACTCGTACTAGTAGTAGCCTAGGACCAATGGGTTCTCTGAGTCTTACAGATCCACTACTAGGCAATCCACATATAAGGGGAGAGGGAAATCTGAGTGAAACCCAGAAGAAAGCAAGCTACAGACAGACTAATACAGAGTCAGAGCAGAGGTTAGTCAGATGCAGTTTGATTTGATGTAAAAAAAAAAACAGACACTAGAAACAATGTTAGTACAAGTACTTAATAGTAGGTAATGGAGCAAAAACAAGAATTTAGAAACAGATAGACTAAAGAGGATTTTGGAAAAATTAATTTTAGGAAATGGAAATAATAGAGCGGTAAATGTTAGGGAAATATTAATATATAACAACACCAGGAGGACTTACTGGGGCCAGCAGCAGAGCCATCTGCGCCTTAGGCCGCTACCTGCTGTTCCTGGGAGGCCCCTCCAGCTTCCTCACCCGCCGCACTGCCAGCAGACCTAGTCTTCTTCTTGCCCCTGGATGCTGATCCTGTAAGACATAATTAAAGAGACAAAAAATGATTTGTGTTAAATAAATAAATCTAATTGCTCTAAGAATATTTTTAGAGAGGAAACGGCAATTGCAATAACATTGACCTATCCTAAATCAGATCGAATTATTCGACTAGTAGTAGTCGACTAGTATGTATCGCAGTTGAGTACCATCCGATCATTATTATTCCACAGTTCAATTCCGATTCCTGAATCCTAAACATACCTAGCCCGCCTATTCCAGACGTTGGAATGAATTGCAAAAAAATTATGTTTGCTTCTACTAAGTTCCGATCTCATTCCCAATCATCTCTCAGTCTCAACTCAAACCCCCTTTGACGGGCCAAATACTAAGGGGCCGATTCCGATCTCGGCCGGTAGGGCACCGAATCGGATTCGGCTTAACCGAATCCGATTCGGAGCCCTCTTTCCCGACCGATTCGTACGTGCGTCCGGCCGAGCGAGTACGATGCGAGCGCACGCGAAATCACCGACCGACTTGTTCGCGGGTCCGAGGAGCTCCGACTCGCACGGACACGACTCGCACCGCGCAATGGAGACGTTCCCTGGACGGGCAAGTACGATGCGCGCCTTGAGCAGTCCGACCGACTCACGCCGTCCGGCTCGAAAGTCGGACTTTGGGGGTCCGTGTCGGACCCCCCTGTACGCGTAGCCGCGCAAGTCGCACACAGGGGGGACCCATGGGTCCCCCCTACCTGTGCATGTACGCCACGAGTCGCTTCGAGGCAGGAATTTAAAATGAATGAGTTTGTGACGGTGGCTGGGGGATACTGACTGAGTTTGGTGAGGCATACCATATTTTATCTATCAACAGAGTGCCCAAGTTAGTTTTTGGACATTGACAGGTAGCAAAGTTAGGCATGAATGATGGAGCTTAGACACCAGTTGAGTGCCACAGTCATCGTCTCTCAGGAGTGTAAGTGGTACAAATTCCTCAGGCGCTAATGGGTAACACAGAATATGCGCACAGGGAGAACACTGTGAATACATTGAAATATGAAGTGGTCCATCACCTTCGCAGATGCCAACCGGGAGTCTGTGGAGTGGGAAAAGGCATGACCATGGGAAAATAGTCACCAAATGTAAGGATATTTTACTGTGTCAGCATGCATCTAATCAGTGTCTCTGTAGTGGGAGTTAGCCATGGGTTGTTGGCAATGACCAGGGAAGGGGAATACAGCAATGTGGCTTTCAACAAATGTTGTAATTTGCGTCAAGCCCAGCATGTGGTGGACAGTGGTTGTATGTCAGTAGGGTCCAATGGGAGACCCTTCGGCAATATAGTTTCCAAAGTCACTGGGGCAGCTAGGTCAATCTCTGGTCTTGTGTATGGGAGTCTGACAACTCTGTGAAACCAGTGGTGTACGTATTGGCACTAAACTGTGAGATAGTATAGCTGGAAGTGAGGTACTCAAAACCCTCCCCGTTCATATGGCAGAACTAGTTTGTCCCATTCAATGCGGGGCCTTTACCTGCCTAAATACGCTTTAACAATATCCCCCACAAGGTAGCAAAAACAGCATTATTCAGAATGATTGGAATGCTTTGAAAGAAATATAAAAATCGGGGGAGAACCAGCATTTTGATGAGCGATGCGTCCGACAGTGGAGAGTGGAAGACGTATCCAATGTTCCACCTGAGTGGTCAGGGAGTCGATAGCAAGACCGTAATTCAATCGAACCACCTATTCCTTGTCACGGTGTATGTGGATTCCTAGGTATTTAACCACGTTGTTGCACCACTTCAGGGGGAAGTCGCACTGGAATCGAACGGTGGCGTCTGTCAATGGGAAGAGTTCAGATTTGGCCCAGTTAATCTCAATCCAGAATGGCTCTCAAAGAGCACCATCTCATGAAGGATAGCAGCTAGATTCTCCTCAGGGTGGTGCATAAAGAGAAGAACATCATCTGCGAACAGCGATGCAAGCACTGGTCGGAGGCGGAATATTACCCCTGGTGCATATGGTCCTGCCGTAGATTTCGGACATGAGGGTCCATTGCAATGATGAATAGTAAGGCGGAGAGCAGGCATCCCTGATGTGTGCCCTGGGTAATAGGAAATTAAGCAGTAACTGAAGAGATAAGTCTGAGGCCCGCTGTCGGGGCAGAATATAACAGATTAATCAGTGCATAGAATCCCAGTGGAATTCCCAATTTACATAAGGTGGCATTGAGAAATTGCCATTCTAAAGAGTCGAAGGCCTTTGCCACATCCAGGAGGGCCATAGCTGCTGGCGTGTTTGTGGAAATTCTATTAAAGACGGAAAACACCCTATGCAGATTTAAGGAGGTGGAGCGGCGAGGGACAAACTCAGATTGTGAAGGGGAAATTATTTGGACTATAAGTAAAACAAAACAGTTGGAAAATACTTTGGTAAGTATCTTATTGTCAAAGATCAATAATGGCAAGCGATGGTGAGATCTGCAAAGCGAGGGTCTTTACCCGGCTTGAGGAGCAAGGTTATAACCGCCTCACGGATTTTCGGGGAAGTACCCCAATAGCAAGGGGCACCATGTACATTGCCAGCAGCTGTGGCCTCAGAATATGCTTAAAACATTTGTAAAAATCCCCTGTGAAACCATTTAGTCCTGGAGCCTTACTACCCCCAAGGAAACAATTGCCTGTGTGACTTCGTCAAGGGTGAGGGCTCACTTAAAAATTGCTGTTTGCCTCTGGTAAGCCATACTATGGCCACTTCATTGAGATATGCGGCTTAGGCCAAAAGGTCTCCGGAGAGCCTAGTAGTGTAAAGGTGCTCATAATATCGAAGGAGGATGGCAAGTATGTCGTCATTAGAGGTCACTCTAGAACTGGAGTCGGTGTATAGTTCTGTGATGTAGGAGGTGTCCCTGGGGGGCGCAGTAGCCACTTCAATGCGCGTCCAGGTTGCTCGCCTTCCTCATACTTGCGAGCCCTGGCATACCTCCAGAGGAACAAGACCTTGCGGTCCGCCAAATCACAGTACTATGCTAATAGCAAATTGCAATTAAGAGATTGTGCAGCAGTAAGAGGCGGATGGGTTTCGAGGTCCAGTTGGGTCAGGGAGCTTTCAACATGAGTTAGATCCCTATGGATCTATCGCAGTACCCCAGAGTGTTGTGAAACACAGATGCTTCTTGTGTAGGCTTTAAAGGCCTCCCATAGTGTAGCCTGGATAGCCTCGAGCGCTCATTTAGATGAAAGTATTCCAAGATCGACTCCTGTAGGGTGGAATTAAACAGCGTATCTTGTAGGGCAATTGGGGGAAATCGCCAGAGACGGTCGCGAGTACCTCTGAAGGGGCTATGGAAGGTGGCTAATACTGGGGTGTGGTCAGAGAGAGTGCGCGTTAGCTGGTGGACTGACTGTACCCACGGGCCATTTGCAGTGGATATGAGGCAACAATCCATGCATGTCCAGGTGGCATGTGGGGCAGAGTAGTGGGTGTATGCCAGGGAGGAGCAGCCTTAAAACACCATGTGTCATGGAGAATACAAGTGGTACAGATGTCTTGCAAGACATGAAGGGGGCGAAGTTTACCAGTTGGGGCGCCCGCTGTCGAGTCGCGAGATGCATTTAGCAAAAGATTAAGATCGCCCCCAGTATAAGACAGTCAAAGTCTAATTTAGCAATTTGTGTGTGTAGTTTCCAAAAAAATGAGGAGTGTTAATGTTTGGTGCATAGACATTTGTTAAAAGAGTCAATCTTTGCACCAGTGTCCCAGTTACTAAAGCATATCATCCCTGTTCATCGAGTAACCCAGTCACCGGATGAAATGGGACATTTTTTTTAATTAAGATAGAGACCCCTCTGGAGTAGGTGCTATAACCCGAGAAGTATCGATGGGACCCCCCATTGGGATGTGAAGGTATGGGACCTGCCTGGGGGGAGATGGGTCTCCTTATAGAGAGCAATTGGGATGCCGTGACGTGTGAGATATCACAGGACCTGCTTGCCCTTGCCGAGTTTGTTGAGACTTCTAATGTTCCAAGACGATAGTGTACATTTTATTTATTGTGAATCAGGGTTGTTTGTGGGTATCGTCTGTGAGTGTTTGATGAATAATGAAGTTGTGCTTTTTAATCAGAGACAAGTCCGTTGGACAGCGTAGGAAGACAACAATATTAGACATAAAAAAATTCTCACAATCTCTCCTACCACCCACACCGGGCAATGTAAGTGCCAGTGAATCTCCAAATAAACTACCCAACAGTTTAACAAAAGAATAACATTGATCAATAGTGTGTATTCAACTGGAAAGCATCAACGTCTCGACGGTAGCCTGGGGGAAAAATGCAAATCAAGATGCAATTTAGTGTGGAATGGGTCCAGATGGACAATGAAGAGATGTCCAGCGCAGTCTTGCAGCGTGGCAAGGATGCCAACACTGCACTAGTGCGGGGAATTCAGCCAGCCAGTCATGTAGGCTGCAAAGAGCAATACCATCCTGAGGGGAATTAGTCCACACAGGTGTTCGACTGAGAGTCCAGGGGAGACCTCTCGGGCGTAGAGCATCCAGGTTGCGGTTGGGTGTTGGAATACTGATTGCAAAAGTCCTGTACAGCTCCTGGTGTGTCAAAGAAGTGGGGTTTCCCTTTCACATCCACCCTGATCCTTGCAGAATTTATCATGCCATATCAAAGTCCCAGTTTCCTGAGGGAGGATTTGGCGTCGACAAACTTGCGGCCAGCGTCCTGCACCATTTGGGTAAAGTCTGGAAATAACGAAATCTTGGCACCCTGCCAACGAAGTGGGCACATTTTGCGTGCTAATTTGAAAGCAGTGTCTCGGTCACCAAAATTTAGCAGCCTGGCGATGATGGGTCTAGGAGGGAGGCCCCGGTTGGGGTGAGGTCCTAGGGAGCAATGTGCTCCTTCCACCATGAAGGTGGAGGTGAAGTGTTGTTGGCCTAGGAAGTCGGGTAGCAGGCATTCAACAAATATGTCCATGCGGGCAGTATCAGTGGTCTCTGCCACACCCAGGATGCGCAAGTTATTGCATCCACCCCCTCTCCTCTGAGTCCACGTTTTTGATTTCTACAGTCTTCAGCAGCCATTTCAGCTTGTCCGAGTGCTTAGTGGTTTGGGGCGATCTGTCCTCCAGGCTCGAAACCCTGTCCATCCAGTCGGTCATCCAAAGTGTCTACTTGCCCATCCAGGGCGTCGAATTTGCCATCCATGGTGGTAAAACCCGCCCTCAATTCCACCTTGATGGCGTCTGTCCCAGACATCTGTTTTGGTTCAGGGCCCCCTGCCCCTCCCAGGTCTTCAGTGGATGTGGGCTCCTGGGCGCCAGAGGGCTGAGGTCCATCAAATGCCAGCTTTTACTGTTTCAGGTCACCACAAACCATTGCTGGGGCAGGGAGTGCAGGAGGCAGCACTTTGCATGTTCGTCTGATGTGTGGGGCCCAGTGTAACTGGCAGTTCCTCACGCCGCCCTGGTGGTCAGGTAGCTGGCTGCAATAGACCGCTTGGCAGCAAAGCACTATATCTGGTAGGGCAATCCACTAGGCTAGTGTAGGGCCTGTAGATGTTTGTAGGCACCAAGCAGATTGTGGTAGCAAGCCCCAGTGGCATGGTCCAGGGTTGGGAGGCACCCATCACGTTTGGTTAAAGAGGGTTGTGTAAGCCAGGCTGCTAAAGTGGTGTCACTCAGGAGATTGGGGCAGGTGAGAGATTTCCACCCACGGAGCCATAGTCAACAGTTGTACACACAGCGGAGGGTAGGGACCAGGCACTACCCGTAATTTTATTTTCCTCTTAATGTCCATTATGGCTCAGCAAGGCCCATCCGCCTGCACGGTGTAGAGGTGACATGTAGCAGTCACCAGCAAAAGCAGGACCGCGAGGCGGGCCCGGATTAGCGGTGTCGCGGCTCCACACGGTCGAATCCGGCGGCCTTAGGTGGGGTCTAGCAGTGTGGGGCAGCACCTCTCGGGTAGCACATTGACGGCACCCAATGCAGTCAGGGCTTGGGTGTCAACCCTGGTCCGGCAACCTAATGGTAGGGTTTGGGAGGGGGAGCGGCAGCCCCTGGTGGGGCCCGGTGGCCCCAACCTCAGGCTCACCCATGGCCCCTGTCATCATGGGGCCTCCGAGGAGGGCTAGGTGCTCGCACACTCACTGCCTCCCACAGCTGTATGGCCTCCAGCATGCCCGGCCCCCACAGCCACAGCAGGGGACAGTCCCGGCACCGATTGTTGAGTGCGGGTTGCACTAAATCAAGTTATGGGCCCATTCCTGCTTTTACCCAGAGTGGCTCCGCTGGAGCTTCAAACTAGTGCAACCATCTTGGTCGGCAGTTAGGCCAAGCCCCTTCGTGCGGGTATCTTTCCACTCCAGGCATGATGTTGCTTCTCTCCATATGGAGACCACTGTGACCTGTACAGGAGTGTGGGATATCCCCTGGCAGCCCAGTTGCGCAGCCCAGTAGTACATTTTAATGTCAGGCTCAGCTAGTCCCCCAGCATAGGTCCCCCTTGTAAGATTTTGGAGTGCTAAGCATGGACAGCCTCCTCCCCAGAGGAGCAGCCTCAGTTCACCTTCCAGTTTCTGGAAGAATTTGGCTGGAATTCTGTCAGAGGTGTTCTGCAGGACATCTAAGAATCTGGGCAAAGCCATCATTTTAATGTCCGCAGGTTTTCAATTTTTGTCTGAAGTCACGAAGCGAGCGGGCAGAGAGGATGAGTTAGTGAAGCTTGTTCCAGGCCATTGTGGCTAGAAAGGGGAAGGAGTGATCCCCATTTTTGATGCGGTGTAAGCAAAGCAGCTGAGTGAGCAGGAGAGGGGTGGATCACAGGTGTCTAAATGGAACATGGAAGTGTATTCTATTACTAAGTCAGAGGGGGCAAGGTTATTATGAGCCTTGTAAATATGAAAGGGCACACTTAAGGACGCGAAGCGAGTGGAGGCTTTGAAGAAGATTTGAGACTGAGGCACGATGAGGAAGATTTAGTCCTAGCCTGGCTGCCATGTTCTGAACCAACTGGAGCCACTTGAAGTGTTGGGCTGAGAAACCCACATAGAGGACATTGCAGTAATCTAGCCTCCTTATAATAAACACTTGAGTGACTCTCTTGAGTCCAGTGGTAATCATTTGAATATTTTCTGAGCATCATAAGGATGCTGAAATAGCAGGACAATACCTCTTTCATCTGGTTGGTCAATGTAAGCTGGCTGTTGACAATGATGCCTCAGTTCCTAGTGAATGGAGTCAGCTGAGGAGGTGGCCCTTGATCTACAGGCCAAAGGTATTAGAACAGGGAGTTGTGACTGCTGGAATAGGACTACTTCAATTTTGTCAATGTTAATGTTGAGACAGTTACTGCTCATCTGTTCCGCTACTCTTATCATAAAACAGGTAAAGTTGGCCTGGATATGTTAAATGCCCATGTCAATAGCCATTAAATAGAAATACCTTAGAAGTAGGGTTTAAATAGGTGCAGTGAAATAAGGTAGTATGCACACAAGAGTAAATGTAGCTATGTTCTGCTAAAAAATAACAGTGAAGTGTTGGATGGGCAAGCAAACTATTTAGGGAACCGCTGACACATTTGCCAACAACACACAATCAAATGTTTTTGTGCTTGGCACTGCATAGTAATTACATTGTTAGTAAAACTAAAGACCATTTTTGCTTGTCACACTGCTTGAACTCACTGATTGCAGATAGCAATTATCCTTAAGTGTTGTAAGCCATGGTGTCGTGTCAAGTCCAGATGTTGTTACCTCTGCCTACATTGGGCTATGGACACCACTGTCTTTACTCTGAGGGCAGGCTGCTTCCTGAGATTAGGATTATCCAATGTATCATTCCTTTGAAACACTGCCTCCCACTACTACCTTCACAGACACACTTCAAGGGGCCTACCTTGTTTGAGGAGCAAACCATATCTTGATCTCCAGATCCTAAGAGGTGCTATTAAGGGAGTCTAATGACCAGAAGGTCCTTGACGTCAGAAATCCAGAACTGCAAAGTAACCTTTTCTCTGTTACATTATGGACATTTAGAGTGAATTTAACAACTACATCCTGCTCTTTGGTTTTACTGTTATGGCTTTAGTGTTATATCTTCCCTTGGATACATTTTAAAATGCTATTTGACTTTATATTTGTATATTATGTTTGTATATTGAATCTTCCTTTTAATTTTGCTTCACACTTGTAATACTAATTGAAAAATAAATAAAATAAAATAAAGCTGTCCATTTAATTCTGCACCCACTTCTCAAAAATCCCTTTCCAGGGTACCTGTGTCTTCACGGCTCTCCGACCACTATCCTTCGACCGCATTCGCTCCTTTAAACAAGTAGTGATATGGATGTTTCATCATGTTGAACTTGTGGTCCAGGGTCCCCAGCCCTCAGCCTTTAATGCAATGTACGGCTTCTGCACTGGTCAGCCAGTTAGCATACCAGGTCAAGCAGCAGGATGAGGTTTTTCTGTGGATGGTGAAGTGGTTACACGTGTCATTGTCTTTGCAGTGATGCATTGCTCAGCTTGGAGTTATGGTAGGCTTAAGATCGAAGTTGGTGAAGGACTGTGGGTCCTACAGTCACAACCCTGAGCATGATTGCTCACTTTAGCTTCACTGAAGAAGATGTGGAAGAAACTGACACATAGTCTCTTGCTGGTGGACATCTGCACGCCAGGGTGGATGCCATTTTCCTGGCATCAGAGTTCCAGCAGGCATTGCCAGTCTGGGCACAGGCATGTGGCTAAGGTGCGCGTGGACCTGTGCATGGGGGGCTGGACAAGAGAAAGGCAAGGGGGTGAGTTATTCTGTCTGACACGAAGGCCATCCTTCCAAGGGCCTCATTGTTTGAGTGTGGAAATATTGCCTGGAGAAATAACGAGACCATGTGACAAAGTGCAATACATTTCCAATGTGGCTTTACCTCTCCAGTCCAATCTGGGGTTTGCAAAATGAGTTGTGAAGATTTTAGTATTTGACATTTGTGAAAGTGCAGTTTCCGTTTTCCCCTAGAATCAAACCTAAGCGCTTTCTACTTGTTTACGATGATACCGGATAGATTGAGAGGCAGAGCTATCAGAAGTGCAGCAGGTGCAGTGGCACAAGAGCAAGGAGCGTGAGGAGCCCACTGCACCCCAATTATAGCTTTATTGTATTACCCAAGTGGCAGCAGGGTGGCACGTTTCCTTGCACACATTAGGGTCATGACTACTTTGCTGCATCACTGGACAGATGTGCACAAATCTTTGTGCCTACAAGACTACTTTTGCAAAAGCCTTTGGGGCATAGTTACTAGAAAACTGTCAGAGCACGGCGTTACCCAAGATGGCTAATGCCACGCTCTGACAGTTTTCAAATGCAAGGATGCACCATATTCACAAGTATATGGTGCACCCCTGCCTTTCCCTTCGCTCTGTGCTAAATGTAGCCGGCTAGCGCCAACACAGGCTCTCTTGCATCATGGTGCAAGGGTGTCTGCATTGCAGGAAAATATTGTTTATGAGCAGGAAGGTGTCCCTTCCTGCACATAAACAATCAATAATGGTGTTTTGTAACTTCTATGTGTGCTGCTCTGTGCAGCACATGTAGACGTTGCAAAACATCATTTTTTAATGATTGTTTATGTGCAGAAAGGGACACCTTCCTGCATATAAACAATTAATGGTGTTTTACTGGTTTTATGTTTGCTGCACAAGGCAGCATACATGGAAAGAGGAAAAACGAGGAGAAATTAAACATTTCTCCTTGTTGCGCCCTGTTAAGACCAGGTTTTCTCTGGTCTTAATTTTGGCGCTGCCCCATATTTACGCCACCCTTGTAAATATGGGGCAGTGCCAAAATCAATGGGTGTTGCGGCGGAACGCCCACCGCAACACCCATTGCCCACCCCTTTCCCGCTAAGAGGGCCTTAATTACAAGGTGGCGTTAAGGCACGTTAAGTAGCTTAACACCCCCTTGGGAATAAGGCGAAGCCCCTATCACCACAGGAACGTCGGAAATAGTGACATTCGTGTGGTGATAGGGGCTTGCAAATATGCCCCTAAATTTTAATTGCTTTCTTGAGAGGAACTGGCATTGAAAATCACATGTGTGAACTTCCGTCCAATCACACAACACAGTCACTTCATTTTTACTCAAATGAATAATCATACAGAGAAGCAGGCTCTCTCTCTACTGTACTTACATTACCAACTTGCTCAGCTGGGCCCTGGGTTTGGGGGCTGATTGCCCATTATTGACTTGAACATCCGTAGGAAAGCATCAAAGAATCCTTTTCCTGCTGCACCCTTTTTTTTAAAAAAAAAAACCAAGTATGTTCTTCCTTATCTGAATGTTTTTTTTTTACATTTGGCATTAGCTGCACCAACTAGGTATGTTTTCTAACCCTAAGGTAAACTCCGCTCCGCTTGCGGAGTTTGCGGATTTTGGCAACTCTGCGTTCCGCGTAGAACGCAGAGTTACCGAAAATTCCACCCTCTGCAACGGAGCGGCATTTTATTTTGTGTTTGCATGCTCGAAATGCTTTTCGCTAGCGCGGGAGCGACTTACCGGTATGCCTGCATTCGCCAACGAGATTTCCCATCCGTTCGCGAGCGCCACGAGATTTGGTAGCCGGCCGCACGGTCCCGCGAGAGTGTTCGATCGCGAACACGTCATTCGGGCGCGCAATCGAACTTCCGGTGGAACCTTAGTGAAGATCGCGATCCCGAACACGCAGAATTTGCATTCTGGAGAAGAATCTCTCTCGAGCAGCATCAAAACCTTCTAGAAATGATGATTTGGATTAAAAAACTCCTCAGATTGACATTTGGCTGTACTTTTTGTGCAAGGAGTCCTTTTAATTTTTTTGAAGAGGAAGGAGGTGCCCCAGAGTCTCCAACTTCCTGTTCCTGTCCAGCAGGCTCCTCCCAGTGCTTTGTCCAGCTCCTGTTCACTTTTCATTTTGATTTCGAGCTGGAAGGATCACTCTTTGTGTCTGCTGCATCATATATCATTGGATTTGAGGACTTTTGGATTTGAGATTTCTCAAGTAAGTTGGAAAATTGGTGTTGTTTGTTTGGTTGGGGCATTGCACCTACATTTTTTTATACTGTTCATCATGTTTTTTAAATGTATTGTGGTGGGTGGCCTCTAGTTTCAGTAGGGGCCTAGTTGTTTCTTTGTATGTAATGTTCTTCTAGTTTTCTTTTATAAAGGAAACATGTTGCAAAGTTCACTACATTTTTTCCAACTTTCAAAATCAATTTGCAATATTTATTTAATTCACTAGCCCAGTAGTCTGCCAATAGGCCTTTCAGCCAGTAGGCCCAGAGCTACTCATGGGTGCATGAAACAACTGTTTCTGTGATGTCTGTTGAATCTAAACATCATTTAGGGCATGGATGGCATTGGATTGAAATGCAAAATGTGTTTTTATTGGGTTTTTCACTTTTTTATGTGTGTTAAATAAATGCCTTTGTTGGATGTGTGTGGTTTTACTTGCAAACCATTTTTTGCCCTTTGGATTTTTGTTTTTGGCATTGTTGCATTAAAGCTGTGTTGTTTAGAATGTCTCCTTTGTCTGGCCAGTGTGTGAGTGTGTTTGTAATAGTGGGCCAGCATTTGTCTTGGTTGAGCCTCCCCGTGTAGCCAGGGGCCATTTTGTAAAATCTGTGTCCATATAAGCATGCTTGAGTTCATTGTTTTCCAGGCCTCCTGCTTGTGGTTGTTGTGAGTGACCATGTGGCTGGTGGCCATTTTTTGGTGGTAGTTAGTGTGCTTTTGCCATAGGCCTGCAAGCGCTGAGTCTGAGACATTACCTTAGAAGTGCGCCTCCCTGTTTTTAATCAGGTTGGCAGGCCTATTGATTAAAATTGTTCTCACGGGTACGTCCACTTCCTGTTTTACTTCTTTTACATTCACTAACCTCACTCACTCCATCTACACCTCTAGGCCCCCTCACCCCCACGGCACCATACGGCTATTTGGAATAAAAGATCTCCGCCAAAGAGCCCCTCATCGGGTGCCCGTCAGGTATTGCAGCGCCGACTGACGAGGAGCATGCCCTATGATGAAGCATGACACCCAGCCGGGTGTGTGAGGGTCCTAATTCCAACAGGAGGAACCCCCTGTTCCCTCTGCTACTTCTGGGTGAACCACCAGAGTTTGAGGATGAGCTCTACTTCCCTGACAACTAGGCTTTCGACTTGTTACTTTCTTTCTTGCTTATTTACTTTTATTATTTGTGTGTGTCTCTGTCTTTCTGGTTCGAATCACAACAAATCCATTACCACTGTCTTACTCTTTTATTGCCGGATTGGAGTTGCAACTGTGTGCAGTCAGTGAAGAAGTAAGTCCACTCCTCCAACTCCTGCTCCAGTCCACTCCTGACTCGCCCTAAATCCATTTCCCTCAAGCCAGACATTGGATGGAGAATAGTACAAGAAATGTGTTCCTGCCTCGTCGAGACTCGAGTCCCTCCAAAGAGCCTGGCTAGTAATTATAGCTATCCTCCTTTCCGAGCCGAGAGGGACTGCCCCTTAAGAACAGGTAAATGATGGCATGCATTGGACGCTGACTCTGAGTGATTGGTGTTTGTGTTGTTGTTGTGCATGAAGTGTACTAGTATAATCTACACACAAAAAGTGACTCAACTCAATGTTTCCCTTCTTGTTGTTTAATAACAAACTTGTACTACTGCAGGACGATCCATTGCATTTTTGATTCTGGAATCTGGACTCACTCGGTACACTACAGAGTTGGACACCATGATGACCATACTATACTCGCAGTCAGTCAGTAGGATCGGAGATGATTGATGGAATAACTCAGGTGTTTCATGAAGTGGGCTAAAAGGTAAACAAGCCAACAACAACCACACCAGACCTACATGTCTGTGTAGTGGTGGAGGCGAGTGTAGTGCTATGACTGACAGTGGTGCATTGATTTAGTTACTTAATTTGGAAAATGATATGTTGCTGTAAATGTGTGCACCGCACAGAGCTGTCTGGCTCAAAATCTAAGCTAAGTGGAGGTTGGGTGGGTTCCGTGGGCCTGCCTCTGTCCTGTTGTTGTTGTTGTAGGTTAATGCTGAAAACAGAGTAGACATGATTTAGCCATGCCGCCTCTGAAAGTGTTCTTGTTGCACACCTCCTTAATTTATGCATTTTAACTTTACTTTTCTCCTTGATTTTTCAATATCCCTTTTGTTTTTCCATCTACACTTACAGGCCGGCCTTTACCGCGAGCTATGCTTGGAAAAACAACTCACACTTACCTTACCAATCTGCATCCACCAGACAGGCAGTGGCACCCAAGATTGATGGACGGAGCATTCATGGAAGCATGGAAGGAAGGACCAAGAGGAATGCCGAGATGCAACTCCCAATTTGACCATAACATAGTAACTTATAGTATCGTCTTCTTTTATTTCATTTGATTCATTTTTCTCTTCAATCATTTTACGACTGTGTGTGTTGTTGTTTATTATGTTTGCTTATATATTTGACCCCTACAGCTATTTTTTAATTTTCTTTGCTAGCTTTAAAAGGAAGCACGGTACAACAGAACATAAAATGTATATAATTTGGGTCTCTCTGAGGGCACACAGGTAAGGCAATTGCATAATAATAATAATTAATAATATACTGCTGCCCTGTTCTACTAGTCTAGTACTACTCATCATTAACCATCAAGTCATCATCATGCATGCATTTCCTTTTTCTCCCTTAACAGATTTATGATGGTCGTCTGCTAAGATTGTGTGTTGTCCATGTGTAGTGTTTGTATTTGTCAAACCTTTCCCTCAAATACCCCTTCCCAACCATTCATCAAACCCTTACCCTCTTCCCCCATGCAGGCTGTGTGATTTATATTGAGGTGTGACTAAATTAAATTTACACCAATAATTGATCACACACTTGCTGGGGCGGATGTGGTGAAAGCAACACTAACTCAAGGCAGGGCGAGGATCTTCTTCTGCTCTAAGTGTATATATATATACAGATTAGATTGCCCAGTACCCACTTGCCCACCCATGCTCAGTAGTATTCACTATTCTTTTTTTTTTCCAGAGGAACATAATTATTAACCCATTATTAATTATTAATTGCCGGCATCGATTTATCATCCTTCCAGCACTAAAGGTTATGCTTGTCCCCTTCATAGGTCGAGTCAACTTCAGTTTGTTGTAACTTGTACTAGGCTATCCCTGCCACCATTATGTTTTATTTTACTTTAGCATTGCTTATCATTCATCATCTTGTTTCTTGTTTGGCAGTCTTCTTCTTGAGTACTTTCTACTTACTGTACTTCTACTACTCGCTCCCTAGTCACCCTCAGGTGACTGACTGTCTCATTTTCTTTTTTGCAAATGCAACTGTCTACTACTGCTACCACCACCCACCATGGCACATTAGGAAACCAAACCATCATCATGCAGCCATCGCTTCACCTAAACATCAATCACAGGTAAGAGAAGAAGTGTGAGGGAGTCAATAATGTATATATTATGGAAATTAATTAATTCACACACCCAGATCCTTCCAAGTAGATACTACAAAGGGGTTTTAGTTGCAGAATGCATAGACTAGGAGGAGAGACTGACAGTAGTAGGACAAGTGAGGGTACTGCATCTATCATGTCAGTGTGTTACACTATTGGCAGTTTCAAAACTGGCTGCGGCCCTGCAGCAAAAGGAGGAAACAAACAAGGTGACGTAAAAGAGTAACCCCCAGAAAAGATTTTCATCACATGTATTGTAAAACTATAAATAATGAATTTCCCTAACAAATATAAACTAGAAGAAGAAAAACCCACAACACCTAACCCACCCCTCTCCCTAACCCCAACCGATGTCCAGTAAATTAAATAAATGTCCTTCCACGTCGAAGTTGAAGAAATAAAAGTAAATCCCAAGTTTCCCCAACTCCCAACATCCCACCCACCAAAAAAAGATTAAAAAAGGGGCAAGGACGAAGACTGAGGTCTAGCGGCGGGGGTGCCGGCTAGTTCGTTCCAGGACCTCCTCCAGCTTGGCCTTTAGGCGCTCCATCCGGAGGAGCAAGCGGTGCCGAAAGTTTCTGCAGGAACAACAGGGGTGGGCAGCAGTAGATGATGATGAAGTTGATGGGCGGCGGGCGGCTTGCAGAACACGGCGCCGTACCACCGGAGGCACGGGGGCTGGCTGGGCCCGGGCATTGGAGGAAAAAGCTGCAGCTGCCGCCTCCTCCTCCTCCTCCGCCAGTACAACCAGCCGGCGATATTCATCCCAGATGGCCTTCAGCTTCCTTTGCCGGGCCCTGGCTGCTAACTCCTGCCTGGTGGGTTGGGAAGAAGTAGCTATATCAAGAAAGAAAAAAAGACAATTGTAACCAATACTCTTAGCAGAACAGTAACACAAAATTACACACATAAAAATTATAGTGGCACAGTAGCACTAGCAGTTGTGTGGTATCCTCCTCACTTCCTCTGCCCCTAAGATTTGGATGTGATGATTAGACTTTCAGGCACTATGGAGTAGAGTAGAAGTATTCTTCTTTTCTCTCTTGTTTAGCACAATTAATCTTGTAGGCATGCCAGCTCAGTCAGCTTGTGCCCTAGACAGACATACGTGCGTCGCAGACTCATGTTACTTTACTACTGCCTGCATGTGGGGCAGCTGTACTACACAATTATATATTTTTCCATTAAGGCCATCCTCAGTTAAATCAATGGCAAATGCTCAGACAATTTCACTTTCACCCTGACTACTGCAATAAGGCACATGATGATGATGACATGTTTATGAATCATGATATACTGCGGCACAACATCATGTCACTCATGTGATGATGATGACATACTGAGTGATTTGTAAGTACTAGTTACCATGCCGATAGGCCACCCATGGCTGACACAGTAAAAAATGACATGGGTAGGGACTGGAGCGGAAGTGGGCCTCGGAGTCAAAGGGAGGCGATTAATGATGGGTGGGTAGGGTACATAATAGTCATGTACAATATATATGTTGTGCTTGCAAACTACAGTGATTCAAGGGAGTATTCCATTCTGAAATACAACCTCAAACCTTTGAATCAAAAACCTTGCAATAGTCCTTGTTCTTCCCAGGCCTTTTTTCATTTATCAGTGCATTGCTCTTCTAGCATTATTATTTTATTCTTCACCCTTGGCTTTGGTACTCTGGCATGGTTTAATTTTCATTACATTCTCTTCATCCAGTCTGACTCTGTTTTCACCTACTATCCATGATACCATCCAGGCATCCATCCATCAAAACATGGCTATCATAAACCGGCTTTCACCGACAACATACATTTGTCATAGATATAACCAACCACCACCCATGCGTCCTTGACCCATCTGTCCTTGCTTGCCTTAGAGTATGACCCCTCAAACCCCCCTGAGCATTCCTTTCACCCATACAGTTTCACCCACCCAGGCAGGCATCCTTTCTGCTTTCTCTTTCACCTTTCATCCATCCTTCAACTACCCATGCATCCTATCATCTTCATCCGCCACCTATATGCATCCTGGGGCCCCTTCCTTCGACCACGCATCCTTCTCTGCCAGTCATACATGTCGTCTGACTCTTTGTCTTCCTCATAAAACTGTCTCTACTGAGTTGAAGATAGAGTAGGATAGGCCATTAGTTACTCAACCCCCGCCGCTAATGCTAATGTTAAGTAAAGGGTGTCTTCTTCAACTGTTCAGTGCTCACAACAACTTAGTCTCAGCAGAAGTACAGTGTACTACTGAGTGTACACCCTTGCAGCGAGTGTATTCATCATTCTCAATAAGTAAGGAATATGACTTACCACTGCCCGCCACTGCTGCTGGCTCACCCCTTGCAGCTGCCGCATCCGCTCCCTTCGAAGTGGCATGGCCCTCACCGCTGGCCCCGGCACTGGTGGTCGGTACGCCTGGAAAAAACATTTCACATTTTTTTAGATGCCATATACGCCTACCCTATTTATTTTTTTCATTAGAAAGGTTGAAAATAATACATAATTAATAATACATACACCACACACATCACTATCGAAAATTCGGTAGAGTAGAGTAGACAGTATTGTCCTATCAAAAATAACAAAATAATATCCGGTAGGGCATTTTGTTGGTGTCAATTTTTGAAAAGCCTCTCAAGAAGAGGACAACCCAAAGGACTGGACTCAGTGACTAGAGCTATTGGTGCATTTCATTTTTTGAAAAGAAGAAAGAGTTGCCATCTAGGCGGACATGATGTCTCTCTTAGTTGGAAAATAATGGTGCCATCCTCCTACTCCTCATACTTCCTTCCAGCCATGGTGCCCGGTAATCAGTTGTTCAGTGTTCACCATCAACTGCTGCTACTAAAAAAGGTACTAGACCTGGATTAGAAAAATTAAACTACACCACTTTGGGGTGTCCAGCATGAGTGACCACCATTACTGTTTGAGCAAGAAGAGACAGTAAAAGAAACTAAAGCCTTCTCATCTCACAAACCTGCAGAGTATACCTTACTTGGACATGCAATCTGCACAGCAGATTAGTACTACTAGTACTAGTAGTAGTAATGAGTCCTTACTAGTACTCGTACTAGTAGTAGCCTAGGACCAATGGGTTCTCTGAGTCTTACAGATCCACTACTAGGCAATCCACATATAAGGGGAGAGGGAAATCTGAGTGAAACCCAGAAGAAAGCAAGCTACAGACAGACTAATACAGAGTCAGAGCAGAGGTTAGTCAGATGCAGTTTGATTTGATGTAAAAAAAAACAGACACTAGAAACAATGTTAGTACAAGTACTTAATAGTAGGTAATGGAGCAAAAACAAGAATTTAGAAACAGATAGACTAAAGAGGATTTTGGAAAAATTAATTTTAGGAAATGGAAATAATAGAGCGGTAAATGTTAGGGAAATATTAATATATAACAACACCAGGAGGACTTACTGGGGCCAGCAGCAGAGCCATCTGCGCCTTAGGCCGCTACCTGCTGTTCCTGGGAGGCCCCTCCAGCTTCCTCACCCGCCGCACTGCCAGCAGACCTAGTCTTCTTCTTGCCCCTGGATGCTGATCCTGTAAGACATAATTAAAGAGACAAAAAATGATTTGTGTTAAATAAATAAATCTAATTGCTCTAAGAATATTTTTAGAGAGGAAACGGCAATTGCAATAACATTGACCTATCCTAAATCAGATCGAATTATTCGACTAGTAGTAGTCGACTAAGTATGTATCGCAGTTGAGTACCATCCGATCATTATTATTCCACAGTTCAATTCCGATTCCTGAATCCTAAACATACCTAGCCCGCCTATTCCAGACGTTGGAATGAATTGCAAAAAAATTATGTTTGCTTCTACTAAGTTCCGATCTCATTCCCAATCATCTCTCAGTCTCAACTCAAACCCCCTTTGACGGGCCAAATACTAAGGGGCCGATTCCGATCTCGGCCGGTAGGGCACCGAATCGGATTCGGCTTAACCGAATCCGATTCGGAGCCCTCTTTCCCGACCGATTCGTACGTGCGTCCGGCCGAGCGAGTACGATGCGAGCGCACGCGAAATCACCGACCGACTTGTTCGCGGGTCCGAGGCGCTCCGACTCGCACGGACACGACTCGCACCGCGCAATGGAGACGTTCCCTGGACGGGCAAGTACGATGCGCGCCTTGAGCAGTCCGACCGACTCACGCCGTCCGGCTCGAAAGTCGGACTTTGGGGGTCCGTGTCGGACCCCCCTGTACGCGTAGCCGCGCAAGTCGCACACAGGGGGGACCCATGGGTCCCCCCTACCTGTGCATGTACGCCACGAGTCGCTTCGAGGCATACCCGCTGTAGGGGGCACCCTTGTTCGCCTCGCACCCATTGAGTCAATGGGAGCCAGCGTACGTGTTGTACGTCCGGCTCCCATTGACTGCCAGAGTCCGATTCGGTCGGAAATCTCTCCGGGTCTGGCTCGGTCGGAGAGATTTCCGGCCTGAATCGGAATCGGCCCCTAAGTCTGCATTTTTATTCTTCTTAATGCATAGATGGACGCATGCACATTGCATACACCAAATTGGTTGGTTGCTATTCTATTCACTCACTATACGAACAAACTACAAAAGGTTCTACTAGGACTGAAGTCATGTGAGAGGACGTGTCACGCAGGCCGCTAAATTACCAAATAATACTAACTAACTACTACCTTTATCTTGGTGACAGGAGACAGGACAGCCTGACAGGACAAAGGAAAGGACTGGAGTCTTTCCTATATGCATTACCTAACTTAAATTCTCTAACCTCTCTTATATAACCAGCCCAAGAGAGCGCAAAGTTGCAAACAAGTACGATTAGTTATTAGCGCCGAGCATGAGCACCAGTCTGGAAGTAACAATCACATAATAATAAGATTTTTAAACATAAGTTACCTTCATGTAAGCAGCAGCAGTATGTTAGCTATTTGCAAAAAAATGAATATTAGCAATAGCACAGAACAGAAGAACACAATTGTAATATAATTAGCTACTCACCAAGCCCCGGGACCTCAACACCTAGCAGGTCCAGCAGGTCCTACTCCCGGTCCAGGATGTCGGACCACCGGTTCGTCAATTGGTTACGGGTGCGCCGGACCCTAGAGCAGCGAAACATTGCCCGGCGCACCCTCTCCCACTGCCGGTGATGCTCCCGGAGCCCGTACCCGGACCCAGGCCTGCCGCCAGTGTTAAGGGGAGGTGGCGCTGGACAAAAAAAACAGTGTGGCCACCTCCGCCTCACTGAATAAGTCCCATGGCATCCCACCTTGTGGGCGCGCGACTCTCACTCCTCGGCCTCTTCCCCTGGCCCTTAGTTTTTTTAAGGCTCTTCGCCATGGTTCTGGGTAGGCGGGGGGCAGGAAAGAAAAAGTAGGAAGTAAGAAAGGAAGTAAAAGAAATGAAAAAAGCAAGTAATAGAAAAAGAGTGAAAAACGGACTAAAAAACACACAAAAAGTAGGAAAAAACGCAAATATACAATCAGGAATAGAGAGGGATAGATAATAAATAAAAAGGATCAAAAAAAAGTTTCTAGAAACAAATGATTGAAAAGATATAGGGAGGATAGAAAAACATGCCTAGAACCATATCAAAAAGTGAAAAACAAGATGGCCGCGCCCATTGGCGACCGCGTGGTGAAGTTTGCGCGATATTTCACCCCGAGCAAGCATCGCGAACGGGCGGAACAAGCAACTCCTGGTGCTTGCGGAACTCCGCGTAGCTCACAGAGTTTTTTTGCGACTTCGCGGAAATCCGCGTAGCGCGACTACTCGAACTCCGCCCAGGGTTAAATTGTTTTCTCTTTTTAGCTTTCATATTTGGCTGGCCCATGCTCCAAACAATGGCCTGGGCCTGACTGAATTGTGATGGGCATCCTTTGAAGTGCATTACCGAGCCCCTTCTTAAGAGTGGTGCTGTAATACATCATTATAATGCAACGGATACTGCAATCCTTGTATAAATAACATAGCTGCTCAACTGTAATAGCTTACAAAAGTTGTGTTCTGACACAGCAATGCATGCTGCCAGCGCCAGAAGCCTGATAGAAAGGCAGGACACAGAGCATGAAAACAAAATGTGGCTTTTCATTCTTCTGTTCTCTTTTTTTCTAGATGAACAGTGATAGGCAGAATGGAGATATTTATTGCAACATGTTTATTTTTTGCACATCTTAGGTAATTATAGAAAAGATAGAAATTCCCTGCATGCTTCTACACATTCTGGGCTGAAGTGCATTTGTTTCAAATTCACTTAATCTGATCCTCATATTTGATTTTGGTTTTTTGCAACAAATATGGAATAATCTTTTTGGCAGCAGTTTGCACTAGAAATTCTACTTATATTCTTCTTGTGGGTAAACATGCTATTTCTTCCATATGATAGAGAATTGTACCATTGATTTAAGTGGTTCGTGGGAAAGGGGATGATGTGACCATGTATTATAAGAATAAAGTACCCCCTGCCATTCATTATAAGGATATTGCAAGTCATTGTGGAGTCTATGACATTATAAAGGAACTTAGCCTTCAATCTTGTTCCTCTGTATGCTCTCAAAACTCCTCACTGACTTGCAATATTCTTATATTATACGGCAGTGGGTACTTTGTCCCACATGTAATATCACACCAGGTATCACTAATATGCACATTTAATAGGCCATGACAAACTTCTGCCACTGGGATGGGGAAGGCAGTGCAAGATACTGTGGGCCTCATTTATGGGGATTTGACGTAGGGCAGCACAGCAAGTCATCTTGCTGCACTGCCCTATGTCAAACGCCCTACACCACCTCCCCTACATCCTCTTCCTTCTTCCTTTCTGCAGTCCAGCCACAGCAGGAAGCACCCAGCACACAGTCTCCCCTGAGCCAATCACAATGCTGCAGTGCAGCATTGTGATTGGTCTGAGTGCTGTGGATTGGCACACAGACTGGAACAGGGAGCCTGTGCATGTTCCTCACCAGGCTGTGTGATGCAGCCTGGTGGGGAACATGCAAAGTGTGCATGAACTGTTTGGTCGGCCCAAGAGGGCCGGCCAAACAGTTCATGCGCACTTTGGGAAGTTCAAACCACTCCTCCCCTGCTCTGACTAGCCCCCCCGCCCCACACTGCACACAGGCCACTGACTGCATGCAATAGAAAAATAAAATGATAGTAACAATATGTTATTGTCATTTTATTTTTCCTTTTGCGCAGTGGGGCAACGCTCCTCTGCCTTAGCCACTGTTTTAACAGCAACCATTTCCCTGATCTGTGTGGACGGGAATTACTAGAAATGAGTGAGAACAAGATCAGCACTCTGCTCAGCTCGCTCCTCATGAAAGAGCAGCGCACACCGCCCGTGAAACATGGCGCATGAGCTGTGGATGGCCACTCTTCTAAGTCTCTGTGGATGCACGTGCGCTTGCAAAATGCATTTCCAATGATTTTGTGGGAGCCAAGGTTCCCAGTTCACCTTGTGCCGGGGTTCATAAACTTGCCTTGAGAAATGATACATAAAAGTACAGCATCCACAGACACTTGCTGACAGAAAATGAATACAGCATTTATAAGAGAACAGTGAAATAGGAGCAATGTTGCATCTATTTGACTTATGTGATCAATGTATGCATAACCGCTATTCTGTGTTAGAGAACGAGAGAGATACCATGACTTATTCTTGTGAGACCTAAACTTCATTAATTATCAGCGATAGCTGCATCCACCAGAATGAATGAAAAGGGTGCCAACATGTCTAAAGTGTTTTTTGTTTTATGAAGAGGTTTTGAAAACTATGGGGCCGATTTACAGAACTAATCTGAGATAAAATCCTAAACTTACTACTTTTGGTATTCACAGAAGGCATTTAGCAGTAGTAAAGTTAGGACTCCTAACTTTACTACTACTAAACTGAGACAAAATACTAATTTTACGTACTTTTGGTATTCATAAAGGCATTTAGTAGCAGCAGAAGTTAGGAGTCCTAACTTTACTACTACTAAATGCCTTCTGTGAATACTAAAAGTAGTAAGTTTAGGATTTTATCTTCTGTTTAGTAGTAGTAAAGTTAGGAGTCCTAACTTTACTACTACTAAATGCCTTCTGTGAATACCAAAAGTAGTAAGTTTAGGATTTTATCTCAGATTAGTTCTGTGAATCGGCCCCTGTTGTGTGCTCTTGAGTAGGACTTCGCAATAAGAATGACCATGTATTTCCTTTCAAAGGATTTTCATTGTGGGTCAAATTGATGTGTGCAATTTGTGTAATTCTTGCTTGAAGTATGAGGACACATATTATGTACAGATGGGCAGCTGTGTGAAAACTATCCTCGAGGTAGTCCTTTGTGTGCGAAAGACACATTTGATACTGGTGCAATGTGTCTCCATACAGTTCTTTTAAAAAAATGCAGTGAGCATTGCTAGTGCAGCAAAGCATATGTAGCAGTGGTAATGTCATACACTACATTTTCCACTTTCCACATCCCCCCGAATTAGACAGGTGCAGCTTCGGGGCTGGGCAGGTTGCTGGCGGTGCGCCGGACCATGGTGTACCTCTCAGCTGAGGTCGGTAATGATTATATTACGGGTTGAGCTACTAGTCTACAGCCTAGCTGTGACCCATGTGTGCATCTGCCTCATGTACATATGGACTTTAATAGTATATTGTTTATTTTATAATGCAAATGACAATCTGTTGCATCCAGTAAGTATTATCTTTTGTATTTAACTGCTCGTGTGTTTGCATGTGCACACAGAACTTTAATAAAGTACTGCCTGTGAAAGACTTGTTTAATGTTTAATATCATGGTTACACATTTGTTTGACAGTACGATCAGGTTACAAGGGCACTAGCTTAGTGCCTTTCCATTTCCGATGCTTTGCAGCACTTTTAAGATCTTCTGAGAGTTTCTCGTTGCTCAAATGGGTGTAATTGTTTTTTTTTAGTTTAGTAAGCTTTATAAAATTAATGACATTTACAAAACATAAGCCATGAACTCAACATATTAAGTATAAATTAACAAAGAGAAAAAGATAGGCGAAAAACAGAGCAGAAAGCTATTTACATTTTGACAATATCATTGGGAAAGGGGAGGGAAAAAGGAAACAGAATACAAATCTTCAACTGTAGATCGAATAGCAATACAAACTACTAAAGAATATAGAAGTAATTAAAATACCTACAAACAAAACAATTTAATGATAAACAGTAATGAGGAGGAAAAGGCAAAGAAGTAACAATTCATGGAGGTTGGAAACTTTCAGAATGATTACGCGAAACATGGATTGTTGTAACCTTATTTAAATAATTAGTGGTGACCAAAATAACTCTCTATTTACAAACGGTTTCAAAGAGGAGGCAAAAGCAATATCCAATCTGTGATAATGACAGACATTATTTCACCAAGACTTAACTGAAAGTTTAGTTGAACATTTACAATTTAGTCTAATTTGCTGAAAAGCTAAAGCCAGCATCAGGTCAAATAACCCCCCCTCATAAAGAAATAACCCCAACGACTCTGATAAACGTCCTGTAAAAAGAATAACATTCAATAAAGGGATATGCAAATTAAAGACAATTGAAATACGATACCAGATATTTAGCCAAAAGGAGGCTACAGCAGGGCCGGAAAACAGGAGATGCATCAAATCAGATAAAGGAAAGTCACAAGATCAAGTCGTATTATTAGTCTGTGTAAAGTTAGCTATGGATATAGGAGTAAAATACAATCTATGATACAGAAAAACATAGATTGAGTGGTGGATGCGGATCTAGAGATCTTCAATGATCTAGCCCAAATCTTGTTCGAGAAATTGTTACTCCAGACACAACCCAAATCGTCTTCCATGGTATGTTCTAATTTAGATTTAGAGCAATCAGAACCTGTGGTGAGAAGATATTTATAGATCAGGGATGCCTTTGAAAGAACCGTCAGTATTCTGAGAAGTGGATACTCTGTGGATAAGGATTCGCTTGGAGTAATGGTATTTCCAGCATCTAGAATTATTTCCATATGGATCGAGAAGTTGTGCCAAAATGAACAAAGACACCTAAAGATGGCCTGAAATTGTGGAAAAGAACAAGGAGTCATACCATCAAACATATCCTGGACCCAAACAATTCCCTTAAATCTCCAGGATTTCCAATAAAGAGGTCTATTGTTAATAGTAATGAGGCGATTATACCAAAGAGGAGAATGTAGGAAATAATCCCTAGAAATGATCTTTGACTGGCAATGAGGCCTTAACAATGAGCATGCATGTTTGAACAGCGGAAGAGAAGTAAGATGAACCTTTGCAGTAAAGGCAAGAACTTCTTTTACAGAAAAAGGTGCAAGTAAGGACCGTTCAATGGTAAGCCATAAAGGTGTGAAAGGGAAGAGGTCTGTAAGAAGCCATTTAGAAGCTTGTTTAAGACAAAAGGCCTTGTGATAAAGCCGAAAGTCAGGAAAATTCACTCCTCCATTAGATTTTGGTTTTCTAAGATTTGACAAGGGAGATCTAGATTTCTTAGTATTCCATAAAAACTTGGAAAGAAGGGAGTCAATTTTTGTAAAGTAAATGGACGGAATATGAATGGGGATCATTGAAAAAATATACAACAAAATGGGAGTGATCATCATTTTGATAGAATCAAGACGTCCCCACCATGAGAGAAAAAGAGGGCTTCAGGAGTAGAGGAGTTTAGAAACATGATCACGTCCTTCCTTCATATTAATTTTAACCAAATCCAATATGGAATTAGTAAACCATATGCCTAAATATTTGATTCTAGAATTATTCCTTTGGAATATAGTCGAATCAAAATATTGCTTGAGACAAAATTTGGTGATGGGAAGGATTTCTGTCTTGACAGATTTGATTTCATAACCTGAAACTAAGGAACTAAGGACAAATCAGAGATTTCTTGCAATACAGGGGGAATAGAAGTTTCAGGGTTTGATATAAAAAGTAGAATATCATCCGCATAGGCGAATAACTTCAAATGTTGATCACCATAAAGAAAGCCAGAGGTATTATGGCGTATATGAGATAGAAAGGGTTCAAGAGATAAAATAAATAAAAGAGGATATAGGGGGCAACCTTGACGTACACCACGCTGCAGTGGAAAGAATTGAGAAAGTCTGTTAACTATGACAGAAGCTCTAGGTGCCCTATAAAGCAAAGCGATATGGGAAATAAATTTAGGAACAAAACCATGCCAATGAAGAGCTTTAAATAAAAAAAAACAATCTACCCTATCAAAAGCTTTCTCTGCCTCAATAGAAACTGCAGCTAGAGAATAAGAAAGAGCAGAAGCCTTGTTTAAAACATGAAATAGTAACCGAGAATTATCGGAAGTTAATCTGCCTTTAACAAAACCACACTGCCCTGGACCGATTAGATTCAGCAAAAGATGTTCAAGACGCAATGCAAGTAATTTGGCTAACATTTTATAGTCGACATTCACAAGGGATATAGGGCGATAGTTCTTACATTGCTTAGGATCACAACCTTCTTTATGGATTAGGCATAAAGTAGCTTCTAAAAAGGGACCACCCGCCTTACCGATAACCCAAATGTATTGAAAAAGTTTCAAGAGTTTCAGAAGCGGTAGGTTTGAAAAGTGTAGATAGAATTCTACCGTAAATCCATCTGGACCTGGTGATTTATCTTTTTTAAGGAGACTTAATAATTCCAGAATCAATGGATCCGAATCTAGAGATGCGAAGTCAAGATTCACATAAGAATTAGGAGAAACACAACTCAGATAGGTATCAATAAGAGAGACAGATGTAGTGGATTCAGAGTGTATAGATTTTTATAGAATTTCATAAACTCATCCAAAATGTCCTGATCTTTGAAAATATGCTTTCCATCTAATGAATTAATGGAGTCTATCAACACATGCTCTTTTCTAGATGTGAGATAATTAGCCAAAAGGGTACCAACTGTATATCAGCCACCATCATAACGAACACTACTACGTAGGAGAATATATGAGGCATTTTCAGTAGATATTTTGTTGAAATCTAGTTTCGCATGAACAAGCTCCTGTAAAGCAAAATCAGATGAGGAAGTATAAAATTAATGCTGTAAGCGTTTAATGCTGGCTAATAGAATGTTATGCTGAATAAGTGATTGTTCTTTTTTGAAAACAGAATCTTTAATAAAGCCACAGGAAGTAGCCTGAAAAGCATCCCATATCAACGTAGGGGAAGCACACCGATCCGCATTTAAGGGAAAAAAATCCTCAGCAAAGGAGATAAAGGAGGAAGAAAAAATTGGATCATGCAGAAGAGAATTGTTAAACCTCCATCTAGAAGATTTGGTTTGCGAACGGAGCAAATCAAAATCAGCAACAACCAGGGCATGATCAGAAATCACAATAGGTTCAATTGAGGAGGAAATAAGATTTTGAGTCAAAGTTACAAAGAAAAATGTAATCTAACCGAGTCAGGGAACCAGTTGGAGCGGACAAAAAGGATAATTCTTACATCTGGGTTACATAGTCTCCAGACATCTACAAGATGTGTCTGAGTGATTGTACTATGGAATTGTTTATGAGTCTTATGAGGGATAAAGGATAAAAAAAATCATCTTTATATTGGATAATTGTTTTTGTAACATTAGGCCAGAAAGAATAATCCGGTTGAGTTGGACCATAAACATTAAATACAGTTGAAGATATATTATTAATGAGTAACTTAACTACTAACCATCTACCCTCTGAGTCCATGTCTTGAGAAATAACACAGCATTTCCACTTTTTATGACATAAGATAATTACGCCATTCTACTTAGTGGTCGTGGGAGACACTAAAATTGTACCAACCCAATTCCATTTGAGCTTCAAAGCCTCTGTCTCCTTCAAATGGGTTTCTTGCAATAGAACTAAATCTGGATTATAGGAGGCTAGGTGGGATAAAATTCTCTGCCTCTTTATAGGGTTAATAAAACCTTTCACATTCCAAGCTATAAATCTGAATGTAGAGAAATGGAACTAGATATGAACCAACATGAACAGTAATAAAAATAGGGAAGAAAAATAGTGAAAAAAAATGCATATGAGAAAAGATACAGTGAGAACAGAAAGTAAAATGTTAGAGAAGCAAAATAGGAAAGAGAGAAAGGGAATAAAAGAGACAATAAGAGAGGACAGAACATGTCAACAAGGAACTGACAACTGTGATATGTACCTTCAAAGGGAAACCAGAAAGAACAAGGACCGGCAACAGACTAAAAAGACGGCACAGCCAACGAAGGGAAACGCACAACATCCGGAAGCAAAGAACAAACAGGTGATGGGTGTATAAAAAGTTCAGATGGTCCGTAAGGATAATAGGAAAAGAGAAAACAAAATGAATACAACTTAACAAGAAACAGCCATCAGATTACAACTTATAAAGAAAGAAAAAATGTAAAGTAGAATGAAATGATCAAAGACTGTCACTTAAGAGTCAAGTTATAAAGGAAGGACAAGCAGTCTCCATGGAAGCCATAGAGTGTGAATGAATACATTTCTGAAGTTCCGCAGGTTCTTCAAAAGTAGAAGTGTGGTTCTGAAAAGTCACCTTGAACAAGCAGGGATGGAATAAACCATAGCAAGACCCAAGGTACGCAAAGCTGGTCGAAGCTCAAGGAACTCCTTTCATCGTTTACTGTGGAAATTTCTTGGAACAAAAACAATTTAGCTCCAGACCAAGTTAATTGTTTTTTAAGCTTGGCTGCATTTAAAACTTGTAGGAGATCAGTAAATTTCAAAAATCGGAGGATCACACTGCGGGGCTTCAAAGGAGCAGATGAAGAAGACAGGCGGGGACCCAGGCTAACAGCTTTTTGGATTTTCAAAGACACTGATGCAGGAAGGTCCAGAAGTTTCAGAAGAAAAGAGATGAAGCAAGTCACAGGGTCATCTCCCTCAATACCCTCTGCAGGACCATACAAACGAAGATTGTTGTACCTGTTTCTGCTTTCAAGGTCCTCAGCAGACTTTCTTAAGAGCAGAACATCTTTCTCCAGAGATAAAATTCTTGCAGAGACATCTTGTATATCGCTGACATGTTGCTCCACTACGGACACTCTGGAATCGAGTGAAGACCATTTAGTATCCAGAACTTGTAGACGCATGTTGGTTTCCTCAATAAATGGTCTCAAAGCCCGTATTTCCTCCAAGACCATGTCCAATGATACAGGCAAGACAGATTTCGGGGGAGAAGAAGGGTACTGCTTAAGCCTTTTGTTAGCAGAAGAGGGTGATTGCATTTTGGATGGTGCAATGGATGAAGACACTGACCTAGATGAGCTAGATTGAGCCATAATGACAGAATTATGCAAACCATCCATGGGGGGGTCAAGAGAGGGAGGGCCTGACCCAGGCAAACCAGGTGTAAGTCTCCTATTTGAATGTAATAATTATCTGCTTCTGCCCATGTATTAAGAAAAATGCTCAATCCAGCAAGAGCATACAAAAAAAGCAAAACTCTCCCTAAAAAGACACTCCTCTCAATAAAATTAATACATTCCAGTGAAGTGAGTCTTTAAATGCAAATGGAGGAATCCAAAAAGTACTGAGAAAAATCCCAGTAACAATGGAAATAAGAAGGGAAAAGTTAAGAAATGCAGTACCTCAGTGAATGACGAGAGCTGAAGAGAATTCCTTCAGTCAGGAAGAATTCAAAATGGCGGGTTAAGACTGATTTGCATATGGCTGGGTCCAAACAGAGGTGGCATGGTGAGCAAAAGAACGATGTGTTGGAGTGCTACCCCGGTTATTGCCAGTGGTTAGACTTATTGCAAGCAGCCTTCTATCAACTTTTGTGTGTTTCATGTATCACCCTAAGTGGCATGGGTTTGCCCAGATGTGGGTCGCATGCTCACTGTGTCACAGGAACCAAGCTGTACCCGGCTGATGAGCCCATAACTAGGACAAAATAGGTCCTGGGTGGCTTGTGCTCTGGTTCAGGGAGGACCTGCCTTGGCAGTTCGGGCTGGACTGTTCCCATGAGGAACAGGGTCAAGACTGATTTGAATCTAGCTGGGTCCAAGCTGATGTGGCATGGTGAGCAAAATAACTATGGGTTGGAGTGCTACTCCAAGCTATTGCCAGGGTTATACATATTGCAAGCAGCCTCCCATCATCTTTTGTGTGTTTCACGTACCGCCCTAATTGGCATGGATATGCCCAGACTTGGGTCCCATGCTCACTGTGTCCCTGGAACCAAGAATTACCCGGCTGGTGAGGCCATAACTAGGGCCAAACCGGTCCTGGGTTGCTTGTGTACCAGTTCAGGGAAGAACTGGCTTGGCAGTTCTGGCTGGATTATTCTCATGAGGGTCAGGGTTAAGACAGGTTTGCATATTGCCTGGTCCAAACTGAGGTGGCATGGTGAGCAAAAGAACGATGAGTTGGAGTGCTACCATGAGCTACTGCCAGTGGTTAGACATATTGCAAACAGCTTCTCATCACCTTTTGTGTTCCCACATTTAATTGCCACATTTTTTTCTTTATTTCTTTCTTATTTTAGCATATACTTGCACTACAACGAAAACCACCTTGTTTTTTTCGAAGGTAAGCAGGAATTTTTTTATGCCAAAACTCTTCACACAAAAGTCTACAAAGATCAGACTAACACAGTCTGCAGGGCTGGTCCAAGTGTGGCTTACAAGAGAATAAATAACCTCAATGGACATTCAGGTTTCAGTGTAGTTTAATTTCACAGCTTTGAATTGCACTAGTGGACCAATGCACCAGATACTCACCCTATGTCTCCTATGACACCATCTGTCCAAACTCTGCTGCTTCCTAATTAGCGGTGTACCTGTGTGTAAGCAGTGTGCTTGTGTGAGTGCAATACAGCCACCATGTTTTGTGAGTGCATTGTGAGGGAAGTGCCTGTGTAAATGTAAGATTAACATTGTCTTTTCTGAGTGCAGAGTAAGTGGTCTACAGGTTGAAGGTTCTGCTTGTGTGAGTGCAGAGTGAGGCATAAGCAGTCTACAAGTTGAAAGTTGTACGGTTGTGAATGCAGAGTGAGGCTTATGTAAGTGCAGTGTGAGGGAAGTGCATATGGGAGTGCAGCAGTGTGAGTGTGGGTCCCTGCATGTTATGCCTTAGGATGCATGCACTTTACAAGGGCAAAACCTATTGGTTTTGGCGTTGATTTTTATGGTTATGGCTTTGAATTGCAGAAGTGGAAATAGAATAGTGTGTATCAGTGCCTAATTTGTAAAAACATAAGTGCCGGGGCCCTCATCAGGAGGCCATCACAGTTTGCACCACACATTGCTGCCACTGTACTTACACAACTACTAACCATCACACTACTGCAAGTGTGGCAATTCAGACTGTTCAAGGCCGCCAAAGCTTTAAGAAGGGCTTGGGGAGCAGGTATTAGTTGTTTTTAATGTATATTGAATTAACAAACAGCTGTTTAGCTGCTCATGTTAAAATTACACCAGGTGGCAGCTGTCATAAGTGCAGCTTCTGGCAATTAAGTGCTGGTGCCGGCAATTAAGTGCCGGTTCTGAGTACCGGAAACCACCAGCTCAAATTAAGCACTGGTGTGTATATGAGAATGGTAGTGAGGTTTGATTTGGCAGATGCAGACTCTGTCGAAGGAGGTGGAGGAGTGTTGGAGCAGCTGACAGACTGCAATGTCACCCTAGTGAGGGGGCCCAGTTACTTTGCTATGCACTAGGGCCCATAGCAACCTAGCTACTGCACTGCCATAGAGATGTGCTGTGTGTTCTTTTTTGAGACTTTAGGTTGCTTTCACAGTTTTAAATATGTGTTATTAAGGAAGGCATTTCTATCTTGACCTTATGTAATATGACCAATTTACTTTTTTTCTGCTGCAACCATGTTTCTGGGGAAACCTTCAAATAAAATACTCCTCTACCACAACTATAACCTAAGACATTGGGAAGTTAGTTTTCTGCTAATTTTCAAGTCACTAATCTCTACTACTGCTAGTAATACATGTGTGTAACCTACGGGTTAAGTAATATCCATCTGCACCTCATTAGTTGCAATTTATCCCCTGCATTACCCCTTCACTCATAACAGGATTTAAATGCCCTGGCCACCTAATGATCTGAAGTTTCCATTGTTTTTAAAGTGGGCACGTTCATTCATCCATTAGTTTGTTGCTGGGTAGTTTTGTGCATTGTTGTCTGTGGTTCACTTCTTTTTTGATTCAAAATATTTGTTTCTTGTGGACTTTCTTTACAGCTTACTCAGCACAGATTCCAGCAGGCATCACTCTAGATAAAAAACAGAAATCTTCATTCCCACTCTCTCACTTTCAGAACCTCAGGACCAAACTAACAAACAATTGCCCCGGATTTATCAAACATTCATGCAATGCAGCAAGGCACCTTGCTGCGCTGTGTGAAAGGGAGAGGACATGAATGTGCCCTATTTAACATTATATGGCGTATGCCTGTCCTTTTGCTGCCCGGGTGCACAATGTGCTGCCAAGTGTCAACACAGGTACCCTTGCACCATAGTGCAAGGGTGCCTGCATTCCAGACAGGATTGGGTTTGTGCAGGAAGGGGCATCTTCTTGCACAAAAACAATCCTCTGAGGCGTTTTCCTCTTTCTAAGTCTGGTGCAGAATGCAGCACATGTAGAAAGAGGAAAAAGCGATGAGAAATAAATATATTTATCCTTGTTACGCCTCCCGTGGGAAGGCGCAGCATTTAGACACATTACTAGGTTTACCTCTATTAGCAAATCAGAGAATGCACAAAAACTCATGGCTGGATGTGTTGGAACACTCATGCTCCACACATGGTGTGCCTCCCTAAGGCAGAGTAATGCAAGGCAGCAACTTATGTTGCTTTGTGTTACTCCAAATTTACCAAGTACTACAAGGCCACACAAGGTGGCCTTGCGATGCTTACTCAATGTGACTTTACTGCTGTGTTGCCCTTTCGTTGCTCTTGCATGACGCAACAGCAATGCAACACTATGAAAAGTCTGGCTCTCTAAGTCTTTCTTTATGTCTTTCAATCATAGCTAGAATGAAAATAGTTTAACTTTCTTTGCCTTTGTGGCAGTCACCGTTCAGGTTGTGTCTAATTTTAAGATGTTGTTCTGTGGTGACCTTTTGTAGCAATGTAGCAATGATTGTGCAGAAGTCGTGGATGTTGGGTAGTTCTCCCCACTTTCAGCTGGGGGGGACATATGTTAGACCTGTCAGCCTTAATGTGGTTTTCCACCAAACATTTTGCCTGCAGTCCTCCAATTTTGCTGAATTTGTTTTTTTTGGGCATTAGCACTTTACCACTGCTAACCAGTGCTAAAGTGCTTGTGCTCACTCCCCTAAACATGGTTTAATTGACATATACCTAGTTGGCATATGTAATTAACGTGCAAGTCCTTTGTAGAGTGGAATGCCATATGCCCAGTGCCTGTAAATTAAATGCTTCAAATGGACCTGCAGCACTGATTTTGCCACCCACTTAAGTAGCCCTTTAAAACTTGTCCCTCCCACCTCCCAGGGCTACTAATGAAGGCCGCTGCATGGCTCCAGTGTGTAGCCCCTGACCTGTTGGTTGTGTGTGCCTCTCTCCCCCGCTACCCTTAGCTCCCCGCAGACTGGGACTGCACAGCCACCAGTTTGGACCTGCTGCCAGGAAGCCTGCCTGGTTGAGCTTCAGACTCTTTCAACTGTGAGCATATAATGCATTTATTTAAATCCCTGCTTAATGGGTTTAATTTTACTATTTTAATTATGTTTTACTTGGCAAATCTTGCTTTACTTGGTTTAATTTTGCTTGCTCCCCTGCCTTTACCACCATTTCTTTCCTATCTCCTTCGCTGTTCCCGCTCCTCACCCTCCCACCTCCCTGACAGCCCCTACCACCTCGGAGGGCTACTTATGGAGGCCCATGCATGACCGCGCTGCTGGTGAGCCGATGACACGCCAAAGGCAAGCCCTTCTGCTCCTGTCTGTGCCTGGACCGCGCCCAGAGCCAGGACCCATGGCACTCCGGCCACCTGCCTATACACTACCAAGGAGCTCATAGACTTGAGCCCCGTACAACAAAACACCAGCTGCTTCACTTCTTGCTGCAATCTATCAAAGGACCCTTCACCTGCTGACACTGCTGCTTCTCCTGTAACACTGCCCCTAATGAATCCTGCTCCACTTCCACTCAGAAGACCACGAACAGCCTGGAACCGCTCCAATGCACCCTGATCAATGCCCGCTCCCTCTGCAAATATGCCATTGAAATCTGGGACACCATCACCACGTCTCCCCGTACATTGCCTTCATCACTGAAACGTGGATCAACCCCTCCTCGAACCCTGACATTGCCACTATCACTCCTGATGGCTACAAGATGATACACCGAGACAGCACGAGAAAAACTGTGGGGGCATCGCCATCAACTTCAAGGAAACCATCTGATTCACCGTCACCAATGACGACCAAACCCCTCTTATGGAACACCTCAACTTCCAATTAAAACTGACACAAAGAACACAATAAGAGGCACCCTCACCTACAGACCCTTGAGACCCCGACCACCCTTCTGCAACACCATCCCCAACCTCAGCACCCACCCTTGCCATTGATTCCCTCCACTACATCCTGCTCGGGAAACTCAAGTTCCACGTCGACGACCCCAGTGACAACAACTCTACCACCCTCCTGGACAACCTCAAAAACATCGGCCTCGTCCAACTGGTCACCGAACCCACACACAAAGCCAGACACACACTCCACGCCATCTTCACCTCCAGCGACAGAATCAAATGCACCCATGTCACAGAACTCACCAGGCCAGACCACGCCATTGTTCACTTTGCCATCTCTGACTCCCAGCACCCCAAAACCAAGCACCACAGCACCCCACACCACAACTGGGTCAAGGTAACCAAGACCCTATGGGCAAAAGCCATCTGCACCACACAACCCGAAACTTCAGCAGACCTTGACCAGACCATCCAGAACCTCTCCGCCTGGATCAACAAATGCACCGACAGAGTTGCCACACTAAAACCAGCGCAAACCAACAAAACCTTGAAACAAGCCAACTGGTACACCCCGGATCTCAGAACCACCAAGTGCAACTGCTACCGACTCAGGAAGAGCTGCCATGCCACCAAGGACCCCTGCGACACAGCCGCCCACAATGCAGCCATCAGCAACTACCACCTGTGCATAAAGGAAGCCAAGAGAGCAGCCATCATTGGCAGAATTGACACCACAGCCAACCACATGAAGGAACTCTTCAAAATCATCAAAGAATACTTCAACCCAACAGCAACAGAAAACATCACCCACCCCTCCCAGGAACTCTGCAACTTTCTCTCAGAATACTTCCACAGCAAGATTGCCAGCATCTACAACAACTTCAACACCCAACCCAGCACTCTCAGCCTTGACAACCTCGACCAACCAGCGAACACCAGCCAAATGATAACCACCTGGTCTCTGCTCACTAACCAGACCACCACAGCCATAATGTCATCCATTCACTCTGGGGCACACAACAACCTATGCCCCACCTTCTCTTCAACCTCAGAGCCAACCCAATCAGCGCAGAACTCACCAGCATCCACTACACCTCCATCTCCACACCAACCTTCACAGACCTATAGAAACAAACAGCAGACAGACCCCCTGCCGAACCCAGCAATCTAAAAAATTGTCGACCAATCTCCCTGCTCTCCTACCCAGCCAAAGTTCTTGAGAAAGCCATCAGCCAACACCTAACTAACTTCTGGAACAAAACCACCTACTCAATGTCTCACAATTGGGATTCTGTGCAAACCACTGGACAGAGACCGCATGGATCGCCGCCACAGGTGACATCAGAACTCTCCTCAATTGCAGAGAAACTATCCCTGATCCTCTTCGACCTCTCATCTGCATTTGACACCATCTCCCACCACACCCTCATCGACAGACTCTACAACATTGGCATAGAGCAGAATGCCCTCAAGTGGATCGCTTTCTTCCTTTCAGGACGCACTTAGAGCATCCAACTGCCCCCTTCATATCCACACCCAAGAACATCATTTGCAGTGTACCACCTAGGCTCATCCCTCAACCCCACACTGTTCAACATCTACATTACCACCCTCGCAGACGTCATCAGATCCGATGGACTCAACATAATCTCCTATGCTGACAACACTCAACTAATCCTCTCGCTCACTGAGGACCCCTCCAATGTCAAAACCAACTTCTGCAACGCCATAACGAACGTGGCAAAATGGAGGAGAGACAGCTGCCTCAAACTCAACTCTGACAAAGCAGAAGTCCTGAAAGAAATACCTCTGTATTGGACCACAGCTGGTGGACGGCAGAACTTGTACCAACTCCCACACCAAAAGACCATGAACGCAGCCTCTGCATCATCCTCAACAGCCAACTTACCATGAAAAGGCAAGTCAACGCAGTCACCTCCTCCTGCTTTCACACCCTCTGCATGCTCCACAGACTCTTCAGATGGATTCCCCATCAATACCAGAAAGACCATCACACAAGCCCTCGTCACCAGCTGCCTCGACCATTGTAATGCACTCTATGCTGGAGTCTCCACCCAGCCCTTAAAAAGACTTCAGACCATACAGAACACCGCAGACCAATTCATCCTGGACTACTCCAAATGGACTTGCATCACCCCTCAACTTAGAAACCTTCCCTGGCTCCCCATCTAGAATTGATGCCAGTTGAAGCTCCTCACACACACATTCAGTGCTTCCACGATCAAGGACCATCATACATCAACTGATCTTCCGCCCGCGAGACACCTACGCTCTGCCTCTCTTGCCCTCGCACACACCCCCGCATCCCACACAGCCGCAGCGGGAGCCGCTCCTTCATCGCCGCCAAGACCTGGAACAACCTGCCTCTCCACCACCGAACAGCCCCTTCCCTGGTGGACTTCAGAAAGAAACTCAAGACCTGACTTTTTTCAGAGACACAGCACCCTCAGAGCCCAGATACTCTTAAGGGTGACAGTGCTGTGCTTAATAAATGCTGTTTTGTTTTTTGTTTTTCTCAGGCCTGCCATTGCAGCCTGAAGGTAGTATTCCACTGCCATGTCGACTTGGCATTTAAAACCCCTTGCCAAGCCTTAAACTCGCCCTTTATTACATACAAGTCACCCCTAAGGTGGGCACTAGGTAGCCCATAGGGCAGGTTGTTGTGTAAGTAAAAGGTTGATCCAAAAATCAAAGGGGGGAGTGAAGAGGAAAAAAGTAGAATCGTCCTCCTCATGGTATCGTAATTCAACAAAGGGATTCTACCATTATTTACATAAAGATATATACGTGTATAAGTGTATATTCAGTTTTACTGCAGGTGTTTTTATATGTTCCAATGATGATGTCTAGAAACATCCTTCTCTAATTACTAGGACGGACAGTATTCAAAAAATTATAAAATACTAAAATTGTAAAATACCCCTCACACACTGAAACCTGATTTAGTGTCATGCTTCATCATCGGGGTCTTCCCGCCCCTCTACGGGACGGGGCGTGCTACTACCTACGTAGACGCGGGAGCACTTAATTTAGTGATTAGTGTATATGTGTGAGCGTGGGATCATGAAAAAATATATGTGATGATTTAAAATTCCTGGTTAGTGGAAAAAATACACTTTATTTGCTTCCCTAGCTGAGAATAATAAAAGTGGGAAGGTGTAGATAGTGTACTTTGATGGGTCACTTTCTACAGGGTCAACATGTTTCAGAAGCAATCCCCTTGGCTTACTTCCTCAGGACCAGAAACGATCCCTATTGCACCTCACTGGGTGATATTGTAAATGTACATATGCCTACTGGTCACACATACTCTACCATGCACCCAATTGGGTAGTAAACACAATATACCAATTGTATATCCTGTAATGAAACCTGAAAATGAAAAAACATTTGTGGATAAACAATAGCTCTTATCATTTATCCCCTTCATATTCACATCACCATCATGTGGAAACGATAATATTGTCTGTTACTGTGATATATTTTCCGTTTCACCCAATTATGGGTATTTTTAGATATAGAAACACTCCTCTTGTTGTTTGTATCTGGTATTTTCTGAACCCAGAACTTTCATACATCCAAAGTAGTGGTTTTTGAAGGAATCCTAATGGTGTCAGCATCCGGTTCCCATGCATACAGGATCTCTATATATCCAAAAATGGTGGCTCTTATACATGCTCCTTTATTAACCATTCATACATTCACCCTCACGTGGAAGTAGAAATACAATATAGTTTTTGCAGGATTCTTGGAATTATCATATGTACACTCGCTCTTTTTATCATGGGCGTAAATTAATCCCCTTATGTGTGCATCCGCTCTCTTAATAGGAAGTGATCCCGTGGGGTGCCGTTAAAAAGGGGAGGGGGTTAATACTCATGCTCTCAGAGAGACGTGCCGTTAAATGTTATATTTTTAAAATAATACATACATTCGTATATTAATGTGTCCGCTCCATGAGATGCCACGAGGGGTGTAAAGGCGCCTTCACATTGATACTGTAAACGTGGGGAAACATAGATGGAAAAGCTAAGTTAAACATCGGAGTGGTTTCTCCTCCGTGTTGCTCACGGTATCTTGGGCTTTTTAAAGACATGCCCTTGTCTTACTTACATGCTGGATGCTGCTCAATCACCAAGGATTACCTTCTCGTGGCTCTCCGGGAACTCAAATGAGATTTGTGCAAGCCCCGGTTCTTAAAGGAAGGACTCTGCGTGGAAAACGCCTTCAATTGAAAGCAGCTGTAAAAGAAACAACTAGACCGGGAAAAACAAAATGGCCGCCTGTAAACGGGGCGAAAAAGAGTTCTTTTTGGTACACTTCCTGTTGGAAGGTATTGATGAAAAACTTTGTTGAGGATTTCTTTCGATCGTTGATATAGACAGAGAAACGCCAAAGAAAAAGTTCAGAGATAGAAACCAGGGTCTAAATGGTTCTAAGGGGTCGTAAAATTAGTTATTTAAAAATGAAAAATAAATAATATGTTTTTACATGGCTCATTTAAAATGGGGGTTTAGGTTGCATATTCTCCCACAAGTGAAACAGTAATTGTTAAGACAACGGTGAAGGTGCCTTTGTAAAGTACAGTATGGCTTTCAGGGCTTGTTCATTATGGCTATGTCTTTAGAATTCCTGCCATATGATAGCTTCTTAAATTTATTAGCAGAGCATCTATTAAGGGATTTTAATTGTAATCCTCAGTATTTATAGCTGATTCCAAGGAATGTCATCATTTAGCCCTTTCTCATGAGTTCTCAAACGGAACACCCACCGCTGTTCCTTTTCGAATAAATACTTCTCGTTTTGAATTTGTTCAATTATCGTCCACGAGAGATCTTCCCACTTGTGACCTTTTTCCAAAAAATGAGCTGCCATTTTGGTGGTGCTTCTTTTGCATTTTATGTTGCTTTTATGTTCCCCTATTCTTATTTTCACGGGGCGTGTGGTCATTCCTACGTACTCTAAAAGGCACGGGCAAGAAATAAGATAAACCACATTCTTTGAGTTACATGTTGTGAAATTTCTTTGGTCCCATCTCGTCCCATCTTGGAACCATATCTCTTTGCTTTTTTTGGTTAGTTTACATACATTGCACATGCCACAAGGATGATGGCCAGAGATTGGTGGCCTTAGGGTAGTTTGTGTCTGCTGTCCATCTTTGCTTTCTTTTGGTCTGGTGTGCACGCCAAATCTCGGATGCTTTTTCCTCTTTTGTGAGAGAAGATTGGTTTTGGTAAATTAATGCCTCCACTATTAAGGATTCGCCAATGTTTATTTACAATTCTTGTAATTCCATTCGAATGTGTGTTAAAAGTTGTTATGCATACTGGACGGTTCTCCTCCTCCTTGTCGATTTTTCGGTTCCAAAAGGCCTTCTCTACTATTGTTGCGCGCCCTTTTGTATGCATTATCAATCACCCTTTTGGGTATTGACGTTTTTCCAGTTTCTTTTTAGGTCATTTGATTGTTTCTTGAAATCTTCAATTTCAGTACAATTCCTTCGCAACCGTAGGAATTGCCCATAAGGAAGGTTGTTGCGGAGATGCCGCGGATGGAAGCTGTTATACAACAAAAGGCAATTTTTTGAGGTTTCTTTGAAATGGGTGGTCGTTGTCAATTTTTCTTCTTTGGCATATATATTGAGATCAAGGAAAACTAGTTTTTCTTTTGTGATGGTACTTGTGAACTTCAAAAATTCATCTTGACAGTTCAGCCATGTCAGGAAACGTCTTGCGATAGTCTCATCTCCTTCCCAGATGATCAATATGTCATCTATATATCGTTTCCATATCCGTATATGATCACGGAATGGATTTCTGGGATTTAGGTTTTTTCTTTCTCCAATTGATGTACATAGAGACCAGCTATACTGGGAGCAAAGGTGCTTCCCATGCTGGTCCCATGTTTCTGTAGATAGATGGTATCTTGATATTCAATTTTTTTTTCTTTTAGTGCCAGTTGACAGCACTCCATGATCATCTTTCTTGGTGTCTGATAATCCCAATCAGTATCGAATAAGACGTCTTCTATGATGTTCAGGGTCTCATTGTGGGGAAGGCTTGTATATAGGCTCTCCACATCACAACTTATCAGTAGTTCTTTTTCTGGGTTGAATGGCTGTCCTTCTAACAGTTGTAGGACGTCTTTAGTGTCTTTCAGGTACGTAGATGTTTGTTGTACCAATGGCCTTAAAAAAGCGTCTGCAAATTTTGAGACCGGTTCCAGGATGGAACCAATCCCAGATACTATTGGGCGGCCAGGTGGAGAGACCTGGTATTTGTGAATTTTGGGTATAGTGTACAGGTAAGGTGTTTTAGGTGGCGATGTGATCAGAAAATCCCCTTCCTTTTTTGATATCCACCCATGTGATCGTGCCTCTTCCACCATGCTTGCTATTTTTACTCATATTTTTTCCGTGAGGTCTTGGGTGAGGATTTCATAATTCCTTGTATCGTCAAGGAGGCGTTTGCACTCTTGGTCATATTTTTCTGCAGATTGTACTACAATTGCCCCTCCTTTGTCGGCTGGTTTTATTACCAATTGAGTGTTGTTCGCTAATTCTCTGAGTGCCTCATTTTCTTCTTTTTTTAATGTTGTGGAAGATCTTTTTGGTCACTGAATCCATTTCTTCCAGGTCTTTCATCACAGCCTTTTCGAAGGCGATCAGCTCCACTGGTAAGTTGGCATCTGGTGGAGTAAAAGTAGATTTGGGTCTTAACCTGGTATCCCCATCTTGCTGGTCATCTCTTGGTTTGTCCTTGAAAAAGATTTGTAACTTGAGTCTTCTCATAAACTCCTTCATCTCTTTGCATAGTTGGAATTTATCCAATTTAGCCGTGGGTACAAAACCTAGCCCCTTTTCAAGGACCTTAATCTGTGCTGGTGTTAGAGTATGATCTGAAAGGTTCACCAACAGATTCATTTCTTGCTGGTTGAAGCTCCCGTCATGCTCCTTGTAGCCATCCTGATTTGTTCCTCTGTTTGTGGAGCCCAGTGAACATTGTTCCCTCTCCGGTTCCTCCCTCTGTTTCTCCCCTGACGCAGCCCTAAAAAATGGGGCTGTTCATAGTAGGGATAGTCTTGCGGGGGGTAGTTCCATTGTGGGTAGGTACCTTGTTGGTGCGGGTACATTTGAGGTCCTAGGTTGTGTATTGGGTATTGGGGTGGGCCTTGATAGGGTCCCCATCCTCTTTGGCCATGGAACCAATGACGTCTGTTACTTTTCCCGCCTCGATATTGTTGGTATTTGCCTTTCCCTGAGTCTGATCCACTGGATCCTGAGTCAGATGAATCGTCATCCATTGTCATTTCATGACGGTTCTCTTTCGGTTGATAATCATCTCTTGGGTAAGGATAAATCCTCTCATGGCTGAAACGAGTGACATCTTTTTTAAGTTTATTGTACTTGCTTTGTTTCAATGTTATTTCCATCCTGGAACCAGTCTCAAAATTTGCAGACGCTTTTTTAAGGCCATTGGTACAACAAACATCTACGTACCTGAAAGACACTAAAGACGTCCTACAACTGTTAGAAGGACAGCCATTCAACCCAGAAAAAGAACTACTGATAAGTTGTGATGTGGAGAGCCTATAGCCAAGCCTTCCCCACAATGAGACCCTGAACATCATAGAAGACGTCTTATTCGATACTGATTGGGATTATCAGACACCAAGAAACATGATCATGAGTGCTGTCAACTGGCACTAAAAGAAACATTTTTTGAATATCAAGATACAATCTATCTACAGAAACATGGGACCAGCATGGGAAGCACCTTTGCTCCCAATATAGTTGGTCTCTATGTACATCAATTGGAGAAAGAAAAAATCCTAAATCCCAGAAATCCATTCCGTGATCATATACGGATATGGAAACGATATATAGATGACATATTGATAATCTGGGAAGGAGATGAGACTACCGCAAGACGTTTCCTGACATGGCTGAACTGTCAAGATGAATTTTTGAAGTTCACAAGTACCATCACAAATGAAAAACTAGTTTTCCTTGATCTCAATATATATGCCTAAGAAGAAAAATTGACAACGACCACCCATTTCAAAGAAACCTCAAAAAATTGCCTTTTGTTGTATAACAGCTTCCATCCGCGGCATCTCCGCAACAACCTTCCTTATGGGCAATTCCTACGGTTGCGAAGGAATTGTACTGAAATTGAAGATTTCAAGAAACAATCAAATGACCTAAAAAAGAAACTGGAAAAAACGTCAATACCCAAAAAGGGTGATTGATAATGCATACAAAAGGGCGCGCAACAATAGTAGAGAAGGCCTTTTGGAACCGAAAATCGACAAGGAGGAGGAGAACCGTCCAGTATGCATAACAACTTTTAACACACATTCGAATGGAATTACACAAATTGTAAATAAACATTGGCGAATCCTTAATAGTGGAGGCATTAATTTACCAAAACCAATCTTCTCTCACAAAAGAGGAAAAAGCATCCGAGATTTGGTCGTGCACACCAGACCAAAAGAAAGCAAAGATGGACAGCAGACGCAAACTACCCTAAGGCCACCAATCTCTGGCCATCATCCTTGTGGCATGTGCAATATATGTAAACTAACCAAAAAAAGCAAAGAGATATGGTTCCAAGATGGGACGAGATGGGACCAAAGAAATTTCACAACATGTAACTCAAAGAATGTGGTTTATCTTATTTCTTGCCCGTGCCTTTTAGAGTACGTAGGAATGACCACACGCCCCGTGAAAATAAGAATAGGGGAACATAAAAGCAACATAAAATGCAAAAGAAGCACCACCAAAATGGCAGCTCATTTTTTGGATAAAGGTCACAAGTGGGAAGATCTCTCGTGGACGATAATTGAACAAATTCAAAACGAGAAGTATTTATTCGAAAAGGAACAGCGGTGGGTGTTCCGTTTGAGAACTCATGAGAAAGGGCTAAATGATGACATTCCTTGGAATCAGCTATAAATACTGAGGATTACAATTAAAATCCCTTAATAGATGCTCTGCTAATACATTTAAGAAGCTATCATATGGCAGGAATTCTAAAGAAATAGCCATAATGAACAAGCCCTGAAAGCCATACTGTACTTTACAAAGGCACCTTCACCGTTGTCTTAACAATTACTGTTTCACTTGTGGGACAATACGCAACCTAAACCCCCATTTTAAATGAGCCATGTAAAAACATATTATTTCTTTTTCATTTTTAAATAACTAATTTTACGACCCCTTAGAACCATTTAGACCCTGGTTTCTATCTCTGAAATTTTTCTTTGGCGTTTCTCTGTCTATATCAACGATCGAAAGAAATCCACAACAAAGTTTTTCATCAATACCTTCCAACAGGAAGTGTACCAAAAAAGAACTCTTTTTCGCCCCGTTTACAGGCGGCCATTTTGTTTTTTTCCAGTCTAGTTGTTTCTTTTACAGCTGCTTTCAATTGAAGGCGTTTTCAACGCAGAGTCCTTCCTTTAAGAACCGGGGCTTGCACAAATCTCATTTGAGTTCCCGGAGAGCCACAAGAAGGTAATCCTTGGTGATTGAGCAGCATCCAGCATGTAAGTAAGACAAGGGCATGTCTTTAAAAAGCCCAAGATACCGCGACCAACACGGAGGAGAAATCACTCCGATGTTTAACTTAGCTTTTCCATCTATGTTTCCCCACGTTTACAGTATCAATGTGAAGGCGCCTTTACACCCCTCGTGGCATCTCATGGAGCGGACACGTTAATATACGAATGTATGTATTATTTTTAAAAAATAACATTTAACGGCACGTCTCTCTGAGAGCATGAGTATTAACCCCCCCCTTTTTTTAACGGCACCCCACGGGATCACTTCCTATTAAGAGAGCGGATGCACACATAAGGGGATTAATTTACGCCCATGATAAAAAGAGCGAGTGTACATATGATAATTCCAAGAATCCTGCAAAAACTATATCGTATTTCTACTTCCACGTGAGGGTGAATGTATGAATGGTTAATAAAGGAGCATGTATAAGAGCCACCATTTGTGGATATATAGAGATCCTGTATGCATGGGAACCGGATGCTGACACCATTAGGATTCCTTAAAAAACCACTACTTTGGATGAATGAAAGTTCTGGGTTCGGAAAATACCAGATACAAACAACAAGAGGCGTGTTTCTATAGCTAAAAATACCCATAATTGGGTGAAACGGAAAATATATCAAAGTAACAGACAATATTATCATTTCCACATGATGGTGATGTGAATATGAAGGGGATAAACGATAAGAGCTATTGTTTATCCACAAATGTTTTTTCATTTTCAGGTTTCATTACAGGATATACAATTGGTATATTGTGTTTACTACTCCAATTGGGTGCATGGAAGAGTATGTGTGACCAGTAGGCATATGTACATTTACAATATCACCCAGTGAGGTGCAATAGGGATCGTTTCTGGTCCTGAGGAAGTAAGCCAAGGGGATGGCTTCTGAAACATGTCGACCCTGTAGAAAGTGACCCATCAAAGTACACTATCTACACCTCCCCACTTTTATTATTCTCAGCTAGGGAAGCAAATAAAGTGTATTTTTTCCACTAGGCAGGGAATTTTTAAATCATCACATATATATATTTTTTTTTCACGATCCCACGCACTACACATATACACTAATCACTAAATTAAGTGCTCCCGCGTCTACGTAGGTAGTAGCACGTCCCGTTCCATAGAGGGGCGGGAAGACCCCAATGATGAAGCATGACACTGAATCAGGTTTCAGTGTGTGAGGGGTATTTTACAATTTTAGTATTTTACAATTTTTTGAATACTGTCCTTCCTAGTAATTAGAGAAGCATGTTTCTAGAAATCATCATTGGAACATATAAAAACACCTGCAGTAAAACTGAATATACACTTATACACATATATATCTTTATGTAAATAATGGTAGAATCCCTTTGTTGAATTAAGTAAAAGGTTGGACATGTACTTTTAAGTTCTGCATGTCCTGGTAGTTAAAAACTCCCAAATGCGTTTTTCACTACTGTGAGGCCTACACCTCTCATAGCATAACATTAGGTATTCCTTATTACAATTAATCAGCTGTAATTCCTAATTGAGTGGGAGTATAACTTATGTTTGGTACCTATGTACTTGTATGATAAACCCTCTTTTTTGGCTAAGTCAGATTTATTAATACTTTTAGAAAGTTGGCATTTTCCTGCTCCTAGTCCAGTGTGCCTGAGGCCTGTCTCTGATACACGTCTGGGAAGGGTGACAGCTGAACTTTGTGTATTACCCCTAGACATCCACACACAATGAGAGCTCATTTGTGAGTTGATGGGCCATCCTGAGAGGATGGGAGGGATTAGCTGGGCAAAGCCTCACACTTACACCTGAATAGGCTGTGTCCTGTCCCCACACAAAGGGCTGCATACCTCCCTGTAGTGATTCTGGAGCCAGGGCAGGAAGGGAGAACCTCTGTGCACGTCAAAGACCCTTCTTTGAAGTCTCCCTCATCTAACTCATCATTGCTGCTGCAGAGACGGAACTGGCGCATTGGCATCACTGCGTGGTTCAGCACCGACTTACCACCGATTTTGAGCAGATTTGAACTGGTGCATCGCCCCATGTTGCGTGGATTAGAACCAGCGCATTGCTGCTTTTGCATGGCTCAGGGACACACTCCGCCTTCGGAACCACTGCTGCATGACACTCATCTATGAAAAGTCCTTGCATCTCAGTCGATGACAACTTCAATGTCGAAGCCGATACTCCACATCGCAGCAACCGCTCATCGGAGCTGACACATCACCACTGTTGCGCAACCAGGGCCAGCACATCACCGCCGACGTGTGAATAGACATTGGCACATCCCCCTTTTTGTACTCTGCATCCTCCCCGTCGACAAGATCTTCGACATAGACGCAACCTGGATGAAGGTACTTTTGCTCAGCTGGCCTAATCTGGTCCCTGTTGCTGGCCCATGCTCCATCGCAGTCGGCCTGAACTTTTGACTTTGTCCTGGTCCAGTGCGCACAGATGTCCCATGTTGGTGCTTAGTGCTTTTTGGTGCTATCTTCCGTTTATTCTTTAAAAAATCATATCTCCGGTTCACTCATTGGATTTTTGTTGTTTTGGTGTCAAAAAGTTATTACAATATAATCTATTTCTCTAACTTGGTTTGGTATTCTTCTTCTGTTGTGTGTTCACTTTATTACTGCTTGTGTGTTGCATAAATACTTTACACATTGCCAAGCTACCCAGGGTTAAGCACAGGTTTTCTGTGGGTTTTAGTGGATTACCCTGCAAGGGATTGTGGTTGTTACTTGACCAGGGTTCACACCCCACTCAACCAGCAATGCCATTTCTCACAAGTGCATTATCAGGTAACTAAAAATGATAAACAAGCTATGTGATGCTCCATGTAATAAATAGGGGCTTTCCGCCTTGATTTACTTTGCATAATATCCATTCCAACTGTGCCAGAAATCTGATTAAATGGGGCTGTGTACATGAGACAACATAATGCAAGGTGAGATGTCTATGTACTGCATAGTGGTCCGATAAGTGGCCGTGAGAGTTTATTGTTTCAGCACTTCGAAGAAAGATTTTGACACCTTAGATATTGAAGCATGAGCTCTATGAGATATTAAAATACCAACATCATGTCTCACAGATGTGACATCATACAGTTGAGGAAGAGGGATGGGGCAACGAAGGATTGGTTTAGGGTACTGATCAATGACTGTCTAGCCTGTCCTATTTGAAACTCCTTGTTGGACCTACTGTTCCTAGGTTAAAACATTAAAAGGCAAGACAAAGAAAAATAAATATTCCCTGCTTTACCTGTGGATGAGTTACCAGAATAGCTGCTCTATCTTTCACATGAAGTACCCTGCTCTAAAACTGATGGATTCTGTCTCCTGAGGTAACTACATGGCAGTTTGGAGTTTTGGTCTGCTGTGGAATCCAAAACATGGTGTGTTGTCTACTCGTAGAGTCTGAAGAGAGAAAGTTGCAGCCCCTTGGAAGGAGTGCCAGCTGACTGGAGAAAATGGAAATTACCCGTCATACTATTAGAGCACTGTAGACTTCCAGCGAAGGACCGATGGAAGGGGCGAGACTCATCTGTCAAACACACAGCTGTAAGACTTCACCTTCACCCATCAGAACTTTTCACTGCAGCCATATTCGATTTTCTGAGACTTTGAAATCGATATATGTGTGAGATTGATGTTGGCTCTACAAATGCAGGCGCCTGGTTCAATCGGCTTGATTGTTTGTACTTCTGAATTTTTTTTCGAAGTTGGAATTTAAGCTATTTGGCCATTTTAGGCTCTAACATCTTTCTGACACTTGTATTCACAAGTCAAACATGCTCGGTCCCTAGATCTTGGTAAACCTCTCTAGGGGAACTACTAGTCTTTTCCCATTGATTATCATTGAATGGCTGTTTCACCATTATTTCTACTAGGAATTGCAATATCTCCTTGTCATATTTGTGTTCATTTGGCTTATAGCATTTTATCTTGTATATGTAGTTTGATTTTGAAATTTACTTTCTTCATTTCTTTGCTTATAATGTTATTTGGTTCGTTTTCTTGCACATCATAATTTACAAGTGTAAAGGTTTTTCAAATTGCCAAAGGAAAGCAAACTCTATCTTTTGGGAAACTGGGTTTGTGTGGTTGTGGTTTGTGTGGGTCTTCTGTCTGGGCAAAATGGATGCTCAGTCACAGCTCACATCAATACAGCAACTTTACCCCACAATAGCATGACAGACAGATTCTGTAGAACCGGATTCTTTTGATATTCTTATAAACGTGCAACCATTATAATGTGGGTATGGATAGGACCTCTATCTTGGTTTTGTCAGTCACACAATTTGCTTCATACTTTTCTTTGCATCACACTCTGTGAATAGTGTTGTCTTGTTTTCTTTTCCTCTTCCAGGAGGTCGAAAGTGAGTGCTGACTTTCATCACCGTGTGCTGCTAACCAGAGCTTTTTTCTAGGCCTGGGCAAAATCTGTATTATGCTGGAGTAATTGGCATTATTTTGGTAGTTTTTGCGTAATTAAATGAATGCAAAATAACCAAGATGATGCTATTACACCACTTTGCATAATTACAAAAGAAATTTTTAATTCAATTTGTAATGTTCAGGAAATTGTTGAATGTGAGCGGCATTTCAGGCAGATTATTTACACGAGCAGACCATTTAGGTAATTTGTGAGTGCAAAATAACAAATCAAAATGCCAACAGCAGTGTTTTAAATGCTGGCAGTAGTTCCTTTAACGTGGCCAGTCAGCAAACATTTCAGGTAGATATTTTACACAAATGGACCGTTCAGGGAATTTTTGAGTGCAAAACTACAAATCTGAATGGGAGCAACAGTATTTTGAATGAGAGCAACTAGAAGTCAACCTAATATGACATTTTAAAATGTATGTATTACATGAGCAGGCCGGTCGGGTAATTTTTTGAGTGTGAGATGTATTTTGCATAGTTACGCTATGTGAAATTATGTGTTACACCCACCCCTACATTCTGAAGTGAAAAATCACTGATACAACTGTTACGGTTAGGAGAACTGGACTGAGGAATTAATGTGGAGAGCTAATTTGGAAACTGTGATGAAGCCCACATACCTCAAGCACTGGTAGGAGACTTGTTGAAGCAAACTCCAATGTGAAGGGATGGGTCCAAGCAGAAACAAGCTCTTCTCACCCTGTGATGCGCAATATGCTAAAGAATACTCGTCCTCTTTGAATATAAAGCTTGCTTGAATATCTTACAATAGATTCTCACTGAATTATAAGTTTTTACCTTTGCTTCTCTCTGATTATGATTGCAATAAACAAATTGTCGATTTTGTTTTGTATACTATGACATTCATTCCCACTTTCATCCATACTACACTCCATCACATGCAGTTTTAAACTTCTTATGCTTATCTAGCATATTTAACAGCTGTCAACATTACAGGGGAAACTCTTGTGAAAACGAACTATCATCAGAAACTGGATGGTCCAACAAGTAATTCAAGGCATTATATTACTTTTGCCAGCTCGCTTAACCTTTTGCAAATTTGGGAATCCTCACTTTCCTTGCAGCATTTCAAAAGTATTTTAATGAGGCGACTGTGCAATGATTATTTCAAATAGGACATTACGTCATGTTGAATATCAAAACATTATGATATCTTAATATCTCCAAACATGAAAGGCTGCCTCTAAACATATCTAACAGAGGATCTGCCCTTGTTTTGTAACAGGATTATGCCAGACTCGCTTCACCCAGTTTGACATTAAAGAAAAAATGGAACAGCACTCACCACCCCACTAGTTAAATCTGCCAGGTATGTGAGGGGTTCCTCCCTTTGACAGAACTCACTCAGAATAACTAATATATGAAACTGAGATATTATGTCAAACGTGTAAGGATATTCTCATAATTGTGACAAAACACATTTGATCGTGTTTGTTGTGTGTTTTTTAAACTTAATGTTTTAGTGGACAGGTATTTTTTTATTTATACATGCTTATTAACAGTTTTGAAATGATTGTTATGACTATGCAGTAAAAGTTCTCATTGTAAAACAAAAGTTCAGAAAACTGTAAGCTGTGATACATGTTTGTGTATAGTGTAAAACATGTTCAACAGGTTCCACATATTTAATACTACTGCTTACTTGTATGCCTTGAATATGTTTCCTTTTTCCACAACTTCATCTCCTAAGATATTAAGACATTAAGGTTGGTGTGTTGGAAAGTTGCGACAAAAGATTGAGGGCCAGATGTACGACCTTTGAAATAGCGCCTCGCAAATTGTGAGTTTTTTGTGACTCGCAATTTGCGAGGCGCTATTTCCAATGTACAACAGTGTTTGTCACACTGTTAGCGATTCCCAATGGGGTCGCAAATTGAGAGGCTCATGAATATTAATGAGCCTCTCGCAATTTGCAAACCCATTGGGAATGGCAGGCCCTCCCAGGTATGGTGGCCAGCTGGGCTCAGCAGACCACCATGTCTGGTAACTGCTTTTAAATAAAGCAGTTTTTTTTAATGCAGCTCGTTTTCCTTAAAGGAAAACGGGATGCATTTAAAAAAAAAAAGAAATGAAACATTTTCGTTTCATTTTTAAGGGCAGGTAGTGGTCCCTGGGACCACTGCCTGCCCTTAAAAAATATTTTCCCATGCATTTGCAAAGGGGAAGGGGTCCCCTGGGGACCCCTTCCCTTTTGCGAGTGCATTACCACCCTCTTGAAGAGGGAGGTAATTTGCGAGTGTTTTGTGACCGCAATTGCGGTCGCAAAACATTTGTACATGGGGTTGCGCTCGCTATTAGGAAGGGAACGGACCTTCCTAATAGCGACTCGCAATTCCAAAATAGCGAGTCGTAAATTAATTGCGACTTGCTATTTTGGAATGGTACATACCCTTATAGGTTTTTGCATGCGCAAACTGGTTCGCAAACCCGTTTGCGCATGCAAAAATCATTGTACATCTGGCCCTGAGGCTCACAGTTATCATTTATCATGCAGCGCAGCGCAGAAAGCCACCTCGCTGCTCTGCGTGAAAGGGCAGGAATGCACCATATTTAACATTATATGGCGCATTCCTGTCCTTTCCTAGCACTGGTGCACTTTTGCCTGCCTAGCGCCAACGCAAGCACTCTTGCGTTGTATACATGATTGTTTTTGTGCAGAAAAACAATCCTGTGCAGCATATTCTCCTCGTTATGACTCACCTGAGGAGGCGCAGCATTTTAATGCATTCCCAGTTCTACCACTAATGGTAAATCTAGGAATGTGATGAAATACATAGGTGGATGCGTGGGAGCAACCACGCTTCACCCATGGAATGCCTCCCTGGGGCATAGTAACGCAAGGCCGCGATTTGTGGTGCCTTGCATTACTCTAGATTTATCAAGCCATATAGGGCCATGCAATGTGGCCTTGCGTGGCTTGATAAATCTCGCTTAGGTTTTGCGTTGCTCTTGTGCCCCCTTGCATGGTGCAAGGGCAATGTAAAACCATGATATATATGCCCCTTAGTATTCTCTTCCTTGAGTGCTTCCTGATCTTAATTTGAGTGTTTTATGAGAGCTCTTTTCCACAACAGTGAAAACATAATGATCTCCACAATTTTTCATTCATTTGTTAGAAACTATAGTGCAAGAGTTGTGTTTCCGACAAGCAAACATCCATCTGCGAATCAGTTGACAGCAAATTCAAAGTTCTCTTGAATTCATTTTCCTTTTTCTTCATTTTAAGCCAATCTGCTCGGTTGGACAAATGGAACCATCAAATCGAACCTCACCTGATAAATTCTTAATTGGTGGATTCTCGGATTTTCCAGAGATACAAGTTCCAATTTTTGTTGCTTTTATTCTAGTTTACCTGACAACATTGACTGGAAACCTTCTTATCATGTTAATAATATATTCAAACCCCTGTTTTCACACCCCCATGTATGTCTTCCTTACACATTTGTCCTTTATTGACGTCTTTTGCACCTCAGTTATATTCCCAAAAATGTTGGCGCAATTCTTCCTGGAGGACAAATACATTTCTCTAACCCAATGTCTGCTGCAAATATATCTATTTGGATCTACGGTCTCCGCAGAATTTCTTCTGCTTTCAATCATGGCTTATGATCGCTATGTGGCCATCTGCCATCCCTTACGTTACACAACCGTCATGAATGAGACTGTTTGCATCTGCCTGTCCATTGCATTCTGGGTTGTTAGCTTCCTGGATCCGATACCACACACGGTATTAATATCCCAGCTCTCTTTCTGTGGGTCACATACAATTAATCACTTCTTCTGTGATGTTACTGCCCTAATGAAGCTTTCTTGCACCAGCACAAGCACTATAGATGCAGTTACCTACATACTTTGTGGTTTTGTGTACATATTTTCATTAATTTTAATCATTACATCTTACATCATGATCATCTTAGTCATTCTGAACATTCAGTCTGCTGTGGGGCAGCGGAAGGCCTTTTCTACATGTACCTCCCACATTACTGTAGTCATTTTATTCAGTGGATCCTTATCTTCTACCTACATTCGGCCAACATCTGCATATTCAGTAAAAGAAAACAAAATGTTGTCACTGTTGTATATTGTTGTTATTCCACTATGTAACCCTATCATGTACAGTCTGAACAACACAGAATTAAAAAATGCTCTACGAAAGAAAAAGAATACTGCATAGGAAAATGTAATAGGTCAACAGAAAAAATATAAATTGCTGCTGTTTTCATTTCAAATTGTGTCCAGTGACTTGGGGATGTTAAAAGCCTCAAAAAGCAAGTTCTCAAGAAAAAGAAGAGGTTCAGTTTTTAAAATTGATACTTGTGTACTAATGATTTCTGGATGGTTGCTATTAACAACGCAATAAAGCTTGTTGTTGTTGTAAAACCAAAGCTCGAAAATTGGAAATCGGGATATGTGGGTGTTGTGTTTGTTGACCTTGTTATGATAAGGTGTATATACATTTAATGCTACTGCTTCCTTGCACTTCTTGAATTTGCTTCCTTTTCCCGCCACTTCAATTCTCAAGACATTAAGACATTAAGATTAGTATGTTGGAAACCTGTGACAAAACATTAAGTATTTGCTTCATTGAGTGCCTCCTGAAATTAATGAGAACTCTTTTCTGCAACAGTGAAAACATAATGACCTCCACAATTTTTCATTTATTTTTAGAGGCTATAGTGCAAGAGTCATGTTTCCGACAAGCAAACACCCATCTGTGAACCAGTTGACAGCAAATACATTCACAGTTCTGTTGTATTCATGTTATTTTTTTCTTCATTGTAAGCTAGTCGACATGGCTGGACAAATGGAACCATCCAATCTAACTTCACTAATTCCTAATTGTTGGATTTTCTGATTTTCCAAAGATATAAGTTCCAATTTGTGTTGTTTCTTTACTGGTTTACCTGATAACACTGAATGGAAACCTTCTTAATATGGTAACAATATATTCTAACCACTGTTTGCACACTACCATGTTAGTCTTTCTTACATACATGTCCATTATTGACATCAGTTGCACTTCAGTTGTAGTCCAAAAATTGTATTCCAATCCTTTCTGCAAGGCAGGTACATTTCTCTAACTCAGTGCCTGTTGCAAATATTTTTTTTTGGATCCAAAATCTCCACAAAAGTTTTTTCTGCTGTCCGTCATGGCTTATGATAGCGATGTGGTCATTTGCCTTCCCTTGCATTACACAACCATAATGAATGAGGCTGTTTGCATCTGTCTGTCTATCATATGCTGGGTTGTTAGCCTCATAGATCCAATATTACATGAGGTGTTAAATATCCCAGTTCTCCTTCTGTGGGCAACATACAATCAATCACTTCTTCTGTGATGTTAATGCTTTAGTGAAGCTTTCTTGCATCAGCACTAGCACTATAGAGGCACTGACTTACATAATTGGTGCTGTTGTGTTTGTAAAGTTATTTATTTTAATCAATTCATCTTACATCAAGATCGTCTCAGTCACTCTGAAAATTAAGTCTGTTTTGGGGAGCGGAAGGCCTTTTCTACATGCATCTTCCACATTACAGTGGTCATTTTATTCATTGGCTCTGTGTCTTCTACCTATATTTGTCCAACATCGGCACATTTAATAAAAGAAAACAAAATGTTGTCATTGTTGTATATCATTGTTACACCACTATGTAACCCAGTCATATACTGTCTGAACAACACAGAATTTTAAAATGCTCTACTGAAAGAAGAAAAAAATAGAGCATAGGAAAATGTATTAGGTCAATAGACAAAACATCGATTTTTTGTTTTTTTTATTTGAAATTATGTCCAGTGATTTGAGGAGTGTTAAAAATGCCTTTAATAGAAAGTTCTCAAGAAAAAGGATCCCATTTCTTTTATTTGTACATGTGTATTAATGATTTTGGGATAGTTGCTATTAACTGCGCAATAATAAATATAAATAAATAATAAACAAAAATGTAGAAAATTGGAAACTGGGATATGTGTTTGTTGCATAGGGTAAAACATGTTAAGTTGAACTTTTCATAATAGGGTCAATATTTTTAATGCTACTGCTTCCTTTTACGCCTTGACTATGTTTCCTTTTTCCTCAGCTACTTCTTATACGACATTAAGACATTAATATTGGTGTGTTGGAAACCGGTAACACAACATTATGAAGTATTCTCTTCATTGATTGCCTCCTGAATTAAATTTGAATACTCTACGTGAACTATCTTCCACAACATTGAACACATAATGATCTCCACAATTTCTCATTATTTTTTAGAGAATACAGAGCAAGAGTCATGATTCCAACAAGCAAACACTCATCTGCAACCCAGTTAACAGCAAATACATTCACAGTTCTCTTGAATGCATGTTTGTTTTCTTCATTTTAAGCCAGTCTACATGGCTGGACAAATTAAATCAACAACTCTAACCTCACTTGATAAATTCCTAATTGTTGGATGCTCTGATTTTCCAAAGGTACAAGTTCCAATTGTTATTGTTTTTATTCTAGTTTACCTGACAACATTGGCCCGAATCCTTCTTATCATGCCAATAATATATTCTAACTCCTGTCTGCACACTGCCATGTATGTCTTTCTTACACATCTGTCATTTCTTGACATCAGTTGCACCTCAGTCACATTCCCAAAAATCTTGGACCAACTCTTTCTGGTGGGTAAGTTCATTTCTCTAACTCAATGTCTATTGCAAATATATTTATTTGGGACCATGATTTCCACAGAATTTCCTCTGCTCTCTGTCATGGCTTATGATCAATAAGTGACCATCTTCCATCTCTTACATTACAGAATCATAACAAATGATACTGTTTGCATCCGACTGTGTATCGCATACTGTGTGTTAGCATCTAAAGCCAATACAACGCATGGCGTTAATATCCCAGCTCTTCTTCTGTTTGCCACTTACAATCAATCACTTCTTCTATGATGTTACTGTCCTAGTGAAGCTTTTTTGCACCAGCACTATCACTATAGAGACATGGTCCTATATAATTGGAGTTATTGTGTATTTAATGTCATTCACTTTGATCATTACATCTTACATCATGATCATCTTGATCAGTCTGAAAATTCAGCCTGTTGCAGGGAGTTGAAAGGTCTTTTCTACATGTACTGCCCATATACCATGGAATGTTATTCAGTGGGTCTGTGTCTTCTACCTATATTCAGACCACATCGCATATTCAACAAAAGAAAGCAAATTGTTGTCATTGTTGTATATCGTTGTTACTCCACTATGTAACCCTATCATAGACAGTCTGATCAACACAGAATTTAAAAATGTTTGACAAAAGAAAAAAATATAACATAGGAAAACGTGATAGGTCAACAGAAAAAAACATACATTGTTTTCATTTAAAATTGTGTCCAGTGATGTGTGAAGTGCTAAAAATACCTTTAAAAGCAAGTTCCCAAGAAAAAGATGGGATTCACTGAATCATTTCAACATGGGATGATATGAACAGACTGTAAAATATTATTTAAACAAATTAAATATGCAAACGCATTTTCTATTTCATGTTTCAGAAATTAACATTTGATCCATTTGTAATGATTTCTACATGTATTTCTTGAAATATTTATGAGCATGTAAATCAACTCAAGGACATGTTGTGTGAAAGGTGACCAGTATGTAATGTATTCAGTTTGAAAATGTTGAATTTTATCTTGAATGGTTTATTTTTATTTCATCTTCATTTACACCTAAATCTATCACTGCCTTACAGGCGCTCCAAACTAGCATATTACTTGGTGTTCTGCTCAATGTACTATACTAATATATGCGTTTTAATTTACATTTTACTGTTCATTTTCTTCCATTATGTTTCCATTTTATAATGACAATATACAAAATGCACAATTGCCATCAGATGAACACACTTCTTTTTTGTGAGTACTGCTTTTGATGTTTGAAATGCTTATTGGAATATAAAAACAAAATACACGGGGGAGAGAGTTAAAGAGGCTAATAGTTATAACCTTGTGGATTGAAAGATACTTTCTAGAAATGCAATTCTCTGAAAATGTTGATAAAAAAATCAACAACTGGACATTTACATTTTATACAATCACACATTTTAGCCTCTTTCTACGTCCATTTCATTTTGGCCTAGCCAGTCCATAAAATATTCCCCCTGTAATTCCAACTAAGACTTTCACCTGCAAATGGCAAATTCTACTTCGAATATGTTACATAGGTATGCCCTCCAATGTTCTTTCCTGATTGAAGTAAATGCAATGCTTTGCAATGCACAATTGGGCCACAATAATTGCAATCATACAACATCCTGTGTATGGCCTCCAGGTACTTTCATCTGTCTGTACTAAGCATAATTGAATGAATGGACAGACAAGATTGTGTTAATTAGATTTTCAATTAACGAATCCCAACCTCCCTTCATGTACTACAGTTGGCAAATATAGGCAGGTCATCAGCTTCATCTTGTCCATACCAAGGGGGTACAGTTAGAATTACGGTGGCAAACCCAGCAAAATAACCTCAGGAGTGAATAATATAACTGAGTTAATCATTTAAAGTGCAGAAGAGCTGTCGCTGGGGCTTCATAGACATGAACATTTCTAAAACTATGTTCATACTCTCAGATATCACATTTCTCTGCAGATATCCCTACAGTTAGAGTATTATCCCATTTTATTGTCATAACCTTAAGCTGATCTGAGACTGTCTCCAAGAAGAGGATGTAGATGTCTAATTGTCCTAGATTTAGACCCACATAGCATCATCTATTACTAAGTTCCTATTCTTCTTCATATAGCCCCCTCTGATTTTATTTAAAATCCCCTGGGTTCATGCATTTTTATAAAACCCTGTCCAGGATAAATAAAATTCTCCCCGGAACTCATTGAACATTCATAACACCCCATTACAATACATTTATCCCAGGATAAAACTGCCTGTTTGACAACTGACTAACGCTGTCATGAAAGAGATTAGTAAGAAAAGACCCGCCCAGAGTGGAGGGCATTGATAATATTTTGTAATATTGATTGTTTTACACCCGGCCATCCAGACCTGTAACCCGGCTAAAACGATAATCAGTTTAACTTGTTTATATAATTTGCATCAGTCCATCTCAAGAAACATGCAGCGGCATAAGCCCCCAGATAGACATGATAGACAAACAATGCTGAAGCATTCACTTAAGTGAATTTTCTTACAGCCATAGCTGTCCAAAAATAAAAACAAACATGAGCAAAACTAGCCACCCTTAACCAAAAGTCGCTTCAGGACTGTAATGCCCAACCTCCTCATAATGCCAGATAAAACTGCTGATTGCAGCATTTAAACAACAAAAAAAGAATTAGCAACTAATGACTGAGTAGACAGGAACAGGAAAAGTAATTAAAAGTTTTACTATTTTAACAATGTTGCACTTTCCAATTAAACTAGGCCATCTGTTCAAGTTAAGTATGACAAGATTTCAATACTGTTTCATATTTCCAAAGTTTAAATGTTTTTTTATGACATGCAAGGAATAAAAATCATGACAATAAACATAAAAGGTGCGCCAAGCACAATGAAAATGTGCCAATTTATGATGAATGCGGTGCCCTGTGGCCAGCGCACTCAGGTGAAAAACAGAGCGGCTGCTTTAAAGCCACTCCGTGTTTTCACAGTGCAGGCGCAACCTGCCTGCATTTTGCAGGGGGATTAGTTATCCCTTGCCGGCAGGTGCAGTGAGTGACTGCACCCGCCTGCAAAGGGATGTCTGAGGGCTCCGTAGGACCCCCTTTACCCCCTGCAGAGGGCTGCCATCAGGGGGCACACTGTCAGTGTGCCTCCTGAGTGCTTCTTTGCCTCTGCGCCCGCGTCTGTAAAATTGCGCGGGTGCAGAGGCAAAGGGATTCCCTCATTTGCAAGGGGCACGCCTCCATGCAAATGAGGGTACGCCCTCTGAAGATAGCGCTGGTGCTTTATGTGCACCACTGCTATCGGTATTACAGAAGTGGCCGCACAAGTATTTGCAGCCCCTTCTGTAATACCAAAGTGCCCCGGGGGTGCGCAAAGCGGGCACAAATGCCCGTTGCACCCTCGAGGCACTTGTATAATACAGCCCCAGCATAACAAAATCAACATGACTGGAAGGCAAGTCATATTTTGTTATGTTCATCCTCAGTGCAACACATAGCATCAAACATTTTTATTTTTTTGACTGAAAATCTACTTGAATGACGGCGCAATCTCATAGCTGACATGCACATATTTTACCCTAATAACAATCACCCCTCATGCCTGCAGGCTCGCGTAGCTTTCTGATAGTAAATAGTGCAATTTTTTAGAAAAGTTTTAGCTAACAGTTTATACGACACAAATGTACACATTGTGGTTTGGTGTGTCATAAAAAGCCCACCGATATTAAACATTTTTAAAAGGTAGACATCTTAAAGGGGCCATCTGGCGTAGAGGAAACAACAGGTTTGTTTACCCACTCCTACATCACCAACATTTCCAGTCATCTACTGATCACAACATTTTCCGCCACAGTGTGATGGGGAAATATAGGTACTACATAAGCCTTTACAAAATGTAGCCAACGTGAGCAATATAGCGTAGTCACTTACCTTAGGCTAACATAGTTAACCAACCAATAATGCACTGGGAAAAGCACCACATCTCACAAACCTTTTAATTCACAAAAATACCTAATTTAGGACAGATTTATCAAGGTCTTGCTTGACCTTGGTCACGCAAGGTGACACAAGGGCAACGCTGCCTTGCATTTACTCTGCCCAGGGAGGCATTGCATGGGTGAAGGGTGGGTGTTCCCACACATCCACCCATGTATTTTGACGCATTCCCAAATTTACCAAGACTGGTAAACCTTGGAATGCGTCAAAATGCTATGCCTGTCTATAAGACAAGCAACAAGGAGAAATATTGTTATTTCTGCTTGTTTTCTTTCTAAGTGTGCTGCATTGTAGCGCTGTAGATGTCCATGGATAAAAAAATATGGGGCATATCATCAACGAGGCGATAAACAATTATCGCCGCTTTGCGTCCGTCTGGTCGAAAAGCGGCGATAATTTATCGCCTAATCAGCAAGGTCACGCTATCGCGTGAATCCTTGCATTATCGCCCTTTCCCCCAACGCCCATCTTTGCATCTCTAATGAGATGCAAAGTGGGCGTTACTGGGCATACCCCAGATGGACTACGTTGCAAATATCGCTGATGTTCACATTGCGATATTTACAAGGCAGCCCACATGATTTTAGCAGAGGTTAGATTTTGGCGAAAACGGCTGTTTTCGCCAAAATCTAACGTCTGCTAAAATCCTGACTTAGCCATCCCTAACATAGGGGTGGATTCTGCTGATACGACCACAGGGTCGTATCAGCAGAGGTATCGCCGTTTGCAGGGAACATCGCTGGAAAACCAGCGATGTTCCCTGCAAAACGGCGATAATCTCGCTATCTCTGAATTTTTATCGCCCTGGAGAAACGCATTGTTAATAACGCGCTACCAGGGCGATAAATTCAAGAGATAGCCTGCGATAGGGAATTTGTCGCTAAGCACGGCCAGCGATAATTATCGCTGGCCGTTGATAATATGCCCCTAAGTATGTTCTGCTATCTAAGGTGATAATAAGACATCGTTAGTTAGTTAATCCTGTAAAAATTAGCCTGAAGTGCTTCATATTTTAAAAAAAGTAAATTTTCAGGAATAAGTGAGGTATTTATTTTTTTCTTAAGAAGTTTTATTATAACTATCCTGAGTCAACCAATCCCCATCCATCATTGTATTATGTGTTTTAGAACCTATTTATGAAATACTCATTTGTTTCGACAAACGTTTAATACACTTTATTAAGTGTCCCATAATGCCTGTAACATTTTCATTGACAAACTACAGCACTTTAAACCCACCTATGACATTTAATCATATACAACTAGTAGAGGAAACTTCTTTAAACTCCTAGAACTAGTTCTAAAGTCGACTTGTTTGTAATCATCTTTATCTCCATAATCCTTTACACATGAGGGCGAATAAACGGCACGTGCATTCCTGTGAACACACACATTGTCTCACACACATCAGTAATATTCTGAGAAATCAATGTTACTTTTTGTTGATAATCTGTAAACTAAATTCAATGTACACCGGCAAATAATTAAAATCAGTAGCACACTGACACTATTTCTCACCATTGGGAGGCAGCTCTACAGCTATGCATTGTTTATATATATTTGCTACAAGTTCCTTCAATTGCCTGGCAGCAGCACTATGTGCCATTTATTTATATGAAGTCAAGATGGAGCGCTCTAAACTTGTCTGGTGCGTATTTAGGCACTAACCCCTACCAGACACAGTACTGGGAACCCGCCCCGTTTTTTCAGTGTTGCCGGGCTGTTTGGACTACCCAATCAGTGCTGCTTTTTTAAGTACCTTAGTCTGTGTATGTTTTTTAGTACTTTTCCCGATTTCCAGAACTCTGTTGAAGCATTCCTATTTGACTTGTTGCTCAGTCAGCAGCCAGGTGGGGCTGCACTTTCAGGGGATGTCGTGGGTTGAATTGTATCACATTTTGAGAGGCTGTAACACAGGCCTGGTTCTAGAGGGTGGGCCAGGTGGGCCAGCACCTCCCAAGATAGCCCTGTGGCCCACCCAAGACCCATTCACAAGCAGAAAACCATATTTTGTTCTTTTTCTTAATGAAAAAATCACACAGGACTATAGCCTCAATACCAAACCCTAAGAGTGCAGCTTTCATGTACAATGACAAAGCCTTGGGCTACTTTAGATGCCTGGGGATGCAGATGAGGTCAGGGGGGACGGCTGCTATTACTGTGCAAGTGTAAACAGAAGGGGTATGTAAGGAAAGGCCTCTTTTTTCAAGATCACCCACAAGTTTTTGGACTGATGCTGCTGGTTTTTTGACTCTGAAAGTGCACTGATTCATGACAAACGGGCCTCAGTACCAGTGTTCTGACCCTTCAAGGGTTTATGTCCACTTGGCTCATCCAAAATTAGCACAAGTTAACATACTCAAAGGTGCCTAGTATATGATACTAAGGATACTCATGGCTTGCAAGTAAAGATGTCCCTTGTGGACTGCAGCCCTTAGTGTGCCACCACGATCGTGACAAAGCAAAGCTTGACTCCCAGTCTGCCACTGCAGATTGGCAGAGCAGTTTTTAAACTGCTAATTTGACTTTGCCATTTAAGTCGGGACCTGTGCCCCCCTGACAAAAACGCCCCTTCAAATACACCAGACCAAGAAAGCCCCATGGTTTAATGAGCATCTGCTCTCCTTAAAAAAGCTCTGTAAGAGAGCAGAAAGGGATTGGAGAAAAGACTTTGACCCAGATAAAAAATGAACTACAAAACCTATTTAGAACTATTTAGAGTAGTAAAAACTTGACCACACCGCAAGAAACCAACTGCCCTCAAAAGGCCTCAATAGTAAGGTGCAACCAAATAGCGTCTTTTTTTCAGAAAAAAGTGTCCGATATCTATGATCACTTTCAAAACACTCCTCAGCCGGTTCAAGCTGAGTCCCATATGGTCAGTGTACCAGCTTCTTCCCCTAGTCTTACACATTTCCCCGGCCTTGATGAGGAATCTACGCTCAAGTTGCTCAAATCCATCAAAACAGGCTCCCCTCTTGACTCTGCACTGCTGCATGCTATCCTCAAGGTGATGGAGGCTGTCCCCCCCCCCCTAGTGAAAATCCTTAATAAATCACTTGAATCGGGGTCGGTCCCCCAGGTCTGGAAACATGCCATAATAAAACCAATTTTTTTTTTTTTTTTAAATGTTTGGACCCGGACATTCTGAGCAATCTTCGACCCATCTCCCTTCTTCCTCTCCTGGGTAAACTCCTGGAAAGGCATGTTAACCAAACTCTAGTCAAATTCCTGGAAGAGAACGCACTTCTCCACCCCACGCAGATTGGCTTACGCGCCCTCCATAGTACAGAAGCAGCACTCCTGGCTGTCACAGAGGAACTCAAAATCTTACTTGACGGCGGAGGGTCAGCCGCGATTATTCTGCTTGACCTTAGTGCGGCGTTCGACACCGTCAACCACGCCTTGCTAAAAAACAGATTGAAGGAAATAGGTATCCAGGACAGAGCCTTGGAGTGGCTATGCTCCTTTCTAGATGATCGGTCGCTCCAAGTTATGGATCAGGACTGCCTCTCTGACAGTCTGCCCTTAAAGTCTGGAGTGCCACAGGGCTCCTCCCTAAGCCCGACCTTATTTAATATATATGTAATGCAGCTTGCCAACATTATACAGGAATTTGCCATCCTAGGCATTTCGTACGCGGACGACACCCAGCTGATTGTCGCCCTGCCCCAGGACCATCATCAGGGAGACTCTTTATTGGGCCCCTGCCTGAACAAACTGGCCAACTGGATGTCAAATAGCTTTCTAAAATTGAACGGTGAAAAGACCGAATTCATGATCTTGGGGAACAGGGCCATCCCGAAACCCCTAAATCACTGGCCTCCTTGCATGGGTGAGCCTCCAGTTCCTAAACTGGTGGTAAAAAATGTAGGTATGTGGCTCGATAGCGCACTCTCAATGAGCGAACAGGCAAACAAATTGTCTGGCATCTGCTTTGGACTCCTGAGGATGCTCAGAAAGATGTTAGAACTTATCCCAGAGCAACTTAGGAAAACCGTCATGCAGTCTTTGATAGTCTCCCGTCTGGACTATGGGAACTCCCTATACTTGGGCTCTCCCAAGTATGTGATCAAGAGGCTCCAGACTGTGCAGAATGCGGCAGCCAGGCTCCCGCTCAAACTCCATAGACAAGCGCCAGTCAGAGAATCCTTGAAACTATTCCATTGGCTTCCAATAGCGTCAAGAATAAAATGTAAAGCCCTCTGTATCGCTCACAGGGCAGTAAATAACAAAGGCCCACCTAAACTTAAATCCCTGATCTCGTGTTATGCCCCCTCGAGATCTCTAAGGTCCTCCCACTCACACCTCCTTAGCACCACTAGAATTAAAAAATCCAGATGGGGAGGCAGATCTTTCTCCCACTTGGTTCCAAAACTGTGGAATGCTCTTCCGCTGGACCTTAGAGGGCAGCAAAATGAAGAAATATTCAGGAAAAAGCTGAAGACCTGGTTATTTCCATCTAGCCATTAAGGGGCCTTTGTCTCTCACTGCAGCTCTTATCGTCAGCGCGGGGAAGCCTCTGGGTAGCCATGCGCTATATAAATCAATTTCAATTTCAAGTTAATGACAAAGCCCAAACCCTCCTTATTAATATGTACACTTCACCCTTAAGTAAGGCCTAACGAGCCCTAAGTTAGAGTGCTGTATATTAAAAAGTAGGGCATATGTTTCTTCATTCCCTGGCAGTAAAAAACCCACATTGTTGTTTTTACAGTAGAGGTACTAGTAGCCTCATTGTTGAGTACATGCTAACAACACAGCAGTGCTAAATTCAACCTGCTTCAAGTGTCATTTCCATGGCATCAACGCCGTGCACAGAGGAGTTTTCTTCCAAAAATTGACAAGGTCCCTTTCTGATGTTGGATTTTGAACTTTTTGACTTACAAACTTTCGCCATGAGCAATCCACTTGGTGTATCTGACTGGAGATCCATTGAAGTTAACCTCAAATAACACCCAGGTCCAGTCTATGATGACCATTGACTACCATTAACTTGGAGAGTTTTTTGGTGCTATTGTCACCTAAAACTTTTGAAACTCATAACTCCTGTTCTTCTTATCTGATTTTTGTCATTTTCATCTCATTTTGTTTAGTAATTGTATTCTGTTTTTCTAATTCAGCTTAAGATTTTTATTACTTGGTGTTTTCACATTATTACTGTTTTGGTATTGCAAAACTACTTTACACATTGCCCTAAGTTAAGCCCCTGTGCCGTCTCTGCCAGTGTGTTGATCTCAGGTTAATTTAGTGATTTTGAGGGTTCACCCTCATAAGAAGTGTTATTGTTCATTGAGGTTGGCAGACACCCACACCATATAATAATCAATTTTCTCACAGACAACATGCTGTAAGGAAAAAAAACGTTCATGTCTTACCATCGCATTAACATTTCTGAACTGCTAGGTGCTCTGATCTGGATAAACAACACACACTTAGTTGAGCTTCAATAAAATGTAGTGTTTTAGGGCATCTCGAAAGGTAGAATGCATAACTCACTCATACCACTAATGATATTAGTGAAATATTAACTCACTACTGTGGAAGAGGTGGTGTCCTTTCTTCGGAAGTCCTGAAAAACCCACAGCCACCTTTAGAACTGTGACTTCAATGGCTATTAAACACGATCAAAGATTCTAGGATCTTGACAAGTAGAAACGCTAATGGGTTACAGAGATGAGAGATGGAGGTTGACGAGAGGGAAGCATATGGATAAAACAGAGGAGTAAGAAAAAAAGAAAATGAAGGATAAGACAAAAAAATGGTAAAGAAATAGGTGGATGAAACAAGAGCAAAGAAGTGATGGAAAGGGAAGAGAAAAGGCTTGATAAGTGAGGAGTATGGGGTGATGAGCGTGTTGCAAAGTCATCCTGTGCCTTGGGCACCCCCAATTTGTGCTGACTGGTATTGGTGGCAACTGACTCTGACTGATCCTGGGCACTGCCTAACCAAACCCAGGGCCAGTGCTATGCTGAAAAGACACTTAGAATACAGTGTAAACACCTACATACACTAGGGTACACTATGGGTTAGGGTACCCCTATGATTAGAATTACCTCCCCTATAAGGCCCTAGTACATAATAGTTTCAGGGGGATTGAAACTACCTTTAAGTCCCTAGTATTTAATAGGGCATGGCAGTTTAGATGCTATCAGCCTTTCTGGGCTTGCATGTGTGCACTGCTGAAGCCTGAGGTCGGTTTAAAAGCAGACCTGTGTTGCAGACCTGTGTTGCAGGACTGTTTTTAAAATGCAAATTGTGCCAAACTTGACTTTAGGGTTTGGGGCACTTAAACATTAATACACTACAATGTTTGGGCATATTAGGTACCCCCTGAGTCTCCCAGGGGTGTGGGGGTCAGGTATTTATTAGGCGGGTCCTTATAAAATGTTTTTTATATGCCCTGGGGTTAGTAAAATTGAACATTTCACTCCCCACATTGCAGTAAAGTTCTTCCCAAACTCTGGAGTGAGGATCTGCAATATTTAAACATATTCAGAACCCCTAAAGTCCAGGGGTATGGGATACTGTAGATATAGGCAGGGTCCATATAAAATATGTCTTATAGGCCCTGGTGTTGGAGAAATTGCCCAGTTCATTTTCCCCATTGCAGATCCCCAGCCACATAGGTTAACATGGCAAGAAGTTCATAAATAATAACTAACATCAAGGATGTCATATAAATATAATTCAAGGACTTCCTACAATGGTATTGATAAATCCAACAATATGCTATTGTTGAATTTATCCTAAAATGTACAGACAAATGTTTTAAGACTTTCTTGTCTGTAAGCCAAAATTCAGCCTTCAAGTGATCTTCCTGATTGGTCAGAGTTAAGTAGATTAGCCAGGCTGCTTTGATGAGGTGATAACTAGCCGCTGGGGTTATAGAGCCACCCTGAGAGGGCAGGGTTCTGCTACATAGGAGTGCCAGAGCAGGGGGAGGGGTTGTAAACCATAATCTTCAATAGAAGGAGTAGCCAGTTTCATTACACCCCCTACTCTTTGAAACCAGCCAGATGGCAGGTTTAAGGAAGGAATGAGCAGTTGTAAGGGGGAGGGAGACTATGGAGATGAACCACCCTGGAGGTGGGTTTAGCCAGCTCTTGCCTCTCTGCTGGAAAATCAGCCATGTTGATTTTTGGAGAAATGGTGCTCTCTGAGAGACTATAGTGCCACACTTTGGAGGATATGGTTATACTCTGTGGTCTTGCCCTGTACCTCATTGGACAGGAGTGTCCTCCTGCTTGACCCGGAGAACTTGGAATAAGTATCTGAGAGGGGCAGAGCCTTTCAGATCTGCAGCTTGAAACTAAAGAAAGAAGAAGGGTCCATGCTGAGAAGTTTTATTTGCACCACCCAGGCCCTGCCCACTGAAGACTGTGCCTGCTGCACAATCTCAAACTACAGCCCTGTGAACCCAACTTGCTTCAAAAGGACTAAAGAGTAGACTCCCTGCAAGCTACAGGTTAACATAGCTCACCAGGACCATTACCACCAAGAATCCCTAGCCTGGAGTACTACCAGTGGATTTGTAAAGGTTTTGTCCAAGTGGATTGTGGGAATTTAATTCCCAAACTTTCAAGGACCATCCTGGGGCTCCCAGACCCTTGGAGGAAGTTTTGGACTCTTTGGGACCCTCAAACGAACTTCAGGAAGAGGTTCCAGTGTTGTATTCCTCTTAGGGTGTCCATAACGGGCTTTCCAGTATCATGTCCTTATATAGGCACAATTCGCCCTGCCCTTATATAGGCATAAAATCCCAGGCCTTATTAGGCATTAAACCATGCACTCCAAATACAGGCATGGTCTCCGACATCAGTCCACCCTAACGTCACAACGAGTACATGAAGAACAGACCCTTAGGCTGCGGGAGTTTCCCTAGTCCAGGACTATTGATTTCTTCAAGGTCTCATATATTATGTATGAACCGTTATTCCTTAGGGGTTCATTCATGACGTCTTTCGCTGTCTGACTCACGTCAATACTAAACATTCCTAGGTACTCTCAGGTATAAATATACCTTCCCTAGCCCTTGTAAACTAGAGGAGACCTCGACTTCAGAGGAGCCCGTATCCCGGCCTGACGCACTGAGAAGACGCTGTCATCCCTGCACGCAGAGAGTCCAGCTTCCAGTGATCTAACTTCCCTTGCGGGGTGTTGGAGTTCGAGTCTGGCAAAGAGATTCCAACCTCTCTCATTCTTCAGGTATGGAGCAGACTAGAACCTAGAGGGACTCTTGGCATACTAGGCATACTAGACTTAACATACTCTTAGTATACCATAGTAAGGAATACTTCACCTACTTCATACCTCGTCCTACACCTAGGTTAGGTTAGGTACATTGGGGTAGAACTAGATTAGAAATGCATCGTATGAGTACTCGCATTTTTAGTCTGTGTTATTTATGTAACAGCATATGTACTAAAAGATAATGCTATTGCAGTATTATTTATTTCTACTGCTCACACTGTACATTATTTATCTCGCATACTGTCTTGTGATCGTAACAGCACATTTTACTTACACCAGAAACAAGACTGTTCAATAAATCCTTTATTGAAACACCCGTCTATTTCTTTCTGTGTAACTTGGAGAAAACTAAGCATGCATGACTGAACTGTGTGAAATAGTTATCTATTGTTTCCACGACTCTGGGACACGTCCTGATTCTAAAGAGAAACACAGTGGTCATGTTTTGCGGCTGCCAGAAATTACTCCCTTCTTGTTGTCAAGGAGTTTCTAGTGGCCTCTGAGCTAGCTGGCACAGGTAATTAAGTTTAATATACTTGATAGGGACATACTGACCTTAGTCCTATGTCAAACCTATAGGATATATTATTCCAATGCGCAGAGCCTATTAGGGAAATAGGAGCTACACTACATGGCGCCCAACGGTTTGGTAAGGCGGTAATTCAACGTTAGATACTGAGTAACTCAGCCGTGCTTTTTCTCTCAAGACCCCTACCCATATACTCCAAAAGACGTCTGGAGTGGGCAGGGTTTAGTATCCACCACGACTACATAGGGCAGTACCCTATATATTAGCTGTTTGGTTAGCTCAACGTTGAAGGATACAGTGTTCCAAAATATTGTGCACCTTATCTTTGTTTCCTTGAAACTTGTTCTACATTTTTCAAAAAACAAAATGACTGAAGCCGGAAACGGTGGAGCTGCGGCTGATCCAGCCCAAGCAGCAGTCTTTAACAATACAGGTTTAAATGAAACCGAGGAGGGTGTTATAGACATCCCTCAAAACTTAAGAAGAGCCATTACTCTAAAACTTATAAAACATAGCCTACCACTAAGAGGCGGTAGAGCAGTTTTCATGATAGAGGCACATGAATCCTTTCAGACAGAGGTATTCTATTCATGGGTAATATTTCCTGAATGTAATCCAATATCACACACATTTCACTTCTACAAAGAAGATGATCTACCAGAGGAATACATTCCTTTCGAGGATATAGAAATTCCATTAACATACCAGGAGCATCAGCTCTGGTTTAAAGGCACCCTAAAACATCACAAAAACATTACTAGGCTCGGTCCACTAGGTAGACCAGGAGCAACATGGCCGATTCTAGCCGGTTATACACTTCATCCTGAACTGGAAATAATGTCAGATGAGGAACTACTTACTCAAATACAAGAGTTAATAAAAATTTACAGACAATTGGTCCAATATGTCATGCAGACTTTCACAGTCCAACCACCATTAACACTTCCAAATCAAACCCCTCACCAGGGGAACACTCTAAAAATTACACCACAGACTCAATACGCAGTCATGGGTAAAATGCCCACAAAACGTGAGCAAATTCCTTTCTGGATAGCTCAAAAAATTACTCAAATCGAAGCAGTATTTCCAAATACTAGCCCGTATGAGAAACACAGAATACTGACAATCAGTTTACCAATGGGGATCACACCACAACTGGAAGACTGCACCACTTGGGGCTCAGTCTTTGCTGCCATCTATACCAAAACACATGGCATTCCGTCAATTGCGGTAATACCTGATGTCCTAAAACAAATTCAAAACGAATACGGGGCAGAGCCTGCTCTAAATTTAGGTATGAAATTACTGAAAAATTTCGACCAGGTCTCAACAATAATATTATCTAATATTAAAGGGGAGGCAGCAGCAGTGGCGATCCGCCAAAAATTAAGGGAATTTGATGTTACAGAACATCACACAGAGCTACCCAGAATTATAGAACAATCTTATGCAGAATTAGGCAGAGATAATTTGGGTGGAAGACCAGTGAAACCTAAACTATCTGAAAGTCCTGAAAAGGACTCAATAAAACAAACTCCTACATCTTCTAAAAAGAAGTGGGAGTCTACTAAACAAAATTCAAACGAGAAACATTCTCAATCCCGAGGTAGGTCTCCTCACAAGGAGCCCTCTGAAAGGAGGTATAACCTCAGGAATAGGGATAATTTGAGAAAACCTGATAGGTATCAAGATACTGATACACGTTCCTCTCGTCCCTTTCAGATCTCATCACAGACTTCGGAAAGAAGAGGACGGACGGAACACAGAGAAAAACGCGTGAAATCGAAAGACGACAAGCACGCTCCTAAAAATAAAACAAAACATCAATTCTCCAAAAAGAAAGTAGCAGGTCTGAAGATCAGACATGCCGAGAATACTGAGAACACAACTCAAGAACGGAGAATGGGCTCAGACCATGCTGGACAGTGCAGCAGAAATCACAATAGTTCGCCAGAACCTGAGGGAACTTCTGGAGATAGTGGACTTGAATGAGTACATCACAGTTGAGACTGTAGACACCAGGGTTAGTACTCCACAAAAGTTATATGAAATAACACTCCGGATGGAGGGAGACAAACCTAGACAGGTAAAAGCACTTATTTGGGAAAGACTATCAAGGGACTATGACATACTTCTAGCAGAAAAGGACTGGCCACCACAATTTGTCAGGAGTGCCCACATGGCGAGGACATTATTATGCCTGCCTTCTCCAACCATATACCAATGCATCTAAGATATACATATGCCAGGAAATGGGCAGTGGCCCAGGCCCCAGCATTATATAAAAATCATGTAGGATGGGATGAGGATTCACCTCACCATAAAATACATCTGAAACATGAACCAACTGCACAACGGCAGTACCCAATAAAGCAGGAAGCTAAAAAACAGGTCAGGGAGATCTTAGATCTTAGATCAACTTGAATATCAAGGGGTGATTGAAACATGCACCTCCTCAATGAACAATCCTTTGTTTCCTGTCTCCAAACCAGACAATACATATCGTCTAGTTTTGGACTACAGACACCTAAACACTTGTTCTAAAACTTTTGCAGTGCAAAATGCACATAGCACAGCATTAATGAATAACATTGTGCGTAAAAAATATAAAACAACATTAGACATCTCAAATGGTTTCTTTTGTCAAAACATAGCACCTGAAAGCAGGTACTTAACAACATTCTCCATAATGGGGACCCAGCGTCACTTTTGTCGACTCCCACAAGGGTTCAAGAAGAGCCCAGGTTTATTCTCAGCTCAGAGTTACTACAAATTTATGACAATGAGGCATTGTCCTATGTCGATGACATTTATCTGACGGACGATGACTTGGAAAAACACTTGAACAGGGTGAGCACCATTATACTGGGTTTCGCCTCTGAGGGCTACAAATTCAACTTTAAAAAGTCCAGAATTGCCCATCTCAATGTCCTATTTTTAGGATATGAGCTTTCAAGTGAAGGCAAGAGCTTGGCTGCTAACTTTTTAGAAAAGTGTGCGCTGCTCCAACCTCCAAAATCGCTAAAAAACTTACAATCCATCCTGGGTTTCCTAAATTTTGGAAGAACATACATTTTAAATTACGCAGAAAGGGTTAAACCTCTCTACGCATTAATCAAACCTGATTTTTCGATCAGAAACTGGACACAGGAACACACAGAAATCTTGCGTTCACTACAAGCTAACATGTTAGCAACGAATCACTTACAAACACGCGTAAGTCAACGCAATTTGGTGATCCGAATAATTTCGGGTCAATGCGGATTCACCTACTTAACTTTCAATGAGGGTGATAAAATACCAATAGCATACAAACCCCATTTGTACACACAAGCGGAAATGCGCTTCAGTTCTACTGAAAAAATTCTAACAGCAGTTCAAACCGCTGTAGCAAAAGAGAGAGCCTTAGCCCAAGGGAAACGCATTATTGTCGTCACCCCAGTACCAGCTTTAGAAGCGGTCACAAAAGCTAGCATTCCAAATGCTAAAGCATTACATCCAAGATGGATACAATGGGTTAATTCTCTTGCTGCAACAGATGTTGAATATGTTTTTGATCCAGATTTAAAAACACAAGCATTCCTGCAATACGAACATGAAAGTCCTCTGCCTACTGAAATTCTGCCTCTCGATCAGTACGAATTCAGAATTTACACTGACGGATCCGCACAGCCCGCAACAGGGAGTAAGCAAGCTTACAGTGCAGCGTGTGCAATCGTTAAAGGTCGCATGCGAAATGGCATCTTCAGACCTATGGTCACAAAAACACAGGAGATTGTACAGCTCAGCGAGCTGAACTACAAGCATTCAAACTGGCACTTGAAAGTACGGATCGAGAATTCCCCACATTGATAGTGTGCGATTCCTTTTACTGTGTTCAGTCGTATAATGACTATATACAAAACTGGCTTGAAAATGGATTCAAAGATGCGAAAGGTGGCACAATAAAGCACAAAATGCTTTGGGAACAAGTAGTTCAGTTGAAAAACGAACTACCAAAGGCTCACGTGATCCACACACTGAGTCATCAACGTGATGGCGTTCACGTTGCAGGGAATTCATTGGCTGATGAAGCCGCAAAGGGGGCTGTGCAAACGGCTTCCGTAGCTGCGATCACTCGTTCAAAAACACAAATAGACGGTGAGATAATGTTGGCTGTCAATGCTTTGAGCAAAGGCAGCAGTGCAGCGTTACCAAAAAAGTTTCCACTCAAGTACTATTATGTAATTGATGCGAATAACGTTCCTTTTGCTCGAATCCCTGGAGTGGGGGATAGGGTAATCCCAAACATGGAACGTAGAGCAGCTTTGATTTATGAAACACATTTGGGGAGGGTCTGTCACATCAAGGGATCTCTAAAACAATTTTGACATTAAAAGAGACGTACTGGTGGCCTGGAATGAATACAGAAATTCACATATTCATCAACAACTGCTTAGACTGTAAATTACAGCGAGAGAGCCACCAGACACCATGCTGCGAATGCGGCAACCCAGTACAGACACCATTGTTAGACAGAATTCGACTATCTACGCGCCTGCGTCCTACTGGACAAAGGCATTCCCACAAATACTGAATTTAGGTTCCTATGGTTATGGCCTCAGCGCTCAGCTGACGCTCGAACTGTTATAAAAGATTTGCGAGTCTTTATCGGCATATACGCAATAGGCACGCTACATTCTGACCAGGGTCCTGCGTTTAGCTCTAGGGCTTACAAAGAAGCCATGGCCAGTCTGGGCGTTGCATTGCGGTACTCCTCTCCATTCCATCCTGAGGGAAATTCTGTTGTGGAAAGGAAAAACCGAGACATAAAGCAGTCTCTAACAGCTAGAGTATTAGGTTCGGGTGACGGGTGGGTCAAACACCTTAGTGGGGTACAGCGCTCTTTGAATAATCTGCCAAGAAGTTCTCTAGGGTGGGTCACTCCGTACGAGGTCCTATTTGGGACAAGAATGTGGGTACCAGACCTTGAACACGTAGGCACAGTGGTGGAAAATAAACCTTTTGATATCAAAGATCGTTTGACTGTTTTACAGGACTTAAACAAATTAAGAACGAAACAAAGCAACGTATTCCTACAGCCAACCACCACTGGGGATCAACCGGCTGTCCCAGCAAGGCCTGTCTGGATTCCAAAAGTTGGGGATCTAGTCAGAGAAAAAATTGCGGACAAGAAGGAATTTGGACCTTCTTACAGACAACCAGTACCTGTCCTAGCAGTTCAAGGAACAAGAACAGTACTTCTGCCGCCCCTTGCTGGAAGAAAGGAGAAAAGATTTGTGTCCATCGACCTGATCAAACCACAGTATGTGGCCAATACTAAATAGTAGGCCTCGTGGACTCCGACCTAGTAGCAGTCGCACTCCTCTCGCTACTATCCAAGAGGTTCAGACTGAAAGACTCATAACAATCGAGAATTCAGCTGTAACTGATGATGGACTAAGAAACAACGCTATGGAACTCATCCCTCTTGAACACCAAGTAACAGTTCGTCCAAATACACCTGTCTACACCAACGTAGCACGTGATGAACTGGTTCCAGTGATTTCTACAAATCCTGATGCAATTCCAACAATTGATAGAACTGCTTCTGGCTATTTCATTAACTTTGATACGTTCTCAGAAGATCCGAGTGAACCTGAAACGACGCCAGCATCATTCAAATTCAAGCAGCAAGTACAAGACTTTCTTCAATTTCTGAAAACGACTTATTTGGTTTCTCCATGGATTGAACTCTGGATTACATTAGTCTGTTAGGACTTTTTGTTTTCCTGCTCTGGCTAGCTTTGGTAACAACTGTAAGCGTGCTTATAAGTGGCAGATACATCCATGTGAACACTGAAGGAAAAGGCGTGAACGTACTTTTGAAACCTCGTAAATCTTCCCATCGTGAAGCAAGAGATTTGTCATCAGTGAACATCACAGCTGTTCCTATACATGATGGTATAGTGTGGGACAAAACAGATTTTGATATATTCGGTCCGACGGAACAATTGAACATTCCACATTTATTTAAAATTTCACTAAGTGATTTAATCTCGTCCAGTACCTATTCTGATGATTGGGACTTTGAGACTGTAAATGACATAATGTTTGACCTAGAAAAATCTGCTGCATTTTCTAAACATGAATGTTTAGAGGGTTCATCAGACTATGAACAAATGTATTGTTATAACCACTATGGTCATCATTATTTGCATAAAACTGCATATCCAAGAAATGTGTTTATGTTTAACCAATGGGAACATTGTCCTACACCACCTAAAGGTAGTTCAAAAACATTTGCTAGTAAATTTCCATATTTTTCAGGATACAATACGTCTGATCCAGAAATGTTTTACTTTAAAAATGTAAACAAGACAGGACTGAAAATTATGTTAACAAATACAAAACAGATTTACTCTGCATTTTTTAATGCCCAATTGTCTAGACAGGGTTTTGACTTTTGGAAAGACACAATAGACACAAAAACTGTGTGGGGTACTAAAGAATGGCAAGTACAGGGGATAGAAGCTTTATTTAGAGCCTGCATAATCCCTGAACAAATAATGTTTTTGAATGAAACCATCCAACAAACATCTTGTCTTGGATTAGCCAAGATCAAAGAGATGAACACACCTTCTGTACCAACACCTGCAAAAAATAACGAAACACAGGCAGTGGTGACAGTTGACAATATACTACAACTCAACAGATCTAATCCTGATTGGAAAAAATGGTTGATCTGGCCCACAGACACGAATAACTGTCAGGAAAGATTCCTGAATAAAACTCAGGGCTTTACTATTCATAGGCCAGACCCAAGATACGTCCAAAGACAACATCCGGGGGTAGTAACAACATACAGTGTAGGAAAATGATGCCTCGATTGGCTGCATAAGTCTACACTACAGGATGTGAAACAACACTTAACCTTTCTTGCAAAAGATGCAGACCTTAGGGATTTCTTGCTTGGACCAAGAAAACCGCGTCAAAAACGTTTCATATATGCCGGCATTTACGCTGCTTATAATGAAGCATGGAAAGTATCACAGATGGAGGCCGCAGAACGGATACGTGAACTTGATCGTATTAATTTAGAGAAAACACTCTCTGTGGTCGACAATGGGTTAACAACTTTGTCCTCCAGAATATATTCATTGGATGGCATTGTATCCTCTGCTATCGACATACTTGAACAAGATTTGGCGATGTTACAGCAAGGCCAGTCTCAATTACGTTCTATTATGTTATTAAGCTGGACGCTGCAATCTTTGCGAGCTGGCTATGTGCCTTGGCGTTTCATCAACACATCGGCTCTGTTTGCAGAATACAATCTCACTGATAAACAGATTGAATTGGCACAAAGAGGAGCAAGGTATACAGTGCTGAGCATTGAAAAACTGGAAAAGTTATCGTTCACAGTGGCAGAAAAACCAGCTACAGAATGGCTTATTCATGGCAAAATCACACTACCTGTGAGTACTTTTCAGTTTCAGTATTGCCTCAGACAAATGCAAGCAGGCAAATATGAAAGGTTGGGTAAGGAATACATTAAGACATCTTGGGATTTACCGTAGACATTTAGATGTTGGAGTGGGGATCGTGAAGTGTTTTTGAGCGGTACAAACTGTAAACGTGCACTAAGCGGTTCGCTTATATGTCAGGGCATTTCCTTACATGGGGCTTGTAATGGTTCTGTGGCAAATTTGTCTTGCCATCAGCAGGGTACACCAGCTGCTGTGATTAATCCAACGTTTGGACAACTTTCTAATGGGAGTTACCTCATGTTGAATGATCAGAGTTGCTGTGGCATGCTGCCAGGCATCCCATATCTAGTAACGGTCAACTCCAGGGTCACTTGCTGTATGCAAGTATTGTTTGCCCCAATAGACACAGTCAGGGAGTCGCCTCTATGGCCTTCGCTGAACGTCTCTTTTATAAGATTTGATACTTTGAGCAGAATGAAAGCCATGCTTTTACAGCAAACAGTGCCTTTGACCTCGGCCAAAACAACCTATGATCTACAAATTGCAAGGACTTCGGCTGAGATACAGACTTTAATACGTACAAACTACCCTATACATTTCGTAGAAATGATATCACGTATCTTCAACATGTCTGATACAACTGGCATTATACATGTATTTAAGAGCATCTGCTCCGGTCTTTTAGCACCTTTCCAGGCAATACTCGGAATCATCCCGAATTTTGCACATTCGGTGTTTGGTGGCATACCATTAATTCTAGCACTTGTTGCCGGAATTATATTTCTCTTTCTGCTATTGCGCTATGGCCAGCCTATTCGCCGACATCACTCCGAGCGAAATGGAGAAAGCTCTCCTTGAACGAAAGTGCTGTGAGCGAATAGTACAGCTATTGGGCATGACTCGTCTACGGGACCTTAATACAACTTGGTTCCTGTCATTCAGACCAATCTGGCAAGATTGCATCTTACCTGTTCTACGATGCCTGCTATGCGGTGAAGAATGCGTGTTGGACACCTGTCTAACATTTCCATCTGATACGCCAACGGACGTCGATACTCTGCTGGACCAGATAACGGCCCATGCTATGTGTTGTCCCCAGAGGCTACCAATCCTGATGTCAGCATTTATTGAGATCTCACAGACGCTTCCAGCTGCTGCTGAGGTACGAGAAAGATCTACAGGCACACAGGTAACAACAGACGTGAACATTGCTGCGGCGACCAATGCTGAAAGCGATGCTCCACATCTCTGTGCAATTAATCTGCTTCACGAGGTGTTCCAACTAACACCAACAACAGTGGATGATGTTTTGTCTATTGAAATAGATGATCTCATGTTTACACCAGACCCGTAAACTGACTCTGATTCAGCATACAGTGTTCCAGAGATGCAGTAACAATTTGGCCTTCATTTTTCAAAACAACTTGGAACTCTACCAAAATTGAACTTTTTTCCCATTTTTCGAATGAAAATGGCACTTCGATCTGCTTAAAGTAGAACTAGCCTTATAGTACAGACTTGGCGGTACTTCCACAGACATTTAGTCATCTTGTGTGTCTAAAACAGTTCATTAATTTTCATGACATGAAATGACTGATTTTTGAACAACTTATCGATCATTTTCTGTCACATGTAAATATTACTGCTTCTTTCATTCCAATTGCATTTATTTTCGAACTTTATGCCTGAAATGAAAAGCATTTGCTTCAAATGTACAGTACCTTTTGCATTTTTTACTATGTTTTTTAATGCTTTTAAGAAATATTTTTAAATATGCGGTACTCCATTTTATGTTTAGCATCTTAAATGTTTAGCATTTTAGTGTTATCGTAAACACGAAAGTGGAGTGGGTGTTGTATTCCTCTTAGGGTGTCCATAACGGGCTTTCCAGTATCATGTCCTTATATAGGCACAATTCGCCCTGCCCTTATATAGGCATAAAATCCCAGGCCTTATTAGGCATTAAACCATGCACTCCAAATACAGGCATGGTCTCCGACATCCGTCCACCCTAACGTCACAACGAGTACATGAAGAACAGACCCTTAGGCTGCGGGAGTTATCCCTAGTCCAGGACTATTGATTTCTTCAAGGTCTCATATATTATGTATGAACCGTTATTCCTTAGGGGTTCATTCATGACGTCTTTCGCTGTCCAACTCACGTCAATACTAAACATTCCTAGGTACTCTCAGGTATAAATATACCTTCCCTAGCCCTTGTAAACTAGAGGAGACCTCGACTTCAGAGGAGCCCGTATCCCAGCCTGACGCACTGAGAAGACGCTGTCATCCCTGCACGCAGAGAGTCCAGCTTCCAGTGATCTAACTTCCCTTGCGGGGTGTTGGAGTTCGAGTCTGGCAAAGAGATTCCAACCTCTCTCATTCTTCAGGTATGGAGCAGACTAGAACCTAGAGGGACTCTTGGCATACTAGGCATACTAGACTTAACATACTCTTAGTATACCATAGTAAGGAATACTTCACCTACTTCATACCTCGTCCTACACCTAGGTTAGGTTAGGTACATTGGGGTAGAACTAGATTAGAAATGCATCGTATGAGTACTCGCATTTTTAGTCTGTGTTATTTATGTAACAGCATATGTACTAAAAGATAATGCTATCGCAGTATTATTTATTTCTACTGCTCACACTGTACATTATTTATCTCGCATACTGTCTTGTGATCGTAACAGCACATTTTACTTACACCAGAAACAAGACTGTTCAATAAATCCTTTATTGAAACGCCCGTCTATTTCTTTCTGTGTAACTTGGAGAAAACTAAGCATGCACGACTGAGCTGAGTGAAATAGTTATCTATTGTTTCCACGACTCTGGGACACGTTCTGATTCTAAAGGGAAACACAGTGGTCATGTTTTGCGGCTGCCAGAAACTACTCCCTTCTTGTTGTCAAGGAGTTTCTAGTGGCCTCTGAGCTAGCTGGCACAGGTAATTAAGTTTAATATACTTGATAGGGACATACTGACCTTAGTCCTATGTCAAACCTATAGGATATATTATTCCAATGCGCAGAGCCTATTAGGGAAATAGGAGCTACACTACACCAGAAGTTTGAAGAAGTTAAGAGCAACTTTGGAAAACAGTTCCATAAGTAGACCGACTCGACCTGGCCAGCCAAGCCGGCGACCCTTAACCGCGAGCCGGCCTGCTGACCAGGTTCGTTCTTCTGAAAAGCTCCAGAGGTCTGACTTCCAGAGTTTGACAGGGAGTTGGCTGAAACCCAAGCGGGCCAACCCCCACCGAAGCTGGCCTGGTGAAGAGCAGCGAGGGACCCCTGAAGAAAAAGCTCTGTCAAAGTTTCTAAGTCCAAATGTAGGAGAGGTGACCAGGACCAACCACGAGATTCAAGCCACCCACCTTCAACCGCGAGCCGGCCTGGACCTCTAGTTCATCCCACTGTAAAGCTCCAGAGGTCTGACTTCCACAAGTTTGACCAGGAGCTCGTCACAAGGCAAGTCAGCAAACCCTCACCGAATCTGGACTGGTTGAGAGCTTCAAGGTACCCCGGGAAGAAAAGCTCCAGAAAAGTTTCTAAGTCCGAAGGTAAAAACTTTGACCCAGACCTACCGCGAGGGGTATCAGCACAGGGCTCCATCATGGTCAGCCTGAAACTTTGACTTTGTCCCGGTCTAGCATGACTGGATGTCCCAATGTGCGCTATTGGTTTCTGTGCGCTATATAGTGCTAAATCTTTAAAAATTCATATCTCCGGTTCCCTACATTGGATAAAATATTTCTGGATTTTTATTGTGTGTTGTGTCCTAATTATTTACTGAATTGATGTTTTTAAATGTTTTACATACCTGTCATTGAAGATAATCCTACCTGCTCGCAGCCAAGCTATCGAGGGTTGAGCATGGGAATAATTTTCTGAGACCTATTCTGAGCCATAGACTGTGTTAATGATGAATACATCAAGAGGGGTTTGCCCTGATAATCCCACTAGAACCTGGGCAATTGGTGAGAGAAACAGAAAAAGTAGTAACCTGTGGGAATAGATTATTATGCAACTAAGCCAGTAAGCTTATTAATCGGTGACTGGTCTAGTCTAGAATCTCAAAATGCTATTTATTAGCCTTTTAAAGAAGTGAAACCCCACACTCCTAGACTGTGGTGCGTAGAACAGTGTATATACATATAACAGTGACAAAACAAATTTCTATTCACAATGCAAAGTGGGACATATCTTCTTATACATAGATCCACAAGTACAAAAATCAAAACACATTAAAAGTAACAAAACAGACATATATTCGATGTCCCTACAACAATAGGAATGTCTCTCTTCCAAACATTTTTTCATGTGAATATATGGCTGCGACTTCCAGATATCATACGCAATCCATATTAGAGGTAGCCCTTTATGGTGACACCCATGATGAGACGTCCTGTCCTCGAAAAGTTTTTGGGGGTGTCCCTTGTTACATGCATCAGATTTATTTTTATTTTTTAATCGGACTCCTCCAGACAAAAGAGGTTGACGCGTTTCGGCCCTTATACTTGGGCCTCTTCAGGACATAGGAAGTTGAGGAACATGGATCCTAATGTTTATGCGGGTCTAAGCAAACTCTCCTGAGAAGCTTACACGTGCAGTGTCTAGCCGCAATTAATTAAGTGTCTAGTGGTCATGTCACAAGATCAACAACCGCTGTGTACGCGTCCCGTCAACGTCTGTGTAATGTGGCAGGATCGGCTTGCTCCCAGCCCCACGGTCCGATCGTGTTCAGGGCAGTAGTTTTCTCTGCTTCCTCCTTGCGGCGTTCCAGGTCAAGAGACAGCCCAAAGTAAAGAAATAGGTGGTTCCATTGGAGAGAGAGTAAGATGAAGTGAAGAAAGAAGAGAGTGAGGTGGGAGGAAGTAGATGATAAGGTGAGTGGGACAGCAGGGTGAAGAGGAGAGAAAGGATAGTGAAGTCGGGTAGAGGAGGGCGAGACAGAGAGAAAGAAGGGTATGGAGAGCAGAAGACATCAAGCCCATAAATTTAAGCATCTAGAAATACACACTTAAAATCAGTAAACAGAAACTGGCAGTAGGTATGGTATGCAGCTTACACCTGTACAAAGCCATCCAGAATGCCCAGACCCAGCACCCAGGTACCTGGGAGTCTCTGGACAACCTCACTCATTTTTATGGCCTACCCATTTTTCATGGCCCTCCCAGGTCCCTAATTCTGGAGCTGGGCTTGCCATAAACCCTCATTTGTTCTGATGACCTCCCATACCCCTAAACCATCAGCTACTCCTACCTCATCCCATTCCCATTACCTCGAAACACTTCCCTGTTTCAAAATCTCTCCATTCCCCTCGACCCCCTCTTAAATCCACCCATTCCCGTAAACCAAATACTGATCCTAAGAGCTCCCATACCCCTAAACCCTCTCTTATTCATAGCCCCTCTCATTCCTCTAAACCCTCTCCTGATCCTACCTCTCCCATTGTTGTATTCCTCTTAGGGTGTCCATACACAGGCTTTCCAGTATCATGTCCTTATATAGGCACAATTCGCCCTGCCCTTATATAGGCATAAAATCCCAGCCCTTATTTAGGCATTAAACCGTGCACTCCAAATACAGGCATGGTCTCTGACATCAGTCCACCCTAACGTCACAACGAGTTCATGAAGAACAGACCCTTAGGCTGCGGGAGTTTCCCTAGCCCAGGACTATTGATTTCTTCAAGGACTCATATATTATGCATGAACCATTATTCCTTAGGGGTTCATTCATGATGTCTTCCGCTGTCCGACTCACGTCAATACTAACATTCTTAGGTGCTTCTCAGGTATAAATATACCTTCCCTAGCCCCTGTAAATCAGAGGAGACCTCGACTTCAGAGGAGCCCGTTTCCCGGCCTGACACACTGAGAAGACACTGTCATCCCTGCATGCAGAGAGTCCAGCTTCCAGTGATCTGACTTCCCTTGCAGGGTGTTGGAGTTCGAGTCTGGCAAAGAGATTCCTACCTCTCTCATTCTTCAGGTATGGAGCAGACTAGAACCTAGAGGGACTCTTGGCATATTAGGCATACTTGGCATACCAGGCTTAACATACTCTTAGTATCCCATAGTAAGGAATACTTCACCTACTTCTTCCCTCTTCCTACACCTAGGTTAGGTTATGCACTTTGGGGTAGAACTAGATTAGAAACGCATCGTATGAGTACTCGCATTTTTAGTCTGTGTTATTTATGTAAATGCATATATACTAAAAGATAATGCTATCGCAGTATTATTTATTTCTACTGCTCACACTGTACATTATTTATCTCGCATTCTGTCTTGTGATCGTAACAGCACATTTTACTTACACCAGAAACAAGACTGTTCAATAAATCTTTTATTGAAACGCCCGTCTGTTCTTTCTGTGTAACTTTGAGGAAAACTAAGCATGCACGATTGAACTGAGTGAAATAGTTATCTATTGTTTCCACGACTCTGGGACACGTTCTGATTCTAAAGGGAAACACAGTGGTCATGTTTTGCGGCTGCCAGAAACTACTCCCTTCTTGTTATCCAAGGAGTTTCTAGTGGCCTCTGAGCTAACTGGCACAAGTAATTAAGTTTAATATACTCGATAGGGACATACTGACCTTAGTCCTATGTCAAACCTATAGGATATATTATTCCAATGCGCAGAGCCTATTAGGGAAATAGGAGCTACACTACATGGCGCCCAACAGTTTGGTAAGGCGGTAATTCAACGTTAGATACTGAGTAACTCAGCCGTGCTTTTTCTTCAGAGACCCCTACCCATATACTCCAAAAGACGTCTGGAGTGGGCAGGGTTAAGTATCCACTAAGGCTACATAGGGAAGCACCCTATATATTAGCTGTTTGGTTTGCTCAACGTTGAAGGATACAGTGTCCCAAAATATTGTGTACCTTATCTTTGTTTCCTTGAAATTTGTTCTACATTTTTCAAAAATAACAAAATGTCCCTAACAGGGGACGAAGCCGCCGGAAACGGTGGAGCTGTGGCTGATCCAGCCCAAGCAGCAGTTTTTAACTTTACCGGTTTAAATGAAACCGAGGAGGGTGTTATAAACATCGCTCCAAATTTAAGAAGTGCCATCACACTAAAACTTATAAAACATGGCCTGCCACCAAGAGGAGGTAGAGCAGTTTTCGTGATAGAGGCACAAATCCTTTCAGACAGAGGTATTCTATTCATGGGTAATATTTCCTGAATCCAATTCAGTAACACACGTGTTTCACTTCCACAAAGAAGATGAACCACCAGAGGAATACATTCCTTTCGAGGATATAGAAATTCCATTAACATACCAGGAGCATCAGCTCTGGTTTAAAGGCGCCCTGAAACATCACAGAAACATTACCAGGCTCGGTCCACTAGGTAGACCAGGAGCAACATGGCCGATTCTAGCCGGCTACACACCTCATCCTGAACTGGATATAATGTCAGATGAGGAATTGCTTGTTCAAATACAAGAATTAATAAAAATATACAGACAATTGGTCCAATATGTCATGCTGACTTTTACAGTCCAACCACCATTAACACTTCCAAATACAACTCCCCAACAGGGGAATACACTAAAAATTACACCACAGACTCTATACGCAGTCATGGGTAAAATGCCCACAAAACGTGAGCAAATTCCATTTTGGATAGCACAAAAAATTTCTCAAATCGAAGCAGTATTTCCAAATACTAGCCCGTATGAGAAACACAGAATACTGACAATCAGTTTACCAATGGGGATCATACCACAACTGGAAGACTGCACCACTTGGGGCTCAGTCTTTGCTGCCATCTACACTAAAACACATGGCATTCCGTCAATTGCGGTAATACCTGATGTCCTGAAACAAATTCAAAACGAATACGGGGCAGAGCCTGCTCTAAATTTAGGTATGAAAATACTGAAAAATTTCGACAAGGTCTCAACAATAATATTATCTAATATTAAAGGGGAGGCAGCAGCAGTGGCGATCCGCCCAAAATTAAGGGAATTTGATGCTACAGAACATCAAACTGAACTACCCAGAATAATTGAACAATCTTATGCAGAATTAGGCAGAGATAGTTTGGGTGGAAGACCAGTGAAGCCGAAGCTATCTGAAAGTCCTGAGAAGGACTCAATTAAACAAACTCCTACATCTTCTAAAAAGAAGTGGGAGACTAATAAACAAAATTCAAATGAGAAACGTTCTCAATCCCGAGGTAGGTCTCCTCAAAAGGAGCCCTCTGAAAGGAGGTATAACCTCAGGAATAGGGATAATTTAAGAAAACCTGATAGGTATCAAGATATTGATACACGTTCCTCTCGTCCCTTTCAGATCTCATCACAGACTTCGGAAAGAAGAGGACGATCGGAACATAGAGAAGAACGCGTGAAATCGAAAGACGACAAACACGCTCCAAAAACCAAAGTAAAACCTCAATTCTCCAAAAAGAAGGTAGCAGGTCTGAAGATCAGACATGCCGAGAATACTGAGAACACAACTCAAGAACGGAGAATGGGCTCAGACAATGCTGGACAGTGCAGCAGAAGTCACAATAGCTCTCCAGAACCTGAAGGAACTTCTGGAGATAGTGGACTTGAATGAGTACATCACAGTTGAGACTGTAGACACCAGGGTTAGTACTCCACAAACGTTATATGAACTAACACTCCGGATGGAGGGAGACAAACCTAGACAGGTGAAAGCACTTTTTTGGGAAAGACTATCAAGGGGCTATGACATACTTCTAGCAGAAAAAGACTGGCCACCACAATTTGTCAGGGAGTGCCCACACGGCGAGGACATTATTATGCCTGCCTTCTCCAACCATATTCCTATACATCTAAAATATACATATGCCAGGAAATGGGCAGTGGCCCAGGCCCCAGCATTATATAAAAATTATGCAGGGTGGGATGAGGACTCACCTCACCATGAAATACATCTGAAACATGAACCAACTGCACAAAGGCAGTATCCAATAAAGCAAGAAGCTAAAAACAGGTCAGGGAGATCTTAGATCAACTTGAATATCAAGGGGTGATTGAAACATGCACCTCCTCAATGAACAATCCTTTGTTTCCTGTCTCCAAACCAGACAATACATATCGTCTAGTTTTGGACTACAGACACCTAAACACTTGTTCTAAAACCTTTGCAGTGCAAATGCACATAGCACAGCATTAATGAATAACATTGTGCGTAAAAATATAAAACAACATTAGACATCTCAAATGGTTTCTTTTGTCAAAACATAGCACCTGAAAGCAGGTACTTAACAGCATTCTCCATAATGGGGACCCAGCGTCACTTTTGTCGACTCCCACAAGGGTTCAAGAACAGCCCAGGTTTATTCTCAGCGAGGGTAACGGAGTTACTACAAATTTATGACAATGAGGCATTGTCCTATGTCGATGACATATATCTGACTGACGATGACCTGGACAAACACTTGAACAGGGTGAGCACCATTATACTGGGTTTCGCCTCTGAGGGCTACAAGTTCAACTTTAAAAAGTCCAGAATTGCCCATCTCAATGTCCTATTTCTAGGATATGAGCTTTCAAGTGAAGGCAAGAGCTTGGCAGCTAACTTTCTAGAGAAATGTGCGCTGCTCCAACCTCCAAAAACGCTAAAAAACTTACAATCCATCCTGGGTTTCCTAAATTATGGAAGAACATACATTCTAAATTACGCAGAAAGGGTTAAACCTCTCTTCGCATTAATCAAACCTGATTTTTCGATCAGAAATTGGACACAGGAACACACAGAAATCTTATGTTCACTCCAGGCTAACATGTTAGCAACAAATCACTTACAAACACGCGTAAGTCAATGCAATTTGGTGATCCGACAATTTCGGGTCAATGCGGATTCACCTACTTAACCTTCAATGAGGGTGAGAAAATACCAATCGCATACAAATCTCATTTGTACACACAAGCGGAAATGCGCTTCAGTTCAACTGAAAAATTCTAACAGCAGTTCAAACCGCTGTAGCAAAAGAAAGAGCCTTAGCCCAAGGGAAACGCATTATTGTCATAACCCCGGTACCAGCTTTAGAAGCGGTCACAAAAGCAAGCATTCCAAATGCTAAAGCATTACATCCAAGATGGATACAATGGGTTAATTCTCTTGCTGCAACAGATGTTGAATATGTTTTTGATCCAGATTTAATAACACAAGCATTCCTGCAATATGAACAAGAATGTCCTCTGCCTACTGAAATTCTGCCTCTCGATCAGTACGAATTCATAATTTACACTGACAGATCCGCACAGCCCGCAATAGGGAGTAAGCAAGCTTACAGTGCAGCGTGTGCAATCGTTAAAGGTCGCATGCGAGATGGCATCTTCAGACCTATGGTCACAAAAACTCAGTCTCTAGGAGATTGTACAGCTCAGCGAGCTGAACTACAAGCATTCAAACTGGCACTTGAAAGTACAGATCGAGAATTCCCACACTAATAGTGTGCGATTCCTTTTACTGTGTTCAGTCGTATAATGACTATATACAAAACTGGCTTGAAAATGGTTTCAAAGATGCGAAAGGTGGCACAATAAAGCACAAAATGCTTTGGGAACAAGTAGTTCAGTTGAAAAACGAACTACCAAAGGCTCACGTGATCCGCACACTGAGTCATCAACGTGATGGCGTTCACGTTGCAGGGAATTCATTGGCTGACGAAGCCGCAAAGGGGACTGTTCAGACGGCTTCCGTAGCTGCGATCACTCGTTCAAAAACAAAAATAGACGGTGAGATAATGTTGGCTGTCAATGCTTCAAGCAAAGGCAGCAGTGCAGCGTTACCAAAAAGTTTCCACCAAGTACTCTTATGTAATTGATGCAAACAACGTTCCTTTTGCTCGAATCCCTGGAGTGGGGGATAGGGTAATTCCAAACAAGGAACGCAGATTAGGACTAATCCTAGCAGCACACGAAGGGATAGCTTCTGCCTATGCAGGTGTTTCAGCAACAGTATCTTTACTCAAGCAAAGATATTGGTGGCCTGGCATTCGGAAACAAACTAAAAACTATGTTTTAGAATGAGATATTTGACAACAGATGAAAGTCTCAACAGTGAAACGTCCTGCGCAGACACCCCTGTTAATTTCAGACAAACCATTAGCTTGTGTTTACCTGGACCACTGCGGTCCCTTGCAAAGGGACGGTAACTATAAATATATCATGGTTGCAGTGGATTCATGCTCTAGGTTCCTATGGATATGGCCTCAGCGCTCAGCTGACGCTCGAACTGTTATAAAAGATTTGCGAGTCTTTATCGGCACATACGCAATAGGCACGCTACATTCTGACCAGGGTCCTGCGTTTAGCTCTCGGGCTTACAAAGAAGCCATGGCCAGTCTGGGCGTTGCATTGCGGTACTCCTCTCCATTCCATCCTGAGGGAAATTCGGCTGTGGAAAGGAAAAACCGGGACATAAAGCAGTCTATAACAGCTAGGGTATTAGGTTCGGGTGATGGATGGGTCAAACACCTTAATGGGGTCCAACGCTCATTGAACAATCTGCCAAGAAGTTCTCTAGGGGGTCACTCCATATGAGGTCCTATTTGGGACAAGAATGTGGGTACCAGACCTTGAACACGTAGGCACAGTGGTGGAAAATAAACCGTTTGATATCAAAGATCGTTTGGCTGTTTTACAGGAACTCAATGAGTTAAGAACGAAACAAAGCAACGTATTCCTACAGCCAACCACCACTGGGGAAAAATCGGCGGTCCCAGCAAGGCCTGTCTGGATTCCAAAAGTTGGGGATCTGGTCAGAGAAAAATTGCGGACAAGAAGGAATTTGGACCTTCTTACAGACAACCAGTACCTGTCCTAGCAGTTCAAGGAACAAGAACAGTACTTCTGCCGCCCCTTGCTGGAAGAAAGGAGAAAAGATTTGTGTCCATCGACCTCATCAAACCAAAGTATGTGGCCAATACTAAATAGTAGGCCTCGTGGACTCCGACCTAGTAGCAGACGCACTCCTCTCGCTACTATCCAAGAGGTTCAGACTGAAAGACTGATAACAATCGAGAATTCAGCTGTAACAGATGGAGGACTAAGCAACAACGCTATGGAACTCATCCGTCTTGATCACCAAGTAACAGTTCGACCAAATACACCTGTCTACACCAATGTAGCAAGTGATGAACTGGTTCCAGTGATTTCTACAAATCCTGATGCAATTCCAACAATTGATAGAACTGCTTCTGGCTATTTCATTAACTTTGATACGTTCTCAGAAGATCCGAGTGAACCTGAAACGACGCCAACATCATTGAAATTCAAGCAGCAAGTACAAGACTTTCTTCACTTTATGAAAAAGACTTATTTGGTTTCTCCATGGATTGTACTCTGGATTACATCTGGACTTTTTGTTTTCCTGCTCTGGCTAGCTTTGGTTACAACTGTGAGCGTGCTCATAAGTGGCAGATACATCCATGTGAATACTGAAGGAAAAGGCGTGAACGTACTTTTGAAACCTCATAAATCATCCCATCGTGAAGCAAGAGACTTGTCATCAGTGAACATCACAGGTGTTCCTATACAGGATGGCATAGTGTGGGACAAAACAGATTTTGACATCTTCGGCCCGACGGAAGAATTGAACATTCCACATTTGTTTAAAATTTCACTAAGTGATCTAATTACGTCCAGTACCTATTCAGATGATTGGGACTTTGAGACTGTGAATGACATAATGTTTGACCTAGAAAAATCTGCTGCATTTTCTAAACATGAATATTTAGAGGGTTCATCAGACTATGAACAAATGTATTGTTATGACCACTACGGTCATCATTATTTGCATAAATCTGCATATCCAAGAAATGTGTTTATGTTTAACCAATGGGAGCATTGTCCTACACCACCACACGGTAGTTCAAAAACATTTGACAACAAGTTTCCATATTTTTCAGGTTACAATACATCTGATCCAGAAATGTTTTACTATAAAAATGTAAACAAAACAGGAATGAAAATTATGTTAACAAATACAAAACAGATTTACTCTGCATTATTTAATACCCAACTGTCTAGACAGAGTTTCGACTTTTGGAAAGACACAATAGACACAAAAAAAGTCTGGGGTACTAAAGATTGGCAAGTGCAGGGGATAGAAGCTTTATTTACAGCCTGCATCATCCCTGAACAAATAATGTTTTTGAATGAAACTGTCCAACAAACATCTTGTCTTGGACTAGCCAAGATCAAAGAGATGAACACACCTTCTGTACCAACACCTGCCAGAGATAATAATACACAGGCAGTAGTGACAGTTGACAATATACTACAACTCAACAGATCTAATCCAAATTGGAAAAAATGGTTGATCTGGCCCACAGACATGAATAACTGTCATGAAAGATTCCTGAATAAAAGTCAGGGCTTTACTATTAATAGGCCAGACCCAAGATACGTCCAAAGACAACATCCGGGGCTAGTAACAACATACAGTGTAGGAAAATTATGCCTCGATTGGCTGCATAAGTCTACACTACAGGATGTGAAACAACACTTAACCTTACTTAAAAAGGACGCAGACCTTAGGGAATTCTTGCTTGGACCAAGAAAACCGCGTCAAAAACGTTTCATATATGCCGGCATTTATGCTGCCTATAATGAAGCATGGAAAGTATCACAGATGGAGGCTGCAGAAAGAATACGTGAACTTGATCGTATTAATTTAGAGAAAACACTCTCTGTGGTCGACAATGGGTTAACAACTTTGTCCTCCAGAATATATTCATTGGATGGCATTGTATCCTCTGCTATCGACATACTAGAACAAGATTTGGTGATGTTACAACAAGGCCAATCTCAATTACGTTCTATTGTGTTATTAAGCTGGACGCTGCAATCTTTGCGAGCGGGCTATGTGCCTTGGCGTTTCATCAATACATCATCTCTGTTTGCAGAATACAATCTAACTGATAAACAGATCGAACTGGCACAAAGAGGAGCAAAGTATACAGTGCTGAGCATTGAAAAACTGGAAAAGTTACCATTCACAGTGGCAGAAAAACCAGCTACAGAATGGCTTATTCATGGCAAAATAACATTACCTGTGAGTACTTTTCAGTTTCAGTATTGCCTAAAACAAATGTAAGCAGGCAAATATGAAAGGTTGGGTAAGGAATACATTAAGACATCTTGGGATTTACCGTATACATATAGATGTTGGAGTGGGGATCGTGAAGTGTTTTTGAGCAGTACACACTGTAAACGTGCACTGAGCGGTTCACTTATATGTCAGGACATTTTTTTACACGGGGCTTGTAATGGTTCTGTGGCAAATTTGTCTTGCCATCAGCAGGGTACACCAGCTGCTGTGATTAATCCAACGTTTGGACAACTTTCTAATGGGAGTTACCTCATGTTGAATGATCAGAGTTGCTGCGGCATGTTGCCAGGCATCCCATATCTAGTAACGGTCAACTCCAGGGTCACTTGCTATATGCAAGTATTGTTTCCCCAATAGACACAGTCAGGAGTCGCTCTATGGCCTTCGCTGAACGTCTCTTTTATAAGATTTGATACTTTGAGCAGAATGAAAGCCATGCTTTTACAGCAAACAGTGCCTTTGACCTCGGTCAAAGAAACCTATGATCTACAAGTAGCAAGGACTTCGGCTGAGATACAGACTTTAATACGTACAAACTGCCCTATACATTTCATAGAAATGATAACACGTATCTTCAACATGTCTGATACAAGTGGAATTATACATGTATTTAAGAGCATCTGTACCGGTCTGTTAGCACCTTTCCAGGCAATACTCGGAATCATCCCGAACTTTGCACATTCGGTGTTTGGTGGCATACCATTAATTCTAGCACTTGTTGCCGGAATTCTATTTCTCTTCCTGCTATTGCACTATGGCCAGCCTATTCGCAGACATCACTCTGAGCGAAATGGAGAAAGCTCTCCTTGAACGAAAGTGCCGTGAGCGAATAGTACAGCTTTTGGGCATGACTCGTCTAGGGAACCTTAATACAACTTGGTTCCTGTCATTCAGACCAATCTGGCAAGATTGCATTTACCTGTTCTTCGATGCCTGCTATGCGGTGAAGAATGCGTATTAGACACCTGTCAGACATTTCCATCAGCTACGCCAACGGATGTCGATACTCTGCTGGTCCCGATAATGGCCCATGCTCTGTGTTGTCCCCAGAGGCTACCAATCCTGATGTCAGCATTTATTGAGATCTCACAGACGCTTCCGGCTGCTGCTGAGGTACGAGAAAGAACTACAGGCACACAGGTAACAACGGACGCGAACTTTGCTGCGGCAACCTATGCTGGAAGCGAAGCTTCTCATCTCTGTGCAATTAATCTGCTACACGAGGTGTTCCAGCTGACACCAACTACAGTGGATGATGTTTTGTCTATAGAAATAGATGATCTCATGTTTACACCAGACCCGTAAACTGACTCTGATTCAGCATACAGTGTTCCAGAGATGCAGTAACAATTTGGCCTTCATTTTTCAAAACAACTTGGAACTCTACCAAAATTGAACTTTTTTCCCATTTTTCGAACGAAAATGGCACTTCAATCTGCTTAAAGTAGAACTAGCCTTATAATACAGACTTCACAGTACTTCCACAGACACTTAGTCATCTTGAGTGTCTAAAACAGTTCATTAATTTTCATGACATGAAATGACTTTGATTTTTGAAAAACTTATCGATCATTTTCTTGTCACATGTAAATATTACTGCTTTTTTCATTCATATTGCATTTTATTTTAAATATATGCCTGAAATGAAAAGCAATGCTTCAAATGTACAGTACCTTTTGCATTTTTACTATGTTTTTTAAATGCTTTTAAGAAATATTTTTTAAATATGCGGTGTGAGAAGTTGGCCTGGCATATGCTGTCCACTAATTATAGTGGGCACCTTGCACCAGTCCAAACAACCCCTTATTGGAGATAGGTTAAAGACAACCTTTATTGAAAGCTATCCTAGTGGTAGCTATGGAGAGCAGCCTTCAGGCTAAGTCTTGAAGGAATGTAAAGCAGCTTGTTTTACCAGTCTATAATCTCTTGAGTGACCAAATGAAAGAGGACCACACCAGGTATATATTCAAAATATATGTATTTATTGCTAAACACACCCCTCTAGTCTCTTTATGAGGCTAGAGTTCGAAGTACATAAGTTATAAGTTAGTTATCAACAGTAATAGCACAAATACACGTTTGAGCCCTAGGGCGTACCAAACCATATACCAATAAAGTGGTATAAGAACCACGACTGAGCTAGACACAGGGCCTAGAGCCTGTAGAAGTGCTTGGACCACAAGGAACCACCCAAGGTAGTGACACAGGGGACCCACGGGGGACGCGTGCAGTGTGAGAACACAGCCGCGAATCGCCATTGACTCTATGGGGAAAGTCGCGGTTGGAATTTTAAAGAAAAGGTCCACTTAGAGGAGGACTTGGAGCAAACCCTTTTAGAACTAGGCTGTTCTAGTGTCAATACCCACGGGAGCACCGGAGTACTCGAGTTACCTCACCCAGGGGAGCCGGGTGCATAGGTGTCTTTCGGGGTCGGGTTTCGTCGTCGTTTTCAATGGCGATCTGCTGCAAAGTGCGGCTGCCGGCCAAGTCGAAAGTGTTCGGGTGGATCCAAAGGTGGATCGAAGATCTGAAGAACCTGCAAGCAGAGGGGACAGAGTCTGGGTCACTAGCCAGTGACCAGGAAGGCGATGAGCAGATGCCCACCGATGTTGAGTGCTTCAGGTAGGTTGACGGTCGTCTTGACTCTTCAGCCACGAGGTCCAGGAGGCGTCAACGATGACCAGGAGCTGGATTCGAGCTGTCCCACGATGTTTGTCGATTGCAGGGGTGTCGGCGAACGGATTGGACCCAACAAGCCTTGGCAACGGCAAGTCTCGTGGAAATAGAAGAAGGACAATGGTGCAGACCAGCAAGGTCTGTGGGACTCACCCAGCGAGGGTAAGTCAGGGCACAGCTGGTGCAACCAGGGAACCCAAGCAGAAGAAGATTAGCCTTCAGGAGGGCCTACTAGCCAACGGACTAGCGACCGCGAAGGAGCCTCAAGTGGACGCACTTGGAGCTGGCTCACAGGACACTCGTGGAGTGGAGGCCAGTGATCTTCAGTGCAGTCGGTGCTGGAGGCTGGGGCTACTCGGAGCCCAAAGCTCAACTTCGTGGGAGACCCAGAAGAGGATGCACTTAGAAAAGTACTTGGTGTCCAGGGGTCACGGTTCCACATTACCCACGATAGCCACGGGCCTCAGCTTTGCTGGGGACTCAGGGTAGCCTCGGGAAAGTCTGGAAATCTACCTCTGGTGATGCAAAGACTTCGGCATCCAGCAGGAGCTTCAGCGATGCAGACTGGACAATTGCTTCATTGGTGCCTGCCAAGCAGGGGAGTCACTCCTTGAACCCAAGGGAGATTCTTCAGTCCTCTAATCTTGAAGTAGAGCGTCGAAGGTCCAGGATTCAGTTTCAGAGTTTCATCCAGGGTAATCTAAAGTCCTAAGGACTGGGGTCCCATACTTATACCAAGTTAGGGGTTGGACATACTCTGGGGACCCACCTATGGGAGGGTCAGGGCAGAGGGGTGGTTACACCCTTTCCCTTTGTCCAGTTTCGCGCCAGAGCAGGGGCTGGAAGCCCCTGAGCTGGTTTGAACTGGGGTATGCACAGGGACACCAAATGTGCCCCCAGTGCAGGACTTCAAAGCACCAGAGAGTGCTCCCGCCCAGCCCCAATACACACTATCCTGTCTGGGAGGTGGTTACACCTCCCTGGGACAGGAAACCTATTGTCCCGGCCTCCCCTGCCGGAGTTTCGGTCAGCAGCAGGAGGCCAGACTCAGTGTCTGTGGCAGCGGCATCCATTTTGTGATGCCAGGGCTTGGAAAGAAGTTACCGGGCAGGCTGGTGTGTACATGTCTCTTCCTCTAGAAGGGTGGAATGCTACCCCCGCTGCCAGAACTGGCGGGGGGGTAGTATTCCAAGATGTTTGACACCAAACACGACATGTTTCTGTGCAGCCATCCCAAAGTTAGCATTTAACGCGAGGTTATAATGTGCTTAAGAGTATATGGTCAGGCTACACTACAAACAGCATCAGAGAAGGGTCTCCGAACACTGCAGAGGGGCTCTGCTCAAGCAGGGGCACCCTCTCACATAGGAACCAAGCACTCTGCCTTCAGGATTGATAAGGCCTGCCATAGGAGTGACTTATAGGTTTATATGTGTGTAGGTATGTAGTGATATAGGTAGCCTATATCACAGTAAGGGGTGCATGCGCCACCTTACCCAGGCTGCAGTAGCAGACCTGTGGTGTCATTTTGGATGGCCTTCCAGGGGTGGCACAATACATGCTGCAGCCCCTGGTAGGCCTCTGAGGTACCTATGCCCTGGGTACATAGTATACCATATACTAGGGACTTATAAGGGCACTCCAGATTCCAATCAGAGATGTGCCTAAGGCACATGGAAACCATTTTAGAGAGGAAGCAGCTAGGCTGGGGTTCTGATTAGCAGGGCCCCAGCCAGACTAAAGTCGAAAAACAGTGAAGCATCAGCAAAAAGTGGGGGTACCCATGTGAAGCAGATCCTACTCTCCTACACAACCCCCCAAACGTAGGGACATTAAACTAACCTTGCCCAGTTAAGTCTTCATGTTCTAAGTGGAAGTACCTAGAGAGTCCATCTGCATTGGCATGGTTACTCCCAGGTCTATGTTCCACTGTGAAGTCCATCCCCTGTAGGAAATGGACCACCTAAGCAGTTTGGGGTTTTCACCCTTCATTTGTTTTAGCCATAAGAGGGGCTTATGGTCTGTTTGAACAAGGAAGTGAGTACCAAACAAGTATGGCCTCAACTTCTTCAGAGCCCAATCCACAGCAAAGGCCTCCCTCTCAATGGCTGACCAACGTTTCTCTCTAGGGGTCAGCCTTCTGCTAATAAAAGCTACTGGCTGATCCTGACCTTCATCATTCAATTGTGACAGTACAGCCCCTACCCCCAATTCAGATGCATCTGTTTGGACAATGAACTTCTTGGAGTAATCAGGACTCTGTAGAATGGGAGCAGTGCACATGGCCTGCTTTAGGTCATCAAATGCCTTTTGACAGCTAACTGTCCACTGAACCTTTTGGGCATTTTCTTGGAAGTTAAGTCATTCAGGGGTGTCACTATTGATCCATACCCCTTGACAAATCTCCTATAGTACCCAGTCAGGCCTAAAAAGGCTCTCACCTGAGTCTGGGTAGTTGGAGCAGTCCAGTCCATGATGGTCTGGATCTTGCTCTGCAGTGGTTGAACCTGGCCCCCACCCACAAGGTGGCCCAGGTACACAACCTGACTCTGCCCTATCTGGCACTTGGTGGCCTTGATAGTCAGGCCTGCTTTCTGCAGGGCCTGCAAAACATTTCTGAGGTGGACGAGGTGATCCTCCCAGGTGGAGCTAAAGACAGCAATATCATCTAGATATGCTGCACTATAGGCTTCAGACCTGTAAGGACTGTATTCACCAACCTCTGAAAAGTGGCAGGTGCATTCTTCAGACCAAAGGGCATCACCACAAATTGATAATGCCCACTAGGGGTTGAGAATGCTGTCTTTGGCTTTGCATCATCAGCTAGTCTGATCTGCCAGTAGCCAGCTGTCAGGTCAAATGTGCTTAGATACTTGGCTGAGGCCAAAGTGTCTATTAGCTCATCTGCCCTAGGTATTGGATGGGCATCAGTCCTAGTGACTGCATTGAGACCCCTGTAGTCCACACAAAACCTCATCTCTCTTTTCCCACCATTGGTGTGAGGTTTTGGCACAAGGACCACTGGACTAGCCCAAGGGCTATCTGAGGGTTCAATAACTCCCAAATCCAACATCTTCTGGACTTCTGTCCTGATACAGTCCCTGACATGGTCAGGTTGCCTATAAATCTTATTTTTAATAGGCAGACTGTCCCCAGTGTCCACTTCATGAGTGCACCAGGTGGTCTGACTGGGTGTCAGTGAGAATATGTGCCTGAACTGATTGAGCACCTGTCTGCAATCAGTTTGCTGCTGGGCAGTGAGGCTGCCTGCCAAGGCTACACCATCCACCATCCATCATCAGGGTTCTGTGAGGGCAGGTCAGGGAGTGGGTCACTCTCTTCCTCCTGTCCCTCATCAGTAGCCATGAGCAAGCCCATGTCTGCCCTGTCCACATATGGTTTTAACCTGTTGACATGGAGAACCCTGTGGGGACTCCTGGGTGTTCCTAGGTCTACTAAATAGGTAACCTCACCCTTCTGTTCAACAATGGTATGGGGTCCACTCCATTTGTCTTGGAGAGCTGCTGGGGCCACTGGCTCCAACACCCACACCTTCTGTCCTGGCTGGTAAACAGTCAGCACAGCCTTTTGGTCATGCCAGGCTTTTTGGAGTTCCTGGCTAGCCTCAAGGTTTTTAGTTGCCTTTTCATGTACTCAGCCATCCTGGAGCGGAGACCAAGTACATAGTCCACTATGTCTTGCTTTGGGGGCTTGAGAGGTAACTCCCATCCTTCCTTCACCAAGCGCAATGGACCCCTGACAGGGTGACCAAACAAAAGTTCAAAAGGGCTGTAGCCAACCCCCTTTTGAGGCACCTCCCTGTATGCAAATAAAAGGGAGGGCAAGAGTATGTCCCATCTTCGCCTAAGCTTTTCTGGGAGCCCTTTAATCATGCCCTTCAGGGTTTTGTTGAATCTCTCAACTAAACCATTGCATTGTGGGTGATAGGGTGTGGTGAACTTGTAAGTCACTCCACACTCCTTCCACATCGCTTTTAAGTATCCAGACATAAAGTTAGCACCCCTGTCTGATACAACCTCCTTAGGGAAGCCCACTCTTGAGAAAATTCCCAGGAGGGCTCTTGCCACCACAGGTGCTGTAGTGGTCCTAAGGGAATAGCCTCTGGGTACCTGGTGGCCTGATCCACTACCACCAGGATAAACCTGTGCCCAGATGCTGTTTGGGGATCCATGGGACCAACAATGTCAATCCCCACCCTTTCAAAGGGAACCCCACCACAGGTAGTGGTATCAGGGGGGCCTTTGTAGTGCCACCTGCCTTGCCACTGGCCTGGCAGGTTACACAGGAGCGACATAACTCCTTGGTGTCTTCAGACATGTGGGGCCAGTGAAAGTGAGGGACAATTCTGTCCCAAGTCTTGTTCTGGCCCAGGTGCCCTGCTAAGGGAATGTCATGGGCTAGGGTCAATAGGAAGCCCCTGAACTTCCGAGGTATAACCAACCTACTGGTGGCACCAGGCTTGGGGTCTCTACACTCTGAGTACAAGAGTCCATCATCCCAATACACTGTATGGGGACCACTAGCTTTCCCAGCAGCCTCAGCAGCAGCTTGCTGTCTGAGGGGTTCAAGAAGAGGGGCAGCTCTGCTGCTCCTGGCTCAGATCTGCCCTGGAAGGGCCCCCTGTCCCCAAGAACTCAACCTGGTCAGGTTCAAGCTCCTCTGGGACAGTTCCTTCCTCAGGACTGAGATCATCCCCTCAAGAGACTGATCTTCCTTCTGAGCCAAGGGGAAGGCACTGCCTTTACCCTACTACTCCTCTTCTTGGAGGGCACTTGGTCCATTATTCCAGAATCCAAGGCCTGTTCAGTGTTAGACATTTTGGCTTGTGACCTGGTCACAGCAAACACATCTGCAGGGATGCCCAGCATTTCTGCATGGGTCCTGAGCTCCACTTCTGCCCAAGCTGAAGTTTCTAAATCATTGCCAAGCAAGCATTCAACTGGTAGGTCTGCACTTACCACAACCTTCTTAAGGCCAGTTACCCCTCCCCAGGAGAAGTTAACAACTGCCAGAGTATGGTCTGTTCTGACATTGCTAGCATTGGTCACTTGGTACATTTCACCAAGTATAATCTGCCCAGGATCTACAAGGTCTTGTGTCACCATGGTGACACTTGCCCCTGTGTCCCTAAATGCCAAAGCCTCTTTTCCATTGATTAAGGGATGTTGCCTGTACTTGCCCAGATTACTGGGACTCACAGAGGAGGTCACATCCATGCCTCCATCACAGACTAGGACAGCCTGAGTGAGTTCTCTGACTAGGTCAGACCTCATCTCTTTACCCAGGGTCAACCCTACTAAACCCTTGGCCTGTGTAGTCCCACCACCAACTGTAACTGCACTAGGGGGAGCAGGTGCCTTAGGGGCATTGGTGGGGGCTGGAGTAGAGTCTTTGGACTTGGTGCAGTCACTGGTCCAGTGGGTCTTTTGCTTACAGACCTTGCACCGTGGTTTCTTTTGGCCTTTTCCCTTGTTAGACTGTAACTCCCCACCTGAAGAAGATTTTTGGGGGCCTTGTGAAGACTTTTGGTCTTTACCCTTCTCCCCACCCTTATCAGAGTTTTTAGAATCTTGCTTCTTAGGGTCACCACCTTGGTTCTGTACCTTCTGCCTCACCCTGGTTCTGACCCATTTGTCTGCCTTCTTTCCCAATTCTTGGGGAGAGGTCAGATCAGAGTCCACAAGGTGCTGATGCAACAGCTGATTTTGACAATTATTAAGAATCTGCTCCCTCATGATAAGATTGTACAATCCTGTGAAGTCACATACCTTACTGCCCAATAACCAACCTTCCAGAGCCTTGGCAGAACAATCAACAAAGTCCATCCAGTCTTGAGTCTGTGCCTTTTGGGTATCTCTGAACTTTAACCTGTATTGTTCAGTGGTTAGGCCAAACCCATCAATCAGAGCACTCTTTAAGACTGTGTATTTATCAGCATCCTCCTCTCTAACAGTGAGGAGCTTATCTCTACCTTTGTCTGCAAAGGAGAGCCACAAGATTGCTGCCCACTGCTCCTGAGGGACCCTCTGTACTTTACAGGCCCTCTCCAGTGCAGTTATCCATTTGTGGATGTCATCCCCACTCTGGTAGGGAGGGACAATCTTGCTCAGGTTTCTATGGTCATAAGACCTTTCCCTATCTCTGGGGAAATTGCTGCCATCATGGGACTCTAGTCCCATCTTTTTTCTCTCTTTGTAGAGATTTAGGGACTCCCTGTCTATAGCCAACTGCTGTTTTCTGAGCTCAAGCTGGGCTTGCTCATACTGAATCAGTCTCTTTCTCCTGTCATGAGAGGATTCTCTCCTATGAGAAGAGACAGAGGTCCCTATTGAGGTGTCAGAGTGGTTAGACTCCTGAGAAGGAGATCTAGACCTTCTGGGCACACTCACAATTCTTCCTGGGGGACAAAGGGAGGTCATTCTGATCCTCCTCCTCCACAGGAGGAATTGGGTTCTCCAGGTCAAGGTCATTTTCACCTTCCTGGCCAGTTTCAGAGGGGGCTGGGTTTCTTCACCCCTGACCCTTCCTCATCTTCTGCCCCACCCTCTCTGCCTACCCCTTCAGACCCTAGGGATCTGCTGAGATCATCAGCCAGTAACACCTCCCTGAGGTGTTGGGTGCTGGCACTTTTGCCTGCCTTCAGCTTCCTAGTATTGCATAATGCTCTCAATTCCAAGAATGGGAGTTTATCATACTTGGAGGAAGAAGCCCACTGGCTTCTGGCAAGGACTCACTGGGTCCTGGCTTTGAAGACATTACTAGTGAGGTGTGGTGTATGCACTACCTACTCTAGTGTGGCCTACTAAACTCTCTTGAGTTGTAGAAAGGGTGTGCTATCCCTTAACACACAACTCTAAGTTCAGTAGAACTTACTGTATACTAAGCTTGATTTATATGTACCTTAGGTACCCTTAGTGGTTTTCAGTTGATCAATTCAATTGAGATTATCTGGTAAAACAATAGCAAGCTGGAATCCCACACGCTGCACACCAATGTGAGAAGTTGGCCTGGCATATGCTGCCCACTAATTATAGTGGGCACCTTGCACCAGTCCAAACAACCCCTTATTGGAGATAGGTTAAAGACAACCTTTATTGAAAGCTATCCTAGTGGTAGCTATGGAGAGCAGCCTTCAGGCTAAGTCTTGAAGGAATGTAAAGCAGCTTGTTTTACCAGTCTATAATCTCTTGAGTGACCAAATGAAAGAGGACCACACCAGGTATATATTCAAAATATATGTATTTATTGCTAAACACACCCCTCTAGTCTCTTTATGAGGCTAGAGTTCGAAGTACATAAGTTATAAGTTAGTTATCAACAGTAATAGCACAAATACACGTTTGAGCCCTAGGGGCGTACCAAACCATATACCAATAAAGTGGTATATGAACCACGACTGAGCTAGACACAGGGCCTAGAGCCTGTAGAAGTGCTTGGACCACAAGGAACCACCCAAGGTAGTGACACAGGGGACCCACGGGGGACGCGTGCAGTGTGAGAACACAGCCGCGAATCGCCGTTGACTTCTATGGGGAAAGTCGCGGTTGGAATTTTAAAGAAAAGGGACACTTAGAGGAGGACTTGGAGCAAACCCTTTTAGAACTAGGCTGTTCTAGTGTCAATACCCACGGGAGCACCGGAGTACTCGAGTTACCTCACCCAGGGAGCCGGGTGCATAGGTGTCTTTCGGGGTCGGGTTTCGTCGTCGTTTTCAATGGCGATCTGCTGCAAAGTGCGGCTGGCGGCCAAGTCGAAAGTGTTCGGGTGGATCCAAAGGTGGATCGAAGATCTGAAGAACCTGAAAGCAGAGGGGACAGAGTCTGGGTCACTAGCCAGTGACCAGGAAGGCGATGAGCAGATGCCCACCGATGTCGAGGGCTTCAGGTAGGTTGACGGTCGTCTTGACTCTTCAGCCACGAGGTCCAGGAGGCGTTGACGACAACCAGGAGCTGGATTCGCGCTATCCCATGAAGTTTGTCGATTGCAGGGGTGTCAGCGACCGGATTGGACCCAAAAAGCCTTGGCAACGGCAAGTCTTGTGGAAATAGAAGAAGGACAATGGTGCAGAGCAGCAAGGTCTGTGGGACTCACCCAGCAAGGGTAAGTCAGGGCACGCCTGGAGCAATCAGGGAGCCCAAGCAGAAGAAGATTGGCCTTCGGGAGGGCCTACTAGCCAATGGACTAGTGACTGCAAAGGAGCCTCAAGTGGACGCACTTGGAGCTGGCTCACAGGACACTCGTGGAGTGGAGGCCAGTGATCTTCGGTGCAGTCGGTGCTGGAGGCTGGGGCTACTCGGAGCCCAAAGCACAACTTCGGGGGACACCCAGAAGAGGATGCACTTACAAAAGTAAACGGTGTCAAGGGGTCACGGTTCCACGTTACCCACAATAGCCACGGGCCTCAGTTTTGCTGGGGACTCAGGGTAGCCTCAGGGAAGTCTGGAAATCTACCTCTTGTGATGCAAAGACTTCAGCGTCCGGCGGGAGCTTCAGCGATGCAGACCGGACAATTGCTTTGTTGGTGCCTGCAGGATTCTTCAATCCTCTAATCCTGAAGTAGAGCGTCGAAGGTCCAGGATTCAGTTTCAGAGTTTTGTCCAGGGTAATCTAAAGTCCTAAGGACTGGGGTCCCATACTTATACCAAGTTAGGGGGTTGGACATACTCTGGGGACCCACCTATGGGAGGGTCAGGGCAGAGGGGTGGTTACACCCCTTTCCCTTTGTCCAGTTTCACGCCAGAGCAGGGGCTGGAAGCCCCTGAGCCGGTTTGAACTGGGGTATGCACAGGGACACCAAATGTGCCCCCAGTGCAGGACTTCAAAGCACCAGAGAGTGCTCCCGCCCAGCCCCAATACACACTATCCTGTCTGGGGAGGTGGTTACACCTCCCTGGGACAGGAAACCTATTGTCCCGGCCTCCCCTGCCGGAGTTTCGGTCAGCAGCAGGAGGCCAGACTCGTGTCTGTGGCAGCGGCATCCATTTTGTGATGCCAGGGCTTGGAAAGAAGTTACCGGGCAGGCCGGTGTGTACATGTCTCTCCCTCTAGAAGGGTTAAAAGTAACAGGAGCTTTGCCAAAAATGGTTTTTTTTAATTTTACAGCACCGTACTTCTGATTGGGCTGTGATTATCAAGAGTATATGATTGCAAACTCCTTGAAGTTGTGTGGACCTGTGCCCGAGTGTGGTGCACCATATTCACATTGTCTTACGTTGCACAGCAAACACAGGTATTGTTGCAGAAATGGTACCCAGTGTACTTGGATGTGGGAGCAACAGTCATCGCACCTTTCATTGGGCTTGGGTGTGGCTGTAAATGCAGGGAAAAAACTGTTACCTTGACCACAGAGTAATACTCAATTCAGAAACTTTGCACCTCAAAAACAGAGAATCGATTACAAACTCACACTTTAAAGTAGAAGCGAAGACAAATGCAAATCACTGCATATTGATGAAACTACATTGCTGCTGATTAGTCATTAAACAGAGAAATACCTGAGCAGAAGGGATTTTAGGGATGTAGTGGGAACAATTTCAGCGCACAAACGTGCCTGGAGGAATGTTAAAAGGCCTTGCTTTACTCTTCCAGAACCACAAACTGGCTTTTGTGGGGACTGTGAAAGGCCTGGATCAACTTCACTAAGGCATGGCCGTTTTGCCCTTGAACCCAAGCTATTCATGGCTCTCTGTGTGGGTTTGTTGTGGTGCAGATGTGAATGTCAGTGTCTTTCTGTGGGAACATCTGACACAGGAGCTAAACTCGCAGGGAAAGCTGTGAGGCCGGCACAGACATCCTCGGAGGAGAGGAGGCCTCCTGAGAGGACAGGATACAACCCTGTAATCAGGTTCAGTCCAGGGTACCTCACCCGCACTACAACCCCAGGAAGGTCACCGCCAAACAGCTGGGCAGCAGCCAGGCATACCTACAGACTCAACGTTAGTGGAAGTTGAGGGGCTTTTGGTCAACCCCGCTGCGCTGAAAGGACAGGGATAGCCACCACAGTCTAAAAACAGGAAGGAGAAACCTAATGATAATCAGTGAATTCATGAGTTCAGTGCAGGATCATCACCAGCAGGTGCTGTTGAAATGGTAAAATTCCAATGACAAATTCAGACAAACCCATTAAAAGATTGTTATTGAAGCAAGAGTCCCTGGTTAATTCACACATCATCAAACCCTTCTTTTGTTTGGCTGCACATGGTCTACATCCTTACATACATGGGGGGAGATGTACGACGGAAACTTGCATGCGCAAACGGGTTTGCGACCGGTGTGCGCATGCAATTTTCCTCTGGGCCATGTACTAACAAATAATTTGCGACTCGCAAAATAGTGTTTTGCGACTCGCTATTAGGAAGGGGCGTTCCCTTCCTAATAGCGACTCACATGCCATGTATGAATGTTTTGCGACCGCAATTGCAGTCGCAAAACACTCAGGGCCCGATTCACAGAACTAACTTACGACAAAATCCTAAACTTACTACCATTTTGGTATTCACAGAATGAACTTACTCATTTTGGTATTCACAGAATGAACTTACTCATTTTGGTATTCACAGAAGGCACTTACACATTTTGTGTAACTTACACATTTTGTGTAACTTACTCATTTTGTGTAACTTACACATTTTGTGTAACTTACTTATTTGTGTAACTTACACATTTTAGTATTCACAGAAGGCACTTACTCATTGATGAGTAAGTGCCTTCTGTGAATACCAAAATGAGTAAGTTCATTCTGTGAATACCAAAATGGTAGTAAGTTCATTCTGTGAATACCAAAATGGTAGTAAGTTCATTCTGTGAATACCAAAATGGTAGTAAGTTCATTCTGTGAATACCAAAATGAGTAAGTTCATTCTGTGAATACCAAAATGGTAGTAAGTTTAGGAGTTTGTCGTAAGTTAGTTCTGTGAATCGGGCCCTCACAATTTACCACCCTCTTCATGAGGGTGGTAATGCAGTCGCAAATGGGAAGGGGTCCCCAGAGGACCCCTTCCTCTTTGCAAATGCAGGGGAAAATATTTTTTAGGGGCAGGCAGTGGTGCCAGGGACCACTACCTGCCCTTAAAAAATGAAACGAAAACGTTTCATTTTTTTTTTTTAAATGCATCCCGTTTTCCTTTAAGGAAAACGGGCTGCATTTTTTTTAAAAAACTGCTTTTTTGAAAAGCTGTCCCAGACATGGAGGTCTGCTGAACCCAGCAGGCCACCATACCTGGGAGGGCCAGCCATTCCCAATGGGGTCGCAAATTGCGAGTGCCTCATTAATATTCATGAGGCTCGCATTTTGCGACCCCATTGGGAATCGCAATCAGTGCCTCTGACACTGTTGTACATTGTAAATTGCGACTCGCAATCGAGCGCAAATTGCGAGTTACAATTTACACTGGTCGCACATCTGGCCCACGGTGACCCTCTGCTGCCTGAGGTCAGCAGGGTGGATCTGACACTTGCACAGACTCAGCTCATGTTGGCACAAAGTGGCCCAGGTCCTGGTGCCCACTGATCTAGCTGATCCCGTGGAAGCGTTGACAGGTGCTCGGAGCTTGCAGAGGTGATGGCTTAAGGCTGACGCTTCCTGCGTTCAGGCAACACCGAACTGCAAAGCAATCTTTTCCAGGCAAAGCAGGTGTCAATCTAAAATACCCTCACACTGGACATAACAATGGTGCGTTAGACTATCTACAGCGCTGTTTAAGCAGTTGTTATGGTCAGGCTCCTGCACCACGTGTTTTGCTGCTTGGGATATTTCCACATGTTCTTTATATTTATGTACTGTGTGTTGCACAGATACTGACTGTGGATTCCTCAGTTGAACTATTTTTTCTTTCCAGCATAATAAAAAAATCATTGAACAGAAATAAAAATAAAAGTAGCCACGTCCTTTATGTCACCTGATTAAATGCACTTTTAATAAGAGTCATTTTTATTTCGTGCTGCACTTTAATCCTCTTTCACTAGATGAACAACAGGCAAAGTTGTAATGACGAATTGAACAAGTTGAACTCGCTGGCTTTCTTCCTGCATTCCTTGAGGTCGCATTCCCAAGTTCAGCATCACGTCCCAGGAGGCCAAGAACTCAGTGGAAACTGGCTCAATAACTTGTGCCTGGCAACCAGGAACGGGGCACCATTCTTCAGCAAGGATGGCACTACTCCCCCTTTGTGTGGCTTTCTTGAGTTAGAATTTGTCCCTCTCACTCATCATCCGTGGCTGTGTTTGCCTCCTCCCTCCTCTCCTCTCCTCTCCTCTCCACTTCTCTTCCTCTTCCTCTTCCTCTTCCACTTCCTTTCCTTTCTTTTCCTCTCCTCTCCTCCCTTCCCCTTCCCCTGCCCTGCCCTTCCCTCTCCTATCCTCTCCTCTCATCTCCTCTCTCTCTTCTCCTCTACTCGCCTCCCCTCTCCTCTCCCTCTTCCTCCTCTCCTATCCTCTCCTCCCTCCCACTCCCCTCTCCTCCTCTCCTTTCGTCTCCCCTCTCCTCTCCTCTCCTTTCTCTTCTCCTCTCCTCTCCTCTCCTCCCCTCCCCTCTTCTCTCCTCTCCTCACCTCTCCACATACACTTCGACTCTTTCTCTTAAATCAGCCTGCAGTGGACGTCTCCAACAAGACGTGCTGATGCACCAGACTCTGCATCTTTCTCGGTTGTGCAGAAGGCAGTGAGGCTTCCTTCCATCTGCAGACTAAACTCATCCTGGTGTGAAGTGGAAGAGGTGTGGCGCAGCAGCCAGGGTGCCTGACTCCGGACCACGGGGTTTACGGTTCGATGCCGGTGGCAGGTTAGTCCAGCACCATGTGACTCTGGGCAATAGCTTGCTTAATCTACTGGAGGGCCCCAAACGCCGAGACACCTCTCCGGAGGTAGCTGTGTGCTTTACAAATGCTGGTATTTCATTTCATGTTTGCTCACAGGTAATCAGGCTCTTCCTGGGATACAGAAAATGCCTTCCTGATGGCTTCGACTCTTGAACTAAACTCTTTGCAGTGTGCATTTCACACATTTCAAATAAGGGATACACATGTGAGTCCAACCATACACACTTCTGGGTAAAGGGTCTGCTATAGCTCCTGGAAACCTGCGATCTATGTGCAAACACCTGAGTCTAGGTTTCTTCATTTAGGTGTGTCATCAGAGTTTCCTTGGACTACAAAATTACCCAAATTACTATACTGCAGTACCTTATTACAGATTTGTTCTATGTCACAGTACCTGCTACCAGAGGCAGCATGCAGTGTGAAAAGGCGGCCGCAGAGACAATTAGAGCCGTTGTGAATTAAGATGACAACTAATTTGAGCTATTCCTTCCTATAAATGAGCTTCAGCAAATAAGGACACATTTCTGATAATTTTATTGTTGCCTTGCTAGACTTCAATAGACAGAAGCATAATTTAAATCTAGATCACCACATATTCAGAGCATAGCATTTTAAAATGGATTACATTAAACTATTTAAGAAGTTGCCAGCTGTATGCTGTTGTGTTTGTTTTCGGACAATAAAGTCCACATTTTTCTATATTTCTACAACCATTCCATATCTTATATATGTAGGTGCAAGAGGCGAAAAATTAAGGTGAGTTGCAAATCAGTTGATGTGCAAAAAACACTGACTGGTTTATGAGTTCCTCTTTATGCACTGGATCCTACGTCACATGCTTAGGAGTCATTCTGACTTTCTTCCGGTGGGCTCGAGAGCTCGTCTGCCAGCCAGAATTACTTCAGAAATCCCAAGGGAGGCTCTTTCCACCCGAGGGACTACAATGTCGGATTCCGACAGCTTTTCTATGCCAGCCTTTCCGACACAGAAAGGATGGCAGAAGTCGACTTTGGGGGCCCGCAGCAGGGCCCCCATGGGTGCACGGCCTCTGGTTGGAGGCCGAGGGGGCCTGTTGATCCCTGCACAGGTGCCTGCCATGGGGTGCAGGGATGAACTGCACCTCTTCACTTTACAATGAGAGCATGCATTCCGGTCGGAATGCATGCTCCCATTGTAAAGATTAGGAATGCGACTGAACAGTGTTCGGTCGCATCCTTATTGCTGGATTGGGACTGCCGACAGGAGGTCGGTTGGTCCCAGTACCGAATCGATGTCGGACGGACTCAGGTTCGTCCGACATCGAAATCGGGCCCTGAGAGTGTTTATGAATTTTCCATACACAGACTCCTAAGCACGTGACGTAGGATCCAGTGCATAAAGAGGAACTCATAAACCAGTCAGTGTTTTTTGCACATCAACTGATTTGCAACTCACCTTCATTTTTCACTGAGATGTATGTAGTTATCAGTCCAGCACAAAATGCCCATCCCTGGAGGGTTATAAACTCATGCCTCGACAATATTCATCATAGAGGTCTGCTTGTGACCTCGTGCCACTATCTGTGTGAATTTAAGTCCTTTGGATCACTGTCTGGCCCCCCGATAATCAATACCCACATTACAAGCTGTATGCTCCCTCACTGAGCTTACACTTTGTGAATTAGATGCTGTCATCATTCCAGTGCCGGTGTCTGATCAATGCTTCGCGAATGCAGGAGTCCCGCTGCATTTCTGTGGTGATGAGCACGTTCACCACAGCTTGTCCACCTTAGGACTGTGCTCCCAGATGAAGGATTTTGGTTCTCTGTAGACAACTTGTTGCTGATTATGATTGTTATTCTAAAAAGAGCGCCAGTAGCAACGGTTTCCTGGCACCAAAACGCAGCCAGAAAAGGGATACATTTAGAATAGCCACATTTTTCATTTTTTTTCAGCAGAGTGTACAGTGTAGGGGCCAGAATCATGGCTGCAGGGTGATGATTCCGGTGTTTCACTGCTTATAATGAGAGTGATGGCACTTTCCTGGCAGAATGGTGGTGAAAGTGATGGACAGTGATGGAGCTTGGCCCTGTGGTCATATTTGCTGCTGAATACAGTAGACCCTGTGAGACTGGGGCTAATTCCAGGAAAACCTTGTCTACTCCAGGCACCGCTCTTGTGATACTTTCATCACTGCGAAGACACTGCGATGACACTCACACGAGTGTCACCGCAAACTTCAATTCAACAAATACATCAGCCAGTGGAAAGGGTATGCACACAAAAACGTGCAACACTCTATAAGGACTCACACGTCACCCTATCCAGAAAAGGCAGGAAAAGTTAACTGTCAACAGATGAGCAAGTTCCAGAATTAGTACTTGAATCACTTGCAGTATTATGCGCAGCACTCTCTATATGAAGCAGTTATCGGTATCCAGTAATAGTGAGGCTTCTGAAGTCATTGCTTGTACAAGTAAGAGTAAAGAATGAGTCAAAGATGCCTGATTCGATAAGAAGCACAAGAAGAATGATTGTTTTAGGAATATGAGTAAGATTCACAGGAGTTATGCAAAAAAAGGTATTCTTTGTGGAGTGTGAGATGTTTCAGGTATATTAAAAGTGGGGGTTTGCTCGGATGTGCAAGGCTCGTATTAATGGTTGTGTGAATGTGGTGGTTAGAAATATCAAAGAAGAAGTGACTCTTGGTATAAATGATAAACATGAGTATATGCCCAGGTAACACAAGAAGACGTGTAAAGCCACTTATTGTATGCTTGGTATTAACATTGTGAAATTAAAGGACATTTGGAATTAGTGTACTCCCTAATAGTGAAGCAGAGCACATTTAGGGGCATATTCACAAGGAGCCATCACCGAATTAACGGCACTTTATCGCAGCCAAAGTCGTGATAAATTTATCTCCCCATTCACAAGCCGGTGTTAAGAGCACACAGCACCAGTTTACCCGCGAAAGCAGCCGCAAAAAACATCGCCAAAGAGGACCCCCGCACATATCGCTAATGAGATGCAGAGTAGGCGTTCTCATGACAAAAGTCGAGACAACAGCACACCTCAACATTCACAACGACCAGCCACATCCGCGATAAAAACACAAAACAGGCGATAAGGCGCGTTAGCACCAGGAAATCTACACCTGCTCTGACCTGGTGTAAAGTCCAACGGCAGCCAGCACCACAAAAGGGAGCACAGCCCAGGGCTACATCGGAAGGGCAACAGATGCCATGGAGCCACCCATCATGCGGCCCGGACACCCAAGAGGGCCACAACACCCACAGCGACCACGCCCAGGACCACCCCTCCCTGGCACCCCCCGACCAAAGACATGCCACATCAGCCACACCTAAACATGTACAAAATATTCCGCTTGATGCCGCACAATCATAACTGGTGACATGGATGTGTCGTCACAGAAATGACCAGCACACATTCACTTTCGAAGCAACAAATGAAACTTTATTAAAATAGAACAACTAAATGAAATGAAGACACATGGCCGCTCCCCTCCGGACAATACGTAGGTCACAGCCTGTAAGACAAAAAACATGATGAGAAGATGTGTCCTACGCACATCAGAGGACAGAGAGAGAGCGAAGGAGAGAGAGAGGAAGAGAGGGAGGGAGAGAGAGAGGAAGAGAGGGAGAGAGAGAGAGAAGAGGAGAGAGAGAGGAAGAGAGGTAGAGAGAGGGAGAGAAGAGGAGAGAGAGAGGAAGAGAGGGAGAGAGAGAGGAAGAGAGGGAGAGAGAGAGACAGTGCCGCCCCTTTGCACCCAGGCCACACTGCTCACCTGCTGCCACCGGTGTGTCTCCAACCACGTGCCGCTATGTAGTGCAGTTCACCAGGTCACACATCTCATTCAGAGCCATCAGCTGAAACATAGCCCAGATACATGACTGGCACAGTACACACACTTTCACAAGACAACATCGCCTGCCCGCCCATGCACACCCAGGCAGAGGTACTCCAACCTCACCCGCCGCCCATCGGAGCATGCCCGCCCATGCACATCCAGGCCTGAATGATCACCTTCCGCCACCGGCACGTAGACAGGAGGTCCCACCACGTGCCGCTGCAAGCCACAAGCCCGGGGCCCGTGGACATGGCACTCTCCACATCATGCAGCCCCTCTCCGCAGGCCACCAGGTCTCACGTTTGGTGCTGGGTCTTGATTACTCCATGGCAGAGGACATACCAGTGCACCCGGCACCATCGCAGGCTGCACACCCACTCAGCCCAATGGGTGCCACCAACTCTGGGATCCCGGAAGCGTCGCCACGTGGCGGTAGGCCCGCGCTGCCCGCTGGCTCCGGCCTACACTGCGGTCCAGCAGGGCACACAAAACCTGAGCTGTCTGGACCGTCGGGACGGGGCATCATCGCAGGCTGCACACCCGCTCAGCAGCTCAAGGTGCCACTGACACAGTGCACCCAAAGTCACCGTCCCGTGGCGGGGTGCCTGTGCTGTCCGCACGGCCCCGGGTGCCACTAACCCTGTGCAACCCCAGTCTGCGCCACGTGGTGGTAGGCCCGTGCCATCCGCAAAGCCTCGGATGCCACTAACCCTGTGCGCAACAACTCATGGGCCCTACATGAGTGAGAACCGTGGAGCGGCCGTCATCCAGTCACCACCGGAAGAGGGGAATGTGACGTCGTCAGCCCCTTATGTTGGCGGAGTCACATGGCCTGTGACGCCTGTGCCAGATGGGTGTGGTGTGTGTGAAAACCTGCCCTCAGGGTGTGGCTGTGACATGCTGACAACTAGACCAGTGACCTGCACACCACCAGTGAGTACGGCTGCGACGGGTAGCAATGAGGGCCCCCCCTCGGGCGTTAGCGGAGTGGTCTGGCCTGCCGTATGCCCGACCAGCGCAGGGCTTGCAACAATGACTCGTGGGCTCTGGGCGTGGTCCAGTCAATGTCCGGACAAGGAAGTGACTGATGCGTGTGTCCCTGTTGTAGTGTTCACGGAACCTGGTACACAAAATGCAATGTCGCACCCTCTGACTGGCATCCCACAGGATGAACATCAGTGACGCAAGGGAAGGCACTGTCCCCACATTCATCCACACATCCATACAGGAATGACGTAAGACATTACACACCAGTGCGTCACTGGATGTTTATTTGCACATCCAGTGCAGTCATGCAGCTGGAGCGGTACAGGGCAATGCCGAGCACACTTCACAATATGGGCCCGTGGAGGGCCAGCCAGTGTCCATCCGGGGATGACCTGTATTGCGGAAGAGGAAGGGTACAGTCCGCAGTCTGTCCGCCGTGTCATTGGTCATCAAACAGGATGTGGCAGTCCATATCGCTGTCCAAGGTGAGTGCATCGGAGTGTATCGTGGGTCAGTGGTAGGTCTTGAGGCCATGTGCGGCACCAAGCAGAAACAGGCAAGGTGGCGAAAATGGATGCTAGTGCCTGGCCCTCCTGACCACAGTCCCATCCACGTCCTCGTCCCCGGGTGTGTGCCCTGCCCCACCTGTGGGTGTTGCCGTACCGGCTGCGGCACTGTGTGCCACTGACACATCAGGGGCCGGAGTGGATACGCCTGCTGCACTGGGAGGCACTGACACACCAGGGGGCGGAGATGTGGATGGTGTGGGGGCAGCAGCATTCATCATCGCCACGCCTTGTGGCAGCAATGCCATGATGAGGACATGCAGGGCACAGTAGATCCCAGCTACATTTCGCTGATGTACAGCGGCGGCTGCCATCCTTTCCGCCTCCATCCGCACCATGTCCTCCATGAGCTTCCGCATGTGTGCCAGCTCACGGCTGGCATCGCTGGGGCCACTCTGAGCGGACAGGTATTCTTCCCTCCGCGTCATGACTCCAGAGATGTCAGTCAGGGCTCGCTGGAGCCCATGGGGCGGACATAGACACCCAAGGATGGCGTCCAGTTTGGTCGCCATGAGCTCGAACCCCACCCGCACCTGCTCGGCCGTCTCCCTCTGGCCCTCCAGCACAAGGCGTTGGAAGGCAATTTGTTGTTCCTGGGGGACTTGGGAGGGTACCAGAGCTGTGGGTGCCTCCTGCTGGGTGGTTTGGGTGGTGGGTGGGGTCTCATGGATGTAGCTGGGCTGCCCTGATCCTGGAGGTGAGTTGCGGATGAGGTCAATGAGGTCTTGGAAGGTTTGGGTGTCGATGCTGGTGTTGTCCTCCTCCTCGTCATCAGTGAAGAGTGGCTGTGGCTGCTCTGCAGGAGGTGTTCACGATGCCCCTGCGATGTGAAGGGGAGATGGTGTATTACAATGTGTTCACATGTATGTAGCCGCATGGTACAGGTTGATATTCAGACAGCATGGCATTGTACATTGTGACAGTGTGTGGGTCTGGGCGAGGACCCAGAGTGATTGTGGGTGTGCACTGTGCCCTGCTTGCTTGTGCATGTGTGCCATTGTGGCCATCTCCCCCCGGCCCCCCAGTACCTGGTGGTCACTCACCCTTTTGCGGTTGTGTTGTGTCCTGTCGAGCAGTGTCCGGTCCCCCGACTCCGGCCACAGTCTCCACACTGATGACTGTCGACACCAGCTCCTCCATGTCATCCAGCTCCAGCTCCAGCTGTGGCACTGGGCCCCCACCTCCGGTCTGCGTTGCTGCCTTCAGGTTGGCGGAGAGTTTCTCCTTGTTCTTCCACTTGATGTCATTCCATCGCCTCTTGACATCGTCCATTGTCCGCTTGTGCTCTCCGACGGCATTCACCTTGTCGACGATGTCCCGCCATATTCCAGTTTTGGTGCCCAATGACACGTTGGAGGTGACGAAGAGTTGTTGATGGTGTGCCATCACCTCCATGACTATCATCCTGTTCGCCTGCGGACTGAACTTAGTCTTCCTCGTCTTCTTGTCCTTGCCCTTCCCTGTCCCCGAGGTCCCAGGCTGGTCGTCCGGGGTGCTTGTGGGGTTGCGCTCGTCCTCTGCGCCTGCTCCGGCTGCCTCCATGGTGCTTGTGTGTTGGTCGGTTGGTGTGTGGGTGTTTTTTCTACTTTTATGGAGATTTTTTACGCCTGCCAGGTGTGTGTTGCAGGCCTGGCGCTGTTTATCGCTCATTTCCTCATCGCGAATGGGCTCATTGCACGTTTTTTGGTGTTGTGGTTTGTGTTTTTATCTCCATCGTGGTGGTTGTATCGCGGACATTGTCCGTGGTTATGGCAGACTATCGCATGGTACCGCCTTGTTGTGAATTCCACGTTGACACAGGGTTATTTTCCCGCGATGGGCTGCGATATTGAAAGTTGCGTTACGCTACTCTTGCGGTAGTTATCACACGTTCTTGTGAATATACCCCTTAGTTTCCTGGATTGGTACTCAGAAAGTTAGAAATGTGAAATGTTTGCTTGGCAGGAGTGCAACTGTTAGAAAATGGGTTGTTAGCTTACTGGGGTGTGAGCCTTAGACAAGCAAGAGCTGCATTCCCATGCAGGATGGATCACAAAAAGTCACTAAATTAACATGTGCTTAACCCTGGTAGCTTGGCACAAAAAGCTGTCAGGATTAAGTTAGAGGAAAAGTGTAAAGTATTTATGCAGCACACAAACAGTAATAAAGTGAGAAAAATCCCAAACCAACTTAGAAAAATAGTGCACATTTTAATAAAGTATTGACTCAGTAGAACAGAGATATGAATTTTTAAAGTTTTTGGTACAAATTAGCACCTAAATGATCAAAGCGCTAACCACAGACATCTAGTCAAGTGAGACCAGGTCAAAGTCAAAAAGTATGGCCGACAATTGAGCGTGGTTGGCATACAGAAAGTCGATTGGGCCTGGTCAGCGCTTACCTTTGGACTTAGAAGAAATTCTGAGTGAAAGTGCTTGAGACGGTAAAGTTCAGATGGGCAATGCTGAAGGAGGTGTAAGAGGAGGGAGCATTGTCGTTGGATGGCCTTGAGTCGAAGCCATGCTGAAGGTTTCTATGTTCAGACTTAGTTGTTGGAATGGAAGTCAAAAACCAGTGGGACAAGGCAGAGGGCTGTAGCCAAAGACAGTTCCATGAGGTCGGATACCCTTTGGCGAAGGACTGCTGAGAAGTATTGCTGCTGCAGAGAAGAACGTAGCGGGAAAAACTGTGAAGTCAATCTGATTGGCAATGTATCTCGGGTAGATCAGCAAACAGGTTGGTCCTCATCTCCTCCTGGTTCTCAAAGCACTTTTTAGCCAAAAAAAGACCTCAGTTTTGGGATTTGGCCATCTGGGCACCTTTAGGACCACAACCATGGGTCCAGGACTAGTGGGACACCACTTGGAAGTTCAGGACTTACAGGCTGGGTCCAGGTGCAGGTTCAAGAATGTAGGAGCCTTTTATGTTCCTGTGGCTCTGAACAGGATGCCAGTAAACTAGCCCTTGGAGTCACTCAGGTAGTTCTTGGTACAGGTGAAAATGTTGGGCTCAACAGGAGCACTGGTCTCTAAGGATTCAAGGCAGACTCCAGGAACCAAAACAGTCCTTCTAGGTACATCAGCAGTCTGGCAGAGTGCACAGCAGGTCACAGCAGCAGGCAGTCCTCTGAGGGTCCTTCCGCAGGTCCAGTAGTGAACTGAAGAGTGGGTCTGAAGGTCCTATTTTTTACGCTGGTGCCTTTTGTAGGAAGGTGGAATCTGACTATATGGTTGCCCCCACTTTTTTCCTGGTGTTTTGCTGGTTTATGACTTAGTTGGACTGGGATCCTGCTATTCAGGGCCCCAGTCTATCTGATTTCTCTGTAAAATGGTTTTCATGTGCCTTAGGCACATCTCTCATTGGAATCTGGAGTGCCCTTATAAGTCCCTAGTATATGGTATACTATGTACCCAGGGCATAGGTACCTCAGAGGCCTACCAGGGGCTGCAGCATGTATTGTGCCATCCCTGGAAGGCCATCCAAAATGACACCACAGGTCTGCTACTGCAGCCTGGGTAAGGTGGTGCATGCACCCCTTACTGTGATATAGGTTACCTATATCACTACATACCTACACACATATAAACCTATAAGTCACTCCTATGGCAGGCTTTATCAATCCTGAAGGCAGAGTGCATGGTTCCTATGTGAGAGGGTGCCCCTGCATGAGCAGGGCCCCTCTGCAGCGTTCAGAGACCCTTCTCTGATGCTGTTTGTAGTGCAGCCTGACCATATACTCTTAAGCGCATTATAACCTCGCGTTAAATGCTAACTTTGGGATGGCTGCACCGAAACATGTCGTGTTTGGTGTCAAACATCTTGGAATACTACCCCCCGCCAATTCTGGTGGCGGGGTAGCATTCCACCCTTCTAGAGGGAGAGACATGTTAACCCTGGCTTGCCCGGTAACTTCTTTCCAAAGCCCTGGCATCACAAAATGGATCCTGCTGCCACAGACACAAGTCTGGCCTCCTGCTGCTGACCGAAACTCCGGCAGGGGAGGCCTGGACAATAGGTTTCCTGTCCCAGGGAGGTGTGACCACCTCCCCAGACAGGATAGTGTGTATTGGGGCTGGGCGGGAGCACTTCAGGTGCTTTGAAGTCCTGCACTGGGGGACATTTGGTGTCCCTGTGCATACCCCAGTTCAAACCAGATCAGGGGCTTGCAGCCCCTGCTTTGGCATGAACTGGACAAAGGGAAAGGGGTGTAGCCACCCCTCTGCCCTGACCCACCCATAGGTGGGACCACAGAGTAAGTCCAACCCCTAAACTTAGTATAAGTATAGGAACCCAGTCCTTAGGACTTTAGATTATCCCTGGACGAAACTCTGACACAGAATCCTGGACCTTCGATGCTCTACTACAAGATTAGAGGACTGAAGAATCTCCCTTGGGGTCAAGGAGTGACTCCCCTGCTTGGCAGGCACCAAAGAAGCAATTGTCCGGTCTGCATCGCTGAAGCTCCCGTCGGACGCCGAAGTCTTTGCATCACCAGAGGTGGATTTCCAGACTTCCCCGAGGCTGCCCTGAGTCCCCAGCAAAGCTGAGGCCCATAGCTGTCGTGGGTAACGTGGAACCGTGACCCCTGGACACAACACGCATTTGCAAGTGCATCCTCTTCTGGGTCTCCCACGAAGTTGTGCTTTAGGCTCCGAGTAGCCCCAGCCTCCAGCACCAACTGCACCAAAGATCACTGGCCTCCACTCCACGAGTGTCCTGTGAGCCAGATCCACGTGCACCGTCTCGAGGCTCCTTCGCGGTCGCTAGCCCGTTGGCTAGTAGCCCTTCATGAAGGCCAATCCTTTTCTTCTTCGGCTCCCTGGTTGCTCCAGGCTTGCCCTAACTTACCCTTGCTGGGTGAGTTCCTCAGACCTTGCTGGTCTGCACCATCATCAATCTTCATCTTCATTGAGACTTGCCGTTGCCAAGGCTTGTTGGGTCCAATTCGGTCGCCAATACCTCAGCACTCGACAAACATCGTATACCAGCCTGAATCCTGCTCCTGGTTGCCGACAACGCCTCCTGGACCTCGTGGCTGAAGAGTCAAGACGACCGTCAACCTACCTGAAGCACTCGACATCGGTGGGCATCTGCTCATCGCCTTCCTGGTCACTGGCTAGTGACCCAGACTCTGTCCCCTCTGCTTTCAGGTTCTTCAGATCTCTGATCCAGCCTTGGATCCACCCGGACACTTTTCACTTGTTCCCAGCAGCACTTTGCAGCAGATCGCCATTCAAATCGACGACGAAACCCGACCCCGAAAGGCACCTATGCACCCGACTCCCCTGGGTGAGGCAATAAGAGTACTCCGGTGCTCCCGTGGGTAGAGACTCTAGAACGACCTAGTTCTCAAAGGGTTTGCTCCAAGTCCTTCTTTAAGTGTCCCTTTTCTTTAAATTCCAACCGCGACTTTCTCCATAGAAGTTAACGGCGATTCGCGGCTGTGTTACTACACTGCACGCGTCCCCCGTGGGTCCCCTGTGTCACTACCTTGGGTGGTTCCTTGTGGTCCAAGCACTTCTAGAGGCTCTAGGCCTAGTGTCTAGCTCAGTCGTGGTTCTTATACCACTTTATTGGTATATGGTTTGGTACGCCCCTGGGCCCAAACGTGTATTTGTGCTATTACTGTGTTTAAATAACTTATAACTTATGTACTTCGAACTCTAGCCTCATAAAGAGACTAGAGGGGTGTGTTTAGTAATAAATACATATATTTTGAATATATACCTGGTGTGGTGCTCTTTCATTTGGTCACTCAAGAGATTATAGACTGGTAAAACAAGCTGCTTTACATTCCTTCAAGACTTAGCCTGAAGGCTGCTCTCCATAGCTACCACTAGGATAGCTTTCAATAAAGGTTGTCTTTAACCTATCTCCAATAAGGGGTTGTTTGGACTGGTGCAACGTGCCCACTATAATTATTGGACAGCATATGCCAGGCCAACTTCTCACATTGGTGTGCAGCGTGTGGGATTCCAGCTTGCTATTGTTTTACCAGATAATCTCAATTGAATTGATCAACTGAAAACCACTAAAGGTACCTAAGGTACATATAAATTAAGCTTAATATACAGTAAGTTCTACTGAACTTAGAGTTGTGTGTTAAGGGATAGCACACCCTTTCTACAACTCAAGAGAGTTTAGTAGGCCACATTAGAGTAGGTAGTGCATACACCACACCTCACTAGTGATGTCTTCAAAGCCAGGACCCAGTGAGGCCTTGACAGAAGCCACTGGGCTTCTTCCCTCCAAGTATGATACACTCCCATTCTTGGAATTGAGAGCAATATGCAATGTGAGGAAACTGAAGACAGGCCAAAGTCCCACCACCCAACATCTGAGAGAGATGTTAATGGCTGATGATCTCAACAGGCCCTTAGGGACTGAAGGGGTAGGTGCAGAGGGTGGGGCAGAAGATGAGGATGGGGCCAGGGGTAGCAACACCCCCAACCCCCCTCTGGAACTGACCAGGAGGGTGACAATGACCCTGACCTGGAAAACCCAATTCCTCCTGTGGATGAGGAGGAGGATCAGGATGACCTCCACTTTGTCCCCCCAGGAAGGATTGTGAGTGTGCCTAGAAGGGCTAGATCTCCTTCTCAGGAGTCAAACCACTCTAGCACCTCAATAGGGACCTCTGTCTCCTCTCATAGGAGGGAATCCTCTCATGAGAGGAGAAAGAGGCTGATTCAGTATGAGGAAGCTCAGCTTGAACTCAGAAAACAGCAATTGGCCATAGACAGGGAGTCCCTAGATCTCTTTAGAGAGAGAAAAAAGTTGGGACTAGAGTCCCTTGGTGGCAGCAATATCCCTACAGATAGGGAAAGGTCTTATGACCATAGAAACCTAAGCAAGATTGTCCCTCCCTACCAGAGTGGGGATGACATCCACAAATGGATAACTGCACTGGAGAGGGCCTGTAAAGTTCAGAAGGTCCCCCAGAAGCAGTGGGCAGCAATCTTGTGGCTCTCCTTTGCAGACAAAGGTAGAGACAAGCTCCTCACTGTAAGAGAAGAGGATGCTGACAATTACAAAGTCTTGAAGAGTGCTCTGATAGATGGGTTTGGCCTAACCACTGAACAGTATAGGTTGAAGTTCAGAGACACCCAAAAGCTCAGACTCAAGACTGGGTTGATTTTGTAGATTGTGCTACTAAGGCTCTGGAAGGTTGGATACATGGCAACAAAGTGCATGACTTTTTAGGATTGTACAATTTGATTATGAGGGAGCAGATCCTTAATAATTGTCAAAACCAGCTTTTGCACCAGTATCTGGTGGACTCTGATCTGACCTCTCCCCAAGAATTGGGAAAGAAGGCAGACAAATGGGTCAGAACCAGAGTAAAAACTAAAAATCAGGGTGGTGACCAGAAGAAAGATTCTACTAAGTCCCAAGAGAAAGGTGGGGATAAATCTAAGGATAAGTCCACTACAGGGCCCCAAAATTCCTCTTCTGGGGGTGGGTCCCAAACTCCTTCTTCTCCTGAAAAGAAACCATATTGCCATGTCTGTAAAAAGCCTGGGCACTGGAAAACTGATCCCAGTTGCCCCAGGATTGGCAATAAAGAAAATGTTCCTCCAACCACTACTACCACCCCTCCTGGTACTACCAGTAGTAATCCTCCAGTTGGGAGTAGTGCACCCAAAAGTTAGGTGCTTTTGCAAGAGGAACAGAGGTGGGCCCTAGTTTAGACAGGACCCCCTCAACAGACTCCTCTGACTCTGATGGTGGTATAGGATTTGCCACCTTTACCATGGGTCCCACATCATTGGGCAGGTACAGACTGGAGCCAATAATTAATGGTAAAAAAGCTGTGGCATTTAGGGACACAGGGGCTAGTGTCACCATGGTGGCAGGGAAACTAGTCCCCCCTCACCAGCTTTTACCTGAGTTTAAATACCAGGTGACCAACATTGATGGTGTCAGAACAGATCACCCCATGGCCATAGTCAATCTCAGCTGGGAGGGGGTCACAGGCCCAAAAGAGTGGCTGTGTCCCCAACCTTACCTGTAGATTGCCTGATGGGCAATGATCTGGAAATTTCAGCCTGGGCTGAAGTTGAACATCAAACCCATCTGAGGATGTTGGGTGTCCCTGTAAAGGTTAGTGGGGCTGTGATGGCCACAGCCCCAGCCCAAGATTTTGGAGAGATGGAGCCTGGAAGAATGGCCCACTCTCCCCCAAAAGAGAGCACAAGGGTTGAGGAAAAGTCTTCTTCCCTCCAGACAGTAGGTAAGGGTCAGCCTCCTCAGGGAACTGACCCTACCCCTAGTGAAGGAACTGCCCCAGAGGTAGTCAGGCCTGGCCTGGCCTGGCCACACCCCTGATGGCAGAGGACCCTTCCAAGGTGGTACCCAGTCTGGAGCAGGTAACCTGCTCCTCTCTACCCTGCCTCAGTCAGCCCAGGGCTGCAGAGGTCAGGGAGGTCAGTGGACCCCCCAGGGCCCCCTGTCCAGAGGAACCCCCATCAGCAGATTAGGGGCACCCCGTCTAGTAGCCCTAGCCAGGTGAAAATTCCTCTACACACTGAGGGATCCCCCATACCTTTATGTAGGGACCTCCCCAGAAGGACTCTGGTAGGCAAGGGCAAACCTGGGACCAGAAGGTTCCAAACCTGCCATGTCCCTCCAGTAGTCCATCCAAAGGGACCCAACCCCCAGCTGTAGGCAGCCAAAGGTTGACCCTTAGAGCAAAGTGCAGCTCAGTCATGGAAAGACAGGCATACATGGTGACCAGTGATCTGAGGAAGCTGAGGCCAACATTCCTAGGGCCTCACTTCCCTACTCAGACACCTCACCAGCCTTGTACTTTACCTAAGCACACCACAGGTAGTGATTCCCCATGGTGGAGACCCTCTCATACCCTTAGGGTGAGGGACTGCTTAGTGGACCATAAGACAGGGGGCAACCATGCTAGTGCAGGTGCTTCCTTATATGGCCACTTAGTCAATAAAGGCTCAACTGGCCAAGGTTAGCCTTATCTCCTTTCGTTTGGGGGGTTATGTAGGAAGGTGGAATCTGACTATATGGTTGCCCCCACTTTTTTCCTGGTGTTTTGCTGGTTTATGACTTAGTTGGACTGGGATCCTGCTATTCAGGGCCCCAGTCTATCTGCTTTCTCTGTAAATGGTTTCCATGTGCCTTAGGTACATCTCTGATTGGAATCTGGAGTGCCCTTATAAGTCCCTAGTATATGGTATACTATGTACCCAGGGCATAGGTACCTCAGAGGCCTACCCGGGGCTGCAGCATGTATTGTGCCACCCCTGGAAGGCCATCCAAAATGACACCACAGGTCTTCTACTGCAGCCTGGGTAAGGTGGTGCATGCACCCCTTACTGTGATATAGGTTACCTATATCACTACATACCTACACACATATAAACCTATAAGTCACTCCTATGGCAGGCCTTATCAATCCTGAAGGCAGAGTGCATGGTTCCTATGTGAGAGGGTGCCCCTGCATGAGCAGGGCCCCTCTGCAGTGTTCGGAGACCCTGCTCTGATGCTGTTTGTAGTGCAGCCTGACCATATACTCTTAAGCGCATTATAACCTCGCGTTAAATGCTAACTTTGGGATGGCTGCACCGAAACATGTCGTGTTTGGTGTCAAACATCTTGGAATACTACCCCCCCGCCAATTCTGGTGGCGGGGGTAGCATTCCACCCTTCTAGAGGGAGAGACATGTTAACCCTGGCTTGCCCGGTAACTTCTTTCCAAAGCCCTGGCATCACAAAATGGATGCTGCTGCCACAGACACAAGTCTGGCCTCCTGCTGCTGACCGAAACTCCGGCAGGGGAGGCCTGGACAATAGGTTTCCTGTCCCAGGGAGGTGTGACCACCTCCCCAGACAGGATAGTGTGTATTGGGGCTGGGCGGGAGCACTTTCGGTTGCTTTGAAGTCTTGCACTGGGGGACATTTGGTGTCCCTGTGCATACCCCAGTTCAAACCGGATCAGGGGCTTGCAGCCCCTGCTTTGGCGTGAACTGGACAAAGGGAAAGGGGTGTAGCCACCCCTCTGCCCTGACCCACCCATAGGTGGGACCACAGAGTAAGTCCAACCCCTAAACTTAGTATAAGTCTAGGAACCCAGTCCTTAGGACTTTAGATTATCCCTGGACGAAACACTGACACAGAATCCCGGACCTTCGACGCTCTACTACAAGATTAGAGGACTGAAGAATCTCCCTTGGGGTCAAGGAGTGACTCCCCTGCTTGGCAGGCACCAAAGAAGCAATTGTCCGGTCTGCATCGCTGAAGCTCCCGTCGGACGCCGAAGTCTTTGCATCACCAGAGGTGGATTTCCAGACTTCCCCGAGGCTGCCCTGAGTTGCCAGCAAAGCTGAGGCCCGTAGCTGTCGTGGGTAACATGGAACCGTGACCCCTAGACACCGCACGGATTTGCAAGTGCATCCTCTTCTGGGTATCCCATGAAGTCGTGCTTTGGGCTCCGAGTAGCCCCAGCCTCCAGCACCAACTGCACCAAAGATCACTGGCCTCCACTCCACGAGTGTCTTGTGAGCCAGATCCACGTGCACCGTCTCGAGGCTCCTTCGCGGTCGCTAGCCCATTGGCTAGTAGCCCTTCACGAAGGCCAATCCTTTTCTTATTGGGCTCCCTGGTTGCTCCAGGCTTGCCCTCACTTACCCTTGCTGGGTGAGTTCCTCAGACCTTGCTGGTCTGCACCATCATCAATCTTCATCTTCATCGAGACTTGCCGTTGCCAAGGCTTGTTGGGTCCAATCCGGTCGCCGACACCTCAGCACTCGACAAACATTGTGTGCCAGCCCGAATCCTGCTCCTGGTGGCCGACAACGCCTCCTGGACCTCGTGGCTGAAGAGTCAAGACGACCGTCAACCTACCTGAAGCACTCGACATCGGTGGGCATCTGCTCATCGCCTTCCTGGTCACTGGCTAGTGACCCAGACTCTGTCCCCTCTGCTTTCAGGTTCTTCAGATCTCCGATCCAGCCTTGGATCCACCCGGACACTGTTCACTTGGTCGCCAGCAGCACTTTGCAGCAGATCGCCATTCAAATCGACGACGAAACCCGACCCCGAAAGGCACCTATGCACCCGGCTCCCCTGGGTGAGGTAACAAGAGTACTCCGGTGCTCCCGTGGGTAGAGACTCTAGAACGACCTAGTTCTCAAAGGGTTTGCTCCAAGTCCTTCTTTAAGTGTCCCTTTCTTTAAATTCCCAACCGCGACTTTCTCCATAGAAGTTAACGGCGATTCGCGGCTGTGTTACTACACTGCACGCGTCCCCCGTGGGTCCCCTGTGTCACTACCTTGGGTGGTTCCTTGTGGTCCAAGCACTTCTAGAGGCTCTAGGCCTAGTGTCTAGCTCAGTCGTGGTTCTTATACCACTTTATTGGTATATGGTTTGGTACGCCCCTAGGGCCCAAACGTGTATTTGTGCTATTACTGTGTTTAAATAACTTATAACTTATGTACTTCGAACTCTAGCCTCATAAAGAGACTAGAGGGGTGTGTTTAGTAATAAATACATATATTTTGAATATATACCTGGTGTGGTGCTCTTTCATTTGGTCACTCAAGAGATTATAGACTGGTAAAACAAGCTGCTTTACATTCCTTCAAGACTTAGCCTGAAGGCTGCTCTCCATAGCTACCACTAGGATAGCTTTCAATAAAGGTTGTCTTTAACCTATCTCCAATAAGGGGTTGTTTGGACTGGTGCAAGGTGCCCACTATAATTAGTGGACAGCATATGCCAGGCCAACTTCTCACACCTTTCTTCTCGAAGGTAGGAGAAGCTTCTGGAGATGTTCTTTGAACTGTATGGAATTTCCTGACTCCCCTGCCCTTGCTCCAAGCTGCCTGCATTGACAATACATGATTGTTAGGCCCTTTGTGTGAAGGCAGAGCACAGTCGATGAAGTTGTAAGTGAGGCTGTGCTCATCTACGCACACCTATTGAGGCACACCTAATCCCTCTATTTTGTGACTGTCTGAGAGGAATTTGCAAATTCCAACTGTCGGCTACATGCAGTCATGTGATTCAAGACAGGCTGCAGGCAAAAAGGGCTATTAGCAGGAAAATGCCAACTTTCTAAAAGTGGTATTTTCAAAATTGTAATGGAAAATCCAACTTTATCATTGAAGAGGGTTTATCATTACAATTTCATAGGTACCAAACATGACATAGCTACCTGCTCCCTAAGGGAAATGACAGCTTTTTAAATGTAACGCGGAATCCTCACTGTAGTGAAAAACAAAATTAGGAGCCTTCATTACAAGGACACGTAAAACTTAAAAGTACATGCCCAACTTTTTTATACACAGCACTCTGCCCTATGAGCTACCTTGGACCTACCTTAGGGGTGACTTATATGTATATTATATGTATATTATATGAGCGGTTTGGTCCCCTGTTGACCTGCCCCAACCAGCTAGACCTTCGACTCAGAGGACGAGAGTCTCCTTGAACTTACTAGGCACACACCCAGCCAGTCCGATCCTAGCTGTTCCTCGACCGGAGAGACCCCCAGTGTGACGGATTAACACTTACTCCATTGCCTGATCCCCCGCCCCTCAGCCTTCTCCCTACGACTCATACTAGGCTGGAACCCGGACAAACGCCCACCACCGTTCATGCTCGTTCATAACCACCCTCTCCGGCTCGATCGGTACCTAACCCCCAGCTCATCGTTCACACCCCTCTTGCTAACGCTCCAACCTCACTAGTAAAAGGACATGGAACTCCGCCAGTCCCAAATGATCAACTTCTTCCCCAGGAACCATTCACCACCTCTGCGGAACCCACGGTCCCACTCCAAGACCCCCCTTCCTCACTCGCTTTCCCTACACCCCCTCCAGTCCAACACCCTGACTTGGCAGCGCGCCTAGATGACATATCTCTTCAGCTGCACCTTCTCACCTCTGAGCTACATGACCTGAAAGCCCTCTATAATGTTTTTTTCCCCGTGATCAGCTCTCTCCTCACATCTACGAATTTGCCCAGTGATTCCTCAAGCGTTATTGATCGCCGGAACCAGCCTCTAGCCCCCGCCACCCTGAAATCCATTCCTCTACCCGATGATCCCTCCTGGCCCAGAAGATGTGTGACCCACCCGCCGTCCATTTGTCAGCCCTTAGCTCCCTCCATCATGAAATCCATTCCCCTTCCTACCGATCCCTCCCGGCCCAGAAGAGGTGTGACCCACCCGACGTCCATTGATCTCCAGGACCCTCACAACTCTTACTCTACCTGGTCCAACCCCAACATGACCTCGCCGAGACAAATACAATTCATCCATTCAAACCCATACAGAGAACCTCCACGCATTCTTAGAGGCAGTAATACTGACAACCTCACTCATGTGAAAGTCACCCAGACGCCTTCCTCCCCATATCCGTTACGTATTAAATGTGCATTACTCAATTGCAGATCAGCAAGTAAACATGCCTCAGATATCTTCGACCTCATCCAACATAAGGACTTAGACATTATCATCCTCACTGAAACTTGGCTAAACCCCTCTTCCACTCCTATCTTAGACCTCCTAGTTCCTCCCACTCACGACATAATTAGGCTCGACAGACCTTGGAAATTGGGCGGTGGCCTAGCTTGTATTCACAGAAACACACTATCGATCTCTCAAGTAGAGTCCTCTACTCCTTTCTCCTTTGAATACCTCTGTCTCAGCATCTCAAGCAAGAACCTACAGGTCTGTAAACTTCACTCCTTTTACCATCCACCGGGAGACAAGCTCCTCTTCATCGAGCAATTAATGGAAATCATCTCTGCTAATGTTGATTCAACCATGGCCCAAATCTTCCTCGGTGATTTCAACCTTCACTGGTCTAACCCCAACGACCTCGCTGTATCCTGCCTTAAGTCTTTCTTAAATGATCAAGATCTGACTCAGCATTGTGACCAACCAACTCATATTAAAGGAGAAACTTTAGACCCCATTATCTCCAAAGAGCAGACCATCACCTTGGATTCTATTACCCCGTGTGACTGGTCCGACCACCACTGCATCCTCTTTTATATCAACAGGGAGATGTCGATGAGGTTGGCTCAACCAACGAAATTAAAGATATGGAAAAGGGACCTCAGATCAATAGACTCCGTTGAAATAGCGGCCCACTGTAATTTGGCCCTTGCCTCCCTAGCCGACCTGGTTGAGGTGCAGTCACTCACCGACTCCTACAATTCGACCATCTCCAACATCATGGATGACATTGCTCCACTCCAACAAAAAAATGCCTCAATAAAAATATCCAAACCCTGGTATAATGACAAATTAAACACGGAACGCCACAACCTTAGAGCACTCGAACGTTCCTGGCGATCCAATCCCTCTTCGGAACAACTAAAACTCCTTAGAGAGGCTAGGAGCCTCTACAACAAGCAAATCAAGAGTGCTAAGTCTGACTACTTCAGACACCAACTGGACCAAGCGGCAAACCGCCCCAAGAAACTCTTTGAATTGGTCAAACAGCAATCAGTAGTAGGTCCCAACCACTCTGACCCTGGTGGCACCCCTCCCTCTTGCGACGAACTTGCTGCTTTCTAACGGAGAAAGCAAGACTCATCTCCATTGACCTAGCCTCTAAGAAGGCTCTATTGTCTTCCTCCAGGAACATACCATCCCATGACCTCTCAGGAAAGCACAGATCCACCAGCCTGATCACCAAGAACAATGCATTATGGTGCACCTTTACTCCACTTAGTGAAAAGGACATCTACAAGATCCTTCTGAATATCAACCCATCCAACCACTTCAGTGACCCGTTACCCCCGGCCATCTTCAAAGATATCAAGAATGTACTCATCCCCACCTGGACAAGGATTGTAAACGCCTTGCTTTCACAAGGTATGATCCCCGACAGCCTAAAAGCAGCTCAGGTATCACCTATACTAAAAAAAACTAACGCTGACAAAGCGGATCTCAATAACTTCCGGCCTATCTCCAACATCCCCACCCTAGCGAAACTCATAGAAAAATGCATACAATCCCAACTCTGTGCGCATATAGAGAATTTCCAACTACTTGACCAGCATCAATCAGGCTTTCGGAAGGGGCACAGCACCGAATCGGAGCTCACTCACGTCATGGATGACTTGTTAAAAATGCTTGACCAAAACGAATCCTGCCTCCTGATCCTCCTTGACCTTTCTTCCGCATTCGACACGGTTAATCATGAAAACCTCCTCGCCACTCTGAAAAATAGGATGGGTTTTTCTGGTCAGGTGCTACAATGGTTCTCGTCTTTCCTCCACCACAGATCTCAAAGTATCAAGGCAAACCACTCTCTCTCCCAGCCCTCTCCAGTTCTCATGGGGGTTCCCCAAGGATCCGCCCTATCTCCAATCCTCTTCAACCTGTTCCTGGAACCATTAGCTAACTCTTTAATCTCCTCAAACACTCTCTTCCATATGTATGTGGACGATACACAACTCCATTTGAAAATCTCTGCCCCCGAAAACATCATCTCTCTCAACTCGACCCTGACGTCTACTCAAAATTGGTTAACTGAGAACCATCTTCTGCTCAACACCTCTAAAACGGAATTCCTGGTCATCTCCCCTCCGAACCACACCCCCAAGTTTGACCTCTGGTTGAATCACCTCACTGCCTTCAACTGCACTCCTCTCATCATAGACTCAGCCAAATCGCTCGGAGTCACCTTGGATAAGCACCTGAATATGAAAAATCACCTCAGTAAGGTATGCAAGGGAGCAAACCACTTGATGAGAACACTCAGAAATATCAAACCTTTCCTTCCACAAAACGATTTCAAGCAGGTGGTGCAAGCGCTTGTCCTGCCTAGGCTGGACTACGGCAGTGCGACCCTCTTTGGCCTTCCCAAATACTCCCTGGCTCCACTAAGAGCATCACTGAATACAGCGCCTAGACTGGTTACAGGCACAAAGCGAAATGAGCACACATCCCCAGTCCTAAAATCTCTCAAATGGTTGCCTTATGAATCTCGTTTTCAGTTAAAGATCGTCGTTCTTGCGCACAGTGCCCTTCACTTCAATACTCCCAGATACCTGGCACAAAAACTGGAGCTTTCTTGTGGTGTAAGAGCCTCAAGAAGCGCCAAGACTTTCCTCTTGAAACCACTCATCTGTAGGAAAAAGAGAACTTGTCACAGAGCCTTTTCTGGCGCTGCCCCAAAGCTATGGAACTCTCTTCCACCGGAAGTACGCCGAATCTCTTCAACGACGATGTTCAAATTGGAAGCCAAAAAATTCTTTATGAATACATTCTTACCCTAATTGGGCTAGGCGCACCTGCTCAAAGACATTGTTCTTACTTCCATTGGACTATCATTTGTTATGGTTATTTTTTTGTGCAACTGTCCCTGAATATGCAATCATTCTTGTTTTCTACTCCTACTTGATGTCGATTTTGCATCTATGTCCTTCCTCCCATCCTATAATAAAGCGCTCTGATATCCCTCGGGATCTTGTTCGCGGGAGGTTAGGGCTTGGCAAGGGGATGTAAATGCCAAATCAACATGGCAGTCTAAAGTTGCGCTCAGGCTGCAATGGCAGGCCTGGGACATGTTTTAAAGTGCTACTTGAGTGGGTGGCACAATAGGTCCATTGGGAGCATTTAATGTACAGGCCCCGGGTATATGGTGTACTACTCTACAAGGGACTTATAAGAAAATTAAATATGTCAATTAGGTATATGCCAATCAAACCATATTTAGGGGAGTGAGCACAATCACTTTCACACTGGTTGGCAGTGGTAAAGTGCACAGAGTCCTAAGGCCAGCAAAAATGAATTTCAGCAATAATTGGTGGTAAGTAGACAAAAAATTTGGGGGAAGACCACCCTTAAGCTGCCAGGTCTAACAGTAAGTCTGTTGCAAAAGTAGATTGTTTAAAGCTGATCTAAGCTCCCAAGAGGGCAAGACAAGTGGAGGTTTATATGTAGCTAAGGGTGGTTCAGGTTTGCTGGGTTGTTCTGAACTCTAACAATCCTAATTAGGTGATGTCTATGAGCGAGGTGTGGAGTGTACATGGTGAAAAGCATCCTTGGGTGGAAAAGTTTCCAGACGTTTTCAGTGCACATTTCTGAAAAAATTAACCGGTTGCAAAGATTATGCTGTGAAGACATCATAAAGAAAATGAAAAGTTCTTAGTGAGTGGTACCTGTGGTTTTGACATACAAACATAACTCCATGGATGTGCATTGATTTGCTTGAACTCAATATCTACATGAGTGGAACATGATCCATTGCCAAATATATCTGGAGTATTAGCATTGGTAGGAGGAGCTGCATTTTTCTGCATCTTAAAGAAATCCCCAGTGTACCATCAAATTGAGCTCCAGAAAAACATCTCACCATCTTACCTTATTTATTAAACACTTTCACAATATTAGAAGGGCAACCTAATTTCCAATTTGAATTGCATGTATCTGTAATCAATCCTTTGTTTTCAATTACTTTCCATATCTCGTTTTTCAATTAATTTCCAGACGTTGGTGTCTTTTTCCATAACGTTCTTTTTTATTAAGTATCCAATTCCATCACACTTAAAACAGATCCAGCCAACGTGCCCTGGCAGGCCTATGCAAGTGCCAAAGTGTTCATTGAGCAAACTGCCATTGGACCCACGGTTTTCATTGTAATGATAGATTATCATTGACAGCTGACAGAGGTGAGGTTTATACATTACCTGAGCACTAAGTAAAACATACATTTCTTGAATGGTATTTTTAGTTGTGAGGGATTTTGGATGGATTAGTAATTGACAATGACATATCATAGGTTTCAGGAGATATGAGAGAGTACTTGAGGTTGTTGAGAATCAGGCATGTGAGGATGTCATAGTGTCATCCTAAGAGTAATAGGTTAGTTGAAAGTTTCAATAGGATAATCAAAGTTTGCATACACCTGCAATTGGCTAATCGTGAACATTGAAAGTTAGTGATTAGGGATATGTTGTGGACTGTTTGCATTATACCCCATGTGAGCAATGGAGTGCCATATTTTGTCCTCTTAAGAAATAGAAGGTTGCTGGCAAGAGGCTGAATAAGGAATCGATGAAGTGGAAAGTTGTGGATATGAGGATGTTCAGAAGGTGTGTGATGTAAGTCGATTTGTGGCAGAAAGGCATACGGAACTGCAATTTGAATGAGTGAAATTTGAGCTGAGTAGAGTAGAGTGTTGTAAAGTGTGCTGTTAACTCAGTAGAGCTCCAACCTTCTGAGTAAAATAAAATAAAAATACAATATTTCATAATTTTTGTATTTGTTTAATTAATGCTTGTTTCTCTATTTTCCTATATTGTTTTGTGCTTTAAATCATCAAAAGTGTTTTGGCTGGCCAATAATGTTTCAGTGGTTGGGGTTCCCAGATTCTAATTATGATTCAGTGGGGGTCCCCATCTTCCAGTAATAATTAAGTTGGGGTCCACATAAGTCAAAGGCTTAGAACCACTGTCGTAGATGGTAGATCTTGCTGGATGATCCAGAGGTGTTTGTGTTGGGCACTGCCCAGGTAAGACAGGCACAGACTTTAGTGCATAGCTGGCACAACTGCTGTACAGATGTCCAGCAATGTCACTCAAAGAGCCCTTTGTGGAGGAGGTGACATGGCTTAGCGGAAAGCTAGTGTATGTGCTATGAATGTGACATGCTAAGAGGCAAACAGTGATGGGTAACAAAAAAAGGTTCCAAACTGAGGGCCTCATTTACACGGAGCTAGCACCACCACTGCGTCATTTCTTTTGACGCAGCAGCGGTGCAATCAGTTCACCACATTGCTCCATATCTACAAACTGATGCATTGGGTCCAGTGCATCAGTTTGCAGAGCCCCTGCGCCAGGTATAATATGTGCAGGTTAGGCGTTCCCTCGCAAAAAGCCACATAGAAGTGGCGCAGTGAAGTTTACAACATTTCACTGCATTACTTTATGACTTGACTGTGTCAAAATCCCTACGCCTGCTCAGACCAGGCGTAAGGATTGACGCAAGGCTTTTACAATGGGACTTGCTTCTTTTTTCTGATGCATTGCTGGAGTTGCGTCAGTTTTACGACCAACTCCAGCAATGCATCATTTTTGCGTCAACAGATGCATCAGAATTTCTGACGCATCTGTTAAACCTTGCGCCATGGAGCCCTGTATTGTAAATACAGCCATCCATGGTGTCACAAGGGCATTTGACCCAGGCGCAAGGAAACTGACGCATCAATGCTGATTCATCAGTTTCTTGTAAATGAGGCCCTGAAACCCTGCCAATCCTAATCAAGCCAGCGGACAAGGGGGGAGGGATTGTCCTGTGGGACAAGGTCAATTATGATCAGGAAGTCATGAAACAATTGTCTAATGTCTCGCATTATAGACCACTTGATTGTAATCCCACCACTAGACTAAGAGCACAAATATTACATTTAACCAAATAAGCTTTAGACGAGGGTTGGATTTGCAGAAATAAATTTGATTTCCTGAACGCAGACAAATATAAAACACCAAATATATATGTACTGCCAAAAATTCATAAAAGCATCGATAAACCACCTGGGAGACCTATTATCTCCGCTTGTGGCTCTTTATTAGAGCCACTAGCTAAATATAACGACACTTTCCTGATCCCCTTTGTGAAGAAGACTAAGTCATAAGTACGTGATACGATGGATCTTATAGCCAAGATTGAGAACCTCCCTTACAACAAAGAAAAACAACTTTTAGTATGTTTTGATATTGAATCATTATATACTAATATAATTCTGGGAAACACATTAGATCAGCGAGAACAACCACACTCTGTACCAACGGCATTCATAGTATCTTTAGCCACAATATGCCTGAAGAACAACTTTTTTAATTACAAAGATTCCCTTTACTTACAAGTAAAGGGCGTCACTATGGGATGTAGCTTCGCCCCAGAAATAGCGAATCTGGTAATGGACGAATTGGAGAGACATTGGATATATAGCGACACCAATCCATATAAGGCCCATATTGGGCATTGCTGTCGCTATATAGACGATGTCGTTATGATTTGGGAAAGTGACAATGAGACCTTGGTACAATTTCATGAGTGGCTTAATATGAGGTCAGCTGATTTAAACTTTACGGTGTCAAGTGACAGGGAAAAGATTAACTTCCTTGACGTGTGGATTCAATGCAACAGTGATGTGTTAGAAGTAAGTCTGTACACTAAACCAACAGATAGAAACACCCTGCTGCATTTTTCCAGCGGACACCCGAGAAGCTTGAAAGAAAACTTGCCATATGGGCAGTTTCTTAGAATTAGAAGAAATTGTACGAATAGGAATGATTACTTCACAAATGCTGAAATCTTGAAAAATAAATTGTTAAATAGAGGGTACCCACGAAAATTGGTTAGGACTGCTCTTAAAAGAGCATGGTGCACCCCTAGAGAGGAACTTCTGATCCCTAAGCAGAGACCTGAAAATGCACCACTCACTTGTGTCCTGACGTACAGTCCAAAGGCCAACAAAATCAAAAAAATCATTCTAAATAATTGGAGAATGGTGAGCCACTTGGGGCTCCCGAAACCTCTCTTTGCTTTTAAAAAAGGAAAAAACCTCCACCAACAATTGGTGAGAGCAGCTAACCCGATTGAAAAAAAAAAAAAAAGACCTGAGAGGGATTCTGGGTTTACCACCAGTGGTGAGGCATTTTAGATGTCAAAATTGTGTGGCCTGTCGGATGACAGTAGACTCCAAGCAAGTTATAATCAATGGTCAAGAACATATACAAAAAACGTTTTCCAATTGTAATACGAAAAATGTTATTTACTGTCTGAACTGTCCCTGTAACATGTTTTATATAGGGCAGACAACCCAGCCTGTAAAAAACCGAATTCTTCAACATAAATCAATGATCAAATGTAAGTGCCAAGGAGCACCCTTTGTTGAGCATTTTCAAAACTATGGTCATACTGAAAATTAAATTCAATGGTCTGTACTGATGGTCCTACAAAATATAGTCAGCGAGACCACTCAAATGAGACTGAACCGATTAGAAGCCAGACTAATCGAAAAATACCATACTGCAACCACAGGTTTAAATGATCGAGATGAAATGTGGTCTCTTTTACAATAGATATATATACTTTGAGTGGAATCTGTGTGAGTTCAATGATTATGTACTATTCAATTTTATGATTATGTACTATTTGATGTTCTGTCCTCTATAATGTTCTTGGTACAGTTGTAACTTGACCAAATATTGGAATAAAAAACTTAGGGGCCTATTAGCAATAACCGGCGATAATTATCGCTAAGCGCAGTTAGCGCTAGGATAATTATCGCCGGCTATCGCAGTTTTCTATCGTGGAGATAGCGTGCTATCAGCAACGCTTATCTCCAAAGCGATAGAAACCCTGGAGAACAGTGTGAATATCGCTTGAAAACAAGCGATATTCGCACTGTGACCGGCGATAGCTTGCTAATAGGGCGAGGGGGATTTAGCCATGTAATCCACCTCCCATTGGATTACATGGCTAAGTCAGGTCTGGACCAGGCGTTAACAAACCAGCGCTAAACGTGTTTAGCGCTGGTTCGTTAATCACCTCCCCTGCCTCGCTAATAGGCAATAGCGACCTTAGCGACTGTTTCCAGTCGCTTTTAGGTTGGGAACGCCTACTTTGCATGCCATAAGCGATAAATATCGCTGGCATGCAAAGCGGCACACAACCCGGTCGCTATCGCCTAGAAGCTGTCGCTAACAGCAGTTAGCGACAGCTTGCTAATAGGGCGATTGAATTATCGCCGCTTTAGCGGGAAAAAGTCCCGCTAAAGCGGCGATAATCACGTTGCTAATATGCCCCTTAGTTATTGTTGTATAATAGTTGTATAATAATTATAGGTTTAGAATGTGAGGAGCAGCAAGTAGCAAAGAGACACTCGGTGACGGGTTATTGGTGTATTTGATTTATTTTTATTATTTTTTGAAATTATTTTGAGTCTGACTTGTTTATTGTTTATTAATTTTCTTTCTCTGTCGTTTATATAAACGACGTTTGAAAATATCTTTAGTAGGTCATCTGCGTAACTTAAGTCTACAGCCCGTAGTCTTTTCTCTTTCTCTATGGATTACACGGGTTTATACGCGGTGACGTACCAGCTTGCGCTCCGTAATTGTTAAGAAATTATCAGCATGGCGGTAGGATTCATTCCCCAAGCGTGGTGACCTATGAAGTCTTTCCGGTGAGCGTTCTAACCGTCTTTGGCCAGTTTAGAAGCCTGTGGTAGTCCATAACCCTAGTTAGAAGAGGTAGTTATGCTCGTTTGTTTTTGCCTCCTCTAGACGGGAGATTTGATACTCAGACTGGAGAGAGTGGTTTGATAATCGCAAGAGCGAGGTTTCTTGCTGGAGAGGTGACCGGTATTTTTAGAACAGCGCGAACAAGTATGTACCCTTTCTATGATAATACGTGTTGATTAATTGTTGTTGTCATCTCCATGTTCCACTGTAACATAGAGCATAATGAGTTTCTTTTGATTTGGTTCCATAGAATTATATTCGTCCGGGACCATTGTGTAATTCTGACACAACCTCTCTTCTATTTTCGTTGCGTTGCGCTGACTACAGGATCATATAAAGGTCAGTGTTTACACTAAATTAGTGTGAATACTTCTGTCCAATTTTATCTATGCTCATGTGCATGATGTGGCAGGACTAAGTTTTGCACCATTAAGAGCACAAGCGGTAGGACTGCACCTATACTAATACCACGTAATTTTGCCTTTTGCTTTCCTTTTTCCCAATACCAGCGCGGGCACCATATGGCAATATACCACTCTCAATGGTTATTGTTATTCTTCACATCATTTTCTATGTATGTTGCTGTATCTATTTGGAAACGAGCACTTTGAAAACATTTGAAAACACGTGTCAGTAGTTTCTATTTATAGGACTGGATATCAGGTTCACTGTGTAGAGTCACCACTAACATCTATTTAATTCTCTGACTTTTTTATTTAGTTTTTATTGATTTTCTATAGATTTTTTATTGATTATTTTTCATTTTTATATACACTTGCACAATGCTTACTGCTGCGCCAAGAGAGGGCTCTATAATACACATTGGGGTATATTCACAAGAACGTGTGATAACTACCGCAAGAGTAGCGTACGGCAACTTTCAATAACGCAGCCTATCACGGGAAAATAACCCTGTGTCAACGTGGAATTCACAACAAGGCGGTAGCATGCGATAATCACCAGATAACGCGTCAAATGCCAGCGTGTAAATCAACACCACGCCCAAAAAATGCGAAACGCGAACGCGAGAAATCATGCGATGAGGCCAGTCGCGGTACAAAAAGCTGCAAAAAGCAGCCTCAGGCCTGCAACTCCCACGCGTCTGGCGGGCAATTGCACCATAAAAACCACAGGCACAACACACCAGAAACAAGCCAAAGCACGTAGCAACATCCATGCACCCTGACCCAGCGCAGAGGGCAACGCAAACACCACAACCCCCACAAACCACCAGCAAGGAACAAGTGGGTCGGGGAAGGCCAAGGAGAAAATGGAGAGGAAGACGGTGTGCAGACCGCAGGAAAACAAGACCAAAGCCACGGAGGCGACAGAACACTACCAGCAAATGACCCACAAGCAGACCACCTGGAATGCAGTCGCAGAGCCCAGGAGGCCAATCCAGGAGGCCAAGAGGCGCCGGCAGGACCTGACAACCTAAACCAGGTACAAACCTGCTGCCAACAGGAAGGCAGCAACGGCGACAGGAGGTGGCAGTCCAGCGCCACAGGAAGAGCAGGAGGAAACCCAGGCCACAGTCATCAGTGTGGAGAGGGTGCAAGGAGTAGGGAGTACGGACACAGCCCGACAGGACCTGACACAACAACAACAGGGTGAGGATCCAACGGGGACTGGGGAGACGGTGGGTGATGGGCACAATGCCACACATGCACAATGAGGTGTAACAGACTGCACACCCACAATTACCCAGGGACATGTCCCCCATCCCCGTGGCACACTGCAGCACACACACATAGCAATCACAGCACATACCATGACAATGTGGCACAAAGTGCAACACCCACACTGCAGAACAGGAGACACAACTGGGTCCAACCAGGCACAGTAACAGAACAATCACATCGGACAGAGCAGGGAACTGTGAGATGCACATCTACCCCTACAACCCCACATCAGCCATGTAGGCCAAATGGACACTGTCCCAACTCAAATAGCCACCACCGCCCAAACACTCACAATGTACATCGTCACACAGTCTGCATGTCGACAAGAACAAGGCGCCAACACAATGGCAACATGCACCTCCCCTTCACAATGCAGAGGGACAAACAACACCTCCAGCAGGTCAGAACAGACAACCCATCAGTGATGCCCGAGACAAACACCACAGCCCAGACACCGATGCCCTACAACAGCCCATGGACATCCCACACAACCCACCACCAGGACCAGGGCAGACAAGCCACTCAGAGGAGAACCCAGACCCTGCAACAGACCACACAGCATGAAGCACCCGCAATCACGGCTGGCTCACAACACTTCACCCACCCACACATGGCATCCCAATGCCAGGTGGCAGAATGCCAAAAGGAGGTGGCCCAACAGGTGAGGGTGTTGCCCAACCCACGGAATGCGAACTAGAACACATACGTGGGTGTCCAATACCCTTCAGGGACCCCCCACACCCCACAAAGGAGACCCACACCTCCACAGAGACACATGCACATATCATGTTGAACTGGCCACGGGCACATGTGCCCGGCCCCTTTATTGGCAGGGCCACATGTACAGTGACGCCTGTGCTGGATGTGTGTGGGGTGAGTATAAGCCAGCCCGCACGGAGTGCTTAGTGCTGCCAACAACCTGAACAGTGGACACCAGTGCAATGGAAACAGAAAACACCAGCATAACAGAGTCAACTGCAGAGCAACATGGAGGGATCCGGAGTAAGGACAGAGGTCACCCAATATTCAGTCTGGACGTTCCTTGAGTTGCAGTGCACTGAGGCAGGGGCACTAGAGAAGAGCGCGCTCATGTGAAGAAATTGCTAGGATTGTGTCCCTTCAGATCAGTCCTGATGCAGATGCAGTGGGGTGTGTTACACCTGCATCAACTTCCTCATCAACGTCCCAGGTCTCCGACACTGCCTGAGGTGACAGTTGCGTCCGCAGTCCACAGCGCAATACCCAGCAATAGATTCGGGTGTGTAGCTTGACTACCACCACCAGTCTGCATTCCTGCCGTGGGGCTGTTGCCTCCTGCCCTCCCATTGTCTGTCCCCTCTCCCTTCCACACACTTGACACATCTTCCTCATCATAGTCCCAGGTCTTCCCCACTGCATGAGGTGACATTGCTGCGCAACCTCACAACAGCACAAAACTCAATCAGTAACGGACAATGGCTTGCGGTGCACTGAGTCACTGGCACCTGGAGTGCTGAGCAGGGTATCAGTCCGATGATGGCATCCACGACAGGTCTGAGCAACTCCTTAGGTCTGTCAGGACCACCGTTTTGACTCTGGTAGATGGCGGTTGAAGGTGGTCCTTGCGTGGTGGCGTGTGCCTCCTGCGGTGATGCGACGTCCGGGCCGGTCAAGACTCGATGCCATGTGTGGGCCCTGGTGGACCGCAGTTGGGGCCGGAGGAGGTGGACAGCGCAGGGCCACAGACACATGGCGTTGATGACCCCAAGACCATCGCTACAGAGGCCATTCAATGACTCAGAAGAAGGTGTCCCAAGCCTGAGCAGCACAGAGTTAGTGGCCCCGGATGCACTGCGGCCGGCACAGGCACTCAGCCACGGGACGGTGACTTGCGGTGCAGTCAGATGGGCCATGCGACCTGAGCGGGTCCCCATCAATGTCCGAGGTGTATGTTGCGGAGGGTTTCAGGGGACAGTGGAAGGTGTCCTCCAGGGCATGATGCGGAAGGTCTGATGTTATCTGGAAGCAGCAAATGGAGGAGTGGAAAGCGCAAACCTCGTCCTCACCAACAATTCGGGATCAGCTACATGAGGATGAAAACTAGCCCCTAGTACATGGACTCAAACGCCACCAATGTCCGACCCGTGAATGTCCATGAATGTCAGGGAACAAACTTAGTGGCACAGGTGCTGTGTGGGGATGCAGTCTGCGATGATGCCCGTACACAGATGTGAACTCCAAGAATGCCAAATCAAGGCTCTGTGACCTACTGGACCGTAGTGTAGGCCGGAGGCAGCGGTCAGCAGTGGCCCACAGCCACGGGTCGTTGGCTCGCGAGGCACAGAGTTGGTGACACAGTGGCAGTTGTCGGTAGTGTTCAATCACCTCCGTGACGCTGATCCTGTTCCCTCCGGACTGCAACGTGTCATCCTCTTACGCCCCTCCGTGCGTGCAAGGAAATGTATTCTGCCTGCCGAATTACCGATGTTCAGTTACAAATCAGTGATCCCACTCGTGCGCAGCATAGGCCGAGGGCAGTGGTCCGCGTAGGCCCACAGACACGTGTGGTTGTGATGCCATGCACAGACTTGTTGCCACCACATCGGAAGGTGTATAGTGTATTGTTCTCTGCCTTAAAAGATGTTCACTGCCATAGTGTAATCAAGACTCAGTTCCAAATGTGTGACCTACCTGACCGTGGTGTAGGCCTGCAGCAGCGGTCAGCACGGCCCATTCACCGAGTGTCGCCGGCATAGGTTGGATGGCCCCACCGGCCTGCGTAGTTCAGGTTCAGTGGCACCACGTGTAGCAGCCTGGCATTGAACAGGGTTAGTGGCACCACGTGCAGCAGGCTGGCGTTGAACAGGGTTAGGGGCACCACATGTAGCAGGCTGATGTTGAACAGGGTTAGTGGCACCACGTGTAGCAGGCTGGCATTGAACAGGGTTAGTGGCACCACGTGTAGCAGGCTGGCGTTGAACAGGGTTAGTAGCACCACGTGTCGCAAGATGCCCATATGGAACCATGCCTCACTCAACTGGGGGGGTTTGGTGCTGTGGCCACTGGCCGGGATATGGGGTCACTGCCATTCATGACTCAAGACACAGTTCCACATGTGGGACCTACTGGTCCGAAGAGTAGGCCGGGGGCGGCAGTGGCGTACGTCAACGAAAAAGGAATAAAGCGGGCTGGTGTCGTGGCAGCCGTGATGGTCTGAGGTGGCTGCCAAGGTCTCGGGCCTCGGGCTTGTGGCTTGCGCCGGCACGTGGTGGGCCCTCCTTGACACACGCCGGTGTCGGAAGGTGATCAGTGTGGCCTGGCTGCGCAGGGGCTGGCCTGACGGGTTCGTGGACCAGCGTGCCGGGGTCCGGCAGGCGCACAGCATCTCAGGCAACTCCGCTCACGAGGATGGCGTCGGCCTCGTGGTGAGGTGGGAGGCACCCCCCTGGCAGAGACGTGGGTCTTTCCAGAAGTGAACCACGCCCAGGCCTACGTGGTTTTTATTCACACCCCTACGCTGGCGTGGCGTATGCCGGGCCATCCCACTCCGCTGACGCTTAGGGGGGGCGTACCAGGCAACATTTCCGCGAGGTCCCCAACTGGCTGTGGTGACATGGTGGCGTCTACTGTCCACTACACTCCATACGCAAGCGGTGTATGTCGCCATGGATATGGGTGTGTTCTGCATACTGCGAGGTGTCCAGCACATCTCCAGCACTGTTGGCATTGTGTACTTTCCCAATCATGGTTCTACTGCATCCTTCACACATGCCTGGTTGCCACCTCTCCCCACATTTGGCTAGTATGTGGCTGAGGTGCCATGCTGTTGCTGGCTCATTTTCAGGGCTTGCCCATGTGGACATTGTAAGTTGTTCTGTCGTGTCTGGTGGGTGGGCATATTGTTGTGCCTGTTGTATGTGATTTTGTGACGTGTGCATTGCCAGAGTTGTGAGTTGCATGGTTGTGGTGTTGAGGTGTGTGGGGTGTTCATTTGTATATTGCCAAGGGGCTGTACATTTCCCTTGTTGCCATCCTGGGAATGCTGGTTGATGATGGACTGTCGGAGGATGAAGGTATCATGCACACTGGCTGTGTATTTGAAGGCGACATTGTTGGGTGTTCCACGGTGTTCTGTTGTTGCCTGCACATTGGTGTGAGACGTGTGCTTCCTGTTGCGGTGATTGTGTGCTGTGTCACCAGGGGGCACAGGTAGTACATGTGTGCTGTGTGTTGCCCCCAACATGTGCGTGCATCCTGCTTGGGCGTATGGTCCTTGCTTGGTCTCCAGCGGATCCTGCGCATTGTGTTGTACGTATGGGGACTGGGGTACCAGGGTGATGGTGATGTCCAGGACAGGTGTGGGGGACTTGGATGTGGCTGGCTGTGGGACTCCTCTGACTCTGGCGGGTGTTGGATGGGGGCTCTCAGGGGCCAACAGGTGCAGCCACGCCATCAGCTTTGTGTGGGGTGGGATGTTGGTTGTCCGCTGTATTGTTGCCATAGGCCTGTTAGGCGATGATGGTCAGGATGCGTAGGTTGGTTGGCCCTTTCATCCTGGAGTGGAAGGTGACATTGTCAGATGTTGGGTCTGTGCGGTTGGTACGTTTCCTGGGGTTCCGCTGTCTTTGTCTGCGCTGCGTCTGTGTTGGTCCGGGGGGGGGTGTTCTGGGTGTGGGATGGGGTCCTGGGGTGGTGGGGGTGGGTGTTGTGGCCCTCTTGGGTGTCCGGGCTGCATGATGTGTGGCTCCATGGCATCTGTTGCATTTCAGTTGTGGCCCTGGGCTGTGCTCCCTTTTGTTGTGCTGGCTGCCGTCCGACTTTACACCAGGTCAGAGCAGGTGTAGATTTCCTGGTGCTAACGCACCTTATCGCCTGTTTTGTGTTTTTATCGCGGATGTGGCTGGTCGTTGTGAATGTTGAGGTGTGCTGTTGTCTCGGCTTTTGTCACGGGAACGCCTACTCTGCATCTCATTAGCGATATTTGCGAGGGTCCTCTGTGGTGATGTTTTTGGCGGCTGCTATCGCGGGTATACTGGTGCTGTGGGCTGTTAACACCAGCTTGTGAATGGGGGGGTAAATTTATCACGACTTTGGCTGCGATAAAGTGCCGTTAATTCGGCGATAGCTCCTTGTGAATATGCCCCATTGTTGTGTTAATTATGTTGATATTTTGTTTCCAGTGTAAATAGTTTGTCTCCCATGATGATATATATGTATATATATGAGTGTATATATGTAAATACAAGACATATTTTGTTCACTTATAGCCTTCCTTTTGCCCATGTCCTGATGAAGCCCTTATCTATCGGGCAGAAACGCGTCGAGTCCACTATCTGGAGAAGCCCTGAAAAAGCTGAATTGAATAAAAAGAAACTCACAGTACAACTTAATATGTAAAGAGGGTCTAGTAATTGTTCCCCCTGTCTGTGCTTTGATATATGGGTTATCTCCCCCAGTACGGATTGCGAGTGATAATTATTATTTTTTTCAAAAAAGTTGGTTCTCGCACCCGTAATAACAAATAGGGTATAAGGATTCACTTTGTTGTACAAATATATTTGTGATGATTTATATATGTTGAATTTTGTGTGTATATACTTTGTCTATCGTCTTTTGTAAAAAAATATATATATATATATATATAAATACAAATATGACTTTGGACCAGGATCTGGTGATGGTTTTTTTGAATGAGAAAAATTGTTTGGATATTTAATTCCATTTGAAGGTTTAATTTAATCAACCTTTGTAAATAAGAGAGTGGTAGATCTATTCCACTGCCTCATTTTCCTTTCCAGTGTTTGTTGCCCAGATGCGGGTGGAGTATTAGGGCTAACCCCCTTTGTTGATGAATCCTAAGTCCAGCGACAAGCTTCTTTGCTGCTGCCACATACTGGGAAAGAAATTCAAATTCAAATAAGCATGAGAAATATGTCAATAACAAGCCTCTCCCACAATGGTGGAAGGCGATGTAATACACTTATGTCCCCAAGGAGGCAGTAAGAATTTGGAGGCGGGCAGGTGGGTTTTACAAGGAACAAAAGGTAAACCAGAAAGTGAGGAAGGGCTAATGTTCAGGCCTACAGTGTGAGTGAATGGAGGAGAAATATGCAGCATTGTCACACAAGTAACCTGCTATGCATGAGGGGCGTATCTTAGTGGAAAAATAAAGGGGCATATTAGCAAGGAATAGCGATATTTATCGCTAAACGCGCTTAGCGCGAATCCTGTTAACGCCGCCTATCGCTGGAAAATATCGCTGAGATAACACCCTATTAGTAAGGTTTATCTCCATAGCGATAATATTTCCAGCGATAGCGGCAAAATGCGAGAATATCGCTGGAAAACCAGCGATATTCTTGCATTAACGCTAAGGTGGATTCAGCATTAGAATCCACCTCCTATACCTTAAACAGGTAAGTCATAGTCAGTAGCAGGTGTTAAAATCTAGCGATAAACGCGCTTAGCACGATTTATTTTATCGCTTCGCCTGCCTTGATAATAGGGGTTAGTGGTGTTAGCGACTATTTACAGTCGCTTTTAGTGGGGAACGCCTACCTTGCATGTCATTAGCGATAAATATCGCTGACATGCAAGGCGATGTAATTTCCGGCCTCTAATGCCTGGAAGCTGTCGCTAACGCCTGTTAGCGACATCTTGCTAATAGGGCGTTAAAAATATCGCCGATTTAGCGGCAAAAAGTGCCGCTAAATCGGCGATAAAGCCCTTGATAATATGCCCCAAAGATCGCACTGCGAAAGTACCATACTAAGACGCTATAAGGTAAAAAATGATGGGCAAAGAAGCAGTACCAAGCTGGAGCTCAGCTGGCTCGCACCAAGAAAGAAATTCTGATCAGGACAAGTATGAGAAAAGTAAACTCAATAAATCAGTTAAAAGCTGCTCTCACAGTGATGGAATGGATGTAGTGCCCAGTCATCTTCAAAGAGGCAATAAGTGCTTGGAAACAAGCACCTTTCAGTGCAAAAGGAACCATTTTGGTTGAATCAAGGAGAGACGTATAGCAGTGCCACTAAAATAGCCCACCCTGCAGAAGGAGCTGTGCGTCAGCAAAAGCTAAAGCGCCTGAAGTGAAAGCTACCAGCTAAAGCGCTATGAGTCAAACAGTGATAGGCAAACAAACAGCATCAAACTGGCCCTCTGCCACTCTTCAGTCCAGCAGCGAGCTTACTTTCTGCTGGCTAGTACTGGGTAAGAAAGTCGAATTAAAATAAACATGTGCAATATAAAATTGATACATTTATAAAAAGCCATCACCATAAATTGCGGAGGGAGATTTTGTGCCCTTCTGTCCCGCTCGGAGGCGGTAGGCACCTCCAGGTACAAAAGGAACCGAAAGGTAATGCCAGGTAGTTGTCCAGGGCAAATGTTCAGGCCCGCAGTATGGCTGAAAATAGCCAAGAATGATGAGGGACGGGTAACGAAATCGGGGTGTGTCTGCAATGATGAAAGTAGTTTTCATGCACCAAGAAGAGTAGCAAAGGTGAAATATGATATTGTGGTTGTGGTCGATGGGCTTGTAAAGAATAAAAGTAACTTGTCTGTGATGCCAACAGAAGTACTTGACAAAGTGATAAATTGGAATCCAGTGGTATGGCTATAAATAAATAGTGGATCTTTGTATGTACCTAGGTCCAAATTTAATAAGCAATGTTGCACTCACAGAGCCTGTGATTCACAAAAACACAAGGTTTGCAACAGCAAAATGTCCATTTCACATGTACAAACCTATTGTATGAGTCTAAAGGGTTTTTTCAATTCATAAAGTGAGTTTTGTGACCCATATCAAATCGCAATTTGAAAGGGTGGTGAAAGGGGTGTTGCTTGCAATTCAAAAACCTATGAATCAATGGTTTATGACTAATTCCAGTCATAAACCATTATACCATTACCTAAGCCTCAAAGGAGGTTGTAAGTGATTCACAAAGTGAAGATATCCCCTTGTCATCCTTTCCCCTTTGAGAATCTTGGTGGCAGCCTCAGGGTGAGTAGGAACTGGGCCAGGAGATCATGGCCTGTTTCCCCCTGATGTTTTCCAAAAACATTTTTTCAGTGGCATCAGTTCCTTTCTATTTGGAAATTCAAAAACAGGGATGCTGGTCTGTCGCCCCTTGCAGATTACCATCCCTATGTTAATAGCCAATCACATGCGGTCTCAAATTGTACCCCGTTACAAATGGTGATTTTAGGAACCAACCAACTAATGCTATCTAGGTCGGTTCTCATCTAAGATGCCAGTTGCAAAAAGTTGGTCCACAATTTGCAACCACTTTTTCTAAATGGCATCTAAGTGTCAATTGGCCACTGAATGGTGATGTGTTGCACATTTTGATATCTTCGCTCTGCGTTTGTGCCATGTAGGTATATGTGTTAATATTACTGTGATTTAATGTCTGCTAAAAAGTATGCAGTTAAAGGACAGTAAACATGTTTAAATGACCCCAACACCATGAGAAAACACTCCCATGATGTGGAAGTCAATCATTTCTGCTTTTCTCAAAACTAAAATCTTACTTAAGGATTTTGTTTTTGAAAAACTAAAAATTGTTAAAAGTTTGACAGACGGTACTGTCAGTTTGACAGTACCATCCATAATGAATTGACAGGAATGGCTGTGAAGGCGGTTCCTGTCAATGTTAAGAGATGTCCGCTGCAGAGACATTTTAAGGCATGGGCAAAGTGGGCTCTGGCCCTGGGCCCCAGTCTTTTAGGGGCCTCCTGATAGAGTCATCTCTGTTCTGCAAAGAGTCTTTCCCGGATGACCTTGAATAATTCCTAATTAGATAGTTTTAAATACCGTTTTACTTTAATTCATTTTTAACCTGGGTGATGTGTGAGATGTTATTATATACATTTTGCAGGGAAATGTGCTTGTTTCATGCAATTCCATAAAAAAGTTTTTAGATCAAAACGTGACCTTACTTAGCAGAAATGGGAGGATGTAACAGAGATTTGCAGTAATATTAATGAGCTGCTGCTGTGTTACAATAATGAAAACACACATCACTATCCCTGAATATTAGATGTAGGCACATTTAGAATTTGGAAGAGTGAGCCTGTGCACTGCAAGTGACCTGGCTAAAGAGGGTATGAAAAAGCTGAAATAGGATCATAAGTTCAAAACTATTCTGAACGGGGCCCCCAAAATACGTTTGGCCCAGGGCCCCCAAAATCCTTAAGATGTCCCTGGTCCGCTGGATCAGGGGACATCCCTAATTTCGGAGGACTGCTACTTTGTAAGTGCGACAGATTATTTGACTCCGTTGCCCTGATGGAGTAAATCATGTACTCCAGACTCGAAAACAGACTTTCAGGCTTTGTTGGAGGTAGACAGGTTTTCGGTCAGGAGATTAGTCAGAATCAATCAATCAATCAATCATGTCACTTATAAAGCGCACTACATACCTGCGAGGGTCTCAAGGCGCTGGGGGAAGAGGGGGGTGGTGCTGCTACTGATCGAAGAGCCAGGTCTTGAGGAGTCTTCTGAAGGCCAGTAGGTCTTGGGTCTGTCGGAGGTTGGTGGGGAGGGTGTTCCAGGTCTTGGCGGCGAGGTGGGAGAAGGATCTGCCGCCGGCGGTCGTTTTCCGGATGCGGGGGACTGTGGCGAGGGCGAGGCTGGTCGAGCGGAGCTGGCGGGTGGGGGTGTAGAAGCTGAGTCGTCTGTTGAGGTAGGCTGGTCCGGAGTTGTGGAGTGCTTTGTGTGCGTGGGTGAGGAGCTTGAAGGTTATCCTCTTGTTGACAGGGAGCCAGTGCAGGTCTCTTAGGTGGGGTGTGATGTGGCTGCGTCGGGGGATGTCGAGGATAAGACGTGCAGAGGCGTTCTGGATGCGTTGCAGCCGTCTCAGGAGCTTAGCCGTCTTTCCTGCGTAGAGGGCGTTTCCGTAGTCCAGCCTGCTGGTGACGAGGGCCTGGGTGACTGTTTTTCTTGTTTCGGTGGGGATCCACTTGAAGATCCTGCGGAGCATTCGGAGGATGTTGAAGCAGAATGAGGAAACGGCGTTGACCTGCTTAGTCATGGAGAGGGTGGGGTCGAGGATGACCCCTAGGTTGCGTACGTGGTCGGTGGGTGGCGGGGCTGTTCCCAGTGATGTTGGCCACCAGGAGTCGTCCCAGGCTGAAGGGTTGGAACCAAGGATGAGGACCTCCGTCTTATCCGAGTTCAGCTTCAGGCGGCTGGCCCTCATCCATTTGGCGACGGCCTTCATTCCTTCGTGGAGGTGGGTTTTGGCGGTGTGAGGGTCTTTGGTGAGGGAGAGGATCAGCTGGGTGTCGTCGGCGTAGGAGATGATGTTGAGGTTGTGCTGTCGGGCGACGTGGGCGAGGGGTGCCCTGTAGATGTTGAACAGCGTTGGGCTGAGGGAGGAGCCTTGGGGTACGCCGCAGATGATCTTGGTGGCCTTGGATCGGAAGGGGGCGAGGCGGACGCTTTGTGTTCTGCCGGAAAGGAAGGATGTGGTCCAGTCCAGGGCCTTCTCTTGGATCCCGGCGTCGTGAAGGCGTGTTCGTAGTGTGTGGTGGCAGACCGTGTCGAAGGCGGCTGATAGGTCCAGGAGGATGAGGGCTGCTGTTTCTCCATTGTCTAGCAGGGTCCTGATGTCATCGGTGGCGGCGATGAGGGCGGTTTCGGTGCTGTGGTTGCTGCGGAAGCCGGACTGGGAAGGGTCCAGGATGTTGTTCTCCTCGAGGTAGCGGGTCAGTTGTTTGTTGACGATTTTCTCGGTGACCTTCGCGGGGAACGGGAGCAGAGAGATGGGTCGGAAGTTCTTGAGGTCCTTGGGGTCTGCCTTGGGTTTCTTGAGTAAGGCGGTGATCTCGGCGTGCTTCCAGCTTTCGGGAAGGTTGCTGTCTCGAAGGAGATGTTGATTATTTTCCGGAGATGGGGCGCGATGGCTGTACTGGCTTTGTTGAAGATGTGGTGAGGGCACGGGTCTAGCGGTGAACCGGAGTGGATGGTGTTCATGGTCTCGCTGGTGTCCTCGTCGCTGATGTTGGTCCAGGAGAGCAGGCGGTTGGTGGTTGTGGGGGCAGTGGTCTCGGTGGTTGCCGGGGCGGTCGTGGTGTTGAAGCTGTCGTGGATGTCGGCGATTTTGCGGTGGAAGAAGGTGGCCAGTGAGTCGCACAGGTCTCGCGACGGCTGGATGTCGTTGGTGTTGGAGCTGGGGTTGGAGAGTTCCTTCACGATGTTAAAGAGCTCTTTGCTGTTGTGTGCGTTGTTGTCTAGGCGGTCTTTGAGTGAGGCCCTTTTGGCGGATCTGATGAGGTGATGGTGACTGCGGGTGGCGCTCTTGTGGGCGGCGTAGCTGTCCGCTGTCCGTTCGTGGAGCCAGATCTTCTCCAGTTTTCGGCATGTTCGTTTGGAGGCCTGGAGGTCTTCGGTGAACCAGGTGGCTTTCTTGCTGGTGTGGCTGTTGGGCGGATTCTTGAGCGGGGCGAGGGTGTTGGCGCAGTCGTCAATCCACTGTCTGAGGTTGCGGGCGGAGGTGTCGGGGTCGGAGGGTTCGGCGGGTGGGCTCAGGGCGAGGGTTGTGGTTAGCTGGTCTTCCGTGACTCTGCTCCAGCAGCGGCGAGGCATTTGTTCGGTGCGGTGGTGCATGGTGGGCTTCCTGTAGGTGAAGTGGATGCAGTGGTGGTCAGTCCAGTGGGGTTCGGAGGTGTGGTTGAAGGAGACGTGTGGGCTTGCGGAAAAGATGGAGTCTAGCGTGTGGCCGGCGGCGTGGGTGGGTGTAGTCACGAGCTGTCTGAGTCCAAGGGTGGCGAGGTTGTCGATCAGGGTGGTGGAGTTGGTGTCTCGAGGTGGAAGTTCAGGTCCCCGAGGAGGATGTAGTCCATGGAGGCGATGGCGTGTGTGCTGACGAAGTCAGCGATGGAATCGCTGAACTGTGGTCGGGGTCCGGGGGTCTGTAGAGGAGGGTTCCTCTGAGGGTGGTGTTGGGATCGGTGTGGATCTGGAAGTGCATGTGTTCGGCGGTGCTGAGGGTGTCGTCGGTGTTGGTTGAGACTCTGAGGGTGTTCCGGTGGACGATGGCGATGCCTCCTCCGACTCCGTTGGTGCGGTCCCTGCGGGTGATCTTGTATCCGTCCGGGATGGCAATGGCGATGTCGGCAATTGTTAGTCTCTTGTCTACATCCATGCAAGAAATTATCCCAGCCCTCTTTCATTATAGTGCACTCCATTATTTTTTACCCCTTCGTTTGGGAAGAGGCCTCCCCAATCAGCCACAATCCGATGTCCAGATGCAAGGGAGGTGGCTTTCATATATGGCGGCATGGAATGGAAGATTTTCTTTTGACCTAATACCAGATTAAACGTTTATGCCAGCTAGTTAGGTTGGGCTGCAAGGTATGGAGAGGTGTGGAGTCTCAGGACAGCTCACATGAGGATATAATAGACGGGGAACCTAGAGTGGATGGCACACATGACACTGGAAAATATGCACTTGTGACGAAAAGTTTACATTTCCTAGCATTACATGCACAGCCCCAGCCACTGGATGGCCAACAAAGTCAGGCACATTAATGGAAAACTAAGGGGGATATTACCAAGAAACTGCGATAATTATCGCAAAGCGCGCTTAGCGCTGTTTTTTTTATCGCCGGCTATCACTGGATTTCATTGTGGAGATAACGCGTTATTATCAACGCTTATCTCCAAGGCGATAAAAAATCCAGCGATAGCGGCGAAACCCAGCAATAGCGAGAGAAATCCAGCGATAATTTCAACGCGCTAAGGAAAAGCTTGCTGATAGGCAGGTGAGAACTTAACCTTACAATCCACCTCCCATTGACTAGAATGGTTAAGTCAGGTTTTTAGCAGGTGTTAGATTCCAGCGATAATCGCGGTTAGCGCAAATTTTTTATCGCTTCGCGGGCATTGCTAATAGGGGGAAGTTGTGTTTGCGACTGTTTTCAGTCGCTGTTAGTTGGGAACGCCTACTTTGCATGTCATTAGCGATATATATCGCTGACATGCAAAGCGGCACCAAAACGGTTGCTTACACCATAAAGCTGTCACTAACAGCTGTTAGCGACAGCTTGCTAATAGGGCGATAGAAATATCGCTGCTTTAGCGGCAAAAAGTGCCGCTAAAGCGGCGATAAGGCCCTTGCTAATATGCCCCTAGGTATTTAAGACCAAATGTATAAAACTCTCTTGTCTGGCAACAGAAACTGTTGTGACTCTTGGCTATTTGCTACAGTTCACACTTGTATTATTCTGTCCCTTCCCCTTTGTTGTTTTATCCCTAGTTCCTTTTTAGGTCTCGCCTAGGCAGCGCTTGTGCTGTCTCGTTGAGACATGCAGTATATACTATAGCGTGGAAGCTTTGTTTAAGCTCCCACCCACTCTCCGCCCATCTTTTGTATTGGCTTAGGTCCTAAATGCAGCCTTCCCATTGGTTTTAGGCTTGTTAGTCCCTCCTACTGATGGCCATGTTGTCAATTGTGTCCTTCCATGGCTATTGGCCCCTTTACTGTAAACACAATTTTGTTCCGTGGCTCACCCTCTCCCCTTGCGCAGTCCATGACTTCTTGGGACACCCCCCCCGCCACTCCCGTTTGTGCCTTTTTGCCCGCCCGTACTCCCTTTTAAAATGCAATAGGACTCGCGTAAATGCAAGTTCTATTGCATTGCAAATGCTTGTTTTTATAGTAGTGCGCATTAACATTCACGCGATGCCTGGATTCCCCCGCATTGCCTGGAGTCGTGGCGGGAGCCCACCCCGCATGTTGGTGCGTGCTTGGTAGACCGGGAGCCTACCCCGCATTTGCGTGCTGTTAGGAATCCAGCAGGATCTTACCCCGCATTGCCGATGCCCCGGTGAAACCGCCGCCGAGAGCCACGAAAACTAGAAGTCAGGCCTGACCAAGGGCGGAGCTAGCCCCAGTAAGTCTTACTGAGGGTGCCCGAGTCAGCCTGTGGGAGGGCGGGAGCCTACCCCGTCTCCACGAGTAGCAGCGTGAGACCAACAGCTGGCACCTCCACTTCGAAAATAGTTGAGGGTATGAAAATCACATTGCACGCCAATTAACCTAAAAAGTGACTGGCTGTGCCCAGAGGAACCCCGTGCCGTGCCCTGCTTGCTCTGTGAGCCAGTCCGCCCGAGTGCGAGCCATCTGCTTCCCCCATGCATGTGGTGTCCTAGCCCGGAAGCCCGGCCAGGGCGTGTGTGAGGGTACTCAAGAGGAGCTTACCTGTTCCAGGTAGCGTTGAAGCCGGCTCGTCGCTGCTGCGTGCCCCGCTCCTCCAAGGCAGCCTGCTCCCTTTTGCCCAGTTCACTGAGGCTGGGCGAACTCATGAATTTCAACCTGCGAAGAGTCCTCATGGTCAATGTCTGAGCGAGGAAGGTACAATATGCGTTTACACACAGAGCGCAACGTAAACGTTCCTGTGAGAAATGTATCCGTTCTTTCCAAAAAATGAAAACAAAAAAAAATACAGAACTACAAAAAAAAAAAAAATCAATCGCAGCACCAGCTTCAATGAAGCACACCTCAGCAGCACAGACAAAATGCAACCTCTAATCAGATCAGCTCATAATTCTGCTGTCATAAACCCTAGTTAATATTTGCTCCCGAGCTCAAGGCAGCTGAACTATGCGCCGCTGTCGTGCCCGGCGCGGGGCCTCTTTAACCAGCAGCAGCCTGCAGCGCTGAAGCGACTCCTTCCTCTGAGGCACAGTTCTCACAGCTGCCCACTCCACCTGCCATTGGTAATCCTATGCAGTCTTCGAACAATCCTTCCTGTGTGGTTTACGATAGTTTTTTTTTTTTTTTAAAACACGTCTTACCGGAAATGAAACTATTAGTGCACCAACAAATGTAGAATGCGACTATATTTATACACACGCAAGTGACAGCTCTAATGCTATTGCGCGAATTTATTGGAAAGTTTCACAAGTTGCCAAATCCACAAGCCGCTTGCGACACTTACAAGGAACACAGGTCTTCGGTTCTTCTTAAAGATGCCGTGTTTACTCTGAGGTCGGCAGAGAAGCGTGCAAGAGAGGAGAGAAAGGGAGAAAGGAAAAGATCAGGACAGAAAGCGCACAGAAGACACGAGTATTAACCCCAAGGGATTTTCTGAAATGAGCGCAGCCCTCCCATCCCCAAACAAAACATTCTCCCCCGTCAGTGGGCATGCACAGTTTAGGGTTGCATACAAGCAGAGAAACAAGACTTGGGAACAATAGTCAAATAATTAATTATACATTGGAACAATACGACGCTACTTGGGAAAGGTTAAATACATTTTTACTTTTCATCTCGCTCCTTCTCTCTCACAGTCAAACAGTTTACATTTTATTTCTTCATACATTTAGCCGAGAACTGTGTGGCTTTAAGGCTTTATTGTTTGCGGACTTAGGGGCATATTCTCAAGGAGCCATCGCCGATTTATCGGCACTTTAGCGCCGCAAAAGTGGCGAAAGAACTATAGCCCCATTCTAAAGCTGGTGCAAACTGCCTACCTTGCCAGTTTTCCAGCGATAGCTTCCGCAATTAACATCGCCACGGATGAGAGTGACAACTAGTGCTAATGACGCGCAAAAACACACGAAAACACCACTTCGCGATATTCACAACGAGCAGCCAGATCTGCGATGCGACCCGAAAACAGGCGATAAGGTGCGTTAGCAACAGGGATTTTTACTGGTGTTAAGCAGGAGGCAGCCTGCAGTATGAAAGGGAGCCCAGCCCAGAGCCACATCTGAAGACCAACACATGTCATGGAGCTAATGATCATGCAGCTCGGAGACCCAAGAGGTCCACAACACCCACCGCCACCACCCCCAAGCCCCCCCCAGGCTACCACCGAGGCAGCGCAGAACAAGAGAGCTGACCTTCCGAAAACGGCATGGCCCCTCAGCCACACAATTGCAGAATGTGAGGAGAGGTGGGAACCAAGTATGTGTGAAGGAGGCAAGTCACCCATGAATAAGAATGTACACAATGCCAAGTGTGGTGGTGATGTGCTGGACAGACTCCACTATGCAGAGCACAGACATGTCCCTGTGGACATATACTGCTGGTGTGTGCAGTGTTGTGGACAGTGGACGCAACCATCTTACCTCAGGCAGTGGGGAAGACCTCGGTCATGTAGCTGTGTCATCCCCCCCTGTATGCGGAAGCGGAGTGGGCTGGTCCGGCGTACGCCACACCAGCGTAGGAGTGTGAATAAATAGACCGGGGCTCTGGGCGTGGTTCACTTCTGGGATGGCCAACGCGTCTGCCAGGGTGGCACCCCTCACCATGCCACGAGTCCGCCACCGTGACCGCCAGCCTCCTCAGCCAATCCCTGCCTTCCGCGACACAGGCCCCCAGCGGTGCTACTACTACAGCACTACTGTCTTCGGCCTACACTGTGGTCAGCAGGGCTCACAATTCAAATTGAGTCTTGATTTATTGATGGCAGAGTCCAGTAGGCAACAGACATTGCTTCCAGGGCGGCCTGCCCGGACGACGTATCATCGCAGGCCGCCCACCCGCCGAGCGCTCCAGGTGCCACTAACTCTGTGCAGCACAAGTCAACGCCACGTGGCTGTGGGCCCTTGCTGACTGCTGCCTCCAGCCTACACTGCAGTCAGCTGGTCCCTCAAGTCAATTTGAGTCTTGATTTATTGATGGCAGAGTCCAGTAGGCAACAGACATTGCTTCCAGGGCGGCCCGCCCGGACGATGCATCATCGCAGGCCGCGCACCCGCCGAGCACTTCCAGTGCCACAAACGCAGTGCAGCTCAAGTCATGGACCCTTTATGATGTAATCTTTTGTGTGTGAGTCCAGTTCTGGTGCCCCTACCTCAGTGCACTGCAAGTCATGGACCCTTTATGATTGAATCTGTGTGTGTGATCCGATGATCACTGTTCTAGTTGTTGCCAGCACCAACCACTCCCTGAGGGCTGGCTTACACTCACCCCACACCCATCCAGCACAGGCGTCACTGGACATGTGACCCTGGTAATAGAAAGGGGCTGGGCGCACGTGCCCATAGCCAGTTCCACTATCTATCTAAGTGTGTCCGTGTGGTCATTATGTATGCGTGATGGCCCCTGGCCCTACCACATCACATTGTGCTGTGGACAGCGGATGCAAGCATGTCACCTCAGGCAGTGGGTAAGACCTTGGACTTGTAGCTTTGTAGTCCCCCCCCCTGTAAGCGTAAGCGGAGTTGGCTGGGCCGGTGTATGTCAGTCCAGCACAGGGGTGTGCAGAATTGGCCCGGGGCTCAGGACGTGGTTCAGTTCTGGCCTGGACAAGGAAGTCACCAATGCGTGTGTCTCTGTTGTAGTGTCGGTGCCACCCGGCCTGCAATTGACAATGTTGCAATGTAGCATGGACCCGGAGGGCGGTCTCGCACGAACGGAGAAATGAAGGAGCGCAAGACCACTCGGGGTCTTGGCTCATAAAAGCCAAGTGTTGTGTGTATCTGTATTGCCGCAGCATGAGCCAAATGCCTAGCCTTAATCGCTGCGCGAGTTCAGCCAGGCATGAACTCTACATCTGTGTCCGCACTATCCTTACCATAGGCCTACACTCACGTGGCCGCCCACCTTCAACGGCCAACATCACAGTGTCGTTGTCAGGCTTGTGGACATGCGCAGACAGGCATGACAATGGTGTGCCGTTGGAGTGCAAGTGATGCAACCGCGCAGCGCACACAAGTGAATAGGCTCGGGGGGAGGGAGGAGCAGCTGTGAGGCAACGTAACACACAGTGATGCCGCTCATTTGCCACATGCAAGACATGTCAAACATTAATCCCAAAGTCGCACACATCCCACCCCACACCCAACAAGCCACATCACACTTCCTGAATGCAAGCAGATGACAAACTGACATTAGGGATGAAAGCTCCTTTGTCTGAACTATCAGGCGGAAGCACATCTGCACATCCGACCTCGGAATTGCATGTGCCCGGCACCCCCTGACAGATACGATAGCAGTTGAGGACGACTCCCACACTACGCACAGCCCAACGACAGACCAACGTATACACACCCCACACAAAGAAGTCCTTGCTCGGAGTTATCTTGCATGGAATGGCCTTCACACTTACTCCCACACCATCCCAGGCGTACAACCATTGCACTTAAACAACTCATTGATCCGAGCTGTGGCATTTCATCCACAGAACTGGCGCAGGTCAGAACAGTGCCGCTTCAACCAGGGCCACTAACGCAATGGCACAACATCCCGGACACATGCACAACCCCTGTCACGTGGATTTGTACCGTGCACGTATGCTGCATTTACTGGGGGCACTGCCATTGGTTGTGCTGCGGGTCAGTTACCGGCTAAGCTTCTGCCTTGCCAACGTCACCTGCGTTCAGCCTGTGTTGCATTGTCGATCGTGCATATTCGAGTGGTCCATGGATGTCTGCCTATCCAACAGGACGGTAGCCGAACTGGATTTCGACATGTGTGTGCGCCCCCTGTTGGCCCATGACCAGGAGTGTCACCGTGATACCCGTCTATGGGATGCCTGGATACTTGGCATACATGCTGGCAGCTGGACCTGGGAGATTGCAGAACTCCTTGTGTGCAGTGACCACATTGAGCTGCTCCCCTATTGGGCTGTAGTGCTAACTGGTGGCAGGGGGTGGACACAGCACATCTGTCCGGACCTGCTAATGGATAGCCTCGCCGTCCTGTTCGATGAAGTCGACAACAACCTCATGTTGGAAATGATTGCCTACGAAGCTGCAATCGCTTTCATGGACGTGTAACTACGTACCTACTGCCACAACAGTTTGGAACCCATTGCACATGTCCCGACACCTTGTTGCATCTTGGGGTTCTGGTCAGATATCCCACGACAACAGTGGACATGGCTGCATTCGCCTGGACCCCAAATACGTGAGCGGACAACCACGCGGGGTAACACACACCTGTGAAAGGTGAGGCACTCCCCTGGAGTGGACAGCGGCGCTTGGCAACGTTCCTCATTCTGACATACTGCTGCATTGGTCCGCATGTTGTGGCACTTATCTTGCCTACACCGACACGCATATGCTAATAAAGTCTACGCACATTCACTTGTATTCAACTGTGATGTGAGTTGTTTTGAATGACGATGTGTGTCTCACTGCCTATCTTGGTCACGGCCATACATGCGCATTGATGGCATTACCCAGGGAGTACCATTTATGTGGAATCACTGTCCCTACATTCATCAATACTTTCATGCTTAATTGATCAGGGCCATGACACATCAGTGTGAATTAGAATATTTTATTCGCATTCAGTGGGGTGTTGAAGCAGGACCAGTACAGGGCCATGCAAACCCCACTTTACATTGTCGCCCCGTGGAGGGCCAGCCAGAGTCCTTTAGGGATTGATAGGTTCATCGGAAGAGGAAGACTTCAGTCCGCAGTGTGATTGCTGTGTCATTGGTAACCAATCCAAATATGGCAGTCCATGTCGAGGTCCAAGGTGAGTGTCGCTTAGTGTAACGCAGGACAGTGGAAGATGTTATTCCAGGGCATGATGCAGAGGGCAGAACCAAGCTGAAACAGGCCATATGGCGGTGATGTATGCTACCACTTCAATCTTACCACCAAGCCAGATTCATCATCATCTTCGTCCTCTGATGTGTCAGGTGCCTCACATGTGGGTGGTGGTGTTTAGTCTGCCGCACTGTGTGGCACTGACACTTCAGGGGGCGGAGATGTGGATGGAGTAGAAGCAGCAGCAGTCATCCACGCCAGGCCGTGTGGCGGCAATGATGAGGATCTGCAGGGCATAGAGGATCCCAGCTCTATCTCGCTGGTGTGCAGCCGTGGCAGCCAATCGTTCCGCATGCATCCGCTCCATGTTCTCCATGATCCTCCGCATGTGCCCCAACTCCCGGCTGACATCGCTGGAGCCACTCTGACTAGACAGTTGTTCTTGTCTCCGAGTCATGACTCCAGCGATGTCAGCCATGGATTGTTGGAGAGCATGGAGCGGACAGTGGGTGTCCGTTAGGGACTGTAAGTGGACCCTGATGGGACTTAGACACCCACGTATGGCATCTAGTTTGGCTGCCATGAGGTCGAACCCCACCCGCAGCTGATCAGCCATCTTCTCCTGGCACCCTAACACACGGCGTTGGAATGCCATGTGTTGGTCGTGGGGATCCTGGGAGATAGCCGTGGTGGTGGGTGCTTCCTGCTGTGTGGTCTGTGCAGGGGGTGGGGTCTCCTCGATGCAGCTGGGCTGCCCTGCTCCTGGAGGTGGGGTGCTGAAGCTGTCCATGAGCTGCTGGAGGGCGTCGGTGTCAGTGTTGGGGTGGTCCTCTTCGTCATCAGTGCTGAGTTGTTGTGTCTGCTCTGCAGGAGGTGTTGATTCTCCCTCTGCAATGTGAAGGGGAGATGCAGATTGACACTGTGTTCACATGTATGTTCACGCATTGTACAAGTTTACTAACGGACTGCATGACAATGTACATTGTGACTGTTTGTGAAGAGATGCCTATTTGATGCGGGACAGTTGACATTTCTACACCATCAGGGATGTGAGGTTGTACTTGTCCATTGTCATCTCACAGTTTCCTGCTATGCCAAATGCGAATGGCCATTTTCTACACACAAGGGCAGCAGTTGTGTCCTCTGTTCTGTTGTGAAAGTGTTGCAGTTTGTACCACATTGTTGGCAATGTTGAGGTGCTCTGATTCTTATGTGTGTGTGCTGCATTGTGGGTAAGTTGCCCCTTCAGCTCTGATTTGGCTGGCCCTTCTCCCTTTCAGGCGGTGTGCCTTTCACTTCTGTGCTTATACAGTGCTGAGATGTTGCAGACTTGGTTAAATTGGGCTCTTGGTCGGAGTTGTGACTCTTGGGCATGGTTTGTCCACAGATGTGCTCTACTTAATTGTGCATGTGTGCCATTGTGCCCATCTCCCCCCATCCCCCAGTCCATGGTCGTTACTCACCCTGTTGCTGTTGGCTCAGGTCATGTTGTGCAGTGTCCGGTCCCCCAAATTCTGCCACCGTCTCCCCACTGATGACTGTGGACTCCATTTCCTCCATCTCATCCAGCTCCTGGTGTGTCGCTGGACTCCCGCCTCCAGTCTGCATTGCTGCTTTCCGGTTGTTAGCGAGTTTCAGCTTGGTTTTGCGCTTGACATCATTCCAGCGCTTCTTGAGGTCGTCCACTTCTCTTCACTCCAACTGCATTCACCTTGGCCACGATGGACTGCCAAATTGTATTTTCATTTGCCAATGACACAGTGGAGGTGATGAACAGTTGGTGGTGGTGTTCTATCACCTCCGTAATGTGGATCTGGTTTCCCTGCGTACTGAAACGCGGGTTCCTCTTCTTCTTCTCCTTGCCCTTCCCTGGCCCCGAGGTCCCAGGCGGGTCCTCCGTGGGGCTTGTGGGGTTCTGGTTGTCCTCTGTACTTGCTCCGGCTACCTCCATGGTGCTTCACAGTTGTTTGTGTTTCTTGTTGCCGCTTTTCTAGTGATTTTTCCCACCTGACTTGTGGGACTTTCAGGCCTGGCGCTGCTTATCGCTGACTTTTTTATCGCAGTTTGGCCCATTGCCACTTTTTTCACGTTCGGCTTTAGATTTTTATCGCTGTCACAGTGATTTTATCGCGGCCATTTGACGCGTTATCGGGACACTATCGCATGTTACCGCCGTGTTGAGAATACGTCGTTGTCACGGCGTTCTTTTCCCGCGATAGACGGCGATAAGGGAAATTGCGTTAACCTATTTTGGCAATGTTTATCGCACGTTTTTGAGAATATCCCCCTTAGTGTTTCGGAACGATGCCAAGTTGTAAGCTTGGAAAGTAATATTAGAGCAGCGCAGAGAGGGGGGGAGGAGAGAGAGAATGCGCCTGGTGCAGGGGGGCAGTCTCTCTATACTGGTATAATATACATGTGCTGCAAAATTGCTTTCTTGACAGCAGGTTCCACGACTGGTGCAACGGGCTGTTTTGGACTGATTAAAAATTAGCACATATTAAGTGCTATGTCATGTGTGACTTCCGCATGTTTTAAGCCATTTGTATATCCTGTAAGATAAATGCAAATATGAATACATGTTTAAACTAAGATAACATAACAGTTTAGTAGGTTGTCATATTATATAGGATAATAGTAGGGCAACTCATACATTATATCTAGAGACATGTATTTCCGCTCGCTTGACAAATACATAAGCAAGAACTAATATACATTAGATAGAAAATGTACAGGACAGGTTTTTCTGAAAGTGTAGGTCTCATTTTATGGTAAGTGATGTTATGCTTTAATTATTTACTGCAAATCTCATTACTCCAATTCACTGCTCCTTACAAAATGAGGTGTGTGCAGCTCGCAGGCAGGCAATCCCGCTGACATAAAATAATTGATTTGAGTTCTCATCAGAGGAGGAGCCTCCTTCCGCCAAGTAATATAGCCTGATACCGCTAACCACATCCTGTAACTGTACAAAAGTCCCTCAAGAAAGGAAGCCATAAGCCCACCCACCCCTATGTTAAGACTGGGACCAGGAGGAAGGAATCAGAGTAATAAGTTACTGGTAAGCAGGGCCACTGGAATTATGCGATTGTGCGTTCACGGCGATTTTTGCATTGTGTAGATTTGCCACAGAATTCATTATCACCCGCATAATATGCAGATTTAAAAAAAATTCGTTCTGGCTCAAACGATTCAGAAGTTGATAAAAACGCAGTGACATGTTCCCGGCAGTGAAAGGCCCTTTGCAAAGGTTAACTGGTCACCTTTCTGTACCTTATTGCTATATTTGGGTGTTAAACTGGTACTACTGAAGTACAACTAATGCCTAGACAGTGTTAACAAGCTTAAACAAGACAAAATAATGAAGTAACACTATGGCAAAATGTGCCGCATAATTTGTCTTTTCTTGTCACATAATTTACTCAACCCTGCTGCATAATTTGGCCCTCCCCTGCTGCATAATTCCAGTGGCCCTGCTGGTAAGTTATCAAAGCATTACCGCCTCTTCCACTTCCACCATAACACGAAGCAAAGCCAGTAGTCAGGTAAAATGAGTAATCAGTGAATGCAAAGGACTTTACTGTGCATCATCTGGAAGAATGGACGATCGCACATTAGAACCAAAAGATCCCTTCCTTTCTAAACCCAACCCCATTTGGTACTGGAAAACAAAAGAGGAAGCACAGGACCAAGTAGCAGCAGCACATAGATCTTATAAGGAAGCACCTCTACTGGGGCAACCCACCTTCCCCAACTGGGTAAAGGAAGATCAGAAAGTTTGTAGGCTCTGGAAAGGACTGATCTCAACCAGTGATTGAGAGAAAACGAAGAAGATTGGAGTCCGTGTCTAGGAGGTCCAAAACTAACGAACAAGGAATCACATTGTCTGAATGCTGCCATGCAGTTTAAATAGATGACTACCGCACAGTCCTCATTTAAGCTGTGAAGCAGAACTTCAGTTGAGATAGAAGCATTGGGAAAGAAAACAGGAAGAATAATCTTCTGAGAGCAAGAGAAAGGAGAATGGACATTAAAAAGTTCAAATGTCTGCCTTTTTTACATAGAAGAAGGAAAAGCCCTGCTCAAAACCAAGTTTCGTCTTGAAGCAACACAACACTAATAGAGGTATTCACTATAAAAGTCCATGCATTGAAAATATTGTCTCATCTCAAAGGTTACTCCAGCCGTTAACACGATTATATCATCAGCCTTAGTCTCTGGTGTCTCTTTTATCAATTCAGTTAGACCCAAGGGCTAATCTTGATCCCTTTTTTTCCTAAAGTCGTCATGGAATTTTTTCACCTGAAACAGAGATTTCCCAAGTAAGGATTGCCACTGTTCCATTCTGCAGCATAACAGGGATGATTACTCCCTGGCTTTTATAGGAGTTATCCCCTCCTTCCTTACACCCTCCCCTTCTCTTCCCAAATATTTATTGGCCACCACCTACCCAGTTCCCCACATTGTCTCTGAGCTCCTATTCCTATTGGTTCCTGCACTCGTCAGCTCCACCCCCTACAAAACCCATGACCCTGCCCCCTTCCCCTCACAGTGGAGTCATGGAGTCTCCAGCATTTTCTTTGTGATGTGCCTGTTATTATGGCTTCCTATTTGAAGAGCTACCTTTCTTGCAGGTAATAAATACCCCAATTTATGGCCCCTCCATTTCTCTGCCTCAAAATTTCCCCCCCTCTTAGTTCCTTATTCCTCTTTACTTTGCCAAAATACATCTGTCTGGTGGCGACATCCATTTGGAGCCATCCTACTGACCACAGGAGCCTCCGCCTTTCCTGTAGGCACCTGCTGTTGGAGTAGCTCCATGATCTTTTGGTAAATACCCTTAAACACCTCCTTACATTTGCTTTCCTCTTGATCCCTGACATCTGGGCAGGGCATTCCCATACAACCTTGATTAGTAATCAGTTGTATTTGTCAATTTCCCTGGTTTATAATTTATCGACAAGGAGTATGGATGCAACGTCAGAACCATAGCAATAGCCTATGGGTCCTGGCCTTGTTCAGGGCCAACCAACTCAATGGAGCATGCTTTGTTATGGCCTTGGTGTGGCACCCTTGTGAATAACATTTCAGTGCTTCCATAGCCCATTGTGTAGCCAAACATTGTTTTTCAATAGTCGCATATGTCATCTCATGAGGCAACACTTTTGAACTAATGCAGAACACTTGGTGTTCCCCATCGTCAAACTCCTGAAGCGAGACTGTCCCATGCCAAGTCCAAGATGTATCTGTTTGTAGCAAAAGTTATTTTAAAATACGGTCATCTCAAGACTGGATTTACTGCTAATGTTGCAGGGGCTGTCTACAAGTCGGCGTGAGCTATGGCAAAAACATAAATACCCAATTAGAAGGATCCTGTCATGAGGTACATTAATTCATGCTAAGTGCTATTAAGGTCTCCTGTGTCTAGCTTTCCACACACTGCCTGCCACCCATACTACCTACCTCCTCCATGTCCTTCTGCCCATACAGAGATTGCTCTATAGAAATTGTCTTCAAATCTTGTATTTTGAGTGATATGACCACCGAAGGCCCTGATTCTATATTAAAAACACAGCTTTCGGCTATACCATTTCCCGCTAAAAGGCAATATTTCTCTCCATGTGTTCCCATACCTGGAGTGTCACGCAGTTTGGTGCTCCCTTTCCCTCCATATTAAAGAACAGTAGATGTTTCAGCACCCAGGGTAATATGCTGCATTGCTAAATACATATAAGGTCCCAAAGGCGAGATCGATGCATTGCAAATGCTTGTTCATTTGTGGCTTCCGCCTTGTAAGCCTCTTATCAGCTTTTCTCCTTGTCCAGGCCATTTCTCTCACGGTGAAGTGTGGTCATTTCATCTTCAGCACTTGCGTGGGGTGTCCAGTACCCTGGAGGCTTGCACAGGGTAAGTCTAACACTTTGTTACCTCTATGTCTAAAAACTATAACATGGTGTCAAATGTTAACTAATTGTGGTCTCTTACCCATGTGTGGGGACGGTGACATTCATGGTTTGGCCTGAGATGCTGTGCTTCCGCAGTTCATTTTTGGTTTTCTGAACAACAGTCTGCAGGAGTGTGTTTCTCTCTCTCCCTCTTTACCTACTGTTCTCTTTAGTCTGGGGTTTCATTAACATCCTTGCCAAGTAAAAGGGGTTTAGTCAAAATCTGGAGTAAGACTGCAGGATTGGCCTCACCATCCATTCTCACGAATTACTGTGTTTTCTACAATAGGTGGGTCTCGAAGAAAGTGGTCCTTCAAAATTACTTGCTTTTTGCCCATTTTTTAGCAGCAACATGTCTGGTACCCAAGGGGGTGGATATTTCTATTCTACTACAGATAGCTAACAATTCTGTAATTAAGATACATACATGCATTATGGGTCTGGTGGTTTTGGCCATATACTATTGGCATTTCTGGCTGTGCTATGGATATGTGTTCAGGCAGAATATTCTCTGGATCTCTCAGTAGGGTAGGTGATTGGGGATTCAGATATCTATAACACAGACGTGGCAGATTACTTATGATTCAGCTGCCTAACTATTTTTTGGAATATTGACCTCTTTGTTTCCGAGCTCAGTCACAAACCTCCACTGATCTCTTCAGGTGGAGACCATATCCAGAGTCAGAAGTGGTAGAATTGGGTAACGAGTCAGCATTATGTTTTTCCTCCTTTATCAATTATGTTGAGTACTCTGGTTCCTATCAGAAGGCAAAGGGTTTTGAAAACACCATTCTGTGTGTCACATTACAGTATGATCATCTCCTGTAGCTGTCCATAAGTGTGCCCATGTTATTATCTTCCTTTTGTCATCTTATTGCAATTCCTCTGAGAGCCCCACACAGTCTAGTGCTCAAGGGTATTCTTAGGTTAATAACATGAACATTTTTAGGGAGTCTTGAAATATTTCAGGCCCTTAACAATAATCTTTGTCTGTCATCAGAGATTCTTGGTGCTGTTCTACTCAATGTAATCCACTCAATCTAATTTAAAATATGTCTCTATCTGGGTTTCTCGCTATCATATTTCTCACTGCGGTAGTCATATGTAAATCTATTGGTAGTAATATCCTCAAATTCATTATGCCTTAAAGCTCCTCCTTGACTGAAGAATTCTAAACTCTGGAATGTGAGAATAGTCCTAATTTTTCTTTTGTCGTGTCCATTTCATGAAGAACCTATATTAAATGTATTAAATTTACAAGCATGATTGTGTTGCAGGGTTTAATGTCCTTTATGAAAGTGTCTGATGGTAAAGCCTTGGATGCAGCTAATAGATCTTTCTATTTTCTATGCTAGTCTTCCTAATTGTGCCAATTTATGTGTTACTAAATATCTTCAGTGTTATAAATCACAGGCTGCCATTTCAGACATCCTTCAGCTTCTCAGCTGATATCATTCAAAACACTATTACTCTATGTGAGAAATTGATTGTTGATTGAAGAGGAATGACTTCTATTCAAGCAACTTTCACAATACCTGTCAGGGTGACCCACAAAAAGTCATTAAATTAACCTATGTTTAACCCTGTGTAGCTTGGTACAAAAAGCAGTCAGGCTTAACTTAGATGCGATGTGAAAAGTATTTTGGCAGCACTCAAACAGTAATAAAGTGAAAAGACAACACAAGAAAATTCCCACACCAACTTAAAGTAAAATTTAAATAAATTATTTGTGGCCAAAACAACAAAAATCCAATCATTAGAACCGGAGTTGCGAATTTTTAAAGTTTAAGGTAAAAACAAGTGCCTAAAAGACTAGTGCCTTCGGACCTTAAAGAAATTCTGAAGAAAATTGTCTGAGAAAGTAGAAGTTCAGCAGGACAAGATGTCCGAGGAGGGAGCGTTGTTGTCGAAGAGCTGCTGGACGAACTCAGGGAGAAGATTTCTACGTCGGCCTAAGGGGCATATTTAACAAATAATCACGCAGTGCAGCAAGTCACCTTGCTGTGCTGCCCTGAGTGATAGGGAAAGGGCAGAAATGTGCCATACTTAACAAAATACAGTGCATCCATGTCATTTCTCAGCCCCGGTGCACAATGCACTGCCTAGTGCCAAAGCAGGCACCCTTGCACCATGGTGCAGGGATGACTGCGATGTAAGCAGGATTGTTTATGTGCAGTAAGGGACACCTTCCTGCACGAAAATAATCCTCTGAGGCATTTTCCTCTTTCTATGTGACCTGCTGAATGCAACCCACATAGAATGAGGAAACAACAAGGAGAAATAAACATATTTCTCCTCGTTATGCTTTCCCTGGGGAGGCGTAGCATTTCGACGCATATCCAGGTTTACCATAGTTGGTAAATCTGGGAATGCGCCAGAATCCATGGGTGGATGCGTGGAAACACCCACGCCCTACCCATGGAAAGCCCCCCTGGGGCAGAGTAATGCAACGCTGGGTCCACGTGCAGGTTCAACATGGAGAGAGACTGCTATGCGCCTGTGGCTCTGCACAGGAGTCCAGCAAACTAGCCCTTGGAATCACTCTGGTAGTCCTGGTTCAGGTAATGAAGCAGGGCTCAAGCAGCAGGACAGGCCTTGGAGGGTTAAAGGCAGACTCCAGAAAGCATAGCAGGCCTTCCGTGTGCTGCAAAGCAGTCTTGTAGAGTATACAGCAGGCCAGAGCAACAGGTGGTCCTCTGAGAGCCCATCTGCAGCTCCAGAGAGTGAACTGAAGAGCAGGTCTGAGAGCCCTATTTTTATACCTGGTGCCTTCTTTGAAGTAGGGGAATTTTCTAGAGGTTTATCTTTGAAGTGCTTGGAATTTCATAACTTCTCTACCCTGGCTCCAAACTGGCTGCAGAAACAATGCAGTTGTGACAAGCCCTTTCTAAGAAAGGGAGAGCACAATCTCTTCATTTGCAATCCGCCCCCCCTTCCCGCCACGGAAGAGCACACTTTCCTTGTTTGTACTAGCTGCACCTGCTTAAAGTAAGTTTTAGTAATACAGGCCCAGGTTCACAGATTAATTATGGAACTTGATGGGGTTGGTAATTCCCAGTAGGGTCCCTGTTTAGGTTTACCAACCACCCAGTTTATTACAGTCTTACAACAATTTTAATGTGCTGGGCAGTACAAAAATGAGAAAAATCGAACACGGCTAGCATTATTTCACCTTATCAGTACATTTAACATAATATATATGAAAAAAACACTTTAAAACGTGTTCTATAGCTGCCCTAAAGACCTTGAGGATAATTAAAACGAAGACAGATCAGCCACGTTAAAATGAATACAGACAATCTTATGTAACATACTATTTAATTATCGGTTTGGGCCTTTGCAAAATCTTAAAATGTGAACAAATGGCCAGTATTTGTCTCTGGGAAAGGTGGTAACCCTAGCCCCATTGTAATGATGAGGTATCTCACGATCTGCCCCAAAGCGTATATAAAAGACGTAATTCACCACCTCTTTGTGCATCACCATTTTGAATTAATTTTCCTGGAATACAACAAATCATTCAGCACTAGTCAATTGGAATTATCTATGCATGATCATCTTTTATATGTACCTTCACTTTTACTCAAATCCTGACATCTGAGGAGCACAAATGATAGTGATATCACAATATATTAATTTGGAAATTATTACAGAAAAGGAAAGGGTGCAGGCAATCAGCCATCATGTCACAATAGAAAAGAAAGAGTGGACCAAGTGTCAATTAGGTTCATATTGTCATTCCCTACTTGATGCTCCATGATGTCCACCTGGCAAGTAAGGAACCTTGCAGCGTAGGCCGTCTTTCTTTCTAATGGCCTCGCATTGTTAAATCTGCAATGTGAGTTTTGTGGCATCAAATCCTCTGAGCACTAACAGTATGCATTCTTTGGTGGTCAGCATGTTAGTTTTTTGATAGGGTCATTTGATGCTTAATGACACAGTAGCACTGCTACAAGCAGTGCATGAAGAAAGGAAAATATTTAGGGAGTAAACCTCAAGGCATGTTCATGGAGAATTCATCAGTACTGAGCAAGTAGAAACACTCTACTCACTCTGGTCTTACCTACAGAACCCAGCTGCTTGTACAGAAAGGGGTAGCCACTGTTCTTTTAGCAACAGTTTTTCACATTACCCTGGGAGCCAAGGGTCCATGTTATAATATGGCTTCACATGAAGGTATGAAGAGGATGCATTTCTAAGCTTCTGCTGTAACCTTCCTGTGTTTTGTTTTAGCACCCACAGAGCTTATACACCACTGTAGCATTGGTCCTGATGAGAATGTATATTGATTTATGTCTGATTACTATGAGGGTTGATATCTTCAGCTGAGATCTGCCATCTCAATGAGCAACCATAACTGGACTTTCTTAACCAAGACAGACACACATTTATCTCCCAAGTATTAAAGAAAGAACATCTTTCTCAAATTTTTATTTTCAGTTCTCTGAAAACATTCATGGAGGACGGCTCAAATATCTATTAAATAATAATGTCTTGAATGTTATCTCTATGGTCTTCTCAATTGAACTGTGATTGTGGATGCCACCTAACCTGGAAGGATTTAGATGAAATAGTGGGGGTTCAGTTTCTGTTCTGAGTTAACACTAATAACATGATGAAATTCAAGTAAAATATCCATCTTCACAATTTATGAGATATGACTTTTGGAGCTAGTTTTTTGAAAATGGTTCAGTCACTCAATTCCCAAAATGTATTGATTATTGTTCAGAAGCGTCAAAAGTTAAAATGTTGTTTTACCGCTATTTCACATGTCATGTAATTGAAGACTGTTATTCAATATTCATCTCTCATAATGCAATGATTTCTATTCCTCGGATTTATTCCCCTTACTGGTAAAGATTATCCAATTCTAGCCCTTGACTCTCTCAGGTAGCGAAACAGATGAGTCCAAGGCAACTTAGGCGAGGTGGTGCAGGTTACTAAACCCAGTTTGCTTGTACACAACAACAACACTTAATAAATCATTGTCCAGTTTTAAGAGAAAAAGTACATTTGATACACATACACTACTAAATACTAAAGACCTGACAGCCTTAGGGTGGTCTTCCCCCAACTTTTTGCCTGCCTCCCTCCATTTTTCTGACCTCGTTTTGCTGGCATTAGGACTCTGGGCATTTTACGACTGCTAACCAAAGCTAAAGTGCTTGTGCTCTCTCCCATAAACATGGTAATATTGGTTCACCCCAAATTGGCATAATCAATAGTCCCTGGCGTAAAATTCTGCTCCGCTTGTGGAGTTTGCAGAATTAGACAACTCCATGGAGAACGCAGAGTTACCGATAAACTCCGCACTCCACAACGGAGTGGACGTTTTCGCATGTTTGCGCAAGCCCGGGGAGCGCAACAAGGCAGTGGTTGAGGAAGGGGGGCTCCGAGCATGTCTGAGAAATCTGGGTATGGGTGACTTACTTGTTGCAACAATAGGGATTCTTGGCTCCCAACGACGCTCAGCAGCCGACAGGATTTCATCCCCCAACTAGTAGTGGGCCAGGAGGCCCCTGTGCAGAGTGGTTGAGAAAGGGGGAGGGCCTCTGACTACGTCTCAGCAATCCAGCTGTGGGGGGACTTACTTGTCGCAACAATAGCGGTTCTTGGCCCCCAACGACCCTCAGCAGCCAAGGGGAGTTCATCCCCCAACAAGTAGTGGGCCAGGCGGCCTTTGTACAAAGTGGTTGAGAAAGGGGGTGGAGCCTCTGACCACGTCTCAGCAATCTAGCTGTGGGGGCTTAATTGTCACAACAATAGGTGTTCTTGACCCCCAACGACCCTCAGCAGCCAAGGGAACTTAATTTCCCAACCAGTAATGGGCCAGGAGGCCACTGTGCTGAGTGATTGAGAAAGGGGGCGGGGCCTCTCACCACGTCTCGCAATCCGGCTGTGGGGGATTTACTTGTCACAACACTAGGGATTCTTGGTCCCCAACCACCCTCAGGAGCCAAGGGGACATCATTTGCGGTGGATGAGAAATACCTGATCACGGAACTCTGTGGAATTTCGCAGAGTGAAAGTCTGCAAGCTCCGCCCAGACCTAATATTTAATTTAATTATAAGTCCCTTGTAAAGTGCACTACATGTGATACCTCTTACCAGACCTAAACCTTTCCTTGTTATACATATGTCACACCTCAGGTCTGCCCTATATAGCCCACAAAGCAGGGTGTAATGTATGTAAGATGCACAACATGTACTTTTTACATGACTTGGTAGTGAAACACTCCCAAAGTCTTTGTTCACTACTGCAAGGCTTTTCTCTCCTGTGCGGTAACATTGGGAGTACCTTATAACATCTTTTAAGTATAATTCCCAATTGTGAAGAGATAGACTTTTCAAATGTGGTGTCAAATTTGGTGATGAAGTTGGATTTTAAATTGCAGTTTTGAAAATGCCACTTTTAGAAAGCAGGCATTTTCTTACCTTAGCCATTTGATGTCTACTGCCTGTCTCTGTTCAGTGTGGCCTGGGTGACAGCTGGGCTTTGTGTATTCCCTCTAGACACCAAAACACAGGGGGCTTAGGTGTGTCTTGATTGGCCATCCTGGGAGATGGGAGGGAGGAGCTGGGCACAGCCACACACTCAGACCCCCCACTTCAAAGTCACAACTGAGTACAAGTACTGGACGTTTGACACCCTGACTTTAGTACACTTCTGGGCCTGTGAAGACTCTGCCAGAAAGAAGAACTGCTATGCTGCTGAAGGACTGCCACTCTGCTGGACTGCCGCTTTACTGAACTCCTGCCTTGCTGTGCAGCCCTCCTGCCTGCTGTTCCCCTACCTGGGTGAGAAGAACTGCATCTGCATCACATGAACCCTGAGTTACTCCAAGGTCTTGCTGGCTTACCTCCTGATTGAAGTCTCAGAGACATAAATGACTTCCAACTTACCAGCATCTGCACCTGGTCTCTGCCATCTGTAAGTCTGCCCTGCTAAGTGGTGTCACCCTAGTCCTGGACCATTGTAAGTGAGGTCTAAGGTGCTTCTCCAAGCCATCCCATGCATCCTCATCAGAACTGGCGCATCTTCACCTTTGCATGGTTTGGAACTGGTGCATCTTCCCCTTTGCGTGGATCGTAACTGGCATATCCTTGACGTTGCGTGAAGCAGACATGGCGCAAAACCTTCAGAACCAGAGCATTGCCCTTGGAACCGATGTATTCTCTGCTGCAGGTGCAGTAGCAGCACATCACATTAGGAACCGGCTCATCGGACTCAGAACCAACGCATCGCCGCATTTGCATCAAGAAAATCAACACATCTCGTCCACTGCATGACTCAACACCAACGCATCTCTTCGTTTGCACCTCGCATCTTCGTCAACGACAACACAGTCTGGAAAAAGGTACTTTTGTTCAGCCGGCTCAATTGGGGGCAGCACTCACATCACTGCGTTCTTTCTTTTCAGATAGGGTGCAATTTGTAGAATTAGATTCCTTAATTCCAAGTCCTTTCCCCTCCCTTGTGGAGTTCCATCTATCAGTCCAACTTTATTCAACATTTATGTCACTAAGCTGTCCCCAATAATTAGATCTTTTGGGTTCTCGCTGACATCTTATGCGGACAATACGTAAATTGTTGTTTTCATCTCCAAGAAAGACACAAATGTTAACAACCGCTTCAATGACTGCATGCTAGCAGTTAGCGCCTCAATGGGCCAGAATTGTTTGAAACTGAACTCAGACAAAACAGAGGTTGTTCTGTTTGGTAACAATCCCTCCTTCTGGTCCCCCTCCTGTTGGCTGACAGACATGGGTTCACTCCCTATCCCAGCCACAAAAGTAAGAAATTTAGTAGCTATCATGGACCACAGACTTATGTTTGGAGATCAGGTTAATTCAGTTACTTCATCTACATTTCTTATCTTACGTATGTTAAGAAAAATCCTGCGTTTCATACCGCTAGTTGCCCGGAAAACCGTAGTGTCCTCGCTCATTCTGTCCAGACTAGACTACTGCAATGGTCTCTACATGAACATGCAGCAGCGACATCTTCACAGGCTTCAGGTCCTCCAAAACATGGCTACCAGACTTCTTTCCGGAACTCCTAAATTCTGTTCCATTAAACCTGTGATCATGAAACTCCACTGGCTCCCCATCATTAAAAGAATCAAATACAAAGCACTCTTTATAGTCTTTAATGCTTCTCAAATTTTGGATCCTGCTTTTTTCAGACAAAAACTACTCTGGTACCTTCCTAGCAGAACTCTTTGATCCTCCAGTGCAAAGCTCCTGGCAGTCCCCAGATTCAAAAAAGCTAACTGGGGAGGTCAAAGTCTCATCCTGGGCGCTGCTAAAACCTGGAATGTTTTTACACTTTCCATTCATTCCTCCTCTAGTCTCCTGCCTTCTAGGAAGGCCTTGAAGACTGGGCTTTTCTCCCATTAGTTTGCCCAGGTTTGGCACTAGGAGCTAGCGCTGTGACACCTTCGGGTAGCTGCGCACTTTATAAAATCAATAACATTACAATTACCATTAACATTGGGTCTATGTATCTGTCCAACACTCCATCATGGTCGCCCTGAACTTTTGACTTTGCCCCGGTCCAGCATGACCAGTTATCCCAAATAGGCATTTATTGCTTCTAAGCACTATTTTACAGTTATTCTTTAAAAGTTCATGTTATTTTGGTCTTGTTTCATTTATAAAATAATCCTCTGTTTTTCCAACCTGGTGTGGTGTCTTTCTGTGGTGCTTTCACTGCATTACTATTTGAAGTGTTGCACCAATACTATACACATTGCCTCTTAAGTTAAGCCTGACTGATCTGTGCCAAGCTACCAGAGGTTGAGAACAGGATAATTTAGGGTGTGTTGTGACTCACCCTGACTAGGATTGTAGTTCCTGCTTGGACAGAGTGCATCTCTCTGCCAACCAGAAGCCCAAATTCTATACATTAAATTAGAAATATATACATCAGGTATATAGAGATACCTTTGGTGACACCCTCATACCACATTACACACCTTGTGGGTGCTGAACCCTATAATCACAATATCCTTTACCCATACTAGGCATGCTATCAAAATATAAGGGGGTGAGTTTATTAACCCCTTCATTGTTCATGACAGAATGGTTCCGCCATGAGCACCAGTGCTCATGTGCTCATGACGGAATCATTCCGTCAGGTGCACATGAGCACTAAATCCCTCTGCTGCAAACAGCAGAGGGATTTCCTTTTTTTTGCATGGCCTGCTGACGGCAGTACATTGAAAATGAAACTGAAACTTAGCTTCAGTTTCACTGTTTCAGTGCTCGTTGGGCTATCTCAGCCCTACGAGCACCGATACACACGGGAGAGGTATCGTTGGAAAGGGGAGAATCTCCCCTTTCCAATGGCACCCCTCCCTGGTGGATCCCTGCTTGGAGATTGCCCCAGGAGGGTGATCCCCAAGCATGCATTGCCACACACTAGGCACCAGGGAGGGGGTAGCAGCCCCTTGGGCAAGGGTCTTTGCTTCCCCATTGAAAACAGGCATATACAGTCTTTCTGCCCCCCTGAGGGGGCAGATAGGGGCAGTATCCCCAATCCGCCCCGCCGGGGGGCAGAAAGCACCCTTGACACCAGGGAATATTTTTTTATAGGTCAGGGGTGGGGGCTGCCCAGAATGGGCAGGCCAATGCCCCCACACTCCCCCCAAAAAAATGGAAAAGTCTTTCTGCCCCTGATCTGCCCCCGGGGGGGGCGGAAGGCCCACTAGGTGCCAGGGATTCATTTTTTTTTTATAATTAGGGGTGTGGGCTTCCCAGAATGGGCATGCCTATGTCCCCACCAATTTTTTTTTTTAAGTTGCCATAGTCTTTTTGGCCCCTCCCCAGAGGCAGATGGGGCAATAGCCTCTTATCTGCCCCCCCATGGTGGCAGAAATCCCCACTAGGCACCAAGGATTATTTTTTTTCAAAGTTCAGAGGTGGGGGCTTCCCAGAGTGGGCATGCCAATGCCCCCCCAATAATGCCACAGTCTTTCTGCCCCCAGGAGGCAGATGGCGCAATAGCCCCTGATCTGCCCCCCCGGGAGTGGCAGAAAGCCCACTAGGCACCTGGGATTGTTATTTTTCTTTTACATGTAGGAGTGGGGGCTGCCCAGAATGGGCATGCCAATACCTCCACCCCAATTATTTTTTTGCCATAGTCGTTCTTCCCCTGGGTGGTAGATGGGGGCAATAGCCCCTTAACTGCAGCACCGGGGGGGTAAAAAGCCCACTAGGCACCACAGATTATGTTTTTAATATACGTAGGGGTTCTGGGCAGCCCCCACCCCTCAAAAAAATTAGCCACAGTCTTTCTGCCTTCCTAGGGCGGCAGATGGGGGCAGTAGCCCCTGACCTGCCCCCCCCGGGAGGCAGATTGCCCACCATGCTCCAGGGATTTTGCTGCTTTTTTTATACGTAGGGGTAGGGGCTGCCCAGAATGGGTTTGCCAATGCCCCTATCCCCCCAAAAATGGCCACAGTCTTTCTGCCCCACCCTTGGGAGCATATCGGGGCAATAGCCCTCGATCTGCCCCACCCCAGGGTGACAGAAAGCCCACTAGGCACTGACCTTTTTTTGCAATTTGCCTAGCTGTGGATTTTGGGCCCTAGCGCAGCCGGCACCTAGGGAAAGCTAGCAAACCTGTACATTTTTTAAAACTAGACACCCAGTGGAATCTAGGACTTCTGTGCCTCTCACCAGGTTCTGTTACCCAGAATCCCTTGCAAACCTCAAACTTTGTCAATGAAAAACACATTTTCCTCACATTTCTGTGATGGAAAGTTCTGGAATCTGTGGGGAGCCACAAACTTCCACCCACCCAGCATTACTCCAAGTCTCCCGATATAAACTGTACCTTACTTGTGTGGGTGGGCCTAGAGCCCGCGACAGGAAACATCTCAAAATGCAACGTGGGCACATTACATTTTTCCACTGAAAACTGACCCTTTTTTCGCAATGTGCCTAGCAGTGGATTTTTGACCCTAGCTCAGCCGGCACCTATGGAAACCTAGTAAGCCTGTACATTTTTGGAAACTAGACATCCAGGGGAGGCCAGGATGGGGTGACTTGTGTGGCTCTCACCAGGTTCCGTTACCCAGAATCCCTTGCAAACCTCAAAATTTGTAAAAAAGATACACATTTTCGGCATATTTCTGTGATGGAAAGTTTTAGAATCTGCAGGGAGCCACAAACTTCCACCCACCCAGCATTGCCCCAAGTCTCCCGATAAAATTGGTACCTCACTTGTGTGTTTAGGCCTAGAGCCCGCAACAGGAAATGGCTCAAAACATACTGTGGAGACTTCAAAATTATCGATCACAAAAAGACTTGGTTTTGCAAAGGAGTCACCTGCGTTTTTGGTCCCGGGCTTGGTGGGGGCTTCTAGGGAAACCTACCAAACCCAACATTTCAGAAAACTAGACACCCAGAGGAGTCCAGGAAGGTGTGGCTTGTGTGGATCCCTCAACATTTTCCTACCCAGAATCCCCTGCAAACTTCAAATTTAGCTGAAAAAAAATCAAATTTTCCCTACATTTCTGCCTGGGATCACCATGCCGCCAGAAATGTCCTACCACCCAGTGTTTCTGAAAAGTAGACAAAATTCAAAATCCATTATTGCTTTCACACCCATTTCAATCACTATCTGGATAGAGGTTGAAAGCACAAAAGATAGGAAAAATAGGCTTTGTCCCAGTAAAATGCCAAAACTGTGGAGAAAATTTTGGTTTTCTGACAAAAGTCTGCCTATTTCTGACAGCTGCGAAGATGGTAATTTTAGCACCACAAACCCTTTGTTGATACCTTTTGCAGGGAAAAAGCAGACGCTTTCTTCTATAGTACTTTTTTCTCATTTTTCCTAAAAAACCCCAAAATTAGCTGTATTTTGGCCAATTTCTCGGTTCCCTTCAGGGGAATCCACAAACCCTGGATACCTTTAGAAACCTCAAGATGTTGGAAGAAAAGGACTCAAATTTGGGGTGGATACCTTATGTGGACAAAATGTTACAGGTGCCAAAGCGCGAACTACCCCAAATATCCCAAAAAAAGGCTTAGCACAGGAGGAGGCCTAGCAGCGAAGGGGTTAATAATACAGCCATTTTGACTTAGTCAGGGTTTCATTATAAATAAGGCAGGCATGTTGGCTTTGGCAGGGTATCATCACAATGTGAAGAGAAGCACATGTTATAATTCTCCAATGCATCACCACTGAAGTGAATGGGAACAGTAGCAGTATACAGTATGTGTCATAAGAAACCATTGAAGTAAATGTGAGAGTACTAAAAGTCAATAGTATTCATTGCATGGGGAAACTTTGTATTGTTAACCATCAACATTGTCAATAAATCAAAGGGTTGAAAAACATATGTCTCAGAGTCTTCCTTTTACAATTGCACGCTTGAGACCAGCCAACATGGATACCTGTATCCCTCAACCTCTGTACAAATGTACAGACTCCTGTAGCACTTGGAATGATCGAAAACCTCTCAAACGGTCATGACTATTGCCCCCTGGGAGTCTTAGGGTTCCTTGTATTAGGAACATTTCTTGGGGGCTCCTGCACTCCTTACAGTGTTTTAATAATGTTGATAGTGCCCCTCTCAAGCCTGGGGCCAACATAAAGAAAACTTTATTCAAATTATGGGGCCTTCCAAGGCACTTATGCGGTGCTCTTCACTAGCCATGTGAATAAATAACGACTGCCTTGTAAGCTTTTCTTTTTCCTTTTTTATATGTAGTCTCATGCCACATTGTTCATATTTTAGTTTATCGGTACCCAGATCCCACCTGGGGCACTCACATGACTTTCTCTTTTGCGTGTGGCAGTGCGGGGAGCTCACTCCACGCTGTCAAGCCGATTCCTTCCTCTGAATTCCCTCCAACTGGTATCTGCATGGCTCATCCAAACTGCATGAAGCTAGGACCTGGTGCTGACTGCTGAGGGCCCTATTCTCCCCAGACACAGATGTGGGGGACAGAGGAGGTACATCACATCACTCCTGGGTCTTTGGCCTCCTCAAAGAATTCTAGGACATTCCAGTAAGGTGATTTAAAGTTGTCTGCATAAATAGATTCTCTGAGAGCCTCAGCTCCACCCCTAGCTGACACAGCAGCCTGATCCTTTCCCACCAAAAGTTCAAAAACAAGTCCCTTCTATGTTTGACTTTAGAGGACTTGCTCTCCTCCTTTGTTTCTGGGGTTCTGGGCTGTCCCTGCCCAGGTGTAGCATGACAAGCTAATTAACAGATGCAGATTTCCTTCCCATCTCTTCCTTTCAGAGGACTTTGTTAAGCACTTTTGATAACTATATTGTGTAGGGAGGCCTTTGATCTTTCTACTGGGGAAGAGAGTAATTAACTTGTCCCAGTATGGGGACAAAATCCTAGAATATGATCATAAACGCATGTAGATATAATGTCAGGGAGTGCAAATCTACACTTAGATAGATATTTCCCCTAGATTGATACCTCACTGGACCATGTAGATCGAATTAGCACAAAACTGTACTTTTGTGCAGATTCTGCCTATAATGTGCAATACAGTTTAATCACCACCGTCAGTAACTACTACAGGTCTGCTCTTTGAAAGCCCCTTCACATTATAAGGCCTAACTGAAGTCAGTATCAATCCTTGAAGAGTACCTTCTGGAATAGTTTGCCTGTGTAGAATTACCCGACTGCGCATGATGGTAGTCTCACAAGCAGAGCCTGTAAAAGTGCACCCACTCATGTGCTCACATATTCGCATGTATCCAGCATAGAACTTCTTACCATAGTTGCACCCCAGTAGCCATATCTTGAAAGGCAGACACTGGCAGTTAGGACTCTTAGTCCATTTACTGCAAATTTACTGCTAGTGATACTCATGTAGTGAGACTTGCTCACAGTAAAAGTTCAAAAAATGGGTAATTAAATGCAAAAACTACAAGGGGATTAAATGGGTGGGACCCATTTGCTACAGCTCCATTTCATAAATATTTGATTTGCATTTTACAGTGATTACATAAATTTCCTAAGCATCTTTCCGTGAGTATTTGTACCTTACACCTCAAAATTTCTGCTTTGCAAATTACAATGAGTACATAAATTCTTAAAACATTTTCTTTGAGCATGTGCAGCTTACTCTTGGCAATTCCAGAATAAGTTACATAACATTCTTGAGTAAGAACAACCACTTAGAAAAGTCTTTGTGAATCAAGACTATTTAAATATATATCTGAAAACATATTTGTTTGTCTTAAGAACCTTTTTTATGTGTTTTGGTTGTTTGCTGTATGAGCCACGTTTTTGTCAGGCACCCAACAATTCCATTTACGTTTGTCTTCTGTTTATGTTCAGCTTGTCTTCAAGTAGAAGCCACCCTGCACTGCTGGACAATTGGAAGTAGGAAATTCAACCTCAATGGATCAATTCCTAATTGTCGGATTTATGGAGTTTGAACACCTGTAAGTTCCTATTTTTGTTACGTTTATGTTGATTTACCTGACAACTCTAGTTGGGAATATTTCTATTATTGCAACTATTTATTCTAACAGGCATCTGCACAATCCCATGTATTTCTTCCTCAAACATTTGTCCTGTATTGACATTGGTTATACTTCGGTAGTAATTCCAAAAATGTTGGCCCACTTCTTCATGGAGGACACATAAATTTCTCTTACTGAATGCCTTATGCAGATATATATCTTTGTGCCCATGTTATCCACAGCGATTTTTCTCCTCACCATCATGGCTTACGATTATTATGTGGCCCTTTGCAAACTTTTAAGTTACATAACCATCATGAATCAGGCTATGTGCATCAAGATGGCAACTGGATGCTGGGGTATTGGTCTTGTGGATCCCACACTGCACAATATACTTACATCCCAGCTCTCCTTCTGTGGATCCCATATAATAAACCACTTCTTCTGTGATCCTGCTGTTCTAATGAAACTTTCCTGCACCAGCACTAGCACCTATTGAGACTCTAACCTACACATTTGGATTTAATATTAGGGATGCTATTCATGTTAATCATGACATCTTATATTAACATAATCTCAGATATTCTAAAAATTCAGTCTGTTAAAGGGAAAAGAAATGCCTTTTCTACATGTGCCTGCCACGGGTATTGGGATAATTTTATTCCGTGGATCTCTAAGTTCTACGTATATTAGACCAACCACAACATATTCAGAGAAAGAAGGGAAAGTGCTATCATTATTGTATGTTCTTCTTACTCCCATGTGTAACCCAGTTATATAAACTCTGAAAAACAAGGATTTTAAAAATGCTTTATGGAAGAAAAATAAAAGAGTTTTGGGAAGCATTGAAAAAACCATTAACTGCACAATCCCAAGAAAAAGACATTAAAGTAAACATTTCCAAGTATCATAAATGCTAATTACTAACGATAACATCACTGAAACTTCTATTTTTTACTGTGAATATATATATATATATATATATATACATACACATATATATATATATATATATTATATATATATAATATATATATAATATATATAAAATATACATCTACATATATAATAAATATTTTTTAAATGTTTTTAATATTTATTCAATTACAATATTTTTACATTTAAAATACATACTTTTTTATATATCTATATATATATGTAAGGATTTCCGTATTCTGCTCAATTGACCAAAATAACGAGATGCGGCACACCAGAAGAAGCACAAAATGTATTGTGCACAAACCAAAGGACGACGCGTTTCAGCGTTAAGCCTTTGTCAATCTATATATATATATATATATTCACTGAAAAAACCATAGGTTTTAGGGACAGTTATAGTTAGTTGGACATTGCACTCGTACAAAACCTGTGAAAGTCCCCCGTTATAGTTAGTTCAGGTAACTATAACTCACGCCCCCGCAATGCACTGCTGATGACGTCACATATTACATCACTCATGACATTGTCAGTGACATCACTGATGACATCTCAAATGACATCACTGATGACATCATCCAGTGACTGTGTGTTTCTGTAAAGTTTAAATATGTTTAATATATATAGGGAAAGGCGTATTGAAGAATGAGTGGGTGTATAAGTGTCTGAATGGATGATTTAGTAGGTGCGTGATTAACTCAATAAGTGAGTGATTAAACGTATCTTACTGAATGCATGGGTTAGTGACTAAACTGGGTGAATGTCTGTATCCGACTGTCTGTTGCTGTGTTAGTGGCTGCATGGGTTTGTGAATAACTACATGAGTGTCTATATGAGTTATTGATTGGTTGTCTGAGTATCGGTATGGGTGCCTGAGTGTTTGTGTGGGTGGGGTGTGTGCGACTCTGTGCATAGATATGTGAGTGGGTGATTCACTGGGTGGATGGTTTCAAGAGTGCATCTGTGATAGACTGTATGGGTGGGTAAGTGTGTGTAAGAGTGTGTTAGTGAGTGAATGTATGTCCCAGTGGTACATGTGTGAGTAACTACATATGTGAAAGGCAATATATATGTGTGTTGGAGTATATAAATAGCTATAAGCGAGAGTGTGTGATTGTGAGAGTGACTGTATGGATGAGTGTGTGCTTGTATCAGTTATTGTATAAGAGCGTAAAAATTTGCTAGTATTTGTATGAGTAAGTGAGCTGGTGTGTGTATAACTGTATGAGTGAGTAAATGGGTGTGTGCTTAATTTTTTGCATGACTGACTAGGTGTGTGAGTACCTCTATGGATGAGTGGCGGTGTGTGAGTGTTTATATAGGTGTATGAGTGCATATAATAGTCCTGTACTGAGTGACTGTAAGTATGAGTGACTGTACGGGTGAGTGAGTGGATGTGTGTGTAGACCTAAGAATCAGTGAGTGGGTATGTAGTTTTTGGTGTTGGAGTGTCTATGGTTTTGAGAATGGCAGTCTGTAATTTAGAGTGGGTGTATCAAAAGTTATATTAGGGTGTGAGAAGATGCATGAAATTATCACATGGATGATGTCATCAGTGATGTCATTTGAGATGTCATCAGTGATGTCACTGACCATGTCAGTGCATTGCGGGGGCGCGAGTTATAGTTAGCTGAACTAACTATAACGGGGGAATTTCTATGGTTTGTACGAGTGAAATGTCCAACTAACTATAACTGTCCCTGAAACCTATGGTTTTTTCAGTGAATTTCAAAGGTTTTTTAAATGCTAATTTCTAACTATAACGTGTCTGAAACCTATAGTTTTTTCAGTGAATTTCAAAGGTTTTTTAAATGCTAATTTCTAACTATAACGTGCCTGAAACCTATGATTTCTTAAGTGAATTTCAAAGGTTTTTTAAATGCTAGTTTCTAACTATGCCTACAGAGGTAGGACATGTGAAGAAAGAAGAAAAAACGCACAGAAAGTAGCAAAAGAAATGCAGAAAGAAGCAACAGGGTTTAGGGCAGTGCAGTGGTGTTCAGGCAGTGTAGGGGGTCGTGCTGGGGCTGGTGTTTCAGGGTTTAGGGCAGTGCAGTGGTTTTCGGGCAGTGTAGGCGGTCGTGCTGGGCTGGTGTTTCAGGGTTTAGGGCAGTGCAGTGGTGTTCGGGCAGTGTACGGGGTTGTGCTGGGGCTGGTGTTTCAGGGTTTAGGGCAGTGCAGTGGTGTTCAGGCAGTGTAGGGGGTCGTGCTGGGGGTGGTGTTTCAGGGTTTAGGGCAGTGCAGTGGTGTTCGGGCAGTGTCGGGGGTCGTGCTGGGGGTGGTGTTTCATGGTTTAGGGCAGTGCAGTGGTATTCGGGCAGTGTAGGGGGTCGTGCTGGGGCTGGGTTCGGGCAGTGTAGGGGGTCGTGCTGGGGGTGGTGTTTCAGGGTTTAGGGCAGTGCAGTGGTGTTCGGGCAGTGTAGGGGGTCGTGCTGGGGCTGGTGTTTCAGGGTTTAGGGCAGTGTTGTGGTATTCGGGCAGTGTAGGGGGTCGTGCTGGGGCTGGTGTTTCAGGGTTTTGGGCAGAGCAGTGGTGTTCGGGCAGTGTAGGGGGTAGTGCTGGGGGTGGTGTTTCAGGGTTTAGGGCAGTGCAGTGGTGTTCGGGCAGTGTAGGGGGTCTTGCTGGGAGTGGTGTTTCAGCGTTTAGGGCAGTGGTGTTCGGGCAGTGTAGGGGGTCTTGCTGGGGGTGATGTTTCAGGGTTTAGGGAGGTGCAGTGGTGTTCAGGCAGTGTAGGGGGTCTTGCTGGGGGTAGTGTTTCAGGGTTTAGGGCAGTGCAGTGGTGTTCGTGCAGTATAGGGGGTCGTGCTGGGGTAGTGTTTCAGGGTTTAGGGCAGTGCAGTAGTGTTCGGGCAGTGTAGGGGGTCATGCAGGGGTGGTGTTTCAGGGTTTAGGGCAGTGCAGTGGTTTTCGGGCAGTGTAGGGGGTCGTGCTGGGGGTGGTGTTTCAGGGTTTAGGGCAGTGCAGTGGTGTTTGGGCAGTGTAGGGGTCATGCTGGGGCTGGTGTTTCAGGGTTTAGGGCAGTGCAGTGGTGTTCGGGCAGTGTAGGGGGTCTTGCTGGGGGTGGTGTTTCAGGGTTTAGAGCAGTGGTGTTCGGGCAGCGTAGGGGCTCTTGCTGGGGGTGATGTTTCAGGGTTTAGGGCAGTGCAGTGGTGTTTGGGCAGTGTAGGGGGTCTTGCTGGGGGTAGTGTTTCAGGGTTTAGGGCAGTGCAGTGGTGTTCGTGCAGTGTAGGGGTCGTGCTGTGGATGCTGTTTCAGGGTTTAGGGCAGTGCAGTAGTGTTCGGGCAGTGTAGGGGGTCGTGCAGGGGGTGGTGTTTCAGGGTTTAGGGCAGTGCAGTGGTGTTCGGGCAGTGTAGGGGGTCGTGCTGGGGGTGGTGTTTCAGGGTTTAGGGCAGTGCAGTGGTGTTCGGGCAGTGTAGGGGGTCGTGCTGAGGCTGGTGTTTCAGGGTTTAGGGCAGTGCAGTGGTGTTCGGGCAGTGTAGGGGGTCATGCTGGGGCTGGTGTTTCAGGGTTGAGGGCAGTGCAGTGGTGTTCGGGCAGTGTAGGCGGTCGTGCTGGGGCTGGTGTTTCAGGGTTTAGGGCAGTGGTGTTCGGGCAGTGTAGGGGGTCGTGCTGGGGCTGGTGTTTCAGGGTTTAGAGCAGTGCAGTGGTGCTCGGGCAGTGTAGGGGGTCGTGCTGGGGGTGGTGTTTCAGGGTTTAGGGTAGTGCAGTGGTGTTCGGGCAGTGTAGGGGGTCGTGCTGGGGCTGGTGTTTCAAGGTTTAGGGCAGTGCAGTGGTGTTTGGGCAGTGTAGGGGTCGTGCTGGGGCTGGTGTTTCAGGGTTTTGGGCAGAGCAGTGGTGTTCGGGCAGTGTAGGGGGTCATGCTGGGGGTGGTGTTTCAGGGTTTAGGGCAGTGCAGTGGTGTTCGGGCAGTGTAGGGGGTCGTGCTGGGGGTGGTGTTTCAGGGTTTAGGGCAGTGGTGTTCGGGCAGTGTAGGGGGTCTTGCTGGGGGTGGTGTTTCAGGGTTTAGGGCAGTGCAGTGGTGTTCGGGCAGTGTAGGGGGTCGTGAAGGGGTGGTGTTTCAGGGTTTAGGGCAGTGCAGTGGTGTTCGGGCAGTGTAGGGGGTCGTGCAGGGGCTGGTGTTTCAGGGTTTAGGGCAATGCAGTGGTGTTCGGGCAGTGTAGGGGGTCATGCTGGGGGTAGTGTTTTAGGGTTTAGGGTAGTGCAGTGGTGCTTGTGTAGTGTAGGGGTTCATGCTGGAGGTGGCGTTTCAGGGTTTAGGGCAGTGCAGTGGTGTTCGGGCAGTGTAGGGGGTCGTGAACGGGGTGGTGTTTCAGGGTTTAGGGCAGTGCAGTGGTGTTCGGGCAGTGTAGGGGGTCGTGCAGGGGCTGGTGTTTCAGAGTTTAGGGCAGTGCAGTGGTGTTCGGGCAGTGTAGGGGGTCGTGCTGGGGGTAGTGTTTTAGGGTTTAGGGTAGTGCAGTGGTGCTTGTGTAGTGTAGGGGGTCATGCTGGGGGTAGTGTTTTAGGGTTTAGGGTAGTGCAGTGGTGTTTGTCTAGTGTAGGGTGTCATGTTTTAGGGTAGTGCAGTGGTGTTTGGGTAGTGTAGGGGGTCGTGCTGGGGGTAGTGTTTTAGGATTTAGGTTAAAGCAGTGGTGTTTGGGTAGTGTAGGGGGTCGTGCTGGGGGTAGTGTTTTATGGTTTAGGGTAGTGCAGTGGTGTTTGTGTAGTGTAGGGGGTCGTGCTGGGGGTAGTGTTTTAGGGTTTTGGGTTAGTGCAGTGGTGCTTGTGTAGTGTAGGGGGTCGTGCTGGGGGTAGTGTTTTAGGGTTTAGGGTAGTGCAGTGGTGTTTGTGTAGTGTAGGGGGTCATGTTTTAGGGTAGTGCAGTGGTGTTCGGGTAGTGTAGGGGGTCGTGCTGGGGGTAATGTTTTAGGATTTAGGTTAGTGCAGTGGTGTTTGGGTAGTGTAGGGGGTCGTGCTGGAGGTAGTGTTTTAGGGTTTAGGGTAGTGCAGTGGTGTTTGTGTAGTGTAGGGGGTCATGCTGGGGGTAGTGTTTTAGGGTTTAGGATAGTGCAGTGGTGCTTGTGTAGTGTAGGGGGTCGTGCTGGAGGTAGTGTTTTAGGGTTTAGGGTAGTGCAGTGGTGTTTTTGTAGTGTAGGGGGTCATGTTTTAAGATGCAACGCTCCAATACCTGACCAGTCTGCACTACAGAAAACTGCAAAAAACTAAAAATAAAAAGTGTTTTGCACACTTTTGTCATTGGGCTATATGTGGGCTACATCTGGGTAATATTTGTGCTACATTTGGGCTCTTTTTCACTGGTGGCCATCTTGGAAGACTTCTTTGTTATGAAGTTTCCTAATTTCCTCATTTACTGCAGTCTCCTCAGTAGGAAATGCTTTCAGTTTTTACTTTGATTCCATCAAGAAGGCATTCAGATGTGTCTCACATTTGCCATAAATTCAGAATGTTAGCACTCTAGTTGCTCATTAGATCACTGTAGTACAGCTACTGCTCACCAGGAGTTAACTGGAAGTCTGCTGCTGGTATTGAAAGTGATTGTTTCAGTCTGCATGTCAGAATTTTCTAATGAAATAGAAGAGGATTTGAGATCTCACTTAAAACATGCCCTATTTTTTCTTTCTGCAGCACTAACCATAATTTCTATTTCAAAAAGAACCCCTCATTTTGTTCCTTTTTAAATTAAATGTTTTAAGTGTTACCGGTTTATTCCAATCAAGATGGCTTCAGGTGTGCCATACTTTTGTCATAAGTAAGGCTGTTAGCGCTCTAGTTGTTCTTTAGAACACTCTGGGAAGCTGCAGTAGAACACAAAGGCATCAACTGGCAGGCTGCTCCTGTTGAAATATAACAGGAAGATATTTGAGATCACACTTGAAACATGTCCTAATTTTTCTTTCTACAGCACTAACCATAATTTCTATGACAAAATGAACCCCATCATTTTGTTCCTTTTAAATTAAATGTTTTAAGTGTTACCAGTTTATTCCAATCAAGATGGCTTCAGGTGTGCCATACTTTTGTCATAAGTAAGGCTGTTAGCACTCTAGTTGTTCTTTAGAATACTCTGGGAAGCTGCAGTAGAACACAAAGGAATCAACTGACAGTCTCTGCCCTTGTTGGATGTACATGTTTTACTGAGAATGTCAGACTTCATTCTCACATGACTGAGAAAGATAATGTGAATTTACAGAAAATATGCTCTCATTTTAGCTTCTGGAGCACCTTCCAAAACTCTATGGGACAACCATGTGAAAATAGTTTTCTCTCAAACATGATTCATGATATCCCAGCAGAAGGTTTTTCACAGGGTAAAATCACCTTAGAACACACCACAATTCCTGAAATTAGTATGGTACCATCAACAAATGAATTCTAATGTAACTAAAGTCTGTTATGACCCTTTATAGTTCTCCTTTTGGTAACCTTCAAAATCTTTGATTCACTACAATGCATTTCAATGGGATACTATCATGTATATTGGTCTCAAGATGGCTGCCAGCAATTCCAGGATGAAGTGCTGACAGCCAATCAGATCTCACAATGACATGTGTGGTTAGGCTCCGCCCAGATATATATGTGATTTTACTTTTCATTTTCTCAGGAACTACTGAACGGATTTACACCATTTAAGCAAAAGGCACGACACTGAACCAAGGGCTACCTCTTTGCCAAATTTGGTGTAATTCCGTTCAGCAGTTCGGGCTGTGGCTGCGACTAAAGGTTCCTATGGAAAAATGAATGGGGAAAACATGTTTTGGGACCCCCCTTTTTTCTCGGCCCCCGCTTGACGAATCACCCCGAGACTTTCAGGATAGGAGCGGACCGGAGCGCCCCAACAAGTTGGAAACTTTCGCGAAGATTCGTCAACCGGCGCCAACGTTATTCCAAACAGAATGTTGCGGATTTCCTATGGAAAATAGGTCCTAACTATAACTATCTACTGGCGACCGCCAGTAGATAATATATATATATATATATATATATATATATATATATAGATATATCAAAGCTCAAAGTTCCTCCTCCCTTCTTTCGGAACAAGCCAGCACTCACGGGGCAAATTGCGTAAAGTTTTTATTTCATTGTCAGCAACAACAAACGCGTTTCGGCATCCGCCTTCATCCGAACTTTGAGCTTTGATTTGTTACACGGAATGCCACCGTGTTGCCGGCACCCGCCCGTGAGTGCTCCTGTCTTATGGTGTACAAAGGAGCTTTGATATATATATATATATATATATATATCCACACTCTTCCGGTAATCCAATCATTTGTTGTAGAACAACAAGAAGACACCAGTGCCGTGGCTACTATAAACCAACGTGTTTATTGGAAATTGGCAACACAAATCCCGACACGTTTCGGAGTTACAGCACTCCTTTCTCACGGGCAAGGTATGTACATTTACAGTTTCTTTCAAAGAAACAGGTATTCACGTGACGTGCACAACTTAATAGACAGTGTTTCGACTGTTCGTCAATACCATAAATCTATAAAGTTTTTTTGAGAAGCATGAAAACTTGGTGAATCAATAAGCATGATTTATAATTGCACATATTGAATCTGCATTCATTTCTCCCAATTTATGAAGTAAATTTTGGGCGTGTAAGGCAGAAAAGACCGCTGATAGCGATTCTGCCACAGTGCGCACTTTAAAAAGACGATATACACCATCCTCATTTTTCACTATGTCAATACCGCCCTATTCGCTCTAAATACCAATTCTGCCACAGTGGGCTTTTTAACAATCGAGCATACCATGGCATATCAAATCAAATTTATCACATGCTAGCTTTAAAAATACTACATTCATAAACAGCTACTGCATCTTAACTTGTTTAAAGTCCTGCCCAAGTGGGCATATCAAGGTGGAAATGCTAACTTCACCAACCACCATATATATATATATATATATATATATATATATATATATATATTCACTGAAAAACCATAGGTTTCAGGGACGTTATAGTTAGTTGGACATTTCACTCGTACAAAACCATAGAAATTCCCCCGTTATAGTTAGTTCAGCTAACTATAACTCGCGCCCGCAATGCACTGCTGATGACGTCACATATTACATCACTCATGACATGGTCAGTGACATCACTGATGACATCTCAAATTACATCACTGATGACATCACTGATGACATCATCCAGTGACTGTGTGTTTCTGTAAAGTTTAAATATGTTTAATATATAAAGGGAAAGGCGTATTGAAGAATGAGTGGGTGTATAAGTGTCTGAATGGATGATTTAGTAGGTGCGTGACTGACTCTATAAGTGAGTGATTAAACATATCTTACTGAATGCATGGGTTAATGACTAAACTGTGTGAATGTCTGTATCCGTCTGTCTGTTGGTGTGTAAGCGGCTGCATGGGTTTGCGAATAGCTACATGAGTGTCTATATGGGTTATTGATTGATTGTCTGAGTATCTGTATGGGTGCCTGAGTGTTTGTGTGGGTGGGGTGTGTGTGACTCTGTGCATAGATGTGTGAGTGGGTGATTCACTGGGTGCATGGTTTCAAGAGTGCATCTGTGATGGACTGTATGGGTGGGTGAGTGTGTGTATGGGTGTGTTAGTGAGTTAATGTATATCTCAGTGGTACATGTGTGAGTAACTACATATGTGAAAGGCAGTATATATGTGTGTTGGAGAATATAAATGGCTATAAGTAAGAGTGTGTGATTGTGAGAGTGGCTGTATGGATGAGTGTGTGCTTGTATCAGTGATTGTATAAGAGCATAAGAATGTGCTAGTATTTGTATGAGTAATTGAGCTGGTGTGTGTATAACTGTATAGGTGAGTAAATGGCAGTGTGATTAATTATTTGCATGAGTGACTAGGTGTGTGAGTACCTCTATGGATGAGTGGTGGTGTGTGAGTGTCAATATAGGTGTATGAGTGCATATGATAGTACTGTACTGAGTGACCATAAGTATGAGTGACTGTACGGGTGAGTGAGTGGATGTGTGTGTGTGTAAACCTAAGAAACAGTGAGTGGGTATTTAGTTATTGGTGTTGGAGTGTCTATGGTTTTGAGAATGGCAGTCTGTAATTTAGAGTGGGTGTATCAAAGGTTATATCAGGGTGTAAGAAGATGCATCAAATTATCACATGGATGATGTCATCAGCGATGTCATCAGTGATGTCATTTGAGATGTCATCAGTGATGTCATCAGTGATGTCACTGACCATGTCATGAGTGATGTAATATGTGACGTCATCAGCAGTGCATTGCGGGGGCGCAAGTTATAGTTAGCTGAACTAACTATAACGGGGGAATTTCTATGGTTTTGTACGAGTGAAATGTCCAACTAACTATAACGTCCCTGAAACCTATGGTTTTTTCAGTGAATTTCAAAGGTTTTTTAAATGCTAATTTCTAACTATAACGTGCCTGAAACCTATGGTTTTTTAAGTGAATTTCAAAGGTTTTTTAAATGCTAGTTTCTAACTATGCCTACAGAGGTAGGACATGTGAAGAAAGAAGAAAAAACGCACAGAAAGAAGCAAAAGAAATGCAGAAAGAAGCAACAGAAGTCCACAAAGACGAACAAAAGTGCAGGAAGAAGCAAGACATGTGCAGAAAGAACCAACAGAGGAGCAGAAAGAGGCCTTGTTGCAAAATCATCCTGTGCCCACAACTTTTTCAGACGGGTACTGGTGGTAACTGACTCGGACTAACCAGACCTAGAGCCAGTGCTATACTAAAAGACACTTAGAATACAGTGAAAACACCTATATACACTAGGGAACACTATGCGTTGGGGTACCCCTGTGATTAGCATGACCTCCTCTGTAAGGCCCTAGTATATAATAGGGCAGGGGGATTAAAACTACCTCTTAAAACGCGCCATGGGGCGCGTTTGCACAGTGGTGAAGGGAGGGGGGGCCTGAGGTGACATGTGTGCAAACGCGCCCCGTGGCGCGTTTTAAGTTGCGGGATTAAGTCCCCAACTTAAAACGCGCCACAGGGCGTGTTTCCACACATGTCATCTCTGGCACCCGCCCCCTCCCTTCACCACTGTGCAAACGCGCCCCGTGGCATGTTTTAAGTTGGGGGATAAAGTCCCCTTGAATCCTGAGGGTCCCTGGGGTCCAACTAGCCCACGAGGTACCTCCAGTAAGCGCCACAGAGCTGCGTTGCAGAGAGGTGTAGAAAGGGGCGTGTCCTGGACCACCTCTCTGCAACGCAGGCCTGTGGTGCTTACTGGAGATACCTGGTGGGCTAGTTGTCCCCCAGGGGCCCTCAGGATTGAAGAGGAATTAATTCCCCAACTTAAAACGCGCCACAGGGAGTGTTTGCACACATGTCACCTCAGGCCCCGCCCCCTCCCTTCACCACTGTGCAAACGCGCCCCGTGGCGCATTTTAAGTTGGGGGATTAAGTCCCCATGTATCCTGAGGGTCCCTGGGGTCCAACTAGCCCATCAGGTACCTCCAATAAGTGCCACAGAGCTGCGTTGCAGAGAGGTGTAAAAAGGGGCGTGGCCTCTGAACACCTCTCTGCAACGCAGCCCCCTGGCACATACTGGAGGTACCTGGTGGGCTAGTTGGCCCCCAGGGCCCTCAGTATTCAAGGGGAATTAATTCCCCAACTTTAAACGTGCCAGGGGGCGCGTTTGCTGAGTGTTGCAGGGAGGGGCGGGGCCTAGCCGCGATGCCGGCTTTTTTTTTAAGAAGGGGGCTGTGTGGCCCCCTTCTCTTGCCTTTTTTTGTGCCCTGGGGACCCCATCCCCCAGTGCCTGGCCCCCTTTTAAAAAAAAAAAATGTAAATGGGAGGGGGGCCGCGTGGGCCCCCCTCCCGTGGCCAATTCCGGCCCGGGGACCCCATCCTCCGGGGCATGGCCACACATATTGTTTTTTTATAGGAAGGGGGGGCTGCATGGCCCCCCTCCTAAGGCCTCTATTGGCCCCGGGACCCCATCCCCCGGGGCCCACCTTTATTTAATAATTTTTTTGGGTGGGAGGGGGGCCACGTCGCCCCCTCCCGGGCCACTACTGGCCCCAGGGACCCCATCTCCCGGGGCCTGGCCATCCTCTCCTCAGGCCAAATATGGCCCCGGGGACCCCATCCCTCGGGTCCTGGCCTCCTTTTTTTTTTTTTAATACACAGAGGAGGGGGGCCGCATGGCCCCCCTCTCAGACCACTTCTAGCCCCAGGGACCCCATCCCCCAGAGCTGGCCCTCTCCTTTGGGGACTGTGGGGGAGCCCCAATGCCCCCACGGTCCCTGCCGGCTCCCCGCCTCCTGCGGGAGCCGGCATTGCTTTTCCACATGGGGAGCTGCTGACATGCAGCTCCCCGTGTGGAAAAGCAATGTGGTTTGGATTTTTGAAGAGAGAGCAGGTTTCCTCCTCTCTCTTCCAAAATCCAAACCACAGTTTGCTATGGCAGGGCGGGAGCCGCGAGGCTCCCGCCATGCCATAGCAAACAGCAGTGTCCCAGGGGTGGGCACCCCGGGACACTGCAGGAGCCGGCCCTGGGGGGTGGCGGTCCCCAGGGCCATCACAGGCTCCAGGAGGGGGGCCGCGCGGTCCCCTCCCAACATTGGCAAAGCCCCGGGGAGGTGGTGGTCCCCGGGGCTCGGTGGTCCGTAACGGACCCTCGAATTTACATAGTTAGGGCCCCGGGGAGGTGGCGGTCCCTGGGGCGTGTGGGGGGGCTGGAGCCCCCCCACACAGGTTCTTTATTTAAAAGAAAAACAAGCCCCGGGGGTGGCGGTCCCGGGCTGCGGGGAGCATGTGCCCCCGCAAATATTTAAGAAAAGCCCCGGGGTGGCGGTCCCGGGGCTTGGGGCCTTGGAGGCCCCCACCCATTTAAAATACAAGCCCCAGGGGTGGTGGTCCCCGGGGCTGTGAGGGGGCCATGTGCCCCCGCAAATATGTAAAGAAAAGCCCCGGGGTGGCGGTCCCCGGGGCTTGGGGGGGCCTTGGAGGCCCCCCCACCCATTTAAAATACAAGCCCCAGGGGGTGGTGGTCCCCGGGGCTGTGAGGGGGCCATGTGCCCCCCGCAAATATGTAAAGAAAGCCCCGGGGGTGGCCGTCCCCGGGGCTGGGGGGGCCACAATATAAACATTGCCCCCGGGACTTGGCCCACCCGGGGGCTAAATAATAACGAAGCGCGGGAGGCCGCGCTTCATTTTTTTTATTTTCGCGGCCGGATCCGCGGATCCTTTGCGCATTTTGCTGATTTAAAAAAAAAAAAAAAATGCTTTTTTGGGCCCTGGGGGTCGTTGTGGGACCCCCTAAGCAGGCCTAGGTGGTCAGGGTGTTTCTACCCTGCCCCCTTTTCTTGTTTTACGCGATTGTTTTTCTGTTTTCTTGTGACTCGGTTCTACCGAGTCACAAGATGGCTGCCAACACTTCCTGGTTTGGAGTGTGGACAGTCAATTAGAGGGAGGGTGCGCGGATCCACCGTGCCTCTAAATATCAAAACATTTATTTTTGACTTTCTCAGCAACTACTGAACGGATTTACACCATTTAAGAAAAAGAGTTCTTTCTGAAACAAGGGCTACCTTTGTGCCAAATTTGATGTAATTCCGTTCAGCAGTTCCAGCTGTAGCCGTGTCTAAAGTTTCCTATGGGAAATGCCTTTTTCGACCTCTTTTTTTTAAATTTCTCAGGAACTACCAAACGGATTTACACCATTTAACAAAAAGGTCTCTTTCTGAAACAAGGGCTACCTTTTTGCCAAATTTGGTGTAATTCCGTTCAACAGTTCGGGCTGTAGCCGTGTCTAAAGTTTCCAATGGAAATTAACATGGAGAAAACACGTTTTGGGACCCCCCTTTTTTCTCGGCCCCTGCTTGCCGAATCACCCTGAAACTTTCAAGACAGGAGCTGACCGGAGCGGGCTACGAGTTTTGAAAATTTCGCGAACATTCGTCAATTGGCGCCAAGGATATTGAGAAAACAAAAAACGAGTTTCCTATGGAAACTAAGGGCCATATGTATGAAAATCGGAATTTGCGATTCTCAAAATGCGATATTTTGCGAATCGCATTGTGAGAATCGCAAAATACGATGTATCAAGAAAATCGCAATTATTTAGCGATTCGCCTAAATTCGCAGAATAATTCTGAGAATCCCAATTTGCGATTCTTTATTTGCGAAATTCGCTAATAAGGAATCGCAAAATGGGGAATCTGCCATTCAGGTGCAGCTTGATTACATCACAACCAGGAAGTGTGACTGCACAGCTGCACCTGATTGCCAGAAGCACAGTCAGAGCCTGAGGGGAGAGTGGAAGAGCACTGCACTGACATCCAGGGAGGTGAAATGAATCCCCAGGAGCAGGAGAAGGAGAAGGAGAAGGAGGAGGCAGGAAGGAAGAGAAAACCCAAATTCAGTGACAGGGAGCAGGAAGTCCTGATAGAGGAGATGGTAGGCAGCCATGAGCTCCTATTTGGGAAAAAAGCCCTGAACGTGCCAGAGGCAAGGAAGAGGAAAATCTGGGATGCCATACAGGACAAGGTGAATGCCATAGGTGTAACCCACCGCACTGTGGAGGACCTGCGCAAGCGCTGGTACGATATGCGGCTGAGATCTAAAGAAAAGCTGGCAACCAGGTTGGCTGAGGTGAAGAAGACCGGGGCGGCACATCCAGTGCTGCAGAGTCCACGCCCAGGAGGAGTTGGTGGAGTCCACCTTGCTATCGGAGAGTGTCAGTGGAGTGGCTGACCTGGACAGCTCCGACCCACCCACCACCAGTCAAGGTAAGATGCATGCCATCTGTCCCCTTCCACTCCACCATAGCACCCACACAGTTATGAGCCCCCAGCAACCAAACAGTTTTTCAACTCCAGTACATGGTGTTGTGTACACCCTGAAATGCATCATGGGAGATGTAGTCACATGCACCAAACAGTGTAGTATTGAGACACAGCAAGGTAGTAACAGTGACAGTGAGTTAGGGAATGCAAAATACAGGCAGACAGGATGTAGGTAATGCAAAAATAAGTAGATTTAACCTCTTACAAAATGAGAATGAGTACACTACAAATATTGTCTGTGCTTCTGTCTTCACAGCACCACTGGCAAGGCAGGAGGGCAGTTCAGGGCATGAGGAGGCAGATGTCACCGATGAGCAGGCAGGGGAGGAGGAGCAGGAGGCACAGACCCCTGAAATCCCTGTTGCATGCAGAAAACGCAACATCGTGCCACCACTACCACAGATGGAGGCAGACCTACAGGGAAGCGGAGACGAATCCCAGGCAGGCCAGGCCCAGCTTACAGTCCCACACAGGCAACAGTCCCCTGACCACCAGAGGGAAGGAGGAGGAAACAGACGCAGGGCAAGGCAGTCCACCAGTGCTGGTGATGAGGAGCAGCAGTCCGTGTTCTCCGGCCTCGAGGGCACTATGGTGAAGGTGCAGCGGCTGCAAGTAAAATCAATGCGGTCAATGCAGCGTCAGTTCCAAACCCTAAACCATCACATGAGCAACATGAGGGGTGAGATGAGGGAAATGACTGGTGCCATACGTGAACTGTGTGCCGTGCAGAGGAGATCCAACGCTCGCATGGACACATACAGCAAGGCGGTCAACCGCCTGTGCACTGTTACGTCCCTGCTGTCACGTAGGTGTGTCAGTATGCAGGTAGAAATGGCACATAACAGCCAGGATATGGCCAAGGTCTTGGTGCAGGTGACACATGCTGTGGAACTGATGCAGGCGGCTGGCTCAGGTGGGACAGGACCCCTGCCCACAGGGGACAGTGAAGACCAATCAAGCCGCAGCAGCATTACACCACCAGTACCTGAGGTCAGACGGCGGAGCGTGAGGCAGGGGAGAACCCAGGATGACCCGGGGGAGAGCAGTGGGCACCCAGAGCGAGGTGCAAGCAGCCGTGCACGCAGAAGATAAGGTGGCATCAGGGAAGCATGGCCATGGGTGACTTAACACATTGCTGTGGACTGAAGTGTCTAGGACACCTTTGCATTGTGAATTTAACAGTTGCAAATATCATTCACACACATTAGGTGTGCATCAGGCTGTGTGCCAGAATTGTACTAGCACCAAATGTAATAAAAACACAGTTGTGCACCAATGCATAGCATACTGTCATTATTACTCACCTAGAAATAGTTGTGCGTGATCTCCTGGCGCCTCTGCCGTCCGGCAGCTGCCCCAACACCACCTGCTAGTCCTGCACGAGGAGCCGGTCCCTCCTCATCGGATGACTCTGATTCGCTGAGCTCCACTGGGGTGCCCTTCCTGGTTGCTATGTTGTGCAGCATGGCACATGCGACCACTATCTTGCAGCAGGTCTCCGGGCTGTATTGCAGGGCACCTCCGCTCTTGTGTAGGCACCTAAATCGGCTCTTTAGGATGCCAAAAGTCCTTTCTATCACACTACGGGTCGACCTGTGGGCGTTGTTGTAGCGGCGCTCCGCAGCAGTGGCTGGATTCAAGTAGGGTGTCATGATGAAATCCCTCACTGCATACGCGCTGTCCCCTGCAGGGTGCAAATGAAATGGGTTACACACTGTCATCCCACTCAAGGCCTCAACTGTATGTGTGAATGTTAGCCATTTTTTACCTAGCAAGTAGCCCTCACCAAACTCCCCAGCCAAGAGGCGACGGTGTAGCCCACTGTGGCGGAAAATGAATGAATCATGGGTGCTTCCAGGATATTTCGCAACTATGTCCGTGATGACATGGGTGGCATTACAAACTATCTGGATATTCAGGGAATGATAACACTTTCTGTTCCTGTACACATATTCTGTCTGGGAGGGGGGACAGGGCGACATGGGTCCCATCAATGCAGCCAATTACATGGGGGAATTGGGCTATCTGATAGAACCCCTGCTTGGTTTGGTCAAGTGCCTGCTGCGTGTTGGGGAAATGGATGTGGTGTTGCAACCTCTGCATCATGGCATCCAGGAACCTGTGAAAGAGGCGTGACAGGCTACTCTGTGTCACCCCTCCTGCTGCTGCTATCACCCCCTGAAAGCTCCCAGACGCCAGCAGGTGCAGTGAGCACAGGACCTGCACATGGGTGGGGATGGTGCGTGTCCTGCGTGTGGGGTGCTCCAGCATGGGCTTTAGCTCCTCCATGAGATCCATGATGCTGTCTGGGTGCAGCCTGTACTTTTCATGGATCTGCTCCTCTGTTTGCTGGAACAAGGTGATGCGTGCACTGAAGATCCTCTCTTTGCGTCTCCTTCTCTGGCCAGCAGCTCTGATCCTCAGCCTCCTAGCGATGATGTACAACGCAGCCATTGTGAAAGCCCCTGTTGCATTTTGGGCCAGCTTATATGGGTTGCACCTGGTTACCACCTGCTCTGAGTTGGTGGTAATTGCGAGGTGCAAAATTGCGAATTTTGCTAATTCGCAGATAGCGAATTTTTGGTACATCTCATTGCGAATTCGCTATCTGCGATTACGTTATTTGCGAAATTCGCAAATCGCGTGCAGCAATATGCGAATTCGCATAAAATATTCGCAGAATCGGGCTCGCACAGTTGTGCGAATCGCTATTTTTGCGATTAGCAATTCTGCGATGCGATTCCGTTTCATACATCGCAAAAGTCATTTTTGCATTCGCAAACACTGAAATTTAGCGATTCGCAGTGTTTGCGATTGCGAAAATGCTTGATACATATGGCCCTAAGTCTTAACTATAACTAGCTACTGGCGACCGCCAGTAGATAATATATATATATATATATATATATATATATATATATATATACACACACATATATATTATGTGTATCTATATATATATTTTTTAAATATAAACTCACCTTTCAAATAGTATTGCAGAATATGAAATATCAGAAATTCATAAAAGATTTTCTTTTGCACACAATAAATATAAAGCACAACTCTCAACAACGTAAAACCAGTAATGGCAAACTTTCCCTCTCTTTCTGCATACAAATAAATGTAACTAACAAATCAAATGGCTTCCTTCATTATTTCAAATTGTGAAACACATTTCTATTGGTTAGACATATTATCCCTTTCTAACTGTCTTCTAAAAGTGCCCAAACTGGTTCTGTAATTTGCTGGAGTGGTGACTCCACCACGGTGCCTCAGTGTAGCGTCGCGATGGAGCCGCAAACCCTTACGGGAGTTCAACAACCTATTTCTAATAATACTACTATTATTTTTCAACAACACACTACTTCTACCTATACTACTGACTTAGAAAAACTTAATTTAGTTACATATCACTTATATATTAGTTACCATTACACAGTTTAAAAACATAGTTAAATTTCAACCCTTTCCCCAGTCTGTTTAATACTAGTTTCCATAGAAACACTTTCTGCAAGATTCAACTGTACCAAAAGGTCACAAGTTCACCACATTTTGAAATTCAGCACACAAGCTTACACATGCAAACAGCAGGTGTGTTGACTTTTGCAAAATATTACCCTATCCTATCTACTGCACCTTTCAAACATTTTTTAATAACCAATCAGAAACATGCTTCTTCACATAGTAACATGCATCCTATTTTTGAGTGCACAATGTTGATGAACAACCAATCAGTTATTGGCTTTTTCAAAAACAGCATCTTCTCCACCATTTTAGATACCTCTCATTCTACCAACTGAATACCTCAGCTACAGACATCTTTTGAATCCTTCCAGACATCCCTTCAAGATGCTTACAGTATGGGTTTTAGGGCACAGCTATGTTTTCTGGTGCAAAAGGTATGCTGAACACAGAGGTATTGACAAACACCTAGGTTTGCAAAATGTGGATATTAAATGGATTGCACAGAGAGGATTAAAGTTGCACCAAATGATGCCTTTGGTTAAAACCTTTTTGCATCTCCAACCCCCTGACCCCATGATTGTGCACTGTGGTGGCAATGACCTAGGCACATTGACTGGGGTAGGGCTGGAAATACTAATGAAGGATACCTTTGCACAATTGATGTTGCTTTTGCCTCAAACTGTCTTTGTATTCTCTAATATATGCCAAAGACAGAAATGGAAGTGGTCAAACCAATTCTGTCCACAGATTAAGAAAGCTAGGAAGAATGTCAATAAAGCTGTTTCTGCTTACCTCAGAGACCATAGGATGTGCTCCATCTATAACAACAATCTACGTTTTGATATGGATGAGATTTACAGAAGTGATGGAGTTCACTTCACAAATGAAGGGAACAGAGTGCTGCTCAACAACCTTAAGCTGTGCATCCGCACGTACATGTAGCTCCAACAAAGTCATAATGAAAACAAAGGCTCAGTTTAGAGCCACACTATAACCCAACAGTGAATCTTATTTATTTTTTACCATACATACTCTTTTTAAATATTTTCCGGATTCGCGAACACATCGCAAATCCACAAAACTAACGCAGAAATTCAATGTACTACAACACAATACACTTTTCAAGTTTAAATTTTAATTTTAATTTGTTTATATTGTTACTAACTCAAATTTAATGTGATTATTAACTTCAATCTCACTAGCTCTATAAACATAATTCACAAATGCAACACTACCTTTTGAATTATATACTATTAAATTATTTATTTGAGATGGATCTGCGAATCCACCACAACATTACACTGGGGGGCCGCGCTGAGAGATGCGATAGGGTCGCGACTCCTATCACGAGAGCAAAAAAAAATAATTAATGCCCCCAGTTCCATTACCCGATCTCGGCCCCGTAGCCCCCAACCCTGGGGCCCAGCCATTTTTGATTAAAAAAAATTTAAAAAAGGGAGAGGGGCCGCTTGGCCCCCCCCTCTCCCGAGCCCTTTTTTGCCCCAGGGACCCAATCCCCCGGAGCCTGGCCAATCCTTTATTTTTTATTTGTAAAAGGGGAGGGGGGCTGAGTGGCTACCATCCCAGGCCATTTTTGGCCCCGGGGACCCCATCCCCCAGGGCATGGCCATAATGTTGGGGACCGCGGGGGGAGCCCTAATGCCCCCGCGGTCCCTACCGGCTCTCCTCCTCCTGCGAGAGCTGGCATTGCTTTTGGGCAGAGGGAGCTGCAAACATGCAGCTCCCTTAGCCCAAAAGAAGTACTGCTTCGCTACATGGAAGCGAAGCAGAAGTTTGCTATGACAGGGCGGGTGCAGTGCCATAGCAAATTGCAATGTCCCGGGGTGGGCACCCCGGGACATTGCTGGAGCCGGCCCTGGGGGGGTGGCGGTTCCCAGGGCCATTGAGGGTGCCTGGAGGAAGGCCACGCAGCCCCCCTCCCATCATTGTAATAGCCCCGGGTAGGTGGTGGTCCCCGGGGCCGGGGGTCTGCAACGGACCCCTGCAATTACATAATTAGTGCCCCGGGGAGGTGGTGGTCCCCGGGGCAGAGTGGGGGTGCTCGAGCTCCCCCCACACTATAATTTTAAATTCAACCCTGGGGAGGTGGCGGTCCCCGGGGCTGTGGGGTGCCACTTGGCCCCTCGCTTTTATTGTGTATTGTCCCGGGGCAGTGGTGGTCCCCGGGGTTGGGGGGGTGCGTAGCCCCCCTGAATTTCATAAAGCGAGCCCCGGGGAGGTGGCGATCCCAAGGGCTGTGTCGGGGGGACAGGAGCCCCCCGCATTTAAATGAGTATCGCCCCGGGCAGGTGGCTGTCTCCTGGACTGCAGGGGCCCCCGCAACATATTACAGCATTACCCCCAGGACCTGGCCCACCCGGTAGCTTAATTAAATGAAGTGAGGACAACCACGCTTCGTTTAAAAAAAAAAAAAAATCGCCGGGATTCGTGCACCCTACGCGAATCCCGCCAAAAATATATTTAAAAAAAGCTTTTTTTGGCCCTCGGGGTCCCTGCGGGACCTCCTGAGCAGACCTAGGGGGTCAGGGTGTTCCTACCCTGCCCCCTTTTCTTGTTTTTTTACCTTTTTTCTTGTGACTCGGTTCAACCGAGTCACAAGACGGCTGGCAACACTTCCTGGTTTTAAGTGTTGGCAGCCAATCAGAGTCAAGCTCGGATCGGGAGGGTTTGCAGATCCACTGCGGACAACAGATATCCATATTTTTTAATATATGAATTTCTCAGGAACTACTGAACGGATTTACACCATTTAAAGCATAGAGTGCTCTCTGGACCAAGAGCTACCTCTCTCAAATTTGGTGTAATTCCATTCAGCAGTTCGGGATGTAGCTGCGACAAAAGTTTACTATGGAAATTAACATGGAGAAAACGTGTTTTGGGACCCCCCTTTTTTCTCAGCCCCCGCTTGACGAATCACTCCGAAACTTTCAAGACAGGAGCTGACCGGAGCGCCCCATTAGATTTGAAAATTTCGCGAAGATTCGTCAAACGGCACCAAAGATATTCGCAAAAGAAAAAACGCTTTTTGAATAGAAACAAGGTGCTACCTATAACTACCTACTGGCGACCGCCAGTAGGTAATATATATATATATGTATATATATTACCTACTGTATATATATTACCTACTATATATATATATATGTACGTATGTTGCTCTTAATCCAGAAAGAGTGCTTTTTGTTATTTGGTGTAAATCCATTCAGTAGTTTTGAAAATATTAAGGGAAATCCACATTTGTATATCGTGAGGTGGGAAGGCTCCGCAAACCCTCTCGATCTCATGCTGAGATCTGATTGGCTGCCAACACTTCAACCAGGAAGCGTTGGCCGCCATCTTGGGACTCAGCTGCTGGCAAGTCCCACAAAAATCATTGTTTTTTTTAAATATTTGCCGCAAATGTGCTACGTGGTCACGAATCTCCCGCACTTGTTTTTATTAGAGCCCCCGAGACCATGTCATGAGTGATGTAATATGTGAGGTCATAAGCAGCGCATTGCTGGGGCGTAAGTTATAGTTAACTCATGTAACTGTAACTGCTGAGTTTCTATGGTTTTGTACTAGTGAAATCTGAGCCTAAGGGTAATGTCCCTGTAACTTTAGTTTTTGTTTTTTTCAGTGAATATGTATATATATATATATAGTGTAGTAGTCACACAATTTGAGCATGTGACATGCTTATTTTGGCATAGTCTATGTGATGCTTTTCAGACTGAGTGGGGTACTGAAAGATTAAAGAGCTTTTTCAATACGTGCTGATTTAGGCTTGGGGCCATGCAGGATTTGTTGAATTGAAACTATGTAAAACAACAGAAAAGATTAACAGCAAAATAAGAACACAATATCAGAAAACATTGGAATAAAGCAACAACACAATAACAGCTTTTGAGGACACACCCAAAACTCTGAATGTAACCCAACATAAAAACATGGCAATCACAACTCAACAGCAATATAAAGCAATACAAACACAGTCACACACCAAAAATCCTTTTTACACAGTGACAACACAACAGTGGAAAAAACAGCACAGCGCCATCAACACAATGAAATATAGCACAGCCACACAACACTAGCAGACAAAACAACAAAAAGGCCCTAGCTCTCAGACTTGAAGCTAGCTCCAAAAACAGCAAAGAAGTCTTCACCATTATCAAGGAGTTCTCCAATACTGCAGCTGCGAACAACAACATAATTCCATCCCAAGCACTCTACAACGACCTCTTAAACTTTTTTGAACAGCAGATTGCCAAGATCTACAACAGATTTGATCCACAGCATGCCAATATGAACTCCCCCTAACAGCTGGACACCTCCTTCATCATCGAACAGCAGCTAAGCAACGTGAAGCCCCTCTCAAAGAAGAAACCACTGCCCTGATGAATACTGTCCTCTAAAGAGCCCCCTCATACCCATGTCCCCACTTCATACACAACCTTGGAAGATCTATCATCTCCCCTGCGCTCACCAATATCATCAGCACCTCCATAGCCACTGCCACCTTCCCGTCTTTCTGCAAAATGCAGAAGCCAACGCCCTATTAAAGAATCCACCAGCGGATCCCAACACCCTCAGCAGCTACAGACCCATCACGCTCATGCACTTTCTGACTAAAGTCATTGAGAAAGCCATCAATACCCAAATCGCAGACCACCTAGAACTGCACCAACTCCTAGACAGTTATCAGTTAGGCTTTCTCACCAACCACACAGAGACAGCCCTCATTGTGGCCACTGATGACATCAGAAGCATCCTCGAGCAACAACCACTCCCCCGGGATGCATCTTGGTAGCCCTCTGAACTCGGCCCCCACCTGCCCCTGCGGACAATGCCAAGAACTTTGGGATCAACCTGGACACCAACCTCTCCATGAGCAGACAGATCAACGCCGTCTCCTCATCATGCTTCCACATTCTGCAAATGCAACACAAGATTTTCAAGTGGATTCCACTGAACACCGGACGAACAGTCACCCGGGCTCTTATCACAAGAAGACTTGATTACGGAAACGCCCTATCCATCAGAACCCCATGCCATGTCCTACGCAAACTCCAAACCACCCAGAACGCAGCTGCCAGACTCATCCTGAACCTCACATGAAATAATCATATATCTCCATACCGCAGCAATCTCCATGGATCCCAGTCCAGGAAAGATGTAAGTTCAAGCTACTCACCACCACCTAAAAAGCTCTCCACAACACCGGTTAACCATAACCTCAACCACTGCCTCAACTTCTGCCAACCTACCTGACACCTTCTATCTGCATCCCTGGCAATGGCATACCTCCCTTGCATCAAGAACACCAGAAGTGGAGCACGCTCCTTCTGATACCACACATTCAAGACCTGGAACGAATTACCGAAACCCCTCAAAACCACCCCGTCTCTCATGGACTTCCAAAGGAACTTCAAGACATTCTTCTTCCAGACAAAACTGACATTATCTCCTCCTCCCCCCTCAGGCCTGCCCTACTAGGTGCCTGGATACCCTCACTGGTAATTAGCTCCGATCTACATATATACATAACATAACAGAATCACTCAAGCTAACATGGCAACATAACATAAAAACACATATCAACACAAACTAAGATAATACAGGAAGAACAAACAAATACAGAATGGAGCACAACAAAGCAAACATAATAGAAAAAAACAAATAGAACACAATGCAAACATTTAAAAAACTCTAGACGTTGCAAATCAGCAATCCAGCACTGCATCATAAACAAAATTACATCACCGTGAAGAAACACAGTAAGAATGCATATGAATGCATCACAACAAGAAAACAAACCACAGAAGACGAGTAAGAGGAAGGTGGCAGTGGACTCCTATCATGCCAGAGATGCTCCCTTCTCTTCGATCCATAGGTTTGTGTCTCAGAGGCCCACTTACTCACTATTTGCACATGTGTCTTGACTTTGTATCGACCACTGAGGTATCTAGGTGATTCCACCAATGGCAGAATAAAGGGTCTTTTGAGGTCCCCATCTGAGGGTAGGATTTCGTATCCCTTCTGCGCTGCTGAATTTGCTGGGGCAGTACATTTGACTGCTTGCGATCCTCAAATACTTGGTTCTTGCTGCTCATTTGCTACCTGTTGTAACAAGTAGAGTTGTGCTCAATTATGTTGTAAGTGCATGGAATATGGTTTCAGTGTCAAGCTTGGTATTTTCCCCAGTGGTGCAGGAGTATGTGGTTTTACCAAGACAAGTCGTTGTTTTCTTTGCTTTTTCTCATACAAGCTAACTGGTAATGATGATGCTGTTTCATTATTTTATTTTATTTTTTTTGTCCTCATTCACCTCAGGCATTGATGACTTTTACCCTTGCCAGAACCTCTACGACAGAGAAGACCATGGACCCCCCACCGGGGGTGGGGGGGAGGAAAAGGCGCAGGTCAAAGAAAACACCATCCTCCTGCTTGTATATCTCTCTCAGACAGCGCCCAATTTCCCGGCGGCTGCATAAGATGTACTGTGGGGGCCCATTGCAGCTGAGTCAGAGAGTTCTATTGGCGTAATCATTGGACAGGGGATTCTTCTTATTACCTTCTTACTATCCGTTAAGCCATACACTGGCTTTGGTTATCCCCTACCCAATTTTGTAAGATCTCCCAGACTTTTTCGTCTTTTTGGACCCATTACCCAACAAGTCCATTCTTGACATATAAAACATGGACTCTAGCCATTTTGCATGCTGCGGTGGTGTTTCACTTATCCAGTTGCGACAGATCTCCCTTTTAGCAAGCAATAGTGTATAAAACAAAAAATTCCTGGATATACCTGTCACACCCTCCTTCACCCCAAAGATAATTTGTTCGAGGCTTACCTTTATGTGTATTCCAAAAATACCTGTAAGTGTTGATTCAGCTTCATGCCAGAAACTTTGAATATGCATGCATTGGAAAAACATGTGTACATCTGTCGCTCTTTCTAGGCCGCACTTTGCACAGGCTGCCGGGTTTCCTTTCCCCATGGACAGCTTCTCAGGAGTTATATATTCCCTATGAAGTGAAAAAAATGGTTTCTTTTAAAAAAAGCAGGCTTGACAATAGAATAAAGTGTGCGCATCAATACTTGCCAGATATGTTGTAAGTTGCAGCTCTGCAAGCATCTGCCCTGTAGATCTTCTACCAAGGTGAATTCTCAATCGATGTTATCCTGTAAATCCCAGTACCATAGGGAGACTTCTTTCACACCTGGAGGTTTGCTGGCCAACTGTTCCTCCAGATCATTGGCTGCACCCAATGGTTTTTTTCGAGCCTGCACCCAGCTCTTGAGTTGCATATACTTGAAAAGGGAAATTTTGTCCTTCAAAAGATCCTTTATCTCACTCCATGAGATTAACTGTCCATCCTGTGTAATCTCGCCCCAGACCAGTACACCTGTCTCCCTCATTGACAAAGCCAGTTTATCCTTAAGGCATTCAGGAGTTCCTGGAGAGTCCCAGATTGGGGCAGAGAAGGAATAGTAATCTACTCTAAGCCGCCTTCGTATCGTGTACTGCATTCTAGTGAGAGTTTGTAGTACTTTTAGCTTAATCTTCTTGAAAATGTTTGGGTCCCCGAACTTGAAGAGGAAACCACTGTGTCCCCCTCTACTCGTTTTTATCATTGCAGAGAACTTAGATCCGATATCCGTGTCGTCAGGGGTTCTAAAAAGCATTCTGGAGTTGGTGATTAGAAAAGCCCAAGCATATAGCTGGATATCCGGTAATGATAGTCCCCCTTTCTCTCTCCGTCTCCACAGCTTTTTCCAGGATATCTGAACCCCTTTGTATGCCCAAAGGAATTTATAGCCTGTTGGATTTTGTCTATAGGTGATTTCTCAAAATGGAGAGGTATGGTGTTAAATAAATATGTGATTTTTGGCAGAATCACCATCTTGACCAGGTTAACTCGTCCAAAGATCGTAAGTGGGAGATATACCCAGCTCTTCAATAATTGCACTATTTCCTTATAGATTTTCAGTAGGTTAGTTTCCGGAATTTTGCTTATATCTTCTACTATTTTGATCCCCAAATATTTCATATCCTTTTTAATCAACAGGTTATCTACCCTCTGATTCCAAACCATGGTCTCAGTTTTGGCCTCATTTACCTGGTAAGCTGAAATTTTACTAAACCTTGTAGCTATCTGTAGGGCGGGAGACAGTGCGGCCTCCAGGTCAGAAGTGAAAATAACCAGATTGTCCACATATAGAGCAATTTTCTTCTCCCAATACCCCCAACAGAAGGTGGGGATGTTTGTTGTCATCCTCAATTGCTGGGCAAAAGGCTCTATATACAAATTAAATCACAGGGGGGACAAAGGGCATCCCTGTCTTGTGCCTCTTGTGATTTTGAAGGGGGTAGTTAGATTCCCATTTACTAGAACTCTCGCTGTGGGGTTTTGATATATTAATTGTACTGCCCTACAGAATTTATCCCCCAGCTCTAGTCTCTTCAAAACCACTAGCAGATAAGACCACCTGACCCTGTCGAAGGCCTTGGCGGCGTCTAACATAATAACCGCAAGGGGGACAGAGTAAGCTGTTGCCACATTGATTGCTCCAATGAGCCCATATGTTAATTCATGGATGTGTCTCCCTTTAATAAATCCCTTCTGATCGTTATGGATTATCCCTCCAGCAACCTAGGATTTCTTATCCCTTCTGCGCTGCTGAATTTGCTGGTGCAGTCCATTTGACTGCTTGCGATCCTCAAATACTTGGCTCTTGCTGCTCATTTGCTACCTGTTGTAACAAGTAGAGTTGTGCTTAATTATCTTGAAAGTGCATGGAATGTGGTTTCAGTGTCAAGCTTGGTATTTTCCCCAGTGGTGTAGGAGTATGTGGTTTTACCAAGACAAGTCGTTGTTTTCTTTGCTTTTTCTCAAACAGGCTAACTGGTAATGATGATGCTGTTTCATTATTGAACCACCTCCTTCCCATTAGTACTTCAGCCTCCACTTTTAGATTACAGCCTGCTAATAGCTCTTTGTTTTTGGTGGACAAGGGGCTCAATAAAGAAATTTCAGTAGTGGTTCATTTAGCTGCTTCTATGAATCTATATTTGACCTTGCTGAGAGTTCTCTTTGTCTACTTTCTCTAGTTCCTCTTGAGAGTTCAGGAGCTATGGAAATAATTGTACCAGTTGTAGTTAGGAGTTGCCATGTAAATTCCCATCACACTGCAATTTGGCTCTGTCCCTTTTTAAGAGTTTCTAGACAAAAGAAGATTACCTTTACATAGCAGCTATTGCTGTCATTCATTCAGGGGCATATTTTTGTAGGATTTGCATCACCCTTGCGCCACACAATGGGGTACAAGAGTGACAACTCCCAAGTTTGATTTATCAAGCCACGCAAGGCCACCTTGCATGGCTTGATAAATCAGAGTAACGCAACACAGCGCAAATCACGTTGCGTTTCTCCCCAGGGAGGTACTCCATAGGTGGAGCGTGGGTGTTCCTACGCATCCACCCATCGATTTTGGCACATTCAGAGATTTACCATCAGTGGTAAACCTGGGAGTATGTCAAAATGCTATGCCTCCCCAGGTGAGGAGTAATGAGGAGAACTATCCTTATTTCTCCTAATTACTTTCTATTTCTATGTTTGCTGCGTTCTGCAGCACACATAGAAAAAGGAAAATGCCTCTGGGGATTGTTTTTATGCAGGATGGTGCTCATTCCAGAATGGTGCAAGGGTGCCTGCATTGGTGCTAGGCAGCAAAAAGGGCACCAGTGCAAGAAAAGGACAGAAATGCATTGTATTGGATTAAATAAGGTGCATATCTGGCCTTTCGCACAGCACAATAGCTTGCTGCTTCGCGCGAAACTGTGATAAATGAGCCTCATAGTTTTATCAAGAGCTTTTGCCCGATATTTGACGCAAATTAGTGTCTGATGCATCAAGGCTTCATTGGTCTTCCCTCTCCCTTCATGCCTAATTGTACCTTTTTGTCACGTGGTATGCAGGTCTTGGATTTTGCTCATGCTGATGACAGCAACATTGAATCTGAGTGAAACTTTATAGTTGTGTAACAGTTTTAAGTGTCATACAGTACGACTACAACCACTCGTGCCACTTCTACCACTTCCTATGCCCTAGCTAGGCAATGCTTCTTGCAAACTGAAGAAATGACTAGTATCAAACTGAAAGCTTTGCTAAAAGAAATTTTCATTCAATGAAAGGGCATCTCCATACATATCAGTAGGAACTGTCCTGAATATTTTTCAAAGTAATATAATAAGGGCCCAATTTAGAGATCGGCAGAAGGGGTAAATGCAGTCAAGTTGGCGGGAATCTTAAAATTCTGCACCCTGCCTTTCCTGTGCCTGCCAATTTTTGAGTTTATTGCCGGCCTTCTGGTTACCTATGTGGGCTTGTATGAATCACCTCCTAAAGTGGGTTTTTGTTTTTGAAAAAGTAAAAGCTAATGGCCTTAGCACCATGGCAGTTTTCTACCACGGTGTAGGGGTCATTTAATTATTTTTAATGTCCCTCAAAATATCAACAGCAAGGTCAGCTCAGCCTATTAAAAGCGGGAAACCGTCGGAACACCGCGGTCTAAACCACGAGTGTTCCGACTCCGCAATCCCTACCATGCATGCCTTAACCACGCATCTGCGTGATTAAGGCATATGCGTGGTCTAGCTGCGGAACAGACAGAGGAAGCAGGAAGCAGGGAGAGGTGAGGTAAGTGGGCTGGGGGTGGTTCAGGAATGTTTTGTGGGCTGGGGTGAGGGTCTGGGTTGTTTTGTGGGCTGGGGGTGGGTTGGGGTAATTTTGTGGGCTGGGGGGTCGGGGTGGTTTTGTGGGCTGGGGTGGGTCAGGTTTATTTTGTGGGCTGGGGTGGGGGTGGGTCGGGAATGTTTTGTGGGCTGGGGGGTGGGTTGGGTTGTTTTGTGGGCTGGGGGTGGGTCGGGGATGTTTTGTGGGCTGGGGGTGGGTCAGGGATGTTTTGTGGGCTGCAGGCTGCATTGGACGGAAGCAGGAAGCATGGGGAGATCCGCAGTGAGATAAGTGGGGCTGGGGGGTGGTCTCAGGGGTACTTTTGTGGGCTAGGGGTCGGTGGGTAGTTTTGTGGGTTGGGGGTAGGTCGGGAATGTTTTGTGGGCTAGGGGTCAGTCGGGGTTATTTTGTGGGCTGGAGGGTGGGTCGGTAGTTGTGGGCTGGGGGTGGGTCGGGGTAGTTTTGTGGGATGTGGTGGGTCGGCGGTAGTTTTATAAGCTGGGGGTCGGGTAGTTTTCTGGGCTGGGGGTGGGTCAGGGGTAGTTTTTTGGGCTGGAGGTGGGTCAGGGGTAGTTTTCTGGGCTGGGGGTGGGTCAGGGGTAGTTTTCTGAGCTGGGTGGGTTCGGGACTAGTCTTCAGGGCTGGGGGTTGGAGGTAGTTTTCAGGGCTGGGGGTTTGGGGCTAGTTTTCGGGGCTTGGGGTTTGGGGCTAGTTTTCAGGGCTGGGGGTGGGGCTAGTTTTCAGAGCTGGGGGGTCAGGGGTAGTTTTCAGGGCTGGGGAGTTGGACTAGTTTTTAGGGCTGGGGGAGTGTTGGGGTAGTTTTTTTTAATTAGGCGTTAGGCCTCAGGGCAGGGGGAGGGGAATGGATAGTCTGGTTAGTTTTCAAGGCTTAGGGGAAGGCGGGCAGTTTTTAGGGTTGGGTCAGGGCTGGGCAGGGTCAGGTTAAGGGACAGGGTTAGGGGACAGGGTTTTAAGCATCAGGGCAGGGGGAGGGCACTGTGTGGGGGTTGGGAAGGGGTAGGGGTATTTGTACCTCAGGGCGAGAGGGGGCTTTGTACCTTAGGGCAGTGGGGAGAGGGGTTGCGGCCTTAGTCGCGCATGCCCCTTTACCAAACATGCCTTTACCATGAAAATCTGTGGTAAAGGCAAGCGTGGTAAAGGAATGCATGGTTAGGACGTGGTCGTTATTCAGACCGCGTTGTTTAGGCATGCGGGGTTGGGGAATTAGTTGTTGCATCATACAACCATTAAAAGCCCTTTCGCAAGCAAAGATTAAAACAAAATCACAGAACCATATTGCTGCATTTCCATTCACAAAGCCAGCTAGTGCTATGTTATACCTTACAGTATTGATACCTTAGACAACTCTTCAAGTAAGTACATTTTATATTTAAGCCCCTCAGGCATGTCCATGAAGCGCTCTGATCCCTCTTTACAACACATGGCGGAGGTAGATCAAAGGGAAGTCACACCATCTCTGGCGGTTCTCGGCTTTCCAGATTAAGAAGTGTAAAGAAGAAAAAACACAAGGCAGTAGGCCTTTACCATCTATGCACTCATGAACTGGAACAAGAGCCCTGTATCCATCATCACCACCCCAATGCTGCTCCAATTAAGGAAAGAGTTAAAAATTCAACACTTTAACAAACACTATAACACAATGCATTAACAGTTCCCAAATCAGATCCCTCTCCTATCACTCATTGACATTATGCTTCTCCTTGACCCTGTCCTTAAATCTGCTGCTTTTTGGCTAGATTTACATTATATACATTCTAAGGAAATACATACATGCATACATACATCTCAAATTATTGAGGATATAGTGCTCCCTTTGAACATGGTTTTGACCACTCCCTTTACTCCTTATAGATATGTCATCAAGGAAGCTAGCTCTCCATTCTCCAAACCAATGTCTTTCATCGCTAACGAGGACCCACATGCCATAATAGACATTTTTGCAACTAGCCCTTGACATATCTCCTTATCTTACCTAAGAAGTGAGCTCACGGAGGAACCTTTGATTGGGTTATACAAAAAGAGAAAGGTTCCTCCTCTCGGAGCAAGTATGAAACTGCATTGAAGCATAATAGATATACAACAAATTATTGGGCAAGAGTTAGTGTCAAGAGTTCAGATATGACTGTTTTCGCCACTTTAGTAGCCATTATTAGCCAGTTATTAAAGAGCATTTTCCAGAACAGTTTGTCTAAGAAATTAACTAATAAGCCATTTTAATTGAACATTCATGAAATGTTGTCTCATCAAGTTATACTATGTCTACAACTCACAGAAAACATATGAAATCACTCTAACCCAATTTCAGAGTGGATGTTCAGGATTTCAACATACTCTGTGTCAGGCATAAGATCATACACTTCTGATTTTTCACTATTTATTGCTGGACTTTAGGGACCCTGCAGGAGAGAGAGAAGAGAAACAGAGAGACACAGAAGAGAAGGAAGAAGAAAGGAAATAATGAAAAGAGAGTACAAAGAAGAGAAAGGCAAAAAAAGAGAAATACATATGCCAGGTTCTATATCTAAGTGGTATGCTGAGGCACAGTGCACGGTTTTTAGGCTTTTAGTTTAGTTATCTAATTCATCTCTGTAATTCCAAATCAGGCTGGAATTGGGGTTAATTAGCCATACTTCCATAAAGAAGCCTGGGAGACATTTGACTTGTTGGATTTGGGCACATCACACTGCACCTTTAAGAACTACCTATCCTTCCAACTAAAACAACATTTGTTTGAGGAAGGCTTTGAAGATGTGTCTCTTGATCTGGAGTCTGAAATGAGGTTGTCATTTGTCTATTCAGGATGATTTTACAACATTGCCCTTAAACATATTTTGCACGGTAGCATTAGCTTTTGCAATTTCTTTGTAGAAGAGTAAGCTGCTAGCTTTTTATAGAGTCATTCTAGAATAATAATAATAATAATAATAATAATAATAATAATACTCACGTTCAAAATAAGTCTCCAATCATAAACAAATATAAATGGAAGTAAATATGTACATAAGAATCTTAGACCAAATTCAAACATCATGTTTCTGAGTAAGTGTACGTAACTTACGGCAAATTGAAAGTAAATCACACATAAGTAAGGCACAAGTACTTGGAAAAAAAGCTTTGTAAATCTGGCCCTTTTATCCATATTAGCGAAAACATATTTGTCACTGTTTCTTTTCAGTCTTCTTCCATGTGTTGACCACCACACTTTTGCAAATGTACTAACAGCAATTCCCTTTCCATTGCTCTTCTGTTTGCGCTCAGCTTATCTACAAGTATTTTCCAAGCTTCATTGCTGTACAAATGAGAGCACAAAATGTAATATCTAAGGATGAATTGCTAATAAGGGTATTCTCGGATTTTTCAAAGCTACAAGCTTTATTTCGGTTGCTCCTTTACTGACTTAACTAACAGCTCTATTTGAAAACCTTTTTATTGTGGTAACTTTTTATTCAAACATCCCGATACCTTTCTTCCTGACTGATTTATTCTTCATCAATATTTGTTACACATCTGTCCTAGCCCCAAAAGTGTTGGGCCTTTTCTTTATGGAGAGCACATACATTGAATGCCTGCTGTGGGTATATTTGTTTGTGTCCATCAGATCCACATATTTTCTTCTCCTCATCTTCATGGCTTACAATCACTATGTGGACATCTGCAAGTCATTACGCTATACAACCATCATGGATGAGACTGTGTGTTTCTGGATGACTGCTGGAACTGGACTGTTGGCATCCAATGCCAATTTCAAATTTAATAATACTTTATTTAGACATTCAAGTCCATCAACGTAAGGACCCTGTAGTGCAGGTTTAAACAAAACTAATACAAAAAATAAAAGGCATATAAAGTCCATATTAACACAATTCATAAATAGATTTAAGTCAGAAGTAGGGAATGACATGATAAAATGTAAACAAATATAAAGCGAAATACCTATCTTTTTTAACCCCTTCGCTGCTAGGCCTCCCCGTGCTATTTGGGGTAGGTTGCGCTCAGGCCCCTGTAACTTTTTGTCCACATAAGGTATTCACACCACATTTTGTGTCATTTTCTTCCAACATCTTAAGGATTCTAAAGGTACCCAGGGTTTGTGGATTCCCCAGGAGGGGACCGAGAAATTGGCCAAAATACAGCTAATTGTTGTTTTTTTAGGAAAAATTGGAAAAATGTTCTGAAGAAGAAAGTGTCTGTTTTTTCCCTGCAAAAGGTATCAACAAAGGGTATGTGGTGCTAAAATCACCATCTTCCCAGCTTTCATAAACAGGCAGACTTTTGTCAGAAAATCTAAATTTTCTACACAGTTTTGGCATTTTACTGGGGCATGGCCTATCTTATCTATTTTTTGTGCTTTCAACCTCCTTCCAGTTAGTGGTAGAAATGGGTATGAAAGCAATAATGGATCCTGGAGAACTATACATTTCTGAGAAGTAGACAAAATTCTAAATTCAGCAAGGGGTCATTTGGGTAGATCCTTCAAGGTTTTTCTATAAAAACTAAAAATTGAAAAAAAATATTGACATTTAGTTGGAAAAAGCATTTACGTCTGCTGGACCCTTCTGGTTGTGGGGATGTATAGCACTTGTAGGTTTACCAAGAACTCAAGGTACCCAGAGCCAATAACGGAGCTGCGTCTTGCAATGGTTTTTCATTGTGGACCGGGTATTAGCAATTCCTTTGGTAAAATATAAAGAGTGAAAAATAAGTATCATGGAAACCTATATATTTCCGAAATGGGAATAAAATATAGAGTTTAGAAGCAGTGGTTATTTGCACATCTCCGAAATTGTGGGTACCCATACAAGCATGTGAATTAGAGGACATTTTTCAAAATAACTTCTTTTTTATACATTGTCTTACATTTGGAAGGCAGAAATACAAAGAAATTCAATTGGTGAAAACACTTGTTCTACTATTCTGTGTTTCCCTAAATCTCCCTATAAAAATGGTACTTGACTTGTGTGGATAGGCCTAGTGCCTGCCACAGGAAATGGCCCAATATGCAACGTGGACACATCACATTTTTCCAGTGAAAACTGACCCTTTATTTGCAATGTGCCTAGTTATGGATTTTGGACCATAGCTCTGCCGGCACCTAAGGAAACCCAGCAACCCTATACATTTTTGAAAACTAGACATCCAGGGGAATCCAGGATGCGGTGACTTGTGTGGCTCTCACCGGGTTCTCTTACCCAGAATCCCTTGCAAACCTCAAACTTTGTCTAGAAAAACACATTTTCCTCACATTTCTGTGATGGAATGTTCTGGAATCTGCGTGGATCCACAAACTTCCTACCACCCAGCATTCCCCAAGTCTTCCGATAAAAATGGTACCTCACTTGTGTGGGTAGGCCCAGAGCCAACATCAGGAAACGTCCCAAAACGCAACTTGGACACATCACATTTTTCCAGTGAAAACAGACCCTTTTTTTAATAACACTTGCATTGCAGCGTTGTGATTGGTCAGGGGAGCCTGGCTGTGCTTCCTGTTCCTCGAGTCAAGACGAGGAGAGCAGGAGCAGAGACGCGGGACCCGGCGGCAAGGTAAGTGTTTATTTTATTTTTTACATTGCGAACAACCCACCCGCGCACCCTCCCACTTTGCCCCCCAAGCCCGACCAGCAACCTGCGAGCCATGCCGCCCGCCACTGATGGAAAGTTCTGGAATCTGCAGGGAGCCACAAACTTCCATCCACCCAGCATTTCCTCAAGTCTCCCAATTAAAATGGTACCTCACTTGTGTGGGTAGGCCTAGTGCCCGCAACAGGAAACAGCCTAAAGCGTACTGTGGAGACATCAAAATTATCGATTACAAAAATACCTTGTTTTGCGAGGGAGTCACCTGCTTTTTTGATCCCGGGCTCGGCGGCCATTTAGCAAACCCACACATTGCTGAAAACTAGACACCCGGGGGAGTGCAGGGAGGTGTGGCTTGCATGGATCCCCCAACGCTTTCCTACCCAAAATCCCATGCAAACCTCAAATTTAGCTTAAAAATCACAATTTCCTTACATTTCTGAGTGGGATCACCGCGCCGGCACAAATGTCCTACCACCCAGCGTTCCCCTTGGTATTCCGATAAAAATGATACCTCACTTGTTTACAAGTGTCTGTAAGGGTACATTTCAAGTAGGCCATAGATAGTTAGGCGTCTGCTTTAAACTGAAAGCGTACCCTGACAAGTTTGAATGTCTGACTCCTACCATGTCTCATTTAGTCACAGAAGGACAGATGCCTTACCTAGGTAGGCATCACAGAAGCACTCAAATACAGAGTTGAATACCTGCCTGCCCTGTATAATGAGGAGAAAGTAATCCATAAATCTTCTTCTACACAAATTTAGAGAGCATGTGGTGTGAACCAGAGGTATTCTATTACCTATGTGGTTCTTCATGTTTCATCTCACCCCAAGAAGGCACAGACACACTCATTGATATTTTCAGAAAGATGATGAGACTCACAAGAGTGGAACGACAAGAGTCGGCCTTTCATTTTGGCATAGGCCTGGCATTGTGAGGTGTTACGCTCTGAAGAAACTGCAAGAGAAAAGTGAGGTTTAAAACATGTTCTCAGAGGTATTAATCTATTTCCTAGTGCATGCGAGTGTCTGTAAAGGTACACTTCAAGTAGGCCGTAGAAAGTTAGGTGTCTGCTTTAAACTGAAAGCGTACTCTGTCAAGTTTGAATGACTGACTGCTATCATGTCTCAGGTATGTCTGTACTTCTATGTGCATTCTGACACGTGTGGTGCAGCTGATGACCCTAACTTAAAAACTATGTAGCTTATCATACAGCTGCACAAATCTTGTCAGAGCTACTACAGCATTCAGTCACAGAAGCACAGAACCGTTACCTAGGTAGGCATCACTGAAGCATTCTAAAACATAGTTCAATACCCACCTGGCCTGTATAATGAGCAGAAAGTAATGCATACATCTTCTTCTACACAAATTTAGAGAGCATGTGATGTGAAACAGAGGTATTCTAGAACCTATAGGCTTCTTTAGATGTGTCATCTTACCCCAAAAAGGCACAGACACACTCATTGATGTCTTCAGAAAGATGCTGAGACTCACAAGAGTGGCATGACAGGAGTCGGCCTTTCATTTTTGCGTAGGCCTGACATTGTGAGCTGTCATTCTATAATGAAACTGCAAGAGAAAAGTGATGTTTAAAACATGTTGGCGGATGTATTAATCTATATCCTAGTCCATATGAGTCTATGCAAAAGTACACTTGAAGTAGGCCGTAGAAATGTAGGTGTCTGCTTTAAACTGAAAGTGTACTCTGTCAGGTTTGAAACTCTGGTTGCTATTATGTCTCTGGTATGTCTGTACTTCTACATGTATTCTGACATGTGTGGTGCAGCCGATGACCCTAACTTAAAAACTATGTAGTTTATCATACATCTGCTCAAATGTTGTCAGAGCTACTGCAGCATTCAGTTGCAGAAGCACAGATGTCTTATCAAGGTAGGCATAATAATAACACTTGAACACACACCTTCATACCCAGCTGTGCTGTGTAATGAGCAGAAAGTGGTTCATGCAGACATTTAGAAAGGATGTTTTGTCTAACAGGGGTAGTCTAGTACGTACAGGGTTGTTTGAATGTATGATGTTGCCTCTAGAAATGGACTGACACAGTCATTGAGGTCTTTAGGAACGTGTTGACATTCATCAGAGTGCTATGACAGGAGTTGGACTTTTGTTTTGGCTTAGTCCTGGCATTTTGACTTCTGCCTGTCTAATGAAACTGTTAGAGAAACATAGGTACAGTGGGAGTAGGCCGCACATAGTGAGGTGTGTGCTTTAAACTGCAAGCGTACTCTCTCAAGTTTGAATGTCTGACTGCTACCATGTGTTAGATATGTTTCTACTTCTATCTTTAGTTTGACATGTATAGTACAGCTGATTTTAGTAAGTGAAAAAGTATACAGTCTATCATACCCATGGGAAAATATTATCGAAAGTACTTCACATTCTAGTACTACAAAGATAGATCTGTTTGCCAGACAGGACTGATGTAAGCATTGGATTACACAGGTTCATACTTGTCTATCCTGTAAAATTAAAGGCTATACCAATTTATAAAACTTTTCTGCCAGACTTTCAACCATTTACAGCTTTCCTAATGTGCATAGTTAGATATCCTACATATTTATTGCTAATGGAGACAATAGAAATGTAATTGTAAATAACTGGTTAGTGATTATTAGGAATAATATTATGTAATTAATTTAAAATTATTAATTTATGTAACATACTATTGAAACCGTTCTTTGTTTTTTAAATATTTACTTTATTTAATAAAAAAAACTTGAAGATGGCACGAAAACATGAAAAGAGAAGAGAACAAAAAAAATAGTACTACTTAAAGAAGAGTGAAAAGAATAAATAGACGCACACAATGTTATAGAGGAAAAAATCTTCTGGTAAGAGAACTAAACAGTTTCTTAAAACACTATTATGAAGATTGAAAACTGTGGAAAATGTTGAAAAGAAAAAGAAAAGTTTAACAACAAATCAGGGGCCTACCGGTCATACGGAAACCAAAAAGTCTGAATCCAGAGGACTGGGTCGATCCGAGCGGTGTGTGCACTACACAGGACAGCAGTGCCCGAAGATCCGCACCTCGTTACCTCCAGGTCGCAAAGAGGCACCACAGAGGACCGACCAGCGAATTGCACCGTCTATGGTCCCGAACCATAATCTGACCCCACGGGACCCCCAGGGAACGTCTGGCGACCAAGGAGAGATCCGCGATCGGGAGCATGGCGGCCGTCAGGAAAGACCGATGAGTGCCCCCTACCAGGTGGTGCCGCCCCCACGTGCAACGAGGTAGCTGCAAAGAAGCTCGCCGTCCCTCGAGAGATTCCTCTACTGAAGACGGGGCTGCCAAAGTTCGAGATCCTGCATATGCGGACCTCCGGTCTCCCGCTTTCAACAAGGGCACTACATTGACACCGGTGAGTGCTGGGGAGGTGAGTGACGCGGGTCTGCTACGTTGGTTCCCCAAGGACGGGCTCGAACACATGATGCGCGGCCCGGGGGGGATGGCGACGAGGCTCCGGTGAAACGCTACTGGGTGCCTGACCCTAAAATGGCGGCCTATCGGGACCAGGCACACCAGCGTGTACGTCACCCACAGGCCTGATGTGACCAGCGCGAGCAGCAATCACCAAGTGCACATTAACTAATTAATCCAGCCAACTGATGGTTAAGCCTCAAATTTAAGACCTGCGACCAGCGCAAGCAGCGGCCACCAAGCGCACATTAACTAATTAATCCAGCCAAATGACGGTTAAGCCTCAAATTTAAGACTTACAATTGAAACATCCGGGAGGCCTGACTCCAAAATGGCGGCCACACGGGGCCAGGTACACTGGCTATAAAGTCACCCACAGTCCCGATGTGCCCAGCGCCAACAGCGGTCACCAGCCAGCCAAATGAATGTGAAGCCCCAACTCTAAGCCCTACAAGTTCAACATCCTGGAAGCCTGACCCCAAAATGGCGACCACTCGGGGCCAGGCACACCGGAGACCACGTCTTGCCGAGCAGTAAAATGAAGCTGGATCCACCAAATGCAAGGAGCGGCTGCATTTAGACCCAAGCATACTCCAATAGGCAGTGAGTCAATCAAAAAGAACTAATGCCTCTAGCTCCAACACAGTCATCCCGGATGCCTGACTACAAAATGGCGGCTCCCCGAGTCCAGGCACACCGATGACAAAGTCCTTTTCTTCAGAGAGGGGCAGCCCAGTCAATCAATCTAGCACAGCCATCGGCCACCTCAGGCACCTTGACAGGACACTGAGATGCAAATAGAAGACTTTAATGACCTAAATTCTAAAAAACAGCCTATATAGCATAGTTCCCAAGCAAAATGAAGCATTGCGGACCTGCAAGCGGGTAAATTCTCGGTACCTTACACTAAGTTGGTGACCAACAAGGTTTCAAATGTAGCTGTTCAACTAACCCTATGCCAACCCTGACGAACCTAGCGCAAGTAACAACCTGAAACGGTCAAAACGCTGACTAGAAAGAGTCTGCCACCTAATACAGCACACCTTTAAGTCTAACCCAGCTGGACGAACTCAAGGCAGGCGTCCACAAATGTCTCCCGAAAATTAACATCTATCTCAGAAGGCACCTTCTATCCCCTGGCTCCCAGTCCTCAATAGAACAACAATGCACCCACAAATAGGACACAGGACAGTCTAACCCCCCTCCGAGACAACTCAGCATATGGCTTAAAACCCCATGGCCCGAACTCCTTTTCCATCATCTACCCTCCCAACGTCTCACCTAAAGTGAAAAGAAATTTTAAACACAGGCTGATAAGACAGCACCAAGAAACACTATTTGCAGACATATACCACTGCTCCTCAAAAGGCATGCAGAAAATGGATCTTATTTTCCACACCCAAAATCCGGCGGGATGGAACTCCATTCTTAGATCCCACCTCCACATCTCTAAAACTATTAGCACCCCTCTCAGCTGCAAACTAACGTTCCTAATATCTAACCACCATTCACGCAACGGCAACACCTTTGCGACCATTTACAGCAATGGCACAGTCCTGATCCAAGTCAACAATGACAACCTGGACGCATTTGACTCACTCCTCCCCATGCTGCGCATCGCCTCCACTCATTTATTTCACTCCCACTCGAAAGTAACCCTATCCTCGAGCCAACCGTCCCTGTAAAACTATCAAAACAATCCTTCGATTCAAACCCAACCCTCCAACCTATCTCCCCCCAGCCCCACAATCCCCTCCAACTCACCCCCAACTCGCACAACTCATCCCTATTCGCCACGCCAAACACAAGGCTCGTCCAGGATGATACACTACAGCCCTCCTCCAGGCTCCCCCTCTCCCACTACTCCCAACTAGCAACCAACTAAACCAGCCCACAGACAACAGCCCCAAACTCCCTACCTGCACTAAACCCAGTGAAATCGCCACACAATTCCCGAAACAATCTATCACAACTCACCCCCACAATTTCCCCCAAGAACCACATAGATACCAGAAGCACAGGGAGCCACACCCACACAGATAAGCTCTCTCCATCCCCGAACACAACCAAGCACCCCCATCCATAGATGGCCAGGCTCTGGACACTCCGAGACCAAACTCCCCCACTCCTTCCTCCATGAATACAGCCCAAAGATTGGCACGACTGGAATACCAGCTAGAAATAGTAATACAGGGTATTAATAAAATCTTATCTAACCGCACCACTTCCACCACCCAACGCCCACCCCTCACACACACAGGCACTCCCAATAAACACACATACCACCACAAGGCCCAACGACTCAAATGGAACACAACCCCCCTCAGGAACCAGCCACATAGACCCAAAAGGACTAGCGCTGTAATGTCCATGCAAGAGGCGAGGGATCTCGCCGAATCCTATAAAGCAGCTCCAACTGTCTCCCCCAGCTCTGTGATCCAAGTAATCACTGGATTTGGTAGAGACCATACCGCACCAAGAACGGTGAGACCTCCAGCTCACCTCACCAATATTCCTATGGCTCCCCCAAATGAGAAATTCAACAACAAGAGGGTGACTAACTGCGTGCTCATAAACTGCAGATCTGCGAACAAACACGCAACAGAACTGGCAGAAACCATCCTAACACACAACATAGACATCACGTTCATCACAGAAATCTGGTTGAACGAATTCTCACCCCCCATCTTCGATATGCTTGTACCCCCGGGGTTCTCAATCATCAATAAAGACAGAAAAAACCAGCGAGGTGGGGGGACCGCAATCATACATAAAAGTAACATCTCTATAACAGAAACAGACTCCTTCAAATATAATACATTGGAATACCTAACCGCCACCATCAAGATGTCAGACAACAAAATGCTTCACTGCCACCTCCTATACCATCCACCAGGCAACACCCCCGCATTTGGAGAACATCTTGCCGACCTGATCACACACTGCTCACCCTCAGACGCGAACAACCTAATACTAGGAGACCTTAACCTTCATTGGAATGAGGTAAACAACCCTCTGATACAAACTTTAAACGAGCTCCTTCACAATAACAATCTGACCCAACACTGCACCGAACAAACCCACAACAAAGGCTCAATCCTGGATGCCATCATAGCTCACGAAGACTCAATCACCATCGACTGTACCCTCCCTGTTGACTGGTCAGACAACCATCTCATTCTTTTTCATACCAATCAAAAGACACATCGACCGCCTCGCACATATGAACACTTTCACTGGATGAGAAACCTGAGACAGATCCCCCTCGCAGAACTAGAAGAAAGGCTAAGTACACTCCTCCCCTCCATCGCATGCGACAGGTCCACAACAGAACTTACCTCACATTACAATGCGTCTATGACCGCCAAGCTGGACCAAATAGCTCCCCTGAAACGAAAAAAAACCAAGACCCTTCAATCGAGATCGTGGTTCAACACTGACCTAAACTCGGAAAGAAGACAACTAAGAGCTGCAGAAAGACTTTGGTGCAACAACCCTTCGTCAACCCACCTTGATCAACTCAAAAAGGAACGGAGGAAACATAAAAAGCACATCAAAAATGAAAAATCCACCTTCTTCTGCAGTGCACTAAATAATGCTAAAAATCGCCCCAAAGAACTCTTCAATATCATCAGACAGCAAACATCCAAACCACCACCTTCTGCAATTCCGGCCTCCAAAGACCTATGTGACAAATTTGCCAATTTCTTCAATGAAAAAACATCAAAGATTGAGCTCTCACTTAAGGATCAACTCCGACCCCCCAGGGAAGGCCCGCCACTCTATAAAGAAGGCATGAACCCACTCAGGCAATCTGCAAACAACTGGATAACATTCGAACCCAGCACTGAAACTGAAATTATTGAATTGACTACCGGATCCAAGCCCTCACCACACATTGAAGACCCCCTCCCTGCCCAACTGGCTAAGAAACTCAAACTCTCCCTAGCCCCAGTCTGGTCAAAGATTATAAATAGCTCCCTGAAAACAGGAATCATGCCTAACTGCCTCAAAATCGGTCAAGTAACACCATTACTGAAAAAAGCAGGCGCTGACCCAGACGATCTCAACAACTTCAGGCCTGTCTCCAATCTCCCATTCCTAGCCAAACTACTAGAAAAATGTGTTCTCCGTCAACTCACCCATCACATGGACAACAACGATCTCCTCGACCCTCACCAATCGGGCTTTAGAAAAGGATGCAGCACAGAGACTGCCATCTTCAATGTCATTGATGACGTCCACAAATCACTGGACAAGGACCGCTGCTGTCTACTCATACTCCTGGACCTTTCGGCGGTCTTCGACACGGTTGACCACAAACTACTCATCAACGTACTCCGAGAAAAGGTATCAGCAGAAGGGGTGATCCTACAATGGTTCACCTCCTTCCTGCAAAACCGCTTTCAAAGAATAAAAATCAGAAACTTCACGTCCGACCTACACCCCATAAACAGAGGCGTTCCCCAAGGATCATTTCTCTCACCCGCACTGTTCAACATTTACATGGAGCCACTCACCATTCTCAAAAAAGCCAACATACCCTTCCACCTTTATGCCGATGACACCCAGATCTACCTCGAAACCTCCACCATAGCGGACATGCAAAGACTCAATGACACCCTAATAGAAGTCCAAAAATGGCTGTCCCAAAACCATCTGAAACTCAACAAGGACAAAACGGAAATCCTCCTCATAGCCAACAAAGAGCAGACCCCCCGAATCACGGAATGGATAAAGTCTATTGATGCTCTCAACTGCACTCTCATCCTGGCAGACTCCGTGAAATCACTGGGAATCACTCTGGACCCTAACCTTGACATGGTCAAACAATTCAAGATGTGCCTCCCTCAACTTAAAACTACTAAACAAAATCAAACCCTTCATCCCTCCAAAAGACCTTAAGCAAGTCACGCAATCCCTCGTGCTATCCAGATTAGACTACGGGAACGCCACCCTCACAGGCACTGCAAAATCACACCTTGCTCCTCTTAGATCAACCCTAAATGCAGCAGCCAGAATGGTGACCGGAGTAAAGAAATTCGAACACATCTCCCCCGCTCTCAAAGAGCTAATTTGGCTCCCAATAGAAATGCGTGCTAACTTCAGAACTGCCTATCTCACCCACAAAGCTCTGCACACTGGTAAACCCACCTATCTAGCCGCCAAACTCAACAAAGCGGGACAGACAATAAATCTCAGGAGCACCAACACTCTACTACTCATCCCCCGAAAACCCGCAAACAAAAAACCTTATCTCGGTCTTTCTCTGGAAATGCACCCAGAATTTGGAATGCCATCCCAGTACATATCAGGACTAACCCTTCCTTCAAAAAATTCAAAAGCCAGCTCAAAGTGCTCTTCCTCAATCGAGCTCTCACGAAGTGACAACGGACCTACAAAACCGAACCGCCTCCAACTGAGGATCCAGTCACTATGATAAGAACAACTTCTTACAGCATCTTCCTCTTGACCCGCACCTTACCCCCCCTTACTACTACCACCACTACTACTACTCTGCATTCGAATGCTACGTGACTTATGCCGATCAATGACCCGTTTTTAAACACTGCGTTTACTGTACCACTCTTTGTATACTCGACTGTCATTCGACAAATGTTGTAAAGCGCTCCGATACCTTCGGGTCTGGCTAGTGCTATATAAAACTCCTAAATAAACACCCATTCCAGGCCATAGTTCGTATGGAGCCTAAGACAGGTAAGCTGCAACCAACGGATTTACAAAAAGGTCTCAAAGGAAGAGTTGTGTACGTACCTTTAGATTGTAACGAAACCATTACAACTGTTGGTGTAGAGAGAGATGAAAATGAGCCAGTAGTTATTCTAGTAAATGGTGTACCAACAAAGAGTAAAAAAATCTGGCAAGAGTTTGTAGACATTAATAAACTTTGAAATGCAACATGATACCTGGTACAGAATAATATTTATTATAAGAATGTAAATTTTGATGAAGAAGTAATATGCTTAAAAAATAAAACACTAATCTCAACTGGCCAAATTGAAAAAGTGGACAACTCCAGGAGTAAAGATTTATTAATATTATACCATACATCCTCTCCATTCGAAAGAAATCATAGGAAACACTATTGAATTATTTCAAATGAAAGAAGCAAAAGGAGCTCCCATGAGTATATGGGAAAAAAGTTTAGAAGCTCGTTGTTTACCACAGCTATTCCCCACTGGAGAAGGTGGACAATTTGATGAGCGAGCTGTACGGATTCCAGCATCAGAATATCGATCAACAAGATTGTACTCTGGAGACAAGATTTTGGCAGTGCATTCCATATATATTTCATCTTCTGTTTGAGAGTGATCTGTCTGCACGTTCATATGCAGTGAACCATATATTAAAAACAGGAGTTCATCTTCAACATATTTCTGCAAAAGAGTTCATGGAGAAAGTTGAAGAAAGAGATGAAAATTTAGGGGCAGATTTACAATAACTGGCGCATCCCTGCAGATCAGCAGGGATGCGCCAGTTATTTTGCGTGACGTTAGGAACCCCTTGCGCCACCATGGATGCGCCGCATTTACAATGCGGCGCACCGTGGCGCAAGGAGAGACAGATGGTTGGCGCATCTGTCAGCGTATAGGTGACGCAGTGCTGGAGTCGTGTGGCAAGCGCGACGCAATTCCAGCACTGCTCAGGGGCATCCTATACTTGGAATGCTGCGTCACTCCTTACGCCTGCTACAAGCAGGCGTAAGGTTTTGACGCAGCGGGGACGTAAAAGTGACTCAGTGAAATCTTGTAGATTTCACTGCGTCACTTTTACGGGGCTTCCTTGCGACGGAACGCCCACCCTGCACACATTATACATGACGCAGGTATAATGTGGCGCAGGGCTTTACAATGTGAGGCATCTCACTAGATGCGTCACGCTGTAAATCTGTCGCATAGTGGCGTATTGTTTATGACACTGCTGCGTCACATAAGTGACGCAACGGTGTCGTAAAGATGTCGCAAGGGGCTTGTAAATCTGCCCCTTAGAATCTTAGTTAATCAATTTGATGGCATGCCAACACGGCACCAATGAATATTGGTATCACCGTCATGATGAACTTAAATGCATGTTAAGAAACCTAGGTACACCTAAATGGTTTCTAACACTTAGTTGTGCTGAATATGCGTGGGATGATTTACTTGAATTCCTACGAGAAGCAAATTCAAAAGTAAAAAACATTGAACTGAAGACAGCTGGAGAACTCTGTTCTTTGGATCCTGTAAATGTCTGAAGGTATTTTAACCATAGGTTTCAAGCTATGATGTAATTTATCTGCAATAAAAACATTCCACCTCTTGGAGAGGTAACTGATTTCTTTTTGCAAAAAGAGTACCAAGCCAGAGGTGCTCCTCATATACACTTGCTATTATGGATAAAGAATGCACCAAAATTTGGAACAGATAGTGACAAAGCTGTTTTGTCTTTCATCGAACAGTATGTTACATATGCCATTCCAAGAGAAGGGGGAGAAAACAGCTTGAGACAACAAGTTTTACAGTTTCAAAGTCATAAATGTCGAAAATACTGCAGACAGAAATACAAATGTAAAGGAAAATTTTATACAAAATGTCGTTTTGGATTCCCATGACCTATAATTTCTAGAGGAAGAGTAAATAGTTTTTTTTCAGCACTAAGACATACAATAAGTCAGAAATCTCCCAAGAATACATACAATTTAAGAAGAACAGAAGCTTCAAAGTATGGAATGCAAACATGGATATTCAGTTTGTTGCAGACAATTCAATTGCTGTTGCTCGTTATGTCACATCATATATTACAACATCTGAAAAGTCACAAATGAAAGAAATGTGGGAAGTAATTTCCGCAGAAAAGAGTCTCAGCAAGAAATTGTACTGCTTTAGCTTGAAGATGCTTTCCCATAAAGAGATAGGATCTTATGAATGTTTGGATCGCTTGAGCTCAGCCAGTTTGTATTCAAAAACAACAGGAATCATTTGGATAAGTCTAGGTCCAGCCTCCAATCAAAATAGAGTATTGAAATATTTTCCAGAAATCCAATACTTAGCACAGTATGAGCCAGAAAGCACTAATATTGCCAAAAGTAATATGTTGGATACATACTATCCCAGAAGGAGTCCACATCTTGAAAACCTATGTCTGTATGAAATACTTCAACATTATAGGTTTAAAAAGAATGTTGCAGAAAATATAAAAGAAGAAAAATATGCAGTAATTGGATGTGATGGATGTTTAGTGAAACATGCCAAAGGAAATCTTATTAATCACAGAAAACTCAGTTGTGAAACTCAAAATAAGAGATCATTTTTCTGTTTAGCACTTCTGCAACTCTTCAAGCCTTGACATAGTGAATTAGAACTACTTGGAGATTTTGACTGCTACGAAGAGTATTTTAATGCAACAAAAGATACTATTCAGTGTACGGTATTTCCAACTTACTTAAAAATGATAAATGATGAGATTTAACAAGAAGGAACTATTGCAGCAGAAATAGCTAGAAATAGTTCACAAAGCAGCCAAAGTTCTGGTCCACTGACTGAAGATCCACTGGGACAACCAATTATTGAAAATGAATTGGCAATAGCCATGAATGAGGTAGAAACTGCAATGCAGCAAGCACAACAGGATATTATTCAGTTTGAAAAGTTAGAGGAAAAACTGAATATTGAACAAAAAGAAATATATCTATATGTGAAACAACAAGTAGAACATGGCTTCCTCCACGTAAAAAAAAGAATGTCAATGTTCATCATTTCAACCAATTCTATTGTACTTTAGTGGTCAAGCTGGAACAGGAAAAAGTTTCTTAATTAACGTTCTGACAACTTATCTACAAAGGACTACAGGATCGCATTTATCTTGTGACGTAACAGCTCAAACTGTATTAGCAGCACACAACATTAAAGGTATTACTTTACATCATATACTTATGCTACTTGTGGAACATGATAATAAATTGGACTATCAAAAGCTGTCAGGTGAAGCTTGTTATGAAGTCTCAAGAGTACTGAAGAAACTAAAACTTAGTCATTGATGAGGTGAGCATGGTCTCAAACTTAATGCTTGCCTTTGTACACTTGAGAATGCAACAGATTTTAAAACAGATTACGATGTGCTGTCTGGAGGAAAACATTTAATTGAATTTGGAGACCTACTACAACTTACTCCCGTTAAAGGACAACCTGTTTTTAAAACAATTCTCCATGGTGACACAAGAAAATCTTTGGGAAGTATTGGGAATGTAAATATTTGGTTAAACTTTGAATATAAAGAACTTGTTAAGAATATGCGACAATTAGGTGATGAAGATTATGGAAATATTCTTAAAGACATAAAAATTGGTATGTTGACACAACATGGTAAACAAGCTTGACAAAGTCAGCTACTAAGGAACTGGTTGACATCTGAAAAAACAGCAGCAAAAGTAATGCACAATATGCTTGAGGAAAATAAATCTATAGTTTGCCTAATGCCTACACTGCAAGAGTGTTCTACATTTTATGAACAACTACTCAGACTGGAAAAACAACAAATTCTGGAAATTAAATCTATTGACAAAATCGAACAACAGAGAGTAACAATTCTTCTTACTGAGAAACTACAGGCTAAATTAGATTCTTTGGAAAAGTCTGTATCTAAAACTGCAGGATTAGAAAAGTGTTTACATGTATGTAAAAACTGTTGAGTAACTTTGCAGCGTAATTTGAGTGTAGAAGAAGGATTAGTAAATGGAGCAATGGGTAAAGTTGTTGATTTTGTTAATTTTCAAAATAGAGATGGAATAAAAAATGTTATTATAAAATTTGACCAGATTAATGAACTAAAACAGATTGGGCGTTGTGTTCTATGCTTTCTGCTTGTAAAGGACTTGTACGTTCGAAGACAACAGTTTCCTTTGTCTCTAGCATATGCAGTAACTATTCACAAATCCCTAGGTTTAAGTATAGGCAAAGCATTTGTAAATATTGGAAGTACTGTTCTCTAAGAGGGAATGGCACACGTTGCATTGTCCCAAGTAATAACATTGTCCGGTTTGTATTTGGTAGAATTTGATGAGAAAAAGGTTAGTGCTGATGCAAATTGTGCAAGAAATTACAATTGACTTTATGCTCCTCATTTAGGTGAATACCCAATATATGAGAAACGTATACTGTGTCCAAAACGGAAAGATCTAAAACATTCAAGTGAAGTTCAAGATAAGAAAAGCATTGAAAAGAAAGTTGAAGAAGTAAAGAAAAAAAAAGTGGAAAGAATTGTTGATACCAGTTAGAAAACAGTTCAGGTATCAACTGTTATGCTAATTTGATTCTGAATGTAATGTTTCATTTACCACGCCTTCTTCATGAAATCATGGAAAACCATGAAAAAGATTCTGTTCTGCACTACATCATTTATTTCAACAGTTGGTAACTGACAGAAGTAAAATACATACTGCTTCTGGAATTCAACATCGTTTGGATATATGGACCGGTTCAGTGACATTTACTCTCAACATACAACAAGATGCACAAGAATTTCTAATGCTCATGCTTGGAGTATTAGAAGATGAAGGAATAAACATTGATAACTTATTTGGACTAAGTTATAAATGGGACCATAGGTGTGAAGATTGTTTATTTTCTTCTACCACTGAAATACATAGAGAATGAATCTTATACTTAACGATACCAGAGTGCAAATCAGTGCCTTTTAACAAATTGATTAAAACAGCAAATCAAGATATGACGTGTTCATATTGTAGATCAGAGATTTTGTCTACATTAAATATAGAAATATTTGGAAAATATCTAATTTTAATGTTGCAACGTTGTAGAGCAAATGGAACAAAATTGGAATATCTATTTCAGGAAGAACTTATACAACAGTGGCTATTAATTTTCATGAAGGACTTACTGCAACATCTGAACACTATGGGGCCGATTCCGATCTCGGCCGGTAGTGCTCCGAATCGGATTCGGATTTACCGGATCCGATTCGGAGCCCTGTTTCCCGACCGAATCGTACGCGAGTCCGGCCGAGCGAGTACGATGCAAGCTCCCGCGAAATCGCCGACCGACTCGTACGCGGCTTCAACACGCTCCGACCGACTCGCACGGACACGACTCGCACCGCGCTATGAAGACGTTTCCCGGCCGGGTAAGTACGATGCGTGCCGCAAGCAGTCCGACCGACTCGCGCCGTCCGGCTCGAAAGAGCTGTCGGAGCTGGACTTTGGGGGTCCGCGTCGGACCCACCTGTGCGCGTAGGCGCGCGAGTCGCACACTGTGCATGTACGCCGCGATGCGCATGGATGCGTACCCACTGTAGGGGGCACCCTTGTTCGCCTCGCACCCATTGAGTCAATGGGAGCCCGCGTACGCGTTGTACGACCGGCTCCCATTGACTTCAATGGGAGTCCGACCGAATCGAGTCCGATAGCATGCGAATGCATCGTACTCGTCCGGTCGGACTGCTAGGGTCCGATTTGGTCGGAATTCTCTCCGGGTCCGGCTCGGGCGGAGAGATTTCCGGCCGGAATCGGAATCGGCCCCTATATTGTTTATTTAAAGTGCAACAATGGATGGACACATTGCAGAGATGCCCACCTGGAATTCAAAGCTAGATTGCCTTCTCAATTAGCAAATTCTTATATGTTATTTCTCCAGCCAAAGTTCTAAGAACATCATTCGGCCTATTGGGGGTGATATCAACAAAAAACAGAAAGCACTGGATTCTATTAGTATTCATAATTAGTGTTTTGATTATTACTTTGCCTAATAGATATAAAAAAAAATTTAAATGCCTTTAAAAAGCAAGTAGTATATATATTTGTTCTTAATACTATACCAGGTGTAATAGTAATAGTACATTTTTTTAAATGTATTTTTGTTAAATAGTAGAGTTAATGTAGATGAAAGAAGTGATTAAGAAAATGTTGTTATTATAACACATAGTTACACATATTGATAATGATGTAGTATGCTGTTTTTTTATACAATTCATTTGATTGTTTTTTCACCACTGTTCAATGATGATGCTACATTCAATTCACTGAGTATGGGGAAGTTATATGTAATCTTAAAACAGTAAAAAAGGGAAACTGATATCTAATTATAAAATACTGTTAGGTTTGGATAAATGTAATATTATGATTTTTCTAATATAATATGGTTATGTAATATTTTTTCTTCTTAATAGCAGGTACTGTTCAGCATTGAAAACAGCTTAAGTACTGTTTAAGACAATAGTAGTCTAAAAACAGATTTACTAAATGATGTAGGTAAAAATATGTGATTTAAATATTCTTGATAAACTGGACAATCGTTTAAGATGTACAAATATGTCATTTGTGTCTAACACACAATCTACTACTTATAGACTACTTAAAAACTGTCATCCTACTGCTGAATAGCAGTAACACACTCACTTTCTGAGAAAATGCTGACATAATAATAGTTGGCCTTTCATTTTGCATCAGACCTTCTATTGCAAACTGCTTCTGCTTATAGAAATGTGAGTTTTGAAACATGTTGAAAAGTGTATTTACCTCTATCCTAGCCCATATTAGTCTCCACAAAGGTATACTGGAAGTAGTACATACATAGTGATATCTATGCTTGAAACTGAAAGTGTATTTTGTTACATTTGAATGTTTGACAGCTTACATGTCTGACGTATGTTTGCATTTGAACATGCAGTTTAACACATATCCTGGAGCTAATGTCCCTAACTTAACAACATATATACGATCTACTATATTCGGCACTACACATGCACTCATCCATTCACCCAGGCACTACTCATTGACACATCCATTCACCCAGGCATTATCCATACACTCATCCAATCACACAGTCACTACCAATGCACTCACAGAATCACATATGTACTTCTCATGCACTTATCTAATCATCAAAGCACTACCCATGGACTCTTACAATCACCCAAGCACTACCCATGCACTCATTGAATCACCCAGGAACTACTCATGCACTCATCCATTCACTCTGGCACTACCCATGCACTCATCTAATCACCAAGGCACTACTCATGCACTAATTCACTCCCTCAGGCACTACCCATGCACTCATCCATTCACTCAGGCACTACTCATGCACTCATCCAATCGCCCAGCCACTACACATACCCTCATCTATTCACTCAGGCACCACTCATGCAGTGATCCATTCTCTCAGGCAATACTAATGCACTCATCCAATCATGCAGGCAGTACCCATGCACTCATCCATTCACTCATGCACTACCATTGCACTCACCCAATCACTCAGGCACTACTCATGAACTAATCCATTCACTCAGGCACTACCCATGCATTTATATAATAACCCAGGCAGTACCGTTGCACTCATCCACTCACTCAGGCACAACTCATGCACTCATACATGCACTCAGATACTACCCATAATCTCATCCATTCACTCACGCAGTATTCACACACTTATCCAGTCACCCAGGCACTATCCTTGCACTCATCCATTCCCTCAGGCAGTACTCATGTACTCATCCATTCACTCATGCACTACCCATGCACTCATCCAATCACCAAGACACTACTCATACACTAATCCATTCACTCAGGTACTACCCATGCACTCATCCATTCACTCATGCTCTACTCATGGTCTCATCCAATCACGCAGCCACTACCCATACACTCAACTATTCACTCAGGCACTATTCATGAGTGATAATTCAATCAGGCACTACCCATTCACTTATCCAATGACCCAGGCACTACCTATGTACCAGGCACTACCCATGCACAGAATAGGCGGTTCAGAAGAACCTTTTTTTTTGTAACTCTTTTGTTTTTTGTTGTATTTTTTTTAACTATTTTGAGGTTTTTTTGGTGTATGGGTGACTCACTCAGTGTGTGAGTATTTGTATGAGTGTATGAGTTTATATGTCAATGCTTGTATTAGTGAGTGAGTGGGTGTTTGAGTGGCTGCATGGGTGATCGAGTGGACACGTGTGTAGATCTATGAATCAGTGAATGTGTGTATAAGTACTGTTATGGCTCTGTGAATGGGTTTCTGAATGGTTGTGTGGGAGTGGCAGTGGGTGTATAAAGGATTCTATAGGGGTGTGAGTGAGTGCCTGAGAGATGCTGTGAATTATGTCATCAGTGATGTCATTTGACAAATGGCACCCGGCACGCCAACTTCCACGAGCCCCCTCGTACCGACCTACCTGAAACCTCACGGTCCGAACTCCTTCGCGATCAGTTTCCCCCCCAACCTCTCACTTAAAGCGAAAAGAAACCTTAAACACAGACTACTTAGACAGCACCCCGAAACACTTTTCACAGACATCTACCATGCTCCTCCAAAGGGCAATTAAAAATGGACCTCATCTTCCACACAGAAAGACCTGATAATTGGACTGCCACGTTCAGAACACAGCTTCCCATCTCCAAAACTATGACCACTCCTCATAGCTGCAAACTGATGACCTCATTCTCTAACCGTTCGTCACGGAGCGGGAACACTTTGGTGACCATCTACACAAACAGCACAGTCCTGATTCAATCCAACAATGAGAATCTAGAGGCCTTCGACTCCCTCTTCCCCTCACTGCAAATCGCCCCGTGCACATGCCCCTACCCTGCCTGCCATACCCCGTACCCCCGGATAGCCCACCTTGCCAGACGAGACGATCAACCATTCCCATGTCATATACCAGAACAACCACCCTTCCTACACGAGTCACCACCCGCACCTCTACCCCCACGATTCAGGAGCTCCAACTTCCCGCCGAGTGTCACCCTCACCCTTCTCCCCCCGATCACCCCAACCTTCAAGCTAGGAATGACCCCCACCTGCAATCTCAGACCTCTAACTACCTCACTCCTGCCGTGGACAATAGGACAGCAAAACCGCATCATGACCCACCGCTCCCCCTACCTACGGCTCCAAACACGGACAGCGCTACCTCCAATAGGCCTCACAACACAGACATGCCTACCTCCTCCCGAGACGTCCTTGCCTAAGACGCCCATACCCCCCCCCGGGTAAACTTGGAGCATCGTCTCGCCCTTCTAGAAAGCCAGCTTGAACTGATAACCCTGGGCCTGAGCGAAATCTTAACCAACCTCGACTTGGCCCGAAAGACTAGGCTAACTCCTCCCTGGACTTCCACTCTGAACAACTCCACCCATCTAAGACCTGACAACTTGCCACACCCGCCCCTGCGACCCTGACACAGAGACCCAGAGAAACCGACACTGAGAACCGACCACAGAGACCCAGAAGAACCAAAGCAGCTATGTCCTCAAAGGAAGCGGCAGAGCTATCGTTAACCTACGACTCTCCCCCCACAGCCTCCCCTAAATCCAAGATCCAAGTGATCACCGGTTTTGGAAGGGATCACCGCGCCCTGAACTCTCCAAGACCCCCAGCCCTCCTCACTACCATACCCAGGGCCCTCCTCGTAAAGAAACTCACCAAAGAGGAGTCCACTACCAAATGCATGCTCATAAACTGTAGATCAGCCTCCAAACATGCAACAGAATTAGCAGAAACCATCCTCTCCCATGATATAGACATTGCGTTCATCACCGAGACTTGGCTAAACGAGTTCTCCGCACCAAGCCTAGATATGTTGGTGCCCCCAGGCTTCATTATCATCAACAAGGACAGAAAAGACCAAAGAGGCGGAGGCATAGCAATCATACATAAGAACAACATTGCCATTGTGGAAATGGACACCTTCAATTACAGCACCATTGAATGTCTTACCACCAACATCAAGACAAACAACAACAGAGCAATACTCTGCCATCTTCTATACCATCCACCAGGCAACACCTCCGCATTCGGGGAACACTTGTCGGACCTGATTGCTCACTGCTCGCTCGATGATTCAAACAACCTAATTCTTGGTGACCTCAACCTACGTTGGAATGAGGTAAACAATTCGCTAATTCTAACCCTAAACAATCTTCTTCAGGACAACAATATGACCCAATTCTGCTCAGAAGAAACGCACAATAAAGGAGCAACCTTAGATGCCATTATCGCTCAACGTGACGCATTTACGATCGACCACGTCCCCCCGTGGATTGGTCAGACCACCACAACATCAACCAAAAGGCTCTATTCCAGCCCCCCTCCCAAGACCCCCCCAAATGGTCTAGAAATCTAACGCAGATTCCCCTAGCCGACCTAGAGGAAAAGATATGCTCGCTCCTCCCCAGCGCCTCTGACCACCTCTCCTCAACTGAACTCACCTCGCACTACATCTCACATATGACATCCATGCTTGATCAAATAGCCCCCCTGAAATTAAAAAAAACCAGGACCATTCGATCAAGATCATGGTTTAACCCCGACATCAACTCCGAAAGGAGACAACTAAGAGCCACAGAGAGACTCTGGAGAAGCAACCCTTCCGACATCCTCCGCAAGCAACTCAAAGCAGCCCGCAGGAAATATAAAAAACACATCCAGAACGAAAAAACCTCATTTTTCTGCACCGCGCTGGACAACGCAAAGAACAGGCCCAGGGAGCTCTTTAACATCATTAGACAACAAACCTCAAAGCCCGCTACATCCTCAGTGCAGGCTTCCAAAGATCTCTGTGACAACTTCGCAAACTTCTTTAAGGACAAGACCAACAAGATTTAGCTCTCACTGGACATTAACATCACTCCCCCCATCAAGAGCATCCCGCCTGGGACCAAGGACAACACATCCAAGCCCCCTACAAAATCCTGGAAATCTTTCATCCCTATACAGGAAGCTGAGATAGTCAAACTGATCTCCACATCCAATCCCTCCTCTCACGCTCTAGATCCTCATCCTCCACAACTGACCAAAAAGCTTAAACTCTCCCTTGCCCCGCTTTGGTGCAAGATCATAAACATCTCCCTGAGATCCGGAGTCGTCCCAGACTGCCTCAAAGTCGGGCAAGTCACACCACTGCTGAAAAAACCAGGCCTAGACACAAAAGATCTGAATAATTTCAGACCAGTTTCGAACTTACCTCTTCTATCCAAAACCTTAGAAAGATGCATGCTCCTTCAACTAACTCAACACCTGGATAGCATCAACCTCCTCGATGCCCACCAATCGGGCTTCAGAAAAGGCTGCAGCACGGAAAACGCGATCCTCAACGTCATTGATGATATCCATAATTCACTAGATGCGGACAAATGCTGCCTTCTCATTCTCCTAGACCTATCGGCAGCTTTCGACACGGTCGTTCACAAACTCCTCATTAAGGTACTTCAAGAAAGGGCAGGTCTAGATGAGGTGGTCTTAGACTGGTTCTCCTCCTTCCTTCACAACCGCACCCAGAGAATAAAAATCAAAAACTTTACGTCCGATCTACACCCTGTCAGCAGGGGAGTCCACCAAGGTTCAGTGCTCTCCCCGTAACTTTTCAACATTTACATGGAACCACTTACAACCCTACTCAGAAAAGCCAACATCCCCTTCCATCTATATGCTGACGACACACAGATCTATCTGGAAACCACCTCCATTGAGGACATTCAGAGACTCAATGACACGCTGAAAGAAGTCCAATACTGGCTGTCAAGTAACCACCTAAAACTGAATCAAGACAAGACTGAAATACTCCTCATCTCTAACAAAGAAGAGAACCCCCAAATTGCGGAATGGCTAAAAGCGATAGATGCGCTCAATGGGGACCTCACCCTGGCGGACTGTGTACAATCACTAGGTATCACTCTAGACCCAAAACTGAACATGAACAAACACATTAAGAACTCCGCCAAGAGCGCCTTCCTTAACCTGAAGCTACTGAACAAAATAAAGCCTTTCATCCCACTCAATGACCTCAAACAAGCACCCAAGCATTGGTGTTATCTAGATTAGACTATGGGATTGCAGCCCTCTCAGGCACATCAAAGGCACACCTTGCTCCCCTCAAAACAACTCTAAACGCAGCAGCCAGAATGGTCACAGGAGTGAAGAAATTCGACCATATCTCACCCGCACTCAGAGAACTAAAATGGCTCCCAGTTGAATTACGTGCCAGTTTCAGAACAGCCTGCCTCACACACAAAACCCTTCACACAGGCAAACCTGAATATCTGACCTTCAAACTCAAAAAAGCCGGTCAGACCAGGACCCTCAGGAGCTCGAACACTCTACTACTCATCCCGCTGAAAGCACGCAAACAAAAAACCGCGGCCCGGTCCTTCGCGGGTAACGCACCCAAAATCTAGAACTCTATCCCTCCTCACATCAGAACTATCCCCTCCTTTGCAAAATTCAAAGGACAGCTCAAAAATCTTTTCCTAGAGCGTTCCCTAGCGAAGAGACAGGAGCCGCAGAAGCAATGATGACATTACTCCCTGGAAGGGGAGCGCAGCCCTAGACTATGGCATTCGTCAAAGGCTTTCCAAGCCTTCAATTGCCCCTTGGTTACATAACCCGCTGAAACTCTCCGTCCATGTTCTATACGACTACTGTATTTTTGATCTTGTGCAATACGACTGTTGTAAAGCGCTCCGATACCCTCGGGTCTGGCCAGCGCTATATAAAACTTCAGAATAAATAAATAAATTTGAGATGTCATCAGTGATGTCATGAGTGATGTCACTGACCATGTCATGAGTGATGTAATATGTGAGGTCATAAGCAGTGCATTGCGAGGGCGCAAGTTATAGTCAACACAGGTAACTATAACAGCTGTAACCTTTGTTTTTTTAGTGAATATATATTTATATGGCATTGTGCTTCAAAAACATTTTGACAGAACTATTTTTTTATCGGGGGCTGCTTTTTTTCCATTCGTAATGTTTGTACTGCTGTTCCTTAGTGATGTTTTTTTAAAATCACAATCAGTACCAGTTTAAGTTCATTTTTTCACTTTCACAGACTGCATTAAATATAAAAGCATCCAAATGCCTTTTGTTGATTTCTATATCACATACATTCATTTTGCGTCAATGAAACCAATATATTGTTTTTAACTAAGTTTTTTTACAGCTATAGCTTCATTATTTCATAACTGTAATGATGGTTTGCTACTGCTGTTCATGTACCTAATGCACAATTTGTGAGGAAGGCATTCCTTCTTGCGACAAGCTACCAGGAGTTAGCAAGGGATTACTCACAGAAACCAGAGTTTACTGATAGTTGCTAAATTATTTTAATCATGTGGCAGTTCAGCCACAGATTATACCATAACAGGTGCTTCTCATCATGGTTTCAGAACCTGATTTCCCGCATTCTCCATGTTTCCACCCCTCCACTAGCGAAAATGTCAGGGCAACTATTGTAGCTATGCCTTTCAAAGTGCCCATCAGTTAATCATATCACTTAGGTTATTCGATCAATAATTGAAGCCCTTAAGGGATCCTTAATGAAATGTAAAGTAAAAAATACTCTCTGTATTTTCAGGTGTCTTCTTTCATTGATTTGTGAGTTTGAAGCACTCCTTCAAGAGAACTATATTTTGAATGGATGGCCATTTCCTAAACTTAACAATGCAAAACAGTGGATGAGACAGAATATGAATTCCAGTAACAAGGTTTCTCTGAAGGATTCCTGCTCAATGAACATTGATGAGGCAGTACTTCTGTGAATATTTGCAAGACTGACACATTCAGAACAGGGCAGACATTTCTCTGCTCAGATGCTACATCGACACCTCACTGTTGTGAGACCTTGACCATAATATCTCTTAACCACAGTTGCTGTTATTTGCAAACTCCATTATCTAAGTTACAAGCACATAGATGTTGCATTTATTGCTGTTAAAATGTTATGTGATGTTCCGTTACATTATGTTATGTTATAAGTTATGTTAAATAATGTTTATAATACAAACATCTCCTCCCAAAGGGGTATCCTGATGCCTAGTAAGAAAGACATTGCCGGAGCCTGACAACAGAAGTGGTGACTAAAATAGCCAGGTATTACATTTTTCTTTAAAAACTCTTTTTAATGGGTTTTGCAGTTAAAAAACAAATGCATTAACAAATATCGCCATCATACCTGCAGAGTCCAGTCATGATGCATCATTGTCTGCCCACCAAGGGGTGTAGCACACTTTCTCGCTACTGCCCCTTCCCACCCTGGATCCAGGCATACTACAAGCTGGTATTAGAGATGTGCTGTTCACTTTCTTAAATACCCTGATCAGTCCTCCATGACTCCCATATCTTTTCCCATTTTTTAGGGCATCCTCTCCCTTCATATACCACTTTTTCAGTCAAAATACACCAGTCCATGTCTCGTGCCCTGTCCGTGGCAGATGGTGAATTTCCCACTCACATCCCCAGGCAATGTTTCTTTTTGCTACTGCCAGGCTCAGCGACAACCACTGCTTTTTGTATTTAAGTGTCATGTCATCTCCCCAGATGTTGAGCACAAACCATTTAGCAGTTTTTCACTAACCCCGGGCGGGTAACTACGCTCCGCCAGCGGAGTTTGCGGAGTTTTGCCTACTCCGCGTTCCGCTGCGAACGCGGAGTTCAGGCAAAACTACGACTCCATGGCGGAGCATAGTTAGCCGACCCTCCACCCTCCCAAAGTTATTAAAAATAATTAAAAGGCACTTACCTGCTGCGTCTTCCTTGGCTGCCTCCTCCTCTCAATGGCTGCTCTCTCCTGCCTCCTCCTCGCACTGAATAACCCCTACGTGTACGTCTTGCGAATGCGCATGCGAACGCGCAAGACGTGCAACATAGGGGTTATTCAGTGCGAGAGGAGGCAGGAGAGAGCAGCCATTGCAGGAGGAGGCAGCTGTGAAGACGCGCAGGTAAGTGCTGCCTAATTATTTTTAATTACTTTGGGAGGAGATGGCGCGACGGAGCTCAGTTCCACTGAGTTTTTTTTAAACTCCGTGGAACTGCGCGGAGCACCACTTCGCATACTCCGCCCAGGGTTATTCGTCACCTATGTCAGCACTCTCTCTATCTCCCTCCAATAGCCCTGCATCTGAGGCACTCCCAAAGGATATGAAGGAGTCCTGTTGACCAAAGTGTCTTGCACACCCTTGTGATGGGTTTTTCACCATTTTGTATAGGTGTGCTTGTGAGTAGTACAACATGTGTGGGACCTGGGACTGCACCATGCGGAAACCCGTCCTGATAACGATCTCATGTGGGCCCCGCAGGGCCTCCTACCATTCCTCTTCCTTGCCAAGCTCGAGCTCCCACTTTGATTTTAACTTCTGAAGTACATTTGGGGAGTTATTAAGTATTTTTTGTACACTAGGGACACTGCTTTTTGTTTATAGGGTCTAGCAGCAGCCGTTCCTGTAAGGGAGTTCACTCTGCCATTTGTGTGCCATGGGCAATATGAGAATGCAGAGCGGGCCTGATTTGGAGGTATCTATAGTTTTCTGTGGCCGCTAGCTGGTAGTCGTAACTTACGGTTTCATAAGAGATCATCTGCCCGCATGATCACAAGCTGCCCAGCCTCGAGATTCCAATTGTGTCCTACCTTTAAGTTGCCCACGTTCTTAAGAGTGTCCCACATAGGGTTTTGCTCCGTGAGGGTATCTTTCCACTCCAGGCATGTTGTTGCTTCTCTCCATATGGAGACCGCTGTGTCTGTGTGAAATGGCAGCTTCCCCAGGGGATGGGACCTGTACAAGAGTATGGGATATCCGCTGGCACCCATGGCATGCCTATCTGCCCTGAGTGCTGGTTTATCTTGGGTTACAAACATCCAGGCATTAACAGTTCCTAGTTGCACAGCCCAGTAGTACTTTTTAATATCAGGCACAGCTAGTCCCCCAGCATAGATCCCCATGTAAGATTTCGGAGTGCTAAGCATGGAGAGCCACCGCTCCAGAGGAGCAGCCTCAGTTCCGTATCCAGTTTCTGGAAGAATTCGGCTGGTATCCTGTAAGAGGTATTCTGCAGGACGTATAAGAATCTAGGAAAAGCCATCATTTTAAACAGGGCCACTCTTCCCGGCAGCTGCAGTGTCCGCAGGTTTTCAATTTTTGTCTGTGGTCACGAAGAGAGCGGGCAGAGAGAATGAATTAGTGAAGCTTGTTCCAGGCCATTGTGGCTAGAGAGGGGAAGGAGTGATCCCCAGTTTGATACGGTGTATACAAAGCAGCTGAGTGAGCAGGAGAGAGGTGGATCGCAGTTGTCTGGATAGAACACAGCAGTGTATTCTATTACTAAGGCAGAGGGGGGCAAAGTTATTATAAGCCTTGTAAATATGACAGAGAAGTTTGAAAAGAGCACACTTGTGGACATAAAGTGAGTGGAGGCTTTCAAGATGATTCAAGACTGAGGCATGATGAGAAAGATTTAGTGCTAGCCTGACTTCCATGTTCTGAACCAACTGTAGCCACTTGAGGAGATGGGCTGAGGAACCCACATAGAGGGCATTACAGTAATCTAGCCTCCTTGTAATAAGCACTTGAGTGACTACCCTGAGTCCAGTGGCAATCACTTGAATATTTTCTGAGCTAAGGATGCTGAAAAAGCAAAACGAGACCTCTTTCATCTTGTTGTTTACTGTAAGCAGGCTGTCAACCATGATGACTCAGTCCCTAGTAAATGGAGTCCGCTGAGGAGGTGGCCATTGATCTACAAGCCACCAGGTGTTAGACCAGAGAGTTGTGATTGCTGGAATAGGGATACTTCAATGTTGTCAATGTTAAGGTTGAGTCATCTGTTTGGTACCCTCATAATAAAACAGGTAAAAATGGCCTGGGTATTTTAAATTTCCCAAGTCAATAGCCATTAAATAGAAAGACCTTAGAAGTAGGGTTTAAACAGGTGCAGTGAGATAAGATAGTATGCATAAGAGTAGATGTAGCTATGTTCTGCTAAAAAATAACAGTGAAGTGTTGGATAGGCAAGCAAACTATTTAGAGAACTGCTGACACATTTGCCAACAACACACAATTAAATGCACTGCACATGAATAAAGTTGTTAGTAAAATAAATGACCATTTTTGCTTGTCACAATGCTTGAACTCACTGATTACAGATGGCGGTTTTCCTTAAGTGTTGTAAGCCCTGGTGTCGTGTCAAGTCCAATTTGTGTTCCCTCTACCTACATTGGGCTATAAACACCACTGTCTTTACTCTGAGGGCAGGCTGCTTCCTGAGATTAGAATTATCCAATGTATCATTCCTTCGAAACACTGCCTCCCACTACCACCTTCAGAGACAAACTTAAGGGGGCCTATCTTGTTTGAGGAACAAACCATCTCTTTATCCCCAGGATCCTTAGAGGTGCTAGTAAGGGAGAATCATGACCACAAGGTCCTACACATCTGAAATCCAGAATTGCAAAGTAATGAATGAATGAAAGATTTGTAAAGTGCATACTCCTGCCCAGAGGCGTCTTGGCGCTGAGAGATAAAAAGGGGTTGCAGATTCTGGTGTCCTCATAATAGGCCATGATACTACGTGGCTAGAGCACATCTCCCATTGTTGCGCAAAGAGCCATGTTTTCAGAGATTTTCTGAAAACTGATAATGATGGGACAGTTTTAAATTCCAATGGTATGCTATTCCGGAGTAGGGCGGTGGTCCTAAAAAAGCTTTTTCAACCTCAGGTTGTTCTTCTGAAAGAGGAAACTACTAAATTCCTAGCTGAACCTGACCGCAGGGTCCTCCCTGGGATATACCACCTCAACTTATCCTTGAAAGGTGATGGACCTTAGCCCCCATGATGATTTATAGGCTATAACCTTTTCTCTGTTACATTATGAACGTTTAGAGTGAACTTAACAACTACATCCCACTCTTTTTTTTTTATTGTTATGGATTTAGTTTTTAATTTGCCCCTGGATACTTTTTAAAATGCTATTTGACTCTGTATTTGTATATTGAATCTCCCTTTTGATTTTTCTTCACTGCTTGTAATCCTAATTCAAAATTAAATAAAATAAATTAAAGGTGCCCATTTATTCCCCTGTCAATATTTGCCACTTAGTTTGTGTAACCCTTAGAGGTCATGTCTCCAGGTTTACATCCAATTTTAATGGCTTAACCTCTGCATCCATGGTGATACATGTTCTACGTTCACCATCAGGGATCACATCCCACTTCGCAACAGCACATGGAGAAATGGTTTATAAACAGGCAGTGAACAAGGCACTAGGACTGAGAACTTTCTTTTCAAAGGTGTTTTTTTGTTCTTCTGTGTATAGTTTAACTTAACTCAAATAAAGTCCCTCCTGGTGTATCATCTCTAGCTGAGTGGCCTCCTCTCTTCTATGTGTGCATGGAGTTTTACAGTGACAGGCATCACCATTTTCCTGGATTCCCTTGGCAGGGCTTGCTTTTGCAAACTAAACACATTGTACTGTTTGCCTAAAGGTAAGGAGACCAGCTGTGGAAGACATAAAATGAATATAGTCGCTGTTGTTAGTTTACTTTAATTTGCTTTTCTTTAGGTGTTTCATTAATTCAGTATTTCGAAGCCGGATTGGTCTTCCTGTTTAGTCTGCTTCACCCATATAGTGTCTGCACTGAACGTTACCTATGCTGCACGCATCTTGTACATATTGCCTTGTCAGCCATCAGGTCATTTCACTTTAAACCTCAAAGGCTTTAGATCAGGTTAAGTGGAAGAGGGTGGTATGAAACTGAGAGCAATGTATGAGGTACTGCTCAATTTAACACCCACCATGTGCTGCCAGTAGGACAACTAGAAACACCATGCCCAATAGAGTTTCTATATGTGCCCTGTGTAGGACCTGACTGGATAAGCATGGTACAGATGCTAGTCCTTAGCATATAAATCAAGCACTTGGAGCGCTAAGTTAAGTCCCAGGGTCGTATATCATATAGCGAGGTCTGTGTGCACTAAGTTTAGACTCTGGGGTAGATGTGATGAAAACTCTTGCATTGCAGGGCAGCAACCAAAGGTGCTGGGCTGCATTGCATGAGAGGGAGAGAGGAGGACAGCTCCATATCTACTAAGATATGGTGATCTCCAACTCTCTCCCTAGAGCTGTTGCACTCTCAGGCTGCCTAGTGCCATGCACACACCTTTGTGCCCCAGCGCAAAAGGTATTTGCATCACGTCTTGTTGTGAAAAGGTACCTTTCCTGTACCAAATACCAGTACAATGTACTATGCTAAGACAAACATTAAAACTTTTTCCACTTTAGATGTGTGCAGCACACATGCAAAGTTGGAAAGGTTTGCAGAAATAGAAACATTTCTCCTTTTTGAGACCAGCCTCAAAGATAAATTAATTTAGTTTCAAAAGCCTACCTACCATTGTTTATAAATATGGTTTTTCATTGAAAACCATGGATGGTTATGTAGGAATGCCCATGTACCATCCATAGAAGTTCATTTGCTGTAAAGCTGCGCATTATTCCAGGCATCTTTTCAGTGCGAAACACATTTTGTGGTGGAAGGTACATCTAATACATACATTTTGCTCTTGGTTTGCATCACTTTTCAGTTGCAAACCCAGTGCAAAATGTTAGTAAATCCACACCACCCTATCTGTCACAGTTTTGGGCTGACTGGGATCCTAAGTAGTTGAAGAGCTGGAGTGGCACTTTTATTTTACCACAATAGACATTGCTGAATGGTAGCCTGTCATAGGAAACTCACAACTGATGTGCTGCTTTGCCTGGAAATGTAGCAGCATTTGTTGAAGTATCTAAAGAAAATAATAAAACCTAACACAATAAATATACACAAAGCAACAAGACAACACTAAAACATAACAGAGCAAATCCCAAAACGTCAGTTAAAACAGAATGCAACATAACTAGTGCAGCAAAATACAACAATATCACATTACAATAATGCAGCACAGAAACACAGTATGATAAAAAACAACAAAACAATATGCACAGACCTTCTTGTCACAATTTACCACCTACTTCATCCTCTTGCCATACCACAGTGGTAAAAGGTGTGTCTAGTATACCAACCACTACCTTAACTTACCACCAAGGACATGAAACAGCACCAGTCAAAAATGTTTTGTGATCTGCCCCCTTGTGTTCACCTACAAAGGGAGGGGTGTACTAACACCTATAGACTGTCCTTTAAACCACTGCTTCACTGCATCCTTGCAGTTGGGCATGCATGATGAAGCAAGGCTAATCATCTTTCAGTAAAGAAATACAAATTTACATATGAAAAGCCCGTCTTTATCTGCTGACACTTGTAACTGTACTGATATGTTGATTAATGTCATACTAGTGCAGCTAGCGACAGAAAACACATGTTGAAATGAGTAGTGCAAGGGCTTGTAATCAGATTAACCAGGTTAACCAGGTTAACAGGTATCAGTGGTAGAGGATGGCAGTGACTCGTTTGACTCACATTAATCCCCAAACACATCACGATGTGTGTTTTACACAATTCAAATATGGTTTGCTCACGGGGCAGCGACAAGCATGACTTGGAAGAGGTGTTCACCTTTCAAAGAACTTCCCTGATTTTGCATGACCGTGGTAAAGTCTATGAGCAAAGGACTCAGTGATATTCTCAAGAATGCATGGTCATAGAGAACTGGAATAAAGGCGTGCTTAACCAATCAGAGGGGACATCGTGAGAAATGAAAAGTGAGGAATTGAACATAGATTTAAAACACAGGGAGAAGGCATAACCTAGCAGGAAGAAAGCTCTTTGCAAATCAAGTGCGGTGTCTGAAACATATTAACCACATATTTAAACTGATCTCATACCTGAGGCACCATTGAGCTAGAGTTCTCATTTTTTGTTTATAAATTGATTAATTTCCCACCTTCACTTGGCATATGTGGTTTTTCTTCAGACATCACGGTAAATTATAGAGAAATGACCACTGATTAACAGTTTAAAATTAGAACGCAACCCTGGGGAAGATTGTCACATTTTATTTGCGAAATAAAAGATATTTAGATGAAATCTGACTGGATAACGGACATAATGCATTAAAACTATTTCCGGCAGGTGGGAGCTTGTGCAATCCTCCTTCCCCTGTATCACCTTCCACTAATTCTGCACACACTGCTCAATAATCCCTTTCTAAGGTAGCTGTGTCTTCCTAGATCTCCAACTACTATCCTTCGACCACACTTGGGGGAGATTTACAAACATTTTGCGCTTGGCGAGCATCAAGTGACGCTAACCATCACAAAATGTTTTTTTCCTAATTTACTTTCCAGTGAAAGGCTTGTTTTGCACAGGAAAGTACCCTAAAAGTAATGCAAAGCCGCATGAAGTACTGCTTTGCATTGCTTAGCGCCAAGGGGGTGTTACATGGGTGGTACATGGGCGTTCCTTTGCAATCATGCATGCCATTTGGCACGAAACCACAACAAACAACAATAGACAAGGTTTAGCGTTTAAAGTTAATGTGATTTGAAAGGAGGCATTAAAAGGAGAAATAATTGTATTTCTCCTTTCTTTTCTGACTCTGCATGTGTGATGCAGTGTGCAGCACACATGCAAAGTAGGAACAGTTTCAAAGTGTGTCTCAGCATAGCATTTTGTACTGGAAGGGTACCCTTCCAGTCTGGAACCTATGGTAGACTCACGCACACACCCTATGGCTCTAAGGTGTGTGCCTGGCGCACAGCAGCTGAACGCTGCACCAGCGCTAGGGAGAGGGGAGGAGGAAGCCATATCTCTGTTGAAATGGCTCTGTCCTGCTGCCTCCCTGTCAGCCAACGTAGCACAGCATTTTTGGCTGCTGTGCTGCTTTCTGTGACTGTTTAGAAAATCTGGGCTTCGCTCCTTTAAACAAGTGGTGATATGGATGCTTCATTATGTAGAACTTGTGGTCCAGGGTACCCAGCCCTCAGCCTTTAATGAAATGTATGGCTTCTGCACTGGTCAACCAGTTAGCAGATCAGGTCAAGCCCCTGGTTTTTCTGTGGACGGTGAAGTGATTACACGTGTAATTGTCTTTGCAGGGTTATTGTTCAGGTTGGAGGTGGCAGAACTTTATGAAGAACTGTGTGTTCTACAATCACAACTCCGGGCATGTTTGCTCTCTTTAGCTTCACTGAAGAAGTGGATGCAATTGCCACAGAGTTAGAATCATATGCAGATGATACTCAGATTATTGTATCTATCTCGAGCAAAAATCACGACACAGCCCACAATTTTAAAGAGTGCATGAGACGTGTAAGCGACTGGATGGCAGAGAATTGCCTCAAACTGAATTCAAATAAAACAGAAGTCCTACTTTTTGGCAGAGGCACATCTTTCTGGTCCTCAGAATGGTGGCCAGCGGAGTTGGGGACTCTTCCCACTCCAGCCACCAAGGCCAAACATCTTGGAGTCCTTATTGACACCACTCTATCTTTCTCTCATCATGTAAAGATGCTTACCTCATCATTCTATTTAACCTTGAAAATTCTGAGGAAAATCTTTCCATTTATACCAGCAGGATTACAGAAAACAGTGGTGGCAGCTCTGGTTCTGTCTAAACTCGATTATTGTAACGGGCTTCTGGTTGGAGTAAACAAAACAGTAGTGGCAAAATTGCAGGTACTCCAAAATTCCACAGCTCGATTGCTCTTTGGTCTAGCCAAATATTCATCAGCCAAACATGCCCTCAATACCCTACATTGGCTACCTGTGGAGAAGTGAATCAAGTTTAAAGCACTATGCATCGCCTTTAAGGCGCTACATAACCTAGGCCCGCCTACTTGACAGATCGCTTCCAATGGTACATCTCAGTACGTACTCTTCGGTCGGCCTCTCTGAAGTTGGTGAAAGAACCAAACTTCCGACTTCATAGATGGGGTGGAAAAAGCTTCACAAGTATCACAACCAGATGGTGGAATAAGCTACCAATAAAGTTAAAAAACTCTCCTGACCTACTTTCCTTTAGGAAAGGACTCAAAACCTGGCTATATACCTTATAACCTTTCTTCAAGTACCAGAGCCGCAACATCTCTCTGGTGCTCTATGTGTTGAGCTGCTAAGCGCCTAGACACCCTCGGGTAGTAGTGCTCTATATAAATATAAAAATAAATAAATAAACAGAGGCACAGAGTCTCAAAAACTCACAGAATGCAGCGCAGCAGCCAAAAATGCTGTGCTGCATTGGATGACAGGGAGGGAGCAGGATAGCGCCATATTCACAGACATATGGTTCTATCCTCCCCTCTCCCTAGCGCCGGTGCTGATTTCAGCTGCCGTGCGCCACACACCCATTAGTGTCATAGTTCTAAGGTGCGTGCCTGAGTCTACAATAGGTTTTGTACTGGAAGGTTATACAAGTGAAAAACCTTTTCCGACTTTGTACGTGTGCTGTACAGTGCATTTCTCCTTTTAAGGCCTGCTTTTCAGTGCCGTTAATTTTTGTCGCTAAACCCTAAACCCTGTCTACTAATGTTAGCAGATAGGGTTTAGCAACGAAGATTGGGTGGTTGCATGGGAACACCCATGTACCACCCATGTAACACCCCACCCTGACGCAAAGTAAGACAAAGCAGCGTTTCACACTGCCTTGCGTTACTTTTCCATACAAACCAATGCAAGTACCAATTTGTGTTGGTTTGTTAATCCCCAAAAAGGTTTATCATCGGTGTAGCATTAAAAAAGTAATGCTAACCCGACTCTAAACCTTTGTGAGTCTTGGCCATACTCTCTGGCTGCAGAGTACCAGCAGACATTGCCAGTCTGGAGAGACGCATGTTGGCAAGGTGTGCGGACATGCAAGACAAGACAAGACAAGACAAGAAAAAGGTGAGGCGGGTGTGTTATTCTGTCTGACACTAAGGCCTTCATTTACAAGGTCTTCATTGTTACACAAGTGGTGGCAGAGTGGTGAGTTTCCCTGCACACATTACGGCCCATGACTACTTTGCTGCACTGCTGGAAGGATGTGCACAAACCTTTGCGCCTACATGTTTACGTTATTTAAGTCTTTGTTTTGGTTCCGTTCTTGAGAGGAACTGGCTTTGAAAATCACGTATCAACTTCCATCCAATCACACGACTCAGTCACTTCATTTGTACCCAAATGAATAATCATAGAGAGGAGCAGGCAATGTGTCTACTTTACAGACATTACCAACCTGCTCACCCAGCTCCTGTGTTTGGGGCTGTTCTAGTAGTGTTGACTTGAACAATCATAGGAAAGCATCAAAGAATCCTTTCTCTAGACCTGACTGAATGGCAATGGGTATCCTTTAAAGTCCATTACCAAGGCCCTTCTTAAGAGTGGTGCTTTAATACATCACTAAAGTACATTGTTGCCAAGTTTTCATTCAGCTTATGTGTGACACTTTTGCAGTTTCTGTGTATGTATGAGTGACATTCTTCTGACAAATGTGGGACACTTTGAATGACAGTTTCTCAAACGTATACCAATTACCAGTATTGGGGTACCTCTCAGTGAGATTTCTGCTATTGCATTCAAATTCATTATACAGTAATGAACATAAACCAAATAAGGCAGACCTGCTGCTGTTGCCAGAGCTTGATAGCACTATCAACCGAATGAGTAATAAAGTCCTTACCACTGGTGAGCTCTGTAGGGAGAGGGCCTGCCAGGGACAGGGGGAGCTCCATAGATAGCACAAAGCACTGGCAGGCTTCACAGGTGCGAAGTCTTTGAATCTTTCGGCGCTATCCAAGGCTCCTTGCACCGCGTTCGCCAGTGCCCTCACTGCCCGCTTGACCACCTGCATGAGGTGCCTGTCACTAGCTGATCACACTCAGGGGTCGTATGCATGACACCATCATGTCTGGGTAGGTGCTGCTGCTGCACAGGCAACAATCTGCTTTTTTGCTACTCTCTACAGAAGGAATCGAAACATTGTGCCCCACTGACTGTCTATATCGGGGGTCACAATCTCAATGAGCTCTCATGCAGGTCGAGGCAAAGCGGCAGTGCATATATTAAGCGCCGCACTCAGGCTGCTTTTTGAGTGCCTAATGATCATCTCTTCAGTGTCAGGGAGATCTGTATGCATACCTAATGCATTTTAGTACGGTGATGCGGACACCAGGAATAAAATGTGTTAGTCTAACCCTTGATGCATGGCACTTGGCAAGGCTGAAAGTAAAATGGATCTTGCAACACTTGTATAAGTGAAATAGCTGCTCAACTGTAATTACTTACTACATTTGAGGTCTGACGTCGCAATGCCTGCTTTTCAGCGCCAGACGCCTGTTTGGAAGGCGAGACAGGGAGCATGAAAATGAAACGTGGCTTTTATTTCTTCTGTGGTCTTCTGTGATAAGCTGAATGGAGATATTTATGGCAACATGTTTTTATTTTGCACATGTTTAATAATTATAGGAAAGACATAATTTTCCTGCATGCTTCTACATATTCTGGGCTGAAGTGCTTTTTTCAAATTGACTTAATGTGATACTAATATCTTTTTGCCTCATTTATGTTTTTTTGGTGTTTTTCTTTTGCACTAAAGATTTTACTTATATTCGTCTTGTCTTCAAACATGCTCTCTCTTTCATATGAAAGAGCAATGCACCATTGACTTAAGTGGCTTGTGGGAAAGGGGATGGTGTGTCAATGTTTTATACAGAATAAAGTACCGCTTCAATACATTATAAGGCTATTGTAAGTCATCTTGGAGTCTATGACCTTATAAAGGAAGTTAGCCTTCGACCTTGTTCCTCTATATGGTCACAAAATGTCTGATTGACTTGCAGTATACTTCATGGGGTACTTTGTCCCATATGTAATTGCACACCAGGTATCACTAATATATACATTAAATAGGCCATGACATCTTCGGCCACTGGGATGGGGAATGCAACTTAAGAAACTGCCAAACTCCCTCATTGTCACCCAGGCATTTTGAAAAATGTACAGGTGAAATGTCATGAGCTGTGGTGTTGCTGTGGTTTTACTACATTGCATTTCATACAGATGTACCCTTTAACTTTTGTTACTAGCTGCATCAGGATAGTTGGGTCTCCTGAAAACAAGCCTGGTGTGTCTACTAGGACTCTGGGCTTCCACTGTTATCTTAACACTTAATTTGTTGGGGGACTGGGAGCAGTGCCCCCTAATGGTTGCTTTCAAGTTCTGAGTATTTTCCCTGTGGGCATGGGCCTTATTGATGATGTTTAACCAATGTTAGGCACATTCTATAATGGGAGGTGTGAGTCTGGGTTCCGGTGGGAGGACCGGGGACAGTACCCACATTTGTTGTTCAAATTCTTTGCATTCAGCTGCAATGTATACTACGTGTTTCAGAGTGGGGATGACCACACTTGGATCCGATGAATTGTTGTTCTTTTTCCTAATGTGTGTGATACGGCTGTGGTGTGCACCCTTATTATCAAAGTTGCCATATTCATGGTGCTAAATATCGAAGCCAGAATATTGTGAGTATATCATGGAAAGTAATTATTGATTGTAAGTAAAGCAGTTTTTGTATTTTCTACAATATTATCAAGTATGTAAATATCTAAAACTTACTTATTGTTGCATAATATTATTTTTAGGTATTTTTAACATTATTGCTCATAAGTAATTTTTATCATGTTTATTTGAATGTTAAATATTTGTTGTTGTTTAAGGGTACATATACATATATTTGCTGCTGCCTTTTTGCAATTCCGGTCCCGTCCACTCCCATGGCATGGGTGTGAGTCAGCGGGGGCAAGTCCCACTTCAAATCGTCCAGCTCACATTCTCTCATGCCGTAAGTGGAGAGACTCAAAAGGGACTGCACTCCAGGGTATGCGGAGAAAGCTCTTTGTTCGAGGCAATGAAACGTGTTACCACAAATAAAGCACCTCCTCCACACACCCTGGAGCGTGGTCTCATTTGTGTCTCTACACTTACTGCTTGAGAGAGCATGCTATATATATATATATATATATATATATATATATATATACATATATATATATATATATATATACACATATATATACATATATATATACATATATATACATATATATATATATATATATATATATATATATATATATATATATATATAATCTATATATAGATAGATAGATGGATGGACGGATAGATAGATAGATAGATAGATAGATAGATAGATAGATAGATAGATAGATAGATAGATAGATAGATAGATAGATTATACCGCCTTCTTTACAGAATTTGCAAACGACCGCTGACGACAAGGGAGTGTTGCTCAGAAGTCGCTTTATTTTAAATTGCTCTCATGCTCCCTTTGACACGTTTCGCCTGCCATGCAGCCTTTCTCACAAACAGAGGCACCATGTTTAGTCACATCATTTAAAGTGCACATTACTTCCTCTATCATAGAAAGAGACAACAGATTTAGGGGCATATTTACAAGCCCCTATCGCCACCACAATGTCACTTTCAGTGACGTTGTGTTGGCGATAGGGGCATCGCCTTATTTACAAGGCAGCGTTAAGCCACTTAATGTGGCTTAACGCTGCCTTGTGAATAAGGCACCCTTTCACACTGTGTTTAGTGTGGAAGGGGAGGGCAATGGGTGTTGCAGTGGGCGTTCCACTGCAACACCCATTGATTTTGACGCTGTCCCCTATTTACAAGGGCAACAAGGGTAAATAAGAGGCAGCGCCAATATTAACACCAGGGAAAACCAGGTCTTAAACATGCAAAACGAGGAGAAATGCTTTATTTCTCCTTGTTTATGATGTTTCCATGTGTGCTGCCTTGTGCAGCACACATAGAAACAGCAAATTGCCTATGATTGTTTATGTGCAGGAAGGTCCCCCATTTAAAAAAAATGCGGTTTTGCAACTTCTATGTGTGCTGCATTAAGCAGCACACATAGAAGTTACAAGACGGCATTTAAAGATTGTTTATGTGCAGGAAGGGGGACAATCTTCCCCTCAAAACAGGCACCCTTGCACTATGGTGCAAGGGTGCCTGCGTTGGCGTTGGCGCTAAGCGCTAGGCAGCTGAACTCAGCGCCAGCGCTAGGGGAAACTCAGGGCTGCACCATATTCTTGCAATGCTTGCTTAACGCCACGCTTCTCCATTCTGTTGTACATATGCCCCTTAGTTGTGTGTTCGAATACAAATATGCACTTCTGCATCTAAAGACATCATCTCACATGCTGAGAGACAATTCAATGTTTAAATACATATACAACATAAATATTTAAAAATAATGTAAAATTAAAACATTGTCTGTTTCCAGCGTTTTATATGCAACATGCATGGCATTCTTCAATTTGATATGCATTGTAATTAAGCCTGTGGGCATGTTTCTGTTGTTGACTCCTTTCTTATTACGGAATCCCATTGAATTAAACGCAGCAAACCAAAGTGCTATATGCATATTAAAAATATTAAAATAACTTTCCTATTTATAATATTATTAATACTATCTTTTATCTTTTATATGCACATAGCACTTTGGTTTGCCCAGTTTATTTCAATGGCATTGCGCAATAAGAAAGGAGTTGACAACAGAAACATGCCCACTTGGGTAGAACGTAGTAATATATTTTAATGAAGTATCCCTGTGTAGAGTCCCGTTTAGGGTGTGTTTGCTTACCGAATTGAAAATGTACCTCCTCATAGTAGGAAAACACTAATGATGCGCACCATGAAATATACCCACTGGGGCTTAAATACAAATCAATACTAGTAGTCCGGTTAATGCTTATTGCTGAGTTCAAAATATGGATGCTGTAGTGGGAAGTTAGAGTTTATTGGTTGCTTTGGAAAAGTGGCTAGGAAGTCAGATGCCAAACCCAGGGCTATACTATATCAGTGGTGATGTCTTTTGGTTTGGTTTGCATTCTTGTTCTTGCAGCACAATAAGGTAAATGTGAGATGGCATACGTGTTTTTGCTACTTTTGATGTGCAGTGTGTGAGGTCTTCACGACTTTCTTTATTCTATTTCCATGTTTTGTTCATGTTGTAGTAATTGAGGAAGAGAAATCTTGAATAATCTTTCCAACAAATTGATTTTACCATGGAGCATTGATTTTTTGAGCTCCTTTGAGGCAACTTACTACACAATTCTACGTAGTCAAGAGTTATTAAGACTTAGGTCAGAAGGAATTTAAAGGTTTTTCAGTTCAGCAGATTTAAGATTTATGTTTTTAATTATGTTATGTTTTGACAACTTTAGATTTTCCTTTTCTCTTATTTTTGCTCTGTTTGGTCTCTTTAGATTTCATTGTTAGGGATCTGTTGTTGATCTGAAATTGGTGTTTCCATAGACTACATCATTGGGTACATGTTGCTTAACAGAATTAACGAATTATCTTTTTGGGATACTTGCTTAGGAAAAATTATTTTCTTTGAATGCCTGAAACATTCATTTAGATAAGCCGCTTCACTTCAAGTACTTTTGTTCTTTAACATCCTTTAATTTCTGCCTGTGAATAATTTCTCTTTTGATTCGACATGTCTGAAGATAAAAACGTATTCTCTTCATTAAAAATATAGGCTGGATATATTTTGTCATTAAAGTTTACTTATATTACACCATCGACTAAAGTTGTGGTTTCTGAACAGATTATAATGTTATCTGTCAATGATATCTGTTGGTGTAAAATTTGAAAAATAAAGTGGTGTTCTTGCTGTGAAACACGTGTTAGCTGCCCAGCTGTTTTCTTTCTCTAAGAACTATGAACTTCATGTATTATATTTTCTAAAAAGTTCCGTATGGATCTGTAATTTCTAAATGTATATCGACTTAATGTACTCTGTATACAAAAAGCTCATGTTTTAAGAGTGAGAATAATAAATGTATTTCAAATACTTTGGATTTAATTGCCAACCATAACCTACATAAAATTACTCCCCACACGTTATTACCAGCTCTAGGGTAACACATCAGTGTTTTCAGTATTGATTAAACCAAACATATCTCTAGCTTCAGAGGCCTTGCTCTGTTAATGTCCTACGTCAGATCAGTGTCCCCAGGCCTCTGCCTCAAGAAAGGCAGTCTGGTCTAGGCCTTTATTTTCCTGCCCAGTTCAGTTGCTCAGACATGTTACATGTGCCACCAAGGGGATAGATGGAGCTGCACTAAAAGAGGAGCACATCCTAGCCAGGGAGCAGTCTTTCTCTGAGTGCCTTGAAATCTTTGACCCGCCCTGACTTAGCCTAAATGCAGCAGCTCTAAGTCCACCCAGGCAACCATGGGCCCTGGTGCAAATTGACTTGTGTCTGGCCTGACACCACAAAGCTCTCAGGCTGCATCTGGCTAGCATTTGTAACCAACAAAAACCAAAGAGAGAGGAGGGTCTCAGGGAACGTTTAAAGACCAAGCGTGGATATATTCCCCACTGAATTACATAACAAAACCAGAGTATCCACGGGTCTGATAAAACCTAGAGCAACACTTGGCCTTACAAGGCTGTGACCAGTTCAGAAAGAACAATGTTATAGACTTGGAAAATCCTTTAAGAAGGACGGATTCCCATCACTCACCAAGGTGACATGCTTCATCATCTGGGTCTCCTTCTAGCGACACACTAATGACGCCAAGGGCTACAACCCTTCCAAAAGAGAAAGGGGAGCTCACGGATGTTTTCACAATTAGCTGTTGCGCAATAACGCGCTCTATCAGACCCACTAGATGTGAAGAGGTGTGTTCATATTAGAGTGATGTACGCAGTGCATAAAGGTGTGTGAAAAGTAAATTAAAATTGAACGGCAGGAGAAAACAATTTTAATTGATAACTCCTACTGCCCAAAGTAAAAACAGTGCAGAGACAGTTTTAACAAAATAACTGTCATTGAATAGAACAAGATAAGGTCTACATGTTTCAGCCAACTGGATTAGAATTAATCCTCTGCTTTCTTCAGGACCATAAACAATTTCTTGCTACTGCGTTAATACGGTGAAACATTGCACTCATCCATTGACCGGGCACTACCCATGCACTCATCCACTCACCCAGGCACTATCCATGTACTCACCCAATCATGCAGGCACTATGCATTCATTCACCCAATGACCCAGGCACTATCTATGCACTCACCCAATCACCCAGGGACTGCCCTTGCACTAATGTAATTACCGGGGCACTACCATGCACTCATACAATCACTCAGACATTATCCTTGCACTCATTCATTTACTCAGGTACTACCGTTGCACTCATCTATTCACCCAGGTACTAGCCATGCACATATCGAATCACCCAAGCACTACCCTTCTACTCATCCATTCACCCAGGCACTACCTGTGCACTCATCTATTCACCCAGCCACTATCCATGCACTCATTCAATCACCCAGGCACTACCCATAAGCTCATTCATTCACCCAGACATTATCCATGCACTCATCCATTCACTCAGGCAGTACCCTTACACTCCTCAATTCACTCAGCCACTACCCATGCACTCATCCATTCACCCAGGCAATACCCTTACAGTCATTCATTTACCCAGACATTATTCATGCACTCATCTATGTATCTAGGCACTACTCATGCACTCATCCAATCACCCAGGCATTACCCATGCACTCATCCAATCACCCAGGCACTATCCATGCACTCACGCAATCACGCAGACACTATGCATTCATTCACCCAATCACCCAGGCACTATTCATGCAGTCACCTATTCACCCACGTACTAACCATACACATATCCAATCACCCAGGCACTACCTTTGCACACATCCATCCACCCAGACACTACCCATGCACATATCCAATCTCCCAGGCACTACCCATGCACTCATCCATTCTCTCAGGCACTATCTATGCACTCTCCCAATCACCTAGGCACTATCCATGCACTCATCCAATCACCCAGGCACTACCCTTGCACTCATTCATTCACTGAGGCATTACTCATGCACTCATCCACTTACCCAGTCATTACTCATGCACTCATCCAATCACCCAGGCAATACTGATGCACTCATCCAATCAATTAGGCACTACTCATACATTCTTCCAATCACCCAGGCACTACTGTTGCACTCATCTGTTTGCTCAGGCAAAATGCATGCACTCATCCATTCACTCAGGCACTACCCATACACTCATCGAATGATCCAGGCACTACCCATGCACTCATTCATTCACTCTGGCATTATCCATGCACTCATCCATTCACCCAGGCACTATGCATGTACATATCCAATCACCCAGTAACTACCCTTCCACTCATCCATTCACTCAGGCACTATGCATGCGTTCATCCATTCACTCAGGCACTATCCAAACACTCATCTAATGACCCAGGCACTACACTTCCACTCATTCATTCACTTATGCACTCATCCAGGCACTAACCATGCACATATCGAATCACTCAGCCAGTACCCATGCACTCACCTATTCACTCAGGCACTACCCACTCACTCATCCATTCACCCAGGCACTACCCAGGCACTACCCATGGACACATCCAATCACTAAGGCACTACCCTTGCACTCATCTGTTCACTCAGGTACTATGCATGCACTCATCCATTCACTCAGGCACTACCCATTTACTCATTTAATCACCCAGGCACAATCCATGCACTCATTCATTCACCCAGACATTATCCATGAACTCATCCATTCACTCAGGCTCTACATATGCACTCATCGATTTAGCCACACACTACCCATGCACACATGCAATCACCCAATCACTACATTTGCACTCATCCAATCACTCAGGCACTACTTATGCACTCATAGATTTAATCAGGCACCACCGCTGCACTCATTGTAACAGCCATGCACCAGTTCTGCGCTCATTCAATTATCCATATACCATATATACATACTTTTCTTTTTTTAAGGCTTTTGTAACGTTTTAATTTTTTGTTGTTGTTTTTTATAATAATAAAATGGCATCTGGGACAGCAGGAATTGAAAAAACGTGCACGGAAAAATGTACAAAACATATAGAACTTTTGTGCCTACAGTCTAGCTTGGGTCCAATGACTGAATGTAGTTGACAGTTAGACTTTGTTAATTCTTTCCAGACAGTAACACAATAGAGGGATTAGGTGTGCCTCAATGGTCCAGGTGCTGGCAGGATGGAGTGGGAGCTGAAGAGAACCCTGCTTACAACTGTATAGCCTGTGTCACATTGTTACTGCAGCCAGCTTGGAGCTAGGGCAGGGGAGGCAGGAAATTCCATGCACTTCAAAGCTACTGTCTAGAGGTTTCTCCCATGTTCCAGAACTAGGGAACCAGGGTATAAAAGTGGACATCAGACACCAACTCTTCAGTACACTTCTGGACCTGTGAATACTCCGACAGGAAGAAGGACCTCTGTCCTGCGGAAGGACATCCACTCTGCTACATTGCTGCTCTGATGGACTGCTGCCCTGCTGAATTGCTGCCCTTTTGCCCTGCTGCCTTCTGCCTGGGTACAATGACTGGATCTTCATCTGTTCCAGGACCTCCAGAGTGACAAACAAGCGCTAGTTCACTGTCCTCCTGTTCAGAGCAACACAAAAGGCTTGCTCCATCTTAAACCTGCACCTGGACCCAATCTGAAAAAGTCTGACCCTCCAAGTGGTGCCCCTCAGGTCCTGGACCCTTGGAAGTGGTGCTAAAGGTGCCCAGATAGCCACAATCTGAAACTGAGACCTTAGACAAAATTTGGCTCAAAAGTGCTCTGAGAACATGGAGGAGAGTGTGGCCAAACTGCTTACCTATATGCCCGAGGTGCATCGCCAGTCATATTGACTTCCTGGATTTTCCCACTACATTCTTCTCCTCAGCAGCAAATCTTTTTTAATGGATCTTTGCCAAAGGGATATCCGGCCTCCATGGATGTCAATTCACCAAAATGTCAGGGGTAGCAGAAATGACAGCACATTCCATTTGACCTTTACTTTCGCAGAAACACACGTGCTTCCACACAGATTCACTCTTCCCTACATAAGCACCTTCTCACACACAAGCACGCACAGAACAAACATTTAAAAGCAATTTCACTTATCTCAGCTGCCAGATAGGGTCTTATTCCAGCTAACTGTACCAATAGTGAATAATCCAATATTATTCAGTATTAGTGTAATAAAAAAAAACTGACTGAAAACAAGGAAAGTGGTTCTCCAACCAACATCCACAAGGAAGAGCTGCCCTTGTGTACCTGGCACTGACTGTGCCACCTCTGAAGTCAGGGGTCGCAGAGGCATTGCCAGGGATTGCAAAGGGCAAGCCAGGGGTCGCAGCTGTGATCACTAAATGACGTCCATGCCGGTCTTGTGGAACTGTCTTCGACTACAGCCCTCTGCCTAGTCCTGCTAGTGATTTTCAGCTTCCATTGTGTTCCTGGCACTGAGTGTGCCACCTCTGACGTCAGGGGTCATAGAGGCATTGCCAGGGATTGCAAAGGACAAGCCAGGGGTCGCAGCTGTGACCCTTAAATGACGTCCATGCCAGCCTTGTGTAAATGTCTTCGACTACAGCCCTCTGCCTAGTCCTGCTAGTGATTTTCAGCTTCCATTTCGCAGACTAAGTCCGAATGTAGAATCTTTACAGTGGCTTCAACCCAAGGCTATCAGTCGACGGCTCTCCTCCTGCAGCCTTGCCCCGCTGAACTTTACACTCTCAGACACTTTTTCTCAGAATTTTTCAAAGTCAAAAAGTAAGCTCTGACCAAGTGCAATCAGCTTCTGAACCTCGCATCATGGTGGTCAGCCAAAATGTTTGATTTTGACCCGGTCTCATGCGACTAGGGTCCAGATGTATCAATATTGGGAATAGTGATTACCTAATTGCAGTTCTGTGCGAATCACAGTTAGGTAATAGCTATTCCTAATGTATGAAACTCATAGAGTTTCATTTAGTGATACCTAGTGGGTCACAAATCGACCAACCTCATGAATATTAAATGAGGTAGGTCGCAATTTGTGACCCATTATGAATCGCTAAAATCATGGGAATGGTTGCCTGCTGGGGTCAGCAGACCATGTCCGTGATTGCTTTAAATAAAGTAATATTTTTTAAAATGCAGCCCGTTCTCCTTAAAGGAAAACGGGTTGTGTTTAAAAAGTTTTCTTTTAATTTTTTAAGAGCAGGCAGTGGTGTGCGGGACCTCTGCCTGCTCTGAAAAATCTGAAAAAACATTTCCGCTAATAATCCCAAAGGCAAAGAGGTTCCTTGGTGACCCCTTCCCATTTGCGAATGGTTTACCACCTACTTGAAGTAGGTGGCAAAAAGCTAATGTTTTGCAACCGCATTTCAGTTGCAAAATATTTTTACATACCGCTGCGATTTGGTATTAGGAAAGGATGCTCTAAAACCGCCCCTTCCTAATACCAAATCAGTATATATTCATGATTCCAAATTGGGATTCGGTAACATGCTACTGAATCACAAACTGGAATTCATACATACCAAAATGCATTTTACCGGTTGCAAACGGCCCAATTCTGTGAATCGGGCCATTTTCGACCAGTAAAATGCATGATGTATTTGGCCCTAGATGTCTGCAGTTAGATGCTTTTATCTTTTAGGTGCTAGTTTCTACTAAAAAGTTCATAACCTTGGTTCTCTGATTGGATTTTTGTTGTTTTTGTGTCAAATACTGTATTAAAATGTGTTCTATTTTTCTAAATTGGTTTGGGATTTTTCCTTTGTTGTGTTTTCACTTTATTACTATTTGTGTGCTGCATAAATACTTTACACATTGCCTCTAAGTTTGAATCTGACTGCCTTTTGTGCCAAACTACCTCACCCCAGATTAAGCACAGGTTAATTTAATGACTTTTTGTGGTTCACCCTGCAAGGGATTCTGGCTACTGCTTAACAAAGGCTCACACCCCAGTCAACCAACAACCCAATCTCAAAAAATGGTGTTCAGCGGTGTGGATCCTACTCATGTTTGTGCAGGACCATACAGTGATTTCTGTTCCACAAAAATCCAAGGTGAATATTTTGACAGCAGAGTGACCCCTTTTTAAATTCTCCTTAGTCTCTATTGGCTGTTTTCTTCTAAGTGTAAGTACCCTAACCTCCTCTTTTACCACGAAAATGGAGCTGATTAATGTTGACAACCTTACTAGCTAAACATAGAGGCTGACTGGGACCACTTAAAGGTCCAGCATACAGGCTACAAAACATACTATGTAATAAAAAAGGTATGCAGTTCCTGGAGGAGGGAAGGAACGGAGTAATTAAGTCAGGGAGCCTGAGACAACAGATCAGGGGATCTGATTGCTCAGAATCAAGCGCCCTCTCACACATGTGTGAGTTTCATGCTTCATCATCGGGCAGCTACTCGTTGGGACGGCGCTGCAATGCCCAATAAGCCCCTCGAGGGGGCTCTTTGCCAGAGGTCTTTTGAGCAAGAGATGCCGATGTGAGGTGTAGGGGGGAGGTGCCTTATGCGTAGATTGGTGTAACGTGAATTTTGGGTTTAAAAATAGCTAAGAGATACCCAATTAAATTTACCAGGTTGGGTATTTTGTTATGATATAAAGGCAATGGACAGCTGAATGTGGAAGTAGTGGTGCTATCCAGCTCATAAAATAGTGTGTGTGTAGATCTACAAGTTTTTTGCCTCAAGTGTCGCTATTGATCCTAGCAATTCCTCAGGACTGAAAAATTAAACCTAATCTACTTATGGTTGAGGAAAAATGTTTGTAGCATTAGCAAAAGGTACCCCATCCTACAATCAACTCCCCACAGTAAAGTATACCTGGGGATATTCAAAATCCGACCTGCCACCCTGGAGGTTGCAGAGAAGGGGTAGGACACCACTGAATCAGCTTACTGGAAACCTTTTGTTCCACAGCTAGCATGCTCTCTGCCATTACCTACGGGGTCAGTAGCTTAACAAACTTAGGTCGGGCTTTAGTAATCCCCAGGTATACATAACTGTGAGGATTTGATTACTTCCACATTGAGCCACCCATTGTCTTTTACCATAACAGGAGAACCCACCTATTACATTTAATTGTGTATCTCTTAGCTATTTTTAAAACCACAAATTCACATTACAGCAATCTACACCAGGAGCACCTCCACCCTACACCTCGCATTGTCATCTCTTGCTCAATGTACCTCTGACAAAGATAACCCTCGAGGGGCCCATTGGGCAATGCAGCGCTGGCACGATGAGGAGCTGCCCGATGATGACGCATAACACTCACACGGGTGTGTGAGGGCTCTTGCTTCTGAGCAATCAGATCCCCTGATCTGTTGTCTCAGTTTACCTGACCTAGTTCCTCCCTTCCTTCCCTCCCCCCAGGGAATGCATACCTTTTGTATTGCATGACAACCTCACTAGGCCTGAACTGCAAAGGCTCTGTAAGGGGAGGGGGCTGAATGTGGGCAGGTAATCTTCTAAGGTGGGTCTACAGAGAGCCCTCCAGACTTATAAAAAAAGTCAAGCGGTTGCAAGCAGCAACAGTGGAGGATGACCATGAGTGAGTCCTGAAATTGAATTAGGAGGAGGACCAGAACCCGGAGATGAGCCCTGAGCTGCAGGAAAGGCCCCACTGCCTCCCAGAGAGGAACCAGGATGCCCAAGATGGAGCAGGGAGCAGTGTGTCATCAGGGGCCTGCCACCAGAGGTGTTGGAGGACAGCAAGGAGGAAAGGAAGATCAAGCTGGAGCTGGCCAAGTTAAAGCTAGAGGCTGAAAAGGAGAAGGCTGAGGCTAAGAGGGCATTGACAAAGGAGTAGGCTGAGGCTGAGAGGGCATTAGCTGAAAATACACTACTGTTGGATCATGAGAAAACATGAGGAAGCCGGAGCTAAAGCCAAAGCAACCTACAGGACCCAACAGTGTTGGTGACAGCTGTGAGAAGTTGGCCTGGCATATGCTGTCCACTAATTATAGTGGGCACCTTGCACCAGTCCAAACAACCCCTTATTGGAGATAGGTTAAAGACAACCTTATTGAAAGCTATCCTAGTGGTAGCTATGGAGAGCAGCCTTCAGGCTAAGTCTTGAAGGAATGTAAAGCAGCTTGTTTTACCAGTCTATAATCTCTTGAGTGACCAAATGAAAGAGCACCACACCAGGTATATATTCAAAATATATGTATTTATTGCTAAACACACCCCTCTAGTCTCTTTATGAGGCTAGAGTTCGAAATACATAAGTTATAAGTTATTAAATCACAGTAATAGCACAAATACACGTTTGGGCCCTAGGGCGTACCAAACCATATACCAATAAAGTGGTATGCGAACCACGACTGAACTAGACACTAGGCCTAGAGCCTCTAGAAGTGCTTGGACCACAAGGAACCACCCAAGGTAGTGACACAGGGGACCCACGGGAGAGCGCGTGCAGTGTAAATACACAACCGCGATACGCCGTTGACTTCTATGGAGAAAGTCGGGATCGGGAAATTAGAGAAAGGGACACTTAAAAGAGGACTAGGACAAAACCCTTTGAGATCTAGGACTTTGAAGAGTCTCTACCCACGGGAGCACCGGAGTACTCGTGTTACCTCACCCAGGAAGCCGGGTGCATAGGTGCCTTTCGGGGTCGGGTTTCGTCGTCGATTCGAATGGCGATCTGCTGCAAAGTGCTGCTGGCGGCCAAGAGAAAAGTGTCCGGGTGGATCCAAGAGTGGATCGGAGTTCTGAAGAACCTGAAAGCAGAGGGGACAGAGTCTGGGTCACTAGCCAGTGACCAGGAAGGCGATGGACAGATGCCCACCGATGTCGAGTGCTTCAGGTGCGTTGACGGTCGTCTTGACTCTTCAGCCACGAGGTCCAGGAGGCGTTGTCGGCGACCAGGAGCAGGATTCGGGCTGGTACACGATGTCTGTCGAGTGCTGAGGTGTCGGCGACCGGATTGGACCCAACAAGCCTTGGCAACGGCAAGTCTCGGTGAAGATGTAGATCGTCGATGGTGCAGACCAGCAAGGTCTGTGGAACTCACCCAGCGAGGGTAAGTGAGGGCAGGCCTGGAGCAACCAGGATGCCAAGTAAGAAAAGGATTGGCCTTCGTTAAGGGCTACTAGCCAATGGGCTAGCGACCGCAAAGGAGCCTCGTGACGCCGCACGTGGATCTGGCTTACAGGACACTCGTGGAGTAGGGGCAAGTGATCTTCGGTGCAGGAAGTGCTGGAGGCTAGGGCTACTCGGAGCCCAAAGCACGACTTCTTGGGAGACCCAGAAGAGGATGCACTTGCAAATGTGCTCGGTGTCCAGGGGTCACGGTCTCAAGTCACCCACGATAGCCACGGGCCTCAGCTTTGCTGGGGACTCAGGGTAGCCTCGGGAAGTCTGAGAATCCACCTCTGGTGATGCGATGACTTCGGCGTCCAACGGGAGCTTCAGAAATGCGAACCGGACAGATGCTTCTTTGGTGCCTGCCAAGCAGGGAGTCACTCCTTGACCCCAAGGGAGATTCTTCTGTCCTCTAATCGTGAGTAGAGCGTCGAAGGTCCAGGATTCAGTTTCAGAGTTTCGTCCAGGGATAATCTAAAGTCCTAAGGACTGGGTTCCTACCTTTATACTAAAGATAGGGGTTGGACTACTCTGTGGCCCCACCTATGGGTGGGTCAGGGCAGAGGGGTGGCTACACCCTTTCCCTTTGTCCAGTTCGCGCCAAGGCAGGGGCTGCAAGCCCCTGATCCGGTTTGAACTGGGGTATGCACTAGGGACACCAAATGTGCCCCCAGTGCAGGACTTCAAAGCACCGAAAGTGCTCCCGCCCAGCCCCAATACACATTATCCTGTCTGGGGAGGTGGTCACACCTCCCTGGGACAGAAACCTGTTGTCCAGGCCTCCCCTGCCGGAGTTTCGTCCAGCAGCAGGAGGCCAGACTCGTGTCTGTGGCAGCAGCATCCATTTTGTGATGCCAGGGCTCTGGAAAGAAGTTACCGGACTAGTCAGAGTTAACATGTCTTTCCCTCTAGAAGGGTGGAATGCTACCCCCGCCGCCAGGATTGGCGGGGGGTAGTATTCAAGATGTTTGACACCAAACACGACATGTTTAGGTGCAGCCATTCCAAAGTTAGCATTTTACCGCGAGGATATAATGCGCTTAAGAGTATATGGTCAGGCTGCACTACAAACAGCATCAGAGATGGTCTCCGAATGCTGCAGAGGGCCCTGCTCATGCAGGGGCACCCTCTCACATAGGAACCATGCACTCTGCCTTTAGGATTGATAAGGCCTGCCTTAGGAGTGACTTATAGGTTTATATGTGTGTATGTATTTAGTGATATAGGTAACCTATATCACAGTAAAGGTGCATGCACCACCTTACCCAGGCTGCAGTAGCAGACCTGTGGTGTCAGTTTGGATGGCCTTCCAGGGGTGGCATAATACATGCTGCAGCCCCTGGCAGGCCTCTGAGGTACCTATGCCCTTGGTACATAGTATACCATATACTAGGGACTTATAAGGGCACTCAGATCCCAATCAGTGATGTGCCTAAGGCACATGGAAACCTTTTACAGAGAAAGCAGATAGACTGGGGCCCTGAATAGCAGGATCCCAGTCCAACTAAGTCATAAACCAGCAAAACACCATAAAAAAAGTGGGGGCAACCATATAGTCAGATTCCACCTTCCTACATAACCCCCAAACGAAAGGAGATAAGGCTAACCTTGGCCAGTTGAGCCTTCATTGACTAAGTGGTCATATAAGGAAGCACCTGCACTAGCATGGTTGCCCCCTGTCTTATGGTCCACTAAGCAATCCCTCACCCTAAGGGTATGAGAGGGTCTCCACCATGGGGAATCACTACCTGTGGTGTGCTTAGGTAAAGTACAAGGCTGGTGAGGTGTCTGAGTAGGGAAGTGAGGCCCTAGGAATGTTGGCCTCAGCTTCCTCAGATCACTGGTCACCATGTATGCCTGTCTTTCCATGACTGAGTTGCACTTTGCTCTAAGGGTCAACCTTTGGCTGCCTACAGCTGGGGGTTGGGTCCCTTTGGATGGACTACTGGAGGGACAGGGCAGGTTTGGAACCTTCAGGTCCCAGGTTTGCCCTTGCCTACCAGAGTCCTTCTGGGGGAGGTCCCTACATAAAGGCATGGGGGATCCCTCAGTGTGTAGAGGAGTTTTCACCTGGCTAGGGCTACTAGACGGGGTGCCCCTAATCTGCTGATGGGGGGTTCCTCTGGACAGGGGGCCCTGGGGGTCCACTGACCTCCCTGACCTCTGCAGCCCTGGGCTGACTGAGGCAGGGTAGAGAGGGCAGGTTACCTGCTCCAGACTGGGTACCACCTTGGAAGGGTCCTCTGCCATCAGGGGTGTGGCCAGGCCAGGCCTGACTACCTCTGGGGCAGTTCCTTCACTAGGGGTAGGGTCAGTTCCTTGAGGAGGCTGACCCTTACCTACTGTCTGGAGGGAAGAAGACTTTTCTTCAACCCTTGTGCTCTCTTTTGGGGGAGAGTGGGCCATTCTTTCAGGCTCCATCTCTCCAAATTCTTGGGCTGGGGCTGTGGCCATCACAGCCCCACTAACCTTTACAGGGACGCCCAACATCCTAAGATGGGTTTGGTGTTCAACTTCAGCCCAGGCTGAAATTTCCAAATCGTTGCCCATCAGGCAATCTACAGGTAAGGTGGGGGACACTGCCACTCTCTTTGGGCCTGTGACCCCCTCCCAGCTGAGATTGACTATGGCCATGGGGTGATCTGTTCTGACACCATCAATGTTGGTCACCTGGTACTTAAACTCAGGTAAAAACTGGTGAGGGGGACTAGTTTCCCTGCCACCATGGTGACACTAGCCCCTGTGTCCCTAAATGCCACAGCTTTCTGACCATTAATTATTGGCTCCAATCTGTACCTGCCCAACGCTGTGGGACCCATGGTAAAGGTGGCAAATCCTATACCACCATCAGAGTCAGAGGAGTCTGTTGAGGGGTCCCTGTCTAAACTAGGGCTCACCTCTGTTCCTCTTGCAAAAGCACCCAACTTTTTGGGTGCACTACTCCCAACTGGAGGATTACTACTGGTAGTACCAGGAGGGGTGGTAGTAGTTGTGGGAGGAACATTTTCTTTATTGCCAATCCTGGGGCAACTGGGATCAGTTTTCCAGTGCCCAGGCTTTTTACAGACATGGCAATATGGTTTCTTTTCAGGAGAGGAAGGAGTTTGGGACCCACCCCCAGAAGAGGAATTTTGGGGCCCTGTAGGGGACTTATCCTTAGATTTATCCCCACCTTTCTCTTGGGACTTAGTAGAATCTTTCTTCTGGTCACCACCCTGATTTCTAGTTTTTACTCTGGTTCTGACCCATTTGTCTGCCTTCTTTCCCAATTCTTGGGGAGAGGTCAGATCAGAGTCCACCAGATACTGGTGCAAAAGCTGGTTTTGACAATTATTAAGGATCTGCTCCCTCATAATCAAATTGTACAATCCTAAAAAGTCATGCACTTTGTTGCCATGTATCCAACCTTCCAGAGCCTTTGTAGCACAATCTACAAAATCAACCCAGTCTTGAGTCTGAGCTTTTTGGGTGTCTCTGAACTTCAACCTGTACTGTTCAGTGGTTAGGCCAAACCCATCTATCAGAGCACTCTTCAAGACCTGTGTAATTATCAGCATCCTCTTCTCTTACAGTGAGGAGCTTGTCTCTACCTTTGTCTGCAAAGGAGAGCCACAAGATTGCTGCCCACTGCTCCTGAGGGACCTTCTGTACCTTACAGGCCCTCTCTAATGCAGTTATCCATTTGTGGATGTCATCCCCACTCTGGTAGGGAGGGACAATCTTGCTCAGGTTCCTATGGTCATAGGACCTTTCCCTGTCTCTAGGGACATGGCTGCCACCATGGGACTCTAGTCCCAACTTTCTTCTCTCTCTAAGGAGATCTAGGGATTCCCTATCTAAAGCCAATTGCTTTTTCTGATTTCCAGCTGAGTTTCCTCATACTGGACCAGTCTGTCTCTTCTCTCATGAGAGGATTCCCTCCTGTGAGAGGAGATAGAGCTCCCTATGGAGGTGCCAGAGTGGTTAGACTCCTGAGAAGGAGATCTAGACTTCCTGGGCACACTCTTAATCCTTCCTGGGGGGACAAAGAGGGCATCATTCTGATCATCCTCATCATCTTCCACAGGAGGGATTGGGTTATCCAGGTCAGGGTCATTGTCACCCTCCTGGCCAGTCTCAGAGGGGGCTGGGGGTATTGGTACCCCTGGCCTCCTCCTCCTCTGCCCCACCCTCAGCTCCTACCCCTTCAGTCCCCAAGGGCTTACTAAGGTCATAAGCCACCAACAACTCCTTGAGGTGTTGGGTGGTGGAGCTTTGGCCTGTCCTTAGTTTTCTCAAGTTACATAAAGCTCTCAATTCCAAGAATGGGAGTGTATCATACTTGGAGGGTGGAAGCTCAATGGCTTCCTGCAAGGATTCTTTAGATCCTACCCTTAAAGACATTACTAGTGTGGTGTGGTGTATGCACTACCTACTCTAGTGTGGCCTACTAAACTCTCTTGAGTTGTAGAAAGGGTTGTGCTATCCCTTAACACACAACTCTAAGTTCAGTAGAACTTACTGTATTCTAAGCTTAAATTATATGTACCTTAGGTACCTTTAGTAGTTTTCAGTTGATCAATTCAATTGAGATTATCTGGTAAAACAATAGCAAGCTGGAATCCCACACGCTGCACACCAATGTGAGAAGTTGGCCTGGCATATGCTGTCCACTAATTATAGTGGGCACCTTGCACCAGTCCAAACAACCCCTTATTGGAGATAGGTTAAAGACAACCTTATTGAAAGCTATCCTAGTGGTAGCTATGGAGAGCAGCCTTCAGGCTAAGTCTTGAAGGAATGTAAAGCAGCTTGTTTTACCAGTCTATAATCTCTTGAGTGACCAAATGAAAGAGCACCACACCAGGTATATATTCAAAATATATGTATTTATTGCTAAACACACCCCTCTAGTCTCTTTATGAGGCTAGAGTTCAAATACATAAGTTATAAGTTATTAAATCACAGTAATAGCACAAATACACGTTTGGGCCCTAGGGGCGTACCAAACCATATACCAATAAAGTGGTATGCGAACCACGACTGAACTAGACACTAGGCCTAGAGCCTCTAGAAGTGCTTGGACCACAAGGAACCACCCAAGGTAGTGACACAGGGGACCCACGGGAGGCAGCGTGCAGTGTAAATACACAACCGCGATACGCCGTTGACTTCTATGGAGAAAGTCGGGATCGGGAAATTAGAGAAAAGGGACACTTAAAGAGGACTAGGACAAAACCCTTTGAGATCTAGGACTTTGAAGAGTCTCTACCCACGGGAGCACCGGAGTACTCGTGTTACCTCACCCAGGAAGCCGGGTGCATAGGTGCCTTTCGGGGTCGGGTTTCGTCGTCGATTCGAATGGCGATCTGCTGCAAAGTGCTGCTGGCGGCCAAGAGAAAAGTGTCCGGGTGGATCCAAGAGTGGATCGGAGTTCTGAAGAACCTGAAAGCAGAGGGGACAGAGTCTGGGTCACTAGCCAGTGACCAGGAAGGCGATGGACAGATGCCCACCGATGTCGAGTGCTTCAGGTGCGTTGATGGTCGTCTTGACTCTTCAGCCACGAGGTCCAGGAGGCGTTGTCGGCGACCAGGAGCAGGATTCGGGCTGGTACACGATGTCTGTCGAGTGCTGAGGTGTCGGCGACCGGATTGGACCCAACAAGCCTTGGCAACGGCAAGTCTTGGTGAAGATGTAGATCGTCGATGGTGCAGACCAGCAAGGTCTGTGGAACTCACCCAGCGAGGGTAAGTGAGGGCAGGCCTGGAGCAACCAGGATGCCAAGTAAGAAAAGGATTGGCCTTCGTTAAGGGCTACTAGCCAACGGGCTAGCGACCGCGAAGGAGCCTCGTGACGCCGCACGTGGATCTGGCTTACAGGACACTCGTGGAGTGGGGGCCAGTGATCTTCGGTGCAGGTGGTGCTGGAGGCTAGGGCTACTCGGAGCCCAAAGCACGACTTCTTGGGAGACCCAGAAGAGGATGCACTTGCAAATGTGCTCGGTGTCCAGGGGTCACGGTCTCAAGTCACCCACGATAGCCACGGGCCTCAGCTTTGCTGGGGACTCAGGGTAGCCTCGGTGAAGTCTGAGAATCCACCTCTGGTGATGCGATGACTTCGGCGTCCGACGGGAGCTTCAGAAATGCGAACCGGACAGATGCTTCTTTGGTGCCTGCCAAGCAGGGGAGTCACTCCTTGACCCCAAGGGAGATTCTTCTGTCCTCTAATCGTGAGTAGAGCGTCGAAGGTCCAGGATTCAGTTTCAGAGTTTCGTCCAGGGATAATCTAAAGTCCTAAGGACTGGGTTCCTACCTTTATACTAAAGATAGGGGTTGGACTACTCTGTGGCCCCACCTATGGGTGGGTCAGGGCAGAGGGTGGCTACACCCCTTTCCCTTTGTCCAGTTCGCGCCAAAGCAGGGGCTGCAAGCCCCTGATCCGGTTTGAACTGGGGTATGCCTAGGGACACCAAATGTGCCCCCAGTGCAGGACTTCAAAGCACCCGAAAGTGCTCCCGCCCAGCCCCAATACACATTATCCTGTCTGGGGAGGTGGTCACACCTCCCTGGGACAGGAAACCTATTGTCCAGGCCTCCCCTGCCGGAGTTTCGTCCAGCAGCAGGAGGCCAGACTCGTGTCTGTGGCAGCAGCATCCATTTTGTGATGCCAGGGCTCTGGAAAGAAGTTACCGGACTAGTCAGAGTTAACATGTCTTTCCCTCTAGAAGGGTGGAATGCTACCCCCGCCGCCAGGATTGGCGGGGGGTAGTATTCCAAGATGTTTGACACCAAACACGACATGTTTAGGTGCAGCCATTCCAAAGTTAGCATTTTACCGCGAGGATATAATGCGCTTAAGAGTATATGGTCAGGCTGCACTACAAACAGCATCAGAGATGGTCTCCGAACGCTGCAGAGGGGCCCTGCTCATGCAGGGGCACCCTCTCACATAGGAACCATGCACTCTGCCTTTAGGATTGATAAGGCCTGCCTTAGGAGTGACTTATAGGTTTATATGTGTGTATGTATTTAGTGATATAGGTAACCTATATCACAGTAAGAGGTGCATGCACCACCTTACCCAGGCTGCAGTAGCAGACCTGTGGTGTCAGTTTGGATGGCCTTCCAGGGGTGGCATAATACATGCTGCAGCCCCTGGCAGGCCTCTGAGGTACCTATGCCCTTGGTACATAGTATACCATATACTAGGGACTTATAAGGGCACTCCAGATCCCAATCAGTGATGTGCCTAAGGCACATGGAAACCTTTTACAGAGAAAGCAGATAGACTGGGGCCCTGAATAGCAGGATCCCAGTCCAACTAAGTCATAAACCAGCAAAACACCATAAAAAAAGTGGGGGCAACCATATAGTCAGATTCCACCTTCCTACAACAGCTTACAAACAGTATCTGCTGGAGAAGTGAGAGTCTGCATTCCCCCGGAGCTGGTGCTTAACTATGTGGTGGGAGATGGTATAGACAAGGGGTTTGCTGCTTATGAAGTGGCACTCAGGGTGCAAAAGGTCCAAGAGGAGTACTAGGGGTGTAGCCTGTAGAAACATATGCCCAGGGTGGGGAGGGATACACTTCTGAAACTAGAAGCAAAGGATCGGAAGAGGCATGTCCTCATGAAAGCAATACTTGTTGGCAAATTTGGACTGACTCCTGAGAAGTACCGTCAGAGGTTCAGCAAGGCACTGAAGGGCTGGGTAAGGGGCAGCAAAGTGGATGATTGCCTGGGCTGTGCAACCTAATTCTGAAGGGCACATGCTCAATAGTTGTTTTACAGAGCTGCACCAACACCTAATGGATAGCAGGCTTACTAATCCCAGGAAGTTTGCTGAGGAGGCAGACATCTGGGTCTGCACCAGAGTGTCTAAGAAAGTGTTTGGAGGCGACTACCAAAAAGGTAATCAGGGTTTCCAAAAGAAGAAAGAGGGGGAGATAAAAAAGAAAGCCAAGGATTTCTCTCAAGGCCCCCAAAACAATTCACAAGGGAAAGGGTCCCAATCTGGCCACCACAAGAAAGCCTTCATAGATCAGAAAACTGGAAAGTGTGTCCCTAAGTGCTAAGAGTGATACCAGTATGTGCAGACAAGGGAGATGCCAAGTGCTCCACGAGGGCACCCCCCTGTGGCGGACAGTCACAGGGGATTGTCAGTGTAGCGCTTAACGGGGAGATGGCCCCGGTTAGTGTGGGTGAGACTAGTGAGGTTACCCTAGTGTCCCTGGGTGATGCAGAGATGGTGCCCAAAGCCCACATGCCTACCAATACTTTCAAAGTATAGGCAGTGGGTCACCATCAATGGGTAGAAGGTGGAGGCTCTGAGGCGCACATGAGCTACTGTCATGTGTCATCTGATATAATCAGTTCAGGTGATACCCAATACACTCCACCAGGATGTGGTATCAGACAACTTGGAGCGCCACTACCCTGTGACTCTGGTACCCTTCCAGTGGGGTGGGGGTCTCAGGTCTGCTGAAAGTTACTGTGAGCTCTGCTATGATGTGGACTGTCTGTTAGGAAATGACCTGAAGAACACTGCCTGGAACAAAGTGGACCTTGGGTCACACCTGGAAATGTTAGGGCTGCCTGAGTGGGTCTCTGCAACCACCAGGTTCATAGCCACCCAGGAGGGGAGTCAAGAAGATTTGGAGCCTGGAAAAATGGCCCAAACAGCTGCCAGTAAAGGGAAGGGCAAGGGTTGTGGGGAACCAGTCCCTGAATGTCCCACAGTGCAGGTGGATGGAGTGCTGGAGAACGCTGCCCGGAGCCTATTGGGGAGTACATTGCCTCCCTTGGTAACCTAAATGAACTTGCTGGATGACAAGTAGAAAGAGGACCAACCAGGGAGGAGTTCTGCAAGGCTCAGAATGAGTGCCTAACTCTTGAGGGCCTGAGACAGAAGGCTGAAGCCAAGGCAGCTGGTGACACCTCTGGAGATCACCTCATATATTGGAAGATTGACTTCCTGTATAGAGAGCCTAAGGCTCCTGAGCATGGGTCAACGCATGTACTAGTCGTTTCCCAATGTTACAAAGACTTCCTACTGGGTATGGCTCATGAGATACCCCTGGCAGGACATCTGGATCAGGAAAAGACATTTGCCAGGCTTGTCACCCACTTTTATTGGCCTCAGATGAGGACAGCTACTGATGCATTCTGTAGAATGAGGCTTGTCTCACCTGTCAGGCTAGTGGGAAGTCTGGGGAAAACTAAAAGCTCCCCTAATCCCCATGCTTGTTGTTGGCACACCCTTTGAGAGGGTGGGCATTCATATTGTAGGTTCCTTGGACCTCAAGCCAGCCTTGGGCAATAGGTTTATCCTAATCTTGGTGGACAATTTCACTAGGTACCCAGAGGCCATTCATCTAAGATTCATCACTGCACCTGTAGTGGCCATTGCCCTGATGGAATTTTTCACCAGAGTGGGTTTCTCCAAAGAAGTGGTGTCAGACAGGGGCGCCAACTTCATGTCTGCTTACATGAAGTCTATGTGGAAGGAGTTTGGAAAAACCTAAGAGTTCTCCACATGCTACCATCCACAAACCAATAGCCTTGTTGAGAGATTCAATAAGACCCTTAATGGCATGATTATGGGCCTGCCTGAGCCCATGATGTAGAAGTGGGAAGTCCTCTTACTATGCCTGCATTTTGCTTGCGGGAAGGTGCCACAGAAGGGAGTGGGCTTTAGCCCATTTGAAATCCTGTATGGCAATGCTGTTAGAGGACCTCTCAGTTTGATCAAGAAGGGGTGGCAACAAGCTCCCAAGAAGCCGCCCCCACAGGATGTGGTTAGCTACATGCTAGATAAATCCAAGAAAAAGACGACGCGGTGCTCTCCTGTTTCATCAATATTCTGCTTTCACTAGCTTTAGTATTCTCACTTTGATAGCGTGCTACCTGGAAACGTGGTCAGCCCGAGCCACGCTGTTTATGAATGTCACAAAAGATGGAATGGAATACCACCCCAAACCAGATGCACTGCATTTTTAGTTGCGTATAACAACATTCCACAAAGTTCTTTGTAACTCATTTATATTTATTTTTTCTCCAACGTAATCCAACTTTAGTGATCTTCGTAATTTTCACATGTCACAAGAGAAACGCTTATGTCTTCACTAAACTCTTAAAGTTACAGAAATGCCCATCCGGGCCTTATCCTGCACCACGACTGTGTACATAAGTTAATCCACGATCATTGGTCATATGTTACCCAATGCATTTCGGGCCCATTCTTTGGCCCTTCATCAGGGGTTTTCTACAAATAAAAAACATATCAATTAGATTCCGTGTTTTACCCCAGTGTCACTTGTTTACTCATTCACATAATAGTTCTCTCTTTAAGCGTTACCCATAAATCAACGTTCTATCCCGCTAACAATTGTAGCCCAACCCTACTATATCCTGGATACCCATTGTAACCCCCCTTATCCCATTTAAATTGCCCATCGAGTCCCATCTATAATTCATGACCCTACCATTCCACATTTGTATGCGAGCTGTCTTTCTTCCAAATATATCTGATGTCCCTCAAGATAGTGTAACTCTACCAGTCCATACCTCTCAAGCGGTCGTGTAATCGTCCTTCTTACTCCTTTGCTACCACTCCCAAATAAACAAACTATACACCTCTCTCGCATCTACGCTTTTACCCTTGTTAGTCTCCACCCCTCCGCTACACCTGTTACCAGTTAAACTACCTCCCATACTACGACCAACTTCCGCTTTTTCTTCCTGCTCTTGATCATTGCCACTGGGACTGGGGTGGAGGTGAAAGGAGATTGAAGAGGGAACATTTCGATTTGGATTGTATGGAACGGACTGATGATCGTGGGGCATCGTGGGGCATTGTGGGAGTTGGAGGCAATGATCAAGAGCAGGAAGAAAAAGCGGAAGTTGGTCGTAGTATGGGAGGTAGTTTAACTGGTAACAGGTGTAGCGGAGGGGTGGAGACTAACAAGGGTAAAAGCGTAGATGCGAGAGAGGTGTATAGTTTGTTTATTTGGCCCAATTTTTTTGGGAGAGCCATTACATTTCTCTAACTCAGTGCCCTCATCTACAGACCCCCCGGACCCCGACCACAGTTCAGCGATTCCATCGCTGACTTCGTCAGCACACACGCCATCGCCTCCACGGACTACATCCTCCTCGGGGACCTGAACTTCCACCTCGAGAACAACAAGGACACCAACTCCACCACCCTGATCGACAACCTCACCACCCTCGGACTCAGACAGCTCGTGACTACACCCACCCACGCCGCCGGCCACACGCTCGACTCCATCTTTTCCGCAAGCCCACACGTCTCCTTCAACCACACCTCCGAACCCCACTGGACTGACCACCACTGCATCCACTTCACCTACAGGAAGCCCACCACGCACCACCGCACCGAACAAATGCCTCGCCGCTGCTGGAGCAGAGTCACGGAAGACCAGCTAACCACAACCCTCACCCTGAGCCCACCCGCCGAACCCTCCGACCCCGACACCGCAGCCCGCAACCTCAGACAGTGGATCGACGACTGCGCCAACACCCTCGCCCCGCTCAAGAATCCGCCCAACAGCCACACCAGCAAGAAAGCCACCTGGTTCACCGAAGACCTCCAGGCCTCCAAGCGAACATGCCGAAAACTGGAGAAGATCTGGCTCCACGAACGGACAGCGGACAGCTACGCCGCCCACAAGAGCGCCACCCGCAGTCACCATCACCTCATCAGATCCGCCAAAGGGCCTCACTCAAAGACCGCCTAGACAACAACGCACACAACAGCAAAGAGCTCTTCAACATCGTGAAGGAACTCTCCAACCCCAGCTCCAACACCAACGACATCCAGCCGTCGCGAGACCTGTGCGACTCACTGGCCACCTTCTTCCACCGCAAAATCGCCGACATCCATGACAGCTTCAACACCACGACCGCCCGGCAACCACCGAGACCACTGCCCCCACAACCACCAACCGCCTGCTCTCCTGGACCAACATCAACGACGAGGACACCAGCGAGATCATGAACACCATCCACTCCGGTTCACCGCTAGACCCGTGCCCTCACCACATCTTCAACAAAGCCAGTACAGCCATCGCGCCCCATCTCCGGAAAATAATCAACATCTCCTTCGAGACAGCAACCTTCCCGGAAAGCTGGAAGCACGCCGAGATCACCGCCTTACTCAAGAAACCCAAGGCAGACCCCAAGGACCTCAAGAACTTCCTACCCATCTCTCTGCTCCCGTTCCCCGCGAAGGTCACCGAGAAAATCGTCAACAAACAACTGACCCGCTACCTCGAGGAGAACAACATCCTGGACCCTTCCCAGTCCGGCTTCCGCAGCAACCACAGCACCGGAAACCGCCCTCATCGCCACCACCGATGACATCAGGACCCCTGCTAGACAACGGAGAAACAGCAGCCCTCATCCTCCTGGACCTATCAGCCGCCTTCGACACGGTCTGCCACCACACACTACGAACACGCCTTCATGACGCCGGGATCCAAGAGAAGGCCCTGGACTGGACCACATCCTTCCTTTCCGGCAGAACACAAAGCGTCCGCCTCGCCCCTTCCGATCCATGGCCACCAAGATCATCTGCGGCGTACCCCAAGGCTCCTCCCTCAGCCCAACGCTGTTCAACATCTACATGGCACCCCTCGCCCACGTCGCCCGACAGCACAACCTCAACATCATCTCCTACGCTGACGACACCCTGCTGATCCTCTCCCTCACCAAAGACCCTCACACCGCCAAAGCCCACCTCCCCGAAGGATTGAAGGCCGTCGCCGAATGGATGAGGACCAGCCGCCTGAAGCTGAACTCGGACAAGACGGAGGTCCTCATCCTTGGTTCCAACCCTTCAGCCTGGGACGACTCCTGGTGGCCAACATCACTGGGAACAGCCCCGCCACCCACCGACCACGTACGCAACCTAGGGGTCATCCTCGACCCCACCCTCTCCATGACTAAGCAGGTCAACGCCGTTTCCTCATCCTGCTTCAACATCCTCCGAATGCTCCGCAGGATCTTCAAGTGGATCCCCACCGAAACAAGAAAAACAGTCACCCAGGCCCTCGTCACCAGCAGGCTGGACTACGGAAACGCCCTCTACGCAGGAACGACGGCTAAGCTCCTGAGACGGCTGCAACGCATCCAGAACGCCTCTGCACGTCTTATCCTCGACATCCCCCGACGCAGCCACATCACACCCCACCTGAGAGACCTGCACTGGCTCCCTGTCAACAAGAGGATAACCTTCAAGCTCCTCACCCACGCACACAAAGCACTCCACAACTCCGGACCAGCCTACCTCAACAGACGACTCAGCTTCTACACCCCCACCCGCCAGCTCCGCTCGACCAGCCTCGCCCTCGCCACAGTCCCCCCATCCGGAAAATGACCGCCGGCGGCAGATCCTTCTCCCACCTCGCCGCCAAGACCTGGAACACCCTCCCCACCAACCTCCGACAGACCCAAGACCTACTGGCCTTCAGAAGACTCCTCAAGACCTGGCTCTTCGATCAGTAGCAGCACCACCCCCCTCTTCCCCCAGCGCCTTGAGACCCTCGCGGGTATGTAGTGCGCTTTATAAGTGACATGATTGATTGATTGATTGTCTGCTGCAAATATATTTATTTGGGTCTCTGATCTCCACAGAATTCCTTCTGCTCTCTGTCATGGCTTATGATCATATGCACCCTTGCATTATGCGCAAGGGTGTCTATGTTGGCGCTAGTTAGCTATTTTTTGAGACAGCACAAGGGAAAACATAGAGGTGCACCATATTATTGTAAACACAGAACATCCCTCTGTTTTTTTAATAACCCAGGGTGGTGCTGCAAAATTTGCAGCAGCGCCACACTGCGCCATTTCCCCTGTAAATATGCCCCTTAAAGTTTTAGTGGACAGCATTTTTGAAATTTATACATGTTTATTAACAGTTTTAAAATAGTTGTTATTACCTTTGCAGGAAAGTTTGTTGTAAACCAAAAGTTCAGAAAATTAGAAACTGGAATATGTGTTTGTCCTGTAGGGTAAAAGATGTCTAACAGCCTCTACATATTTAATGCTACTGTTTACTTGTACTCTTTGAATATGTTTCCTTTTCCCACAACTTCATCTCTCAAGATCATAGTTAGTGTGTTGAAAACGTGTGACAAAATATTGAGTATTCTCTTCATTGTGTGCCTTCTGATCTTAATTTAAATACTCTATGAGAACTCTTTTTCGCAACAGTGAAAACATAATGATCTCCACAATGTTTTATTTCCAGAGATTATAGTGCAAGAGTTGTGTTTTCGACAAGCAAACATCCATCAAATCTACATGGCTGGACAAATGCAACCATCGAATCGAACCTCACTTGATAAGTTCTTAATTGTTGGATTCTCAGATTTTCCAGAGATACAAGTTCCAATTTTTGTTGTTTTTATACTAGCTTACCTGACAACATTGACTGGAAACCTTCTTATCATTTTCATAATATATTCTAACCCATGTCTGCAAACCCCCATGTATATCTTACTTACACATTTGTCCTTTATTGACATCACTTCTGTTGTATTCCCAAAAATGTTGGCCCAATTTTTTGGGGAGAGCCATTACATTTCTCTAACTCAGTGTCTGCTGCAAATATATTTATTTGGGTCTCTGATCTCCACAGAGTTTCTTCTGCTCTCTGTCATGGCTTATGATCGCTATGTTGCCATCTGCCATCCCTTACGTTACACGACCATCATGAATAAGACTGTTTGCATCTGTCTGCCTAGCGCATGCTGGGTTGTTGGCTTCGTGGATCCAATACCACACATGGTATTTCTATCCCAGCTCTCTTTCTGTGGGTCACATACAATCAATCACTTCTTCTGTGATGTTACTGCCCTAATGAAGCTTTCTTGCACCAGCACTAGCAATATAGAGGCACTTACCTACATAGTTGGTGCTCTTGTGTTTGCAATGTCAGTCTTTTTAATCATCACATCTTACATCAAGATCATCTCAGTCATTTTGAAAATTCAGTCTGCTGTGGGGCGGTGCAAGGCCTTTTCTACATGTACCGCCCACATTACCATGGTCATTTTATTCACTGGATCTTTGTCTTCTACCTATATTCGGCCAACATCTGCATATTCGATAAAGAAAGCAAAATGTTGTCATTGTTGTATATTGTTGTTACTCCACTATGTAACCCTGTCATATACAGTCTGAAAAACACAGAATTTAAAATGTTCTACAAAAGAAAAAGAATACAGCATAGGTAAAAATAATAGGTCAACAGAAAAAATGTAGACTTGTTTTCATTTGAAATTGTGTGTAATGACTGGGGAGTGTTAAAATGACTTTAAAAGCAAGTTCTAAATAAAAAGGGGATTTGTTGTTTTAAAAAAATGTCTCCTTGTGTATTATTGATTTTGGGATGGTTGTTGATAACTACGCAATGAAGTTTTTGTTTTGTAAAACAAAAGCTCAGAAAATTGAAAACTGAGATATGTGTTTCTCGCGTAGGAAAAAGCATCTTAAGTTACACTTGTTACGATATGGTCTATGGGCCTCCTTTACAAAAAAAAGATGCAGCACGGCGCCACAAGCCATTTTGCTGCGCCTAGCTGCATCAATTTAAAAGCACAGGGATGAGTCTATTAACAACAATACAACACATCCTTGTGCTTTTCCCTGCGCCAGTACACAATTGGCTGCCATGCGCCATTGCAGGGACACTTGCGTCACGTTGCAAGGGTGCCTGCATTTCGCGGGGATGATAGTTTTTGTGCAGGAAGGGACACCTTCCTGCACAAAAACAATAATTGATGGCATTTTCCTCTTTCTATGCATGCTGCAGAATGCAGCATGCATAGAAAGAGAAAAAAACTAAGAGAAATAAAAGTATTTCTCCACGTTGAGCCACTCTTACACCTTTCCTGGGAAGGCATAGAATTCTGAGGCATTCCCAGCTTTACAAAACGTTGTAAATCTGGGAATGTGCAAGGTTCCATGGATGTTGCGTGTGAACACCCACAGCAACACCTATGGAACACCCCTTTCATGCAGAGTAATGTGTGAAAGGGGCCCATATTTACAAGGCCATGAAAAGTCACTCAGGGTGACTTTACATGGCCTTGGAAATATGGGCAAGCCCATTGCGCTGCCGGTGCGTTACAAAAAGTGACACACCGGCGGCGCAATGGGCTTGTAAATGAGGGCCTATGTATTTAATGCTGCTGCCTCCTTGTACTCTCTGAACGTTTCCTTTTCCCGCTACGTCATCTCTTAAGACATTAAGGATAGAGTGTTGAAAACTTGTGACAAAACATCTAGGGCCTGATTACGAGTTCCTCGTAATATTCCGACCCAGGCATAGTCTCCTGTTTATGCATGGGTCAGAATTACGAGTTTGAAGGTATATAATGCATTCAATAATTATCTAATGCTTTAAATACCTCAACTTCAGTTACATTTCGGCAGGTCAGATCTGCAGAACCAGGAAAGAGGGGAAAACATACTATGCCATATTTCTGTACGGGTTGCATTACTTTTGCACCACGCAAGGAGATGCATGTGCGATGCAACACTGAAATCTGATTTATCAAACCACGCAAGGCCACCTTGTGTGGTCCTGAGTAGCTTCAAGAATCCAGAGTGGATTCTGCCTTGCTCATGCCTGCCCACAGGCTAGGACAGCAATCCAACCGCAGATCAACTATCCACGCTCCACTCTGAGACGAGGGTCCTAGACGACATGCCAGGACCGCTCAACAAGCTACGCAGTGCCAGGAGGCTATTTTCTTGCCTTTGTTCTTAAGTCACATCTTTGTTGGCGCGATGGACCTTGCTGCTGCAGGAAAAAAACTGCTGTAACTCCGCTCATTTTCTCTAGCCTTCCCTTCATCCGGTCGCTTCCGTGCTCCCTCATCATGCTGCTGTCGCCGCCACTATGCCTAACTCATACATAGAGCCGGGTGAGTTTAGGCAAACAACATGTTGGCTGGCAGGTGGCGTTGATGTAGTGAGTACACAGTGTCATGGGGAGATTCATTGGCAAGTGGGGCATTGGGCTAGAAATTGGGTCCCTGAGGCCTCCCCCTTCTTGCTCCTTGCCTGACAGGAGATCAAACCGTCTGTTGATAGTCCTCCTTTTTTGTCTAAGGAACACTAAAATGATGCATTGAGTTACTTTCAGAGCACAGCCGAGCATTCCTCGAGCTTGTGGGTGGATGCTGCGGCCTTTAGTGACTGCCTGGGGAGGAGGTAAGTGATTACCAATCCTTCTAGTAAGACAATTGCTGGGAATTGCCAGGACACCATGTTGCTGTGCTACTGCTGTGCTGCTGTTGCTGTGCTACTGTTGGCCTGCCTGTATGGGGGCTCTGAGCCTGTGTTGCTTACTCGCACCATAAGGTGCCTAAGGTACCTAAGAAGAAGTAATGAAATGCCATGTAAATTGCTGCGGTGTGTTACGCTGTCCCAGGAAAGCGCTCCATGTGTGGTGCATGGGTATCCCATTCAAAACCAATGTATTTTGATGCATTAGCAGATTTACAATGACTTCTAGACATGGGAATGTGCCAAAATGCTATGCCTTCCCAGGGGAGGCACAACAAGGAGAACTATCTTAATTCCTTCTCTTTTTTCCTCCTTCTATGTGTGCTGTATCTGCATCATACATAGAAATAGTCCCTTCCTGCACAAAAACAATCCTGGTTGTGATGCAGTCACCCTTGCACCACAGTGTAAGAGTGCCTGCATTGGCGCTAGGCAGACAGTTGTGTATACCGCATAATTTTAGCTGTTGCTTTACATTTGGAGGTGGAGTCTGTCAAGTTTTAAGGTGTGCATGGACTTCTGTCTCAAATATGTTTCTACTTGTATATGTATTTTCATGTCTTATACCTTTGAAGGTGCATGATGTATAACAAAGAGATGTTGTTGCTTTCTATGTGGTAGGCTCAAGACTGTGAGTACTAGTAGAATGGTGAAGATGCAGCATAAAAGTGTGGTTTAAAAGATGCTGACATAAGGTGTTATTGATTAGGCTTCTTTTTAAGTTTCTAGAGAGGTACAGTTGAAATATGCTGCATAATTTTTGATGTTTGCTTGAAATTGGAAGTTTGTTCTGTGAATTTTTAAGGTTTGGATAGTGTTATGGTACAGACATATTCATGTATGCTTTTAGTAATATGGTGAGACTTTTACTAAGGATATGTGAAGGGTTCCTACTTTGTATTTGGGTAAGTGTAATATTATAAGTAGTTGTAGAATGGATAAGCAGCAGCCTGAAAGTGAGGATTGATATTTTTGTAGAGATGTTATTTATTAGAGTAATTTGTATGATGTGAGGAAAGTTATATTTCATATATGCCGCATAATTTTCAGTGTCTGTTTCAAAATTGAAGTGTACTTTGTGAAGTTTTGAGCTGTGCATGGTGTTGTGACTGAGATATGTGTCTACTTGCTCATATTATTATGGTATGTGTTATGTGTCTGAAGATGATAGATGTATAAAACACACGTATACATTTATCTGTTTTTACTTTTATATATGATGCTGGTAGGAAAAGGTATAGACATATGCATACATGGATTTAGAACTACGGGGAGGCTTTTATGAAAGATAAGTGAAGTGTTGCTTTGTTGTTAGCTATGCTCTATACCTGTTTACTGCTACAATAGTGAAGCCGTAGTATTGTTTAAGATATGTTGGGAGAGGAATTATTTATTATGGTACTTTATAAGAATCTACTTATGTAATCACTCAGCCAGTAGTCATGCTGTTATGAAATCACCCAGGTACTACCTTTGCACTCCTTTATTCACTCAGGCACAACGTCAGTAGTCCTGCAATCACCCAACAAGTACCCATGCACTTATAAAATCACCCGGTCACTTCTTATGTAGTCATGTAAATCTCCAGATATTACCCCTGTATTACATCTTTGTAAATATGGCACACTTTTATGCAGTTTTCTGCGTGAAAGGGGCATGCAGTGGGTTTTACTGTGGGTGATCCACCGCAATATCCATTGCTTTTTGATGCTGCCCCATATCTGTAAATCTGAGGCAGCGCCAAAAACTAACACCATTCAAAAGCAGGCGTGAGAATGGCATAAAGAAGAGAAATACTTTTATTTCTCCTCGTTTTTGCTTTTAGAAGTAGCAAATCGCCATTACTGATTGTTTATGTGCAGGAAGGGACATCTTCCTGCACATAAATAATCATCCCTACAACATAGGCACCCTTGCATTATGCGCAAGGGTGTCTATGTTGGCGCTAGTTAGCTATTTTTTGAGACAGCACAAGGGAAAACATAGAGGTGCACCATATTATTGTAAACACAGAACATCCCTCTGTTTTTTTAATAACCCAGGGTGGTGCTGCAAAATTTGCAGCAGCGCCACACTGCGCCATTTCCCCTGTAAATATGCCCCTTAAAGTTTTAGTGGACAGCATTTTTGAAATTTATACATGTTTATTAACAGTTTTAAAATAGTTGTTATAACCTTTGCAGGAAAGTTTGTTGTAAACCAAAAGTTCAGAAAATTAGAAACTGGAATATGTGTTTGTCCTGTAGGGTAAAAGATGTCTAACAGCCTCTACATATTTAATGCTACTGTTTACTTGTACTCTTTGAATATGTTTCCTTTTCCCACAACTTCATCTCTCAAGATCATAGTTGGTGTGTTGAAAACGTGTGACAAAATATTGAGTATTCTCTTCATTGTGTGCCTTCTGATCTTAATTTGAATACTCTATGAGAACTCTTTTTCGCAACAGTGAAAACATAATGATCTCCACAATGTTTTATTTCCAGAGATTATAGTGCAAGAGTTGTGTTTTCGACAAGCAAACATCCATCAAATCTACATGGCTGGACAGATGCAACCATCGAATCGAACCTCACTTGATACATTCTTAATTGTTGGATTCTCAGATTTTCCAGAGATACAAGTTCCAATTTTTGTTGTTTTTATACTAGCTTACCTGACAACATTGACTGGAAACCTTCTTATCATTTTCATAATATATTCTAACCCATGTCTGCAAACCCCCATGTATATCTTACTTACACATTTGTCCTTTATTGACATCAGTTTCACTTCTGTTGTATTCCCAAAAATGTTGGCCCAATTTTTTGGGGAGAGCCATTACATTTCTCTAACTCAGTGTCTGCTGCAAATATATTTATTTGGGTCTCTGATCTCCACAGAATTCCTTCTGCTCTCTGTCATGGCTTATGATCGCTATGTTGCCATCTGCCATCCCTTACGTTACACGACCATCATGAATAAGACTGTTTGCATCTGTCTGCCTAGCGCATGCTGGGTTGTTGGCTTCGTGGATCCAATACCACACATGGTATTTCTATCCCAGCTCTCTTTCTGTGGGTCACATACAATCAATCACTTCTTCTGTGATGTTACTGCCCTAATGAAGCTTTCTTGCACCAGCACTAGCACTATAGAGACACTTACCTACATAGTTGGTGCTCTTGTGTTTGCAATGTCATTCTTTTTAATCATCACATCTTACATCAAGATCATCTCAGTCATTTTGAAAATTCAGTCTGCTGTGGGGCGACGCAAGGCCTTTTCTACATGTACCGCCCACATTACCATGGTCATTTTATTCACTGGATCTTTGTCTTCTACCTATATTCGGCCAACATCTGCATATTCGATAAAAGAAAGCAAAATGTTGTCATTGTTGTATATTGTTGTTACTCCACTATGTAACCCTATCATATACAGTCTGAAAAACACAGAATTTAAAAATGTTCTACAAAAGAAAAAGAATACAGCATAGGTAAAAATAATAGGTCAACAGAAAAAATGTAGACTTGTTTTCATTTGAAATTGTGTGTAATGACTGGGGAGTGTTAAAATGACTTTAAAAGCAAGTTCTAAATAAAAAAGGGGATTTGTTGTTTTAAAAAAAATGTATCCTTGTGTATTATTGATTTTGGGATGGTTGTTGATAACTACGCAATGAAGTTTTTTGTTTTGTAAAACAAAAGCTCAGAAAATTGGAAACTGAGATATGTGTTTCTCGCGTAGGAAAAAGCATCTTAAGTTACACTTGTTATGATATGGTCTATGGGCCTCCTTTACAAAAAAAAGATGCAGCACGGCGCCACAAGCCATTTTGCTGCGCCTAGCTGCAACAATTTAAAAGCACAGGGATGAGTCTATTAACAACAATACAACACATCCTTGTGCTTTTCCCTGCACCAGTACACAATTGGCTGCCATGCGCCATTGCAGGGACACTTGCGTCATGTTGCAAGGGTGCCTGCATTTCGCGGGGATGATTGTTTTTGTGCAGGAAGGGACACCTTCCTGCACAAAAACAATAATTGATGGCATTTTCCTCTTTCTATGCATGCTGCAGAATGCAGCATGCATAGAAAGAGAAAAAAACTAAGAGAAATAAAAGTATTTCTCCTCGTTGTGCCACTCTTACACCTTTCCTGGGAAGGCATAGAATTCTGAGGCATTCCCAGCTTTACAAAACGTTGTAAATCTGGGAATGTGCAAGGTTCCATGGATGTTGCGTGTGAACACCCACAGCAACACCTATGGAACACCCCTTTCATGCAGAGTAATGTGTGAAAGGGGCCCATATTTACAAGGCCATAAAAAGTCACTCAGGGTGACTTTACATGGCCTTGGCAATATGGGCAAGCCCATTGCGCTGCCGGTGCGTTACAAAAAGCGACACACCAGTGGCGCAATGGGCTTGTAAATGAGGGCCTATGTATTTAATGCTGCTGCCTCCTTGTACTCTCTGAACGTTTCCTTTTCCCGCTACGTCATCTCTTAAGACATTAAGGATAGAGTGTTGAAAACTTGTGACAAAACATCTAGGGCCTGATTACGAGTTCCTCGTAATATTCCGACCCAGGCATAGTCTCCTGTTTATGCATGGGTCAAAATTACGAGTTTGAAGGTATATAATGCATTCAATAATTATCTAATGCTTTAAATACCTCAACTTCAGTTAAATTTCGGCAGGTCAAATCTGCAGAACCAGGAAAGAGGGGAAAACATACTATGCCATATTTCTGTACGGGTTGCATTACTTTTGCACCACGCAAGGAGATGCATGTGCGATGCAACACTGAAATGTGATTTATCAAACCACGCAAGGCCACCTTGTGTGGTCCTGAGTAGCTTCATGAATCCAGAGTGGATTCTGCCTTGCTCATGCCTGCCCACAGGCTAGGACAGCAATCCAACTGCCGATCAACTATCCACGCTCCACTCTCAGACGAGGGTCCTAGACGACATGCCAGGACCGCTCAACAAGCTACGCAGTGCCAGGAGGCTATTTTCTTGCCTTTGTTCTTAAGTCACATCTTTGTTGGACCTTGCTGCTGCAGGAAAAAAACTGCTGTAACTCCGCTCATTTTCTCTAGCCTTCCCTTCATATGGTCGCTCCCCTGCTCCCTCATCATGCTGCTGTCGCCGCCACTATGCCTAACTCATACATAGAGCCGGGTGAGTTTAGGCAAACAACATGTTGGCTGGCAGGTTGCGTTGATGTAGTGAGTACACAGTGTCATGGGGAGATTCATTGGCAAGTGGGGCATTGGGCTAGAAATTGGGTCCCTGAGGCCTCCCCCTTCTTGCTCCTTGCCTGACAGGAGATCAAACCGTCTGTTGATAGTCCTCCTTTTTTGTCTAAGGAACACTAAAATGATGCATTGAGTTACTTTCAGAGCACAGCCGAGCATTCCTTGAGCTTGTGGGTGGATGCTGCGGCCTTTAGTGACTGCCTGGGGAGGAGCTAAGTGATTACCAATCCTTCTAGTAAGACAATTGCTGGGAATTGCCAGGACACCATGTTGCTGTGCTACTGCTGTGCTGCTGTTGCTGTGCTACTGTTGGCCTGCCTGTATGGGGGCTCTGAGCCCGTGTTGCTTACTCGCACCATAAGGTGCCTAAGGTACCTAAGAAGAAGTAATGAAATGCCATGTAAATTGCTGCGGTGCGTTACGCTGTCCCAGGAAAGCGCTCCATGTGTGGTGCATGGGTATCCCATTCAAAACCAATGTATTTTGATGCATTAGCAGATTTACAATGACTTCTAGACATGGGAATGTGCCAAAATGCTATGCCTTCCCAGGGGAGGCACAACAAGGAGAACTATCTTAATTCCTTCTCTTTTTTCCTCCTTCTATGTGTGCTGTATTCTGCATCATACATAGAAATAGTCCCTTCCTGCACAAAAACAATCCTGGTTGTGATGCAGTCACCCTTGCACCACAGTGTAAGAGTGCCTGCATTGGCGCCAGGCGGACAGTTGTGTATACCGCATAATTTTAGCTGTTGCTTTACATTTGGAGGTGGAGTCTGTCAAGTTTTAAGGTGTGCATGGACTTCTGTCTCAAATATGGTTCTACTTGTATATGTATTTTCATGTCTTATACCTTTGAAGGTGCATGATGTATAACAAAGAGATGTTGTTGCTTTCTATGTGGTAGGCTCAAGACTGTGAGTACTAGTAGAATGGTGAAGATGCAGCATAAAAGTGTGGTTTAAAAGATGCTGACATAAGGTGTTATTGATTAGGCTTCTTTTTTAAGTTTCTAGAGAGGTACAGTTGAAATATGCTGCATACTTTTTGATGTTTGCTTGAAATTGGAAGTTTGTTCTGTGAATTTTTAAGGTTTGGATAGTGTTATGGTACAGACATATTCATGTATGCGTTTAGTAATATGGTGAGACTTTTACTAAAGATATGTGAAGGGTTCCTACTTTGTATTTGGGTAAGTGTAATATTATAAGTAGTTGTAGAATGGATAAGCAGCAGCCTGAAAGTGAGGTTTGATATTTTTGTAGAGATGTTATTTATTAGAGTAATTTGTATGATGTGAGGAAAGTTATATTTCATATATGCCGCATAATTTTCAGTGTCTGTTTCAAAATTGAAGTGTACTCTGTGAAGTTTTGAGCTGTGCATGGTGTTGTGACTGAGATATGTGTCTACTTGCTCATATATTATGGTATGTGTTATGTGTCTGAAGATGATAGATGTATAAAACACACGTATACATTTATCTGTTTTTTACTTTTATATATGATGCTGGTAGGAAAAGGTATAGACATATGCATACATGGATTTAGAACTACGGGGAGGCTTTTATGAAAGATAAGTGAAGTGTTGCTTTGTTGTTAGCTATGCTCTATACCTGTTTACTGCTACAATAGTGAAGCCAGTAGTATTGTTTAAGATATGTTGGGAGAGGAATTATTTATTATGGTACTTTATAAGAATCTACTTATGTAATCACTCAGCCAGTAGTCATGCTGTTATGAAATCACCCAGGTACTACCTTTGCACTCCTTTATTCACTCAGGCACAACGTCAGTAGTCCTGCAATCACCCAACAAGTACCCATGCACTTATAAAATCACCCGGTCACTTCTTATGTAGTCATGTAAATCTCCAGATATTACCCCTGTAGTCATGCAATCACCCAGGTGTTACCTATGTTCTCCTTTAATCCCCCAGACATTACCCCTGTACTCATGCAATCACCAATGCATTAGGTATAGAGTGCTTCATTCAGCCAGGCACTATCGTTGCACTCTTTCAATCACGCAGGCACAACTCTTGTACTTATGTAATCACTCAGCCAGTACTCATGCACTTATAAAATCACCCAGGCACTACCTTTGCACTCCTGTAATCACTCAGGTAGTACCTTAGTACTTCTGTAATCACCCAAGCAGTACTCATGGACTTATAAAATCACCCACTCACTACCTATGTATTCCAGTAATCCCCCAGATATTACCCCTGCAGTCATGCAATCAACCAGGCACTAGTTATGTACTATCCCTGCAGTCATGCAATCATGCAGGTTGCAGCTATGCAGTCAAGTAATAACCCACACACTACCCTTGCAGTCATAGAATCACCCAGGCCCTACTGTTGCACTCATGTATTCAAGTAGGTACTACTCCATGACTCATCTATGCCTTCAGGTGCTATTTTTTCCACTTATCCATGCACTCAATGTCTATGTGTGCACTCATGCAATTAGCCAGTCACTATCCATCTTCTCGTGCAATTACCCAGTGACTACCCTTGCACTCATACAATCACCCAAGCAGTACCCATGGAGTTATGCAATCACTCAGGCAGATCTATTACATGTCTCCGTTTCTAGGTTTCACTATATTCCAGAAATATTGTATACATATTTCTTTTAGATATGATGATGATTTGAAAACGTAGAGACATATATATATGCATGCTTCTAACAATATGGAGAGACTTGTAGTTGAGTCATATAATAGTCTGCTGCTTTATATTTTGCTAGGCCCAACACTCATGCAGTTATAAAAACACCCAAGTACTACCCATGCAGTCTTCCAATGATCCAGGCACTACATATGCACTGCTGTAATCACTCAGGCATTACTGCTGCACTCATGCAATCATCCAGGCACTACCTATGCACTCATGCAATCACCAAGGTATTACCCACGCACTCTTTTAATCATGTAGCCACTACTCATGCACTTATATATTCACATAGGCACTACCTTTGCACTATTTCAATCACGGAGGCACTACCCTTGTACTTATGTAATCACTCAACCAGTAGTCATGCTATTAGGAAATCACCCAGGCACTACCTTTGCACTCCTTTATTCACTCAGGCACTACCTCAGTAGTCCTGCATTCACCCAAGAAATACCCGTGCACTTATAAAATCACCCTGTCACTTCCTATGTAGTCATGTAAATCCCCAGATATTACCCCTGTAGTAATGCAATCACCCAGGTGTTACCTATGTACTCCTTTAATCCCCCAGACGTTACCCCTCTACTCATGTCATCACCAATGCATTAGGTATACAGTGCTTCATTCAGCCAGGCACTATCTTTGCACGCTTTCAATCACGCAGGCACTACTCTTGTACTTATGTAATCACTCAGCCAGTACTCATGCACTTATGAAATCACCCAGGCACTACATTTGAACTCCTGTAATCACTCATGTAGTACCTTAGTACTTCTGTAATCACCCAGGCAGTACTCATGGACTTATAAAATTACCCACTCACTTCCTATGTATTCCAGTAATCCCCCAGATATTACCCCTGCAGTCATGCAATCACCCAGGCACTAGTTATGTACTACCCCTGCAGTCATGCAATCATGCAGGCTGTAGCTATGCAGTCAAGTAATAACCCACACACTACCCTTGCAGTCATAGAATCACCCAGGCCCTACTGTTGCACTCATGTATTCACGTAGGTACTACTCCATGACTCATCTATGCCTTCAGGTGATTATTTTACACTTATCCGTGCACTCAATGTTTATGTGTGTGCTCATGCAATTAGCCAGTCACTATCCATCGTCTCGGGAAATTACCCAGTGACTACCCTTGTACTCATACAATCACCCAAGCAGAACCCATGGAGTAATGCAATCAGTCAGGCAGATCTATTACATCTCTCAGTTTCTAGGTTTCACTATATTCCAGAAATAATGTATACATATTTCTTTTAGATATGATGATGATTTGAAAACGTAGAGACATATGTATGCATGCTTCTAACAATATGGAGAGACTTGTAGTTGAGTCATGTAATAGTCTGCTGCTTTATATTTCACTAGTCCCAATACTCATGCAGTTATAAAAACACCCAAGTACTACCCATGCAGACTTCCAATGATCCAGGCACTACATATGCACTGCTGTAATCACTCTGGCATTACTGGTGCACTCATGCAATCACCCAGGCACTACCTATGCACTCATGAAATCACCACGGTATTACCCATGCCCTCTTTCAATCATGTAGCCACTACTCAGGCACATATATAATCACTCAGACACTACCCCTCCACTCATGCAATTACCCAGGCATTATCCCTGTAGTCATGGAATCACCTAGGCATTATCGCTGCAGTATACAATCAGACAGGCATTACCAAATCACTTCTTAAATCATCCAGCTAGTACACATGCACTTATGTAATGGCCCAGGCACTACCCTTGCATTCTTCAAATCACCCAGGCTCTATGCCTGTACTCTTTCAATCACCCAACCAGTATCTATGCACTTATAAAATCACCCAGGCACTATCTATGCACTCCTCTAATAACCCAGGCACTACCACTAAACTCATACATCCTCCCACACATTACCCCTACACTCATGCAATCACCCACACTTTACTCATGCACTCCGTCAATCTCCCAGACATTACCCCTGCACTTATGCAATCACCCAGGCATTACCCATGCACTCTTTCAATTACTTAGGCAGTACCCATGGACTCTGCACCTCTGTTCCTTCTTTCTGCACTTCTTTAGTGTCTTTCTGTACCTGTCGCTTCATTCTGCACCCCTTTTAGGTCTTTCTGCATCCCTATTGCCTCTTTCTACACCTCTGATCCTTCTTTCTGCACTTCTTTTGGTTTTTTCTGCACATCTCTTGCTTCTTTCTGCACCCCTCATGCCTCTTTCTGCACCCCTCTTCTCTCTTTTTGCACCCCTCTTGTCTCTTTCTGCACCTCTGTTGCTTCTTTCTGCACTCCTCTTGCTTCTTTGTACCCTCCGTTGCTTCTTTCTGTACCCCTTATGTGTCTGTCACACCCCTCTTCCCTCTTTCTGCACCCCTCTTGCCTCTTTCTGCAACTCTCTTGCCTCTTTGTGCACATCTCTTCCCTTCTTCTGTACCTCTGTTGTTTCTTACTGCACTGTTCTTGCTTTTTTCCGCACCTCTGTTGCAGTCCATTTCCTTACATGCCAAACGTCACTTTTGTCCTGCTGCTTTATCATTCTAGTAATGCTGAGTGTTGGGCCTAGGCAAATATAAAAAAAATCCTATAACATGTCTCAGGTGTAAGTCTCACCATATGTCAGGATCTATACACTCCTCCAATCACTTAGGTAGTACCCATGCACTTATAAAATCACCCAGGCAGTTCCTATGTGCTCTTGCAATCCCTCAGATATTACCCCTCAACTTATGCAATCACCCAGACATTACGTATGTAGTTCTCTAATCATCTAGATATTATCTCTGCACTCATGCAATCACCAGTGCATTAGCTATACTCTAGTTCAATCACCCAAGCACTACCCTTGCACTCCTTCAATGACTGTGTCTGGATCTATGCACTCCTCCAATCACTTTGCCAGTACTCATGCAGTTATAAAATCACTGAACCACTACCTATGCACTTATGCAATCACCCAGGCAGTACCCTAGTACTCCTCCAATCATCCAGGCAGTACCTTTGTTCTCATGCAATCACCCAGGCACTACAGAGTGCACTTCAAATTTGATTTGGGTAGCAGAAGAGAAATCCTTTAGTTGTGCTCTGTGGTTCTGTTGTATAGTTGTGATGTCTTCTAATTGTAGGAATTCTGCAGTGTCTGGCATACCTTTGCAATGCAATAAAAACACTTTTTTTATTTATATATGATAATATTTGTATATAATTATTTTTATTAATATTAAATGATTTAACGAAAGTATTTAAACTTTTCTTTGTTTTCAGATACTCACCATTATTATTAATAAAGATTGATGCAAGAAAAGATCAAAATAAAATAAAATAAAAAAACAGTACTATTTAATTAGATAAAGTACAACATGGGACATTGAAGAAAAACGCTTCTGGTAAGAGAACTAAAGAATTTTTTAAAAGAGTTTTAAAGAAGATAACGAATTTTCAAAATAGAGAAAAGAAAAAGAAAAGTAATACAACCATTCAGAAGGAAACGAAAAAGGACATATTAATAGAAAATCAGGTTATGGGAAAACAATCTATGTTGAAAGAAGGATGAAAGAATATAAAGACATTAGAAAGAGAATGTATAAAAGTAGAGTACCACAAAATTTATTGAAAGATTGCAAAAAATATTAAAAAAGATCCGCATTTTACAAGAAAAAACTACGGATTGAAAGTGTAGTTGAAAACGCTTTTGAATTCAAAAGAATATTGTTTATATTAGTATTGAAGAGAATGAAAACATTGAATAAAACAATGCATTTTATGAAGGAGAAAAGTAAAAGAAAAAGACTGGTTAAGAGAACTAACTTTTGCAAAACAATTTTGAGTGAATGGAAGCACACTTCTAGTTCAGAACCTTTTTTTAATGACGAAAGCTATTTTCAACAAAATACATTAGTTCACGCAGCTGATACCAGTGGTCGTTTATATGAGGTTAAAAATGGTTGTCCAATTGAAAAAGAAAAGATGGTTGTTAGAAATGTGGAAGAAGTAATGGCTGAAGAAGTTCAAGGGAGACGTTCACAAGCTCGAGAGTATAGATGGGATTGTAGTAGTATTTGTAGTATACGACAGGAATCTATTGATATTATACGAAATTTCTTACGAGAGTATAGTAAAAAAAAGTGTTAAACAGAACATTAAGATGTTGCAAGGACTAGATCCTTGTAAAGTGAGAAAAAATACTGGCTTGCAGGGCCATTCTCTGGCTAGTCTTTCTAGAAAAGTGTGTCGAAGTACTTTTCATCATTTGAGAATGTTAGCAGTACATCACTCAGAAATGCGTAAGTTAGTAAGAAGATTGTACTATGTAAAAAGTCCGGCATTATCTTTAAGTGAAATAAACACTGCTCTTTTGCATGGTTCAGTGTTGGATGTAAAAAAAGTTTGTGATGATATACAGTTTCGTTTCTTTGGTACTGAAGAAGAGTATAAGGAAAGTGAGAGTTTGATAAGTGTAGGTGTTGAAGAAGAGGTGGAAGATAGTACTACTGAGAAGTTTGTAGAAGAAATTACAAAGTTTAAGGTAGTTTGTTGTGAAAAACCAAAGTATGAGGGTCATTATGATGTCTGGCGGATCGCCGCCGCCCGTATGGCGGTGGCGATCTGCCCGCCATTCCCGTCCGCCCGCATAACATTTCCCCCCTGCCATATTACAATGGCGGTGGGGACCCAGGCGGATGGAAAGACCGTCTTCCGCTTTTCCGCCGGACGACTCGTCGACCGGGCGGAAAAGGGCTCTAACATGGTGGCGGTGTCTGGAAGATGCCGCCATCCATATTAGAATGTTGGCAGAAAGCAGCCTTTCCATGGCGGTGTTGACGCCATGGAAAGGCATGTGGTCTTTGCTTCTGGGGGCCCGTTGCGGGCCCCCAGGACTTGGGGGGGGTGGGAGGTGCTCATTGGGGGTACCTATGGTACCCCCCTACATTTAAATGCACAAGGTGGCAGGCACCGCGCGGTGCCTGTGACGTTGTGCATTCAAATGTACAACATGCGTTTTTCGCATTGCGGCGGGTGCTGCTGACAGCACCGCCCGCCGCAATGCGAACAATATGGGATGCCACCATGGCGGTGGCATCCTAATACCCATGGGGGACTGCCGCACCCCTAGCGGACGGTCCCGCATCGTAATGACCCTCTATGTTTGTATTTGTTGTCGACGTACTCACTATAGCAGTCAAATTAGGAATGTTGATGTGTATTTAAAAACTGAAAAGGAAAACAATGATAAGTGGGAGCAATTTGGTGCTTATTTGTTGGTGGAAGGTCGGTTTTGAGTTGGGTAGTGATCAACGTATTTGTAAATATTGTTACAGCAAACTAGAAGAGAACAAAATGCCAGTTAGAGCTGTACATAATAACCTAGAGTTGGTAGCTATTCCTCCGGAACTGGTGGATTTAAATACATATGAGTCCATTCTTATTCAATCTGTGCACCCGTTTCAGGCTATAGTTCGTATGGAGCCTAAAACAGGTAAGCTGCCTCCCACAGATTTACAAAGAGGTTTAAAAGGAAGAGTTGTGTATTTACCTTTAGATTTTAAGAAAAATATTGAAACTGTTGGTGTAGAGAGAGAGGAAACTGAACCTGTAGTTATTCTAGTTAATGGTGTACCAACAAAGAGTCGGAAAATATGGCAAGAGTAAGTAGATGTCAGCAAAGTTCAAAAGGCTATGTTATATCTCATAGAAAACAATATTTATTATAAAAATGTATATCTGGAAGAACAAGAAATATCTTTAGGAGATGATAGAGAAATTTCAACTGGCTAAATCAAAAAAGTGGACAACTCCAGGAGTGAAGACATTTATGAACATTATAGTATTCATCCTTTACATTCAAAAGAAGTGATTGGAAATACTATTGAAATATTCCAAATGAAGAAAGCGAAGAGAACTCCCATGAGTGTTTGGGAAAGAGGTTTAGAAGCTTGTTGTTTTCCACAGCTCTTCCCCACTGGAAAAGGTGGACGATATGATGAACGACCAGTACAGAATCCAGCTTCAGAATACCGTTCAACAAGATTGTATTTAGAAGATCCAAGAATTCGACATTGTGTTCCATATTTATTTCATCCTCTGTTTGAAAGTGACTTGTCTGGACTTTAATATGCAGTGAACCACATATTAAAAACAGGAGTTCATCTTACACATCTTTCTGCAAAGGAATTTTCGGACAAAGTTCAACAAAGAGACGGTCATTTAGAATCTCAGTTAATTAATTTGATGGCATGTCAACGTGGTACCAATGAGTATTGGTATCGGTATCGTCGTCATGGAGAACTTAAATGTATGTTAAGGAACTTAGGAACCCCTACGTGGTTTGTTACGCTTAGCTGTGCTGAATACACATGGGACGATTTACTTGAATTTCTACGAGAAGCAAATTCAAATATTAAAAACATTGAATGGAAGACAGCTGGAGAACTGTGTTCCTTGGATCCTGTAAATGTGTGCAGATATTTTAATCATAGGTTTCAAGCTATGATGTCTTTTATCTGCAATAAAAATAATCCACCTCTTGGAGAAGTTATTGGTTTCTTTTGGAGAAAGGAGTACCAAGCCAGAGGTGCTCCTCATATACACATGCTATTAGGGATCAAGGATGCACCTAAATTTGGAACCGATTCTGATGAAACTGTTTTGTCTTTCATTGAAGACTATGTTACCTGAGCTATTCCAAAAACAGGAGGAGAAAATAGCTTAAGACAACAAGTTTTACGGTTTCAAAGTCATCGATGTGGGAAATATTGTCGACGGAAATAAGTCAAAGGGAAAATTTTATACAAAATGTCGTTTTGGATTCCCACGTCCAGTAATTTTGAAACAGTTTCATGTCAGCAGTAAGGCATACTATAACTCGGAAATCTCTGAAGAATACTTACAACATAAAAAGAAGTGAAGATTCAAAGTATATTAATGACTACAATCCAGTGATTTTGACGATGTGGAATGCAAATATGGATATCCAATATGTTGCAGATAATTCGATTGCTGTTGCTCGCTATATTACATCATATATAAGCAAATCCGAAAAGACAGAGTTGAAAGAAATGTGGGAAGAATTTTCACAAGAGAATACTCTTAGTAAGAAATTGTACAGCTTTAGTTTGAAGATGCTTTCCCATCGAGAGATTGGATCGTACGAATGTTCGGATCGGTTGACCTCTGCAAGTTTATATTCAAAGTCGAGAGGAATCATTTGGGTAAGTCTAGGTCTTGCTGCAACACGAAATCGAGTATTGAAATCTGTACAAGAAATTGAATACTTAGCTTTGAATGAGCCAGAACGTACAGATATTGTTAAAACAAATATGTTGGATACGTACTATCCCAAAAGGAGTCCACATCTGGAAACATATGTCTCTATGAAGTACTGCAACATTACAGCTTTAAGAGAAATGTTACAGAAAATATAAATGAAGAAAAATATGCAGTAATTGGTTGAGATGGATGTTTGGTAAAACATGCCAAAGGAAATCTTATTAATCAAAGGAAACTCAGTTGTGATACTCCAGATAAAAGGGAATTTTTCTATTTAGTACTTCTGCAACTGTTCAAGCCTTGGCGTAGTGAAATGGAATTACTTGGAGATTTTGACTGCTATGAAGATTCTTTTAATGCATGTAAAGATAGCATTGAATGCACAGTGTTTCCAAAATATTCACAAATGTTGAATGAAGAGATTGAACAAGAAACTAGTATTGCAGCTGAAATCGCTAGACATAGTTCTCCAGATAGTCAAAGTTCTGCTCCACTAATTCAAGATCCACTAGGACAACCAATTCTTGAAAATGAAGCAGCAATCGCTATGAATGAAGTAGAAACGGCAATGCAACAATCACAACACGATATTATTGAGTTGGGAAACTTGGTAGAACAACTAAATATTGAACAAAAAGAAATATATCAGCAAGTTATACAACAGATAGAGCATGGTTTACTGCATGAAAAAAAAGAATGCCAATGCACATCATTTAAACCTATTCGAATGTATATCAGTGGGCAAGCTGGAACAGGAAAAAGTGTTTTAATTAGAGTTTTGACCAGTTATCTACACAAAACCACTCAATCACATTTATCTTGTGTTGTAACCGCTCCAACTGGGTTAGCAGCACATAACATTAAAGGGATTACATTACATCGATTACTCATGCTACCAGTTGAACATGAAAATAAGTTGGAATATCACAAGCTATCTGGAGAAGCTTGTTATGAAGTTTCAAGAGTACTAAAGAAAATGAAACTTCTGATCATTGATGAGGTGAGCATGGTCTCCAACTTAATGCTTGCCTTTGTACATTTAAGAATGCAACAGATTTTAAAAACAAATTATGATGTTTTATTTGGAGGAAAACATGTAATTGTATTCGGCGATCTATTACAACTTACTCCTGTGAAAGGACAACCAGTTTTTAAAACACTTGTCCATGAAGACACTAAGAAATCTTTGGGAAGTATTGGAAATGTGAACATTTGGTCTCTTTTTGAATATAAAGAACTTATTAAGAATATGCGACAAGCAAGTGATGAACATTATGGAAACATTCTTCAAGATATTAGAATTGGTGTTTTGACAAAACATGGTAAAGAAGCTTTACAAAGTCGACTACTAACAAACTTGTTTCCAAATGAAAATATTGCACCTGAAATAATGTACAAAATAATTGGAGAAAATAAGCCTATAGTTTGTCTAATGCCAACACTGCAAGAGTGTTCTACATTCAATCAAGAACTTTTGAAACTGGAGAAACAACTGATAGTGAAAATGAAAGCCATTGATAACATGAAACATGAAGGGATTACTATTCTTCTCTCAGAGAAATTACAGTCAAAATTGGATTCTTTGGAAAAGTCGGTGTCTAAGACTGCAGGTTTAGAAAAGACTTTATATGTATGTGTAAACTGTCGGGTAATATTACGGCGTAATTTAGATGTAGAAAAAGGTTTAGTAAATGGAGCAATGGGAAATGTTGTTGATTATGTAAATTTTCAGAACAGAGCTGGAATTGAATTTTTGAAGATTAAATTTGATCAGATTGAAGAGCTAAAACAGATTGGATGTTGTGCTGTTCGTTTTTTGCTTGTAAAAGACTTGTATGTTCGTAGAAAACAGTTTCCACTTTCTTTAGCATATGCAGTGACCATTCATAAATCTCAAGGTTTAAGTGTAGACAGTGCTTTGGTAAATATTGGAAGTACAGTGTTTAAAGAGGGTATGGCATATGTTGCATTGTCTCGAGTAAGAACATTATCTGGTTTGTATTTGATTGATTTTGATGAGAAAAAGGTTAGTGCTGATGCAAATTGTGTAAGAGAGTATAATCGGTTAAGAAGACTGTATGCTCCTAACTTAAGTGAATATCCCATATATGAAAAACGTGTAGTATGTCCAAAACGAAAATATGACAAACATTCTAGTGAGGTTGGAAAAAAGAAAACAATTCAAGAGAATGATGAGGCTGCAAAGAAAATAAAAATGGACACTGTTGATGATATTGTAGGATACCAGTTAGAAAATAGTTTGGGTATCAACTGCTATGCTAATGTAATTGTGAACATTGTGTTTTATCTAGAAGATCTTCATCATCAAATTATGGAAATTCGAGAAAAAAGATTCTGCTCTTTATTACATTATATTTTTGAAAAGTTGGAAACTGAAAGAACTAAAATCCATACTGTTTCTGGCATACAACATCTTTTGGATATATGTTCTGGTTCTTCACAATTTACACTTAATGTACAACAAGATGCACAAGAATTTCTTATGTTTATGCTTGCAGTATTGGAAGATAAAGGAATAGAAATTGAAAATTTGTTTGGACTAAGTTACAGATGGTATCATAAATGTGAAGAGTGTTCATTTTGTTCTACCACTCAAATAGACACTGAACGATTCATATATTTGACAATACCAGATTGCAAATCAGTGTCTTTTAACAAATTAGTAAAAACAGCCAATCAAGATATGAAATGTTCTCATTGTAAATCAGAAATGTTGTCAACATTATATAGAAAAATTAGGAAAATATGTAATTTTAATGCTACAACGTTGTAGTGCAAATGGAAGAAAATTGAAAGCAAAAATTAAACCTTTTGAGGCAAGTCACATGTCAATTTCAGGAAGAACTTTTAAAGCAGTGGCTATTATATTCCATGATGGACCTACTACAACATGTGGACACTATACTGTGTATTTAAAGTGCAATAAAGGATGGACACATTGCAATGATGGCCATTTAGAATTCAAAGGTAGGTTGCCTTACGAATTACCAGATTCATATCTGATATTTTTGATGCCAAAACTTTGAAAACATCATTCGGCCTATTGGGAAGATGTGAACACAAAATAACAAGTTTATTTTGGATATTACCAATGCCAATGGATTTGGAAACATTATTCGGCCTATTAGAAAGATGTGATCAATTTGTGTTTGGATTTTTATTTCAACTTTTTTTTATTGAATTTGCAAAATTATGTTTCAAGGAACTAGTTTATATATTTGATCTTTATATTATATGCGATGTAAATGAGAGTGTATATTTTAGAAAATGTTCTTCAGAAAAATAAATAATTTAATGTAGTTGAAGAATGTAATTTAGAAACTGTAGATAGGGAAACAGATAGTTGAATTTGTTGTAAATATTTTTGACTCAGATTTGTTTTTTTTTACAATCACATTGATTATATGTTTTTCCCTGCTGTTATATGATGATCTACGTTGAAATCACTGTGTATAGTGAAATTCAATAGAATCTGAGAACAGCAAAAAGGGAAACTGAATATGTTATATAATTCTAAAATTATATTGTGTTTTAAAAACCTTAATATTATATGTAGTAACATTTTTCCTTCTTTTTATTACAGAAAGTAATAGTAATCCTTGAAAAGATTTTAAATTCAATTTACAACAAAAGAACTGTAAAATAGTTTCACTGAGTTTGGTATGTATTTGAATAAAGAAGGTAAGATGAAATAATATAATAAGCATAATAATATGAAGTAATGTTTACAGTAATTTTTATTGCACTGATCCATTTTTTCAAATACCACCCATGCACTGATCTATATAATTAGACACTATTCTCATACTACTACCATCACCCACGCACTATCCAAGCATTTCTCCATTCACCTAGCCAGAATCTATATACTTATAATATCACTCAGAGACTAATTATGTACTCATCCATTCACCCAAGCACTATCCATGCAGTCTTCCAATCATCCACGCATTACTCCTCACTCATGCAATCACCCAGGCACTACCCTTGCACTCCTCCAGTCATCCAGGCACTATCCATGCACTCCTCCAATCACCCAAGCACTACCTATGCACTTATAAAATCTCCAAAGCACTACCTATACACTCATTTAATCACTCAGGTACTGCCCGTGCAGTCCTTTATTCACCCAGACATTACTCCTGCATTCATGCAATCACCCAGGTATTACCCTTGCACTACTTCACTCACTCAGGCACTGACCATACAGTCATACATGTGCTCAGGCACTTCTACAGCACTCATGGAATAAACCAAACACTACCCATGCAGTGTTCAAATCATCTACGCAGTACTCCTGCACTCATGCAATCACCCTGCTACTACTTATGCACTCCTCCAATCACTTACAAACTACCCAGGAAGTCCTACATGCAGCTAGGCACTACCCATGCACTCTTCTATGCACCCAGACATTACCCATGGACTACTTCAATCACCCAGACATTACTCCTGCACTCATGCAATAACCCAGACATTAGCCATGTACTCCTTCAATCACTCAGGCACTACCCCTGCAGTCATGCAATTACCCAGGCACTAGTCATGGGCTACTCGTGGAGTCATGCAGTCATGCAGGCACTACTTATGCATTCATGCAATAACCCAGGCACTACCCTTGCACTCCTCCAGTCATCCAGGTAATATCCATGCACTTCTCCAAGCACCCAGGCACTACGTATGCACTTATAATGTCACCCAGCCATTACCAATCCACTCCTCCAATCTCCCTGGCTCTACTCATGCACTCATGAAATAGCCCAGGCACTACCCATGCTCTCATCCACTCACCCATGCACTACCCATGCACTCCTCCAATCACGTAGACACTACCCGTGCACTCCTCCAATTACCCAGCCAGTAGCCATTCACTCCACCAATCATCCTGCCACTACCCATGCACTTATAAAATCACCACGCAGTACCATAGCACTCATGGAATCACAGAAGAACTACCCATGCACTTCTTCAATCACTCAGGCACTACCCATACACTCCTCCAATCACCCAGGCACTACCCATGCACTCATGCAATCACCGAGGCATTACCAATAAACTCATGCAATCACTCATGCATTACCCATGCACTCTTCCAATCACCCATACATTACCTCTGCACTCATGCAATCACCCATGCATTACCCATGCACTTACAAAATCAACCAAGCAATACCCATGCACTTAGAAAATCACCCAGCCATTACCAATCCACTCCTCCAATCTCTCAGGCTCTACTCATGCACTCATGCAATAACCCAGGCACTACCCATGCACTCATCCAATCACCCATGCACTACCCATGCACTCCTCCAATCACATAGACACTACCCATGCACCCCTCCAATTACCCAGCCAGTAGCCATGCACTCCACCAATCATCCTGCCACTACCCATGCACTTATAAAATCACCACGCACTACTCTTGCCCTCTTCCAATCACCTAGACACTACTATAGCACTCATGGAATCACAGAAGCACTACCCATGCACTTCTTCGATCACCCAGGCACTACCCATGCACTAATGCAATCACCGAGGCATTACCCATAAACTCATGCAATCAGTCAGGCATTACCCATGCACTCTTCCAATCACCCATACATTACCTCTGCACTCATGCAATCACCCACGCATTACCCTTGCACTTACAAAATCACCCAGCCATTACCAATGCACTCCTCCAAACACCCAGGCTCTACTCATGCACTCATGAAATAACCCAGGCACTACCCATGCACTCATCCAATCACCCATGCACTACCCATGCACACCTCCAATCACCTAGACACTACCCATGCACTCCACCAATCACCCTGCCACTACCCATGCACTTATAAAATCACCACACACTAGTCTTGCCCTCTTCAATCACGTAGGGACTACCCTAGCACTCATGGAATCACAGAAGCACTACCCATGCACTTCTTCAATCACTCAGGCACTATCCATACACTCCTCCAATCACCCAGGCACTATCCATGCACTCCTCCAGTCACCCAGGCACTACTCATGCACTCATGCAATAACCCAGGCACTACCCATGCACTCATCTAATCATCCAGGCATTACCCATGCACTTACAAAATCACCCAAGCAATACCCATGCAGTTACAAAAACACCCAGGCATTACCAATGCACTCCTTCAATCACCCAGGCACTACTCATGCGCTCATGCAATAACCCAGGCACTACCCATGCACTCATCCAATCACCCATGCACTACCCATGCACTCCTCCAATCACCTAGACACTACCCATGCACTGCTCCAATTACCCAGCCAGTACCCATGCACTCCACCAATCACCCTGCCAATACCCATGCACTTAGAAAATCACAATGCACTACTCTTGCCCTCTCCCAATCACCTAGGCACTACCCTAGCACTCATTGAATCACAGAAGCACTGCCCATGCACTTCTTCAATCACTCAGGCACTACCCATACACTCCTCCAATTACCCAGGCACTACCCATGCACTTCTCCAATCACCCAGGCACTACTCATGCACTCATGCAATAACCCAGGCACTACCCATGCACTCATCTAATCATCCAGCATTACTCATGCACTTACAAAATCACCCAAGCAATACCCCTGCAGTTACAAAATCGCCCAGGCATTACCAATGCACTCCTTCAATCACCCAGGCACTACTCATGCACTCATGCAATAATCCAGGCACAACCCATGCACTCATCCAATCACCCATGCACTACCCATGCACTCCTCCAATCACCTAGACACTACCCATGCACTCCTCCAATTACCCAGCCAGTAGCCATACACTCCACCAATCACGCAGCCACTACCCATGCAATTATAAAATCACCATGCACTATCCTTGCACTCCTCCAATCACCCAGGCCCTACCCTTGCGGTTATACAATAACTCAGGCATTACCCATGCACTCCTTCAATTACTCAGGCACTACCCTTGCACTCATGCAATCCCTCAGGCATTACCCATGCAGTCCTCAAATCACCCACACATTTCCTCTGCATTCATGCAATCACCCAGACATAACCCTTGCACTCATGCAATCACTCAGGCATTACCTCTGCACTCATGCAATCACACAGGCAATACCCTTGCACTCATGAAATCAGTCAGGCATTACCCATGCACTCCGCCAATCACTTACACATTACCTCTCCACTCATGCAATCACTGAGGCACTACTCATGCACTCCTGCAATCACCCAGACATTTCTCTTGCACTCTTGCAATCACCCTGGCATTACCCATGTACTGCTTCAATCATATATGCACTAACCATACACCTCTCCATATATTCCACTTACCACAATTCATACAACACTTACAAATGTTTTTCTTTTTTAAACCAAATAGGCGGTTCTGAAAAGAACCATTTTTTTTTCTTTTTTTGTTTTCTTGTTTTTTTGTACTTTTTTAACTCTTTTTTACATTTTATTTGTGTTTTTTTTGTTAACAAAATGAAGAAAAAAAACAGAACCAACAAGAAAAACATTGAAAAAATTATGCAATTAAAACTCATTGCATAAACAAAAAAATAAAACAATATTAACACTTGTGGTTCTGAATGGCAACCAGAATAGCTTTCACTGATTGCTCACCAACACACAATGTCTTTTCACATTTCAAACAACGCTGCTCTACTCGAGCTAAGTCAGGATGTATGTTGACTGCAGCAGTTGTTGTGCCAGCAGAAGAGGTACTGGGTCTAGCAGTGTTGTCATCAGTTGTTTCTTTTTCCTGTTGACGACGCAGATGTTCCCTTGCGAGACATCGAGGGTGCATTGACTGCAAATGCTTGAGCATAGAAGACGTCCTGCAAGAATATTTCTTCTCAGACCCTTGTGACAATACTTTTTGACAAATAGTGCATGTCACCTTCCTGGCATTCACCTTTTTTTCACCAGCTGGTATAGTGAAAAAAGCCCACACAATGCTTTCATACCGCACTTTGATGGGTTCTTCCAAATCTTCTTCGTCTTCTGGTGGAAGCTGCTGTGTTGGATTTCCAGCTGCCATTTTTTGATGGTACAAAAAAAACACCAAAAAGATCTAAAGAAGAGATCCAAAAGAGAAGAGGTGTGCCTTCTGAGATGGTCTTGAAAGAATGAAAAAAAAATGGGTGGGGTCCTTCAAGTTCTAGAATCAAAAACCTCTAAACCAATGAAAGTCTTTCTTTTGAAGTCACATGGGATTCGCGCACCGGGCGCACCACCAGCGCGCACCCGACGCGATTTCCTAAAAATACATTTAACAATAATATATCTTTATTCCATCTACAGATACATGATATTTACAATTATCTTAAATAATGTCTTGGTATAATATATAATAAAGTTATATACATATACTTTTAAAACTTAAAGATTTGCGATGGATTCGCGCACCTGGCGCGACCCCCGGAACTACGTACGTGAAACTACGCGGGGCCGAGAACCGAGCACCCGTCGCTTACCAAACGCGCATCGGACACGACTTAACCAATATGGCGGCGAAACTCTTGGATTCGCGCACCCATCAAGACAGGCACACAATCGGTACGCAAATCTACTTAAAAAAAAAAAAATATATATATATATTCATATTTTAGAAAGGAGAAAACATTATATTATTTTTATAACTATAAAAAAACTTTTACTAAATATTTTTTGAACATGGTTTATTCAGTGAATTTCAAAGGTTTTTTAAATGCTAATTTCTAACTATAGCGTCCCTGAAACCTATGTTTTTTCCAGTGAATATATATATATATCCAAACACGGTTTTTGGTGCCACGTCATGCTCCAAAATGAATCCACAGGTCTCCTCATAGCATTTTGCAGATTACGGTTTATTAAAGAAATGCAACACGAAAATTACATCTATCCCAACGTGTTTCGGAGAACAGCATCTCCGTGATACCAATGATCAAGGAGATGCTGTTCTCCGAAACGAGTTGGGATAGATGTAATTTTCGAGACTCTCCTGTCAAAAAATGTTATGCGTAAGGACCCCCTCCTGACAAAAATTTCTAGAACTTGGTACTCCTCATCGCTGACAACTATCGAGAACCATAAACGCCCCCAATTCCCATAGCAAATCATTTTTACAGTGGGGAAATAATATTAAACAGTGTTTGCCAAACCAAAGGTCAGTGTGGTCAAAGATGTGAAGCGTGGAAGCGTGGTCAAAGACGTGGCTAAAAACAAAGGGCCTCAATTATGAGGAATTGGCGTAGGGCAGCGCTGCAAGTCTTCTTGCTGAGCTGGCCTATGCCAATGTGAAAGGGCAGGAATGAACCTTATTTATGAAATATGGTGCATTCCTATCCTTTCCCCCTGCTTTGGTGCACACATTGATGCCTAGCGCCAATGTAGGCAGGATTGTTTTTGTGTAGGAAGGGGTACTTTCCTGCACAAAAACAATCCTGAGAGGGGGTTTCTTCTTTCTATGTGAGCTGCAGAATGCAGCACACATGGAAAGAGGAAAAAACAAGGAGATATTAGATAATTTCTCCTCGTTACGCCTGCTCTGGGGAGGCGTAAGGTTTTGGTGCTGCCCCAGGTTTACATGGTTTTGCAAATCTGGGGCAGCATCAAAATCAATGGGTGTTACATGGGAACACCCACCGCAATGCCCATGGAATGCCTACTTGACATAGAGTAAGACAATGCAGCGACTTGCGCTGCTTTGTCTTACTCCATATCTATGAGGCCATGCAATGCAATGCAGGGTGACTTTGCGTCTCCTCATAGACATGATTGAGACACTTGTGCTGCCGGAGCTTCAAAACAAGTGACACTCTGATGGCGAAAACCTCTCATAAATCATCCCCAAAATCTTTTTTTTTTTTTTTTATGTCTTTCACCATCAGGTAGCTACATATAAATTAATGGGTAGCTTAAATGAAAAATAAATTAAAAAAAGATATTACTCAGTGGGAAATGCACTGTAGTCCATTATGAAAGCTGTATTAGTTAACGCACTGCAGAGGTCTGTGTGTAACCAGAGAGCCACAGAATTTAATTTGGTTGGTGCAGTGGAGAATAGTGAATTGTGTATTTTTAGTGCTACGAGGTCACAGCCTGTGACAGAAAGCACTGTGAAAGTGTAAGTCATTATTTTATTCTTGCATTGCACACATTGTAAGATGACTGCTACAAACTGTGCAAATAGTTTTAGGATAAAATGGAGCTTCCAAAATGTAGATTTTAGTAATACCACACCATAAGTACTGCATTTGTTTTTGCATAACTGTCACTTCAACACCTCCTCAGGGTTACTAAGCGCTGTGTAAATACAATTACAATTAAAAGCATGCATTTCACATCCTACTACGACTCCAAAAAACTCAAATCTTTCCCATCACAAAGCAATTACAGCCAGAACCGCTCCCAAGCATCCTTTACATTTGCAGATTTACTAGTAACGCACATTTGTATTTCATTCAGGCAAGCAGGCACCCTGGCACAAATGATTGTTTCCTGTCTGCTCAGCCTCTTTGTTTCATGGCACAGGAGACTCAATTAACTTCAGCTGAAGCATTTTAACGACCGGAATGAAGCGTCCCGGACGGTTGTCTTTTTCCAAAAGGAAGCGCACATGTTTTAGATTCCAGGCAGAAGTGAAGCCTGGAAACACGCAACCCCCTTCCCAGGATTCCACGGCCCCCCTGGGGGTCGCACCCCACAGATTGAAGAGCTCTGTCTTAGAAACACATATGTGCCGAGAGCAAGAAGATAAATGCATAGTGCCAGAATTGCTCCTGGCCCCCATTGTCTTTCACAAATATACCTCTGTACTTAATATATAGGCAAATATTATGGGTAAATACATGCTATTCTAATATATTGCTCTACCTCGAGAGCCATGTGAAGTTAAACTGAGGAATATCTATCCTGTGTTTCAACATGTTTATAAATGCACCTCCAGTTCTTCTCCACTATTTAATCTTGTTGTTACCTTGGTTTGCATATTGATAATGTTCAAAATAGCCAGGTATTCAATTTTTCTTTTAACTCTTTTATTGGGTTTTTCAGTTAAAAAACAAATGCATTAACAAATATCACCACAGTACCTGCATATTCTAGTCGTGATGCACCATTGTCTGCCCACCAAGGGGTATAGTACACTTTCTCGCCCTTACCCACCCCGGATCCCGGCATAATACAAGCTGGTATTAGAGATGAGCTTTTCACTTTCTTAAACGCCCTGATAAGTCCTCCATGCCTCCCATATCTTTTCCCATTTTTTAGGGCAACCTCTCCCTTTCATGTACCACTTTTTCAGTCATCATACACCAGTCCATGTCTCATGTCCAGTCTGTGGCAGATGGTGAATTTCAAACCCACCTCCCCTGGCAATGTTTCTCTTCGCTACTGCCAGGCCCAGTTACAACCACTGTTTTGTGTATTTAGGTGTCATGTCATCTCCCCAGATGTTGAGCACAAACCATTTAGCCGTTCATCACCTATGTCAGCACTCTCTCTATCGCTCTCCGATAGCCCTAGATCTGGGGGCACTCCCAAAGGATATGAAGGAGTCTTGTTGACCAAAGTCTCTTGCACACCATTGTGATGGGTTTTCCCCTATTTTGTATAGGTGTGCTCATGAGTAGTACAACAAGTGTGGGACCTGAGTAGTACAACACGTGTGGGACCCAGGAATGCACCATGTCGAAACCGGTCCTGATGGCGATCTCATGTGGGCCCCGCAGTGCCTCTTCCCATTCCTGTTCCTCTTTCTCACCAAGTTCGAGCTCCCACTTTGTTTTTAACTTCTGAAGTACATTTGGGGAGTTATTAAGTATTTTTTGTACACCAGGGACACTGTTGTTTTGTTTAGAGGGTGTAGCAGCAGCCAGTCCTCTAATGGGATTGACTCTGCCAAGTGTGTGTCATGGGCAATATGAGAATGCAGAGCATGTCTGATCTGGAGGTATCTATAGTTTTCTGTGGCCGCTGGCTGGTAGTCGCTACTTACGGTTTCATAAGGGTAATCTGCTCGCATGACCACAAGTTGCCCAGCCTCAAGATTCCTATTGTGTCCCAACTTTAAGTTGCCCACCTCCTTAAGTGTGTCACTATGACACAGAGGATTTTGCTCCGTGAGGGTATTTTTCATAATTATTTTTTATTTTGTAGCATAATACAGGCGTATACAACATCAGGACCATCAAACATGATAGTAGCAATATAAAGCATGTGCAGCATATAAAAATGTGCACTGAGATAGAACATATATGGACACGCCATAACACTTACAAATGTCAGATTAAATTTTTGAGTAACTCCCAACAATAACAGTTGCATGCTGTGTCAGTAACTGTGTCTTCTCACATCTAGCACCACAGTAATTACATGTAAGCATTTGTCTCATATCCTATACCCCATTAGGGTGTCATGGAACCAGGAGGAGAATAGGGGTTGAGGGGGGACAGGTCAGAACAATTGTGTCGAGGGGAGCGTGGTGGGGGAGATCCCCTTATAGAGGAGTGGGATGGGCCCTCGCTAATGATGGGTGGGGTCTCCTTGGGTGTGTGATGTGGAATGTGCCATGGGCAACAAATAGGCACAAAGAGGTTGCTAGATATCTTTAGGCCTGGAGGAGGGGGGTTGGTGCAAGGCATACAACTCGCTGGTAGTATCACAATGGGCCAGGCTTGCAAGTCAATTTGAAATAGCTGGGGGTGATTATCGCCCCAGCGGAGGGCAATCTCGCATCTGGAATGCAAGAGAGCTACCACCATATATTAATGGAGGCCTTTAGGAAGGCCCTGTACATGACCAAGTAAAGCCATAAGAGGTGCTGGGCTAACATTAGCTTCCACCATCTGAGTCAGACAGGTAAAAATCTCTGCCCAGTATTGTGCTATATATTTGCAAGTCCAGGTCATATGTAAAAATTTGCATCTGTGACGTGGCACTTAGGGCACTTAGGGGATCGGGAGCTAGCGTATCTAATGAGGTCAGCCGAGGTAACGTATGCGCGATACAGGAATTTAAAATGAATGAGTTTTTGGCGGTGGCTGGGGGATACTGACCGAGTTTCCTGACAACAGGCATACCATACTTTATCTGTTAACAGAGTGCCCAAGTCAGTTTTTGGAGATTGACGGGTAGCAAAGATAGGCATGAATGATGGAGCTTAGACAACAGTCGAGTGCCACTGTCATCATCTATCAGGAGTGTAAGTGGGGCAAATTCCTCAGGCGCTAATGGGTAAGACGGAATCTGCTCACAGAGTACACTGTGAATACGTTGAAATATGAAGCAGTCCATCACCGTCGCAGATGCCAACCGGGAGTCTGTGGAGTGGGAAAAGGCATGACCATTGGGAAAAAAGTCACTAAATGTATGGATATTTTACTGTGTCAGCATGCAACTAATCAGTGTCTCTGTAGTGGGAGGGAGCCACGTGTTGTTGGCAACGACCAGGGAAGTGGAATACAGCAATGTGGCTTTCAATAAATGTTGTAATTTGCGTCAAGCCCAGCATGTGGTGGACAGTGGTTGTATGTCAGTAGGGTCTAATGGGAGACCATTCGGCAATATAGTTTCCAACGTCACTCGGGCGACTAGGTCAATCTCTGGTCTTGTGTATTAGAGTCTGACATTTCTGTGAAACCAGTGGTGTGCGTATTGGCACTGAACTGTGAGATAGTATAGCTGGAAGTAAGGTACTCAAAACCCTCCCGGTTCATATGGCAGAACTAGTTTGTCCAATTCAATGCGAGGCCTTTAACAGCCTAAATAAGCTTTAACAATATCCCCCGCAAGATAGCAAAAACAGCATTATTCAGAATGATCGGAATGCTTTGAAAGAAATATAAAATTGGGAGAGAACCACCATTTTGATGAGCGATGAGCCCGACAATGGAGAGTGGAAGACGTATCCAATGTTCCACCTGAGTGGTCAGGGAGTCGATAGCGGGACTGTAGTTCAATCGAACCACCTGTTCCTTGTCATGATGTATGTGGAGTCCTAGGTATTTAACTGAGTTGTTGCACCACTTCAGGGAGAAGTCGCACTGGAATCTAACGGTGGCTTCTGTCAATGGGAAGAGTTCAGATTTGGCCCAGTTAATTGGAGTCCAGAATGGCTCTCAAAGTGCACCACCTCGCGAAGGATAGAAGCTAGATTCTCCTCAGGGTGGTGGATAAAGAGAAGAACATCATCTGCGTACAGCGATGCAAGCACTGGTCTGAGGCGGAATATTAACCCGTGGTGCATATGGTCCTGCTGTAGATTTCAGACATGAGGGTCCATTGCAATGATGAATAGTAAGGGAAGAGCGGGCATCCCTGATGTGTGCCCCGGTTAATAGGAAATTAAGCAGTAACTGAGGAGATAAGTCTGAGGCGCGCTGTTGGGGCAGAATATAACGGATTAATCAGGGTATGGAATTCCAGTGGAATTTCCAATTTACATAAGGTGGCATGGAGAAATTGCCATTCTCAAGAGTCGAAGGCCTTTGCCGCATCCAGGAGGGCCACAGCTGCTGGCGTGTTTGGGGAAATTCTATTAAAGCCCGAAAACACCCTACGCAGATTTAAGGAGGTGGAGCGGTGAGGGACAAACTCAGATTGTGAAGGGGAAATTATTTGGTCTATAAGTAACACAAAACAGTTGGAAAATACTTTGGTAATTATCTTATTGTCGAAGTTCAAAAGCGACAAGGGGTGGTGAGATCCGCAATAACGAGGGTCTTTACCCGGCTTGAGGAGTAAGGTTATAACCGCCTCACGGATTTTCAGAGGGAGTACCCCAGTAGCAATGGACACCATGTACATTGCCAGCAGCTGTGGTGCCAGAATATGCTTAAAACATTTGTAAAAATCCCCTGTGACACCATCTAGTCCTGGAGCCTTACTGATCCCCAAGGAATCAATTGCCTGTGTGACTTCGTCAAGGGTGAGGGACTCACTTAAAAATTGCTGTTGGCCTCTGGTAAGCAATACTATGGCCACCTCATTGAGAGAGGCGGCTTAGGGCGAAAGGTCTCCGGAGAGCCTAGTAGTGTAAAGGTGCGTATAATATCGAAGGAGGGTGGCAAGTATGTTGTCATTAGAGGTCACTCAAGAACTGGAGTCGCTGTATAGTTCTGTGATGTAGGAGGTGTCCTGGGGGGTGCAGTAGCCGCGACAATGTGCGTCCAGGTTGCTCACCTTCCTCATACTTGTGAGCCCCAGCATACCTCCAGAGGAACAATACCTCGCGGTCAGCCAAATCACTGTACTATGCTAATAGCTTATCGCAATTAAGAGATTGAGTAGCAGTAAGAGGCGGATGAGTTTTGAGGTCCAGTTGGGTGAGGGAGCTTTCAACACATTTTAGATCCCTTTGGATCTCTAGCAGTACCACAGACTGTTGTGAAACACAAATGCTTCTAGTGTAGGCTTTAAAGGCCTCCCATAGTGTAGCCTGGATAGCCACTGAGCCCTCATTTAGATGAAAGTATTCCAAGATCGACTCCTGTAGGGTGGAACTAAACAGCGCATCTTGTAGGGTAATTGGGCAAAATTTCCAGAGACGATCGCAAGTACCTATGAAGAGGCTATGGAAGGTGGCCAATACTGGGGTGTGGTCAGAGAGAGTTTGTGTTAGGTGGTGGACTGACTGTACCCACGGGCCCATTGCCATGGATATGAGGTAATAATCCATGCAGGTCTAGGTGGCATGTGAGGCAGGGTAGTGGCTGTATGCCAGGGAATAGCACCCTTCAAACACCAGGCGTCATGGAGAGTACACGTGGTATAGATGTCTTGCAAGACATGAAGGGAACGCAGTTTACCAGTTGGGGCGCCGGCTGTCGAGTTGCGAGATGCATTCAGTAAAAGATTAAGATCGCCCCCAGTAAAAGACGGTCAAATTTAGCAATTTGTGTGTGTACTGTCCAAAAAAATGACGAGAGTCAATGTTTGGTGCATAGATATTTGTTAAAAGAGTCAATCTTTGCACAAGTGTCCCAGTTACTAAAGCATATTGTCCCTGTTCATCGAGTAACACAGTGACAAGGGTGAAATGGGACATTTTTATGAATTAAGACACAGACCCCTCTGGTGTAGGTGCTATAACTCGAGAAGTATCGATGGGACCCCCCCATTGGGATGTGGAGGTATGGGACCTGCCTGGGGGGAGATGGGTCTCCTGTTAGAGAGCAATTAGCTCATTGCACCCGAATTATAGCTTTATTTTATTACCCAGGTGGCCGCAGGGTGGCGAGTTTCCCTGCACACATTAGGGACCATGACTACTTTGCTGCGCCACTGGAGAGATGTGCAAAAACCTTTGCGCCTACATGTCTACGTTCCTTAAGTCTTTGTTTTGGTTCAGTTCTTGAGAGAAACTGGCAATGAAAATCAAGTGTGAACTTCTGTCCAATCACATGACTCAGTCACTTCATTTTTACTCATATGAATAATCATACAGAGGAGCAGGCTCTCTCTCTACTGTACTTACATGACCAACTTGCTCACCTGGCCCCTGGGTTTGGGGGCTGATTGCCCATTGTTGACTTGAACATTCATAGGAAAGCATCAAAGATTCCTTTCCCTGCTGCACCCCACTTTTGTGAAAAACAGGTACGTTCTTCCTTATTTGAATGTTTTTTTTTTCATTGGGCATTAGCTGCACCAACTAGGTATGTTTTCTCTGTTTAGCCTCTATTTTTGGCTGGGCCATGCTCCAAACAAGAACCTGGGCCTGATGAATGGTGATGGGCATCCTTTGAAGTGCATTACCGAGGCCTTCCTTAAGAGTGGTGAACGTGGTCGACCTTCAGTTTGACGGGGGGAAACATGGCGGCTGGCTAACGTCCGTCGCGTGACCTCGCAAACCCGGAGAGAGAGAATCACAGTAATGGAAGGATTCGGCGGACCTCGACGGATTCAAACCTGCATGGTTTGAAATCTCTACAAATCGGCATTTCGACGGAATTTTTTTTTTTTTTTTGTTAAAAACGAAACGAGACTTACTACATATGGGTGTAGACTTTGAGTCTCGCATCGGAGGAGTCTGGAGTAGAGCGGCGGCCCGCTGGAGGGAGACGCGGGCTGCCTCACTTCTGGTCGGATTCCGGGTGAGAGGAGGCAGCGTCAGCATCGGACGTGGCAAGCGGCCAGGAGAGATACGTCGGGACGGCTGCTGGGACGATAGCGACAGCAAGGAGGAAGATCAGGAGAGCAGCCAGTCGATACTGGGAGAGAGTGGAGGCCCTGCAGAGGTCTGGAAACAGATGGATGTGCCCCCTGTATTGAGGTATCAATTGTGCCGGATGGTAGGCTGCAAGTGAGAGGAGAGAGTGTATCTCCTGATACGGCCATTGAGGTAGGCAAGTGCTTACAGGGGGAGTTTATGGACTACAGGGGGTGACATACAGGGTGGATCTAGCAGCCGCAAATTTAACTAACGAACGTATACTCGGGGAAGATCCACCTGTGGAAAGAGTCTCCAGAGTTTTTGGAGAAGGAGAGAGTATTGGACGAGATGTGATAACTTCACAAAGTAAAAACAGGTATCTCTTGCGCTCCCTTCCGGAGTCAGCTCGAAGAGGAGGAGGACAAGTTAACGGGAAGGGTGAAAGTCAGGAAATCTTGGTTCCAGCCCCGGTCACAACAAAGAAAAAAGGGGTAAAATCAGGAGGAAAACCTAAAAGGTGTGGCCCTAGGGCGACACGGAATTCAACAAAACCCCTTCCATCTTTACGCTCCTACTTTAAGATAATGGAGCAGATTGCAGCACCATCTGGGGAGGGGGAAAGAGGGCAATATCTACTGCCCCAATACAATTGGAAAATAGATTTTCTGCTTTAGCAGAAAAGCAGGACAAGGAGGGACAGGGGGAAAATAGGATTGAGAGGGAAGAGGTGGAAGAAGAAGTAGAAATAGAGTATCATTCCAGCGCTACATCGTCTGATACCCATGGGGCATCCTCTTTTCCCCCACTCAAAGAAGTAGTATAAGAAATGAGAGCTTGAGAGATCCTGAGAATCAGCAACCCCCAAACGCAGGCATGGTTTTAGTTGAAGATGTCGAGATATGTGTCCCGATAGGGATTACCCCTCAACTAAGGTCAGTCGATGGAGAGGTGGTGGAAGGGGCAGTAGGAGGGATAGAGTCTCAGGTAGAAATAATGTTTCGGAGTCTAAGATTAGATATTTTGAAAAAATTTGAGATCTCTGAAAACAACCAGAAAGGAATCCAGGATAAATGCGAGACTCTAGAAGGAAAAATAGATGGTATAGCACAACGGACTGGCATACTGGAAGGGGAACTGAAGGAGCTTTCGGAGGTAGTAACTCAAAATTCAGGAGAACTAGAAAAACTTAAAAGACAGAATAGAGTATTGGAGGAAGACATGGAGAGGCTAGAGATGCAGGCAAGACGTAATAATCTAAGACTTCTTCAGGTACCAGAAGGCTCTGAGAAGGGAGACATTAAAGCATATATCTGTAAACTATTAAGAGAAGGGGTCTTGAGAGATAGACCGGACATAGAATTGGAGAATGAGATCCAAAGAGTCCATAGGGACCCGTTCAGATTGAACTCAGCAAGGAAGGCACCGAGAAGAATCCTGATTAATTTTCAAACATATGCAGTGAAGGAATTGGTGCTGGGAAGAGCTTTGAAAGAGGGAGTACAAAAATATGAAGGGTTTAGTTATCAAATAAGGTCGGATCTGGGCAGGAGAACTGCACACAGACAGTGGGAGCTGGGATCCCGAATGAGTGAGCTTCGTAGTAAGGGTGCCCAGGTGCAGATGAGATTCCCTGCATTGCTGAAAATAATGTGGCGTAACAAGATGTATAATTTTCAAACTCCAGAGGAAGTGGATCTTTTTTGGTACAGATGGAGGGTTGAGTATTTTTGAGTATCTCTTTTTGGATATATCTAGATATAGTTGTGTTATAATGGGATAGTAGATAGTAGGTCACGTAGAAATTGTAAAATAAAAAAACAAAAAAACTAAATAAAAAAAAAACTAAATGTACACACACAGGATGATATAAAGGGTTTATGTAGACGCCGTTTTTATTTTTATTTTGTATTTAGAATTTTTTTCTCTCCGGGGGTGGGGGGGTCACAAAGGGCAGAATACAGTGCCCAGGGAGTAAAAAGGGGTTTCCCGGGGGAGGGAGGGCACAGGGTGAGGGGAGTATAGGGGTAAAAAGAAAAAAAATGTCCTTAAAATGCTGAACTCAAAAGGGAAATGAATAAGCAAAGTAGGGTAAAGGATTCAGGCAGAAGGAGTCGGAAAGATGTGGGGAACTGTGGGGAAAGTAGAAAAATAGTAGAGGATGGATAATCATAAAAAAATATGTTTTTTGACATGGAACGTAAACGGTCTAAGGGGCCGAAAAAAGACATGTAGGGTGCTAGAATTTTTAAAGCAAAGGGATGTACAAATCATTCTCCTACAAGAGACCCATCTAGAGAGGGAGGAGTGTAGACAGCTTTTTAGTAAAGCGCGTTGGGCCCAAGAGGTTCTGTGTTCAGATCAAAGGGGAAGTTCAAGGGGTGTGGCTATTATTATAAGGAAAAATTACGGAATTCGAGTATTGAAATATGAGACAGATACTACAGGGAGATGGTTAGCAGCAACAATATTAATACAAGATAAGCCCCTGGAGTGTGCTGTGTACTATGGGCCGAATGAGGACAATCAGGACCCTTTAGCAAAGTTGGAAATCTGTCTGTTAGAAACAGAAGCACCTATAATCCTGGGAGGAGATTTTAATTTAGTTCTTAATAAGGAACTAGATAGAACGTCACGTGTGAAGTATGTTACCCCACCAAAAGCTTTTGCCAGATTAAAAAGCATGATACAAGAATTTAATTTGGTAGACATTTGGCGTATTAAGAACAAGGAATTACGGGATTTTACTTACTATAGCAAAAAATATAGACATCATTCCCGCATTGACTTCTTTCTTGTAGACCAAGTTTTATATACGGATATAGAAACTGTATTACATATTCCAGCAGTTTTATCTGATCATTCCGGAGTGGTAATGTCTGTGTATTTCCATCAAAAGCAAGGGTCAAGAAGGTGGACGTTGGATAGGACCCTATTATTAGATGAAATGGTAATTAGAGAATTGGGAAAGAAAACTGAGGAATATTTCTTAACTAATATAGGCTCTGCGAGTGAGCAACTTGTCTGGGATGCTTTTAAGGCCTATTTACGGGGAATATTGACATCTATAACCAGGGGAAAAGAAAGTTATTAAAACAGGAGGAGGAGAGTAAAATAAGGGAGATTAAGAAGAAGAGAGAGATCTACAGAAGGCCTCCTTAGATGGTGCTATGAATATATCCCTCTTGGCTAAAGATCTAGAAAATTTGCAGGCAAAATTTCAGGCGCAATTAGATAAGAAATTATCTGATAAATGGAAGGTTAGTAAGCTTCAGCATTTTGCGTATGGGGAGAAATGTAGCTCTTTATTAGCATGGAAGGTGAAAACAGATAGAGCTAGGAACATAATAAAATGTCTGAAGAGTAGAGAGGCAGGGGAGGAGCTATGTGCAAATGAAGAAATTGGCCGGGAGGCTAGTGAGTTTATGAGTGAGCTATATAAGGAGACTGTATTTCCTAATCAAGAAAGGATTGAGAATTGGTTAGGACAGACTAGGCTCCCACAGTTGGATGAAGAGCAAAGGAGATATTTGGAAAGAGAGATAACAGAAGAGGAGGTCAGTATGCAGTGTAGAAGGATGGCGAGGGGAAAAGCAGCAGGGCCAGATGGCCTTCCGGTGGAAGTATATCTTTGCATATTAGAATATATAGTACCCGCTCTAACTTCCATGTGTAATAGGCTATATTGTAGGGGAGAGAGTATCCCCACCACTTGGTCTGAAGCTACCATTACTTTAATATTAAAACCCAATAAAGATCCGCTAAAGATTGATTCGTATAGACCTATATCCCTTATAAATGCGGATTATAAGATCTATTCCGGAATTATGGCATTGAGAGTGTCTAAGGTGATAAAAGGGGTTGTACATCCGGATCAGAGAGGTTTTATCCCTGGGAGGCAACTTAATGAGCTAACCTTCCAGATGATAGGGGTAGTGGATATGGTAGAAGAAAAAAAAATCCCCCTGACGGTAGTGGCAGTAGATGCTGCCAAAGCATTCGATCAAGTGAATTGGCAATATTTGTGGGAGGTCTTAATCTGTTTTAATTTCCCCAAAAATTTGGTGGAGGCAGTAAAAAATCTGTATCAAAATCCCAGGGCTAAAGAGTTGATTAATGGAGACTTAACAAATTGGATCAGTATAACTAGAGGGACAAGGCAAGGCTGTCCCCTGTCTCCGCTTCTATTTAACCTATATATAGAGCCTTTCGCTAACTCAATCAGGGCAGATATTGAGATCCTTCCTATTAATTTTAATGGGTTCGAAGTAAAACTAGGATTATATGCTGATGATCTGATTGTATATACTACAAATCCCCAGGAGGCGATACCCATTTTGATGAGAAGGGCTGAAGAATTTGGCTCACTTTCTGGGTATAGGATTAACACAGATAAAACTGAGATCATGCAATGGAATCAGAGAACAAATGTTTTAGGGATCAAAACCCAAAAGAGATATTTGGGTGTGATAATCACACAAAAGTTAGAGGATATCACAAGGGTGAATTGGAAGAAAGTGAGTCAAGAGATATCAAGTTTATTGTTAAAATGGGCGAATCTACCATTAACCATTTACGGCAGGGTAAATCTTATAAAAATGGTTATACTTCCGAAGGCTACCTTTCTTTTTAATTCCATTCCCCTAACTTTTAGGAAAGAGGATATAGCTAAAGTACAGGAAAAATTGGGAGTTTCATATGGGCGTCAAGGGGACCCAGGATCGCATGGAGGAAGTTGAGAGGAAAACTTGGAGTAGGAGGATTAGCATTACCCGATTTGCTTGCCTATTGTTATGCCTTCCATTTTAAAAATTTTCGTATGTTGGCAAATAAGCCCGATAGGTCATCGTTGGGCTTATTATTTTCCGCAATGCTCGGGGAGGTTAGACAGGGCCAGCACTATTTCCTTTTTAAGTATGGAGACCCGAAGTTCTTTAAAAAGGTCAGATTAAAAGTTTTAAATACTGCATTGAAAACATGGATGTATGTCCGGAAAAACTGCGATTCACATATTATTCTGCACGGGCACCTATTTGGGAATCTCCAGGTACCCCTGAATGCCTGAAAGATAAATTGAGCCAACCATTAAAAGCAGGGGGTATATTTCACTGGGCAGATCTAATGAAGGATAACAGGTTAGTGAGCTGGGAAACACTTAGTAACCTGACCAGGGGGAAATTGACAAGGTTCAAATATTATCAATTAGGCTCCTGGTGGGAAACTCAAAAATGGACGCACGAGGAGGAAGATTCGAAGTTAGATCAGCTTGCAAGAACAGATGATTGGAAAAAGGAAATTTCCTTTTGGTATTGGTCCTTCGTGGAAGCAGAGGATACGTTTAGTACGGACATTAGAAACCTATGGGGTGAAAAATTTAGAGAGGAGGAAGCCAAGACTCTGTGGACGGATTCTTTCGATATGTTACGAGTAGTTGTAAAACCTGCCTCGCTAAAACGAAATCATCTGTTTACTGTCCACAGAGTTTACTGGTCCCCGTGGAAGTTGTCGAAGGTTACTGGTAATCAATATTGCTGTCCAAGATGCAAGCATGAAGAAGCTGATGACTTGCATATGTTTTTAGAATGCCCAAAGATTACGCAATATTGGTTGGACATATGTAATTTTCTAGGAGATGTTCGGGGAAAAAGATGAAGGTAAGCCCACATCTAATATTTTTTGGGCTTACGCAAGAAGAAGGGATGAAGAAGGAGGTGGGTTGTATGTTTACCTTCTATGTAGTAATATTGGCAAGACGCGAAATATGTATTAAGTGGAAATCTGAAAATTCACCGACCTTTGCTGAATGTTTAAAGAGTGTTATATCAGCTAGTGAATCAGATATGGCTTGTGATCCAGAAAGTAGAGACAAGATCTGGACCTTAATGTTGGGATGGAGAGAAAGGACAAGCGGGTCCAATGATTAAGCCTAATAGTGCTGGCGGTTCTGGTATCTCTAAGGGCCGTACAGGTAGAAGTGGAGATGGGACTAGAAACAGCATTTCTCTTAGAGAGTACTCCAGTTCCTCTCAGACGGTTTTCATACGGAATGTAGGGAGAGAGGAGGAGACTCAGTATGAGCATTGGCAAAATGAGGACAAAAAAAAAAAAAAAAAAAAAGAGTGGTGCTGTAATACATCACTATAATGCAACAGATCCTGCAATCCTTGTGTAAATAACATAGCTGCTCAACTGTAATAACTTACAAAAGTTGTGTTCTGTCACCGCATGCATGCTGCCAGCATCAGAAAACTGATCGAAAGGCAGGACACGGAAGATAAAAACGAAAACGAAATGTGGCTTTTCATTCTTCTGTTCTCTTTTTCTAGATGAACAGTGATAAGCAGAATGGGATATTCATGGTAACATGTTTCTTTTTTGCACATCTTAGGTAATTATAGTAAAGATCGAAATTTCCTGCATGCTGCTACACATTCCGGGCTGAAGTGCTTTTTTTCAAATTGACTTAATCTGATCCTCATATTTTTCTTTTTACAACAAATATGAAATAGCTTTTTTGGCTTTTTTTCCACTAGAGATTCTACTTATATTTTTCTTGTAGGAAAACATGCTATCTCTTTCATATGATAGAGCAATGTATCATTGATTTAAGTGTTTTGTGGGAAAGGGGATTGTGTGACCATGTATTCTAAGAATAAAGTAACCCCTGCCATACATTATAAGGATATTGCAAGTCATCGTGGAGTCTATGACCTTATAAATGAACTTAGCCTTTTACCATGTTCCTCTATATGGTCACAAAACTCTTCAGTGACTTGCAATATCCTTATAATGTACGGCAGGGGGTACTTTGTCCCATATGTAATATCACACCAGGTAACACTAATATGCACCTTTAATAGGCCATGACAAACTTCTGCCAGTGGGATGGGGTAGGCAGTGCAAGATACTGTAGGCCTCATTTATGGGGATTTGGCGTAGGGTAGTGCAGCAAGTCACATTGCTGCACTGACCTATGTCAAAGTGAAAGGGCAGGAATGCACTATATTTATCCAATACGGTGCATTCCTGTCCTTTCCCCCTGCGCTGGTGCCGTTTCGGCAGACTAGTGCCAACACAGGCACCATTGCGCCATGATGCAAGGGTGCATGTGTTGTCGGCAGGATTGTTTAAGTGCAGGAAGGGGCACATCCAGGCTTGTTTCTCTTTCTATGTGTGCTGCAGAATGCAGCACACATAGGCAAAGCGGCTTTGTGTGGCCTCATAAATATGATTTGGTGGTTTGCCCCGCCGGAGAGTCACAAATATTGAAGTTACAGTGGAGCAAGGGACTCAAAAATATGCCCCTGTGTTTCTGCCCCAATTCCCTTGTCTCCCAGACATTTTGCCTACTTGAAATGTACAGGTGAAATGTCATGTGCTGTGGTTTTGCTGTGGATTCACATTGCATGTCACACACAGCTGCCCATTAAATCTTGTTACTAGCTGCATCAGGATAGTTGAGTATCCTGTAATCATGCCTAATGTGTCTACTAGGACTCTGGGCTTCCTCTGTTATCTTAACACTTTACCTGTAGGAGCACTAAGAGCAGTGCCCCCATTGGTTGTTTTTTTTTTTTTTTTAATAATTTTATTGAATTTTCAGAAAAAATGAAACATCAAATGAACACATTATGAGTAAAATATAACAATTAATATATTGGAAAAAAAAACATGAACAAGTGGTTCAATCAATTCAAAAAGAAGAAGATAAGAATAGGTGAAAGGAAGAAAGAAGGAAGTAAGAGGAAAGAAAAGAGATATAGAAGAGAAGAAAAGAAGAGAGAAAGAAAGAAAAGAGGAATAAGGAAGAGTGAAAAACTAAGAAAAATTAAGAAATTAAGGTGCAGGTGCAAGTGTAGATAGATAAGATATAAAAGGTAACCAAAGGAGGTCAGATTTAATTTTCTGAGGAAGAGTAAGGGAAGAAACAGTAGAAATTCTGTGTTCGTCACAAATATAGTTCCACCAAGTTAATACAGAAAGTTTCGAGTTATCTTTCCAACAGGACAAAATCACTTTAAATGCCAGAGCAATAAACAAATCAAACAGCAAAGTAATATGATTAGGAGCATCAAAATCAGAGGAGGAGGAACCTAGAAAAACATTTTGTATTGTTAAAGGAATATTACATTGAAATATTGTCATACATTTAGACCAAATAGATTGCCAAAACTTCAATACATTAGAACAGTCATAAAGTTGATGAATTAAAGTCCCAATGGAATCAGAACAGGACCAACATAGGGAGGAGGAAGTAGGGGAAAACTTGGATATATAGACAGGGGTAAAAACAGCTCTACTGTAGATAAAGTACAGAGATTGAGTAATACGTGCGGCATTAGAAGTTTTAAATAACTTGAGCCATAATTTATCCCAACAAGAGATAGAGAGTGACAGAGATAAGTCTTTTTCCCAGAGTAATTCAACATTAGATTTAGGTCGTTCAGTAACTGGTGATAACAATAACTTATAAATAAAAGCAGCCTTAGGCCTATGATCCTGGGAAATGTTATATAACGGTGAAGATGGAGTGAGTGAGGGGGAAGCTAAAGGGACATTTTTAGAAGATAAGTATGACTGCAAAGCTGTTGATATTAAGAGATACTCATTAAGAAATGAGTCAGGTAGATCATATTGCAGTTGTAAAACATGGAAGGGAATAACAGAGTTATGTTGAATTAGTTGATAAATAAAGATAATTCCCTTCTCCTTCCAATGCTTGTAATAAAATGATTTACGTTTATATTTGATAAATTTATTGTACCAAATAGTGGAGGACAAAAAACATTGATATGGGTTTAGACCATCGGAAAAAATGTCATATAATAAGTGTCGGGAGTATTTTAAAATAGGATTATCTGATAAAAAAGTGCAATTAGACATATATATTATATTTTGAAAAGAAAATTCTTTTAAAAGGGAGCGCTCAAAGACAATCCAGCGAGGGATAGGGATATCTGCAAAATCATAAGTTAAGGCAAAGTATTGACGAATTAAAAATGCAAAATAATACGATTTAAAATCAGGAAAGCGTACACCGCCTTCTGTTTTGGGACGTTTGAGTTTTATAAGAGCAATGCGGGGGTGTTTGTTACTCCATAAAAACTTTGTACAAATAGAATTGATTTGAGAAAAATATGAAACAGGAATCCGGAAAGGTAACATGGATAGTGTATAAAGGACATGTGGCACAATCATCATTTTAATAGTATCTAACCTACCCCACCATGACAAGTGGAGAGGGGACCAGGAGAGGAGGAGCGATTGTATTTTGGACGTTAGAGCATTAAACGTGTAACTAATGGTGGTAGATAGGGTAGAGGAAAACCAAATACCAAGATATTTAATTTTTGTGGGACACCAAGTAAAATTGGTATTGTTAAACATATATTGATAACAGAAAGAATTTAAGGGTAGAACTTCTGTCTTAGAGAAGTTCAACTTATATCCAGAGATACTGGAATATAACCGAACCTCATCCAAAAAGGGAGGGAGAGAGGTATTAGGATCAGCCATGTACACCAGGATATCATCAGCATATGCTGATAATTTTGTTTCTATAGAATTATGTGAAAAACCGGAGATACATGGGTTAATTCGAATACGTTCAAGGAAAGGTTCAAGACATAAAACAAATAACAAGGGCGAGAGGGGACAACCTTGGCGTGTGCCTCTATATAACGGGAAAAATTTAGAGAAATGATTATTAACAAAGATACTAGCACGAGGAAAAGAATATAACAATTTAACATAAGAAATAAAATTTGGACCAAAACCAAACCATTGAAGTGTATTGAACATGAATTGCCAGTTTATGCGATCAAAAGCCTTTTCGGCATCTAAGGACAATGCTGCAAGCGGGGATTTGTACTTCCTCCCGAAGGAGATGACATTAGCAAACATGCGAGCATTGTCCGACGCTAATCTGCCCTTAACAAAACCAACCTGGTCCGTCTTAACCAATAGTGGGATAATACTCTCAAGGCGGGAGGCGAGGATTTTAGCAAATATCTTACAATCATAATTAATTAAGGATATGGGGTGATAATTTTTACAAAGGGAATGATCCTTATCAGGTTTGGGAATAAGGACAATCAAAGCATCCATAAAGGAGCCAGAGGCCTTGGAGTCTGCAATGAATGAATTAAAAAGGGCCAGTAATTTGGGAGCAAAAATAGAGGAAAAAGTGGAAAAAAATTCACCCGAGAGACCATCAGGACCTGGCGCTTTCGATTTTTTCAAGAATTTAATGGCTACTATAATCTCCTGAAGAGTAACCTCTCCCTCTAGTAATTGAAATTTATCAGGAATCGAAGGGGGTTGGGGAGGCCAGAAAAATAATTATGTAAATTTTGACTAGAGGGATTCGTATCATCAGAATATAATGATTGATAATAATTATGGAAAACAGAGGCAATATCTTCATCAGAGGACGCTAAATTATTGGTAAATTCATTTAAAATAGGACCAATATTTTTTCGTTCAGATTTAATTTTTAGATAATTGGCTAACATCTTGCCAGCTTTATTCTGTCCCCCATGATATTTGGATTTGATTTTGAGAAGAACATTACATGCATCAATTGTGGCAAGTTTGTTAAGAGCAGATTTGGCCTTAATTAAATCATGGAGAACAGATGAAGATCTAGACGTAAAGTAATTATGTTCTAGCAATTTAAGTTGTAGTAGTAAAGTTGCATACTTGGCTTTAGCGGTTTTCTTCTTCTTTGCGGAGTATGAAATAGCAAAAGCACGGAAAGAAGCTTTAAAGGCATCCCAATTATTAGTGATAGATGTATCCAAAGGGTTATTAATAGTAAAAAACTCATTAATAAAAGTAGTAGCTTCAGATACAAAAGCATTATCGGTCAATAAAAAATTGTTAAGTTTCCAACGACCAAATTTTGGAGAACTCATGGAAAGGTCAAAAGCAGCAAAAACGGGGGCATGATCAGAAATAAAAATAGATCCAATTTCAGAGGATTGAATAGATGGGAGTAGGGGTCTACTAACCAAAATGTAATCAATTCTGGATCGAGTATAATGTACATTGGAAAAAAAGTGAACTCAAGATTGTCAGGGTTACAGGTCTTCCAAACATCGTATAATGAACGAGAGGCAATGGCAGATTGAAATGATTTATGAGTTTTATCAGGATTAAATTTACATTTGGATTGCCTATCTGAAAATGGGTCTAACCATTGGTTAAAGTCCCCAGCAACAATAATATTCGGACCATCAATAGAGGAGAGTAAGATCTTAATGCTATTCCAAAAGGCTGGGTCTGGTTTAACAGGGCCGTAGATATTCAATAAAACAAGTTCTTTATTCTGTATAACAACCTTAGCCATTACCCAGCGTCCATCACTATCACATTGTGTAGATAAAATGTGTGCATGAATTGATTTATGAAAAAGTATAGCAACACCACCTTTCCGGTTAGGAGCAGGAGAATAAACAACTTGACCCACCCATTGTCTTTTCATTTTAAGTGACTCTATATCATTACAATGCGTTTCTTGAATAAATGAGACATGTGAGTTCAATTTAGACAAATGAGAGAGTACCTTTTGACGTTTGACGGGGTTTCCAAGACCATGGACATTCCACGTGACAACATTACACATAATGGTGGGAAGGGGGGAGAATACACGAATTGAGATGATACACTTCAGGAGGGCAACTGGAAACAAAAAGACACCATATGTTATAGGAATACACCAAAGAAACTGTACTGTAGCAAATAACAATAAAAGACATAAACATCAAACAACATGATAAAAAAAGACAAGCAGTTAAAGAAATATAATGAAAGACAAACAAATATACCAAAAATCGAAAATGGAAAAGCACCATTGAAAGAAATAGAAGAAAAATAGAGTAATAGGAAACGAGTAGAAGAAAGTGAAGATAGAAAGATAGAGAGATTAGAAAAGTAAGCCGAACAAGGAAAAGGATCCAGATCTGAAGGAGAACAGGCAACAGGAGAAAAAAGAAAACAAAAATAGAGAAAATAGAAGATAGATCAAGGAAAGGAGTCCAGATCTAAGAGGGAAAGGTATCAAATGAAGCATGGGGCGCAACGGCACCGTAAGCAGACGGAACAACAGAGAGAAGGATAAGAGAAAGAAAAAAAAAATAGCAATATGAATAGCCGAAGAAAATTAGAAAAAGAGAAGAGGCAGGGAAATTAAGAATGATGGGAAGAACCATCAACAGGATTCATTGAAAGACTTTGGAGAAAGGACTTCAATTTAGATGGATCATCAAAAGAACGTGTCGAGCCATCATGAGTAATTTTACACAAACAGGGGTGGAGAATGCCATAACGAATGTTCAGTTGTCTCATCTGAGGACGCAGAGCCAAAAATTCCTTTCTTCTTGCATTGGTGGCATTAGAGAGATCTTGTGATAGATAGACTGTGTGACCAGACCATATGAGACGACGCTTCACTTTAGCTGCTGTAAGAACACGCATGAGATCAGTAAATTCAAGAAACAGCATTATAATCCCTCTGGGTCTTGAAGCGTTTGATTGAAAACGGCCAAGGCGATGAGCACGTTGGATATTAAGTGGAGGATCCAGAGGAAGGTTTAAAAGTTCTGTCAAAAAACGTTTCAGGAAAAGAAGAATATCTGGACCCTCAAAATTTTCCGGCAGACCATAAAGGCGCAGGTTGTTACGCCTATTGCGATTTTCAAGATCTTCAGTATGAAGCTTGAGACGATGGATTTCCTGCTCCAAAACTGGGATCTTGGTTGATACATCATGCAAGTCACTGATGCGTTGCTCCATGTCAAGCACCTTAGCCTCCATACTAATCCACCGATCTTCTATTTGTTGAAGCTTCTCATTAGTTGTGGACATAAAGATTTCAACCCCTCACTTCATCCAAAATAGTATCCAAAACAGGATTTTGAGATGATAGAATGGGGAGGGGGGTCATTTTTGGATCTCTTGGGCTTAGCCCCGAAGACATAGCTCTGACAGGGAGTGGAACCTCACTGGTCATTTTAAAACAACGTGAAGGGCGATGAGTAACTTTTAGAAGAGGTCCCAGTCGGCCCATAAGCTTAGTAGTCGCACAGCATATAGAAATAAGTACCAGGAAAAGACAAAAAATGCCAGTTAGTCAGAGAAAGAAAACGTGCAACACTCTCCCCAGAAGATAAAACGCCAGCTTATCACAAAGGAGGAGAGATGCAGCGAAGATATTCAGGCAGCACTACACCGAGATGTAAGGAAGAAGCAAGGTGCTCAAAAATAGAATGAAAAATAAACACATTCTAATCCCTGTATATCATGTGCACTAAAGCATTAACTGGCATTATTGCGTGAGAAATCCAAAATTAGGCACACGTAATAAAAAAGAGAGCCATTTCCATAAGTACTGCATTGATGGTCCCACAATGAATGAAGAACGCTGCATTCAATGAAATGATCCCAAACAGAACCACTCTCTTTTTAGCATTCAGTGAAGTGGGCATTGATAATCCAGAGGCAAACACACAGATGTATGCGGCAGGTACAAGAAGAACCACGCTGCTGCGCCTCCATCGAAGAAAACGCCGGATTTACCTCAGAGGAGAACAGGCGAGCAGCAAGCACAAAATGGCGGCCGCTCGCGTTTATGTGAGGTAAACCATCACCGCTGCTGCAGAGTTGCTGTTGAGAGCCCAAAGAAGTCGGAAACGGCTCTGTATGCCGCTCCGAGTGTTTAGAGGCTGAGTTACGCCTCCAAAACCTGCCGGAATCTAAGCAGGATGGCTATACATTGAAGAGGAGCTCCGCGTCCGAGTGGAGCTCACGTAAAAGCCGCCATCTTGCTTCGGCGCGAGACCACGCCCCCCCATTGGTTGTTTTTAAATTCTGGATTTTTTCAGTAGGCTTGGGCCTCATTCATGACGTTTAATCAATGATAGCCATATTCTATAATGGGAGGTATGAGTGTGGATTCTGATGAGCAAATTGGGGGCTGTACCCACATTTTTCTTCAAATTCTTTGCATTCAGCTGCCATGTGTACTACGTGTTTCAGAGTGCAGGGCCCTGGGGATGACCACACTTGGATCCCATGAATTGTTGATCTTTTTCCTAATGTGTGTGATAGGGCTGTGGTGTGCACCCTTATTATCAAAGTCAGGATATTGATGGCACTAAATATTGAAGACAGAATATTGTGAGTATATTTATTTCATGGAAAGTAATTATTGTTGACAAGTATACCAGTTTTTGTATTTTCTATAATATTATCAAATATTTAAATATCTAAAACTTAAATATTGTTATACAATATTATGTATTTGTATTTTTAATATATTATATTTCTCATGTTTATTTGAATGTTAAATATGTTTGTTATAGTTTAAGGATACATATATATGTATATATATATTTTTTTTTGCTGCTGCAATGCCGGTCACGTCCACTCTTCCACTCTCATGGGGGCAGTGCAAGTCAACAAGGGCATGTCCCAAACCAAATCATCCAGCACGCACTCTCTCATGCAGTAAGTACTACATTTCAGTGGGGCAGGTGTTGGGATCTGGGGTGTCTACAAATATTTCCCTTGATTTTTCTATCATCTTCCCTATGTATCTGCTAGTTGTTCTGGTGTGATGGTGGTCCGGTAATGGTCAAATATTGTTACTCAAACTTTGTACAGTTTTGTGTAGAGACACAAAAGAGACTGCACTCCTGGTTATGTGGAGAAAGTGCTTTATTTAAGGCAATAAAAGTCCTTACCAAGAATTATAGCACTTTTCTTTGGAGGAGGTGTTAGGCTATGGGGTGCCTACAAATATTTTCCTTGATTTTTCTATCATCTTCCCAATCTATCTGCTAGTTGTTCTGGTGTGATGGTGGTCCAATTACTGCATGAGAGAAGAGCACGAATCATATATATATATATATATATATTTATATATTTATTTATATATATATTTACTTAAAAAACAACGGTTTCAACAACGTTATAGTTAGGCTTACATTTTAAATGTATGAAACCATAGAAATTCACCTGTCATAGTTAGAGTTATATCAAGTAACTATAACTCGTCCCTAATCTAACTGACTCACGCCCATGCCATGCACAGTTTTCTCATCAATAATGTTACTGCAAATGTTATAGTGACATTATCAATGATGTTATCAAAGATGTCATGAGTGTTGAAATATCTGATGTAGTTAGCTGTGCATGGTGAGGGCGTGATTTAGAAATAGTTATCATTCTGAGACCCACAGAAATCAGCCAGAATCTCTCCTGAGTAAGGTACTGAGAGGGGGGAACTCAAGTAACTGTTATACATGGTATTGCAGTAGAGATGGAGGAGGCAACAAATTAACAGGGAGATCTGAGTTAAAGGCCTGTCTTGGCTCTAGCAGCCCAGGCACGAGCTGAGCCATGGAAACATTTGGCATGGGAATCATACAACAAATAATATGTAAAAATATGATAAAGTGTCTTCAAAATTCAAAAAGTATATTTCTCTGACAAGAGTTTCACCTTAATTTTTTAGACTATATCACTACATTGAGAGGCCTTTATGAAAAGTGATAGCTTTTAAACATGAACGTAGAAACAGTCATGCCCCCACCTGCCACTCCAACGACAATACCATTAGTGAACTAAGAGGCAAATCAGTTGTCATGTGACCCTATATGTGGACTATATTCTTATTTTACAAGAAGTGACACTATAGTCCATTAAGTCAAACACAAGAGAGATTTTTGTACAGCACATGTATTTAAACATTTTCCCAAATGTTGAAATGAAAAATAGGACTCAAAATAAAAAAGACAAATATGCCTATGATCACACAATTTGGTCAAGTGAACAAGCCAAGACTGATCCCAGATTTTCTGATCTCAGATTGCGCATTCAGCCACTAGATGGGCATCCATTTCTCGCTCCTCTTTGACATCAAAGTTCAATGCTTTGTCTTTCATTCTTAGTGCATGCGATTTGAGCGTGGGTATAAGGCAGATGCCATAAGACAACTCGGCTCATTGTGGGCTTGGGGGCTAAAGAGGATCTCAAGTCAAATCAGAGCGTAGCATCTTGTTCCAGCCTTCAGGGATCACCCACTGTTATACTTTAATCTGGGTATTCTGTGCCTGAAATAAGCTTAGATACTGCTGCTAGTGTGATACCTGTTTTGCATGTGAGGATATCTTAGCTTCTACTGTTGATGACCATCTTGTACCTGTGATGTGCGTGAAGGGAACTTATACTGCTGCCAAATGCTGCAGATTGCGCGTGTGTGTGTGTACACACAGCCTTGGACTGCTGTTGCAGATGCTGCCCATGTTCTGTACATGTGAGGGATGATTGTATTGTTTTTGACCAGATCGGGTTGTGTTCTATGGGTATGAGGAAAAAGTGTTTACTCTTGCCTGGTGCTGTACCTGTTTTGTGTGTTGAATCTTGCAATGTGTGACTCAATCTTGCACTCATACACTCCAGTGCTGTTCCTTACACTTGCATCAAATCTGAAAAGCTGCTTTTTCGTTGTATCTAAGAGAGGCATTAAATGGTGCTGCCCAGTGTCACACTTGTTCCATGTCTTTGAAGGAAGCTTCCACTGACTCTGCAGTTGCACCCTTCTTCCATGTCTTTGAATAATTCTTGCATTGGCCCTACAGTACCAAATTTGTTCCATGTCTTTGAAAGAAGCTTGCACTGGCTGGCACTACAATACCACACTTGCTCAAAGTGTTAAAGGAAACTTGCACTGGTCGTGCAGTATCACACTAGTTCCATGTCTTTCAGGGAAGATTGTGATGCTCTTGACCAATGCTGTGTGTCTTATGCGTGTAAGCCAAGGATCCCCTGTGCTCTGGCTCCCTGTGTTATATCTATTTATGTGTGTTTTAGGTCTGACCAGGCGACTATTTTAGCTGTCTCACCAGCCTCATGTTTTCTCTAAAATAATACATAATCTTGAGACACTGGGCTTTAGGTAAGCCCACTTCCATTATTCATCAAACAGAGTGTTATTCACATATTAGTTCAGTCCTTCAGAACACCATACATTGGACAGTGTATCAGCCCTCTTCAACCATTGGCTTTGTTACCAATGTTTGGTTCGACCTAGTGGATAGCCGCTGGTCTTAGGTTGTCTGGTAGTCAAAGTAACAGTATTTTGCCTGCGTACTCTGTGTTACTCAGCATCCCGAGGAATCTGATCTCATGAGATGTTTTCTTTAGTTCATCCCCCCCAGCAGCACACCTGAAAATGCCGCCTAGTGCTGATTGAGTAATGAGAGTACCAGCGGCTCTCCTGCCATTGCTACTGGACCAGTACCTTTTTATGCAGAGCACCAGGTATCCCTGCTCCAAACTTCAAAACCATTTCACCATCTTCAACATTATTCTGCATACTCTATCATTCTTTAATGTTTTAAAAAGGCAGACCAGTGCAAAGCTTTACTTTTTATTGTTTTTTAGTGAAGCACATGCCCTCCACATTTAGTTTAGGGCAGTTCGGGCTGGACTGTTCCCATGAGGAACAGGGTCAAGACTGATTTGAATCTAGCTGGGTCCAAGCTGAGGTGGCATGGTGAGCAAAAGAACTATGGGTTGGAGTGCTACCCCAAGCTATTGGCAGTGGTTAGACTTATTGAAAGCAGCCTCCCGTCACCTCTTGTGTGTTTCATGTACTGCACTAAGTGGCATGGGTATGCCCAGACATGGGTCGCATGATCACTGTCTCACTGGAACCAAGCTGTACCTGGCTGATGAGCCCATTACTAGGGCATAACTGGTCCTGCGTTGTTTGTGTTCCGGTTCAGGGAGGACCTGGCTTGGCAATTCGGGCTGGACTGTTCTTATGAGGAGCAGGATCAAAACAGATTAGCATATGGCTGGGTCCAAACTGAGGTGGCATGGTGAACAAAAGAACAACGGGTTGGAGTGGTACCCCAAGCTATTGCTAGTGGCTAGACTTAATGGAAGCAGCCTCTCATCACCTTTTGTGTGTTTCATGTACCACCCTAAATGACATGGGTGTGCCCAGACATGGGTTCCATGCTCACTGCGTCACTGGAACCAAGCTGTACCCGGCTGCTGAGGCCATTTCTAGGGCCAAACCAGTCCTGGGTTGCTTATGTACCAGTTCAGGTAGGACCTGGCTTGGCAGTTCTGGCTGGATTATTCTCATGAGGAGCAGGGTCAAGACAGATTTGCAAATGGCTGGGTCCAAACTGAGGTGGCATGGTGAGCAAAAGAACGATGAGTTGGAGTGCTACCACAAGCTATTGCCAGTGGTTAGACTTATTGCAAGCAGCTTCTCATCACCTTTTGTGTGCTCCACATTTAATTGGCATATTTTTTTCTTTTATTTTCCTTTATTTATTTCTTATTTTAGCATATGCTTGCACTACAAAGAAAACCACCATCTTGTTTTTATAAGGTAAGTGGGACTTTTTTTATGCCAAGACTCTTCCCCGCAAAAGTCCACAAAGATCAGACTAACACAGTCTGCAGAGCTGGTCCAAGTGTGGCTTACGGGAGAATAGATAACCTCAATGGACATTCAGGTTTCAGTGTAGTTTAATTTCAGTTCTTGGAATTACATTAGTGGACCAATGCACCAGATACTCACTTTATGTCTCCTATACCACCATCTGTCCAAACTCTGCTGCTTCCTAATAAGCAGTGTACCTGTGTGTAAGCAGTGTGCTTGTGTGAGTGCAATACAGCCACCATGTTTTGTGAGTGCATTGTGAGGGAAGTGCCTGTGTAAATGTAAGATTACCATCGTATTTTTGAGAGCAGAGTAAGTGGTCTACAGGTTGAAGGTTCTGCTTGTGTGAGTGCAGAGTGAGGCATAAGCAGTCTACAAGTTGAAAGTTGAACCTTTGTGAATGCAGAGAGAGCATTATGCCTATGTAAGTGCAGTGTGAGGGAAGTGCATATGGGAGTGCAGCAGTGTGAGTTTGGGTCCCTGCATGTTATGCCTTAGTGTGCATGCACTTTACAAGGGCAAAACCTATTGGCTTTAGCAATGCTTTTCAGGGTTATGGCTTTGAATTGCAGAAGTGAAAATAGAATAGTGTGTATCAGTGCTTAATTTGTAAATAAATAAGTGCCAGGCCCTCATCAGGAAGCCACCACAGTTTGCACCACACATTGCCACTGTACTTACACAACTACTAACCGTCACACTACTGCAAGTGTGGCAATTCAGACTGGTCAAGGCCGCCAAAGCTTTAAGAATGGCTTGGGGGGCAGGTATTAGTTGTTTTTAATGTATATTGAATTAACAAACAGCTGTTTTTCTGCTCATGTTAAAATTACACAAACAGTTCCACCATGTGGCAGCTGTCATAAGTGCAGCTTCCGGCAATTAACTGCTGGTGCTGGCAATTAAGTGCTGGTGCTGAGCACCGGAAACCACCAGCTCAAATTAGGCACTGGTGTGTATATTAGAATGGTAGTGAGTTTTGATTTGGCAGATGTAGACTCTGTCGAAGGAGGTTAAGGAGTGTTGGAGTAGCTGACAGACTGCAATGTCACCTTAGTGCTTTGTACTAGGGCCCATTGCAACCTGGCTACTCCACTGCCATAGAGATGCGCTGTGTGTTCTTTTTTGAGACTTTAGGTTGCTTTCACAGTTTTAAATAATTGTTTTTAAGGAAGACATTTCTATCTTGACCTTCAGTAATTTGACTAATTTACTTTTTTTCTGCTGCAACCATGTATCTGGGGAAACCTTCAAATAAAATACTCCTCTACCACAACTATGACCTAAGACATTGGGAAGTTAGTATTCTGCTCATTTTCAAGTCACTAATCTCTACTACTGCTATTAATGCATGTGTGTAACCTTCGGGTTAAGTAATATCCATCTGCACCTCATTAGTTGCAATTTATCCCCTGCATCACCCCTTCACTCATAACAGGATTTAAATGCCCTGGCCACCTAATGACTGACCTGACGTTTCTATTGTTTTTAAAGCAGTCACGTTCATTCATCCATTAGTTTGTTGCTGGGTAGTTTTGTACATTGTTGTTGTGGTTCACTTCTATTTTTGATTCAAAATATTTGTTTCTTGGGGCCTTTCTTCACAGTTTACTCAGTGCATATTCAAGCAGGCCTCACTCTAGATAAAAAACTGAAATCTTCATTCCCACTCTCTCACTTTCAGAACCTCAGGACCAAACTAACAAACACTTGGCCCGGATTTATCAAACATTCATGCAATGCAGCAAGGCACCTTGCTGCGCTGCGTGAAAGGGAGAGGACAGGAATGTACCGTGTTTAACATCATATGGTGTATGCCTGTCCTTTTGCTGCCCTGGTGCACAATGTGCTGCCAAGTGTCAACACAGGTACCCTTGCACCATGGAGCAAGGGTGCCTGCATTCCTGACAGAATTGGTTTTGTGCAGGAAGGGGCATCTTCTTGCACAAAAACAATCCTCTGAGGATTTTTCCTCTTTCTATGTGTGCTCCAGAATGAGGAAAAAATGATGAGAAATAAATATATTTCTCCTCATTACGCCTCCCATGGGAAGGCGCAGCATTTAGACACATTACCAGGCCTGCCACTATTAGCAAATCAGAGAATGCACAAAAACCCATGGGTGGATGTGTGGGAACACCCACACTCCACACATTCCGCGCCTCCCTGGGGCAGAGTAATGCAAGGCATTTAAGTTACTCCAGATTTACCAAGCACTACAAGGCCACACAAGGTGGCCTTGCGTTGCTTACTCAATATGACTTTACTGCTGCGTTGCCCTTTCGTTGCCTTGCAATGAAAAGTCTGGCCCTCCAAGTCTTTCTTTTATGCCTTCCAATCATAGCTAGAATGGAAATAGTTTATCTTTCTTTGCCTTTGTGGCAGTCACCGTACAGGTTGTGTCTAATTTTACGATGTTGTTCTGTGATGACCTTTTGTAGCAATGTAGAAATGATTTTGCAGAAGTCGTGCAATAACAAGTCTTTCATCCCTTCTTTTGGTCAGTGCTCTTTATTCAGAATAGTTTTCATATAATCCTTACAATGTAACTCTTCATTGATATCTCAGCTGCCATTTCTGACATTATTAGAAGGCTACCTCAGAGTATGATATTTTCTTGCTTTTTTTTTCATGTCATGCAAATCAGTTCTTTATTCATTGACTACCATTACAAAAAAACTTTTTTGCCATCTGCATCCAACCATGACTGGAGCTTGCTTTTCGGTTACTCAGGATGTAGGCATTAATATATTGTGGTATGCGGTCTGTGGCCTGCTGTCTTGGCCTCTGCCACTGAATGCTAACTGAATATCTTGCTTCCTTCACTCTCAGATGAGGCCCTGTTAACAGGCAACAGAATAATTGTTAATAAACTTGTGACTTCTCTGCAAGACATTCTGCCATGGGAATCATGCTTTTCTTCATGGGACTCACTTCGGGGTTCAGACCACAGGCCCCTCATATGGTTGATACAAATGAGGGATGAGAATCTCTAATTATTAGGGTTGCCCATATCCCTACAGGGAATAGACTTTTTGGTTCAAAACTGTCCGTGGTCAGACCATGCCAATGCTGATGGGCTCTTCAGCTTCCTCCACCTTAGTGATGAGAACTCCGAGGAGGTTGGGTAGTTCTCCCCACTTTCAGCTGGGGGGACATGTGTTAGACCTGTCAGCCTTAGGGTGATCTTCCACCAAACATTTTGCCTGCTGTCCTCCAATTTTGCTGAATTTGTTTTTTGGGCATTAAGACTCTGTGCACTTTACCACTGCTAACCAGTGCTAAAGTGTTTGTGCTCACTCCCCTAAACATGGTTTAATTGACATATACCTCATTGGCATATTTAATTAACTTGTAAGGCCCTTGTAGAGTGGAATACCATATGCCCAGTTTCTGTAAATTAAATCCTTAAAGTGGTCCCGCAGCACTGATTGTGCCACTCACTTAAGTAGCCCTTTAAAACTTGTCCCTCCCACCTCCCAGGGCTACTTATAGAGGTCGCTGCGTGGCTCCAGTGAGTAGCCCATGACCTTTTGGTTGTGTGCATCTCTCTCCCTCTCTCCCGCTACCCTTAGCTCCCCGCTGACTGGGACTGCACAGCCACCAGTTCGGTCCTGCTGCCAGGAAGCCTGCCTGGTTGGACTTCAGACTCTTTCAACTGTGAGCATTTAATGTATTTATTTAAATCCCTGCTTAGTGGGTTTAATTTTACTATTTTAATTTTGTTTTACTCGGCTAATCTTGCTTTACTGGGTTTAATTTTGCTTGCGCCCCTGCCTTTGCCACCATTTCTTTCTGATTCCCTTTGCTGTTCCCGCTCCTTGCCCTCCCACCTCCCTGACAGCCCCTCCCACCTCCCAGGGCTACTTATGGAGGCCCATGCGCGACCGCGCTGCTGGTGAGCCGAAGGCATGCCAAAGGCAAGCCTTTCTGCTCCTGTCCGTGCCTGGACCGCGCCCAGAGCCAGGACCCATGGCACTCCGGCCACCTGCCTATACACTGCCAAGGAGCTCATAGACCTGAGCCCCGTGCAATGAAACACCAGCTGCTTCACTTCCTTGCTGCGATCTATCAAAGTACCCTTCACCTGCAGACACTGCTGCTTCTCCTGCAGCACAGCCCCTAATGAATCCTGCTCCACTTCCACTCAGAAGACCACAAACAGCCTGGAACTGCTCCAATGCATCCTGATCAATGCCCGCTTCCTCTGCAAACACGCCACGGAAATCTGGGACACCATCACCACCCTCTCCCCGGACATTGCCTTCATCACTGAAACATGGCTCAACCCCTCAAGACCATGATAAGAGGCACCAACAGACCCTTGAGACCCCGACCACCCTTCTGCAACACCATCCCCAACCTCATCGCCCCCCTTGCCATTGATTCCCTCCACTACAGCTTGCTCAGGAACCTCAAGTTCCACGTCGAGGACCCCAATGACAACAACTCTACCTCCCTCCTGGACTACCTCAACAACATTGGCCTCGTCCAACTGGTCACCAAACCCACACACAAAGCCGGACACACACTTCATGCCATCTTCACCTCCAGCGACAGAATCAAATTCAACCATGTCACAGAACTCACCTGGACAGACCACGCCATTGTTCAGTTTACCATCACTGACTCCCACTACCCCACCACCAAGCACCACAGCACCCCACACCACAACTGGGTCAAGGTAACCAAGACCCTATGGGCAAAGGCCATCTACACCACACAACCCAAAACTTCAGCAGACCTTGACCAGACCCTCCAGAACTTCTCCGCCTGGATCAACAAATGGGCAGACAGAGTTGCCACACTTTAACCACCGAAAACCAACAAAACCTTGAAACAAGCCAGCTGGTACACCCCGGATCTCAGAACCACCAAGTGCAACTGCTACCAACTCTGGAAGAGCTGGCATGCCACCAAGGACCCCTTGGACACAGCTGCCTAACAATGCAGCCATCAGTAACTACAACCTGTGCATAAAGGAAGCCAAGAGAACAGCCATCATCGCCAGCATCGACACCGCAGCCAACGACATGAAGGAACTCTTCAAAATCATCAAAGAATACTCCAACCCAACAGTAATAGAAAATATCACCCACCCCTCCCAGGAACTCTGCGACTTTCTCTCAGATTACTTCCACAGCAAGATTGCCAGCATCTACAACTTCAACACCCAACCCAACACTCTCAGCCTTGACAGCCTCGACCAACCAGAGAACACCAGCCAAATGATAACCACCTGGTCTCTGCTCACTAACCAGACCACCACAGCCATCATGTCATCCATTCACTTTGGGGCACACAACGACCCATGCCCCCACCTTCTCTTCAACCTTGGAGCCAACCCAATCAGCGCAGATCTCACCAGCATCCGCAACACCTCCATCTCCAAACCAACCTTCACAGACCTATAGAAACACACAGCAGACAGACCCCCCTAAAGAATCCCTCTGCTCACCCCAGCGATTAAAAAAATTGTCGACCAATCTCCCTGCTCTCCTACCCAGAAAAAGTTCTCAAGAAAGCCATCAGCCATCAGCCATCAGCCAACACCTAACTAACTTCTAGACCAAAATCACCTACTCAACGTCTCACAATCAGGATTCTGTGCAAACCACTGGACTGAGACCGCATGGATCGCCGCCACGGACGACATCAGAACTCTCCTCGATTGCAGAGAAACTATCCCTGATCCTCCTCGACCTCTCAGCTGAATTCAACACCTTCTCCCACCACACCCTCATCGACAGACTCTACAACATTTACATACAGCAGAATGCCCTCAAGTGGATCGCTTTCTTCCTTTCAGGATGCACTTAGAGCATCCAACTGCCCCTTCATATCCGCACCCAGGAACATCATTTGCAGTGTACCACCAAGGCTCAGCCCCACATTGTTCAACATCTACATTACCCCCCTCGCAGACATCATCAGATCCGATGGACTCAACATAATCACCTACGTTGACAACACTCATCTAATCCTCTCACTCACCGAGGACCCCTCCAATGCCAAAACCAACTTCTGCAACGCCATAACCAACGTGGCAAAATGGATGAGAGACAGCTGCCTCAAACTCAACTCAGACAAAGCAGAAGTACTGATCTTTGGAAGAAACACCTCTGTATGGGACCACAGCTGGTGGACGGCAGAACTCACACCAACGCCCACACCAAAAGACCATGCATGCAGCCTCTGCATCATCCTCAACAGCCAACTTACCATGAAACGACAAGCCAACGCAGTCGCCTCCTCCTGCTTCCACACCCTCTCCATGCTCTGCAGACTCTTCAGATGGATCCCCATCAATACCAAAAAGACCATCAGACAAGCCCTCGTCACCAGCTGCCTCGACTATTGCAATGATCTCTATGCTGGAATCTCCACCAAGCTCCTAAAAAGTCTTCAGACCATACAGAACACCGCATAACAATTCATCCTGGACCTCTCCAAATGGACTTACATCACCCCTCAACTTAGAAACCTTCCCTGGCTCCCCATTTAGAATTGATGCCAGTTGAAGCTCCTCACACATGCATTCAGAGCTATCCATGATCAAGGACCATCATACATCAACTGAACTTCCACCTGCCCGCGAGACACCTACGCTCTACCTTGCTTGCCCTCGCACACCACCCCGCATCCCACGCAGCCACAGCGGGGGTGGCTCCTTCATCGCCGCCAAGACCTGGAACAACCTGCCCCTCCACCACCGAACAGCCCCTTCCCTGGTGGACTTCAGAAAAAAACTCAAGACCTGACTTTTCGACAGAGACACAGCACCCTCAGTGCCCAGATACTCTTAGGGGTGACAGTGCTGTGCGTTATAAATGCTGTTTTGTTTTTTTGTTTGTCCCAGGCCTGCCATTGCAGCTTGAAGGTAGAATTCAACTGCCATATCGACTTGACATGTAAAACCCCTTGCCAAGCCTTAAACTCCCCCTTTATTATATACAAGTCACCCCTAAGGTGGGCCCTAGGTAGCCCATACGGCAGGGTGTCATGTAAGTCAATGGTAGGACATGTACTTTTAAGTTCTACATGTCCTGGTAGTCAAAAACTCCCAAATACTTTTTTCATTACTATGAGGCCTACACCTCTCATAGCATAACATTAGGTATTCCTTATTACAAGTAATCATCTGTAATTCCTAATTGAGCGGGAGTATAACTGTCATGTTTGGTACCTATGTACTTGTATGATAAACCCTCTTTTATGGCAAAGTCAGATTTATTAATATTTTTAGAAAGTTGGCATTTTCCTACTCCTAGTCCAGTGTACCTGAGGCCTGTTTCTGATACACATCTGGGAAGGGTGACAGCTGGACTTTGTGTATTTCCCCTAGACAGCCACACACAATGGGAGCTCATTTGTGAGTTGATGGGCGATCCTGAGAGGATGGGAGGGATGAGCACAGCCCCACACAATGGTCTGCATACCCTCTGTAGTGATTCTGGAGCCAGGGCAGGAAGGGAGAACCTCTGTGCACTTCAAAGACTCTTCTTTGAAGTCTCCCTCACCTAACTCATCATCGCCGCTACAGAGACAGAACTGGCGCATTGGCATCACTGCGTGGGTCAACACCTACGCATCATCGATTTTGCGCAGATTTTAACTGGTGCATCGCCCCATGTTGCGTGGATCAGAACCAGCGCATTGCTGCTTTTGCATGGCTCAGAGACACGCTCCACCTTCAGAACCACCACTGCATGACGCTCATCTATGAAAAGTCCTTGCATCTCAGTCGTAGACAACTTCAATGTCGAAGCCGAAACTCGCAGCAACCGGTCATCGGAGCTGACACATCACCACTTTTGCGCAACCAGGGCCAGCACATCACCGCCAACTTGTTAATAGACATTGGCACATCCCTCTTTTTGTACTCGGCCACCTCCCCGTCAGCAAGAACTTCGACGTAGATGCAACCCGGATGAAGGTACTTTTGCTCAGTGAGCCCAATACAGTCCCTGTAGCGGCCCACGCTCCATCGCGGTTGGCCTGAACGTTTCACTTTGTCCTGGTCCAGTGCACACAGATGTCCCTTGTTGGTGCTTAGTGCTTTTTGGCACTATCTTCAGTTTATTCTTTGAAAATTCATATCTCCGGTTTACTCATTGGATTTATTGTCGTTTTGGTGTCAAATAATTTATTAAAATATAATCTATTTTTCTAACTTCTTTTGGGATTCTTCTTGTGTTGTGTGTTCACTTTATCACTGTTTGTGTGTTGCATAAATACTTTACACATTGCCAAGCTACCCAGGGTTAAGCACAGGGTTTTAGTGGTTTTAGTGGATCACCCTGCAAGGGATTGTGGTTGTTACCTGACCAGGGTTCACACCCCACTCAACCAGCAATGCCATTTCTCACAAGTGCATTGTCAGGTAACCAAAAATGAAAAACAAGTTATGTGATGCTCCATGTAATAAATAGGGGCTTTCCGCCTTGATTTACTTCGCATAATATTCATTCCAACTGTGCCAGAAATCTGATTAAATGGGGCTGTGTACATGAGACAACATAATGCAAGGTGAGATGTTTATGTACTGCAAAGTGGTCCAATAAGTGACCGTGGGAGTTTATTGTTTCAGCACTTCGAAGAAGGATTTTGACACCTTGGATATTGAAGCATGTGCTCTATGAGATATTAAAATACCAACATCATGTCTTACAGATGTGACATCATACAGTTGAGGAAGAGGGACGGGGAAACGAGGGATTGGTTTAGGGTACTGATCAATGACCGCGTAGCCTGTCCTATTTGCAACCCCTTGTTGGACCTACTGTTCCTAAGTTAAACCATTAAAAGGCAAGACAAAGAAAAGAAAATATTCCCTGCTTTACCTGTGGATGAGATACCAGAATAGCTGTTCTATCTTTCACATGAAATACCCTGCTCTAAAACTGGTGGATTCTGTCTCCTGAGATAACTCCATGGCAGTTTGGAGTTTTGGTCTGCTGTGGAATCCAAAACATGAGGTGTTGTCTACTCGTAGAGTCTGAAGAGAGAAAGTTGCAGCCCCTTGGAAGGAGTGCCAGCTGACTGGAGAAAATAGAAATTACCCGTCATACTATTAAAGCACTGTAGACTTCCAGCGAAGGACCGATGGAAGGGGTGAGACTCATCTGTCAAACACACAGCTGTAAAACTTAACCTTCACTCAGTCAGAACTTTTCACTGCATCCATATTTGATTTTCTGTGACTTTGAAATCGATATATGTGTGAGATTGATGTTGGCTTTACAAATGCAGGCGCTTGGTTCAATCGGCTTAATTGTTTGTACTTCAGAATTTTGTTTTTCGAAGTTGGAATTTAAACTATTTGGCCATTTTAGGCTCTAGCATCTTTCTGACACTTGTATTCACAAGTCAAACATGCTCGGTCCCTAGATCTTGTTAAACCTCTCCAGGGGAACTACTAGCCTTTTCCCATTGATTATCATTGAATGGCTGTTTTACCATTATTTCTACTAGGAATTTTAATATTTCCTTGTCATATTTGTGTTAATTTGGCTTATAGCATTTTATCTTGTATATGTAGTTTGATTTTGAAATTTACTTTCTTCATTTCTTTGCTTATAATGTTATTTGGTTTGTTTTCTTGCACATCAGAATTTACAAGTGTAAAGGTTTGTCAAATTGCCAAAGGAAAGCAAACTCTAACTTTTGGGAAACTGGGTTTGTGTGGTCTTTCTGTCTGGGCAAAATGGATGCTCAGTCACAGCTCACATCAATACAGCGACTTTACCCCACAATAGCATGACAGGCAGATTCTGTACAACCTGATTCTTTTGATATTCTTATAAAAGTGCAACCATTATAATGTGGGTATGGATAGGACCTCTATCTTGGTTTCGTTCAGTCACACAATTTGCTTCAAAATTTTCTTTGCATCACACTCTGTGAATAGTGTTGTCTTGTTTTCTTTTCATCTTCCAGGAGGTCGAAAGTGAGTGCTTACTTTCATCATCATGTGCTGCTAACCAGAGCTTTTTTTCTAGGCCTGGGCAAAATTTGAATTATGCTGGAGTAATTGGCATAATTTTGGTAGTTTTTGCATAATTAAATTAATGCAAAATAACCAAGATGATGCTATTACACCACTTTGCATGATTATAGCAGACATTTTTAATTCAATATGTAATGTTCGGAAAATTGTTGAATGTGAGCGGCATTTCAGGCAGATTATTTACATGAGCAGACCATTTAGGTAATTTGTGAGTGCAAAATAACAAATCCAAATGCCAACAGCAGTGTTTTCCATGCTGGCAGCAGTTCCTTTAACGTGGGCAGTCAGCAAACATTTCAGGTAGATATTTTACCCAAATGGACCGTTCGGGGAATTTTTGAGTGCAAAATTACAAATCTGAATGGGAGCAGCAGTGTTTTGAATGAGAGCAACTGGAAGTCAACCTAATATTACATTTTCAAATTGAATTTTTACCTGAGCAGGCCGGTCGGGTAATTTTTTGAGTGTGTGATGTATTTTGCATAGTTACGCTATGTGAAATTATGTGTTACACCCACCCCTACATTCTGCAATGAAAAATCACTGATACAGCTGTTACTGTTAGGAGAACTGGACTGAGGAATTAATGTGGAGAGCTAATTTGGAAACGGTGATGAAGCCCACATACCTCAAGCACTGGTAGGAGATTTGTTGAAACAAACTCCAATGTGGAGGGATGGGTCCAAGCAGAAAGAAGCTCTTCTCACCCTGTGATGCGCAATATGCTAAAGAATACTCGTCCTCTTTGTCTATTTTTTTTGCATACTATGACATTCATTCCCACCTTCATCCATACTACCCTCCATCGCATGCAGTTTTAAACTTCTTATGCTTAATCCAGCATATTTAACAGCTGTCAACATTAAAGGGGAAACTCTTGTGAAACAAAGCCATCATCAGAAATTGGATGGTCCAACAAGTAACTCAAGGCCTTATATTTCTTTTGCCAGCTCGCTTAACCTTTTGCAAATGCACAAAATTCGGGTATGCTCACTTTCCTTGCGGCATTTCAAAACTATTTTAAAGAGGCGACTGTGCAATCATTATTTCAAATAGTACATTACGTCATGTTGAATATCAAAATATTATGATATCTTACTATCTCCATACATGAAAGGCTGCCTCTAAACATATCTAACAGAGGTCCTGCCCATGATTTTTCGCAAAAGGATTATGCCAGACTCGCTTCACCCAGTTTGACATTAAAGAAAAAATGGAACAGCACTCACCACCCCACTAGATAAATCTGCCAGGTATGTGAAGGGTTCCTCCCTTTGACAGAACTCACTCAGAATAACTAATATATGAAACTGAGATATTATGTCAAACGTGTAAGGATATTCTCATAATTGTGACAAAACACTTTTGAACGTGTTTGTTGTGTGTTTTCTAAACTTAATGTTTTAGTGGACAGTTTTTCTTTTATTTATACATGCTTATTAACAGTTTTGAAATGGTTGATATGACTATGCAGTAAAGTTTCTCATTGTAAAACAAAAGTTCAGAAAACTGGAAGCTGTGATACATGTTTGTTGTATAGTGTAAAACATGTTAATCAGGTTCCACATATTTAATACTACTGCTTACTTGTATGCCTTGAATATGTTTCCTTTTCCCACAACTTCATCTCCTAAGACATTAAGACATTAAGGTTGGTGTGTTGGAAACTTGTGACAAAACATTAAGGCTCATAGTTATCATTTTTCATGCAGCGCAACACAGAAGGCCACCTTGCTGCACTGCGTGAAAGGGCAGGAATGCACCATATTTAACACTATATGCCGCAATCATGTCCTTTCCTGGCACTGGCACACTTTGGCTGCCTAGCGCCAACACAAGCACTCTTGCGTTGTATACAGGATTTTGTGCAGAAAAAGTATCCTGTGCTGCATTTTCTCCTCGTTATGACTTACCTGAGGAGGCGCAGTATTTTAACACATTACCAGGTCTACCACTAATGGTAAATCTAGGAATGCACCAATATCCAAGGGTGGATGCATGGGAACAACCATGCTCCACCCATGGAATGCCTCCCTGGGGCAGAGTATTGCAAGGCAGCGATTTGTGGTGCCTTGCATTACTCTAGATTTATCAAGCCATATAGGGCCACGCAATGCACCCTTGCGTGGCTTGATAAATCTCACTTAGGTTTTGCGTTGCTCTTGTGCCCCCTTGCATGGTGCAAGGACAAAGCAAAACCATGATATATATGCCCCTGAGTATTTTCTTCCTTGAGTGCCTCCTGATCTTAATTTGAGTGTTTTATGAGAGCTCTTTTCTGCAACAGTGAAAGCATAATGATCTCCACAATTTTTCATTCATTTGTTAGAAACTATAGTGCAAGAGTTGTGTTTCCGACAAGCAAACATCTATCTGCAAATCAGTTGACAGCAAATTCAAAGTTCTCTTGAATTCATTTTCCTTTTTCTTAATTTTAAGCCAATCTGCTCGGTTGGACAATGGAACCATCAAATCGAACCTCACTTGATAAATTCTTTATTGTTGGATTCTCACATTTTCCAGCAATACAAGTTCCACTTTTTGTTGCTTTTATACTAGTTTACCTGGCTACATTGACTGGAAACCTTCTTATCATGGTAATAATATATTCAAACCCCTGTTTGCACATCCCCATGTATGTCTTCCTTACAAATTTGTCCTTTATTGACATCTGTAGCACCTCAGTTATATTCCCCAAAATGTTGGCCCAATTCTTCCTGGAGGACAAATACATTTCTCTAACCCAATGTCTGCTGCAAATATATCTATTTGGAGCTATAGTCTCCGCAGAATTTCTTCTGCTCTCAGTCATGGCTTATGATCGCTATGTGGCCATCCCTTACGTTTCACAACCATCATGAATGAGACTGTTTGCATCTGTCTGTCCATTGCATGCTGGGTTGTTGGCTTCATGGATGCAATACCACACACAGTATTAATATCCCAGCTCTCTTTCTGTGGGTCACATACAATCAGTCACTTCTTCTGTGATGGTACTGCCGTAGTGAAGCTTTCTTGCACCAGCACTAGCTCTATTGATGCAGTTACCTACATGGTTTGTGTTGTGGTGTTCATATTTTCATTCATTTTAATCATTACATCTTACATCAAGATCATCTTAGTCATTCTGAACATTCAGTGTGTTGTGGGGCGGCATAAGGCCTTTTCTACATGTACCTCCCACATTACTGTAGTCATATTATTCAGTGGAGCCTTATCTTCTACCTATATTCGGCCAACATCTGCATATTCAGTAAAAGAAAACAAAATTTTGTCACTGTTGTATATTGTTGTTATTCCACTATGCAACCCTATCATATACAGTCTGAACAACACAGAATTTAAAAATGCTCTACGAAAGAAAAAGAATACGGCATAGGAAAATGTCATAGTTAAACAGAAAAAAATATAAATTGTTGCTGTTTTCATTTGAAATGGTGTCCAGTGACCTGGGGGTGTTAAAAGCCTCAAAAAGCAAACTCTCAAAAAAAGAAGAGGTTCAGTTTTTAAAATTTATACTTGTGTACCAATGATTGTGGGATGGTTGCTATTAACAACGCAATAAAGCTTCTTGTTGTTGTAAAACAAAAGCTCAGAAAATTGGAAACTGGGATATTTAATGCTACTGCTTCCTTGCACTTCTTGAATTTGCTTCATTTTCCCGCAACTTCAACTTTCAAGACATTAAGACATTAAGGTTGGTATGTTGGAAACTTGTGACAAAACATTTAGTATATAATTCATTGAGTGCCTCCTGAAATTAATGAGAACTCTTTTCCGCAACAGTGAAAACATAATGACCTCCACAATTTTTCATTGATTTTAGAGGCTATAGTGCAAGAGTCATGTTTCCGACAAGCAAACACCCATCTGTGAACCAGTTGACAGCAAATACATTCACAGTTCTGTTGTATTCATTTTTCTTCATTGTAAGCTAGTCGACATGGCTGGACTAATGGAACCATCAAATCTGACTTCACTAATTCCTAATTGTTGGATTTTCTGATTTTCCAAAGATATAAGCTCCAATTTGTGTTGTTTATTTACTGGTTTACCTGATAACAATGAATGGAAACCTTCTTATTATGGTAACAATATATTCTAACCCCTGTTTGCACACTACCATGTAAGTCTTTCTTACACACATGTCCATTATTGACATCAGTTGCACTTCAGTTGTATTCCAAAAATTGTATCCCAATCCTTTCTGCAAGGCAGGTACATTTCTCCAACTCAATGCCTGTTGCAAATATATTTATTTGGGTCCATAATCTCCACAATAGTTTTTTCTGATGTCCGTCATGGCTTATGATAGCTATGTGGCCATTTGCCTTCCCTTACATTACACAACCATAATAAATGAGACTGTTTGTATCCGTCTGTCTATCATATGCTGGGTTGTTAGCCTCATAGATCCAATACTACATGAGGTGTTACATATCCCAGTTCTCCTTCTGTGGGCAACATACAATCAATCACTTCTTCTGTGATGTTAATGCCGTAGTGAAGCTTTCTTGCATCAGCACTAGCACTATAGAGGCACTAACCTACATAATTGGTGCTGTTGTTTTTGTAAAGTAATTTATTTTAATCAGTTCATCTTACATCAAGATCCTCTCAGTCATTCTGAAAATTAAGTCTGTTTTGGGGAGCGGAAGGCCTTTTCTACATGTATCTTCCACATTACAGTGGTCATTTTATTCATTGGCTCTGTGTCTTCTACCTATATTTGGCCAACATCGGCACATTTCATAAAAGAAAACAAAATGTTGTCATTGTTTTATATCATTGTTACACCACTATGTACCCAGTCATATACTGTCTGAACAACACAGAATTTTAAAATGCTCTACAAAAGAAAAAAAAGAATAGAGCATAGTAAAATGTATTAGGTAAATAGACAAAACATAGATTTTTTGCTTTTTTTATTTGAAATTGTGTCCAGTGATTTGAGGAGTGTTAAAAATGGGGGGAGGATGTAGCCTTACGGCTAGAGTGGTCGACATTAAAGCTGGGGAACTGGGTTCGAGTCTTGGCAACAACGCTCAACATCCTGTGATTCTGGGCAAATCACTTAATCTCCCCATGCCTAACAAAAAATGAATGTGCCCATCTGTAACGAAACTGGTGCTCATGTAAAGCGCTCTGATACCTGATATCTTGGGCCTAGTTCGCGCTATATAAAACTCTAAAAAAATAAAATAAATGCCTTTAATAGCAAGTTCTCAAGAAAAAAGGATTCCATTTATTTTATTTATACATGTGTATTTATGATTTTCAGATAGTTGTTATTAACTAGGCAATAATAAATATAAATAAATAATAAACAAAAACTCAGAAAATTGGAAACTGGGATATGTGTTTGTCGCATAGGGTAAAACATGTTAAGTTGAACTTTTCATAATAGGGTCTATATTTTTAATGCTACTGCTTCCTTTTATGCTTTGACTATGTTTCCTTTTCCCTCAGCTACTTATTATAAGACATTAAGACATTAATGTTGGTGTGTTGGAAGCCTGTGACACAACATTATGAAGTATTCTCTTCATTGATTGACTCCTGAATTTAATTTGAATACTCTAAGAGAACTACCTTCCACAACATTGAAAACATAATGATCTCCACAATTTCTATTTGATTTTAACAGCAAATACATTCACATTTCTCTTGAATTCATGTTTGTTTTCTACATTTTAAGCCAGTCTACATGGCTGGACAAATGAAATCAACAACTCTAACTTCACATGATAAATTCCTAATTGTTGGATGCTCTGATTTCCCAAAGGTACAAGTTCCAATTGTTATTGTTTTTATACTAGTTTACCTGACAACATTGACTCAAAACCTTCTTATCTTGCTAATAATATATTCTAACTCCTGTCTGCACACTGCCATGTATGTCTTTCTTATACATCTGTCAATTCTTGACATCAGTTGCACCTCAGTCACATTCCCAAAAATCTTGGCCCAACTCTTTCTGGTGGGTAAGTACATTTTTCTAATTCACTGTCTGTTGCAAATATATTTATTTGGGCCCATGATCTCCACAGAATTTCCTCTGCTCTCTGTCATGGCTTATGATCACTAAGTGACCATCTTCCATCTCTTACATTACAGAATCATAACAAATGACACTGCTTGCATCCATCTGTCTATCGCATACTGTGTTTTAGCATCCTAAATCCAATACCACACATGGTGTTAATATCCCAGCTCTTCTTCTGTTTGCCACATACAATCAATCACTTCTTCTATGATGTTACTGTCCTAGTGAAGCTTTCTTGCACCAGCTCTACCACTATAGAGGCATGGTCCTATATAATTAGAGTTATTGCCATTTAATGTCATTCACTTTGATCATTACATCTTACATCTTGATCAGTCTGAAAATTCAGCCTGTTGCAGGGAGTTGAAAGGCCTTTTCTACATGTACTGCCCATATACCATGGCATGTTATTCAGTGGGTCTGTGTCTTCTACCTATATTTGGACAACATCGCATATTCAACAAAAGAAAGCAAATTGTTGTCATTGTTGTATATCGTTGTTACTCCACTATGTAACCCTATCAAAGACAGTCTGAACAACACAGAATTTAAAAATGTTTGACAAAAGGAAAAAATATAACATAGGAAAATGTAATAGGTCAACAGAAAAAAAACTTACATTGTTTTCATTTAAAATTGTGTCCAGTGATGTGTGAAGTGCTAAAAATACCTTTAAAAGCAAGTTCCCAAGAAAAAGATGGGATTCACTGAATCATTTCAACATGTCGGGATGATATGAACAGATTGTAAATAATTTTTTAAACAAAATAAATATGCAAACGCATTTTCTATTTCATGTTTCAGAAATTAACATATGATCCATTTGTAATGTTTTCTACATGTATTTCTTGAAATATTTATGAGCATGTAAATCAACTCAAGGACATGTTGTATGAAAGGTGACCATTATGTAATGTATTCAGTTTGAAAATGTTGTATTTTATCTTGAATGGTTTATTTTTTGTTTCATCTTCATTTACACCTAATCTATCACTGCCTTACAGGCGCTCCAAACTAGCATATTACTTGGTGTCCTGCTCAATGTACTATACTGATATACGCATTTTAATTTACATTTTACAGTTCATTTTCTTCCATTTTATAATGACAATATACAAAATGCATAATTGCCATCAGATGAACACACTTCTTTTTTGTGAGTACTGCTTTTGATGTTTGAAATGCTTATTGGAATATAAACGCAAAATACATGGTAGTGCAAGCAAATTAGAGCTAATATTAAGTATAGACAAGAGTGAAGCAACCCGTTTAGATCAATAACAAACAGAGAGAGAGTTAAAGAGGCAAATAGTTATAACCTTGTGGATTGAAAGATACTTTCTAGATATGCACTTCTCTGAAAATGTTCTGATGAAAAATCAACAACTGGACATTTACATTTTATACAATCACACATTTTAGCCTCTTTCTACGTCCATTTCATTTTAACTTAGCCAGGCCATAAAATATTCCCTTGTACTTCCAACTAAGACCTTTCACCTACAAATGGAAAATTCTACTTTGAAAATGTTACTTAGTTATTTATGCCCTCCAATGTTCTTTCCTGATCGAAGTAAATGCAATGCTTTGCAATGCACGATTGGGCCACAGTAATTGCAATAGTCTTGGGTCTTACTCTAACACAGATAGCGCCTCCACACCTATACTTTCAGCCTTTCCGCCAATCACTCTTGACCAGATTACTAAACTAATTCTCTTAGTAAAATCAGGATCTCCCCTCGACCCCTGCACACCGAAAATTCTCCACTCAGTCCCCGAGATCATAGCCTCCTCACTCTGGCCTATCTTTAATCTCATGATCTCCTCAGGGCGCTTCCCCATGGAATGGAAGAAAGCTTCCATTCTGCCACTTTTGAAGAAACCCAATCTGGATCCTAAGGACCCCTCCAGTTATAGACCCATCTCAAGGCTGCCTTTCCCAGCTAAGATAATAGAAAGGTTTTTAAATAAAGAACTATTCACGTTTCTTTTGGATGGTGACATCCTGGACCCTTCTCAATATGGATTCCGGGCCCACCACAGCACCGAACTAGCACTAATAACGGCCACAGAAGAGCTTAGGCAAACTCTTGACAGAGGGGGGAGCGCCGCACTTATCCTGTTAGATCTCTCAGCGGCGATCGACACGGTCAACCACGAGGTGTTGGTTGAGCGCCTCGCTAGGAATCAGGGATAAAGCGTTCCTTCTGCTCAGTTCCTTCCTGACCAATAGATCACAAATGGTGGCTCACGATGCATTTGTTTCCCCGGCTTTTTCACTCCCGTGTGGAGTCCCGCAGGGTTCATCGTTGAGCCCCACTCTTTTTAACCTATACGTCACTCCCCTGGCTAAGCTAATAAGAAACTACGGTTTCACGCTGGTGTCTTATGCGGATGACACGCATATAATTGTGTCAATCAACAGCTCGTCCACTGATACTGCGTCCCGCTTCAAAGACTGCATGGGCCACATAGGAAAATGGATGCAGGATATCTGTTTAAAGCTCAACTCATCAAAAACGGAAGTTATGCTCTTGGGCAACCCGTCTCTTATCTGGTCAGACAGCTGGTGGCCTAATCATATGGGTCCCCTTCCGACACCTGCAAACAAAGTAAAAAATCTCGGAGTTTCTTAGACCCTAAGTTGTCCTTCGAAACTCAGATCAATCACACTACAGCGGCTTGCTTTTTCATTCTCAAAATATTGAAAAAAGTACTTCCGTTTATCCCATTTGAGCTAAGAAAAACAGTGGTCACAGCGCTAATTGCATCTAGGCTGGACTACAGTAATGCCCTTTTACCAGTGCGAGAAAGCGCAGCTTACACAAACTTCAGATGACCCAAAACGCTGCTGCTAGAGTCCTGTTTGGGCTCACTCGCTATGACTCAGTCTCCAGGGCTCCCCCGGAGCTGCACTGGTTGCCCATCAGTAAGCGTATTCATTTCAAAGCATTGTGCATTGCGCTTAAAGGCCAGACACAGCCTTGGTCCATGGCAACTGTCACAATTTTTCAAATCCTACACTCCAGCCAGACCGCTCAGATCGTCAGATAGTGGCAATCTGATTATCCCCAAGGCACACAAAGTAAAATGGGGAGGAAAAAGCTTTGCCTACACCACTACCAAACTCTGGAATTACCTTCCTATCTCCCTATAAAAAGAATCTTATCTGCTTAAATTCAGGAAGGGCTTAAAAACCTGGCTATATTAGCGCACCTCCACTGTATCACCTCCGCTCGTATGTTTCATTTAAATGCCTAGACACCTCCGGGTATATGCAGCGCTATACAAATTCTTCATTTCATTTCATTTCAATCATACAAAATCCTGTGTATGGCCTCCAGGAGCTTTCATCTGTACTAAGCATAATTGACTGAATGGACAGTCAAGATCGTCTTAATTAGATTTTCAATTAATGAATCCCAACCTAACTTCATGTACAACAGTTGGCAAATATAGGCAGGTCATCAGCTTCATCTTGACCATACCAAGGGGGGACAGTTAGAACTACGGTGGCAACCCCAGCAAAATAACCTCAGGAGTGAATAATATAACTGAGTTAATCATTTAAAGTGCAGAAGTGCTGTCGCTTCACAGACATGAACATTTCTAAAACTATGTTTATACTCCCAACTATCACGTTTCTCTGCAGATATCCCTACAGTTAGAGTATTATCCCATTTTATTGTCATAACCTTAAGCTGATCTGAGACTGTCTCCAAGAAGAGGATGTAGATGTTTAATTGTCCTAGATTTAGATCCACATAGCATCATCTATTACTGAGTTCCTATTCTTATTCATATAGCCCCCTCTGATTTTATTTAAAAACCCCTGGGTTCATGCATTTTTATAAAATCCTGTCCAGGATAAATAAAATTCTCCCCGGAACTCATTGAACATTCATAACACCCCATTACAATACATTTATCCCATGATAAAACTGCCTGTTTGACAACTGTAGCTAACACTGTCATGAAAGAGATCGGTAAGAAAAGACCCGCCCAGAGTGGAGGGCATTGATAATATTTTCTAATATTGATTGTTTTACACAAGGCCGTCCAGACCTGTAACCCAGCTAAAACGTTAATCAGTTTACCTTGTTTATATAATTTTCATCAGTCCATCTCAAGAAACATGCAGCAGCATTAGCCCCCAGATAGATATGATAGACAAACAATGCTGAAGTATTCACTTAAGTGAATTTTCTTACAGCCATAGCTGTCCTAAAATTAAAACACACATGACCAATGGCCAACCACCCTTAACCAAAAGTCACTTCAGAAATGTAATGCCCAACCCCCTCATAATGCCAGATAAAACTGCTGATTGCAGCATTTAACCAACAAAAAAGAAAAAGAAGTAGCAACTAATGACTGAATAGACAGGAACAGGAAAAGTAATTAGAAGTTTTACTATTTTAACAATGCTGCACTTTCCAATTAAACTAGGCCATCTGTTCAAGTTAAGTATGACAAGATTTCAATAGTGTTTCATATTTCCAAAGTTACAATATTTTTCTTATGGCAAGCAAGGAATAAATATCATGACAATTTTAAAAGGTGCGCCAAGCACAAACAATGAAAATGCGCCGTATTATGATGAATGAGCTGCCCTGTGGCCAGCGCACTCAGGTGAAAAACGGAGCAGCTGCTTTAAAGCCACTCTGTGTTTTCACAGTGCAGGCGGCAACCTGCCTGCATTTTGAAGGGGGATTAGAGATCCCTTGCAGGCAGGTGCGGTGAGTGACTGCATCTGCCTGCAAGGGGATGTCTACGGACCCCCTTTATACCCTGCAGAGGGCTGCCATCAGGGGGCGCACTGTCAGTGTGCCTCCTGAGTGCTTCTTTGCCTCTGCGCCCGCGTCTGTAATATGGCGCGGGCGCAGAGGCAAAGAGATTCCCTCATTTGCATGGGGCACGCCTCCATGCAAAGGAGGTAATGCCCTCTGCAGATTGTGCTGGTGCTTTATGTGCACCACCACTATCGGTTTTACAGAAGAGGCCGCACAAGTATTTGCAGCCCCTTCTGTAATACCAGAGTGCCCCGGGGGTCCGCAAAGCGGGCGCAAATGCCCGTTGCGCCCTTGGGGCACTTGTATAATACAGCCCCAGTATAACAAAATCAACTTGACTGGAAGGCAAGTGATATTTTGTTATGTTCACCCTCAGTGCAACACATAGCATCAAAATATTTTTTGGGGGGCTGAAAATCTACTAGAATGACGGCGCAATCTATTAGCTGACATTCACATATTTCACCCTAATAACAATCGCCCCACATGCCTGCAGGCTCGCGTAGCTTGCTGATAGTAAATAGTGCAATTTTTTAAGAAAGGTTTTAGCTAACAGTTTATATACACAAATGTACACATTTTGGTTTGGTGTGTCATAAAAAGCCCGTCCATATTAAACCTTTTTAAAAGGTAGACATCTTAAAGGGGCCATTTTGGTGTAGAGGAAAAAACAGGTTTGTTTACCCACTCCTACATCACCAACATTTCTAGTCATCTGCTGATCACAACATTTTCCGCCACAGTGTGATGGGGAAACATAGGCACAACATAAGCATTTACAAAATGTAGCCAAGGTGAGCAATATAGAGTAGTCACTTACCTTAGGCTAACATAGTTTACCAACCAATAATGCACTGGGAAAAGCACCACATCTCACAAACCTTTGAATTCACAAAAATACCTAATTTAGGGCCAGATTTATTAAGGTCTTGCTTGCCCTTGGTCACGCAATATGGCACAAGGGCAACGCTGCCTTGCATTTACTCTGCCCCAGGGAGGCATTGCATGGGTGAAGGGTGGGTGTTCCCACTCATCCACCCATGTATTTTGACGCATTCCCAAATTTACCAAGACTGGTAAACCTTGGAATGGGTCAAAATGCTATGCCTGTCTATAAGACACGCAACAAGGAGAAATATTATTTCTGCTAGTGTTTTCTTCTTTCTTAGTGTGCTGCGTTGTAGCACTGTAGATGTCCGTGGATACAAAAAAATATATGCTCTGCTATCTAAGGTGGTAAAAAGACATCTTTAGTTAGTTAATCCTGTGAAAATTAGCCGGAAATGCTTCAAATGTTAAAAAAAGTCAATTTTCAGGAATAAGCGAGGCATTTATTTTTTTCTTAAGATGTTTTATTTTAACTATCCTGAGTCAACGAGTACTGAATGCGCTGAAAATCTCCAATCCCCATCCGTCATTGTACTATGTGTTTTTGAACCTATTTAAGAAATACTCGTTTGCTTCGACAAACATTTAATACACTTCAATAAGTGTCCCATAATGCCTGTAGCAATTTCATTGACAAACTAAAGCACTTTGAACCCGCCTATGACATTTAATCATATACAACTAGTGGAGGAAACTTCTTTAAACTCCTAGAACTAGTTTTAAGGTCGACTTGTTTGCATTCGTCTTTATCTCAATAATCCTTTACACACGAGGGCGAATAAACGGCACGTGCATTCACGTGAACACACACATTGTCTCACACACATCAGTAATATTCCTGAGAAATCGATGGTTCTTTTTGTTGATAATCTGTAACCTAAATTCAATGTACACCGGCAAATAATCAAAATCAGTAGCACACTGACACTACATTCAACATTGATTCATACGCAGATGACACCCAACTCATCCTCTCCCTATCCAACGAACCCAACGCAGCCAAACACAACTTTCAAGAAGGCATGAAAGCAGTCGCTAAATCGATGAAGAGCAGCTGTCTACAGCTCAACACAGACAAAACGGAAGTACTCATCATGGGCCCACACCCCGATGCATGGAACGACACCTGGTGGCCCCTCGGAAGCCCAACCACCCCCACGGACCACGCACACAACCTCGGAATCATCCTGGACTCCGAACTCAAAATGGACCACCAGATCAACTCCGTCGCATCCTCCTGCTTCCACACCCTCCGCCTCCTACCCAAGACCTTCAAATGGATCCCCCTCGAACACAGAAAGACCGTCACACACGCCCTCGTCACCAGCAGACTCGACTACGGCAACGCACTCTACACCGGAATCAACAAAAACCTCACCTGCAAACTTCAAAACATCCAGAACGCCGCCGCCAGACTAGTCCTCAACCTGCCATGACACTGCCACATCACCCAGCACCTGCGCACACTCCACTGGCTCCCCATCGAGGCAAGAATCACCTTCAAGATTCTCACCCACGCACACAAAGCCCTCCACAACACCGGACCAGCATACCTGAATAGCCGACACACATTCCACGCACCTCACAGGACCCTACGATCAGCCCAGCTCTCCTACGCCGTGGTCCCTCGCACCAGGAAGTCCAGATCGGGAGGCCGCTCTTTCTCCTTCCTCGTGGCCAGAGCCTGAAACGCCCTCCCGCTCCACTTCAGACAGATGACCTCACTCCCCAACTTCACGAGGGACCTCAAGACATGGCTCTTCGATAGACCGCCTCCTTGATGGACAGGACCCTGTGCCTCCCACCCCCCCAGCACCTTGAGACCCTTACGGGTGAGTAGTCATGCTCAACAAACACATGATTGATTGATTGATATTTCTCACCATTGGGAGGCAGCTCTACAGCTATGCATTATTTAGATATTTGCCACAAGTTCATTCAATTGCCTGGCAGCAGCACTATGTGCCATTTATTTATATGACGTCAAGATAGAGCGCTCTAAACTTGTCTGGTGCGTATTTAGGCTCTAGCCCCTGCCAGACACAGTACTGGGGACCCCGACCCGTTTTTTCAGTGTTGCCGGGCTGTTTGGACTACCCAATCAACGCTGCTTTTCTAAGTACCTTCGTCTGCATATGTTTTTTAGTACTTTTCCCTATTTACAGATCTCTGTTGCAGCATTCCTATTTGACGTGTTGCTCAGTCAGCAGGCAGGTGGGGCTACACTTTCAGGGGATGTTGTTGGCTGAATTGGATCACATTTTGAGAGACTGTAACACAGGCCTGGTTCCAGAGGTAGGCCAGGTGGGCCAGCACCTCCCAAGATAGCCCTGTGGCTCACCCAAGACACATTCACAAGCAGAAAAACAAATTTTGTTCTTTTTCTTAATGAAAAAATCACACAGGGCTTTAGCCTCAATACTTAACCCTAATAGTGCAGCTTTCATGTACAATGGCAATGCCTTGGGCTACTTTAAATGTCTGGGGATACGGGTGAGGTCAGGGGGACGGCTGCTATTACTGTGCAAGTGTAAACAGAAGGGGTATGTAAGGAAAGGCCTCTTTTTTCATGATCACCCACACGTTTTTGGACTGATGCTGCAGGTTTTTTGACTCTGAAGGTGCACTGATTCATGCCAAACGGGCCTCAGTGCCAGTGTTCTGACCCTTCAAGGGTTTATCTCCACTTGGCTCACCCACAATTAGCACAAGTTAACTTACTCAAAGGTTCCTAGTATATGACATGAAGGATACTCATGGCTTGCAAGTAAAGGTGTCCCTTGTGGACTGCAGCACTTATTGTGCCACCACGATTGTGACAAAGCAAAGCATGACTCACAGTCTGCCACTGCAGATTGGCAGAGCATTTTATAAACTGCTAATTTGACTTTGCCATTTAAGTTAATGGCAAAGCCCAAACCTTCCTTATTAATACGTACACTTCAGCCCTAAGGAAGGCCTAACGAGCCCTAAGATAGAGCGCTGTATATTAAAAAGTAGGGCATATGGTTCTACATTCCCTGGCAGTAAAAACCCTGCATTGTCATTTTTACTGTAGAGGCACAAGTAGCCTCATTGTTGAGTACATGCTAACGACACAAAAGTGCTAAATTCTGAGAGGGACTACTAAATATGATGCTTCAAGGTATCAAAAGAAGTGTTGCATTAGACCTGACTTGATGCTGAAATCGAATTTATTGTAACTTTTACACAAATGGCAACTTTAGAAAGCCACCACTTTGTTGCCCAAAGTTTTCAAGTGACCGTTTACGATTGCTGGCCACAAGATAGCCTTCTGTCCTCCAATGGGTAGATGTGAACGACTCTAAGGAAGGAACACAAAGGGCCTGCAGTTAGAAGAGGTGTTACCTCTCCCTGGCAGGAAGGCCAAACAGGGCGTGAGCCCAAAAGGTGAGCTTCATAGGGGAAGTCACTTCTGAAGGGCAAATGGTGAAAACACATGAAAGGGGCAGCTCTTTTGTTTTTGCAGACAGGCGGGCATCAGTGACAGAGAGGGGCAAGCTGTTACCAAACTAATTTATTTCTGTGGGTGTATAGCCTCAGGCAGCCACACCTCTGCAATGGACTAGGGAGCTCCACATGCCAAGGGAAGAGGTCTGCCATTTTGGGAGGGGGCAGAATGATGCATTTTGGGCTAGATTGATACCACACTTCACAGGAAGAAGCCACTAGGCAGGCGGGAACCTGGTAACCCATGGCTGGTAGTCGCCGGATCCCCAGAGGGCAAGAACAGGGAATGAAATTGGCTCACCCGGCACCCAGATCTCAGATCACATCTGAACTGGAAAGAGGACCTAAGAAGGACTGCTCTGATGTTCCCTGGATCCAACAAAGAGAGATTACACCAAAGACTGAACTGCACCTGCTGCTCCTTGGGCTAAAAAAGACAGGACTGTACCTGTGGTGCCCTGTTCTAGGAAAGCTTGTCCCTGAGCCCCACACATGACTCCAAGAGTCAGTTGGCTGGTGCCCTGTTACAGCTACAGGGCCACAATAGGTGAAGAAACCCACCTTGGTTAGTTGGTAACCAAGAACGCCTGACCACCACTGACCCCCAAAGTGCAGCTTGAGAGATCAAGTCCCTACCCCCAAAAATTGCACCTGAGTCTGCTGAACCTGGTAGAGTCATTGTAGTGTGGGTTGGTCACCCAGCAAGGAAGTTGCCACCAGTTAAAAGTAACCACTGCTTTCACTGTAACCGGTCATCAGCCCAGTATCCTTGAGCATCCTCAGCATCCTGTATACCTTGCATCAGGACAACTCCATCAAAGTTCTTGGTGGTTCACCCGTAGAGCCTGGAATTGGACTGGAGACTGCTTTGGCTGTGAGGTAACTGGTCTACTCTAACTTATTGGTCCCAGTGACTGGCTCCCTGCCAGAGTTGGTCACCACAAGAGTGCCCTTATAGCTATTTTCAAGTTACTTGTTGTGACTTCCCTAAACGTCAAGCTGTGGTAGATTACAATGATTTATTCCGCTAAGGGAAAGTCTGTTTTCCTAAAAATTAAGATCTTTGAAACCATCAAGTGGATTTTTGTCACTGAGGTGTCAGCGTAAAGATAAAAATACAACATTTATTTTTATATTTTATAAATCAGTGCTGGATTTTTATTCTGTTCGATTTTCTTCTTATTCAAGTTTTGGTACATCTTAATGCATTACACTTTCTTTGATAAAGCCTGACTGCTCAGAGCCACAGCTACCCAGGGTTGAGCTAAGGTTTTTTATTACACTATGAGGTTGCACAACCACTCCATATAATAAACCACTTTCCTCACAGGGTACCTGAGACACCCCATGATATCGAGATCGCAAGCTTCCGTCACACAATAATTAAAAGATGAAAACAGTTTTAAAGCCAAATCAGTGTGAATGATTTTAGTAAGTGAAAATGCACATGCAATCAGGATATATATCTTAGTGGTTTGTTTTATTTTCTTTCAACTGTTTTGCTATTCCTAACTTATGGTCGGGCCACTGGAATTATGCGGCTGGGAAAACCAAATTATGGAGCATGGATGACTAAATTATGTGGCAAAAAAAGCTAAATATTTTGTGATAATAGTACTTCATTATTTTTATAAATTAATACTGTCTTGGCAAAGGTTAAGTCTCATTAGTACCAGTTTAACACTGACATAAGTTGTGGATTTTCACTAGATGGAATTTTGTGGAGTTACAGAAAAACTCAGCCAGATTCTGTGGGTTCCGCCAATGGGCAGAAAATATGTACGACGTGCTGCATTTTATTGCTGGTAGCGTGAGTGGCGCTATAAAATCAATGTGTACGGCACCATGTTGTGCGCAAGTGAGCACAGCCATTCAAGTTGATTTTGCTGCCCCTTGAGTAGGAAAACCACTTGAGTGACAGAAAATGTACTCGAGAAGCAGCCTTCTGACTGAACACTCACGACTACCTGCATTAGAAAATCGTGCTAGGGGATGCCAAATCTCGCTCACACTCGCCAGTTCGCGCTGGAAAAATATTCTGCAGCGTGGTAATGGGCAAAATTTGGCTGTATTTCTGCACTTCAAGAGTAATGCAGAGTCACCAAAGTCTGCCGATTCTGTGGGTGGAATTAAACATTCCACCCTCCCCTACTTTATACATAGTTAAATTGGCTTATTGCTAATTGACACATTCAACTTACCAATAGAAAATACACCCAAGTCCTGGAAGTTAAATGCCACTTGCCACTTAAAACCCGCAGTGCAACCTTGTAAAAATCCTTTTGACTAACAAACTCTTCCCAAACAAATTTGAAAAAGTCACCCTTATGTGGGCCTTGTAGCCTACAAGATAGGGTGCATAGTATTTAAAAGCGGGACACATAGAAAATCTATGTTAACACTTCCCTACAGTGAATAAGCCCCAAAAGCTAAATTCATTGTCACAGGCCTGGCTGTCCTATACAGAAAACAAGAGTCTTTAATGAGATGTGAAATTCCTTCTAAGAGCCACACAATAGACACTTTGATAAACAGGTTGCCATGAAAGGGCAGTAATGAGTCCTCTGAGCTGAGATGGACATTCAAGATGAGGGTTGCTGCCTTTTCCATAGGCAAAACAGTGTCAAATCTTACCTGAAAGGCCTGTCTGAGGCACATGTAAACATTTTGTACTTTGAAAGTGTTCAAACAGGACTAGATCACAACTCTTGTATAACTTCTGCCTGGTTGCTGAAGGACTTTGCCTTGTCTTACCAGACCGCTGTCTCATTTTTTGTTGTGAGCCCAGGGCCTGTGTTGTAGTGTTAAGTGTGGGCACACCCTCAACTACGCCCAGGTTTAATATAGCTGAAGACTTTAGCCATCTTGGAATTTTGCTGACACCACTTCGGGCCAGAATAAACTAAGGCAAACAAGAACTACTAAAAAAAGTAGCTAGGCCAGGACCTGGCAGCTTTTACCTTACCCAGAAGTCACCCCCGTCCACTAGCTAGTGCCAACCAGAAATCTGGCACCTTAAGGTTCCCTCCTCAAAACACTGTCTGGAATGCAGAAGATCAGAATATGGCTGAACCTGATGTCTGTGAGCTGTGATTAGGAGCCCTGAAGGACTGGTGCTGCTCGTTCTTATAAAAGGACAATGAAGTGGACTCCAAGGGTCAGTTAGCTGACCTCGTATGTGGCTACAGGGTCAAAACAGGCTGAAAGAGGCCCTTTCCTGAAATGCCCAGCAGGCCAGTGGTAACTGGACTGGACTTAGCAATTTCCCGACACCCTGAAAGCCTCTAAACGCCTTTCTCTGATGTGCTGGGGAGCTTAGAAGTGTTCTCCTGTGGTTGTTTAAGCACCAGCAGATTTTAGAAACTTTTAGACTTTTTTTCCTTCAGAGCTCCAGCAAGACCCACCAAGGAAAATTTCCGATCAACACTTCCACTGCGTTGGATTGAATTTCAGCTTAATTTCCAGGAGAGATCTACGCACATCCAAAAAACAACAAACTCCCATTCTGTGTTGGGACCTAGAAGATTTTCAGCAAGAATTCTCAAAAGCCTAAGAGCGTTAACGGAACCAACCTGCATCAAGTGTCATTTCCATGGCAGAAACACCAGCGCAGAGAGGAGTTTTCTTCCAAAAATTGACAAGGTCCCTTTCTGAAGTGGGAATTTGAACTTTTTGACTTACAGACTTTCGCCATGACCAATCCACTTGGTGTATCTGACCCGAGGTCCATTGAAGTTGGCCTCAAATAATGCCCTGATTCAGTGAATGATGACCATTGACTACCATTAACTTGTTGAGAATTGTGGTGCTATTGTCACCTAAATCTTTTAAAACTCACAACTCCTGTTCTCCTTATTTTATTTTTGTCATTTTCATCTCATTTTGTTTAGTAATCTTATTCTGTTTTCTAATTCAGTTTGATTTTTATTACTTGGTGTTTTGACATTATTACGGGTTTTGGTATTGCATAAATAGTTTACACATTGCCATAAGTTAAGCCCCTCTTCCGTCTCTGGCAGTGGGTTGAGCTTAGGTTAATTTAGTGATTTTGAGGGTTATTATTATTATTATTAAATTGAATTTTTAGGGTGCACAGCTACCCCGAGGGGTTTCCTGGCGGGATCCTGGTAGGAAATGGAGAAACTAAATGAAATGAAATGAAATGAAAATAGATACTTATAAAGCGCACGGCTACTCCACAGAGTGTCCTGCCGCTAAAGGACCACCAGATAACAGGCACCAGAGCTCAAAGGCCAACCCGCCCATGGAGGATTATTGCTGGAACAGCCAGGTTTTTAGCTGTCTCCTAAAGGAGAGCAGGTCCTGGACCTGCCTAAGATGAAGAGGCAGACGGTTCCATGCGCGGGCAGCCAGTACTTGAAAGGAGCGACCGCGGGCAAATTTCGGAATAAGCATCAGAGACTGCTCCGAGGACCTCAAGGCACGGTTCGGCTCGCAGTGCTGGACCCTTCTCCTAAATGAAGGAGGAATTAGAGATTGAAGAAACAAGTCTTCAAACTTTTACGGAATACACCACACACGGTTTCATCGCCTAAAGAGACAGGTAGAGAGTTCCACAGGGATGGTCCTAAATAAGAAAAGGACTGACCAAGCATGTGAGAGAGTTTGATTTTTGGAACATTAAACATAGTCTGCTGGGCAGAGTGCAGAAGGCGCCGGGGTTGATAGCGCTGAACTAAATCTCGCAAATATTTTTAATTTTAAGCATATAGCACAGGGTGAAGAGCTCACCTGGACCATCACCACCAAGACCCCTAGCCTGGAGTACTACCAGGTTTACCCTGACAAGAAGTGTTATCATTCATTGAGGTTGGCAGACACCCACCCCATATAATAATCAACTTTCTTACAGACAACACATGCTGTAAGAAAAAAAAACGTTCATTTCTTACCATTGTGTTAAAATTTCTGAACTGCTAGGTGTTCCTGATCTAGATAAACAACACACACTTAGTTGAGCTTCACACAAATGTGGTGTTTAATGGCATTTCGAAAGATAGAATGCATAACTCACTCATACCACTAATGATATTAGCGAAATATTAACTCATTGCTGTGGAAGTGGTGGTGTCCTTTCATCAGTCCTGAAAAATCCACAGCCACCTTTAGAACTGTGACTCCAATGGCTACTAAACACGATCAAAGATTCTAGAATCTTGACAAGAAGAAAAGTTGATGGATTACAAAGATGAGAGATGGAGGTTGATTAGAGGGAAGCAGATGGATAAAAAAGAGGAGTAAGACAAAACGAAAATGAAGGATAAGACAAAAGAATGGTAAGGAAACAGGTGGATGAAACAAGAGCAAATAAGTGATGAAAAGCGAAGAGAAAAGGCTTGATAAGTAAGGAGTATGGGGTGATGAGTGTGTTGCAAAGTCATCCTATGCCCAGGGCACCCACGTTTGTTGCTGACTGGTATTGGTGGTAACTGACTCTGACTGACCCTGGGCTCTGCCTAACCAGGGCCAGGGCTAGTGCTATGCTGCAAAGACATTTAGAATACTGTGAAAAAACCTACATACACTAGAGTACACTATGGGTTGTGGTAACCCTATGATTAGCATGACCTCCCCTATAAGGCCCTAGTACTTTATAGTACAGGGGGATTGAAACTACCTTTAAGTCCCTTGCATATAATAGGGAATGGCAGTTTAGAGGCCAGCAGCCTTTCTGCACGTGCATGTGTGCACTGCTGAAGCCTGAGGTCAGTTTAAAAGCAGCCCTGTGTTGCAGGACTGCTTTTAAAATGCTAATTGTGCCCAAACTCGACTTTTGTGTTCGGGGCACTTATTAATATACTACAATCTTTGGGCATATTAGGTACCCCCAGGATCTCCCCTAGGTGTTAGGTATTTATAAGGAGGGTCCTTATAGAATGGTTTTGATATGCCCTGCGGTTAGGGAAATTGCACATTTCACTCCCAATATTGCAGTAAAGTGCTTCACAAACTAAACTTTTGTGCTAGGAGCACTGTGGCATGAGGATCTGCAATATGTAGACATATTCAGAACCCCTAAAGTCTCCCCTAGGTGTTCCACAGGTGTGGGGCCCTATAGATATAGGCAGGGTCCTTATAAAAGATATTTTATAGGCTGTGGTGTTGGAGAGATTTCCCAGTTTGTTTTCCCTATTGCAGATCCCCAACCACATGGGTTAACATGGCAAGGAGTTATTAAATAATTAATTAACATCAAGAATGTCATATAAATATAATTCAAGGACTTCCTACAATGGCATTGATAAATCCAACAATATGCTATTGTTTAATTTATCCTAAAATGTACAGACAAAAATGTATAAGACTTTTTGTCTGTAAGCCAAAATGCAGCCTTCCAGTGATCTGTCCTGATTGGTCAAAGTTAAGTGGATTATCCCCTGGGGTTAGAGAGCCATTCTGGGAGGGCTGGGTTCTGCTACATGGGAATGCCAGAGCAGGGGGAGGAGTTGTAAACAATAATCTTCAATAGAAGGAGGAGACAGGCAGGAGACGTCAGTTTCATTTACACCCCTACTCTTTGAACTCAACTAGATGGCAAGATTAAGGAAGGAATGAGCAGATGTAAGGGAGAGGGAGACTATGGAGATGAACCATCCTGGATGTTCACTTAGCCGGGTCTTGCATCTCTGCTGGAAAATCAGCCATGTTAAATTTTAGAGAAATGGTGCTCTCTGGGAGACTATAGTGCCACACTTTGGAGGATATGGTCATACCCTGGGGTGTTGCCCTGCACCTCATTGGACAGAAGTGCCCTCCTGCTTGACCCGGAGAACTTGGAATAAGTATCTGAGAGGGGCAGAGACTCTCAGATCTGCTGCTTGAAACTAAAGGAAGAAGAAGGGTCCATGCTGAGAAGTTTGATTTGCACCAACCAGGCCCTGCCCTCTGAAGACTGTGCCTTCTGCACAATCTTGAACTACAGCCCTGTGGACCTAACTTGCTTCAAAAGGACTAAAGCGTGGACTCCCTGCAAGCTACAGGTTAACAGAGCTCACCTGGACCATCACCTCCAAGACCCTAACCTGGAGTACTACCAGTGGATTTGTAAGGGTTTTGTCCAAGTGGATTGTGGGAATTGAAGTCCCAAACCTTCAAGGACCATCTTGAAGCTTCCAGACCCTTGGAGTAAGATTTGAACACTTTGGGACCCTCAAAGGAACTTCAGGAAGAAGTTCCAGACGTTTGAAGGCATTTGGAGCAACTTTGGAAAAAAAGCTCCATAGTTGGACCGACTCGACCTGGCCTCAACCGCGAGTTGGCCTGCTGTCCAGGTTCGTCCTGCTGAAAAGCTTCCGGAGGTCTGACTTCCAGAGTTTGACTGGGAGTTGGCTGAAATCGAAGCCGGCGAACCCTCCCCGAAAGCCAGCCTGTGCAGAGCAGGAAGGGACCCCTGAAGAAAAAGCTCAGTAAATGTTTCTAAGTCCGAACGTAGGAGAGGTGACCGGGACCAGTCTGACTTCCACATGTTTGACCGGGAGCTTGTCGCAAGGCAAGCCAGCGAACCCTCACCGAATCTGGACTGGCTGAGAGCTTCAAGGTACCCCAGGAAGAAAAGCTCCAGAAAAGTTTCTACATCCGAAGCTAAAAACTTTGACCGAGACCTACTGCGAAGGGTAGCTGCGCAGGGCTCCATCGCGGTGGCCTGAAACTTTGACTTTGTCCCGATCCAGCATGACTAGATGTCCCAATAAATGCTATAGGTTTCTGTGTGCTATATAATGCTAAATCTTTAAAAATTCATATCTCTGGTTCCCTACATTGAATTTGTTTTTGTTTTGGTGTGATTTATTTTAAAGATAAAAATATTTCCTATTCCTATAATTTGGTGTTGGATTTTTATTGTGTTTTGTTTCTTAATTATTTACTAAATCGATGTTTTTAAAACTTTACACACCTGTCTTAGAAGATAAGCCTACCTGCTCGCTGCCAAAAACAAAGGGTTGAACATGGGAATAATTTTCTGAGACCTATTCTGAGCCCTAGACTGTGATGGTGGCCTTATTTGCAACTACTAATAAACCACTTTCCAACTTAGGGGCCGATTCCGATTCAGGCCGGAAATCTCTCCGACCGAGCCGGACCCGGAGAGATTTCCGACCGAATCGGACTCTAGCAGTCCGACCGAACGAGTACGATGCGCACGTATGCTATCGGACTCGATTCGGTCGGACTCCCATTGAAGTCAATGGGAGCCAGTCGTACGACGCGTACACGGGCTCCCATTGACTCAATGGGCACGACGCGAACAAGGGCGCCCCCTACAGTGTGTTCGCATCGATGCGGGTCGTGCCATACATGCACGTGTAGGGGGGACCCATGGGTCCCCCCGGTGTGCGACTCGCGCGGCTACGCTTCCAGGGGGGTCCGACACGGAACCCCAAAGTGCGGCTCCGACAGCTCCTTGGAGCCGGACTGCGCGAGTCGGTCGGAGCGGTCGAGGTGCGCATCGTACTTACCTGGCCGGGGAACGTCTCCATTGAGCGGTGCGCGTCATCCCCGTGCGAGTCGGTCGGAGCGATCGGGTCCTGCGAACGAGTCGGTCGGCGATTTCGCGAGCGCACGCATCGTACTCGCTCGCCCGGACGCACGTACGAACCGGATCCAGTTAAGCCGAATCCGATTCGGTGCCCTACCGGCCGAGATCGGAATCGACCCCAGAGTGTTATAAATTTGAGAAGATAAAGATGGTACGAGAGGTGGATGAAGGACAGTGAAAAACTAGCCTGAGGATGTAGGATGGATGTAGCAGGGTACTGATGGGCAAAATGAGTGATGCAACTAGGAGGATTGATAAGTATGTCCTGAGTTGGGGTTATAAGAGGTGAGCAAAGGGAAAGGAATACAGAAGGGTGAAGACGGAGGATGATGCTTGTGAAGGATGGGGTGATGAGAAAGGAAGGTGGTCACAAACGAAGGTCATGAGCAAATGGTAATTAGCAGGGGATAGGCCAGAGAAGGAATGTAAAGAACTGGAGGATAGTGTTAGCATAAGAGAGAGGGAAGACTGAATGACAGGGAGGGTGATGGATAAGAAGTGGGTGATGGGAATGGGAGAGGTTTGTGGGAGTTAGCAGAACATGAGATAGTTACATTTTTAGTCACTCACATGAACTGTGTGCTTTCTCTTTGTTCCCCTTACAATACATTCTGCTCAAAAGAGTGACAACAAAATAGTGGCTGAGAAACTAGCCACCAAATTAAAAGTCCAGTTGTCAACGTCGAAAGATGTTCTGTTTGCACAGTGGGCAGATAAGTGTAGGAACAGGCCCATATTTGATGTCTAGTTTGGTTTTGTTGCTCAGGCTGCCATCTTTGATTGCTCTTCCAATTGCTATCTCACTTACTTAGTTAAAATACGCATGGCCCTGGGTCTTTGTAGATCTCATGTGTGCTCATAAGCATGTTCTATATAATCCAGGTCTTAGTGCTGCCACTGTTTAGAGTGTGGAGAACTACCAGTGAGGAACAGATACAGGAACACAGACATGCTATGCAAAATTATGCACAACCATGTTGTAAGCCCCACACAGCTGAATTGCTGAGAGTGGTCCGAGGCCACGCCCCCTTTTTACACCACTCTGCAAACGCGCCTCCTGGCACACTGCTGCTCGGGGGATGAGGTCCACTTTAGTCCTATTGTCCTAAGGACACAATTGCCCCACCAGCAGTGCGGCAGGAGGCGCGTTTGCAGAGTGGTGTAAAAAGAGGGCGTGGCCTCGGACCACTCTCAGCAATCCAGCTGTGTTGGGCTTACTGGAGGTACCTGGTGGGCTAGTTGGCTCCTAGGAACCCTAAGGATTCAAGGGGGCTTAATCCCCCAACCCAGAACGCGCCAGGAGGAGCGTTTGCAGAGTGGTGGAGAAAGGGGGCATGGCCTGTGTCCACCTTTCAGCAATCCCACTATCTGGGGCATACTGGCGGTATCAGGCAGGCTAGTTGGCCCCTAAGAAACCCCAGCAGCGAAGGGGACTTAAATCCTCATCCAAGAGCGTACCAGTAAGTGCGTTTGCAGAGTGGTGGCGAAAGGGGGCATGGCCTGCTATGAGAACTTAGCAATCCTGCTGTGTGGGAGTTACTGGAGGTAATAGGAGGGGTAGTTGGCCCCCAAGGTTCAGTAAGACCCACACAGTGGGATTGCTGAGAGGTCTTCGGAGGCCACACTCACCTTTCTCCACCACTCTGCAAATGCGACACCTGGCACAGTACTGGTTGGGTGATGAAGTCCACTTTACTCCTGAGGGACTTTGGCAGCCAAGTAGCCCTCCTGGTACCTCCTGTAAGTCCTACGTAGTGGAATTTCTGAGCGCTGGTTGGAAGCCCAGCCCCCTTTCTCCACCACTCTGCAAATGTGACTTCCAGTTAAAGAAGCATTTGTAATGTAATAGGTCTCACATTTGCAAGAGTTAGAGCTATTGGCGTTGTAAATCTAAAAGTTTTTTACTAATGTTTTTGGAGTGGAGTGGATGTACTTTGTGTGTAGTGGAATTATGTGGTATGTTGTGCAGTGAAATTATGTGGATAGAAAGTATGTGGTATTTAGTGTATAGGAATTATGTAGAGTGGGATTATGTGCTATGGAGAGTAATTATTTGGTATGGTAGTTTGTGTTGTGGAGTGGTAACCTCAGGTTTAGTCTTCCTCGTTTCCAAAGAAGCTAAATTATGAACTCAATGAGACAAAAAAAGAAGGAATGAATGAATGAATGAATGAAGTAATATTTATAGAGCGCGTAGCTACCCGAAGGCATCCCAGCGCTGACGGACACCAAATTGATTACAACGGGTTAGATGGGAAAAAGCCAGGTCTTCAGGTCCTTCCTAAAGGTATTGTGACTGGATTGCCCACGAAGCCGCAAAGGAAGGGCATTCCAGAGTTTGGCCGCACTGTATGAGAACAGTCGGCCACCACTTCTGGCCCTGCGGATTCTGGGAACTGAGGCTAGATAAAGATCATCGGAACGGAGACGCCTATTGGCTCGATAAGGATGAGCCAAAGAAGAGATAATGGCTGGTCCCATTGAGTCATTGAGGAGCACTTCTGGACCTAGTCAGAGGTATGAGCAGGGCCACTGGAATTATGCGACTGTTTGGCTGCACCAACTTTCGCACAATTATACATTTTCTGCATTAGCCACATATTCCATCATCTGCTGCCTAATCTGCAGATTTGAACAAAAAAAGCCTTGTTTCAAACGGCTCAAACGTTACTGAAACTGCAGCGACAAGTGTTACAGCATGGTGGAAGACACTTTGCAAACCTAGAATGGTCACCAGTTACTTATTGCTTAATGTGGGTGTTAAATTGGTACCAATGGTGTGCAAACCACTCTTGCTTCTTTCTGCGCTTCTCTTGCCACTTTCTGCATTTCTGTTGCTTCTTTCTGCAATTTTCTTCTTTTTCTGCACCTGTTTTGCCTCTTTCTGCTCATCTCTTCTACTTTCTGTACCTCTTTTGCCTCTTTCTGCACCACCTCTCTTCCCTCTTTCTGCACCACTCTTGCCTCTCTGTACCTCTGCTGCTTCTTTCTGCACTTCTCTTCCTTCTTTCTGCACCCCTCGTGCCTCTTTCTGCACCCTTCTTCCTTTTCCTGCACGTCTCTTGGTTCTTTTTGCACTGCTCTTGCCTCCTTCTGCACTCCTCTTGCCTCCTTCTGTACCTCTGTTGTTTCTTACTGCGGTGCTCTTGCTTCTTTCTGCACCTCTCTTGCAAATTTCTGCACCACTCTTGCCTCTTTCGGCACCCCTCTTCTCTCTTTCTGCACCCCTCTTCTCTCTTTCTGCACCTCTTCTGCCTGTTTCTGCACCTCTGCTGCCTCTTTCTGAACTTCTCTTGCCTTTTTCTGCACCTCTGTTGCTTCTTTCTTCACTTCTCTTGCCTCTTTCTGCAACCTTCTTCCCTCTTGCTGCACCTCTGTTGCTTCTTTCTGTACTTCTCTTGCCTCTTTCTGCACCTCTCTTGCCTCTTTCTGCACACACAGGGCTACTTTTAAACTGACCTCAGGCTCAGCAGTGCACACATTCAAGTGCAGAAAAGGGCTGCTGGCCTCTAAACTGCCATGCTCTATTATATGCTAGGGACTTAGAGGTAGTTTTAATCCCCCTGCCCTATTATGTACTATGGCCTTACAGGGGAGGACATGTCAATCACAGGGGTACCCCAACCCATAGTGTACCCTAGTATATGTAGGTGTTTTCACTGTATTCTAAGTGTCTTTCAGCATAGCACTGGCTCCGGGCCTGGTTAGGCAGAGCCCAGGGTCAGTCAGAGTCAGTTGCCACCAGTACCCATCAGAAAAAAGTTGGGGGGTGCCCACGGCACAGGATCACTTTGCAATAAGGCCTCTTTCTGCACCTCTGTTGGTTCTTTCTGCATATCTCTTGCTTCTTTCTGCACCTTTCTTCCTCTTTCTGGACTTCTGTTGCCTCTTTCTGCATTTCTCTTGCTTCTTTCTGCGCCTTTCTTCCTCTTTCTGCACATGTCCTACCTCTGTAGGCATAGTTAGAAATTTTCATTTAAGAAACCTTAGAAATTAACTGAAAAAACCATAGGTTTCATTGACTTTACAGTTAGAAATTAGCATTTAAAAAACCTTTGAAACTCACTGAAAAAACCATAGGTTTCAGGGACTTTATAGTTAGAAATTAGCATTTAAAAAACCTTAGAAATTCACGAGTTGGACATTTCACTCGTGCAAAACCAGAGAAATTCGGCTGTTATAGTTATTTATGCTAAGTATAACTCGCACCCCCGCAATGCACTGCTGATGACATCACATATTAAATCACTCATGACATGGTCAGTGACATCACTGATGACATCACTGATTGCATAAGAGAGTAAGTATGTGTTAGTATCTGTATGAATAAGTGAGGTGGTATGTGTATAACTCTATAGGTGAGTAAATGGCAATGGGATTAATTCTTTGCGTGACTGACTAGGTGTGTGAGTAACTCAATGGATGAGTGGCAGTGTGTGAGTGTCTGTATGGGTATATGATTGCATACATCAGTGGCTGTATAGATGAGTGACTGCGTGAATGAATGACTGTATGGGTGAATAAGTGGATGTGTGTACACCTATGAATCAGTGAATGGGTATGTACTAACTGGTATTGGGGTGTCTATGGTTTTAAGAATGCTACTCTATATTTTATAGTGAATATATCAAAGGTTATGTTATGGTGTGAAGAGGTGCATCAGATATTAAGTGGATGATGTCATCAGTGAATTCATTTGAGATGTCTTCAGTGATGTCATCAGTGATTTCACTGACCATGTCATGAGTGATGTAATATGTGACGTCATCAGCAGTGCACTGCGGGGCGCGAGTTATAGTTAGCTCAACTAACTAACGGCTGAATTTCTCTGGTTTTTTACAAGTGAAATGTCCAACTGACTATAACATCCCTGAAACCTGTGGTTTTTTCAGTGAATTTCTAAAGTTTTTAAATGCTAATTCCTAAATATAACGTCCTGAAACCTATGGTTTTTTAAGTGAATTATATACATATATATATATATATATATATATATATATATACATATATATATATATTCACTGAAAAACCATAGGTTTCAGACACGTTATAGTTACAAATTAGCATTTAAAAACCTTTGAAATTCACTGAAAAACCATAGGTTTTAGGGACAGTTATAGTTAGTTGGACATTGCACTCGTACAAAACCCGTGAAATTCCCGTTATAGTTAGTTCAGCTAACTATAACTCGCGCCCCGCAATGCACTGCTGATGACGTCACATATTACATCACTCATGACATGGTCAGTGACATCACTGATGACATCTCAAATGACATCACTGATGACATCATCCAGTGACTGTGTGTTTCTCTAAAGTTTAAATATTTTTAATATATATAGGAAAAGACGTATTGAAGAATGAGTGGGTGTGTAAGTGTCTGTATGGATGATTTAGTAGGTGCGTGACTGACTGTATAAGTGAGTGATTTAACGTATCGTACTGAATGCATGGGTTAGTGACTAAACTGGGTGAATGTCTGTATCCGTCTGTCTGTTGCTGTGTAAGTGGCTGCATGTGTTTGTGAATAGCTACATGAGTGTCTATTTGAGTTATTGAATGCTTGTGTGAGTATCTGTATGGGTGCCTGAGTGTTTGTGTGGGAGGGTGTGTGCGACTCTGTGCATAGATGTGTGAGTGGGTGATTCACTGGGTGGATGGTTTCAAGAGTGCATCTGTGATAGACTTTATGGGTGGGTAAGTGTGTGTAAGAGTGTGTTAGTGAGTGAATGTATGTCCCAGTGGTACATGTGTGAGTAACTACATATGTGAAAGGCAGTATATATGTGTGTTGGAGTATATAAATAGCTATAAGCGAGAGTGACTGATTGTGATAGTGGCTGTATGGATGAGTGTGTGCTTGTATCAGTGATTGTATAAGAGCGTAAGAATGTGCTAGTATTTGTATGAGTAAGTGGGGTGGTGTGTGTATAACTGTATAAGTGAGTAAATGGTAGTGTGTTTAATTATTTGCATGACTGACTAGGTGTGTGAGTACCTCTATGGATGAGTGGCGGTGTTTGAGTGTCTATATAGGAGTATGAGTGCATATGATAGTCCTGTACTGAGTGACCGTAAGTATGAGTGACTGTACGGGTGAGTGAGTGGATGTGTGTGTGTAGACCTAAGAATCAGTGAGTGGGTATGTAGTTATTGGTGTTGGAGTGTCTATGGTTTTGCGAATGGCAGTCTGTAATTTAGAGTGGGTGTATCAAAGGTTATATTAGGGTGTGAGGAGGTGCATCAGATTATCACGTGGATGATGTCATCAGTGATGTCATTTGAGATGTCATCAGTGATGTCATCAGTGATGTCACTGACCATGTCATGAGTGATGTAATATGTGACGTCATCAGCAGTGCATTGCGGGCGCGAGTTATAGTTAGCTGAACTAACTATAACGGGGGAATTTCACGGGTTTTGTACGAGTGCAATGTCCAACTAACTATAACTGTCCCTAAAACCTATGGTTTTTTCAGTGAATTTCAAAGGTTTTTTAAATGCTAATTTGTAACTATAACGTGTCTGAAACCTATGGTTTTTTCAGTGAATTTCAAAGGTTTTTAAATGCTAATTTCTAACTATAACGTGCCTGAAACCTACGTTTTTTTAGTGAATTTCAAAGGTTTTGTAAATGACAATTTTTAAATGTATTAATTGTTATATTAATTTTTTTCATACTGATTTACTACATTTTTAGAAACAATTTTTTTTACATATTTTATTTTTAAATTACATTGTAATTACATTATACATTACATTACAAAAAATACTTTCTCTTAATGAATTACTTTAGTTTAAATACTTTGCAGATAGGCAATAGACTTTTAAGTACAGTAGTTACAGTTGTTGCAATGGGCAACACATTTTCAAACACAATGCAACATTCAGCTCAATGTGAATTTCTAGTTAAATGCAATTAGTTACTTTATGGATTACTTTTCTAACCACAGGACTGGATCCTAGATTCAGTCCTGGTACATCTCCTGTAAACAGTTGAGTAAAAGCGTTTTGGTTACAGTCGTGATTTTTAAGGAATATTATTGTATTTTAAAAGTTGACACTTAGAAACTTTTTCTCATAGAATCACCAATGTTATCCTATGGAAGGAAATTCACTTAGCAGGTAAAAACTGTTATCGTTACTTTTTCTTACTCAGTGTTGGATCCTGGATCCAGCACTGGTGCATCTCCTGTAAACAGTTGAAAGAATGCGTTTAAGTCACACAGGCGATTTTTAAGGAATATTTGTAGTTTGTGAAAATCAACACTTTGAAACTTTTTGCTGAAAACCAGTCAATGTTAGCCTATGAAGGAAATTCAAGTTACCGGTAAGTACGGTTAAAATTACTTTTGAGGATCAGTACTGGGCTGAAACATGCAGCACTGAGGTCTCTCCTGATAACAGGTGAGTAAATCGGAATTCGTATTTCAGCTGATTTTAGAGGAATATTTTAAAGTTCCAAAACTCCACACTTAGAAGAATTTCCAAGTGAAACCAGTCAATGTTAGCCTATGGAAGGAAATTCAAGTTACTGGTAAGTACGGTTAAAATTACTTTTCAGGACCAGTACTGGGCTGAAAGATGCAGCACTGAGGTCTCTCCTGATAACAGGTGAGTAAATCAGAATTCGGATTTCGGCTGATTTTAGAGGAATATTTGTATGTTTCAAAAATCAACACTTGGAAGAATTTCCAAGTGAAACCAGTCAATGTTAGCCTATGAAGGAAATTCAAGTTACCGGTAAGTACGGTTAAAATTACTTTTCAGGATCAGTACTGGGCTGAAAGATGCAGCACTGAGGTCTCTCCTGATAACAGGTGAGTAAATCGGAATTCGTATTTCGGCTGATTTTAGAGGAATATTTTAAAGTTCCAAAACTCCACACTTAGAAGAATTTCCAAGTGAAACCAGTCAATGTTAGCCTATGAAGGAAATTCAAGTTACCGGTAAGTACGGTTAAAATTACTTTTCAGGATCAGTACTGGGCTGAAAGATGCAGCACTGAGGTCTCTCCTGATAACAGGTGAGTAAATCGGAATTCGTATTTCGGCTGATTTTAGAGCAATATTTTAAAGTTCCAAAACTCCACACTTAGAAGAATTTCCAAGTGAAACCAGTCAATGTTAGCCTACAGAAGGAAATTCAAGTTACTGGTAAGTACGGTTAAAATTACTTTTCAGGACCAGTACTGGGCTGAAAGATACAGCACTGAGGTCTCTCCTTATAACAGGTGAGTAAATCGGAATTCCTATTTCGGCTGATTTTAGAGGAATATTTGCACAATGGTGAAGGGAGGGGCGGGGCCTGAGGTGACATCTTTGCAAACGCGCCCCGTGGCGCATTTTAAGTTGGGGGATTAAGTCCCCTTGAATCCTGAGGGTCCCTAGGGGCCAACTAGACCACCAGGAACCTCCAATATGCGCCAGGGGCTGCGTTGCAGAGACGTGTGAGAGGCCACACCCTTTACACCTCTCTGCAACGCAGCTCTGTGGCGCATTCTGGATGTACCTGTTGGGCTAGTTGGCCTCCAGGGACCCTCAGGATTGAAGGGGATTTAATTCCCCATCTTAAAACGCGCCACGGGGCCTGTTTGCACACATGTCACCTGAAGCCCCGCCCCTCCCTTCACCACTGTGCAAACGCGCCCCGTGGCGCGTTTTATGTTGGGGGATTAAGTCCCCTTGAATCCTGAGGGTCCCCGGAGTCCAACTAGCCCACCATATACCTCCAAAAGCGCCACAGAGCTGCGTTGCAGAGAGGTGTAAAAGGGGTGTGGCCTCTCTACACGTCTCTGCAAGGCAGCCCCTGGCGCATACTGGAGGTTCCTGGTGGGCTAGTTGGCCCCCAGGGACCCCCAGTATTCAAGGTGAATTTGTTCCCCTCTGCAAACGCGCCAGGGGCGCGTTTGCAGAGTGGTGAAGTAAGGGGCAGGGCCTGCGGGCCCGATCGTTTTTTTTTTGTCCCTGAAGGGGGCTGTGTGGCCCCCTTCCTTTTTTTCTCTTTTTGGGCCCTGGGGACCCCATCTCCCAGGGCCTTACTCCCTTTTTTAAATTACCCCAAAAAAAAACGGGAAGGGGGCCGCGTGGCCCCCTTCCCTGGGCCTGTATTAGCCCCGGGACCCCATCCCCGGGGCATGGCCTCTATATTTATTTTTTGAGGGGGCAGCGTGGCCCCCTCCTCTGGCCATTTTAAGGCCCCGGGGACCCCATCTCCCGGGGCCGGCCTTTCCATTTAAAAATAAATAAAAAAATCTCTTTTTTGGGGAGGGGGCCGCGTGGCCCCCCTCCCGGGCCACTACTTGCCCCGGGGACCCCATCCCCCGGGGCTGGCCCTTCTCCGTTGGGGACTGTGGGGGTCCCCAATCCCCCACAGTCCCGCCGGCTCCCCACGTCCCTTGGGAGCCGGCATTGCTAGTCCCACATGGGGAGCAGCTGACATGCTGCTCCCCATGTGGAAAAGCAATCCCTTTGGATATTGGAAGAGAGAGCAGGTTTCCTGCTCTCTCTTCCAATATCCAAGCAGTTTGCTATGGCAGGACGGGAGCCGCGAGGCTCCCGTCCTGCCATAGCAAACTACAGTGTCCCGGGGTAGGCACCCCGGGACACTGCGAGGAGCCGGCCCTGGGGGTGGTGGTCCCCAGGGCCATCAAGGGCTCCAGGAGGGGCCGCGCGGCCCACCTCCCATTCAGTACACAGCCCCGGGAGGTGGTGGTCCCTGGGTCTCTGGGGTCCGTAACGGACCCCCATATTAAAATGTTTAGTGCCCCGGGGAGGTGGCGGTCTCGGGCGTGTGGGGGCTGGAGCCCCCCACACAGGTTTTATAATGTATTAAAAAAGCCCCGGGGAGGTGGTGGTCCCGGGGCTGCGGGAGGGCTCAGAGCCCTCCCGCACCATTTTTAAAAAGCCCCGGGGGTGGCAGTCCCCGGGCTTAGGGGGCCCTTGAGGCCCCCACACATTAAATTATCCCCCCACCATGCCCCCGGGACTTGGGCCACCCGGGGCCAACTAACATCGAGCGCGGGAAACCGCGCTCGATTTCTTCGGCAGGATTCGCGCACCCTGAGCGCATCCTGCCGATTTAAACATTTTTTTTTTTTTTGCCCAGGGGGTCCTTGTGGGACCCCTGAGCAAACCTAGGGGGTCAGGGTGTTTCTACCCTGCCCCTTTGTGCGCTTTGCGCACTTGTTTCTGTCCCTCGGTTCTACCGAGGATAAAATGGCTGCCAACATTTCCTGAATCGGAATGTTGACAGCCAGCTGACAGCCAATTAACATGCAGCTCGTGATCGGGACGGTGCGCGCAGGGTGCGCTGAGGGTACGCGGACCCTACTCGGCCATAGATATCACTAACTTTTTACTTTTCATTTTCTCAGCAACTACTGAACGGATTTACACCATTTAACAAAAGGGTTCTTTCTGAACCAAGAACTACCTCTTTGCCAAATTTGGTGTAATTCCGTTCAGCAGTTCGGGCTGTAGCCGTGTCTAAAGTTTCCTATGGAAAAGTGCATGGGGAAAACTCATTTTGGGACCCCCTTTTTTCTCGGCCCCCGCTTGACCAATCCCCCGAGACTTTCAGGGTAGGAGCGGACCGGAGCGGGCCACAAAGTTTGAAAATTTCGCGAAGATACGTCAACCGGCAAGAGAGTTATTTCAAATAGAATGTCGCTGGATTTCCTATGGATAATAGGTTGTAACTATAACTATCTACTGGCGACCGCTAGTAGATAATATATATATATATATATATATATATATATATATATATATATATATATATATATATATATATATATATATATATATATATTCACTGAAAAACCATAGGTTTCAGGGACGTTATAGTTAGAAATTAGCATTTAAAAACCTTAGAAGTTCACTGAAAAAAACACAGGTTTCAGGGACATTATAGTTAGTTGGACATTTCACTCGTACAAAACCAGAGAAATTCGGCCATTATAGTTAGTAGAGCTAACTATAACTCGCGCCCCCGCAATGCACTGCTGAAGATGTCACATGTTACATCACTCATGACATGGTCAGTGACATCACTGATTTTGATCACTGATGACATCTCAAATGACATCACTGATGACATCACTGATGACATCATCCATGTGATAATCTGATGCAACTCCTCACACCCTAATAAAACCTTTGATACACCCACTCTAAAATACAGACTACCAATATCGAAACCATAGACAGACCAATAGCAGTTAGTACATACCCGCTAAGTGATTCCTAGGTCTACACACACACACATCCACTCATTCACCCATACAGTAACTCATACATGCAGTCACTCATCAATACAGCACTATCATATGCACTCATACACCTATACATACACTCACAGACCGCCACTCATCCATAGACTTACTCACACACCTACTCAGTCATGCAAAAATCAATCACACCCATTTATTCACCTATACAGTTATACACAGACCACCTCACTTATTTATACAAGTACTAACACATACTTACTCTCTTATACAATCACTGATACAAGCACACACTCATCCATACAGCCACTCTCACAATCACTCTCTCACGTATAGTCATTTATATACTCCAACACTCACATATACTGCCTTTCACATACGTAGTTACTCACACATATACCACTGAGACATCCATTCACGCACCAACACACCCATACACACACCCACCCATACAGCCCTTCATAGATGCACTCTTGAACCCATACACCCTGTGAATCACCCACTTACACATCTATGCACAGAGTCACCCACCCCCCACCCACTCACACAGACACTCAGGCACCCATACAGATACTCAGACAACCAATCAATAACCCATATAGACAGTCATGTAGCTACTCACCAACTCATGCAGCCACTTATACACCAACTGACAGACTGATACAGACATTTACACAGTTTACTCACTAACCCATGCATTCAGTAAGATACTCTTAATCAGTCACTTATACAATCAGTCACACACCTACTAAATCATCCATTCAGACACTTATACACCCCCTCATTCTTCAATACAGCTTGGCATATATATATATAAAACATATTTAAACTTTACAGAAACACACATTCACTGGATGATGTCATCAGTGATGTCATCAGTGATGTCATTTGAGATGTCATCAGGTTTCAGGGACGTTATAGTTAGTTGGACATTTCACTCATACAAAACCAGAGAAATTCGGCCGTTATAGTTAGTTCAGCTAACTATAACTCGCGCCCCCGCAATGCACTGCTGATGACGTCACATATTACATCATTCATGGCATGGTCAGTGACATCACTGATGACATCTCAAATAACATCACTGATGACATCATCCAGTGACTGTGTTTCTGTAAAGTTTAAATATGTTTTAAATATATATATATATATATATATATATATATATATATATATATATATATATATATATATATATATATATATATAGAGGCCAAGGTGTATTGAAGAATGAGTGGGTGTATAAGTGTCTGAATGGATGATTTAGTAGGTGCATGACTGACTGTATAAGTGAGTGATTAAATGTGTCTTACTGAATGCATGGGTTAGTTATTGATACAGACATTCACTCAGTTTAGTTTGTCAGTTGGTGTCTAAGTGGTTGCATGGGTTGGTGAGTAGCTAAATGAGGGTCTATATGGGTTATTGATTGGTTGATTGGTTGTCTGAGTATCTGTAAGGGTGCCTGACTGTCTGTGTGGGTGGGTGGGTGGGTGGGGGTGTGACTTTGTGCATAGATGTGTGAGTGATTCACTGGGTGTATGGGTTCAAGAGTGTATCTGTGAAGGGCTGTATGGGTGGGTGAGTGTGTGTATGGGTGTGTTGGTGAGTGAATGGATGCCTCCGTGGTACATGTGTGAGTAACTGCATATGTGAAAGGCAGTATATGTGAGTGTTGGAGTATATAAATGACTATATGTGAGAGTGAGTGATTGTGAGAGTGGCTGTATGGATGAGTGTGTGCTTGTATTAGTTATTGTATAAGAGTGTAAGTATGTGTTAGTATATGTTTGAATAAGCGAAGTGTTGTGTGTATAACTGTATAGGTGAGTAAATGGGACTGTGATTGATTCTTTGCATGACTGACTAGGTGTGTGAGTAACTCTATGGATGAGTGGCGGTGTGTTAGTGTCTGTATAGATATGTGAGTACATATGATAGTGCCGTATTGACGGTTGACTGCATGTATGAGTGACTGAATGGGTGAATGAGTGGATGTGTGTGTAAACCTAGGAATTAGTGAGTGGGTATGTACTAACTGGTATTGGTGTGTCTATGGTTTCGAAAATGGTAGTCTGTATTTTAGAGTGGGTGTATCAAAGGTTATATTAGGGTATGAGGAGGTGCATCAGATTATCACATGGATGATGTCATCAGTGATGTCATCAGTGATGTTATTTGAGATGTCATCAGTGATGTCATCAGTGATGTCACTGACCATGCCATGAATGATGTAATATGTGACGTCATCAGCAGTGCATTGCGGGGGCGCGAGTTATAGTTAGCTGAACTAACTCTAACGGCTGAATTTCTCTGGTTTTGTACGAGTGAAATGTCCAACTAACTATAACGTCCCTGAAACCTGTGGTTTTTTCAGTGAATTTCTAAGGTTTTTTAAATGCTAATTTCTAACTATAACGTCCCTGAAACCTATGGTTTTTTCAGTGAATTTCAAAGATTTTTTAAATGCTAATTTCTAACTATGCCTACAAAGGTAGGACATGTGCAGAAAGAGGAAGAAAGGCGCAGAAAGAAGCAAGACAAGTGCAGAAAGAGGCAACAGAAGTCCAGAAAGATGAAGAAAGGTGCAGAAAGAAGCAAGAGATGTGCAGAAAGAACCAACAGAGGAGCAGAAAGAGTCTGTTGCAAAGTCATCCTGTGCCCCAAACTTTTTGCTGACGGGTACTGGTGGTAACTGACTCTGACTAACCAGGCCCGGAGCTAGTGCTATGGTGAAAGACACTTAGAATACAGTGAAAACACCTACATACACTAGGGTACACTGATGGAGCAAGGTTTCGAAAACGAAACTTGCTTGTACACAATCCTCCTCATAGTATTAATTTATTAAACTTGTATTGTCAATACTAACATTTGCATTCACAAACACAAGAGGGACAGAAGCTTGCATATGTGTTTTACTAATGAATAACGCTTGTCTATAATACAAAATGGCCGCTAAAAGCGCGGGACTTCATTGCGCATGTCGCAACCTGATCACATGGTGTGACGTCTTTCTTTGCTTGGTGGGAAACTTTTGCTTCTGCGCAGTGTGCATTAAAATGGCCGCTTAATGTTTTCACATGCTTAAGCTTGCTCACATGTCATTATTAAATTGTCGTTTTCTTAATGCTACTAATGCAGGATAGTATTATAATTAAATGGGAATAGAGTAGGGAAAGTGGGTATACAGTGAAACGTTTTATTTGTGATTTTAATATTTTCTTCTTGCACTTTTAGTAATTCGTAAATTTGGGCCTGGGTTGGTGACTTGAAACTCGAGAGACAGATGGTTCTGCGCATGTGTCCTGTGTGCCTGCCAAGTGAAGTCAACTTGGACGTCTCCCAAGGCCTTGACCCATTGGCCGAAGATGATGTACTTTATGTTTCCTGTGGACAAAAATTTTACTTTTCCCCTGTAAAATGTATAACATTTGTTGTGAGACGGGTGGGAAATAAAGTGAATGTATTAATTTGAAGGGGCGGGAAGCTATAAACAATAGGCTTCACAATTTAGGCCAAATTTGACATGGTGCGAGAATCCACCCCTGTCCCTGTCCAATCAGAAGTAGTGGCCCCATATTTTAGCAACATTAAGGGGAGGTACATGGGCGTAGAAGGGTATAATAGATATAGAATTAGCTAATTAGTTTAGTCGGAAGCCTGGAAGTTTGAGGAAGGAGATGCTGCAAGAAGAATAGGCGTCCATGCTGACAGACAGAGAGCAAGAATCCAGAGAGCTAGATTCCACAGAGCAGGAGAGCAGGAGAGTCAGAAGCCTGAAAGTCGGAGGAAGGTGATGCTGCAGAGAACAGAAGAGCTCCAGGTTGCCATGCTGAGCGGTTGCTGACTGAATCCCTATCCTGAAGAGGTTCTGAGGAGGGGGCGGCGGAGTCTATTAGAACGGGAGAATCGAGGAGAAGCCGAGTACCAGAGAGGGGAACGGCGCAGGCGTCGTTATTGAGAGGTCACTGGTCCTGTCCTGATCCTGGAAGAAGTCTTTGCTCTTCATCCTTCCTGGGTCCTATTCTTTCCAACTCCTTGGCTAAGGGGCTTGGTTCTCGCATTTAGGTAACTATACTGCAACCTTTAGTTGCGCTGCTGTCTCTATCCTCTCATATTTCCTTAAACACTGTCATTTATTAGAAAATTCGTTCCTATGCTTTCTCTTGGGTATTTTGATCAAGTACCGTGTTTTCTGTATTTTACTCTGCTAAAACTTTAGATCAACATTTTAAAACTTCCTGACTCAGTGGTTATTTCAGGATAATGTACTATAATGAATGTCACTCATTTTAAACTTCCCAATTTGCTAAGGATCCATTGGTAAGTTATTACTCTTCAATCAGAAGGTAATTGGTAGCAGGGATTTTGATAAAAGAGTACATCTGACACCCAGCGTAAGTATTAGTGTAGTATGAATGTATGGGCCCAAGTGAGTATATGGTGTATGAATGCTGTTTGCTAATATTGCGCTGGATCAACACTATGGGTTGGGGTACCCCTGTGATTGGCATGACCTCCCCTGTATGGCCCTAGTACATAATAGGACAGGGGGATTAAAACTACCTCTAACTAAGAGGTGCAGAAGGAGGCAAGAGAAGTACAGAAAGAAGCAACACAGGTGCCGAAAGAGGCAAGAGAGGTGCAGAAAAAAGCAAGTGAAGTGCAGAAAGAGGCAAGTGAGGTGCAGAAAGAACCAACAGAGGTGTAAAAAGAGGTAAAAGGGGTGCAGAAAGGGGTAGGAGAGGTGCACAAAGAGGCAAGAGAGGTACAGAAAGAGGCAGGAGGGGTGCAGAAAGAAGGAAGAGAAGTGCGGAAAGAGGCAAGAGAATTGCTGAAAGAAGCAACAGAGGTGTAGAAAGAAGCAAGAGAAGTACAGAAAGAGGCAGGTAAGGTGCAGATAGAAGCAAGAGCAGTGCAGAAAGAACCAACAGAGGTGCAGAAAGAGGGAAGAGGGGTGGAGAGAGAGGCAAGAGGGGTGCAGAAAAAGGTAGGATGGGTGCACAAAGAGGCAAGAGAGGTACAGAAAAAGGCAGGAGGGGTGCAGAAAGAAGGAAGAGAAGTGCAGAAAAAGCCAAGAAAAGTACAGAAAGAAGCAAAAGAGGTACATAAAGAGACAACAGGGGTGCAGAAAGAAGCAAGACAGGTGCAGAAAGGAACAAGTGAGGTGCAGAAAGAGCCAACAGAGGTGCAAAAAGAGGCAAGAGAGGTGCAGAAACAGGCAAGAGAAGTGCACAAAGAGGCAAGAGAATTGCTGAAAGAAGCAACAGAGGTGTACAAAGAAGCAAGAAAAGTGCAGAAAGAGGCAAGTGAGATGCAAAAACAGGCAGGAAAGGTACAGAAAGAGGGAAAACGAGTGCAGAAAGAGACAACAGGGGTGCAGAAAGAAGCAAATGAGGTGCAGACAGAGGCAACAGACATGCAGAAAGAGGGAAGAGAGGTGAAGAAAAAGCCAAGAAAAGTGCAGAAAGAGGCACAAGAGGTACATAAAGAGACAACAGGGGTGCAGAAAGAAGCAAGACAGGTGCAGAAAGAAGCATGGAAAGTGCAGAATGAAGCAACAGGGGTGCACAAAGAGGCAAGAGAAGTGCAGAAACAGGCAAGAGAAGTGCACAAAGGGGCAAGATAATTGCTGAAAGAAGCAACAGTGGTGTAGAAAGAAGCAAGAAAAGTACAGAAAGAGGCAAGTGAGATGCAAAAACACACCTGACTTCGCTATTGCGACATACACCTGACTTGAACGACTCTCTGATCAGTCAACAGTTTGTTTTTCTGAGTGCCAGTCACCACCAATGAAAGCAGAAGATACTGTGTGAACCAATCACGCAGCAGCAACTCTACCTGCCAATCTTCCATGCTCTTCTTGTGTGTTATATACTACAATTTTACATTAATGGTGAAAAATCTATTCATCACCTCATGCAGAACTTTTTGTTGGAAGCCCGAGTGTTACATACTGATGGTTAGAGATCTCAGTGGGTTGAGCACCTGCTGTAGAAATCTGTAAGCAAAGCTGCGGGTCACAGGATCCTGGCAGCTCCCCCACCCCTGCTATTATTTCCCCCTTTGCATTTTGGTACTTGTAGTCATGCCTTTATACTGGGTGAATTGAAGCCGCATGCTATAGAGAGAACTGAGGGGTGATTACATTCTCAGTCTGGAGACCTGTGAGCTCTGTCTCCTCACCCTATGAAGGAACCACCGAAGACGAATACTGTTCAGTCGGGTGAGCTACCAAGTTTCCCACGTCCAAGCATGACTAGTTAGACCACGTCTGATTTTTTTTTTCTCACAGAATTCTGGGACTTGTAGTCTTGGTTTTATGCTGAGATAACCACGACTGCTAGTCCCAGATTCTAAGACAAAAGCCCGGACGGGCGTAAATAGACCTGGGAAACTTGGCAGCTATGACTTAAGATTGGTACCTTCAGAGCAGGTTAGTCTGTGGTCTGCAGAACATTTAATCCTGTTAATTTAAAGTTTTATGGTGGAATCCTGCTGTCCCCTCCCCTCCCCCCAGTGGACATGTTTACCGTCGAGGCACAGAAACAAACAGAGAGAATAAATCCGAAACTGACTTCAGAGAATGAGAAAGAATAACAAACTGAGGCTGCAGAGAGGGGGCTCTGAAAGAGCAGGAACTCGACACCAGCAACGAGCTGGAAGAACAAGGAACCCGCCTGAAAGAAAACCCAGTGTAAACACCACAGAAACGGGAAGCAGCAGCGCGGCTGGGAAATGACATTTAAACACGCATGGAACTCATACATTGAATGATATCACTTTCAGGGACGATGATGCGTTATGTTTGTGGGGCATACCTCGAAGAGTCTGGGTCGTGCTAGAGAGGTGACGGCATGGTCTGCACCAACTTCAAAATATTTAAAGGGTGCCTTTAAGCGAGGCGATGCAGTCTTCGATGAAATGCATAGCAGCCCGCTTTAAAGACCCCCATGGGAACCACCCAGCATGACATATGCATATTGTACTGATGGCTTTGTCAGAAACGTTATCATCTTCTGTCAAAAGCAACGCGCTCTGGCACCGAGGATATACAACTTTAAATAAATAAATAAGGAAGTGCCCCACAGTGACCTCTCCGCAGGTCGGCGTCACTGGACGAGCGCAAAGATCCCCAGCTCGGCTGCCGCGCTCATCTTTAAATACTTCCTACCCCGGACATCGCGCTGCTGTGTTTACTGCTGTTTCCCATCTCTGGCTCGCAGTCCAACTCAACACCCACCCTGGCCTGCTGAATCTGTCACAGGCTCACCCACACCCTCTCTCTGGGTCCATTTTTTACTACTGTCCAAGCAATTCCTTCTGCACCCTACATCCCCCCCAACCCACACACGCATGTTTAGATCGCCTGATGCCCCCTGCTGCCCTCCTAAACCAGACCTTACTTTAGCATCTATCTGTGGACACCTACTGCCCACTTCATCACCCCGCCCCTCCCTGCGGACAGTCTCCGCTCTCACCACTTCTCCTGCGTGAACCATTCATCCATCTATGCATGTCACTGAAGTTGCAGCCGTCCCCTGGGCGCACCCCTCTCTCACTGCTTACACCGCCCGAACCTCATATCCCTGCATCTCTTCCCTGTGGAGTGCGTCTTCCATCAGCACCCCTCCCCTTCGGTTGTTCTCCTATTCACCCTCTCTCCTGCACCCCTGCCCCCGGGACTCCGTCCTGCCTCTTCTCTGGGTTCTCTCCCACTGCACCCTTCCTCCAGCGCACTTCTCGTTCCCTCTCCTTCCTCGGCTCCCTCTCTTCCTCATCCCCAGCTGCAAGCTCTCTCTTTCTTCTATCTCCTTCCAGTTCCCCGTTTCTGTGCCCTCTCCAGAGCAGCCGACGACCCCCTCCCCAGCCCCAGGGTCGCACACTCCTGCACAGGGCTGCATTCATCCTCGGGTCCCTCCCCGGCCAGTCACGTCCCCCGCATGCACTCCGGCGGCTCCACCAGCATCAAGTAGTTTACGGAGCAGCGGGTCCCTCTGACCACGGCGCACAGAATGCAGCCTCCGAGCCCCAGACTCAGTCACTTACATGGCCAGTTCCGAGTCCTTGCACCGCCGGACCCGTCCGGAGGGTCCCGGCAGGAAACTTGAGCCTCTGCCTCCCGGGATACACAGCGTCGCTCCGGCGGAGAGTGGTGCGCGCCGCGCTCTGGGGCGGGGTCAGGTCCAACAGCCTCTCCCGAAGACCTCGAGTGACCCAACGCGCGATCCGGGCGAGAGAGCTGCCTGCGATGTGCTGTCTCTTCTCCAGGCAGCCAGCCGGGCTCCCGCCCCCTCCCCAACCACTACCCCGCAGAGGGCTGCTTCTTGCACTGCACATACCAATCTTCACTCGATGCGAGGCACAAGATGGCTGCCAACACTTCCTGGTTTGAAGTGTTGGCAGCCAATTAGAGCCAAGTTCGTGCTCGGGGAATTAGGCTCCGCCCAGATATCGAAACTTTTTATTTTTTTAATTTCTCTGGAACTACTAAACGGATTTACACCATTTAACAAAAAGGGCTCTTTCTGAACCAAGGGCTACCTTTTTGCCAAATTTGGTGTAATTCCGTTCAGCAGTTCCGGCTGTAGCTTTGTCTAAAGTTTCCTATGGAAAATTACATGGGGAAAACGCGTTTTGGGACCCCCTTTTATCTCGGCCCCCGCTTGGCGAATCACTCCAAAACTTTCAAGACAGGAGCTGCCCGGAGCGGGCCACTAGTTTTGAAAAGTTTGCGAAGATTCGTCAGCCGACGCCAAAGTTATTGGGGAAACAAAAAACGCTTTTCCTATGGAAACTAGGTCCTAACTATAACTATCTACTGGTGACCGCCAGAAGATAATATATATACATATATATATATATACATATATAGCCTTCACCAGTAGGTAATTATAGTTAGGACCAAAGTTTCCATAGGAAAAGCATTTTTTGTTTTGCCAATAACTTTGGCATGCTTGATGAATCTTAATGAAATGTTGTGTTGAAAGTTTCGGGGTGATCCGTCAAGCTGGGGCTGAGAAAAAGGGGGGTCCCAAAATGTGTTTTCCCAATGCTATTTCTATGGGGATTTTTCATTTTTGAACATGACTACAGTCTGAACCGGTGAATGGAATTACACCAAATTTGGCAGAAAGCTAGATGTTGGTCCAGAAAACGTGCTTTTTAGATTTCGCCTGCACATCGCTTGTGCTGTGCTTGTGAAATCTATTGTATTCAATATAAATCTTAAAAGGGGCTTACATCCTGTCCCCTTGCTTTTGATTGTTTTTTTGTGCTTGCCACTCAGTTTTCCTCTGTTTCCATTGACTGCAGCATACTGTTTCATGATCTTCCTCCTGTGCTTCTCTTATCAGTTTCCCGTGGCCCATGTACTGTTTTAATCCACCTTGTTGGAACTACTTTCAAGCATGTCAGCACTCCTGCTGTCACTAAAAGAGCTACACCCTTGCTTTTAGCGCATTGTTCGTATCTCCCTGGTAATCCTCCGGCATGTCTTTTAAACCTTTTCCCCTCTCCGGTCTAAGCACCACTACCTAGTGACCCCGCTGCACAAACAGGCATCCATTTCCTCATCTTCCTGTGTTGCCTCTGTCCGTAAACAGCAGACTAGAACCCCCGGGGCACAAGCAGGCATCCATTTCCTCATCTTCCTGTGTTGCTTCTTCCGGTGAGCAGCAGGCACGCAGGGTCCCGTGCAGCATGTGTTTTTGTGGCACAGGACACCCAAAGTATTCATTTTAATATTTAATTTAAATCTATAGCTTCATACTTCTCAAAGAGTATGAACACAATGGATTTCATTTGTATGCAGTTTTGACTGCTCATCCATAAACTTGGCTGTTCACATTTGTTTTTTCAGTGTAGCTCAAAATGTGTCTTTGCTGGTTAAAGGTTCTATTGTTCATTTAGATAAATGTATTGTACTTTCACTTTTGAAAAGAGCATGCTCATACTGCTGTCTGGTTATGATTACTATCTACGTCACTCCTCATTGCTCGCCCGTCCCCACCCCATCCTGCCCAGCTGCTTAATGCGTCTTCCTACTCATTTCCCCCATCGCTTCATGTGCCTATATTACTGTGAACATGAAAGTGTTGTTTTTAGTTAGAATAAACCCCCCTGTGCGCTTTGTATTAGTTCCTTATTTTTATTCTTTGAAGATTGCTGGGCATATGTTTGCTTTGTTAATAGGAAGCGCGGTCAGCAATCACATACATACACTCCCTTCATTAAGCCCCCTTCCACAGAAACATTCTGAAAGCAAAGTGGTAAGTGTTATGTTATAATATGGTGGGGTTATATAAAATGGTAATCTGTTGCTTCCTTAAAAGTTCAAACTTTGCTGCTTGAAGTTAAAGCAATCCTTGGATGACACTATGCATCTCACAACCCTTCTCATTCATTTAAAAAAAAAATATATATATATATTCACTGAAAAAACCATAGGTTTCAGGGACGTTATAGTTACAAATTAGCATTTAAAAACCTTTGAAATTCACTGAAAAAAACCATAGGTTTTAGGGACAGTTATAGTTAGTTGGACATTGCACTCGTACAAAACCCGTGAAATTCCCCCGTTATAGTTAGTCCAGCTAACTATAACTCGCGCCCCGCAATGCACTGCTGATGACGTCACATATTACATCACTCATGACATGGTCAGTGACATCACTGATGACATCACTGATGACATCTCAAATGACATCATCCAGTGACTGTGTGTTTCTGTAAAGTTTATATATTTTTAATATATATAGGAAAAGACGTATTGAAGAATGAGTGGGTGTGTAAGTGTCTGTATGGATGATTTAGTAGGTGCGTGACTGACTCTATAAGTGAGTGATTTAACGTATCTTACTGAATGCATGGGTTAGTGACTAAACTGGGTGAATGTCTGTATCCGTCTGTCTGTTGCTGTGTAAGTGGCTGCATGTGTTTGTGAATAGCTACATGAGTGTCTATATGAGTTATTGAATGCTTGTCTGAGTATCTGTATGGGTGCCTGAGTGTTTGTGTGGGAGGGTGTGTGCAACTCTGTGCATAGATGTGTGAGTGGGTGATTCACTGGGTGGATGGTTTCAAGAGTGCAACTGTGATAGACTGTATGGGTGGGTAAGTGTGTGTAAGAGTGTGTTAGTGAGTGAATGTATGTCCCAGTGGTACATGTGTGAGTAACTACATATGTGAAAGGCAGTATATATGTGTGTTGGAGTATATAAATAGCTATAAGCGAGAGTGAGTGATTGTGATAGTTGCTGTATGGATGAGTGTGTGCTTGTATCAGTGATTGTATAAGAGCGTAAGAATGTGCTACTATTTGTATGAGTAAGTGAGCTGGTGTGTGTATAACTGTATAGGTGAGTAAATGGTAGTGTGTTTAATTATTTGCATGACTGACTAGGTGTGTGAGTACCTCTATGGATGAGTGGCGGTGTTTGAGTGTCTATATAGGAGTATGAGTGCATATGATAGTCCTGTACTGAGTGACCGTAAGTATGAGTGACTGTACGGGTGAGTGAGTGGATGTGTGCGTAGACCTAAGAATCAGTGAGTGGGTGTGTAGTTATTGGTGTTGGAGTGTCTATGGTTTTGCGAATGGCAGTCTGTAATTTAGAGTGGGTGTATCAAAGGTTATATTAGGGTGTGAGGAGGTGCATCAGATTATCACGTGGATGATGTCATCAGTGATGTCATTTGAGATGTCATCAGTGATGTCACTGACCATGTCATGAGTGATGTAATATGTGACGTCATCAGCAGTGCATTATGGGGCGCGAGTTATAGTTAGCTGGACTAACTATAACGGGGGAATTTCACGGGTTTTGTACGAGTGCAATGTCCAACTAACTATAACTGTCCCTAAAACCTATGGTTTTTTCAGTGAATTTCAAAGGTTTTTTAAATGCTAATTTGTAACTATAACGTCCCTGAAACCTATGGTTTTTTCAGTGAATTTCAAAGGTTTTTTAAATGCTAATTTGTAACTATAACATGTCTGAAACCTACAGTTTTTTCAGTAAATTTCAAAGGTTTTGTAAATGACAATTTTTAAATGTATTAATTGTTATATAAAAATTTTTCATACTGATTTCCAAATTTTTTAGAAACAATTTTTTTTTACATATTTTATTTTTAAATTACATTGTAATTACATTATACATTACATTATACATTACATTACAAAAATACTTTCTCAGAATGAATTACTTTAGTTTAATTACTTTGCACATAGGCAATAGACTTTTAAGTACAGTAGTTACAGTTGTTGCAATGGGCAACACATTTTCAAACACAATGCAACATTCAGCTCAATGTGAATTTCTAGTTAAATGCAATTAGTTACTTTATGGATTACTTTTCTAACCACATTACTGGATCCTAGATTCAGTCCTGGGACATCTCCTGTAAACAGTTGAGTAAAAGCGTTTTGGTTACAGTCGTGATTTTTAAGGAATATTATTGTACTTTAAAAGTTCACACTTAGAAACTTTTTCTCATAGAATCACCAATGTTATCCTATGGAAGGAAATTCACTTAGAAGTTAAAAACTGTTATCGTTACTTTTTCTTACTCAGTGTTGGATCCTGGATCCAGCACTGGTGCATCTCCTGTAAACAGTTGAAAGAATGCGTTTAAGTCATACAGGCGATTTTTTAGGAATATTTGTAGTTTGTGAAAATCGACACTTTGAAACTTTTCTGCTGAAAACCAGACAATGGATTCCTATGGAAGGAAATTCAAGTTACTGGTAAGTACGGTTAAAATTACTTTTGAGGATCAGTACTGGGCTAAAAGATGCAGCACTGGGTTCTCTCCTGATAACAGGTGAGTAAATCGGAATTCGTATTTCGGCTGATTTTAGAGGAATATTTTAAAGTTCCAAAACTCCACACTTAGAAGAATTTCCAAGTGAAACCAGTCAATGTTAGCCTATGAAGGAAATTCAAGTTACCGGTAAGTACGGTTAAAATTACTTTTCAGGATCAGTACTGGGCTGAAAGATGCAGCACTGAGGTCTCTCCTGATAACAGGTGAGTAAATCGGAATTCGTATTTCGGCTGATTTTAGAGGAATATTTTAAAGTTCCAAAACTCCACACTTAGAAGAATTTCCAAGTGAAACCAGTCAATGTTAGCCTATGGAAGGAAATTCAAGTTACTGGTAAGTACGGTTAAAATTACTTTTCAGGACCAGTACTGGGCTGAAAGATGCAGCACTGAGGTCTCTCCTGATAACAGGTGAGTAAATCAGAATTCGGATTTCGGCTGATTTTAGAGGAATATTTTAAAGTTCCAAAACTCCACACTTAGAAGAATTTCCAAGTGAAACCAGTCAATGTTAGCCTATGAAGGAAATTCAAGTTACCGGTAAGTACGGTTAAAATTACTTTTCAGGATCAGTACTGGGCTGAAAGATGCAGCACTGAGGTCTCTCCTGATAACAGGTGAGTAAATCGGAATTCGTATTTCGGCTGATTTTAGAGGAATATTTTAAAGTTCCAAAACTCCACACTTAGAAGAATTTCCAAGTGAAACCAGTCAATGTTAGCCTATGAAGGAAATTCAAGTTACCGGTAAGTACGGTTAAAATTACTTTTCAGGACCAGTACTGGGCTGAAAGATGCAGCACTGAGGTCTCTCCTGATAACAGGTGAGTAAATCGGAATTCGTATTTCGGCTGATTTTAGAGGAATATTTTAAAGTTCCAAAACTCCACACTTAGAAGAATTTCCAAGTGAAACCAGTCAATGTTAGCCTATGGAAGTAAATTCAAGTTACTGGTAAGTACGGTTAAAATTACTTTTCAGGACCAGTACTGGGCTGAAAGATGGAGCACTGAGGTCTCTCCTGATAACAGGTGAGTAAATCAGAATTCGGATTTCAGCTGATTTTAGAGGAATATTTGTATGTTTCAAAAATGAACACTTAGAAACTTTTTCAGCAAAAAGCAGGCAATGATATCCTATGGAAGGAAATTCAAGTTACTGGTAAGTACGGTTAAAATTACTTTTGAGGATCAGTACTGGGCTGAAAGATGCAGCACTGAGGTCTCTCCTGATAACAGGTGAGTAAATCGGAATTCGTATTTCGGCTGATTTTAGAGGAATATTTTAAAGTTCCAAAACTCCACACTTAGAAGAATTTCCAAGTGAAACCAGTCAATGTTAGCCTATGAAGGAAATTCAAGTTACTGGTAAGTACGGTTAAAATTACTTTTCAGGGTCAGTGCTGGGCTAAAAGATGCAGCACTGGGTTCTCTCCTGATAACAGGTGAGTAAATTGGAATTCGTACTTTGGTTGATTTTAGAGGAATATTATAAAGTTCCAAAACTCCACACTTAGAAGAATTTCCAAGTGAAACCAGTCAATGTTAGCCTATGGAAGGAAATTCAAGTTACTGGTAAGTACGGTTAAAATTACTTTTCAGGATTAGTACTGGGCTGAAAGATGCAGCACTGAGGTCTCTCCTGATAACAGGTGAGTAAATCAGAATTCGTATTTCGGCTGATTTTAGAGGAATATTTGCACAATGGTGAAGGGAGGGGCGGGGCCTGAGGTGACATCTGTGCAAACGCGCCCCGTGGCGCGTTTTAAGTTGGGGGATTAAGTCCCCTTGAATCATGAGGGTCCCTACGGGCCAACTAGCCCACCAGGAACCTCCAGTATGCGCCAGGGGCTGCGTTGCAGAGACATTTACAGAGGCCACACCCCTTTTACACCTCTCTGCAACGCAGCTCTGTGGCGCTTTCTGGACGTACCTGTTGGGCTAGTTGGCCCCCAGGGACCCTCAGGATTGAAGAGGATTTAATTCCCCATCTTAAAACGCGCCACGGAGCCTGTTTGCACACATGTCACCTGAAGCCCCGCCCTCCCTTCACCACTGTGCAAACGCGCCCGTGGCGCGTTTTAAGTCGGGGGATTAACTCCCTTGAATCCTGAGGGTCCCTGGGGTGCAACTAGCCCACCATATACCTCCAAAAGCGCCATAGAGCTGCGTTGCAGAGAGGTGTAAAAGGGGCGTGGCCTCTGTACACCTCTCTGCAAGGCAGCTCCCTGGCGCATACTGGAGGTTCCTGGTGGGCTAGTTGGCCCCCAGGGACCCCCAGTATTCAAGGGGAATTGTTCCTTCTGCAAACGCGCCAGGGGCGCGTTTGCAGAGTGGTGAAGGAAGGGGCGGGGCCTACGGGCCCGATCGTTTTTTTTTTTTTGTTTGTTTTTCCTCTGAAGGGGGCTGTGTGGCCCCCCTTCCTTTTTCCTATTTTTAGGCCCTGGGGACCCCATCCCCCAGGGCCTTTCCTCTTTTTAAAATTAAAATAAAATAAAAAAAACGGGAAGGGGCCGCGTGGCCCCCTTCCCTGGGCCTGTATTGGCCCCGGTACCCCATCCCCCGGGCATGGCCTCTTTTTTTTTATTTGGAGGGGGCTGCGTGGCCCCCTCCTCAGGCCATTTAAGGCCCCGGGGACCCCATCTCCCGGGGCCGGCCTTGCACTTTTTTTTTTTTTTTAAATTTTTTTCCTTTGGGGAGGGGGCTACGTGGCCCCCTCCCGGGCCACTTATGGCCCCGGGGACCCCATCCCCCGGGCCTGGCCTCTCGTTGGGGACTGTGGGGGTCCCCAAGCCCCCACAGTCCCGCCGGCTCCCCGTGTCCTACGGGAGCCGGCATTGCTTTACACATGGGGAGCAGCTAACATGCTGCTCCCCATGTGGAAAGCAATCGGCTTGGATATTGGAAGAGAGAGCAGGTTTCCTGCTCTCTCTTCCAATATCCAAAGCAAGTTTGCAATGACAGGACGGGAGCCGCGAGGCTCCCGTCCTGTCATTGCAAACAGCAGTGTCCCGGGGTAGGCACCCGGGACACTGCGAGGAACCGGCCCTGGGGGTGGTGGTCCCCAGGGCCATCAAGGGCTCCAGGAGGGGGCCGCGCGGCCCCCCTCCCTACATTTTGAAAGCCCCGGGAGGTGGTGGTCCCCGGTGCTCTGGGGGTCCAAAACGGACCCCCATTTTAATTTTTCTTAGTGCCCCGGGGAGGTGGTGGTCCCGGGCGTGTGGGGGCTGGAGCCCCCACACAGGTTTTTTAAATAAAAAAGAAGCCCCGGGGAGGTGGCGGTCCTCGGGGCTGCGGGAGGGCTCAGAGCCCTCCCGCACCATTATACATAAAGCCCCGGGGGTGGTGGTCCCCGGGCTTGGGGGCCCTTAGAGGCCCCCACACATAAAATTAACCTCCCAGCATGCCCCCGGGACTTGGCCCACCCGGGTGCCAATTAACATCGAAGCGCGGGAGACCGCGCTTCGATTTATTTTTTTTCGGCAATGTTCGCGCTCCCTGAGCGCATCCTGCCGATTTTGAAAAAAAAAAAAATTTTTGCCCAGGGGTCCTTGTGGGACCCCCTGAGCAGACCTAGGGGGTCAGGGTGTTTCTACCCTGCCCCCTTTGTGCGCTTTGCGCACTTGTTTCTGTCCCTCGGTTCTACCGAGGGACAAAATGGCTGCCAACACTTCCTGGTTTGGAGTGTTGACAGCCAATTAACATAAAGCTCGTGCTCGGGAGGATCCGCGGCCCTAGATATCACTATCTTTTTACTTTTCATTTTCTCAGCAACTACTGAACGGATTTACACCATTTAACAAAAGGGTTCTTTCTGAACCAAGAACTACCTCTTTGCCAAATTTGGTGTAATTCCGTTCAGCAGTTCGGGCTGTAGCCGTGTCTAAAGTTTCCTATGGAAAATTGCATGGGGAAAACGCGTTTTGGGACCCCTTTTTCTCGGCCCCGCTGACGAATCCTCCGAGACTTTCAGGGTAGGAGCGGACCGGAGCGGGCCATAAAGTTTGAAAATTTTGCGAAGATACGTCAACCGGCAAGAGAGTTATTTCAAATAGAATGTCGCGGATTTCCTATGGATAATAGGTTGTAACTATAACTATCTACTGGCGACCGCCAGTAGATAATATATATATATATATATATATATATATATATATATATATATATATATATATATATATATATATATATATATATATATTATCTACTGGCGGTCGCCAGTAGATAGTTATAGTTAAAACCTATTATCCATAGGAAATCCACGACATTCTATTTGAAATAACGTTGGCGCCGGTTGACGAATCTTCGCGAAAGTTTCCAACTTGTTGGGGCGCTCCGGTCCGCTCCTATCCTGAAAGTCTCGGGTGATACGTCAAGCGGGGCCGAGAAAAAGCGGGGTCCCAAAACGCGTTTTCCCCATTCATTTTTCCATAGGAACCTTTAGTCGCAGCTACAGCCCGAACTGCTGAACGGAATTACACCAAATTTGGCAAAGAGGTAGCCCTTGGTTCAGTGTCGTGCCTTTTGCTTAAATGGTGTAAATCTGTTCAGTAGTTCCTGAGAAAATCAAAAGTAAAAACACATATATATCTGGGCGGAGCCTAACCACACATGTCATCGTGAGATCTGATTGGCTGTCAGCACTTCATCCTGGAATTGCTGGCAGCCATCTTGGGACCAATATACATGATAGTACCTCATTGAAATGCATTGTAGTGAATAGAAGATTTTGAGGGTCACCAAAAGGAGAACTATAAAGGGTGATAACAGGCTTTAGTTACATTAGAATTTATTTGTTGATGGTACCATACTAATTTTAGGAATTGTGGTGTATTCTAAGGTGATTTTACCATGTGAAAAACCTTCTGCTGGGATATCATGAATCATGTTTGAGAGAACACTATTTTCTCATGCTTGTCCCATGGAGGTTTGGAAGGTGCTCCAGAAGCTAAAATGAGAGCATATTTTCTGTAAATTCACATTATCTTTCTCACTCATGTGAGAATGAAGTCTGACATTCTCAGTAAAACATGTACATCCAACAAGGGCAGAGACTGTCAGTTGATTCCTTTGTGTTCTACTGCAGCTTCCCAGAGTGTTCTAAAGAACAACTAGAGCGCTAACAGCCTTACTTATGACAAAAGTATGGCACACCTGAAGCCATCTTGATTGGAATAAACCGGTAACACTTAAAACATTTAATTTAAAAAGGAACAAAATGAGGGGTTCTTTTTGAAATAGAAATTATGGTTAGTGCTGCAGAAAGAAAAATTAGGGCATGTTTTAAGTGAGATCTCAAATCCTCTTCTATTTCATTAGAAAATTCTGACATGCAGACTGAAACATTCACTTTCAATACCAGCAGCAGACTACAAGTTAACTCCCTGGTGAGCAGTAGCTTTACTCCAGTGATCTAATGAGCAACTAGAGTGCTAACATTCTGAATTTATGGCAGATGTGAGACACATCTGAATGCCTTCTTGATGGAATCAAAGTAAAAACTGAAAGCATTTCCTACTGAGGAGACTGCAGTAAATGAAGAAATTAGGAAACTTCAAAGCAAAGAAGTCTTCCAAGATGGCCACCAGTGAAAAAAGAGCCCAAATGTAGCACAAATATTACCCAGATGTAGCCCACATATAGCCCAATGACAAAAGTGTGCAAAACACTTTTTATTTTGAGTTTTTTGCAGTTTTATGTAGTGCAGACTGGTCAGGTATTGGAGCATTGCATCTTAAAACATGACCCCCTACACTACAAAAACACCACTGCACTACCTTAAACCCTAAAACACTACCCCCAGCACGACCCCCTACACTACACAAGCACCACTGCACTAACCTAAATCCTAAAACAATACCACCAGCACGACCCCTACACTACCCAAACACATCTGCACTACCCTAAAACATGACCCCCTACACTACACAAACACCACTGCACTACCCTAAACCCTAAAACACTACCCCCAGCACGACCCCCTACACTACACAAGCACCACTGCACTACCCTAAACCCTAAAACACTACCCCCAGCACGACCCCTACACTACACAAACACCACTGCACTACCCTAAACCCTAAACACTACCCCCAGCACGACCCCTACACTACCCAAACACCACTGCACTAACCTAAATCCTAAAACACTACCCCCAGCATGACCCCCTACACTACCCAAACACCACTGCACTACCCTAAAACATGACCCCCTACACTACACAAACACCACTGCACTACCCTAAACCCTAAAACACTACCCCCAGCACGACCCCCTACACTACACAAGCACCACTGCACTACCCTAAACCCTAAAACACTACCCCCAGCACGACCCCCTACACTGCCCGTACACCACTGCACTGCCCTAAACCCTGAAACACCAGCCCCTGCATGACCCCCTACACTGCCCGAACACCACTGCACTGCCCTAAACCCTGAAACACCACCCCTAGCACGACCCCCTACACTGCCCGAACACCACTGCACTGCCCTAAACCCTGAAACACCACCCCTTCACGACCCCCTACACTGCCCGAACACCACTGCACTGCCCTAAACCCTGAAACACCACCCCCAGCATGACCCCCACACTGCCCGAACACCACTGCACTGCCCTAAACCCTGAAACATCACCCCCAGCAAGACCCCCTACACTGCCCGAACACCACTGACCTAAACCCTGAAACACCACCCCCAGCACGACCCCCTACACTGCCCGAACACCACTGCACTGCCCTAAACCCTGAAACACTACCCCCAGCATGACCCCCTACACTGCCCAAACACCACTGCTCTGCCCAAAACCCTGAAACACCAGCCCCAGCACGACCCCCTACACTGCCCGAACACCACTGCACTGCCCTGAACCTTGAAACACCAGCCCCTGCACGACCCCCTACACTGCCCGAACACCACTGCACTACCCTAAACCCTGAAACATCACCCCCAGCACGACCTCCTATACTGCCCGAGCACCACTGCACTGCCCTAAACCCTGAAACACCAGCCCCAGCACGACCCCCTACACTGCCCGAACACCACTGCACTGCTCTAAACCCTGAAACACCAGCCCCAGCACAACCGCCTACACTGCCCAACACCACTGCACTGCCCTAAACCCTGAAACACCAGCCCCAGCACGACCCCCTACACTGCCCGAACACCACTGCACTGCCCTAAACCGTGAAACACCAGCCTCAGCACGACCCCTACACTGCCTGAACACTACTGCACTGCCCTGAACCCTGAAACACCAGCCCCAGCACGACACCCTACACTGCCCGAACACCACTGCACTGCCCTAAACCCTGAAACACCACTGCGTGCATGACCCCCTACACTGCCCGACCACTGCACTGCCCTAAACCCTGAAACACCACCCCCAGCGCGACCCCCTACACTGCCCGAACACCACTGCACTGCCCTAAACCCTGAAACACCACCCCTGCACAACCCCTACACTGCTCGAACACTACTGCACTGCCCTAAACCCAGAAACACCATCCCCAGCACGACTCCGTACACTGCACGAACACCACTGCACTGCCCTAACCCCTGAAACACTACCCCCAGCAAGACCCCCTACACTGCCCGAACACCACTGCACTGCCGTAAACCCTGAAACATCACCCCCAGCAAGACCCCCTACACTGCCCGAACACCACTGCCCTAAACCCTGAAACACCACCCCCAGCAAGACCCCCTACACTGCCCGAACACCACTGCACGGCCCTAAACCCTGAAACACCAGCCCCAGCACGACCCCCTACACTGCCTGAACACCACTGCACTGCCCTAAACCCTGAAACCCCACCCCTGCGCGACCCCCTACACTGCCCGAACACCACTGTACTGCCCTAAACCCTGAAACCCCACCCCAGCATGACCCCCTACACTGCCAGAACACCACTGCACTGCCCTAAACCCTGAAACACCACCCCTGCACGACCCCCTACACTGCCCGAACACTACTGCACTGCCCTAAACCCTGAAACACCACCCCCAGCACGACCCCCTACACTGCACGAACACCACTGCACCGCCCCTAAACCCTGAAACACTACCCCCAGCAAGACCCCCTACACTGCCCGAACACCACTGCACTGCCCTAAACCCTGAAACATCACCCCCAGCAAGACCCCCTACACTGCCCGAACACCACTGCCCTAAACCCTGAAACACCACCCCCAGCAAGACCCCTACACTGCCCGAACACCACTGCACTGCCCTAAACCCTGAATCACCACCCCCAGCAAGATCCCCTACACTGCCCGAACACCACTGCACTGCCCTAAACCCTGAAACACCACCCCCAGCACGACCCCCTACACTGCCCGAACACCACTGCTCTGCCCAAATCCCTGAAACACCAGCCCCAGCACGACCCCCTACACTGCCTGAACACCACTGCACTGCCCTAAACCCTGAAACACCAGCCCCAGCATGACCCCTACACTGCCCGAACACCACTGCACTGCCCTAAACCCTGAAACACCACCCCCAGCACGACCCCCTACACTGCCCGAACACCACTGCACTGCCCTAAACCCTGAAACACCAGCCCCAGCACAACCCCGAACACTGCCCGCACACCACTGCACTGCCCTAAACCCTGAAACACCAGCTCCAGCACAACCCCGTACACTGCCCGAACACCACTGCACTGCCCTAATCCCTGAAACACCAGCCCCAGCATGACCCCCTACACTGCCCGAACACCACTGCACTAAACCCTGAAACACCACCCCCTGCACGACCCCCTACACTGCCGGAACACCACTGCACTGCCCTAAACCCTGAAACACCACCCCAAGCACGGCCCCCTACACTGCCCTAACACCACTGCACTGCCCTAAACCCTGAAACATAACCCCCAGCACAACCCCTACACTGCCTGATCACCATTGCTCTGCCCTAAACCCTGAAACACTAGCCCCAGCACGACCCCCAACACTGCCCAAACACCACTGCACTGCCCTAAACCCTGAAACACCACCCCCAGCACGACCCCCTACACTGCCCGAATACCACTGCACTGCCCTAAACCCTGAAACACCAGCCCCAGCACGACCCCCAACACTGCCCAAACACCACTGCACTGCCCTAAACCCTGAAACACCAGCCCCAGCATGACCCCCTACACTGCCCGAACACCACTGCACTGCCCTAAACCCTGAAACACCAGCCCCAGCACGACCCCCTACACTGCCCGAACACCACTGCACTGCCCTAAACCCTGAAACACCAGCCCCAGCACCACCCCCTACAATGCCCGAACACCACTGTACTGCCCTAAACCCTGAAACAGCACCCCTGCACCGCCCCCTACACTGCCCGAACACCACTGCACTGCCCTAAACCCTGAAACACCAACCCCTGCACGACCCCCTACACTGCCCGAACACCACTGCACTGCCCTAAACCCTGAAACACCACCCCCTGCACCACCCCCTACACTGCCCGAACACCACTGCACTGCCCTAAACCCTGAAACACCACCCCCTGCACCGCCCCCTACACTGCCCAAACACCACTGCACTGCCCTAAACCCTGAAACACCACCCCCAGCATGACCCCCTACACTGCCCGAACACCACTGCCCTAAACCCTGAAACACCACCCCTGCACGACCCCCTACACTGCCCGAACACCACTGCACTGCCCTAAACCCTGAAACACCACCCCTGCACGACCCCCTACACTGCCCGAACACCACTGCACTGCCCTAAACCCTGAAGCACCACCCCCAGCACGACCCCCTACACTGCCCGAACACCACTGCACTGCCCTAAACCCTAAAACACCACCCCCAGCACGACCCCCTACACTGCCCAAACACCACTGCACTGCCCTAAACCCTAGAACACTACCCCCAGCATGACCCCCTACACTACCCGAACACCACTGCACTACCCTAAACCCTAAAATACTCCCCCCAGCACGACCCCTACACTACCCGAACACGACTGCACTGCCCTAAACCCTAAAACACTCCCCGCAGCACGACCCCCTACACTACCCGAACACCACTGCACTGCCCTAAACCCTAAAACACTCCCCCAGCACGACCCCCTACACTACCTAAACACCACTGCACTGCCCTAAACCCTAAAACACTACCCCCGCATGACCCCCTACACTACCCAAATACCAATGCACTACCCTAATCCCTAAAACACTACCCCCGCACAACCCCTACACTACCCAAAGACCACTGCACTACCCTAAACTCTAAAACAATACCCCCGCACAACTCCCTACACTACCCAAAGACCACTGCACTACCCTAAACCCTAAAACACGACCTCCTACACTACACAAACACCACTGCACTACCCTAAACCCTAAAAACTACCCCCAGCACGAACCCCTATACTACTCAAACACCACTGCACTACCCTAAACCATAAAACACTACCCCCAGCAGTACCCCCTATGCTACCCAAACACCACTGCACTACCCTAAACCCTAAAACACTACCCCCAGCAGTACCCCCTACACTACCCAAACACCATTGCACTACCCTAAACCCTAAACCACTACCCCCAGCACGACCCCTACACTACCCAAACACCACTGCACTACCCTAAAACACTACCCCCAGCACAACCCCCTACACTACCCAAACACCACTGTAATACCCTAAACCCTAAAACACTCCCCCAGCACGACTCCCTACACTATCCAAACACCACTGCACTACCCTAAACCCTAAATCTACCCCCAGCATGACCCCTACACTACACAAACACCACTGCACTACCCTAAACCCTAAAACACTACCCCCAGCACGACCCCCTTCACTACCTAAACACAACTACACAATTTGTTACAGGCGTTGCAACGCAGGCCTGTGGTGCTTACTGGAAGTACTTGGTGGGCTAGTTGGGCCCCAGGGACCCTCAGGATTCAAGGTGACCTAATCCCCCAACTTAAAACGCGCCACGGGGCGCGTTTGCACAGTGGTGAAGGGAGGGGGCGGGGCCTCAGGTGACATGTGCGCAAACACGCCCCTTAAATCCTGAGGGACCCTGGGGGCCAACTAGCCCACCAGGTACCTTCAGTAAGCACAACAGAGTTGCGTTGCAGAGAGGTGAAAAAGGTGCGTGGCCTCGGAACGCCTCTCTGCAACTCAGCTCTGTGGTCCTAACTGTAGGTACCTGGGGGCTAGTTGGGCCCCAGGGACCCTCAGGATTCAAGGGGACTTAATCCCGCAACTTAAAACGCGCCATGGGGCGCGTTTGCACACGCGTTTTAAGAGGTAGTTTTAATCCCCCTGCCCTATTATGTACTAGGGACTTACAGAGGAGGTCATGCTAATCACAGGGGTACCCCAACGCATAGTGTTCCCTAGTGTATGTAGGTGTTTTCACTGTATTCTAAGTGTCTTTTAGCATAGCACTGACTCTGGTTAGTCAGAGTCAGTTACCACCAGTACCCGTCTGAAAAAGTTGTGGGCACAGGATGATTTTGCAACATGGCCTCTTTCTGCTCCTCTGTTGGTTCTTTCTGCACATCTTTTGCTTCTTCCTGCACTTTTCTTCGTCTTTGTGGACTTCTGTTGCTTCTTTCTGCATTTCTTTTGCTTCTTTCTGCGCGTTTTTTCTTCTTTCTTCACATGTCCTACCTCTGTAGGCATAGTTAGAAACTAGCATTTAAAAACCTTTGAAATTCACTTAAAAAATCATAGGTTTCAGGCACGTTATAGTTAGAAATTAGCATTTAAAAACCTTTGAAATTCACTGAAAAAACCATAGGTTTCAGACACGTTATAGTTAGAAATTAGCATTTAAAAACCTTTGAAATTCACTGAAAAAACCATAGGTTTTAGGGACAGTTATAGTTAGTTGGACATTTCACTCGTACAAAACCATAGAAATTCCCCCGTTATAGTTAGTTCAGCTAACTATAACTCACGCCCCGCAATGCACTGCTGATGACGTCACATATTACATCACTCATGACATGGTCAGTGACATCACTGATGACATCACTGATGACATCTCAAATGACATCACTGATGACATCATCCATGTGATAATTTCATGCATCTTCTCACACCCTAATATAGCTTTTGATACACCCACTCTAAATTACAGACTGCCATTCTCAAAACCATACACACTCCAATACCAATAACTACATACCCACTCACTGATTCTTAGGTCTACACACACACATCTACTCACTCACCCGTACAGTCACTCATACTTACAGTCACTCAGTACAGGACTATCATATGCACTCATACACCTATATAAACACTCACACACCGCCACTCATCCATAGAGGTACTCACACACCTAGTCAGTCATGCAAAAATTAATCACACACCCATTTACTCACCTATACAGTTATACACACACCAGCTCACTTACTCATACAAATACTAGCACATTCTTACGCTCTTATACAATAACTGATACAAGCACACACGCATCCATACAGCCACTCTCACAATCACACACTCTCACTTATAGCCATTTAAATACTCTAACACACATATATACTGCCTTTTACATATGTAGTTACTCGCACATGTACCACTGAGATATACATTCACTCACTAACACACCCATACACACACTCACCCACCCAAGCAGTCCATCACAGATGCACTCTTGAAATCATGCACCCAGTGAATCACCCACTCACACATCTATGTACAGAGTCACATACAGCCCACCCACACAAACACTCAGGCAGCCATACAGATACTCAGAGAACCAATCAATAACCCATATAGACACTCATGTAGCTATTCGCAAATCCATGCATCCACTTACACACCAACAAACAGACGGATACAGACATTCACACAGTTTAGTCACTAACCCATGCATTCAGTAAGATACGTTTAATCACTCACTTGTAGAGTCAGTCACGCACGTACTAAATCATCCATTCAGACACTTAAACACCCACTCATTCTTCAATACGCCTTTCCCTATATATATTAAACATATTTAAACTTTACAGAAACACACAGTCACTGGATGATGTCATCAGTGATTTCATTTGAGATGTCATCAGTGATGTCATCAGTGATGTCACTGACCATGTCATGAGTGATGTAATATGTGACGTCATCAGCAGTGCATTATGGGCGCGAGTTATAGTTAGCTGAACTAACTATAACGGGGGAATTTCTATGGTTTTGTACGAGTGAAATGTCCAACTAACTATAACTGTCCCTAAAACCTATGTTTTTTTCAGTGAATATATATATATATATTATCTACTGGCGGTCGCCAGTAGATAGTTATAGTTAGGACCTATTTTCCATAGGAAATCCGCAACATTCTATTTGCAATAACGTTGGCGCCGGTTGACGAATCTTCACGAAAGTTTCCAACTTGTTGGGGCGCTCCGGTCTGCTCCTATCCTGAAAGTCTCGGGGTGATTCGTCAAGCGGGGGCCGAGAAAAAAGGGGGGTCCCAAAACGTGTTTTCCCCATTCATTTTTCCATAGGGACCTTTCATCGCAGCTACAGCCCAAACTGCTGAACGGAATTACACCAAATTTGGCAAAGAGGTAGCCCTTGGTTCAGTGTCGTGCCTTTTGCTTAACTGGTGTAAATCCATTCAGTAGTTTCTGAGAAATTTGAAAAAGAAAACACATATATATCTGGGCGGAGCCTAACCACACATGTCATCGTGAGATCTGATTGGCTGTCAGCACTTCATCCTGGAATTGCTGGCAGCCATCTTGGGACCAATATAAATGATAGTACCCCATTGAAATGCATTGTAGTGAATCGAATATTTTGAGGGTTACCAAAAGGAGAACTATAAAGGGTGATAACATACTTTAGTTACATTAGAATTCATTTGTTGATGGTACCATACTAATTTCAGGAATTGTGGTGTGTTCTAAGGTGATTTTACCCTGTGAAAAACCTTCTGCTGGGATATCATGAATCATGTTTGAGAGAAAACTATTTTCACATGCTTGTCCCATACAGTTTTGGAAGGTGCACCAGAAGCTAAAATGAGAGCATATTTTCTGTAAATTCACATTATCTTTCTCAGTCATGTGAGAATGAAGTCTGACATTCGCAGTAAAACATGTACATCCAACAAGGGCAGAGACTGTCAGTTGATTCCTTTGTGTTCTACTGCAGCTTCCCAGAGTGTTCTAAAGAACAACTAGAGTGCTAACAGCCTTACTTATGACAAAATTATGGCACACCTGAAGCCATCTTGATTGGAATAAACTGGTAACACTTAAAACATTTAATTTAAAAAGGAACAAAATGATGGGGTTCATTTTGTCATAGAAATTATGGTTAGTGCTGTAGAAAGAAAAATTAGGACATGTTTTAAGTGAGATCTCAAATATCTTCCTGTTATATTTCAACAGGAGCAGCCTGTCAGTTGATGCCTTTGTGTTCTACTGCAGCTTCCCAGAGTGTTCTAAAGAACAACTAGAGTGCTAACAGCCTTACTTATGACAAAAGTATGGCACACCTGAAGCCATCTTGATTGGAATAAACTGGTAACACTTAAAACATTTAATTTAAAAAGGAACAAAATGATGGGGTTCATTTTGTCATAGAAATTATGGTTAGTGCTGTAGAAAGAAAATTAGGACATGTTTTAAGTGAGATCTCAAATATCTTCCTATTATATTTCAACAGGAGCAGCCTGTCAGTTGATGCCTTTGTGTTCTACTGCAGCTTCCCAGAGTGTTCTAAAGAACAACTAGAGTGCTAACAGCCTTACTTATGACAAAATTATGGCACACCTGAAGCCATCTTGATTGGAATAAACTGGTAACACTTAAAACATTTAATTTAAAAAGGAACAAAATTATGGGGTTCATTTTGTCATAGAAATTATGGTTAGTGCTGTAGAAAGAAAAATTAGGACATGTTTTAAGTGAGATCTCAAATATCTTCCTGTTATATTTCAACAGGAGCAGCCTGTCAGTTGATGCCTTTGTGTTCTACTGCAGCTTCCCAGAGTGTTCTAAAGAACAACTAGAGTGCTAACAGCCTTACTTATGACAAAATTATGGCACACCTGAAGCCATCTTGATTGGAATAAACTGGCAACACTTAAAACATTTAATTTAAAAAGGAACAAAATGATGGGGTTCATTTTGTCATAGAAATTATGGTTAGTGCTGTAGAAAGAAAAATTAGGACATGTTTCAAGTGTGATCTCAAATATCTTCCTGTTATATTTCAACAGGAGCAGCCTGTCAGTTGATGCCTTTGTGTTCTACTGCAGCTTCCCAGAGTGTTCTAAAGAACAACTAGAGTGCTAACAGTCTTACTTATGACAAAATTATGGCACACCTGAAGCCATCTTGATTGGAATAAACTGGTAACTCTTAAAACATTTAATTTAAAAAGGAACAAAATGAGGGGGTTCATTTTGTCATAGAAATTATGGTTAGTGCTGTAGAAAGAAAAATTAGTGCTAAAACACTACCCCAGCACGACACCCTACACTACCCAAACATAACTGCACTACCCTAAACCCTAAAACACTATCACCAGCACGACTCCCTACACTACCCAAACACCACTGCACTACACTAAACCCTAAATATACCCCCAGCATGACCTCCCACACTACACAAACACCACTGCACTACCCTAAAACCTAAAACACTACCCCCAGCACGACCCCCTACACTACCCAAACACCACTGCACTACCCTAAACCCTAAAACACTAACCCCAGCATGACCCCCTACACTACCCAAACACCACTGCACTACCCTATACCCGAAAACACTACCCACAGCATGACCCCCTTCACTACATAAACACCACTGCACTAACATAAACCCTAAAACACTACCCCCAGCACGACTCCCTACACTACCCAACACCACTGCACTACCCTAAACCCTAAATCTACCCCCAGCATGACCCCTACACTACCCTAACACCACTGCACTACCCTAAACCATAAAACACTACTCCCAGCATGACCCCCTACACTACACAAACACCACTGCACTACCCTAAAACACTACCCCCAGCACGACTCCCTACCCTACCCAATACCACTGCACTACCCTAAACCCTAAATCTACCCCCAGCACGACCCCTACACTACCCAAACACCACTGCACTAAACCATAAAACACTACCCCCAGCATGACCCCCTACACTACACAAACACCACTGCACTACCCTAAACCCTAAAACACTACCACCAGCATGACCCCCTACACTACTCAAACACCACTGCACTACCCGAAACCCTAAAACACTACCCCAGCACGACTCCCTACACTACCCATACACCACTGCACTACCCTAAACCCTAAAACACTACCCCCAGGATGACCCCCTACACTACTGCACTACCCTAAACCCTAAAACACTACCCCCAGCACGACCCCCTACACTACCCAAACACCACTGCACTACCCTAAACCCTAAAACACCACCCCCAGCACGACTCGCTGCACTACCCAAACACCACTGCACTACCCTAAACCCTAAATCTACCCCCAGCACGACCCCTACACTACCCAAACATCACTGCACTACCCTAAACCATAAAACACTACCCCCAGCATGACCCCCTATACTACACCAACACCACTGCACTACCCTAAACCCTAAAACATTACCACCAGCATGACCCCCTACACTACTCAAACACCACTGCACTACCCTAAACCCTAAAACACTACCCCAGCACGACCCCCTACACTAAGCATACACCACTGCACTACCCTAAACCCTAAAACACTACCCCCAGCACGACCCCCTACACTACTGCACTACCCTAAACCCTAAAACATTACCCCCTGCACGACCCCCCACACTACCCAAACACCACTGCACTACCCTATACCCGAAAACACGACCCCCTACACTACACAAACACGACTCCACTACCCTAAACCCTAAAACACTACCCACAGCATGACCCCCTTCACTACAAAAACACCACTGCACTGCCCTAAACCCTAAAACACTACCCTAGCACTACCCCTACACTACCCAAACACCACTGCACTAACATAAACCCTAAAACACTACCCCCAGCACAACCCCCTACACTACACAAACACCACTGCACTACCCTAAACCCTAAAACACTACCCCCAGCACGACTCCCTACACTACCCAAACACCACTGCACTACCCTAAACTCTAAATATACCCCCAGCACGACCCCTACACTACCCAAACACCACTGCACTACCCTAAACCATAAAACACTACCCCCAGCATGACCCCCTACACTACACAAACACCACTGCACTACCCTAAACCCTAACACTACCACCAGCATGACCCCTACACTACTCAAACACCACTGCACTACCCTAAACCCTAAAACACTACCCCAGCACGACCCCCTACACTACCCATACACCACTGCACTACACTAAACCCTAAAACACTACCCCCAGCACGACCCCCTACACTACTGCACTACCCTAAACCCTAAAACACTACCCCCAGCACGACCCCCTACACTACCCAAACACCACTGCACTACCCTAAACCCTAAAACACTACCGCCAGCACGACCCCCTACACCACCCAAACACCAATGCACTACCCTAAACCCTAGAAAAGAAACCCCCACCCCATGCCCAATCCCCTTACCTCTCACTCCTCATGGTTCCTCTCTCCTCATGGTTCCTGCTTCACGTCATCTCTGAGGGGCGGTGCACGTCGTTGTCAGGAAACGGAACAGCCTCTGTTTCCTTACAACGACATGGATCGTCTACATGTTTTTAGAACACATGGTCATTTACCATACATACCTTTACAACAAAATTAGTTGTAAAGGCATGCGTGGTAAATGACCATGCGTTATAAAAATGCGTGGTAATGACTTCGTGATGTACAACGCATGCGTGGTAATGCATGCGTTGTAATGGTATCGCAAAGTAAAAAAGTCGTTGTAACGGCTGTTTACCGATCGAAGCTGGCCCCTGTTCTTCAGTGAGACGTTTATTTGATTAATTAGGAGGAAGGAATGTGGTTTTTACCGAAAAGTGCATTCCCGGCTGTTGTATTGTGAAAGTGTCCGCGTGGCCTGGTTTCACTTCCGGTGAGAGAGTGGAAGAGTCTGTTTGGATCTAAAGGAGTTCTGTTGTTGGACGGGGCCGGCGCGACATGTCATCAGAAAACATAGATAATGGAAAGCGTCCTCCCTGAAGTGTGGAGCAGTGCCATGAGAGGTCAACGAGTGTGCGTCCCACCGCAGTATGACCGTACCGCGTGACCCATGTGCCGCCTCCAGGGTACGGGAGGCAGAAGCGGCATCTAATTCTACATTTTGGTACTAGGGCATTTTAACTTCGTTGTTCCTGCCAGATACAAAGAGAAGATCCTGTGTTATTCAGTGCCCTCGTTGCCTTTTTTGTGGGTTGTGGTGCTTGCCACTTCGCTGCCCCGCCGGTGCACATGGCTGGGCACCCCACCTCGTGTGCCATCTGCAGGGCCTCTGCCCTCGGATCACTGGTTTTGGTTTCTGGAGTGGTAACATAAACAGTTGCTCCCAAAGGACTAGCCTTAACACTAAGGTGAATATCCCCTGCACCAGCATTCCACGGAAATTCTTTCCTAGCTCTCCCACGTCAACGAGCACGGCTCCGCTCGCGACACCGTATGACGTCATCGGAGCCATAAGAGGACCTCGTCGGCGTGTTGACGTCAGTTCCACCCATTTTTTCCGTGCCACCGAGGCAAACAGGGGACCGAGACATTTTCACATGTATACATAGTATAATAAATATATATATATTCACTGGAAAAAACCATAGGTTTCAGGCACGTTATAGTTAGAAATTAGCATTTAAAAAACCTTAGAAATTCACTGAAAAAACCATAGGTTTCAGGCACGTTATAGTTACAAATTAGCATTTAAAAACCTTAGAAATTCACTGAAAAAACCATAGGTTTCAGGGGCGTTATAGTTAGTTGGACATTTCACTCGTACAAAACCATAGAAATTCCCCCGTTATAGTTAGTTCAGCTAACTATAACTCATGCGCCCGCAATGCACTGCTGATGACGTCACATATTACATCACTCATGACATGGTCAGTGACATCACTCATGACATCACTGATGACATCACTGATGACATCATCCAGTGAATGTGTGTTTTTCTGAAAATTAAATATGTTTTATATATGTATATCTCAAGGTCGATGGAAGAATAAATGGGTATATAAGTGTCTAAATGGATGATTTTTTTTTGTAAAATTGATTGTATAACTGACTACGTGTATCTTAGTGAATACATGGCATTCTCCCCTCATTCTATTCCAGACCTCCCTTTCAAGTTAGTCACGCACCTACTAAATCATCCATACAGACACTTATACACCCACTCATTCTTCAATATGCCTTTCCCTATATATATTAAACATATTTAAACTTTACAGAAACACACAGTCACTGGATAATGTCATCAGTGATGTCATTTGAGATGTCATCAGTGATGTCATCAGTGATGTCACTGAGCATGTCATGAGTGATGTAATATGTGACATCATCAGCAGTGCATTGCGGGGGCGCGAGTTGTAGTTAGCTGAACTAACTATAACGGGGGAATTTCACGGGTTTTGTACGAGTGCAATGTCCAACTAACTATAACTGTCCCTAAAACCTATGGTTTTTTCAGTGAATATATATATAGACACATATATATATATATATACACACACATATATGTATGTATATATGTATATATAAATATATATTTTATTAGTAAGTGGATTGTGAAGGTAATTTTGATTAATGTGCAGTAGTCACACAATTTGAGCATGTGACATGCTTATTTCAGCATAATCTTTGTGATGCTTTTCGGATTGAGTTGTGTACTGAAACAGAGTTTTTTCAATACATGCTGATTTAGGCTGAGGGGCAAGCAAAATGTGCTGAAATTTGCAATTAAACTATGCAAAACAACAGAACATGTTAACAGGAAAATCAGAACACAATATCAGAAAACACTGGAGTAAAGCAACAATACAATAGCAGCTTTAAATCACAGACATAAACGACTAAATGTAACACAACATAAAAACAAGGCAATGACAACTCAAAAACAATATAAAGCAATACAAACGCAGTCACACACCACAAACCAAAAATCTTTTTTTACATAGTGACAACACAACAGTGCAAAAAACAACACAGCACCATCAAAACAATAAAATGTAACACAGACAAACAACACTAGCAGAAATACAACAAAAAGGCCCTCACTCTCAGATGAGAATCCAGCTACAACAATGACAAGAAGTGTTCACCATATTCAAGGAGTTCTCCAATCCCCCAGCTGCCAACAATGACATCATCCCAACCTAAGCACCTGTCAAGATCTACAAGAGATTTGATCCACAGCATATAAATACGAATGCCCCCTAACAGCCGCACACCTCCTTCATCATCAAACAGCAGCTAAGCAACTGGAAGCCCCTCTCGAATGAAGAAACCATCACCCTGATGAATACCACTAATGAGCCCCCTACAACCCATACTCTCACTTCATACACAACCTTGGAAGATCCATCATCTTCCCCAACTCACTGCTATCATCAGCATCTCCATAACCACTGCCACCTTCCCGTCTTGCTGGAGAAATGCAGAAACCAATGTTCTATTGAAGAAACCAACAGCGGATACCAACACACTCAGCAGCTTCAGACCCATCTCGCTCATGCATTTTCTGGATAAAGTCATTGAGAAATCCATCAATACCCTACTTGCAGACCACCTAGAACTCCATTAACTCCTAGACAGTTCTTAGTTAGGCTTTCGCACCAACCGCAGCACAGCACATTGTGCAACAGAAGACATCAGAAGCATACTTGACTGTGGAGAAATGGCCGCACTCATCTACTAGACCTCTCTGCATTTTTCGATACGGTCTACCACAAGTCACTCATCAGAAAGTTTTAGCACTAGGGTATCTGGGTCGGCCCTCAAGTGGATATCCTCCTTCCTCAGAGAGAACTCAATGAGTTAGACTTCCCACCTATACCTCAGAACCCAAGAAACTCATCTGCAGAGTCACTCAAGGATCGTCATTCAGCCCAACACACTTTAACGACTTCATGACGCCTCTCACGGACATCATCATAGCCGACGGCATCAACATAGTATCCTAAGCCGATAACACACAGCTCATCCTCTCTCTTACTGATTCATCCAGCACTGCCAAAGCAAGCTATGCCAACTACATGAGAATCATCACTGAATGGATGAAAAAGAACTTCCTCCAGCTCAACACAAACCCTAATCTTCAGCAACAACCACTTCCCAAAGGACAGATCTTGGTAGCCCTCCAAACTTGGCCCCCCACCTGCCCCTGCAGACCATGCCAAAAACTTTGGGATCATCCTAGACACCAACCGCTCCATGAGCAGACAGATCAATGCTGTCTTCTTACCATGTTTCCACATCCTGCAAATGCAATACAAGATTTTCAAGTGAATTCCACTGAACACCAGACAAACAGTCACCCAGGCTGTTATCACAAGAAGAATTGATTACGGAAACGTCCTATGCATCAGAATCCTAGCCCATGTCCTATGTTAACTCCAAACCACCCAGAACGTCACTGACAGACTCATCCTGAACATCCAATGAAATGCCCATATAGCTCCTCACCTCAACAATCTCCACTGGCTCCCAGTCCAGGAAAGATGTAAGTGCAAGCTACTCACCACATCTACAAAGCTCTCCACAACAATGGTTAAGCTTACCTCAACCACCGCCTCAACTTCTACCAACCCACCAGACACTTTCCAGACCACACCTCCCTCGCATCAAGAAGATCAGAAGCGGAGGACTTCCCGAAACACCTCAGAACCTCCCCCTCTCTCATGGACTTCCAAAGGATCTTCAAGACATGCTTCTTCCAGATGAAACTGGCATGATGTCCTCTTCCCCCCTCAGGCCTGCCCTACTCAGCACCTGGATACCCTCACAGGAGATTAGCAGTGCTCTACAAGTACATATACCATAACAAAATCACTCAAGTTAACATAACACCATAACATACAAACGTAAACCAACACAAACCAAGATAACACAGGAAGAACAAACAAGTACACAATAAGAGCACAATAAAGCAAACACAATAGAAAAAAACAAAAAGAACACAATGAAAAATTCAAATCTCAAGACATTGCAAATCAACAATGCAGTAATGCGTCATAAACAACATCACATCATCATAACGAAACACAGTAAGAATGCATATGAACGCATCACAACAAGAAAATAAAACTCAGAAGACTCCTATCCTGCCAGAGACTCTCCCTTCTCTTGGATCAATAGGTTTGTATCTCAGAGGCCCACTTACTCACTATTTACACATTTGTCTTGGCTTTGTATCACTCACTGAGGTAACTAGGCAATCCCATCAATGGCAGATTAAAGGGCCTTTATAGATCTGAGGGTAGGATTGCTTATCTCTTCTGTTTGGCAGAATTTGCTTGTGCAGTCCATTTGACTGCTTGTGATCCTCAAATACTTGGTGTTAGAACTGGGGGTCTCTAGTTGGCAGAGGTAGGTACCTTTGACCAAATAGGGACCCTTGCTTCTAGTCAGGGTAAGGGGGATACACACTTTAGATAACCCCTGCTCACCCCCTTGGTGGCTTGGCACAAGCAGACAGGCTTATCCCAAAGGCAATGTGTAAAGTATTTGTACCAACACTCACAGTAACACAGTGAAAACACCACAAATGGACACCACACCAGTTTAGAAAAAATAAAGTATCTTTATCTAAACTACACAAGACCAAAACGACAAAAATCCAACATACACAGTTTAAAAATATGACTTTGAAAAGGTTTCAAGAACTTGTACCATAGAAATCTATGGATGCGTGACTTTTCATCAAAGTACCTGTAGATGCGACATAAGTTCCCAAGCCAAAAAGCTGCAGCGTCGGAAAACAAAGAGATGCGACACTCCTGAGACCCTGAGGAGGCGATGCGACAGCCCTGCTGCACGCAGCGGACGGGTTGCGTCGAGTCCGGTCTGTAGGGGGAGCGATGCGTCGAGTCTTTGTGCCGGTTCCGGTTCGTAGGTGATGCATCCGGAAAGCGTCTCGCACAGGTACGATGCGTAGATCTTCGGGATACGACAGTGATCGATGCGGCGGCGTTGCGCGGCCTCGGTCCTCTTCAGCCGCGATTCCTGGATGCGTCACTTCTTGCAGCGGCGACAGGCGCTGCGACGATCTTCGCAGCGGCACGGCGATGCGATGGAAATCTTCTCGCGCCGTCGAGATGCGCCGGTGAAACGTGCCGCAAGAAGAGCGATGCGACGGGTTTTGAAGTTTTTTTCACGCTTCTTCTTCTTCCAGCTCCCAAACAGCAGAAAACAACCTCCAGAGGCCCCACAACTGGATCAAGCACTCTAGGCAGGTCAGAACTCACACAGCAGAGTTCAGGGGGAGCTGGGGGTGAAGTCCTTTTGTTCCTGGGACTTCAAAACAGGAGGCCAGCTCTCCTCAGGCCCTTGGAGATCTTCTTCAAGCAGGGGACACAGCACACAGCAAAGTCCTTCTCCTTTCCTTGGCAGAATAGCAACTGCAGGTTAGCCCCAGAACACACAGCAAGGGCAATCCTTCTCTTCAGTTTCTCCAGCTCTTCTCCTCGGCAAAGGTTCCTCTTGAATTCCAGGATGATCTAAAGTTCAGGGGTTTCAGCTCTCATATTTATACCCCAAAAGTCTTTGTACTCTAGGTGTAAGGGGTCCTGAACCCAGTCCAAACCAGTTCTGGGTGCACTCTGCCAGTGTACAACTTCTTCCTTTGTTAGTATGGGCCAGGGTCATCAGACACACCACAGGAGGTGGAGCCAGCATTGTGGAAGGCAGGCACAGCCCTATTCAGGCCCAGGTGCTACTCCTCCCACCACTCCAAATGCAGATCGGCCTATTCAACCTAGTGCTGACTCACCCAGACTCCTGGAGCCACCCCAGCCCCTGTCACTCTCAAGCCAGACAGTCAATCCACAAACAGGCAGAGGCACACAGAAAGGTTGAACAAGAAACTAGCCACTTTCTAAAAGTGCTATTTTCAAACACAGAATTTAAAAACCATTCTTCCTAAAAGATGTGTTATTAAATTCTGAGTTCAGGGATACCACACTCTAATATCTTATCTTACTCCTATGGGAGGATATGCTTGTAAAATTGTTACACAGCATTCCCCATTCTGTGCTATGAGCAAGATAGCCTTTCAATAGTGAAAAACGAAACTGGCAGTATTTCACTATCAGGACATGTTACACACACTAGTACATGCCCTACCTTTCACATACACTGCACCCTGCCCAGGGGGGTACCTTGGGTCTACCATAGGGGTGTCCTATGTGTAAGAAAAGGGAAGGGTAAGGCCTGGCAAGTGGGTGCACTGACCAGGTCGACATGGCAGTTAACAAACTGCGCGCAGGCACTGCGGTGGCAGGCCTGAGTCCTCTTTTCGGGGCTACTTATGTGGGTGGCACAATCAGTGCTGCTAGCCCACTAGTAGCATTTGAATTACCGCCCTGGCACACTCAGTGCACTTTACTAGGGACCTACTGGTAAGACAAATATGCCAATCATGGATAACCAATCACAATAACAATTTATACAGGGAGCACTTGCACTTCGACACTGATCAGCAGTGGCAAAGTGCCCAAAGCATCTAAACCAGCAAAAACGAAATCCAGCATAGCATCAAAAGCACAGGTGGTAAAGGCAAAAAGTCAGGGAAAACCACGCCAAGGATGCCAGGTCTAACACTTGGTTATTGCTGCTCATTTGCAACCTGTTGTAACATGGAGAGTTGTGCTGAATTATCTTGTAAGGGCATGGGATGTGGTTTCAATGTCAAGCTTGGCATTTTTTCCAATGGTGCAGGAGTATATGGTTTTACCAAGGCAAGTCGTTGTTTTCTTTGTATTTCTTTCCTACAAGCTAACTGGTAACGATCATGCTGTTTCGTTTTTTAATCACCTCTTTCCTATTAGTACTTCAGCCTCCTCTTTTTAGATTACAGCCTGATATTAGCTCTTTCATTTTGGTGGACAAGGGGCTTGATAAAGAAATGTCAGTACTAATTCATTTTGCTGCTTCTATGAATCTATATTAGACCTTTGTCTACTGGCTCCAGTCCTCTTGAGAGTTCAGGAGCTATGGAAATAGTTGGACCAGTTGTAGTTAGGAGTTGCCATGTAAATTCCTACCATACTGCTATTTGGCTCTGTCCCCTTTTAAAAGTCTCTAGACAAAAGAAGGTTACCCTTACATAGCATATATTTTTGTCACAAGGAAATCATTCAGGGGCATATTTATGTAGGATTTGCGTAACCCTTGCACCATGCAATGGGGCACAAGAGTGACACAACTCCTAAGTTTGATTTATAAAGCCACGGAAGGCTACCTTGCATAGCTTGATAAGTCCAGAGTAATGCAACACAGCGCAAATCACATTGCGTTACTCTGCCCCAGGGAGGCATTCCATAGGTGGAGAAAGAGAGTGTTCATATGCATCCAGCCATCGATGTTGGCGCATTCAGAGATGTACTATCTGTGGCAAACCAGGAAGAGTGCCAAAATGCTATGCCTCCCCACATGAATAGTAATGAGGAGAAATATCCTTATTTCTCCTCGTTACTTTCTATTTCTATGTGTGCATGCCTCAGGGGATTGTTTTTATACAGCATGTACCCCTTTCAGCATGGTGCAAGGGTGCCTACATTTGTGCTAGGTAGCTAAAAGGGCACCAGTGCAAGAAAAGAACAAAAATGCATCATATTATGCTAATTATGGAGCACACCTTCCTTTTCACGCAGCACAGCAAGGTAGCTTGCTGCACTGCATGAAACATTGATAAATGAGGCCCATAGCTTTATCAAGAGCTTTTGCAATATTTGGTGCAAATTGGTGTCTGATGCGACAAGGCTTCATTGTTCTTCCCTCTTCCTTCATGTTAAGTTGTACCTTTATGTCACAATGTGTGCTAGTCTTGGATGATTTTTCTCCCTTCTGCTGACAACAGTAACAATTAATCTGAGTGAATCTTTAAAGATGTGTAACAGTTTTAAGTGACATACGGTATGACTACAACCACTCTTGTCACCATTTCTAGATACTAGTATCAAACTGAAACCTTTGCTAAAATAATTTTTCATTCCATGAAGGGGGATCTCCATAAAAATCAGTAAAAACTGCCCCGAATTTTTTTCACAGTAATATAATTAGGGCCCAATTCAGAGATCGGCAGAAGGGGGTAAATGCAGTCAGGGTGGCAGAGATCTTAAAATCCAGCATCCTGCCTTTCCTGTGCCTTCCAAATTTAGAGTTCACTGCCAGCCTTGTGGTGACCTCTGTGGGTTTGTATGAATCACCTCCCAAAGTGGGTTTTTGTTTCTGGAAAAGTAAGAGCTAATGGCCTCAACACCCTGGGAGTTTTCTACCATGGATTAGGGGTAATTTAATTATTTTTACTGTCCCTAACAAGATACTCCTGGCAGTGACAGACAATAAAAAAATCCATCTGGCCACTATAAATGGGGCTGATGGCCGGATGGCTTACCTTCAACAACCCTTTTTCCCTTGGGCATTTGAAGGAAGGTCTACGCCAATGGAGTACATATTACTCCATCGAAGTAAACCTTGCAATCTGCCTGACTCAACATTGGGCGGGTAGAGTAAAAGGGTAAACGTTTGTCAAAAAGGGTACTCCATTGCTGTTGCGATGGAGTACTCTGAATGCCAAACTCAACCCGTATTCCCTTGGGCCATCGGAGAAAGTGTGATACAATTTATTCTGTCTATTAAATCTGGCAGTCCACTCAACACTAAATTGGGAGGGTGGACAGAGAGTTTAATGGAGAGGGTACTCCGTCACCCTTGAAATGGATCACTCTGTCCGCCAAATTCTAAATGAGGCCCTTAGTGTCCAAAAACGTATGTAGAAGGTCTGTTATAACAATCAACAGAAAGGTCAGCACAGCCTATTAAAAGCCCTTTCACAAGAAAAGATTAAAACAAAATCACAGGACCATATTGCTGCATTTCCATTCACTAAGCCAGCTAGTATTGTGTTATACTTTACAGTATTGATACCTTAGACAACCCTTCAAGTAAGTAAATTTCATATGTTTGCCCCTCAGGAATGCCCATGAAGATCTCTGATCCCTCTTTGCAACACCTGGTGGGGGTAGATCAAAAGGAAGTCACAACATCTCTGGTGGTTCTCGGCATTCCATATTAAGAAGTGTAAAGAAGAAAAACACAAGGCAGCAGGCCTTTTTCCATCTATGCACTCAGAAACTGGAACAAGAGACCTGTATCCATCAACACCACCCCAATGCTCCTCAAATTTAAAGTTAAAAAGGCAACACTTTAACAAACACTTTATCATAACACATTAAAAGTTCCCAAATCAGCTCCCTCTCCTATCACTCATTGACTTTTTGCTTGTCCTTGACCCTGTCCATAACTCTGCTGCCTTTTGGCTAGATTTGCACTATAAAAAGTCTAAGGAAATACATACATACATACATATAAACATTTCAAATTATTGAGGATATAGTGCTCCCTTTGAACATGGTTTGGACCACTCCCTTTTCTCCTTATAGAGATGTCATCATGGAAGCTACCTCTCCATCCTCCAAATCAATGTCTTTCATCGCTAACGAGGACCCACATGCCATAATAGACATTTTTGCAAGTAGCTCTTGTACAAAAAGAAAAAGGTTACTCCACTGCTTTGAAGTGTGCAGAATCGAAAGCATAATAGGTATATAGCAAATTATTGTGCAAGAGTTAGTGTCAAGAGCTCAGATGTGACTGTTTTGGCCACTTTAGCAACGATTATTAGCCAGTTATTAAAGAGCATTTTCCAGAACTGTTTGTCTAAAAAATTAACTAATAAGCCAATTTTAAATGAACATTCATTAGATTTTGTCTCATCAAGGTATACTATGTCTACAACTCACAGAAAACAGAAGCAATCACTCCAACCCAATTTCAGAGTGGATGTTCAGGATTACAAGATACTCAGGCATAAGATTATACACTTCTGATTTTTCAATATATATTCCTGGACTTTAGGGGCCTTGCAGGAGAGAGAGAAGAGAAACAGAGAGACACAGAAGAGAATGAAGAAGAAAGGGAATAATGAAAAAGAGAGTCCAAAGAAGAGAAAGACAAAGAAAGAGAAATAAATAAGCCAGGTTCTACATCAAAGGGTTTTAGGTTTTTATTTGTGTTATCTAATTCATCTCTGTGATTCCAAATCGGGCTGGAATTGGGGTTATTAGGCAGACTAAAATAAAGAAGCACTGGGAGACATTTCACTTGTTGGATTTGGGCACTTCATACTGCACCTTTAAGAACTATCTATCCTTCTAACTAAAACAAAATTTGTTTGAGGAGGGCTTTGAAGATGTATCTCCTGATCTGGAGTCTGAAATGAGGTTGTCATGTGTCTATTCAGGATGATTTGACACCACTGCCTTTAAACATATCTTGCACGGTAGCATTAGCTTTTGTAATTTCTTTGTAGAAGAGTAAGCTGCTAGCTATTTATAGAGTCATTCTATAATAATAATACTCACTTTCAAAATAAGTTTCCAATCATAGACAAGTATAAATGGAATTAAATATGTGCATAATAATCTTAGACCAAATTCAAAAATCATGTTTCTGAGTAAGTTGCATAACTTATGGTAATTTGAAAGTAAGTCACACATAAGTCATAAGTAAGGCACAAGTACTTGGAAATCTGGCCCTTTTATCTATGTTAGGGAAAACATATTTGTCACTGTTGCAGTCTTTTTCCATCTATTCACCACCACACTTTTGCAAATGTACTAACAGCAATTCCCTTTCCATTGCTCTTCTGTTTGTGCTTAGCTTATCTACAAGTATTTTCCAAGGGCAAATTAGAGCACAAATTGTAACCTCTAAGGATGAATTGCTAACAATGGTATTCTAAGATTTTTCAAGGCTACAAGTCCTATTTCCGTTGCTCTTTTACTGACTTACCTAACAGCTCTGTTTGGAAACCTTTTCATTGTGGTAACTTTTCATTCAAACATCCATTTGCACATCCCAATACCTTTCTTCCTCACCAATTTATTCTTCATCAACATTCGTTACGCATCTGTCCTGTCCCCAAAAGTGTTGGGGCTTTTCTTCATGGAGAGCACAGATTGCATGCCTGATGGGGTATATTTCTTTGAGTTCATCAGATCCACAGAGTGTTTTCTCCTCCCCTTCATGGCTTGCAATCACTATGTGGACATCAGCAAGTCATTATGCTACACAACCATCATGGATGAAACTGTGTGTTTCTGGATGCCTGCTGGAAGCTGGACTGTTGGCCTCTAGGATTCAATACTAATTTCCAATTGAACAATACTTTATTTAGACAATCAAGTCCATCAAAGTGATAACTGTGTAGTGCAGGTGTAATCAAAATTGATACAATGAATAAAACAATAAAAACTCCATAATAACACAATCCCTAAATAGATTTAAGCCAGAAGTGGGGAATGACATGATAATATGTAAACAAATATAAAGCAAAATACCCAGCTTTTTTAACAGCATGCATAAAGAGACATATAAGACAATTCATAGGTACGGATAACATGGTGGCTGGCTGAAGGGCTGGTCGGGAGCAACCATGAGGGAGGAATCACACGTCTGTTAGCGTTATGGTCACCGTGCTAGAATTTATTTTGAAGGATGATTCCCCCTTCCTCTAAGGGTATCAGGCGATTAGGTGGCTGTGGTTGGACAAGGCAGATGGTGACTCAGGGAGCACCGTGCTGCTGCACCGTGGCAGTTCAGCTTTGGTGGTTCCGCTTTACGCGGTGTGCCCTGGGAGGCTGCAGCGTTGTCAGGGTCAGCGTGGGCAGAGACAGCACCTGTTGAGAGTGCACAGGAGAGGCACTCTGGCAGCAGAGGCTAGACGCTAGCGGGACGGGAGATGAAGGAGCTCAAGCCCGCTGGTATGCTCTAATGGATGGCGAGCTCCTTGGGTCAGAGGGTAAGTCTTCTCTGGTTACTTGCCCCCAGCTTGATAGAGTAGTGGAAAAACAGGTGGGTCAGAGGATTGGGACTCAGGAGTCGACCGACCTCAGGTGGAGGGACAAAAGGAGTTCCCTTTCACCAGCGAAAGTGTTAATTAAAAACATAAAGCACCGAACTAATACACACTCAACCAAAAAATGTGTTGGTAAGCCCACTAGAACTGAGATTACCACCAAAGTAAAGGAGAAGCAGGACCTGACTACGATTAAGCTTAAAAAAATTACCCCCTCACTAAAATCCTATTTTAAGGCCAGGTTAGAGCTAAATAACGAGGAGGGAGAAGAGAGAATTGGGGTACGAAGCAGGAGTGGCCCGGCCTTTAAGAGCCACGTAAGCAAGGAAGGGGTGAGAGATATGGATGAAGGCATTCAAGGTAGTCAAGGTGGGTTAATAGTACATCCAGCAGTTCCCATGAAGAACCTATTCTCATGCTTGGATACAGAGGAGCCACATTTGGAAAATGGGGGTGCTACGGCAGAAGTAGGAAACACCCTAGGCAGTGCCACACTAGATGAAAAATCAGGGAGTGCGGGGTCAAAAGAACAGACTCTGTGCAGGGGATGTTAGGTCAACTTGACCAAGAGATTACGGATCGTTTCTCGATTTCGGAGTCAAACCAAAAGGAGATTCTGGCAACCTGCTCGAGTTTGGAAGTAAAATTGGAGAGTTTAGCATAGCGCATACAGAATTTAGAATCCGGGTTAAAAGAACTCCAGACAGTCGTTCAAGGAAACACCCAAGAAGTAGGGCACTTGAAACAAAGGGAGAAGGTGTTGTCGGATAAACTAGAAAACAACGGCAGGTGGAATAATGTCAGAAAGTTTGGGGGTTGTGGAAGGCACGGAGGGAACAGACATTAAATCCTTTGTGATAAAACTGTTGAGAAGTGCATTCCCACAGGAAGAAAGTCTCGCCAACCTTGACGCAGAAATACAGCGAGTGCACAGAGACCCCATCAAATTACGCCCAGGGCGAAAGAGCCTCCAGAAGATTTTGGTAAACTTTCTATTTTACACCATAAAAGAGAGGCTTCTAAGCCTGGCCATGAAAAAAAAATCACTGTAGGCACTGGGAGTTACCTTTAAGATTAGATCGGATATCTCTAGGGAGACCGTGGATAGGCAGTGGGAGATGGGAAATAGAATAGGAGAATTGAAAGGGCTTGCTCCAGTTGAGATTCCCGGCCACTTTGAAGGTGATCTGGCTAAACAAGATGCATAACTTTTTCAACCCGGAAGATGTAGATAATTTTATAGTGCAAGTAAAGAGGGGGGAACTCAGGAAATGAAAACATCACTCCCCCAGGGCGTCACCTCAAATAGGCTATGGACAGGCCTAGTTGTAGGGTTGGGAGGGTTTCCAGGGGTGTGAGCACTAGGGGTGGGGAGCAGTGGGAGAAAACTATAAAAAGTTTGAGTCCTCAAGCTGGCATAGTAGAAAAGCACCATTCAGGAGTAGTCATCTCAAAAAAAAATGAGCACAGGGGTTGAGGGGTCATTAGCCCTTGACATATTATGTTGGAATGTGAATGGTTTGAGGGTTAAAAGAGGCGGCATACTATCTTGCAATATCTAAAGCAGCATAAATCGCAAATAAATATGCTGCAAGAAACTCATCTTAGGAAACAGGAATGTAGAGACCTTTTTTTAAAACAAAAGTGGGTGGAGAGTATAATTGCCACAGATCAACCACATTGCACTAAAGGTATAGGATTAGTATTCAAAATAAAGCCAGGAGTGGAGTTGGTTCGGTATAAAGCGGATGAGAGGGGCATTGGATTATAGCAGAAGTTAATATACATCAGAACCTATACACGTTAGTGAGTTACTATGGTCCAAACATAGATGACGTTTCACATTTGGCTCAACTTTTTTCCACTTTGGTCGATTTTAATGCGCCTATTATTCTAGGAGGGGACTCTAATATTCTTTTAGATAATAATTTGGACAGATTCTTGTCAAGAATAAAGATCAATTCACCAAAAATGAGGGCATATCTGGTTGATATGCTGGAAAAATGTAACCTCTGTGTGATGTTTACCAGCAAATTAAGGAGGAATTGCAGGGACTATTCCTTTCATAGTAAGAAAAACAGACATTACTCTAGATTGGATTATTTTCTTATGGATAGGAAGGAGGTGGAGAGAGTGGCGGGAATCGAACATCTCCCAATTCACCTCTAAGACCATGCAGCCTTGCTCCTAAAACTTGAATTGAGGGACACACGGGGGCCTAGGAGGTGGACAGTCAATAGAAGGATTCTACTTTCAGAGGAGATAGCCACAAAACTGGCACACAACTCAGACAAGTTTTTTACCTGGAGCCTGACATCAATGCCCCTACATGTAGTTTGGGACGCATATAAAGCTTGGTTAAGGGGACACTTAAAAGCCTATCAGTAAACTGGGCAAGGAGAGAAACAATTGAATTTTTTAGATTAGAGTAAGGGATAGGGCAAATAGAAATGGCGCTGTAAGAAGAGGCACTGGGTGCAGAAGAAAGGAAAGAGACAGTTGCAACACTTGAGGAGCTATAAACGAAATTTAAAGTTAAGATGGAAGAGAAGGTTCGGCAATTGTGGGACGCTAGCAGAGCCAGAGACATAGTGCAGGGGGAGTGCTGTGGGAAATTGTTGGCATGGAAGGCAAGGTTAGAGAGGAATCAAAACTATATTAGGAAGATCGAAGTGGATAATGCCGGACATATCACAGAAGATAGTAGCAAGATAAGAGAGGTCTTTAGGGGGGTTCTTTCAAGAACTATACTCGGAGGACTTCGTAACAAATAGAGCGGATCTAGATGTTTGGCTTAAAGAAAAGCATCTTCCCAAACTGTATCAGGAACAGCAAGGTTATCTAGGTCAGGAAATAACTGGTAGTGAGATATTGGCAGCAGTAAAGAAAATAAAAAAGGCAAAGCAGCTGGCCCGATACTATTCCTAGCGAACTTTATTCCACCATTGTAGATGAGATTATCCCAATTTGGATTAAACTATTCAACTCTATTCTAATAGAGGGTGAGCCGATACCAGAATCATGAAATGATGCAGTAATAACGTTAATTCCGAAGCCCGGCAAGAACCCACTTCAGTGCCAATCATTCCGTCCTATTTCTTTACTTAATAGCAACTATAAAATCTTTGACAGTATTTGGCAGCCCGTATTAATAAGGTAGTGGGACACTAAATACATGAAACCAAAAGGGGTTTATACCTGGGAGGAACTTGAGAGAGCTGAATCATGCTTTAATCGGTACTATAGATTTAGCTATAACAAAGGTTTCCCCCCTTGTGGTAGTGACTGTAGACGCTGTTAAGGCATTAGATAGGGTCAATTGGAGCTATCTTATGGCAGTACTAGATCACTTTGTTATGGGTCAACCACTGATAAACACCTTAGAGAAGATTTATAGAAATACAACTGCTCGCATTATGGTGAATGAGAGCTTATCACCCCCAGTGAGGATAGAAAGGGGGACAAGACAAGGGTGCCCTCTCTCACCTATTCTTTTTGACCTTTATATCAAGCCACTTGCCCAAAGCTAAAGATTGAATGAGGGTATAAAGAACTTCAAGGTAGACACATTCTCCAGGAAGATTACATTATATGCAGACAATTTAATGCTCTTCACCTCAGATGTCCATTCTGCCTTGCCACAACTTATGTCGGAGGCAAGAATGTTTGGAGCATTTTCAGGGTATAAAATCAACAATGAAAAAACAGAATTAATGATCTGGAATCAAAATGAAGGGGAAATAAAGAGCGCTACAGACATGAGATATCTGGGCATTTATATAATCAGGGATATAGAGAAACTTGCCGCATTGAATCTTGAGTAAACTAGCCAAGAAGTTGGAAAATTGTTTAAAAAAATGGCAGAATCTCCCACTGTCTATTTACGGGTGGGTCAATTTGGTAAAAATGTCCATCCTACCTAAAGTCACCTTCCTGTTCTATAATATCCCTCTAAAATTTGATACAAAAAGAATTTTAACTTTACAGAGGAAAATAACATATTTTGTCTGGGCCAATAAGGGTGTGCGTCTCTCCTGGAAGAAAATGAGGAGGAAGGTGGGAGTAGGGGGGCTGAGGCTCCTAGATCTGCAGCTATATTGCTGGGCCTTCCAGCTTAAAAATAACAGAATGCTACTATCTACCCCTGATGAGACTTTAGTGCGCGTAATATACAGAGTAATGCTTTGTGGATTGCCTAAGGAAGGCTTTCTATACAAATTTGGGGGCCCCAAATACTTCAAGATGGTCAGATTAAAATGCCTACATGCAGCGGCCAGAATTTGGTTTGAGGTCAGACCCCTTTTGGGTATAGCATATCATAGTAAGCTGTCACCTATATGGGATTTCACAGGTACCCCGGAATTCATGCTTGATACTCTTAAGGACCCCCTCAGACAGACTGGAATAAGTAGATGGGGACACCTGCTAGATGGGGGTCAAAACCTGACATGGGAATACTGGAATCATAAGACAGATGGGAAAATCTCCAGATTTAAAATAGTCCAAGTAAACTCATGGCTAAAGAGTCAGGACTGGACTAACATGCATTCCAATCAAATGGAAATTGACCTCCAAGATCTACGGGCCAAGAAGAAGTAAGTTGCATTATGGTACCAACACTTACACACAGCGGCCAATGAAAAGATGAGAGCACGCTCTTCCGCATGGGATGGATACTCGCCGGACGCAGAGATGGAAGAGTTATGGCAAGTATCTCTATCTACACTCTACACAGTAGTTAAATCCGCTGCATTATGGAAGAACCACTTTTATATCCTTCACAGAGTTTACTGGACCCCGAAAATGCTGGCAAAAATAAGGGGAAGTGGCAACTCCAAATGTAAACGGTGCGGAAGAAACAATGCTGACGATATGCATATGTTTGCTACTTGTTTGATTCTAGAAGAATTCTGGCTAGCTGTGGGTAAGACTATCTCTGAAGTATTGGGTACCGAGTCGGAGGTAAGCACTGTCTTGATCATGTTTGGGATAAGGCAGCTAGACCTGAAGGGCCTGGTTTGCATGCAAAACAAAGAAATTTGATGTTCTACCTAAGTTTGATTGCAAGAAGGGAAATCTGTACATTATGGACTCAAACCTCCGCTCCTGCTTGGCAGGCATGGAAAAATTCAGTGGCCTTTTTTGAAAAGATGGATAGGTGGGAAAATAAGAGAATTGTGGGGGGTGGCTGTTGGGATTTGCTGAACATCTTGGTAAATTGATCTGCCCAGTGATTACATCTTCTTATAGCAGTGGGCCTAGGAAGCAAGTAACCGAGGCAGCCCAGTAATTCTCAATTGCTAGAAGAAGAATGTCCAATCTGCCAGGCACATGGGTCGCTACAACTCGGGAGGTGCTTATCATTAAAGATTGGAAATAGTATGAGAACTAAAAAAAAAAAAGAGACAATTTATAAGTCTGATGCTGGTTATGGGTAAAAAATGCTTACAATTAACACAAGAATAAAAACCGGAGTGACTATAAAACAGGGCTTAGGTTTAAATGCTAGAGTCAGAAAAGTGCCATGTGCTAAAAGAGTAGTGTGATTGTTGTTGCAGCAGTGCACACTAACACTGGCATATCTCGAGTCGGCCACCAGGCTGAGGGTAAGTGTCAAGGAGATAGGATAGGTGAGATTCAGCATGGGATCAACGGGAAGTAATGGCCTGGAGCAGTCTGTGACCCTGACCTGCTGGCTGAGCTCACCTAGCAGCCTGCCCTCGATATCATTCACTAACAAAAGTAGGAGTATTGCACACTCAGGCTCATGGGTGGAGTTTGTTCTACAGCACATTCCTGGCGTATCACCCTACAATCCTGAAATGGTTGGGGGTGGTTCTAAAATATTTTTTTTTACATTTTATCAGCTTTGTCCATACATTTTTTCACGTCAGCGATTGCTTGAGGGTGTGCATCATTCAGAAAAAAAGTTCAAGCCTGAAGTATTTTTCGAATCGCTTGTTTAACCAGTAGATGATGGAGGAATCTTCTACAGTTGTCGATTAGTGAGGGCAGATACAGAGCAGATGAGATAAAGACTCTTGGGTCTGTCCACAAAGGCAGCACTTATTGCTGGAAGGGTGAATTGACCATGGGGGAGAAGGTCTAATGAGGAGACATTTTCCAGTTGGATAGAGCAGAACTTGGTTTTATAACGCCGGGATAATGTTTCTTTGATGTATTTTTGAACGCCTCTTTACTCATAACTCCCTGATACAAAGTCTGCATGCCTTCTGCTCTTAAAAGACTGACGTCCTGTTCAAAAGATTCTTTATGGCACATTTTCTTTACAGCAAGTTCAAAATGCTGGTGAGAAAGATTTTGGTTCCAGTAGGTGCTTCATTTTTTAGCACCAGGGCATCAGAAAAGGCAAACTTACAGGGGTTTTGAGGTGCTGATTTGTTCACTGATGACACTTCTTGCCAAATTAGATTCTTCAGAGTTACTACTTTTGTCGCACATGCTGAGTGCAGATATATGATAAAGCTGGCTTTCTGACTGATCTAGACTGTGGAGGTGTGGTGAGGGAGCTTACATAATGATCTAAAAACAGAACTCTAGGCTGTGTTTAAAAAGGTGCCCAATTTCCCCAGGAACGCTTCCAGGCCATGGCCTAGTGTGGGAATGAGTTTGGATTTTACTATCTTGAGGAGAGGCTCCACAGTGGGCTGTTTTGTTTGTTTGAGGATGGTGTGGAAGGCAAATTTTAGTGATGTAACTTTGGGTTTTAGTGAGTTCAAATAAGTTAGATGTCCACCCTTATTGTCCAGCCAGCATCCCAGATATTTGTAATTTGATGCTACAGTCAGGCGGTGAATAGTTAGGTGCCATGTGGCAGTTTTGTTTTTTTTGCAGCCAAAGATTACGATGTTCGTCTTGTCGTAGTTCCATTGGTACTGCTGTGCTGCTGTAGAGAGTCAATCAGCCTTTGAAGAACTTTTGCTAGTTGGCTTAAGAGGAAAACATCATCGGTGTAGAGCAAGTAAGTGATGGATCGATTTGCAAATTTTGGTGCATCACAGATTATCGAGTCGAGTGCGGGTGCCAGATCACATATGAGCAAGTTAAAAACGGCTGGGGATAAAACACACCCCTGCTTAATGTCTTGTTCAATTTTTATGTTGTTTGAAACTGAGCAATTGAATGTCCTGGAGTATAGGGTTGGGAATCTCCCAGGCTTTGAGTAGTTGGCGATTAACGTGATTGAAGGTCTTGCTGTAATTCACAAAGCAGCAGTAGAGGAGATGCTTTTTCTTTATCTGCTTTGCCACTAGTATTCTGATGGCCACTAGACTGTCACTGGTGCCCAACATAGCCCTGAAGTCTGTTTGGTTGAAGGGGGTCAGTTTTTTTAAGTTAGTCCATACATCCAAGTCTTCAAGAATTAGTGAGGTGAAGTATTTGCCTTCAACATCCAGGATAGCTGTAAGGCGAAGGCTCTTGGAGCTCACCACCAGGCCATTTTTGTAGATGGGATACAATATTGATTCATGCCAAGATGAGGGGACGGAGTCAGTAACAAGGCAAGTTCTGAACGACCTTTCTATCAATCGAGACCAGAGCTCAACGTCTTGTTCATAGACCAAGAATGGGATGCCATTAGGTCCAGGGGCACCATCAGCTCTGCCTTTTGTAAGTGGCTATTGTTTTAATTGTGAAAGTCAACAAATATTGGTAGCTATTGGTATCTTCAGCAGTCTCAGATCTTGTGAAAGTCAACAAATATTGGTAGCTATTGGTATCTTCAGCAGTCTCAGATCTTCTCTGTGCCTTATTAAATTTGAGATGACCTGTTGGCAAATTGAGGCTGTCCGGTTTAGTTCTGTAAAGGGTGCTGATATACATGATCCAACTTTAAGCCTTGAAATTGTTTCCATTTAGTTTGACCAGTTCAGTTTCTCTGTTTAAATGGTTAATGATAATCCATAACTCCTTGGGATTTTTAGTTTGGCAGACTATAAAGAATTCTAACTGAAGTGCATCTTCATATCTCTTTTTGGTGTGGCAAATTTGATTTTATAATACCTACGAAGAGTGAGGATGTCGTACGGAGGATTGGTGTTAGATACAGATTTCAGCGATCTGAGCTTTTTATTCAAAGAGCTTTTCAAGATTTTATGATCTTTTATAAACCAAGTGTGTGGTAAATCGGGACCTAAGAGACTAGATCATGGGTGCCATGGTTGAGTACTGAGAAGGGCAGAGAGGAGCTGCTGCACAAAGGGTTGCCAGTCATACTTTGTTTGCCACAGCAGGAGAGTCTGGTTAGATACAGCAGATTTCCATGTCAAGTATTTTACTGCGACATTTGAGGACCACTTGATTCGCTTCAAGTTTTGGTGCCTACTACTAGAGCCGGCAGTCTTTGGGATGTTATGTGCCTTATTCTAATGGACTATGGTCGTGCTCTGAGGCAGATGATGGCTTTCACTGCGTAGTATAATGGAGAAGGACTTGACCACCTTGATCACTGAAATTGAGCAGAACATTTAGTCTAACACTGCAGATCTTTTCGTGGAGAAGTGTGTGCATCACAATAGTTCATTACCGGGATAACATCCATTCAGAGCCATGAGTGACATTCCCTCTAGAGCTGCTGTCAGACTCTCTTCTGTAACATCAGTTCTTTCTGGGTTTATGACCTGTGCTGGGATCAGCCACCTGGAGTCCGCTATTTTGCTGGAGGGATTTCGAAACAAGTTTTGAAACAAATTTAGATTGAAATCTCCGGTCAAGATGAGATGGTCTTTGGGGCGAGGGTCCCTGATATCCACAATCAGGCGCTCTAGTACCTGAGCTTTTTGCTTCTTCCTGGGGGTTGCCTGGTAAATATACACATCTAGCAGGATTAATTGACCCATTGAGGGGTTCTGATTCCAGTTCTTGAGTTCTACACATAAAAGGTTGTGATGGCTGGTGGCATGGGCTGAGGCCATGAAGTCCCAGAGTGGTGATGAAAAATGGGCATGCTGCCCATTGCATGGCCATTGGCAGATTGACTCAAGGCAGGATTGAAGAATTTGTGGTAGCCTTCTAGTGGGGTTTCCACTTCTCACCATGACTCCTGGATGCATATAATGTCATCATGTGATGTTAAGAAAGACTTAGCATCCAGGTCTGTTAGGATGTTCTCAAGGCCAGGCACATTCCAGGAAAGTAGACTCATGACTAGGCTCTTCCTCCGAACTTTGGAGTGAGAAAGAGTGCTTTTTAAATGAGAGTCAGTTTGATGGTGAGGGGCCAGACAGGGTGGCAGTCAGCCAACCTCAATTCTCTTGCTGAGTTTCCAATGGTGGTATAGCAAACTTGCAAAGTCCTCCTGTTTGGTTGTGAGCAGAAATAGTTTACGCTTGCCAGTTGTTGGTGGCACTAAAATACAGAGGGCCTATTGCATTTTCAAGCATGGATGAGGTTCTTGATGATGTATGTTGCCTGTAGGGGCTTTTGATTTTGTCATGGTCAAGAGAGGGCTTACAGGGGGCATGCTTAGGGTCATGTTGAATGAGCATGGGGGAATAGCAGGGCTTTGGTGTTAATGTTATCATATTCTCCCATTCTTCTAGGAGACTGCGTTTTTCACATATTGTCCTGACTGCTGAGTGAGTAGTCCAAGTCACAGCGGTTGCTTCCTTCTGGGGAGGTATGGTTGAAGGAATAAACTGTATACTTCCAATATTGCTGGAGTTGGCGGAGATTTGGATGAGAAGCCAGTATTTTGACGATATTGCCCTGGTTCAGTGTGTCTTGGAGACCTTGTGAAGTTTACTCCAGGTGCAAAATTGTTATTAGTGCTCTGGTTTCCTGTGATAAGTGGTTCTGGGCTAAAGTAAAGCCAGGGTTGATCAAAGGCACTGGTGGAACAAGCCTTTGTTCATTGGGGGCACTGCCTCTCGAGTGACAATTGATGGTGTGGCCATTAGCACTGATGGAATGGTCGTTCTCTTTTGAAGGTTGAGGAGGGATGGTTGAGGAGAAAGACTCTGCAACTGCCTTACTTGATGGAGGAGCTCGACTAGCCTGGAATTCTTCGACCAAGTGTACCTGTGGAACAGCTATAGCCAGTATGTCGGTTTTTGGATTCGTGGGGGTGAGCTCCGGTAATTTCCTGAGGCATTGTTGAGTTGCCAGAAAGTTGACTAACAGTTTGTTTTTTATCCCTCCTCAACGAGTTTGTGGGTGAGGTAGTTTCCGCATGGGTCTTGTTCGCTTTGGAATGGTAGAAGTTTTCAATCTTAGATCTCTTATCAGCCAGTCTCAGGATTTTTTCCTGTTTCTTATTTTATTTCCTAAGGCGCCTTCTTTTGCGCTTCACTAATTTGAAAAAAGGTGTCCTGAGGGCACCAACAATGGCTTTGTTCTCAGTTATTGGTGGATTAGAGGCGGTATTGAATGGCGCAATTGAGTCTATGTCTACATTAGTTATTTGCAAATTGCCATCTGGTTTTTTGAGGAGTGGTGGGATCAGGTGAACTTCCATGCTATGTTCTATTACCTTGTTTGAGTCCAGTGTTGTTCAAGAGGGCACTGCTGTTGGCACTGTTGCCAGCATTAGGGTAAATGCATTTGGGCTTAGCCTAGCGGTTGAAGATGGCTCAGTTCGACTTCTGTGTGGGAAGGTCTGAACTTTCCTGATTAATTAAACTTCCAGAAGTAAGTCACCGACTATCAATAGTAAGGCAAGTAACTTTTCTAGTAAAGCTGCGCAGATGTGTTCTTGTGGATTAGGCGTAATGAGAGTTGATTGTTTCGGGTCTATGGTGTTATGGGCAGTTGATACCAGGCTACTAATCATGGCACTGAGGCGTTCAAAGCAAGAGTCAATAGATAAAGTGTACTGGGCTAGTGCCTCTAGCAGGGAGATTTGTATATCAAACTTATTAAATTTGTATTCCCACGCATTGGCGGACATATCGAGAGTCTTAATTAGTTGTCGCCAATTTCTTATGTCGGTAGGTGAGTTTAAACTGCAGTTTTGGATCTGAGACCCGATGATCTGAGTCTCAAATGAAGGTTGATTCATGTGAAGGAAAGGAAATAACAAAGGCTATCATAGGAGAGAATGAGGGCTGGGTTTCCTGCTAGTGTTTGATGTTTGCAGGCATCTTAGCGCATTTGGAAGGATCCAATGATGGGTACGGAAAGCTATCTTTGGGCTTCTAATGTTGGAGTTGTGATGGTGGGAGGATGTCAGATACTTCCTGTTTAGTGGTGTGTATTGTTCCATCTAAGGATTTGTGTGGGATCTAGGCTGAAAGCGACTGCAGGTCTAAATGCTCTTCTGAAGATACTTGTTGATTATTTGCATTTTCAGTTGAGGGATCGGATGGAGTTCTCAATCTGTTGTTGCTGCACCAGAGATACATTTGGATTGGAGGGAGAGGAATTTGGCATGGAGTGCCAGTCAGTTGAAATATCAGCTTGTACTGGAAGGCCAGGGACAGCTTCCTTGTTCAGTATACCTTGTTGAGAGATCATAGATGATTGTGATATTGGGAGCATCTCTTTGACCTTCTCTGGAGATGGGTAGAGGATGGCACTCTCCTATTTCCACTTTGTGAATTTTCTTAGCTTGTGTTTTTTGAGCCTTAGGCCATAAAGTAAGTTGGCTGAGCAGTGATGGGTGATACTAGCGGCTTACACTTTAATGCTGAGGATGAAGACATTTGGAGGCTTTGATCAAGTTTGGCTAATTGAAGCACTGGCTCCGAAGCCTTTTGGCCCTTCTTTTTGCCGTGGATTGGAGAGGTTTGTCCTTTTAATTTAATTTAAACAGTAAAATAAAAGAGTGTATGAGAACGGTTGGGAATCACTACGATCCAAACTTTCCACTAGGATCTAGATAACAACTACGCCCCAAAAGAGAGCACAGCACTGTTCTTTACTTTTTGCAATACCATCCACACATTGGGGAATAACCATTATAGTGACCTTCCTTCAGAATCTAGATAACAATTACGATCCTAAGGAAAGTATTACACAATTCTGAGTTTAAATACCATATGAAACAATATATATTAGCATAGTACGATGAAATGTAAAGTCTAGCAATGGAGTAATAGTAGCATTTTAGAACTTTTCTTCTTTTCACAATTAAGTACAATCGAGTGCAAATAGCACACAAAGTTCAAACAACCATCACTACGGGCACATCGTTAGCCAGCACTAACAAAGTACACAATGTTCTGAAAAATATGCTGGCTAACCACTCTTTCTATTTTCAGCTGAGAAAAATGTTTTCTCAATTGCCAGAATGAACATGGCCTGCTTACAAATTTGATCCAGCGGACAGTGTTCCACCTGCCTTGAGTCATAATAAGGAAGGGGGAATCACTTCCTCTTAGATTTTGGTCCTGACGAAAGCCAATGAACCAACAGCTATAGAGGAGATCAGCTTTGGTTCACCCCCTCGGCCATCACCTACCCAGCCGGACATTGGACACTGTTCTCCTCGTCTCTCCGCTGTGTCTCCCGATTTGTTTGTCTTACACTTTGACTGCTTTTGTCCCCCGGAAGTACTTTTCCCCTGCCGGTCTGCCTGACCCGTTCTACATTCCTTATCCCTTTTCTTTTCCCCCGTACCGTCTATGCCCATATGACATGTGGCATGTTATTCTATGCTCTATTTACTCATGTGACCATGTAACATTGTTTTTCATTTGTCACTGTCATTCTATGCTTCAGTAACACACGTTTACTGTGTAACTCTGTTTTTTTCCCTCTATAACTAACTGATTTGACTGAGAAACTGATGTAATTTGTAATTTGTAACTCACTGTTCCTCTTGTAAAGCGCTCTGATACCTTCGGGTCTAGCCAGCGCTATAAAAAACTCTCTAAATAAAATAAATAAAGCAAGGGTGCATGTGGGCTGAAACATGTAGGCCAGTATTTTTCATGATGTGAAGGATACATTGCATGTCCCACCCTCACATCTACTTTTGTTTTTTAATCTTACCTTTATTGTTTCCTATATTAAATCAATTCTACAATAAGTGGTGATTTTAATTCACTTTTTCATGAACAGATCCCGGCAAATCTCTTGGGATCAGCTCCTGGTGGAGGCACAAAAAAGACCCAATGATGATGCTACCAACCATGACTATGCCGATGGCAAAACACATACCAATGGCGGAAAACGTCTGTTGAGGGTTCCACAGATTTTTCATCAAGATCCCTCCAGGCCCAGATGCCCCACTCCACTTTTGATTGTAATGCTTTATGACTGGAAGCTGAGTGGCACCACAAGATGCTTCAACTTCCCTCCCTTGAAAAGTTATAAAGGTTTGCCCCATAGCCTTACTGAGCTCATTGTTGCTGAAAGACTTCTGTTGAGTCAATCAGAGTGTTTAGAGGGTGGAGAGAAGAGGCGGCAGAGTCAAATAGGTGAAATGCTGGTGGTGGCTGCAAGGAGTATCTACTTGAAATTCCAGTACCTTGGCAACGGTGAAGAGTCTGTTGTGAGCTCCAGTGAGTCTTGATGTCCGTAAATCACCTAGGATTTACGCCACCTAGGTGACCAGTGAGTGCCTCAGCGTGGTAGAATAAATGCGCGGCCTGCTGTTCAGGTTTCTGGCTGGCTGACAAGGGTCTCCTCTTTTTCCTTCAGCTTTGTTTGCACTTTTTGGACCATGTGGGGTTAGCAAACTGTGGACAGGCATTGGCTGCAGAGTTGCAGACAAGTAGACAGCTGGGAATCCCCTATGCTGAAATACTGGAGTATTCTGAAAACTGTAAGGCTGAGTGAGACCCACTGGAACCATGCAACATGCACCCAGGGGTACACCCTCAGCAGTGGCTGACTACAACCACCGCACTCACTGCAGGATGCCACTGGATGCCACTATTTCCCGCTATTTGCCTGGTTTGCTGGTTTGTTCCTTGCAACGCAAAGTACGGGCTAATGTGCTGATATGCTGAAGACACTTTGTTGTTTTAGGTGGAAGGCACTGAGCATGATGCTGCTTAGAGTACCTTGCTGGTGCTTGGTGAGGGGAGAGTGAGGAAACCGAGGCGCTTGGTGGGTGTTTGACACTGCACACAATGCACCCACTTCTCCAGCTCTTCAGGCCCAACAATGCAGCATGCCACCAATGGTTGCGGGAGTCCTGGTGCACCCTGCTGTCCCCGCCAGTACTTCTCCATGGCCAAGGGTTTCCATAGTGGCCCCATTGAAGAAGAAGGGAGCTCTGGGCCAGGTCACTGTCAGAGGTTGCCGACGGTGGAAACCATGATATTCTCCAGAGAGTGAGCAGGGAATGTTGCAACAGCCTCCTCAGACCTGCTCACTTTCGCACTCGCTCTGACTCTGTCCTCCGCCTGTCTACCTCTGCTGCTTGCGAGTGCCAATCCATATATTTTAGTAATGTTCCCACTCTACTTCTGTGGGTCCCACACAGTCAACTACTTATGTAATATTATTGTCCTAATGAAGTTTTCATCTATGAGAATCATCAGTCTTGAGATTTGTACCTTCACAAAAAATGTTAATGTCAAAAATGTGCTTTTTGAATCATCATCTCTTATGTTAATACGAACATGGCCATTTTTTTAATTATGAGGCTCATTTATGGGATTTTGGAGTAGGACAGTGCAGCAAGGCACCTTGCTGCGCTTCCCTACGCCTAAGTGAAAAGGCAGGAATGCACCGCATTTAAGCAATACCATGCAATCCTGTCCTTTGTCTCTGCGCTGGCGCTGTTTCGACAGCCTAGCGCCCACGAAAGCACCCTTGCACCATGGTGCAAGGGTGCCTCTGTTGCATGCAAGATTGGTTTTATGAAGGGAGGTGCACCTTACTGCACAAGAACAATCCTAAGAGTCGTTTTCCTCTTTCTATGTGTGCTGCAGAATGCACAAGTAGAACGGTGAAAAAAGAAGGAGAAATTAACATATTTCAGTTTGTTACTCCTCACCTTGGGAGGCCTATGGATTTGGTGCTTCCCCAGGTTTATATGATTTTGTAATTCTGGGGCAGTGTCAAATTCAATGCTCATGGAACGCCTCCAATGTGCAGAGTAAGGTGACGCTGTGATTTGCGCTACTTTGCCTACTAATGATTTGTGAGACCTCAAAAGCCACATAGGGTGGCTTTGTGTAGCTTCATAAATGAAATTGCATCATGCATGTACCACTTTACGTGGTGCAAAAGAGATGCAGGGCTCTCATTACTAAGCTCCTCAATCTATTGAGGGGCGCCAAAAATACTTTTCTACTTGTGCAACACAATTCACTGGAGTAATTTTGTTTGATGGATCTCTGAGCTCAGCGTACATTCTGCCAATGTCAAAGAATTCAGTGAGTGAAAGAAAAATGTTGTCCTTGTTGTATCTTGTTGTTACTCCATTGTCTTATCCTATTATATGTATACTCTCAACAATTCAGGGTCCTATTCATAAAATCAGTTTTGAAGTAGCGCTACTTAACATACTTTGGAATGCAATTCACAAACCTCTGGTCAGAGGACTCCGCCTCTCCGTTCTCTTCTGTGCAGAGATCTCCACCAGAAGTGCAGAGTTATCTCAGGTTCAAGTATATGTTTTGGCGTAACTGTGGAAGTGACAAGGGTAGTGGTTGGAAGAAGGGGATTGCTGCCTTATAAATGGGTGTGATTAAGGGAAATTCAAGATTTGTTTTAGGGATGAACATGCAAATGCAAAGTACACATCCCCATTAAAGTACGACAATTGTGCGTGAATGTAATCCTCATAACTCATGCTAGTACTGAGGCATTCTGTATAATGTTCATTCCTTTTTATTGCTCCTGGGTATGCTCTGAAGAGCATCTGCCATGGCCAGCTGCTTAATAAATATCCCTAATGTGGCTGCTTCCAACACAAGAGTAGATTCCTCAAAGTTATACTGTGTCTGGGGGTAGAATGGCTGCTCCTCTGCTACTTCATCATGAACCAACCAGAGCACATACTATAATTATTTGTAGAATGTTTATCACATGATGCTCCTAACTGGACACCACAGAGCATATTCCATGGCTGACTGAATGATGGACCTTCCTCAGTGTGTATAAATAAGGCTGCTCATGCTTATGCGGCACTCCATGCTGCCTTTCCTATGCATAGTTACCATTTTCATGGGTTGCTCAATGCCAGACAATGTAAACTTTTCAGAGCATATGCCAAGGCTGGTTACATAATGTGCTTTCCTATACTACATGTGGAGGATTCATTTCTCCTCGGAGCTGCTTCTGTGTCCATACTGAAGGTATGAGGATTGTGTATTTTAGACCACCCTAAGATGGTACATGGTAAGTATCCACCAGCACAGCCAAGGCTATTCTCACTCCCCATATAATGCCATCTAATGATAAAGCCATATCTATTTGATGTTTTGCTTCAAATTCATCCATTGGTGACAAAACACAAGAGCACACGCCGCGTCACCATGCACAGCATTAAAGGCAACAAGTCACTTTTCTCTCAGTAGCCCTCCCTTAGAGTAGAATGCAAAGGATCATGGGAGTACAGTACCATAAAGTGCAAGCACAAAATATATGTTATACCATAAGACAATGAAATATTGTGGATGATGACTAAGATGGCCGCCCTCAAATATAGCTCTCCAGAGCCACCGGGGAGAAAGCTGCCCCTTGTGGAAAATAAGAGAGCTGACTGGCTACTCTGATCAAGGACAGATGGGAGAAGACCCTGCCAAGATGCATCATTTGTAGCATGCATATGCCTAGTGATGGAAATAGCCAACCACATCAAAAGGTTTTTTTTATTTTTTATTTTAAATCCTTAGGCATCCAGACCAATATCTCCATGACTAAACCCCATTAGCAAAACCAAATGGTCACAGATGTGAGAGCTATTGGTTTTGCCAGTGTTTGTTACATATGTTTACACTGTCTAGGCAACGTTTTCAACTAATTAACACCAGTTTAAAACCCAGATACAGCATAAGAAACTGCAAATTATGCAGCAGATTGAGGATGATGTGGCAAATCTGGCAAAACCTTAACTATGTGGAAAACTGTGAGAATGCAGTATTACATTCTTCCAGCGGCCCAGTACTTCGTCCACAGAATAAGAGGATTTAACAATATTGGCGATGCACATTTTTGAGTCTAAATTATTTTGAAGAATGTCATAAAAGAAGTGTATAGTGTAAAACACAGAAACATGTTGGATGTAGCTAATCTTCTATCCTATAATTCTAACTCTGATAAAGAAAGTACTTTGGAGCCTCAATAGGATTATAAATGCTATAGAATTATTAGAATATATTTCTGCAGCAATACTGATTGTAAATGCTATGGATTTCCAGATAATGTACCTGCATCCAAGGTGCTCTGGATAGCTGCAGGGCATTAACACTCACAAGCCATATGGTTTGCAAAAGTGTTGGATGTAAGTTTTTCATCAACAACTGGAATATCTATAAAAGACATCAAATCAGTTGAACAGAGACTAAGCAGCCAAAAGAGAACAGCCATCAAGCTTCATATATAAGTGACAACAGACATAAAATGAAGGCTGCTGCTGGAGGAAAATCAAAGCAGGTTTGCATCGCATAAATTTCAAATTTCATAAAATAAATGTAATGGAGAGGAGTTGGCCTAACGGCTAGGGCGGTCGACCTCGAATCTGGGGAACTGGGTTCGAGTCTCCGCAATGACGCTGAACATCCTGTGATTCTGGGCAAATCACTTAATCTCCCTGTGCCTAACAAAAAATGAATCTGTGTCGTCATGCAACGTAATTGGTGCTATGTAAAGCGCTCTGATACCCGATTCGGGTCAAGTTCGCGCTATATAAAAAAAATAAAAATCCAATGTTTCTCAAGTTACTATAAAAACCACAAACGGAGACAAAATGTAAAGTGCTTTCAACTGAGGTTCTGTCACAAGGACAAGGTGGGAGGTTATCCAAGAACGCAGCCAACAGATGAACCATATTAGGACGAACCTGGTCAGCACGAATCTGTCCGGACTGTTCCTGACCATAGATAGATAGGGGTGCATCCCAGGGTTAGGTAGCAGAGAACAAGGAGATACCTCGGTTGTTTTATTGATCTCTTTACAGGCCCTCATAAGGTTGCAAAAACTTTAAAAGTTTGTAACTTATGGCCTTGATACTGGAGGCATATTTATCAAACTGTCACACAGCACATTGCAGCAAGTCACCTTACTGCACTGCACTGCACTACGCTGTGTGATAGGGTAAGGGTAGGAATGCACTGTACTTAACATTGCATCTATGGCACACTCCTGACAAATCACTGCGCTGCTGCACAATGTGCTGCCTACCACCAATGGTGCAAGGTTGCCTGCGTTGTAAGCAGGATTGCTTTTATACTGGCATTTACCGCAGTAAAAGGAAGTAAGGAGGAGAAATCAATATATTTCTCCTTGTTGCACCTCACCTGGGAGGGGTCAGTTTTTGATGCATTCCCAGGTCTTCCAGTAATGGTAAATCTGGGAATGCACCAAAATCCATGCATAGGTGAATCGGAGCACCCAAGCTCTACTCATGGAACGCCTTCCCAGGTCAGAGTAACGCAACACAGCAACTGGCGTGCTGTTGCACTATTCTGGATTTATGAAGCCACTCAGGGCCACGCAAGGAGGCCCTGCGTTTCTTGATAAATTACACTTAAAAGTTGTGTTGCTTTTGTGCCCCATGCATAGCGCAAAAGCAATGCAGTCTTTTGATAAATAAACCCCTGGATCCTTAAAGTAATCTGCAATATGTAATTTTTCACAAATATCATACAGTAACCAGGGTATTTGGTGTATGTGCTTTAAATAGGGAAAAAATGTGTGCCAAATCAGCAGTGGACAAAATCCTGTTAGATCTTCCAAATACGGCAAAACTAATTCAGAGTACCATATCGTTTGTAGAACAAGCAGGTGGTATAATCAATAGTTATCTTAGGTACCTATTTTCGACCCTTTGTAACACCTACACAATCACACGCCCATGGGTAACCTGTGAAACACATTTGCTTTTGTGGTTTTAGGACAATTTGGAGGCCTATCTGAAGATGGAGAAAAGAGAGTTCTCAAATAGCTGCCTCCTGATGTTTCTCAAATGGTCCCACTTTCAAAGCGAGTCAAGCTGCATTCCAAGATATGTAAAATATTTATTTATGCCACTTACAAAATGTGAGCAAGTTCCAGACTTAATATACCCACATATCATGGAAAAAATGTCACTGAGAAAACAGATAAATTCAACTCCTTCATGAGGGCCATAACATTATTGAGTTGCTTTTGAAGCTCACAACCATTTCTAGACACACGAACCACATTTTCTACGTAGAGTAAAACCCATGGGGCGACAGCCAATTTGGGGCATATCCATGGTCTTAACCAGGAGTAAGTGATCTAGATTATTTAAATATAAACCAGTGGTGGCTGGTAATTTGAGTAGAGAGGGGGAGAGTGGGCCACATACACACACATACACGCTCACTCACACCCATACATTCACACACACTCACAAACACACACATTCACAACACTCACTCACAAATATTCACACACACAAACCAAACATTAAGCAACTTAACACTTACCTGCTGCAGCTCTCATAAGGAGAACCCTCAGAGGTCCCAGGAGGGTTGGGGGTGCTGCCTTATCTCATTGGCTGAAGCTTGGTCAGCCCAGCAGTCGCTTCCCTTATTCTTCACAGAATGAAATGGTGAGGCTGCTGACCTCACCCCACCCTGTGACGAATCCTCAGTGATAGACCCTCGACCCTGGGCCCTTCAGGACTTAAAACCGGAGCTCCCAGGTCCGAGGCTATCAGTGACCCTCCCGTTGTCACGAGGGGGAGGACCTCAAGGCACGTTTGCCAGGCTGAGGAGGTCACGTCCACATGGCTGTTAAATCCTCAATCTGGCAAACCTCAGCTCAGGCAGCTATTGTAATAAAAATGTCTCGTAGTCCATGTATGTTAAGCAGGTTGGTTTATTCAGGATAGATGTTACAATGTAGAGCCCCACCAGGAGCATCCTTCCTGCTGCTCAGCCCATCCTCCAACTGAATCTCTCACTCACCAACAATCCACAGCCACCTCTCACACCAACATTCCACCACCACAGTCACACTGGCTGAGCAGCAGGTATAACAGCAGCCAGGTGCCTGCACATTTAGCACAAGTTCGGCACCTGCCTGCCTGACCTTATGAAGAAGCTGGACTTTGCTCCACCTGTCAGACACTCATTACATCAGGAAAGAGGTGGGGGTCGACTGTTCAGGACAGGTCACTGCTGACATAAACTAAAAAGAAAAAGGGTAAGTATACAATCCTATCTAACGCCTCTATTAATTTTATAGTTAGCAGTACATATACCATTTCTAGCTTATCGTAGACTTTCAGAGGCCCCAGAATATAACAGTCTTAAGAACTGTACATTTGCAAATCTACACCCAACTTCACCATAAGTGCCCACAACTTCAAATGGTTCACAAAGTCAAAGGCGACAAAGAAATATATAAATGCCTGTTAGACTTGGCCTTTACAGCGGGTTTACCCCCAGACGTTTTGCTTTTTGGTCTCTTGTTTTTGACCCTGTTTTTGTTGGTTTCAGAACTCTGGGCACTTTACAACTGCTGATCAGTGCTAAAGTCTATGGGGCACATGCATCAAAGTAAGGAATTGCGATTCCTTAATAGCGATTATTAAGGAATCGCTATTAAGAAATCGCAATTCCTTATGCATGTAGGTTTCGCTACAATTTTAGCGATTCCTACACATTCCTTAATTGCAAATCGCAAATTGCGATTCGCAATTAAGGAATGCCTTCCCATTCATTCCTATGGGCCTGGAGGCCCATAGGAATGAATGGGACAGCATTCGGAATTTGCGAGTACCAATAGGTACTCGCAAATTGCGCATGCAATTTCAAGGGTGCAAGGGTGTCAAAATGACACCCTGTTGCACCCCTGAAATTGTGATGTGCACCCATGTTGCACACACACATGCCCCAAGGGCATGTGTGTGTCTAACGTGAAACTTTAAAAATGCATTTTAGTGCATTTTTAAAGTTTTTGCAAATTACAGACAAGTTTGATTTGTCTGTAATTTGCGGTCCTAAATAGCGAATTCGCTATTTCAAAGTGCTTCTGGCATTGCATTTAAGGAATCGCAAATTGCGATTCCTTAAATGCAATCATAATTAGGAATTCGCACATAATTGCGAATTCTTAAATTGCGCATATGAAACACTTTCATGCATCTCTAAAGGCCAATTTGCGATCGCAAACGGCCGATTTTTGCGAATCGCACCGTTTGAAATCGCAAAAACCTTTGATGCATGTGCCCCTTATGTCTCAGTGTAAATTGTGTTATGGATTGGTCTTTCCATGACTGGCATAATTGATTTACTGGTAAGTCCCTAGTAAAGTGCACTGAGAGTGCCAGGGCCTGTAAATGAAATGCTATTAGTGGGCCTGCAGCACTGATTGTTCCACCCACAGAAGTAGCCCTGTAAAGGTATCTCAGACCTGACACTGCAGGGTCTGCGCGCAGTTTGTAACTGCCATGTCGACTTGTCAGGTGCACCCACTTGCCAGGTCATAATCTTCCATTTTCTTACATATAAGTCACCCCTAAGTTAGGCCCAAGGTACCCCTGTGGGCAGGGTGCTGTGTATGTTAAAGGTAGGACATGTACTGGTGTGTGTGGCATGTCCTGGTAGTGAATTACAGTGCATTTTGTTTTTCACTACGGAACGGCTATCTGTCCCATAGGATAGACTGGGAGTTTTACTTATAACATCTTATAAGCATAACTTCCCATTGGGACAAGATGGGAAATGGAGTTTAGAATGCTTGGACTCAGAATGTAAAAATGCATTTTTTAGTAAAGATGATTTTATGTTCTGTGTTTGAAAATACCACTTTTAGAAAGTAGGTATTTTCTTGCTTAGGCATCCTGTGTGCCTCTGCTGGCTTTGGAGTGACAGGGGATGGGGATGTACATTATCTCAGACAGCCACTAGGTGGGAGGCTGATGTATGTCCTGCCTTTCCTGAATGAGTAAGGGCTGAGCTGAATAGACCTAGGCTGCATTCAGAGTAGTGGGAGGAGTTTTCCCTAGCACCTGAATAGGCCTGGTCTGCATTTAGAGTGGTGGGCGGAGATTTCCCTTGCACCTGAATAGGCCCTGTCTGCCTTGGACAATGCTGTCTCCACCTCCTGCCGGAAAGCTGAACCAGAGAGGACAGAACTGGTTTTGGCTGAGCACCGAGTCTTTCTGCACCAAGAGAACAAAGGAATTTGCTGTATAAATATTGACGACTAGACCATAGTATTTTAGATTTCGGCTGAACTAAGGACCCTGCCAGGAAGAAGGACTGGAAAGGCTGTCAGGATGAACTGCCACATTGCGGCATGCTCTGCTGTGTTGGCCTGCTGGTTCTGTCTTGAGCAGGGAAAGGACTGGTGTGTACTTTCATCATCCTGCTGTTAGAGTTTTGTCCAAGGGCTTGAAGTGGAGCTTGTCTCCTGTTGGAAGTCTCAGGGATGGAAAAGACTTCAGAGATAACTCTTTAAGGGGCACATGCATCAAAGGTTTTTGCGAGCACAAACGGTGCGATTCGCAAAAATCAGCCGTTTGCGTTCGCAAAATGGCCTTTTGCGATGCATGAAAGTGTTGGGGAGGCGCAATTTAGGTAATTGCAATTTCTTGCGATTTCCTAAATTGCGATTGCATTTAAGGAATCGCAATTTGCGATTCCTTAAATGCAATGCAAGAGGCACTTTGAAATAGCGATTTCGCTATTTGTGGCCGCAAATTACAGAGAAATTAAACTGTTCTGTAATTTGCAAAAACTTAGAAAAATGCACTAACGTGCATTTTTCAAAGTTTCAGGTTACACACACACATGCCCTTGGGGCATGTGTGTGCGCAACATGGGTGCACACCACAATTTCAGGGGTGCAACAGGGTATCCTTTTGACACCCTTGAAATTGCATGCGCAATTTGCGAGTACCAATTGGTACTCGCCAATTGCGCATGCAATTTCCCATTCATAATGAATGGGAAGCCATTCCGTAATTGCGACTCGCAATTTGTGAGTCGCAATTAAGGAATGTTTAGGAATCGCTATTTTTATAGCGATTCCTACATACATAGGCTTTTGCGAGTCCTTAATTGCGATTCCTTAATAATCGCAATTAAGGACTCCCAAAATCATACCTTGATGCATGTGCCCCGTAGAAACAAGAAGACTGCCAAGAAGAAGAGCTGGAGAAACTGTGAGGGGATGCCGCTCCACACTGACATCAACGCCGCTGCTTGCACCGTGGTTTGAGGACACCGCTGGTAAGTTACAGGACGCAACATCCTCATCCCGCACCGCAGCCTCGGCCTTCCGACGTCGGCGCCATTGACTCCAGTTCGTCGGCCGATAACAGCGCTTCAGCAACAATGATGCCGCTGCTTGCACTGTGACCTGCCAGCACCGCGAAGAGCACCTTATCCCGTTGTACCGTAATCCTGGTCTCATCGGTGTCGCTGGACAACCGTCACCAAGCCGCTGCCTGCACCGCGACGTGAGGTCACCGCACGCGGCACCCATGCATTTTGCACCGTAGCCCTAATGCCTGCCGGCGTTCCCGACTTCAACTGTGAGGAGTTTGATCTGCAAGGCGTGTGACTTCAAGGGCACAGAGACTCCTTTACCGACCTCCGGAACCAACGCCTGTGGACGCCAGCTCTTCGGGGCTCAACGAGAGGTCGCGGATACCCTGCAATTCTAAAAGGTACTGTTTTGCGGGTCTTCCCGACCCTGTGGCTGGCCCGCGATACCACGGTCAGCCAGAATTGTTTGAATTTGTTTTCACGATGCTGTGATAGCCCCGGACGGAGCTATCGACTTCAAGGAACTGTATTTTAAGCCTATTTTTGATTATTGAGATTTGGTTTATGGTGGATTTTTATCGTTTTTGTTTTTGTTTTGGATACATAAAAATATTGGTTATTTTTCTAAACTGGTGTGTTGTCCTTTTGTAGTGTTTTCACTGTATTACTGTTGGTTATGTGCAAATGCTTCACACACTGCATCTTAGATAAGCCTGTCCGCTCATGCCAAGCTACCAAGGGAGTGAGCAGGGGTTATTTTAAAAGTGTATCCCCCTTACCCTGACTAGGAAGAAGGGTCCCTACCGGGACAAAGGTGCAAACCTTTGCCAACTAGAGACCCCCATTTCTAACAACCTTTTTACCTACTTACACCTTCTTTTTGCTGAATCTTTTTGTTGGCTTTAGGACTCTGAGCACTTTACCACTGCTGACCAGTGCTAAAGTGCATGTGCTTGTCCCCTAAACATGGTAACACTGGTGTATTTACAATTTGCTTATTCAGTCCCTTGTAAAGTGGTATACCATATACCAATGGCCTGTGAATTAAATAATAATAATGGGCCTGCAGCACTGATTATGCCACCCACAATGTATCCTTTCAAACCAGGCTCAGGACTGCCACTACAGGGCCTGTGTATGCAGTTTACTGCCACTTTGACTTGGCATTTAAAACCCTTGGTCAAGCCTTAAACTGACCATTTGTTACACATAAGTCACCCCTATGGCAGGCCCTAGGTAGCCCATAAGGCAGGGTGCTGTGTAAGTAAAAGGTAGGTCATGTACTGTTAAGTTCTGAATGCCCTGGCAGTGACAAACAGCCAGATTCATGTTTCACTACTGTGAGGCCTACTCCTCTTATAGGGTAACATTGGGAATTCCTTAATACACTTTTAAGCTGTAATTTCTGATTAAGAGAAGCTCTGTCATATTTTATATTCTGTAATGGTAATGATAAATCATCTTTACTGATAAAGGTGGATTTAATTTTACTGATTTAGAAATGCCACTTTTAGAAATTGGGCATTTTTCTGCTCTTACTGCTCTGTGTGCCTGCAACCTGTTTCCAATACATGTCTGGGGTGGGTGACAGCTGCCTTATGTGCATTACCTAAAGACAGCCATAGACACAGGAAGGGTAGGTGTGTCTAAGTGCCCATCTGCATTCTGATGGCTCTTCCTGGGCAGGAAGGGAGGGGGGCACTGACACTTGCACCTTAATAGGTAGTGTCCTGTCCCCACACAAAGGGCTGAATACCCCCTACTGATAATCTGGAGCCAAGGCTGGGAAGAATGAACCTCTGTGCACTTCAACAACACTTCTTTGAAGTCACCACCACTTCAAAGGCTCAACCAAATTTAAGTACTGGGTCTCTGACCCCTTCAAATCAAACAATACTGGAACTGTGAAGAACTCTGACAGGAGGAAGGACTGCTGTGCTGCTACAAGGACTGCCACTCTGCTGGACTTCTGCTCTAGAAGAACTGCCTTTCTACTCTGCTGTGCTGCCTTGCTGCCTGCTGCCCTCTCCCCTGCCGAGGAAAGGACTGGACCCATCTTACTTGAAAGCAGAGTGACTTCAAGGGCATTCTGCCTTGCCCCCTTCTGAAGTCTCAGGGACCACAAAGACTTCCTGCAGCGTTCAACAACACCTGGATTCTGACATCTGTGAGTCCCTGGCCTGCCAAGTGGTGCCAATCCAGTCCCGGGCCCTTGGAAGTGAGGTTTTCTGTGCTGCAGCTGTCGACGCCGATGCATTACCGGCGTTGTGCCAATCGGAACTGGCGCATTTCACTCAACTAGGACGCATCGCTTGTCTTCAGCAGTGCTTAACAACAAAGCATCCCGAGTGCTTGGCTCGTCAATGATGCATCACCCATCTTCAGTACTGCTTGATGTCGAAGCTTTCTGCAAGTGCGCTGCTCGAAGGCGACACATCACTTATGAATCCTTCGGATTGACAATGAACAATCGCCTTCCTGCTCCTCACATCTTGTCCTCGACGCAGCCCCTCCAAAGGTACTGCTTTCTGTTGGTAAAGGCTAGTCCTTGTATCTGACCGGTGCTCCATCGCTGTTGGCCTGAACTTCTGGATTTATCCCAGTCAAGCACTACCGGATATCCCACATTGGAGCTTTATGACTCTAAGCCCTATCTTTTCATTTAATCTTTGAAAATTCATAACTCCAGCTCTAGTTATTAGATTTTTGTCATTCTGGTCTTGTTATACTCATAAACCTAATGTCTATGTCTCTAACCCTGTTTGGTGTCTTTTTTGTGTGTTTTCATTGTGTGACTATATGTTGTGTGGTACAAATACTTTACACATTGCCTCTGCTCTGTGCCAAGCTACCAGAGGGTGAGCACAGGTTTTCTTTTAGTGTGTATCTAGCATATCATGACTAGGATTGTGGTCCCTACTTGGGCAGAGTGCAAACCTCTGCCAACTAGAGACTCAATTTCTAATGCAGACCATGCCAAATTGTCACACGGTGCAGTCTCTTGATAAAAGGTTCTTATAGCCATAGTAGCTCAAAAATAAAAACAAAAATGAGGAATGAGGATTGACCAACTATCCTTAACCAAAAACTCTTTCAGAAATGCAATATCCTGTCCACCCCCTAATAACCCTAGATAAAACTGCTGATTGCAGAGTTCAACCAACAACAAAAGATGTAGCAACTAATGACTGAATATATAGGGACAAGAAAAGAAACTGGGGAGTATAAACATCTTAAAAATGTTACCCTTTCCAATCAACCTAATAATCAGTCTGTTCAAGTTCATCACAAGGTTTTAATAATGTTTCATATTTCCAATGTTTACATTTTTTATTGCAGCAAATAATGAATGAAAAAGCTGGCACCAATTTTCAAAAGCTGAGTAAGGTGCAATAAATCAGCTCCTAATGTTGTAATGTTCTATTTTGAGTTATGTGCGAAGAGCTTCACCAATGAGTCAGCTTTAGGCTATATGAAAAAGCTTTTAAAGAATCTGTGATGACAGAGGTATGCACCAATCTGCTTTAAAATCAAATAATCCTACAGGATGGTCCCTCCTAAAGCCAACATTGGCATGATCTTTCTGTATCTTCAGTCTTTTTACCTTCCCTCGCTGTCTTCCTTCTCCTTTTTCATAATTGCGGTTCTGTTTCCTTATCTTTGTTCTATTGTTGTAATATGAAGTTCTGTGATTCTTTTTGCACACCATAGCAGGCCCGGGGCCGTATTATGCATTGTGTCTCAGGGGCACAACAGGCACATCCACCTTCTTTGAGCAACCCCCGGGCACAATAGTATTACAGAAAGGGTCTGTAGATTATTGTGAGTCCCATTTTGTGCTAACTGGTAGCGCTGGTTCACAAATAGCACCAGTGCTATCACGAAAGGGCGTTCCCTTATTTGTTTGGGGGCAGTGGCTCCATGCAAATGAGGGAATCTTTTTGCCTATGTACCCATGCTGTATTATGGACACAGGGGCAGAGGCAAACATGCCAATAGGAGGCGCACTGAAAGTGTGCCAAAAAAGGTGATGCACTTTCAGTGCACTTTCAATGTGCCTCCTGGAGGCAGCCCTCTTGATGGACCCCCCATACATCCCCCTGTAAGCAGGTGCAGTCACTTACTACACCCACGTGCAAGGCAACTGCTCTCCCCTCTGCTACTTTGAAGCAGCCGCTCTGTAATTCACCTGAATGCGCTGCCCCCAGAGCAGCACAAGTTCAAGGCTGCTATGGAAGCCCTGCATTCTTTGTAAAATGGCGTACTGTCCCTATTTGTGCCCAGGGCACCTTTTGAAAGGTGTGCCATGACATGAACAGGAAAGTGTGCCATATACATAATACGGCTACAGGAGGGAATCAGGTACATCATCTTCTTGTGCTGGAAAGAATAATGTGATATCAAGGAAAATCTGTTATTGCAGAAAATTTGTACTGAGAAACTGTTTTACCCAAACAATTTGATCAGAAATTTCCAGAACAAATTTCCTTTAAATGGTTTTTTTCAAAGTGGATATGCATTATAAAAAGGGTTGTCTCACAGGTTGATGTTTCTCTTATTATGATAAAAACAATTCTTCTGGGGGTTATCCTAAACCCTCCTTCACTCTTTTCTAGGTTTTGAATCTTTTCCTACATTCTTTCTCCCTCTTTCCTCATTCGCCTGCATCCCACATTATTTTCTCAGGGAGTCCCTCCCACCCATTGTTTTTTAACTAGTCTACTCCCTCCCTAATGTTGCTTATTTTATTGTGGCTCCCCATACCCTGCCCTCATTACTTCACTTACCCTTACGTTTCTTCCGGACAGAAAAAATTAAATGAGGAACAACAGAATGTGGGAGGAGTTGAAGGAAAGAAAGAAGGACCAAAAGATGGAAGGGAAGAAAGAATGTTTGAAAGAAAGAAGAATGATATTAGAATATAAATATATAGAAAGGGAAGAACGAATCAAGGAAAATCGCAATAGAAAGAAATAAAGATTGAAAGAAGCCTGACATGACGGAAGTATGCTAGAAAAAGGAAAAACAGAATGGGGTAAAGGGGGATGGGAGGAATGAAAGAATATAGCTTCAATGAAAGAAAGATGGAAATAAAAGAAAGCAGGAAAAAAGAACAAGAAATAAAAAAAGAATTATTATTATGGATGGTCATGAGGAAGAGGAATGTGGAGATAAAGCATAGATTACTTGAGGTCAAAATAATTGTCTGCATTTTTCACATTCTTTCGTTATGACATCATGTATAGAAATGCTGTAATAGGACATATTAGGGTTAGGCATTTCTTTTATGGTAGTATGTGACCCTTGTAATGTATTTTGCTGTAAATATGCCATTTAGTGTACCATCTACATCCAACTACAACAGGCTTAAAAAGAAGATGCAAAATTATCTGTTGGAGCAAGTAAGTGCAGTACATGAAGACTACACAAGTGCTGTTGTGATTGGTCAGCAGTAACCAATCAGAATAGACCTAAGTCATGACACTATTTTTTTTGTAAAAACTTTCTTTACGGAATTTTCCATTGTACACAGCAGTACAATAACCGATGTCACAATCCTTATATCTAAGTACATACATTTTATTGAAAGGATCAGTTGCCTCTCACCTAAGGATTGTCGATTACAGGATGAGGTAGTAGTCGATAGCACCGCTGGTACACACAAGTACAAAACTACTTTTCTCCTCATACCCCTCTCCCCCACCCACATACCCCGATTAAAAAGGTACACAAGGATAATACCTGTCATTTATAGGAGAGATTAGTATATGTTAATCTTATCACCTGTTAGCCAGAGGTGTGTCCTGAGGGTGCGATATCCTTCCCCCAAGGTCGGTCGTGAGTGGAGTTCTTAAAATTGGAAGAGATGCAAGGCTTGTGTTCACGTTGGGCAGGCATACTTGGGAAGATCTCTAAAAACATATTCCACCAAAGGACCCCAGATATATTCAAAAATGTTAAATGAGTCAGAGAGAACGTCTGCCATACCCTCCATCGTGAGGGCCTGCCAGATGCAGGAATGCTATTGCATCAGTGATGGCACCTCTTTTCACTTCCACGCTGCAGCCACCGCCAGGTTTGCTGCACGCAGGCATAGAAAAAGTATTGATCTCTAGCCTATAGTCTGGCGTTTGAGGATATCGGCGCACAAGCCCAAAAGTGCAAAGCCTGGATCCTCCGGTACTCGGTAGCCTAGAATGTATTTAATATGTGCCAAGATTTCCAACCAAAATGGGCTGATCATTGGGCAGTCCCACCAGATGTGTCTAAAGTCCCCAGAGCTGACTGCATCCTATCCAAAAGAGATCTTAAGTAGTGGGAAAGATCTGATTCAATTTTGTGGGGTATAAGTACCAATCGTATTTTACTTTATAATAAGCCTCCCGCATCCCCACAGAATGATTGAATTTAGGTATGTCTCTGTAGAGTCTATCCCACTATTTGTCTGAGATCGTGTTACCCAGAGTCCACTCTCAGAAGGCCCTATGCCGGTTGGAGGGTGACAGGAGTAGACACTAGTAGAGAGCACAGAAACAAAATACTACCCTTAGAGTCACTCCTGACTTTCACAAATCGCTCAATGGTTGTGAGGTCCCTGGTTGCAGCTTCTCTCAGCTCAGAGCTGAGTACGCAGTGCAGCAGTTGGGTGTAGTGATAATGTTCATTTGCCAGTAGGTGGAAGAGCATTTGACAGTACTCAACGGTGAGAATATCCCAATATCCCAATTATGACAGAGATCTGACACAGTGCTGCATCCTGCCACCCTCCATGCATCAAAGGGTCCCGTTAGCAAAGCTGGTGGAAACGCGGGGTTATAGTGAGTTGGTGTTAATGGGAAGGGAAAGTGGCCCAAGTGGATGTCTTATTGATCTCTTCCCACACCGCTAGTGTAGTCTTCGTGGGGGTACTAAGGTAGGTACCCAGCGGGCGGTCCGCTTTAGGCTTCCAAAGGAGGTCCCATATGTATATCCCAGCCACTGTCGGAGCAAATGTTTATCAGACTCCCGGGTTGACCACTCAGAGATCACTCACTGTTGGGATGCCTTATAATAGATATGGAAATTTGGCAAAGCCAGTCCCCCAAAAGCTCCTCAGAAGACAAAGCTGTTTATATGGAAAATGCACGCTGTGATCTTGCCATATGAAACAAGTGAGGAACAGCAACCCTCAATCCAGATCAATCAGCAAGCCCTGAAAAAGGTACATAAGTCTGGGTAACACGTTTGTTTTAATTGCATGGATGCGGACCAGCCAAGAGATATACATGGGCACCCATCTTCAGAAATCTGCCTTCAGTTGTAGAAGTGAAGGGTAGTTAGTCTTTAAAAGGTCTGAGATTTTGGGGGTAAGCTTTATGCTTAGATATATTATATCTGTTTTGGGCCATTGAAAGGGTGTGGATGTCACCAAAGACTCCATTTCCTGCTGCAGCAGTGTTATATTTAGCAGCTAGGATTTGGTCAAGTTGCTATGAAACCCTGCCAGTTGTTCGAAGTGTCGTAGCTCTACGTGCAATGCTTCCAGATGAGGACCCGGTAAAAGTGACGGTCATTAGTATGTTGTCAGCAAAGAGGGAAATCTTGTGCTCCTCTATGCCGTCATGCGTATCCTAGTTGCCAGGGGTTCAATACTAAGGCCAAATTATTGCAGTGAAATGGGACACCCCTGTCATGACACCCCTGTCATGTTCCCCTCTCCAAGTGGAAAAGATCCGAGCCCACACCGTTTACTAGGACACGAGCACTAGGAACACATAGTTAACTCTGATAATAGCAATGAAACAATCCCAGAAGCCAAATCATCTCAAAGTGTGAAATACGAAGGGCCAATCCACCTAGTTTAAAGCCTTCTTGGCATCTAACACCAATGAAACTGCCGGGAGTGACTTTTTACTTGCTTTCTCAACAAAGTGGAATACTCTCTGTAAATTATCATGTGTTTGTCGGCCTTTGATAAAGCCATACTGGTCTGGCTGCATCAAGTCTGGCATGAGAACTCCCAGTCTAGAGGCTTTAATTTTCATGTATATCTTGGCATCAAGGTTGAGAAGAGCTATTGGGTGGTAGGAACTACATTGATGTGGATCTTTTTCCAGCTTGAGGAAGACCTGTAGATTTGTGTTATATGGCCATCGGGCCTGGTGATTTATGATGCTTGAGATTCCCTATTGCCTTACAGACCTCCTCTTCATCTTTCGGGTCTCCAAATATGTCATTCTGAGCTGCTTTCACCCTTGGGAGCTCAACCTCATCCAGATTGTTTATCCGCGCTATCTCTTTGTAGCTGTCAGTCACATAAAGGTTCTTATAGAAGCGACCAAAGGCCTGGGCTTTTTCTGTTTCTGTGACTGCCCTTCCATCGACTCTTGTTCAATATATCCTATATTTTCCCTTTCCCTCTTGATCCCCAATTGTCTAGCTAGGTGTGTGCCCATCTTATTTAACTGCTCGTATGTTGCACGTTTAAGTCGTGAGATGGTAAGTTCAGCCCTATTATTGTTAATGGCATAAATCTTGCCTCTGAGTGCAGTCACTTTTCAATCAATCAATCAGGTGTTAAGCGCGACTACTCACCCTTGAGGGTCTCAAGGCGGTGGGGGGAGGGGGGGTTGCGAGTTCTCTAGGGAGAGAGAGTAGGGTTTTTCTTATGTCCTATGTATATCACCTATAGTCAGGCATTTAAGGATTTCGGCGTGCAAGCCCAAAAGTGCAAAGCTCAGATCCTCCGGTATTGGGTAGCCCAGAAGGTCTTTAATCTGTGCCAAGATTTCTGACCAAAATGGGAGGATCTTCGGGCAGTCCCACCAGTTGTGTCTGAAGTTTCTCAGTTGACCTCATCCCCTCCAACATAGATCTGAAGTAGTGGGAAAGATCTGTTTCAATTTAGTGGGGGATAAAATACCAATCATATAGTGCTTTATAATGAGCCTCCCGCATCCCCATTGAATTATTGAATTTAGTTATGTCTCTGTAGAGTCTATCCCACCTGTAGAGTCTATCCCACTGTTTGTCTGAGATCGTGTTACCCAGAGTCCACTCCCAGAAGGTCCTATGCCATGGTTAGAGGGCTGACAAGGGTATAGATTAGTAGAGAGTACAGAAACAAAATAACTACCCTTAGAGCGACTCCCGCCTTTCACAAATCGCTCATTTGGTGTGAGGTCCCTGGTTGCTGCTTACCTCAGCTCAGGGCTAAGTACCCAGTGCCGAAGTTGGGTGTAGTGAGTGATAATGTCCATTTGCCGGTAGGTGGAAGTCCCTTTGAAAGTGCTCAAAGGTGAGAATCTCCCAATTATGGATGAGATCTGACACAGTGAGGTATCCTCCCACCCTCCATGCATCAAAGGGTCGCGGTTGTAAAGCTGGTGGAAATCTGGGGTTTTAGTGAATTGGTGTAAATAGGAAAGGGAAAGTGGCCTAAGTGAATGTCTTGTTGACCTCATCCCCTACCTTAAGTGTAGTCTTCGAGGGGATACTAAGGTAGGTATTCAGCGGGCGGTCCGCTTTAGGCTTCCACAGGAGGTCCCATATGTATCTTAGCTCCAATGCCCCGTCCATATGGAGCCAATGTTTATCGGACCCACGGGCTGACCACTCACAGATCACTCACAGTTGGGATGCCTTATAATAAAGTTGGAAATCTGGCAAAGCCAGCCCCCCCTAAGCTCCTCGGAAGACGAAGTTCTTTATATGAAAGACGCGCCCTGCGATCTTGCCATATGAAACGAATGAGCATGGATTTCTGCGTAGGCAAGAACCGCCAATCCAGATCATTCAGCAAGCCCTGAAATAAGAACAGAAGCCTAGGTTACATGTCCATTTTAATGGCATGTATGCAGTTCGGACAAAAGATATACATGCACGCCCATATTTGAAATCCTGCCTTCAATTGTTGCAGGAGTGGAGGGTAGTTAGCCTTAAAAAGGTCTGAGATTCTGGGAGTAATCTTTATGCCTAGATATGTTATATCTTTTTTGGCCCATTGAAAGGGGGTGGATGTCACCAAAGGCTCCATTTCTTGGTGCGGTAGGGTTAGATTAAACAGGTAGGATTTGGTCAAGTTGATACGAACTCCCGCCCCTTGTTCAAAGTGTCGTAGCTCTACCTGCATTGCTTCCAGGGAGGACCTGGGAGAGGTGACGGTCATTAGTATGTTGTCGGCAAAGAGGGAAAGTTTGTGCTCCTCTGTGCTAAACGGAATGCCGTGAATGGAGGATGTCATGCGTATCTTAGCCGCCAGGAGTTCAATGCTAAGGAAAAATGATAGGGGTGAGAGGGGACAGCCCTGTTGCGTTCCCCTCTCCAAATGGAAAAGATCATAGCCCACACTGTTACACGGTCACTAGGAAATGCATAGTTAGCTCTGCTCATAGTAATGAAACAATCCCAGAAGGTCCAATCCACCTGGTCAAAAGCCTTCCCGGCATCTAACGTTGTGTTTGGTGGCCTTTGATAAAGTCAGACTGGTCCGGATTTAGCAAGTCAGGCATGAGACCTTCAAGTCTAGAGGCTATAACTTGTGTGTATATCATGGCATTGAGGTTGAGAAGAGCTATTGGGTGGTAGGAATTACACCACCCAATAGCTCTGGAAGCAAGCTAGCCTGGTTGATGAGAGGTGATGCCTCGAAACCCGTACCAGGATGCTTGTTCCTGGTCTAGGGAGGACCTGGTTGCAATTTGGGCAGGGTCAAGACTGTTTCCAAACCGGAGTGACGTGGTGAGCAAAAGAACAATGGATTAAACCCGGATCCTTGTGACTGGGTGAATGTTTGCATTGTTCAGCATTCAGTCCATCAATTTTTGCTTATGCATTGTTGCCCTAAGTGGGAAGGGTATGCTCAGACTTGGGTCCTGTGCTCACTGCGCCACTGGATTCAAGCTAGCCTGGCTGATGAGGGATGATACCCAGAAACCTGGCTTGGCAGTGTGGGCTGGACTGTTCGATTGAGGAACAGGGTCAAGACTGGTTTGCATATGGCTGGGTCCAAACTGGGGTGGCGTGGTGAGCAAAAGAACAATGGTTTACACCCAGATCTTTGTGACAGGGTGAATGTTTGCATTGTTCAGCATACCGTTCATCATTGGTTGCTTTTGCAGGCCAACTAGTAGCATTTTAATTTACAAGTATTGCACTTTACTAGGGACTTATAAATAAATTAAATATGCCAATTCGGAATGAGTCAATATTGCTGTGAGAAATCAGGACCTATTTGCAGTGTCCCCCCACAGTTTGCCTCTATTTTGACTACTAGGTGCTGGTTTTCTGACTCTACTGTGCCTTGGGCTCTGCTCACCAGGCCCAGGTCCTGTGCTCTGGGTAAACAGTACATGGTAATTTGGTATATTTACAATTGTTAATGACAGAACCTGTAAGTCCCTAGTACATAATAAGGCAAGAGAATTCAAACTACATATAAGTTCCTAGTATATAATAGGGCAGGGAGGGTTTAATCCTGTGTGTACAATACATGTCTTACACTCCTCTGTACTAGGCCAAAGGCTGCTCAGCCACGCTAAAACAAATAGAGCACTTTGGGTTTTGCATTGAGCCCTGTACATTTTTGCGGAAATCCTGGACTTTGTGCACAGTGTCACCACCCAGTGGTGATCGCGTATGAAGAGCCAGCTTCCTACAGTGGTGTGTGGGAAGATTTTCTTCTAATACAAGTGGGACAATTTTGGACATAGTTCTTGAAATTCCTGATAGCGTTGTCCACCAAAACCACAGTTTGCACAAATCTATTGTTTTACGTTCACCTGGGTGCCCTGCCAAAGCGGTGTCATGACTCCAGTGTAGTACGAATTCTACTGATTCATGGTTAGGTAGTGATGGATAATTTTCATAATATAGTAAATCACCGTGTTTTGTTAAACCTTCTTCTACCTCCATGTTTCATTCTGCAACCTTGAGTTTCTCTAGAAACACTTCAGAATTACGGAGGGCTATTATATTGGGGAATGGTATCTTGTTAAGTTTCTGTTTCCTCATCTGCTGCTGAAAAACTAAAACGAGACAACAGATCTGCTTTCAGGTGTTTAGTGCCAGGACAATAAGTGATCACAGAGATGTATTAGCTGAACAATAATAACAAAAGCATTTGCCTTGGAGTAAGAGCTTTGCTGGTCGAAAGAACTGTACGTTTCTATGGAAAGTGTATATGATGACAGTATGTTGTGCTTTGAACAGCTAATGTCTCCCTTCCTGTAATGCTAGTTTTATTGCTAACAGCTCTTGCTCTGCTATAGTGTAGTTTTATTCTGCAGGGAGGATTCTTTTTAGAAAAATATGCTACAGGATGTAAGGGCCACAAGTACTACCATTTCATTTGGCGACTTGCCTGTGATTTAATTCACCAATATTATTAGCATCCTACATTGGCTAATGATGGTGTACCAATACACATCCCTAAAACAAGTTAAAATAGATACCGATAAGTAGTGCATGTAAAAGATTATTAAAATGAAAAATAAAGATAACAATTTATATTGTGTCCTATATGGGCTATCTACCAAACATACATCAATAGACCAAGCTGACATAGATTTTTTCCTCTCTGTATGGGCTTATTACCGTACAGTTCACCACTCGTGAAATCACACTAAGCTGAAAAGAATTAAAGAGCAATAAAAATCTTACCATTCTGGAACAGAGGAAAAAATCAGAATCACACGTCACAGATATATATCCCAAAAATATGTCCAAACTGTTAGTCTCAGTTAGACTCCATGCACCGTTACTTGCTGCAATTTTAAGTTTATTGTCGGCTAACATGTTTCGGCTTAAGGAAAGCCTTGATCAAGTATATATATATATATATATATATATATATATATATATATATATATCCACAAAAAGTTTGCACTAAAGCAAGAACGCAACTTCCCAGCTGAGTTGCTTTTCAAAAGCCTTTATTGTTGAAAACCGGCATTTTCAGCTCCAAACATTTACAAGTTCCTGACGCATTTCAGAGCCCCCAGGCTCTTTCTTCAGAGGATGACACTGCCAAACTGAAATGCGAGGTAGGCGCCATTTCTATGCAGAAACTTCAAGTACCATGAGGCATGGAGCACACGCCCACTGGGGCAGGACTTGGGGGTTTAAAAATGATTTCACCAATGGCAGCTGTGACCGTGGATTGCGCCAGTGAACAAGGACACGGAGTTGTCTGAAACGCGTATGGCTACAAAAAATGATGGAAGCAATGAACTTACGCTACTGCAACCTGCAATTAAATATTGAAGTTAAGCTCTCTTGTGTGGGCGTCTTCTCGTGGGGCAACCTTCTTTTGTGGTATTATTAGCGGCTGGTCCCGCTGTGAAGATGCCCCGATGCTCATAAGCGGCTCAGCAGCGTCTGAAATGCGGCGCCGCATGAAGGGAGAGTTCATGATTGCGGGACTGGATAAAGGCAGTGAGCTGCAGTTTTTTACTTTTCCATCGACCCACTTGGGATATAATCTTATTTCTTTTTAATTTTCCAAGCACGGCAGCACCCACTGGGGTTTCACTATGCAGAAACTTCAAGTACCATGAGGCATGGAGCACACGCCCACTGGGGCGGGACTTGGGGGTTTAAAAATGATTTCACCAATGGCAGCTGTGACTGTGGATTGCGCCAGTGAACAAGGACACGGAGTTGTCTGAAACGCGTATGGCTACGAAAAATGATGGAAGCAATGAACTTACGCTACTGCAAACTGCAATTAAATATTGAAGTTAAGCTCTCTTGTGTGGGCGTCTTCTCGTGGGGCAACCTTCTTTTGTGATATATATATATATATATATATATATATATATATATATATATATATATATATATATATATATATATATATTATCTACTGGCGGTCGTACAAAACCATAGAAATTCCCCCGTTATAGTTAGTTCAGCTAACTATAACTCGCGCCCCCGCAATGCACTGCTGATGACGTCGTGCTGGGGGTAGTGGTTTAGGGTTTAGGGTAGTGCAATGGTGTTTGGGTAGTGTAGGGGGTACTGCTGGGGGTAGTTGGCCCCCAGGGTCCCTCAGGTTTCAAGGGGAATTAATTCCCCAACTTAAAACGCACCACAGGGCGTGTTTGCGCACATGTCACCTGAGGCCCCGCCCCTCCCTTCACCACTGTGCAAACACGCCCCTTGGCGTGTTTAAGTTGGGGATTAGGTCACCTTGAATCCTGAGGGTCCCTGGGGCCCAACTAGCCCACCAGGTACTTCCAGTAAGCACCACAGGCCTGCGTTGCAGAGAGGTGGTCCAGGCCACGCCCCTTTTACACCTCTCTGCAACGCAGCTCTGTGGCGCTTACTGGAGGTACCTGGTGGGCTAGTTGGACCCCAGGGCCCTCAGGATTCAAGGGGACTTAATCCCCCAACTTAAAACACGCCACAAGGCGTGTTTGCAGAGTGGTAAAGGAAGGGGGCAGGGCCTGCGGCACAATCGTTTTTTTTTTTTTTTTAGAAGGGGGGCTGTGTGGCCCCCCTTCCATTTTCCTTTTTTTGGGCCCTGGGGACCCCATCCCCCAGGGCCTTACCCCTTTTTTTTTTTAAAGTAAACGGGAAGGTCCCGGGGGTAGGCACCCCGGGACACTGCAGGAGCTGGCCCTGGGGGGGTGGTGGTCCCCAGGGCCATCACAGGCTCCAGGAGGGGGGCCGCACGGCCCCCCTCCCAACATGTTCAAAGCCCCGGGAGGTGGTGGTCCCCAGGGCATGTGGGGAGCTCGAGCCCCCCACACAGGTAATTTAAAAAAAAAAGCCCCGGGGGTGGCGGTCCCCGGGGCTGCGGGAGGGCCGAGTGCCCTCTCGCACCATTCTTATTTAAAGCCCCGGGGGTGGTGGTCCCCGGGGCTTGGAAGACCTTAGAGGCCCCCAACAAATATTTAATAAACCCCCGCATGCCCCGGGACTTGGCCCACCCGGGGCCAAATCAACGAAGCGCGGGAGCCCGCGCTTCGTTTTTTTTTTTCACGGCGGGATCCGCGCATCCTAAGTGCATCCCGCTGATTTAAAAAAAAAAAAATGCTTTTTTTGGCCCTGGGGGTCCTTGTGGGACCCCCTGAGCAGGCCTAGGGGGTCAGGGTGTTTCTACCCTGCCCCCTTTTTGTGTTTTGCGCACTTGTTTTTACTGTTTTCTTGTGATTCGGTTCTACCGAGTCACAAGATGGCTGCCAACACTTCCTGGTTTGGAGTGTTGACAGCCAATTAGCATACAGCTCATGATCGGGAGGGTGCGCGGATCCTCCGCTGCCATAGATATATATGTGTTTTTACTTTTGATTTTCTCAGCAACTACTGAACGGATTTACACCATTTAACAATAAGGGTTCTTTCTGAACCAAGAACTACCTCTTTGCCAAATTTGGTGTAATTCCGTTCAGCAGTTCGGGCTGTAGCCGTGTCTAAAGTTTCCTATGGAAAATTGCATGGGGAAAACACGTTTTGGGACCCCCCTTTTTTCTCGGCCACCGCTTGCAGAATCACCCCGAAACTTTCAGGATAGGAGCGGACCAGAGCGCCCCACGAGTTTTGAAAATTTTGCGAAGATTCGTCAACCGGCGCCAAAGTTATTTGAAATAGAATGTTGTGAATTTCCTATGGAAAATAGGTCCTAACTATAACTATCTACTGGCGACCGCCAGTAGATAATATATATACATATATATATATATATATATATATATATATATATATATATATATATTCATCCAAAGGTTGTCCAACAACGAAGACGCACACAATGACAGGCAGACCCCAGCTTTCGCAGCAGAGTCTTTATTCAGCAAACCAGCAAGCGTATCTGGTATTTCCATCGCCTCACCCAACGCGTTTCGGAGCTCCTGCTCCTTGATCACGGGTGGCTTGCTTTCGTGCAGATGCGTGGGGAATCAGTCCCTGATCAGCTGTTATATCGCCCTCTGGTGGGCTCTTGTCATCCATTGCTTTCTGGGATCTGTAGTGCCCACGTTAAAATATTACCCCGATGGATTCTGCCTTAAAACCAATCTTTTCAAGCTCTCCATAGAGCCTCCAGTGCGTTGGCCAGTTGTAATACTCGCTCCTGTCATCCTGTTATAACAATTCCCGTGTATCGGAAATCAACAGTCCACTGTAGTTATGTGGCGGTGCTGCCTTCCCGACCTGGACCGGCCGGTAAAATTCATCCAAAGGTTGTCCAACAACGAAGACGCACACAATGACAGGCAGACCCCAGCTTTCGCAGCAGAGTCTTTATTCAGCAAACCAGCAAGCGTATCTGGTATTTCCATCGCCTCACCCAACGCGTTTCGGAGCTCCTGGTCCTTGATCACGGGTGGCTTGCTTACGTGCAGATGCGTGGGGAATCAGTCCCTGATCAGCTGTTATATCGCCCTCTGGTGGGCTCTTGTCATCCATTGCTTTCTGGGATCTGTAGTGCCCACGTTAAAATATTACCCGATGGATTCTGCCTTAAAACCAATCTTTTCAAGCTCTCCATAGAGCCTCCAGTGCGTTGGCCAGTTGTAATACTCGCTCCTGTCATCCTGTTATAACGATTCCCGTGTATCGAAATCAACAGTCCACTGTAGTTATGTGGCGGTGCTGCCTTCCCGACCTGGACCGGCCGGTAAAATTCATCCAAAGGTTGTCCAACAACGAAGACGCACACAATGACAGGCAGACCCCAGCTTTCGCAGCAGAGTCTGTATTCAGCAAACCAGCAAGCGTATCTGGTATTTCCATCGCCTCACCCTACGCGTTTCGGAGCTCCTGCTCCTTGATCACGGGTGGCTTGCTTACGTGCAGATGCGTGGGGAATCAGTCCCTGATCAGCTGTTATATCGCCCTCTGGTGGGCTCTTGTCATCCATTGCTTTCTGGGATCTGTAGTGCCCACGTTAAAATATTACCCCGATGGATTCTGCCTTAAAACCAATCTTTTCAAGCTCTCCATAGAGCGGACCAGTGCGTTGACCAGTTGTAATACTCGCTCCTGTCATCCTGTTATAACGATTCCCGTGTATCGGAAATCAGGTGCTGCCTTCCCGACCTGGACCGGCCGGTAAAATTCATCCAAAGGTTGTCCAACAACGAAGACGCACACAATGACAGGCAGACCCCAGCTTTCGCAGCAGAGTCTTTATTCAGCAAACCAGCAAGCGTATCTGGTATTTCCATCGCCTCACCCAACGCGTTTCGGAGCTCCTGCTCCTTGATCACGGGTGGCTTGCTTACGTGCAGATGCGGGGGAATCAGTCCCTGATCAGCTGTTATATCGCCCTCTGGTGGGCTCTTGTCATCCATTGCTTTCTGGGATCTGTAGTGCCCACGTTAAAATATTACCCCGATGGATTCTGCCTTAAAACCAATCTTTTCAAGCTCTCCATAGAGCCTCCAGTGCGTTGGCCAGTTGTAATACTCGCTCCTGTCATCCTGTTATAATGATTATAATATATATAGTTGCTGGTGCAACTTTGGATGATATATATATATATATATATATATATATATATATATATATACATATATATACATTATCTACTGGCGGTTGCCAGTAGATAGTTATAGTTACAACCTATTATCCATAGGAAATCCGCGACATTCTATTTGAAATAACTCTCTTGCCGGTTGACGTATCTTCGCAAAATTTTCAAACTTTGTGGCCCGCTCCGGTCCGCTCCTACCCTGAAAGTCTCGGGGGGATTCGTCAAGCGGGGGCCGAGAAAAAGGGGTCCCAAACGCGTTTTCCCCATGCAATTTTCCATAGGAAACTTTAGACACGGCTACAGCCCGAACTGCTGAACGGAATTACACCAAATTTGGCAAAGAGGTAGTTCTTGGTTCAGAAAGAACCCTTTTTGTTAAATGGTGTAAATCCGTTCAGTAGTTGCTGAGAAAATCAAAAGTAAAAAGATAGTGATATCTATGGCCGAGTAGGGTCCGCGTACCCTCCCGATCACGAGCTGCATGTTAATTGGCTGTCAGCTGGCTGTCAACATTCCGATTCAGGAAATGTTGGCAGCCATTTTATCCCTCGGTAGAACCGAGGGACAGAAACAAGTGCGCAAAGCGCACAAAGGAGGCAGGGTAGAAACACCCTGACCCCTAGGTTTGCTCAGGGGTCCCACAAGGACCCCTGGGCAAAAAAATAAAAAATTAAAAATAAAAAATCGGCAGGATGCGCTCAGGGTGCGCGAATCCTGCCGAAAAAAAAATCGAAGCGCGGTCTCCCGCGCTCGATGTATTTGCCCCGGGTGGCCCAAGTCCCGGGGGCATGGTGAGGGGATAATTTAATGTGTGGGGGGCCTCAAAGGGCCCCAAGCCCGAGGACCGCCACCCCCGGGGCTTTTTAAAAATGGTGCGGGAGGGCTCTGAGCATCCCGCAGCCCCGGGACCACCACCTCCCGGGGCTTTTTTTATTAATTAAAAAACCTGTGTGGGGGGCTCCAGCCCCCACACGCCCGAGACCGCCACCTCCCGGGGCACTAAACATTTAAATATGGGGGTCCGTTACGGACCCAGAGCCCAGGGACCACCACCTCCCGGGGCTGTGAACTGAATGGGAGGGGCCGCGCGGCCCCCTCCTGAAACCCTTGATGGCCCTGGGGACCACCACCCCCAGGGCCGGCTCCTGCAGTGTCCCGGGGTGCCTACCCCGGGACACTGCTGTTTGCAATGACAGGACGGGAGCCTCGCGGCTCCGTCCTGTCATTACAAGCTGCTGAGATATTGGAAGAGAGGCAGGGAAACCTGCTCTCTCTCCAATATCCAAAGCCGATTGCTTTCCACATGGGGAGCAGCATGTTAGCTGCTCCCCATGTGTAAAGCTAATGCCGGCTCCCGTAGGACACGGGGAGCCGGCGGGACTGTGGGGGATTGGGGACCCCCACAGTCCCCAACGAGAGGGCCAGCCCGGGGGATGGGGTCCCCGGGGCAAGTAGTGGCCCGGGAGGGGGGCCACGCGGCCCCCTCCCCAAAAAATAAAAAATTTAAAAATTAAAAAACGGAAAGGCCGGCCCCGGGGATGGGGTCCCCGGGGCCTTAAATGGCCTGAGGAGGGGGCCACGCAGCCCCATTCCCTACGAAAAAAAAAAAAATCGAGGCCATGCCCCGGGGATGGGGTCCCGGGGCCAATACAGGCCCAGGGAAGGGGGCCACGCGGCCCCCTTCCCGTTTTTTAATTTGTAATTTAAAAAGGGGTAAGGCCCTGGGGGATGGGGTCCCCAGGGCATAAAAACTGGAAAAAGGAAGGGGGCCACAGAGCCCCCTTCAGAGGGACAATTTTTTTTTTTTTTTTAAATGATCGGGCCCGCAGGCCCCGCCCCTTCCTTCACCACTCTGCAAACGCGCCCCTGGCGCGTTTGCAGAGAAGAGCAATTCCCCTTGAATACTGGGGGTCCCTGGGGGCCAACTAGCCCACCAGGAACCTCCAGTATGCGCCAGGGAGCTGCCTTGCAGAGAGGTGTACAGAGGCCACGCCCCTTTTACACCTCTCTGCAACGCAGCTCTGTGGCGCTTTTGGAGGTATATGGTGGGCTAGTTGGACTCCGGGGACCCTCAGGATTCAAGGGACTTAATTCCCCAACTTAAAATGCGCCACGGGCGCGTTTGCACAGTGGTGAAGGGAGGGCGGGGCTTCAGGTGACATGTGTGCAAACAGGCCCCGTGGCGCGTTTTAAGATGGGGAATTAAAACCCCTTCAATCCTGAGGGTCCCTGAGGGCCAACTAGCCCAACAGGTACATCCAGAAAGCGCCACAGAGCTGCGTTGCAGAGAGGTGTAAAGGGGTGTGGCCTCTCTACACGTCTCTGCAACGCAGCCCTAGCGCATATTGGAGGTTCCTGGTGGGCTAGTTGGCCCCTAGGGACCCTCAGGATTCAAGGGGACTTAATCCCCCAACTTAAAACGCGCCACGGGGCACGTTTGCACAGATGTCACCTCAGGCCCCGCCCCCTCCCTTCACCATTGTGCAAATATTCTTCTAAAATCATCCGAAATACGAATTCCTATTTACTCACCTGTTATAAGGAGAGACCTCAGTGCTGCATCTTTCAGCCCAGTACTGGTCCTGAAAAGTAATTTTAACCGTACTTACCAGTAACTTGAATTTCCTTCCATAGGATATCATTGCCTGCTTTTTGTTGAAAAAGTTTCTAAGTGTTGATTTTTGAAACATACAAATATTCCTCTAAAATCAGCCGAAATACGAATTCCGATTTACTCACCTGTTATAAGGAGAGACCTCAGTGCTGTATCTTTCAGCCCAGTACTGGTCCTGAAAAGTAATTTTAACCGTACTTACCAGTAACTTGAATTTCCTTCTATAGGCTAACATTGACTGTTTTCACTTGGAAATTCTTCTAAGTGTGGAGTTTTGGAACTTTAAAATATTCCTCTAAAATCAGCCGAAATACGAATTCCGATTTACTCACCTGTTATCAGGAGAGACCTCAGTGCTGTATCTTTCAGCCCAGTACTAATCCTGAAAAGTAATTTTAACCGTGCTTACCAGTAACTTGAATTTCCTTCCATAGGCTAACATTGACTGGTTTCACTTGGAAATTCTTCTAAGTGTGGAGTTTTGGAACTTTATAATATTCCTCTAAAATCAACCAAAGTACGAATTCCAATTTACTCACCTGTTATCAGGAGAGAACCCAGTGCTGCATCTTTTAGCCCAGCACTGACCCTGAAAAGTAATTTTAACCGTACTTACCAGTAACTTGAATTTCCTTCATAGGCTAACATTGACTGGTTTCACTTGGAAATTCTTCTAAGTGTGGAGTTTTGGAACTTTATAATATTCCTCTAAAATCAACCAAAGTACGAATTCCAATTTACTCACCTGTTATCAGGAGAGAACCCAGTGCTGCATCTTTTAGCCCAGCACTGACCCTGAAAAGTAATTTTAACCGTACTTACCAGTAACTTATATTTTCTTCCATAGGAATCCATTGTCTGGTTTTCAGCAGAAAAGTTTCAAAGTGTCGATTTTCACAAACTACAAATATTCCTAAAAAATCGCCTGTATGACTTAAACGCATTCTTTCAACTGTTTACAGGAGATGCACCAGTGCTGGATCCAGGATCCAACACTGAGTAAGAAAAAGTAACGATAACAGTTTTTAACTTCTAAGTGAATTTCCTTCCATAGGATAACATTGGTGATTCTATGAGAAAAAGTTTCTAAGTGTGAACTTTTAAAGTACAATAATATTCCTTAAAAATCACGACTGTAACCAAAACGCTTTACTCAACTGTTTACAGGAGATGTCCCAGGACTGAATCTAGGATCCAGTCCTGTGGTTAGAAAAAGTAATCCATAAAGTAACTAATTGCATTTAACTAGAAATTCACATTGAGCTGAATGTTGCATTGTGTTTGAAAATGTGTTGCCCATTGCAACAACTGTAACTACTGTACTTAAAAGTCTATTGCCTATGTGCAAAGTATTTAAACTAAAGTAATTCATTCTGAGAAAGTATTTTTTGTAATGTAATGTATAATGTAATTACAATGTAATTTAAAAAATCAAATATTTAAAAAAAATTGTTTCTAAAAAATTTGGAAATCAGTATGAAAAAAATGTATATAACAATTAATACATTTAAAAATTGTCATTTACAAAACCTTTGAAATTCACTGAAAAAACCGTAGGTTTCAGACATGTTATAGTTACAAATTAGCATTTAAAAAACCTTTGAAATTCACTGAAAAAACCATAGGTTTCAGGGACGTTATAGTTACAAATTAGCATTTAAAAAACCTTTGAAATTCACTGAAAAAACCATAGGTTTTAGGGACAGTTATAGTTAGTTGGACATTGCACTCGTACAAAACCCGTGAAATTCCCCCGTTATAGTTAGTCCAGCTAACTATAACTCGCGCCCCGCAATGCACTGCTGATGACGTCACATATTACATCACTCATGAAATGGTCAGTGACATCACTGATGACATCACTGATGACATCTCAAATGACATCACTGATGACATCATCCACGTGATAATCTGATGCACCTCCTCACACCCCAATATAACCTTTGATACACCCACTCTAAATTACAGACTGCCATTCGCAAAACCATAGACACTCCAACACCAATAACTACATACCCACTCACTGATTCTTAGGTCTACGCACACATCCACTCACTCACCCGTACAGTCACTCATACTTACGGTCACTCAGTACAGGACTATCATATGCACTCATACTCCTATATAGACACTCAAACACCGCCACTCATCCATAGAGGTACTCACACACCTAGTCAGTCATGCAAATAATTAAACACACTACCATTTACTCACCTATACAGTTATACACACACCAGCTCACTTACTCATACAAATAGTAGCACATTCTTACGCTCTTATACAATCACTGATACAAGCACACACTCATCCATACAGCCACTATCACAATCACTCACTCTCGCTTATAGCTATTTATATACTCCAACACACATATATACTGCCTTTCACATATGTAGTTACTCACACATGTACCACTGGGACATACATTCACTCACTAACACACTCTTACACACACTTACCCACCCATACAGTCTATCACAGATGCACTCTTGAAACCATCCACCCAGTGAATCACCCACTCACACATCTATGCACAGAGTTGCACACACCCCTCCCACACAAACACTCAGGCACCCATACAGATACTCAGACAAGCATTCAATAACTCATATAGACACTCATGTAGCTATTCACAAACACATGCAGCCACTTACACAGCAACAGACAGACGGATACAGACATTCACCCAGTTTAGTCACTAACCCATGCATTCAGTAAGATACGTTAAATCACTCACTTATAGAGTCAGTCACGCACCTACTATATCATCCATACAGACACTTACACACCCACTCATTCTTCAATACGTCTTTTCCTATATATATTAAAAATATTTAAACTTTACAGAAACACACAGTCACTGGATGATGTCATCAGTGATGTCATTTGAGATGTCATCAGTGATGTCATCAGTGATGTCACTGACCATGTCATGAGTGATGTAATATGTGACGTCATCAGCAGTGCATTGCGGGGCGCGAGTTATAGTTAGCTGGACTAACTATAACGGGGGAATTTCACGGGTTTTGTACTGAGTGCAATGTCCAACTAGCTATAACTGTCCCTAAAACCTATGTTTTTTTCAGTGAATATATATATATACATATATATATGTATATATATATATATATATATATATATGTGTGCTATTGTGCTTCAAAAGGCAACATTTTGACAGAACTAATTTATTTTTATCTGGGGGGGACCGCTTTCTGTCCATTTTAAATGTTTTTTATTGCTGTACATTAGTGATGTTTTTTTAAGAATGTATGAGTTTATGTTTTTCACTTTCACAGACTGCATTAGATATACAAGCATCCAAATTTCTTTTGTTGATTCCTACATCACATATATTCATTTTGTGTCAATGAAACCATCATATTGTTTTTAACTAAGTTTTTACAGCTTTAGCTTGTTTACTTCATAACTGTAATGATGGTTTGCTACTCATGTTCATGTTCCTAATGCACATATTGTGAGGAAAGCATTCCTTCTTTCTACAAGCAACCAGTAGTCAGCAGGGATTCCTCACAGAAACCAGAGTTTACTGATAGTTTCTTAATTATTTTAATCATTTGGAAGTTCATCCACAGACTATACCATAACAGAGGCTTCTCATCATGTTTTCAGAACCTGATTTTCCACAGTCTCTATGTTTTTGCCCCTCCACTGGTGGAAAATGCCAGGGCAACTCTTGCAGCTATGCCATTCAAAGGCTCCATCAGTTAATCATATCAGTCTTTTACAGAAGGCCTTAAGGGATGCCCTAATGAAATGTAAAGTAAACAATACTCTGTATTTTCAGGTGTCTTCTTTTACGTGAATGTGCGAGTTTGAAGCATCCCTTCAAGAGAACTATATTTACAATGGATGGCCATTTGCTAAACTTAACAATTCAAAACAGTGGATGAGACAGAGTCTGAATTCCAGTAACAAGGTTTCTCTGAAGGATTCCTGCCTAATGAACATTGAAGGGACAGTACTTCTGGGAATATTTGGAAAGGAAACCATTTGTGATGTGCTGGACTGTCACATTCAGAACAGTGAAGACATTTTGACAACTCTGCTCAGATGCTACATCGACACATCTCTGTTGTGAGACCTTGACCATAATAAGGAAATGATGGACGGAGCGCTGAAAAATTTCAGACACTCACTCCCAGTCACAGATCTGGTTTGAATTCATCATCGTTCTTTAGCTCACTTCGCCACCCCAGTTCAGACACAGCTATACACAAATCAGTCTTGACCCTGTTCCTAATGGGAACAGTCCAGCCTGACCTGCCAAGCCAGGCCTTCCCTGGACCGGAAACAGACATCGTGGGACCGGTTTCTGGGTAACACCCTTTATCAGCCAGGCAACTTGAATAGTGTAGCAAAGTGAGCAAGGGACCCACATCTGGGCATGGCCTGCCACCTTAGGGCGAACAAAGCAAACACAAGGAGATGAAGGACGAGTGCTGAAACTTTTCTGACACTCACCCCCAGTCACAGATCTGGGTTGAATCCATCATCGTTCTTTAGCTCACTTCACCACCCCAGTTCAGACCCAGCCAGATGCAAATCAGTCTTGACCCTGTTCCTGATGGCAAAAGTCCAGCCCCAACTGCCAAGCCAGGTCTCCCCGGGACCAGAAACAAGCATCCTGGTACCGGTTTCTGGGTAACACCCTTCATCAGCTAGGCTAGCTTGAATCCAGTGGCAAGGGAGCTAGAGACCCATGTCTGGGCATACCCTGACAACTAAGAGCGAACAAGGCAAACACAAGGAGATGATGGACGGAGCTCTGCAACTTTTCAGACACTCACCCCCAGTCACAGATCTGGGTTGAATCCATCATCGTTCTTTAGCTCACTTCGCCACCACAGTTCATGGATTGAACCTTGATCTGTGATTGGGGGTGAGTGTCTGAAAAGTGTCAGCTCTCTGTCCATCATCTCCATGTGTCTGCATAATATCCCTGCCCCAGAATTTCTATCAGGTGCAAACTCCATGATCTAAGTTACAAGCACATTGCTGTTAAAAAGTTATGTTATGTTATGCTGCGTTACGTTAGGTTATGTGTTATGTTAAATATTGTTTATAATACATTCATCTCTTCTAAGGGTTATTCTGAAGCCTAGTAAGAAAGACATTGCCGTAGGCCTCATCATAGAAGCAGTGACTAAAATATTGGGGTTTTCAGTTTAAAATTGAATGCATCAACAAATATTGTCATTATACCTGCAGAGTCTGCAGAGTAAATCACCATTATCTGCCCACCAAGGTGTATAGTACTTTTTCTCGCTACCCACCCTGGATCCAGGCATAATACAAGCTGGTATTAGAGATGTGCTGTTCATTTTTTTAAATGTCCTGGTAAGTCCTCTATGTCTCTCATATCTTTTCGCATTTTTTAGGTCAACCTCTCCCATCATATACCACTTTTTCAGTCATCATATACCAGTCCATGTCTTGTGCCCTGTCTGTAGCAGATGGAAAATTTTCCCACCCACATCCCCTGGCAATGTTTCTTTTTGCTACTGCTGGGCCAAGTGAGAGCCACAGTTGTTTGTATTTCGGTGACATGTCCTCTCCCCATGTGTTGAGCACAAACCATTAAGCAGTTTGTCACCTATGTCAGCACTCTCTCTATCGCCCTCCCATAGCCCCGGATCTGGGGGCACTCCCAAAGGATATAAAGAAGGAGTACTGTTGACCACAGTCTCTTGCACACCCTTGTGCTGGGGTTATCCCAATTTTGTATAGGTGTGCTCGTGAGTCGTACAACATGTGTAGGACCTGGGGCTGCACCATGTGGAAACCGGTCCTGATGCTGATATCATGTGGGCCCTGAAGTGCCTCATCCCATTCCTCTTCTTCTACCTCGCCTGGTTTGAGCTCCCACTTTGTTTTTAACTTCAGGGAGTTATTAAGTATTTTTTGTACACTGGGGATACTGCTTTTTCTTAAGAGGGTGTAGCAGCAACTGGTCCTCTGAGGGGGTTGACGCTGCCAGTTGTGTGCCATGGGCAATATGAGAATGGTGAGGGTGCCTGTTCTGGAGGTATCTATAGTTTTCTGTGGCCACTTACTGGTAGTCCCTACTAAGGGATCATCAGCCTGCATGATCACAAGTTGCCCAGCCTTGAGATCCCCATTGTTTCTCAACTTGAAGTTGCCCACCTCCTTAAGTGTGTCACTATCCCACAGAGGGTTTTGCTCCATAAGGATATCTTTCCACTCCAGACAAGTTGTTGCTTCTCTCCATATGGAGATCACTGTATCTGTGTGTAATGGCGGCTTCCCCAGGGCATGGGACCTGTACAGGAGTGTGGGATATCCCCTGGCACCTATGGTGTGCCTATTTGCCCTTAGTGCTGGCACGTCTTGGGTAGCAAACACCCAAGCATTAACGGTTCCTAGTTGCACAGCCCAATAGTGCATTTTATAGCCAGTTGCAGCTCGTCACCCAGCATAGGCCCCCCTTGAAAGATTTTGGATTGCTAAGCACAGAGACACTGCTCCAGAGGAGCAACCTCAGTTCTGTTTCTAGTTTCTGGCAGAATTTGGCTGCTATCCTGTAAGAGGTGTTCTTTAGGACATATAAGAATGTGGGAAAAGCCATCATTTTAAATAGGGCCGCACTTCCGGTAGCGGCAGTGGTCACAGGTTTTAAATTTTTGTTTGAAGTCACGAAGAGAGCGGGCAGAGAGGATGAATTAGTTAAGCTTGTTCCAGGACATTGTGGCAGGAGAGGTGAAGGAGTGATCCCCAGTTTTGATGCGGTGTATGCAAAGCATCTGAGCAAGCAGGAGAGAGGTGGATCGCAGGTGTCTGGATGGAACATCAAAGTGTATTTTATTACTAAGGCAGAGGGGCAAGGTTAATATGACAGAGACATTCGAAAAGAGCACACTTGTGAATGCTAAGTGAGTGGAGGCTTTGAAGATGATTCCAGGCTAAGGCACGATAATGAAGATTTAGTGCTAGCCTGGGTGCCGTGTTCGGAACCAACTCTAGTCACTTGAGGAGAAATCCACATAGAGGGCATTACAGTAATCTAGCCTCCTTGTAATAGGCGATTGAATATTTTCTGAGCATCATAAGGATGCTGAAACAGCAGGACGAGGCCTCCATCATCTGGTTGGTAAATGTAAGCTGGCTGTCCACAATGATGCCTCGGTTCCCAGTGAATGGAGTCAGCTGAGGAGGTAGCCCTTGATCTACAGGCCACCAGGTGTTAGAACAGAGAGTTGTGATTGCTGGAATAGGACTATTGTCAATGTTAAGATTGAGGCAGTTACTGCTCATCTACTCGGCTACTCTTATTATACAACATGTAAAGTTGGCCTGGGTATTTTAAATGATCATGTCAATAGCCATTACATAGAAATAACTTAGAAGTAGGGTTTTCATAGGTGCAGTGAGATAAGATAGTATGCACAAGAGTAAATGTAGCTATGTTCTGCTAAAGAAATAACAGTGAAGTATTGGATGGACAAGCAAACTATTTAGAGAACACCTAACACATTTGCCAAGAACACACAATTAAATGTCTGTGTGCTTGCAACTGAATATTAATGAAATTGTTAGTAAAATAAATTATCATTTTTGCTTGTCACACTGCTTGAACTCACTGATTGCAGATGGCGATTTTCCTTAACTGTTGTAAGCCCTGGTGTAGTATCAAGTCCAGATTTTGTTACCTCTGCCTACATTGGGCTATGAGCACACAACAACACACATGCCAGCACTGATATCAGTTTCTCATCATTTCATTGGATCACACATGACACTTGATGTGACCACAAAAAGTGGGTTTTATTTCTTTTCAATCAATTTGAAAGTTAATTTTCTCATAAAAAATCAATGTTTAGAGGTTTTCATCGTTTTTACAGGGACAACATGTAAAAAAACAAATTTTCAACAAACCACAAACTTGATTTTGCACATATTACATATATTTAACATCACACTCTGTATCGTTGGACAAAACATAGACATGACATAGACAACAAATTCCACATAACAAATGCAATAAGCTTGAGTTCAGTGTGTCCAAACAAGTGTGTGAAAATACACTATCAGGCTAACCCCCTCTTTTTTTTAAATCTTGTGAAGGACTGTCAAATAACGTAAAAAATTATGCTGGGTGCCTTGAATAGTTCACTGTCTGGTCGCTGCCCTTAACAAGGTTGTGTAAAAAACTCAGTCTTAAAAATGTTCAACCTGTTTGGGCTTTATTCTTTTGTTTCACTTATTCATTATCTTTTCTGTTCTTTGTTGTGTTCACTCTTTTTGAAGCTCTGAACTCGAGCTTATTGCATTTGATTGATTTTTTATGAGAAAATTAACTTTCAAATTGATTGAAAGAAATAAAACCCACGTTTTCTGGTCACATCAAGTGTCATGTGTGATCCAGTGAATTGATGAGCAACTGATATCAGTTCTGGCATGTGTGTTGTTGTGCGCTTGTAATATTGGCCTAGCCTTACTGATTATGGGCCAAAACCCTCTTTAGTTGATTTCCATTGTGCTATGGACACCACTGTCTTCACTCTGAGGGCAGGTTGCTTCCAGGGATTAGAATTATCCAATGTATCATTCCTGCGAAACACTGACTCCCACTACTACCTTCACAGAAACACTTCAGGGTGCCCAACTTGTTTGAGGAGAAAACCATCGCTTGATCGCCAAGATCCTAAACATGCTAGTAGGGGGGTCTCATGACCACATGGTCCTCGACCTCAGAAATCCAGAATTGTAAAGTAACCTTTTCTCTGTTACATTATGGACGTTCAGAGTGAACTTAACAACCACACCCCGCTCTTCTGTTTTACTGTTATGGCTTTAGTGTTTAATCTGCCCTTGGATACAATGTAAAATGCTATTTGACTTTGTATTTGTTTATTATGTTTGTATATTGAATCTTCCTTTTGATTTTCTTCACACCTTGTAATATGAATTCAAAAATAAAGTAAAGCTGCCCATTTATTCCCCTGTCAACATTTGTTTCTTAGTTTGTGTACCCCTTAGAGGTCATGTCTCCCGATGAACATCCAACTTTAATGGCTGAACCTCTGCATCCATGGAGATACATGTTCTAGTTCACCATCAGGGATCACATCCCACTGCGCTACAGCACACGGAGAAATGGTTTATAAACAGTCAGTGAACAAGGCACTGGGACTGAGAACTTTATTTTCAAAGGTGTTTTTTGTTCTTCTGTGTATATTTTGACTTAACTCAAATAAAGTCCCTCCTGGTGTATCATCTCTAGCTGAGTGTCCTCCTCTCTTCTTCTATGTGCATTGTGTACATGGAGTTGTTCAGTGACTGGCATCACCATTTTCCCGATTCCCTTGGCAGGGGGTGCTCGTGGAACTAAACTCATTGTGTTGTTTGCCTAAATGTAAGTGGGCCAGCTGTGGAAGACATGACATGAATATAGTCGATGTTGTTTGTTTACTTTAATTTGCTTTTCTTTAGGTGCTTCATGAATGCAGATTTTCGGGTCCTGTTCAGTTTGGTTCACCCATATAATGTCTGCACTGAATGGGACCTATGCTGCACGTGTCTCATACATATGGTCCTATAACCCATCAGATCATTTCACTTTAAACCTCAGAGGCTTTAGGTCAGGTTAAGAGGAAGAGGGTGCTATGAAACAGAGAGCAGTTTATAAATTACTGCTCAATTTACCACTTGCCTTGTGCTGCCAGTAGGACAACTGGAGAGACCATGCCCAACAGAGTGTCTATATGTGCCCTGTGTAGGTCCTGACTGGGTAAGGAAGGTACATACGCTAGCCTTTAGCATATAAAGCGAGCCCTGGGAGCGCTAAGTTAAGTCCCAGGGTCGTATATCATATAGCAAGGACTGTGTGCACTGAGTTTAGACTCTGGGGTCGAGGTGATGAAAACCCATGCAGTGTAGCACGGCAACCAAAGCTGCTGGGCTGCATTGCATGAGAGTGAGAGAGCAGGACAGGGCCATGTCTACTAAGATATGGTGCTCTTCTGCTCTCTCTCCCTAGATCTGCTGCACTCTCAGGCTGCCTAGTGCCAAACACACACCTTGGCGCCCGGCGCAAATGGTATTTGCATCATGTAGTTGTTGTGAAAAGCTACTTTCCCAGTACAAAATACCAGTAAAAAGCACTATGCCTAGACAAACATTAACACTTTTCCCACTTTAAATGTGTGCAGCACACATGCCTCAAAAACCATGGATGGTTATGTAGGAATGCCATGTACCATCCATCCATAGAAGGTCATTTGCTGTAAAGCTATGTATTTGTCCAGGCATCTCTACAGTGTGAAATACATTTTGTGCTGGAAAGAACAATAATGCAAAAATGTTGCACTTGGTTTACATGACTTTTCTATTGCAAGCCCATTGCAAAATGTTACTAAATCTACCCCACCCTATCTGTCACAGTTTTGGGCTGACTGGGATCCTAAGTAGTAGAGGAGCTGGAGAGAAACTTTTTTTCTCCACAATAGACATTGGTAAATGGTTGCCTGTCATAGGAATCTTACAACTAATGTACTGCCTTGTCTGGAAATGTAGCAGCATTTGTTGAGATATATAAAGTAAATAACAGAACCTAACACAATAAATATACACAAAGCAACAAGACAACACATTTAAAACATAACAGAGCAAATCACAAAACGACAGTTAAAACAGAATGCAACATAACTACTGCTGTAAAATACAACAAAATGACATTACAATGATGCAGCACAGAGACACAGTGGAATAAAGACAACAAAACAATATACACAAACTTTCTTGTCACAAAGTACCACCTTCGGCATCCAGTTTCCATACAACCATGGTAAAAGTTGTGTAAACCAAGCACTGCCTTAACTTACCACCAAGGACAAGAAACAGCACCAGTCAAAAATGTTTAGTGATCTGCGGCCTTCTGTTCACCTACAAAGGGAGGGGTGTACTAACACCTATATATAGGCTTTTCTTTCAATCACTGCTTCACTGCATCCTTGCAGTTTGGCATGCCTGATGAAGCAAGGCTATTCATCTTTTCAGTAAAGAAATAGAAAGCTACTTTGAAAAGCCCGTCTTTATCTTCTGACATATGTAACTGTAGTGATAAATTGATAAATGTCATACTAGTGAAGCTAACGACAGTAAACGCATGTTGAGAAGAGTCGGGCAAGAGCTTGAGGTACTCAGGCAAAAAGTAGGCCTGGGCGGTGAATTCCGTTCCGCTCGAGGAATTTGGGTAATTTTGCGTTCCGCGGAGAACACGGGATTGCCAAAAATTCCGTGATCCGCGGCTTCGCGGAATTTGTTGCTTGTTCGCGCTTTCAAAATGCGTGTTCGCAAGATATTTCCCCCCGAGCACGCAAACAGCGTTTGCGAACAGGAAAAAAGCATCGCGAACGGGCGGAACAAGCAATTCCGCGTGTTTGCGGAATGTCTGCGTGCTCGCAGAGATTTTTTACCGTTTCGCGGAGCATTGCGTAGCTCGACTACGCAAATTCCGCCCACCCCTAGCAAAAAGCCCGGCAGCAAGAGAGGTTAACCAGGTTAACAGGTATCAGTGGTAGAGGATAGTAGTGGCACTTCTGACTCACAGTAATCCCCAACACATCACGATGCATCTTTTACACGATTCAAATAAGGGTTGCACAAGAGGGCGGTGGTAAGCATGACTTGGAAGAGATATTCTCAAGATTGCAAAGTCCTATAGAACTGGTACCCTAAAGAAAGGCGTGGCTAACCAATCAGAGGGAACATCTTGAGAAATAAAAAGTGAGAAATTGAACATAGGTTTAAAGCACGGGGAGAAGGCATAACCTAGCAGGAAGAAAGCTCTTTACAAATCAAATGTGGTGTCTAAAAAATATTAATCACACATTTAAGTGATCTCATACTTGAGACACCATTGAGCTAGAGTTCTCCTTCTTTGTTTATAAATTGATTAATTTCCCACCTTCAATTGGCCTATGTGGTTTTTCTTCAGACATCACGGCAAATTGCAGTGAAACGAGAAATCACCACTGATTAACACTTTAAAATTAAAACGCAAACCCTGGGGAAGAAAGTCACATTTTGTTTGTGAGAGTACATGTGACACCCAAATAAAAGATCTTTATATTAAATCTGATTGGATAACGGACATGCGGCATTAAAACTATTTCAGTCAAGTGGGAGCTTGTGCAGTGCTCCTTTCCCACCTTCATCTTCCACTAATTCTGCACACACCTCTCAATAATCCCTTTCTCAGGTAGCTATGTCTCCTTGGATCTCCACCACTCGCCTTCCACCACACTCGCTCCTTTAAACAGGTGGTGGTATGGATGCTTCATCATGTTGGACGTGTGGTCCAGGGTCCCCAGCCCTCAACCTTTAATGCAAGGTGTGGCTTCTGCTGGTCAGCCAGTTAGCACACCAGGTCCAGCACCAGGATGAGGTGTTTCTGTGGATGTGAAGTGGTTACACGTGTCAGTGTCTTTGCAGGGATGCCTTGTTCAGGTTGGAGGTGATGGTAGGCTCGAGATCGAACTTCACGAAGGACTGATGGTTCTGCACTCACCACCCCGGGCATGGCTGCTCACTTTAGCTTCACTGAAGAAGATGTGGAAACAGCTGCCACATAGTCTCCTGCTGGTGGACATCTGCACGCCGGGCTGGATGCCCTTTGCCAGGCAGCAGAGTTCCAGCAGGCATTGCCAGCCTGGACACAGGTTGTGGCCAAGGTGGGCGTGGACCTGTGCAAGGGGGCTGGACAAGAGAAAGGTGAGGGGGGGGGCGTATTATTATGTCTGACACTGAGGCCATCATTCCAAGGGCCTCACTGTGTGAGTGTGGTAATAATGATAGCATGGGACAAAGTGCAATCCATTCCAATGTGGCTTTACCTCTCCAGTCCAATCCGGGCTTTGCCAACTGATCCGTGAAGACATTAGTTATTGACATTTGTGAAAGTGCAGTTTCTGTTTTCCCCTAGAATCAAACGTATGCTCTTCCTACTTTCTACTTGTTTACGGTGATTCCAGGTAGATTGAGAGGCAGAGCTATCAGCGGTGCAGCAGGTGCAGTGGCACCGGGGCAAGGAGCGTGAGGAGCCTACTGCACCCCAATTATAGCTCTATTTTATCACACAAAAGGGAGGCAGGGTGGCGAGTTTCCTTGCACACGGTCGGGCCCACGCCTACTTTGCTGCACCACTGGACAGATGTGCACAAATCGGTGTGCCTACATGTCTACTTTCTTAAAAGTCTCTGTTTCGGTTGCGTTCTTGAGAGGAACTGGCGTTGAAAAGCACGTGTGTGAACTTCCGTCCAATCACATGACTCAGTCACTTCATTGTTACTCAAAGGAATAATCATTCAGAGGAGCAGGCTCTGCCTGTACTGTACTTACATCTTGCTCACCTGGCCCCTGGGTTTGGGGCTGATTCACCAGTGGTGACTTTAACATTCGTAGGGAAGCATCAAAGAGTCTTTTCCCTGCTGCACCCCACTTTTGTAAAAAGCAGGTGCGTTCTTCCTTATTGGAATGTTTTCTTTTTTTCCATTGGCCATTAGCTGCACCAACTAGGTATGTTTTCTCTTTTACTTTTTCCTGGCCCATGCCGCAAAGAATGGCCTGTGTCTGACTGCATGAGGATGCGCATCCTTTGAAGTGCATTACCGAGGCCCTTCTTAAGAGTGCTGCTGTAACACATCACTAGTAGAACGGATCCTTGTATAAATAACATAGCTGCTCAGCTGTAATAACTTACTACAGTTGTGTACTGATACCCACTGCAATCTGCCTGCGCCAGAAGCCTGACTGAAAGGCAGGACACAGAGCATAACAACGAAAACGAACCGTGGTGTTTCGTTCTTCTGTTCTCTTTTCTTAGATGGACAGTGATAAGCAGAATAGAGATATTTATGACAACATGTTTATTTTTCGCACTTCTGAGGTAATTATAGAAACAATAGAAATTCCCTACATGCTTTTACACCCGTGCTCCTACTGGTAGCTCTCCGGCTGCCTAGAAGTAGCTCCCCTGTGTCCAGTCCAGCCTACTGAATTAGAAGCTTTTGCTTGACTGAATGATAATATTTATGCCAAATTTGAAAAAATGTGTGTTTAAAATGAGAATGTGTGTATTTTCAACTGATGAACTGATTTTTGAATTTCCGAAATATATTTAAAGCTGATATTTGAGTGATAAATCATGTGGTGTTGGGGAGGCTTATTACTAATATTATCACCTTGGAGCTAGGGGCATTTAAGATATGGCTGTCATGTATTACCCATCTAAAGGAATTCCAAATTGACTAAGCCTTTTTGTTTTTTACGTTAGTGCTGTCTAATCTGCCTGATGCAGAGGTGATCACTGTGGGTATTTTAACATAGGGAGGCCACTACCATGATCTTGTCTGACCTGTACTTACTATTACTACCCTAATTAGTAGCTCGAGTGGTTTTTATTTATTTATTTAATTAGTTTTATATAGCGCTGGCTAGACCCGTAGGCATCAGAGCGCTTTACATTCGGTTACACAATGTTACAGAAAATGATAACAATTACACATTACGTCAAAAAATAAGCAACACATTGAAAGAGGGAAGAAAGGAGAGAGAAGTAGGGAGGAGGGGGGAAGGGGGAAGGGGGAATTGTGAGGGGGGAAGATGAGGGAAAAGACGGCAGGAGAGACAAAGGGAAGTCTGACCAAAGACCGACTGGGTAGGTGACGACCGAGGAAGGAGTCCACAGCCCGTCTCCCCTTTAGCTAAGCAAGGTAGCTCCATCGGGCATTAGCCAAATATCTAGGTCTCAAACTGACGAGGGAGAGTTCACGTAAGAAAGTCCAGTGGATAAACAGGGTGGGAACTGTGAGCAAGGACGGGTGAGGGCAGGGGTCAATAGCTGGAAAGAAGAGAAGAGTAGAGCGGTGGGGGGTAGGGTGAAGGGGAGGAGGGAGATAAGGTCAAGGAGAGACGCAGGAGAGTTTGCCCAAGGACCGGCTGGGTAGGTGATGGCCAAGGAGGGAATCCATAGCCCATCTCCCCTTTAGCTCGCGAGGTAGCTCCACCGGGCATCAGTCAAAATGGCTGGGTCTCAGCTTGATTCCCTCTCCTGTTTAAGGATGCTCTGACATTCCTGTAAAAGGCGAACTACCTCGTTGTGCCCAGCTTCTTCGGCCAGAGCCATGGCATCTCGGGCCCGTGTTTCACACACTCCTACCCAGGCAGCCCCACATTTCAGAAGATAGCGCACAATCTCTGTGCGTCCGGCGTAAGCTGCGCACATAGTAGCTGTTTTAAATGATCATAAGTAGCTCTCATAACAGAAAAGGTCTGGGCTGAACTGCTCCTCATTTTTTTTAACAACAAATATGGAATAGCCTTTTTGGCGTTAATTTGCACTAGAAATTCTACATAAATATATTTCATGTGGGCAAACATGCCATTTCTTTCATATGATAGAGCAATGTACCATTGATTTAAGTGGTTCGTGGGAAAGGGGATTGTGTGACCATGAATTATAAGAATGGAGTGCACCCTGCCATATGTTATAAGGATATTGCAAGTCACTTTGGAGTCTATGACCTTATAAAGGAACTTAGCCTTTGACCATGTTCGGTTATAGGGTCACAAACCTCTTCAGTGCCTTGCAATGTCTTCTTAATGTACTGTGGGGGTACTTTGTCCCATATGTAATATCACACCACGTATTACTAATATGCACCTTTAATGGGCCATGACAAACTTCTGCCACTGGGATGGGGAAGGCACTGTAAGATACTGTGCGCCTAATTTATGGGGATTTGACGTAGGGCCGCACAGCAAGTCACCTTGCTGCTCTGCCCTACGGCAAAGCGAAAGGAAAGGAACGCACCAAACTTATCCAATGTGGTGCAGTCATGTCCTTTCCCCCTGTGCTGGCGCCTTTTTGGCAGCCTAGAGCCAAAGCAGGCACCATTGCAGCATGATGCAAAGGTTCATGTGTTCTAGGCAGGATTGTTTCAGTGCAGGAGGGGCACCTTCCTGTACAGAAACAATCCATTGAGCCTTGTGCATCTTTCTATGTCTCCTGCAGGATGCAGCACACATAGGCAAAGTGGTTTTGTGTGGCCTCATATATATGATTTGGTGGTTTGCCCCGCCAGATCATCACAAAAAGTGGTGTTCCTGTGGCGCAGGGGGGCCATAAATACGCCCCTGTGTTTCTGCCCCAATTTCCTTGTCACCCAGACGTTTTGACTACTTGAAATGCACAGATGAAATGTAATTAGCGGTGTTATTGCTCTGGTTTTATCACTTTGCATGTCACACAGAGCTGACCATTAAATCTAGTTACTAGCTGCAGCAGGATAGCTGGGCCTCCTGAAATCATGCCTGATGTCTCTACTAGGACTCTGTGCTTCCTCTGTTATCTTAACACTTTACCTATAGGAGCACTGAGAGCAGTGCCCCCATTGGTTGTTTTCAAGTTCTGGGTTTTGTGTAGGCTTGGTCCTCATTCATGATGTATAATTAATGATAGGCATATTTCTATAATGGGAGGTGTGGGTTCTAGTGGGAGGATTGGGGGATGTACCCATATTTTTTCTTTAAAGTCTTTGCATTCACCTGCCATGTGTACAACGTGTTGCGGAGTGCAAGGCCCTGGGGATGACCAAAATTGGATCCAATTGTTGATTCTTTTCCTAATGTTTGTGATAGGTCTCTGGTGTGCAACCTTCTTATCAAAGTCAGGATATTGATGGCACTTAATGTCAAAGCCAGAATATTGTGAGTATATTTATCTCATGGAAAGTAATTATTGTTGGCAAGTATACTAGTTTTTGCATTTTCCATATTATTATCATATATTTAAATATCTAAAACTTAAATTTTGTTACATAATAATAATAGTACTTTTTTGTATTTTTAATATATTATTCTTATGTAATTGTTTCATGTTTATTCGGAACTTAATTTTTTTTTGTTATAGTTTAAGGGTATGTATATATATATATATATATATATATATATATATATATATATATATATATATTATGCCTAAACAAACTTCTGTAATCCCAGAAAACGGCACGGACACCTTGGAAAGTTGCAGCAAAATTCTTTAATGACTGCACAAGCAACGCGTTTCAGCTTACGCCTTGATCACGCTAAAGGCCAAGCAGTGATACACACCAATTTAACCAGTGCTCTACAACATAGAAAAGGGACTAATAATGACACCAATGGTGAACAACATCTATGGTAAAAACGGCGGCCATCTTAGCACTATAAATATGCATACATCACATCAGCTATATAGATGGTTAAGTTGTTATACTAACACCGACCTTGGCAACTAAATAGCCTGGTAGCACAAGTTCATACATACATCAAGAGTGTTTTCAAGACGACATGAATAATATATTACTAAATCAGATGTAATATAAAATATAATTACAAACATGATTTATGGCAACAGTCATCACAGAATACAATTCCAATACCATATCCAGCTTGACAAAATGCACCAGTATCTAAGTTTACACCGACCAATGTACATTAATAAAGCGACTGTATGTCCAAGTTTTAACAATAAATACATGCAGCACATATAATATTGCAGTCGGTGATCTCAGGGCCGGAGAGGTCAACAGATAATTCTGCCCAAGTGGGCATAAGGTGCATTACATGTTGTGTCGATGATAAATAAGTGGCCTGATTTAAAACAAGTGCCCAATACCTAAAAAAGTGGAAAGTACATAAAGTTAAAATACAAGAATTATATAAAAAGCAGAAAAATCACAGCGAATCCAAATACATAGTAAAATTGCACATAAGAATAGAATTTAATTATGTAGGTGTACCGATAGTTCCTCACTAGAGTTTAACCCCAAGGGAGCCATAGTTTCCAAGTCGATGATATATCTCGACTCTAATTGGCGTGAGGAGAGTTGTCTGTTCCCTCCTCGTACATTATCAGGAACAGCATCAATGACAACCATTCTGAGAAGTTTCTCATTTTGAAAGTGTTGATCAAAGTAATGTCTTGCTACAGGGTATTCTTTAAAGTTATGATGAATGGCCCTGATATGTTCAAGCACACGTTTTTTTGCACGATGGATAGTGCTTCCTATGTAAGCCTTGTTACAGGGGCAGATAAGCGCATATACACAGTAGACTGTGTTACACGTAAGGGCTTTCTTAATCACAAATTCCCTTCTACTGCTAGATATCAAAAGCGTAGTGCAGTCGATGCTGTTACTACAAGCTTTGCAATTATTACAGCATCGAAAGCCCGGACGGCTGCCGGTAGTAGATCTAATGTTATCACAAGGTTAGGACTGAGTTTGTCTCTCAATGATCGATTTCTTTGAAAGGTAATTTGAGGCTGGCTGTTAAGATGTTTCTGAAGACTGGTGTCAGTTAGCAATACATGCCAGTGTTTTCTCAATATCTGGCGGACATCCTGCGCTTGTCCAGAGTAAGTCGTAATAAATCTCAGCATGTCTGACTCAGTTTGTCGTTTAGCTGGATGTAACAACTGATTACGAGTTACATCGTCTGCTCTATTGCATGCTTCAGATATGGTTCTACGGCTGTAGCCTCTTTCCCTGAAGCGCTGGGACATAATTTCTTTCTCTTTCAGATAACTGCTTTCAGAGCTGCAGTTGCGCTTGGCGCGCAACAGCTCGCCATAGGGGATGCTGTAGACCAACTTACGAGGATGGGCGCTCAAAGCACTCAGGATACTATTCCCGGCTGTAATCTTGCGAAACAATTGTGTCTGTATGGTACCATCTGAAATTTCAACCAAAACATCCAAAAACTCTATTCTGGTTTTACTAATATGTTCTGTAAAAACAAGATTATAACTGTTGTCATTTAGTTTTTTGACAAAAGCCTTTGCTGAGTCAATATCTCCATTCCAAATTAAAAAGATGTCATCTATATAACGCAGCCACAGGACACATTGATCGAATTCAGCCATCTATGAGGCTACCTGCTCCTCCTACCAGCCCATGACCAAATTGGCATACCTGGGGGCTGAAGCAGGTCCCCATGGCTGTGCCCTGTGACTGACGGTAGATGACATCATCAAACAAAAAAAAGTTGTTGGTTAAACAAAACTCAATCATGGCAAGTATCATTTCGGAATGTGAAAATAAGGAGATGGAACATGTTTTCAGATAATGCCTAATAGCTTGCAGACCAAAATGATGTTGAATACAGGTATACAAACTGCACACATCCAGGGTAACCAAAGTATAATTTGGCTCCCAAAAAAATCTTTTGTCTCGGTCCTCCCTGGCATACAACTGAGTGACGTGCTCCTTCCAGACGTCTGGTTGGATGAAGAAATCCTCTTTTGTTACCATATGCACTGCTCCTTTGGCCAATAAATGCCAGAATAATTTTAAGTTTTTCATTCTTGATGCTTCTACTGAAAGGCGCCAATTTTCTTCCTCCCAACTTTTCTTGGCCTCTCTCTGTATCTTGTTATAGGCTCTTCTTCTCTTGGCAATAAGAGTACTACTCCCAAACTTTACTGCAGTAATTAGGGTGATCTTGGCTTGTTTACAGTTCCCGTTGAACCATGGCATGCCTCTTCATCTGGAGGTAATGCTTGGTGATTGTCTGATTGCCTGGAGAAGTGAGTCTTTATTGCCTTGAGAAGATGGGAAAAGGTAAACATAGTGCTTAGATCATCGCAACCCAGGTTGCTCAGGTTAAGGAGGGCAGATGCGACCTCAGCATATATGGTAGCTAAGGAGTTCTCATCTGAAGCTACATGGCTCAATTTAATCCATCTGTTGTTAATTGTGGTGACCATGGGCAGAACCACTCTAGTGGGACTGTTTGTCAGATAAGGAATATCAACTAATCCCATAACCAGTGCATTGTGATCACTGTCATGTCTGGGTATGATAGACATATCATGTGCATTATGCTACAGATATAGATCGACCTTTATATAGTCAATCCTACTTAAAGCGTTCGCCCTCTTAAAAGTAAAAGTTGCTTCTGGGTCAGATTGCGTCCGCCCATCGCAAGCACGTACTCCATGTGTTGGGGTAAAAGATAAAACTTGCTGCTCTACCTTTGTAAATCTCTTTAGCAGGGAAACCTGCAATTGTTTGATTGCCCCTTGCTGATTCTTTCTCTTGCACGAGGTCCTAAACATAATCCACAGGCTCATATGTTAATCTCCTGGTACAATTAAAAAGTTCCCTCTCTCTGAATTGTCTAAAAAATTGGACAAAGCTGTTATTGTGGGAAATTCCTGATTGGGGTTGTTAAAACGAATATATATATTAATTATCCCTAAAAAAAATAAACTCCCCTTTTTGGGATTTGAGGTCAATGCCTAATATGTCAGCTGACTCAATATTTAGTCTACTAACTTTGCAGGCCAGACTTGTTCTAACCCAAATAAGTAGGCTTCCAGACCGTCGGCCTGCCGATGATGGTCTTGCTTGAATGCTCAAGTTAGTGAACCCCACTCTGAACATTGGTTCAGTAGACCATGTTTCCTGGAACATGCATATATGGCATTCATCTATTAAATTAGCCCAATTCGAGTCCGGCAGTTTGGACCTTAGACCTGCGACATTCCAAGAGATAACCTTTAATTTGTTTTTGGGGGTAAATAACTCTTGTGACATAGGACCCTCAGTTGTCTTTTGTTCACCTGGGTTTGGATCTTGATCTGTGTAAGCCTGGCCTTTGGGCGGAGTAATTTCATTGAGATGTAAACTCTGTGGGATATAGCCCTTTGGGGACACTTGTTAATTCTTTGACTAGATTCTTTTTACATGCAGTGGGACCCCTTGTGACTCAATCTAGATTGTCCAGGTCAGATAAAGGCTGGAACCTATTATTAGTTGTTAATGTGGTTCTGGGTTGGGCAATTGTTGTCTGGTGTAATTACACAGGTATACATAAGAGGTCTATAAAAATAACCCAGGGGTTGAATACTGATCCGATAACCTGAGCGCCCTCATGACAACGTCTCCCCAAACCTAATCAATTATATATATATATATATATATATATATTATATATATATATATATATATATATATATATATATATATATATTATCTACTGGCGGTCGCCAGTAGATAGTTATAGTTACAACCTATTATCCATAGGAAATCCACGACATTCTATTTGAAATAACTCTCTTGCCGGTTGACGTATCTCTCGCGAAATTTTCAAACTTTGTGGCCCGCTCCGGTCCGCTCCTACCCTGAAAGTCTCGGGGGATTCGTCAGCCGGGGGCCGAGAAAAAGGGGGTCCCAAAACACGTTTTCCCCATGCACTTTTCCATAGGAAACTTTAGACACGGCTACAGCCCGAACTGCTGAACGGAATTACACCAAATTTGGCAAAGAGGTAGTTCTTGGTTCAGAAAGAACCCTTTTGTTAAATGGTGTAAATCCGTTCAGTAGTTGCTGAGAAAATGAAAAGTAAAAAGTTAGTGATATCTATGGCCGAGTAGGGTCCGCGTGCCCTCAGCGCACCCTGCGCGCACCGTTCGATCACGAGCTGCATGTTAATTGGCTGTCAGCTGGCTGTCAACATTCCGATTCAGGAAATGTTGGCAGCCATTTTGTCCCTCGGTAGAATCCGCACAAGGGGGCAGGGTAGGAAACACCCTGACCCCCTAGGCTTGCTCAGGGGTCCCACAAGGACCCCCTGGGCAAAAAAAAAAATTTTTTAAATCGGCAGGATGCGCTCAGGGTGCGCGAATCCTGCCGAGAAAATCGAAGCGCGGTCTCCCGCGCTTCGATGATAATTGGCCCCGGGTGGCCCAAGTCCCGGGGGCATGGTGGGGGATAATTTAATGTGTGGGGGCCTCAAAGGGCCCCCCAAGCCCCGAGGACCGCCACCCCCGGGCTTTTGAAAAATGGTGCGGGAGGGCTCTGAGCCCTCCCGCAGCCCCGGGGACCACCACCTCCCGGGGCTTTTTTAAATTAAAAATAAAACCAGTGTGGGGGCTCCAGCCCCCACCACGCCCGGGACCGCCACCTCCCCGGGGCACTAAACATTTTAATATGGGGGTCCGTTACGGACCCCAGAGCCCCGGGACCACCACCTCCCGGGGCTGTGTACTGAATGGGAGGGGGCCGCGCGTCCCCTCCCTGGAAGCCCTTGATGGCCCTGGGGACCACCACCCCCAGGGCCGGCTCCTGCAGTGTCCCGGGGTGCCTACCCGGGACACTGTAGTTTGCTATGGCAGGACGGGAGCCTCCCGGCTCCCGTCCTGCCATAGCAAACTGCTTGGATATTGGAAGAGAGGCAGGGAAACCTGCTCTCTCTTCCAATATCCAAAGCGATTGCTTTCCACATGGGGAGCAGCATGTCAGCTGCTCCCCATGTGGAACTAGCAATGCCGGCTCCCAAGGGACGTGGGAGCCGGCGGGACTGTGGGGGATTGGGGACCCCCCACAGTCCCCAACGGAGAGGGCCAGCCCCAGGGATGGGGTCCCCGGGGCAAGTAGTGGCCCGGGAGGGGGCCACGCGGCCCCCTCTCCAAAAAGAGAAAAAAAATGTTAAAAAAAAATGGAAAGGCCGGCCCCGGGGGATGGGGTCCCGGGGCCTTAAAATGGCCAGAGGAGGGGGCCACGCTGCCCCCTCAAAATAATAAATATAGAGGCCATGCCCCGGGGGATGGGGTCCCGGGGCCAATACAGGCCCAGGGAAGGGGGCCACGCGGCCCCCTTCCCGTTTTTTTTTTGTAATTTAAAAGGGGTAAGGCCCTGGGGGATGGGGTCCCCAGGGCCCAAAAAGAAAAAAAGGAAGGGGGCCACACAGCCCCCTTCAGGGACAAAAAAAAACGATCGGGCCCGCAGGCCCCGCCCCTTCCTTCACCACTCTGCAAACGCGCCCCCTGGCGCGTTTGCAGAAGGGAACAAATTCCCCTTGAATACTGGGGGTCCCTGGGGCCAACTAGCCCACCAGGAACCTCCAGTATGCGCCAGGGGCTGCCTTGCAGAGACGTGTAGAGAGGCCACACCCCTTTTTACACCTCTCTGCAACGCAGCTCTGTGGCGCTTTTGAGGTATATGGTGGGCTAGTTGGACTCCGGGGACCCTCAGGATTCAAGGGACTTAATCCCCCAACCTAAAAGCGCGCCATGGGCGCGTTTGCACAGTGGTGAAGGGAGGGGGCGGGGCTTCAGGTGACATGTGTGCAAACAGGCCCCGTGGCGCGTTTTAAGATGGGGTGTAAAAAGGGGTGTGGCCTCTCTATACGTCTCTGCAACGCAGCCCCCTGGCGCATATTGGAGGTTCCTGGTGGGCTAGTTGGCCCCTAGGGACCCTCAGGATTCAAGGGGACTTAATCCCCCAACTTAAAACGCGCCACGGGCGCGTTTGCACAGATGTCACCTCAGGCCCCGCCCCCTCCCTTCACCATTGTGCAAATATTCCTCTAAAATCAGCCGAAATACGAATTCCAATTTACTCACCTGTTATAAGGAGAGACCTCAGTGCTGTATCTTTCAGCCCAGTACTGGTCCTGAAAAGTAATTTTAACCGTACTTACCAGTAACTTGAATTTCCTTCCATAGGCTAACATTGACTGGTTTCAATTGGAAATTCTTCTAAGTGTGGAGTTTTGGAACTTTAAAATATTCCTGTAAAATCAGCCGAAATACGAATTCCGATTTACTCACCTGTTATCAGGAGAGACCTCAGTGATGCATCTTTCAGCCCAGTACTGGTCCTGAAAAGTAATTTTAACCGTACTTACCGGTAACTTGAATTTCCTTCATAGGCTAACATTGACTGGTTTCACTTGGAAATTCTTCTAAGTGTGGAGTTTTGGAACTTTAAAATATTCCTCTAAAATCAGCCGAAATACGAATTCCGATTTACTCACCTGTTATCAGGAGAGACCTCAGTGCTGCATCTTTCAGCCCAGTACTGATCCTGAAAAGTAATTTTAACCGTACTTACTGGTAACTTGAATTTCCTTCATAGGCTAACATTGACTGGTTTCACTTGGAAATTCTTCTAAGTGTGGAGTTTTGGAACTTTAAAATATTCCTCTAAAATCAGCCGAAATACGAATTCCGATTTACTCACCTGTTATCAGGAGAGACCTCAGTGCTGCATCTTTCAGCCCAGTACTGATCCTGAAAAGTAATTTTAACCGTACTTACCGGTAACTTGAATTTCCTTCATAGGCTAACATTGACTGGTTTCACTTGGAAATTCTTCTAAGTTTTGATTTTTGAAACATACAAATATTCCTCTAAAATCAGCCGAAATCCGAATTCTGATTTACTCACCTGTTATCAGGAGAGACCTCAGTGCTGCATCTTTCAGCCCAGTACTGGTCCTGAAAAGTAATTTTAACCGTACTTACCAGTAACTTGAATTTCCTTCCATAGGCTAACATTGACTGGTTTCACTTGGAAATTCTTCTAAGTGTGGAGTTTTGGAACTTTAAAATATTCCTCTAAAATCAGCCGAAATACGATTTCCGATTTACTCACCTGTTATCAGGAGAGACCTCAGTGCTGCATGTTTCAGCCCAGTACTGATCCTCAAAAGTAATTTTAACCGTACTTACCGGTAACTTGAATTTCCTTCCATAGGATATCATTGCCTGCTTTTTGCTGAAAAAGTTTCTAAGTGTTGATTTTTGGAACTTTAAAATATTCCTCTAAAATCAGCCGAAATCCGAATTCTGATTTACTCACCTGTTATCAGGAGAGACCTCAGTGCTGCATCTTTCAGCCCAGTACTGATCCTCAAAATTAATTTTAACCGTACTTACCGGTAACTTGAATTTCCTTCATAGGCTAACATTGACTGGTTTCACTTGGAAATTCTTCTAAGTGTGGAGTTTTGGAACTTTATAATATTCCTCTAAAATCAACCAAAGTACGAATTCCAATTTACTCACCTGTTATCAGGAGAGAACCCAGTGCTGCATCTTTTAGCCCAGCACTGACCCTGAAAAGTAATTTTAACCGTACTTACCAGTAACTTATATTTTCTTCCATAGGAATCCTTTGTCTGGTTTTCAGCAGAAAAGTTTCAAAGTGTCGATTTTCACAAACTACAAATATTCCTTAAAAATCGCCTGTATGACTTAAACGCATTCTTTCAACTGTTTACAGGAGATGCACCAGTGCTGGATCCAGGATCCAACACTGAGTAACAAAAAGTAACGATAACAGTTTTTACCTCCTAAGTGAATTTCCTTCCATAGGATAACATTGGTCATTCTATGAGAAAAAGTTTCTAAGTGTCAACTTTTAAAGTACAATAATATTCCTTAAAAATCACGACTGTAACCAAAACGCTTTTACTCAACTGTTTACAGGAGATGTCCCAGGACTGAATCTAGGATCCAGTCCTGTGGTTAGAAAAGTAATCCATAAAGTAACTAATTGCATTTAACTAGAAATTCACATTGAGCTGAATGTTGCATTGTGTTTGAAAATGTGTTGCCCATTGCAACAACTGTAACTACTGTACTTAAAAGTCTATTGCCTATGTGCAAAGTATTTAAACTAAAGTAATTCATTCTGAGAAAGTATTTTTGTAATGTATAATATAATTACACTGTAATTTAAAAAATAAAATATGTAAAAAAATGTTTTCTAAAAAATTCGAAATCAGTATGAAAAAATTTATATAACAGTTAATACATTTAAAAATTGTCATTTACAAAACCTTTGAAATTCACTGAAAAAACCGTAGGTTTCAGACATGTTATAGTTACAAATTAGCATTTAAAAACCTTTGAAATTCACTGAAAAAACCATAGGTTTTAGGGACGTTATAGTTACAAATTAGCATTTAAAAAACCTTTGAAATTCACTGAAAAAACCATAGGTTTTAGGGACAGTTATAGTTAGTTGGACATTGCACTCGTACAAAACCCGTGAAATTCCCCCGTTATAGTTAGTTCAGCTAACTATAACTCGCGCCCGCAATGCACTGCTGATGACGTCACATATTACATCACTCATGACATGGTCAGTGACATCACTGATGACATCACTGATGACATCTCAAATGACATCACTGATGACATCATCCACGTGATAATCTGATGCAGCTCTTCACACCTTAATATAACCTTTGATACACCCAATCTAAATTACAGACTGCCATTCGCAAAAACATAGACACTCCAACACCAATAACTACATACCCACTCACTGATTCTTAGGTCTACACACACACATCCACTCACTCACCCGTACAGTCACTCATACTTATGGTCACTCAATACAGGACTATCATATGCACTCTTACTCCTATATAGACACTCAAACACCGCCACTCATCCATAGAGGTACTCACACACCTAGTCAGTCATGCAAATAATTAAACACACTGCCATTTACTCACCTATACAGTTATACACACACCAGCTCACTTAATCATACAAATACTAGCACATTGTTACGCTCTTATACAATCACTGATACAAGCACACACTCATCCATACAGCCACTATCACAATCACTCACTCTCGCTTATAGCTATTTATATACTCCAACACACATATATACTGCCTTTCACATATGTAGTTACTCACACATGTACCACTGGGACATACATTCACTCACTAACACACTCTTACACACACTTACCCACCCATACAGTCTATCACAGATGCACTCTTGAAACCATCCACCCAGTGAATCACCCACTCACACATCTATGCACAGTCGCACACACCCCATCCACACAAACACTCAGGCACCCATACAGATACTCAGACAACAAATCAATAACTCTTATAGACACTCATGTAGCTATTCACAAACCCATGCAGCCACTTACACAGCAACAGACAGATACAGACATTCACCCAGTTTAGTCACTAACCCATGCATTCAGTAAGATACGTTTAATCACTCACTTATAGAATTAGTCACGCACCTACTAAATCATCCATACAGACACTTATACACCCACTCATTCTTCAATACGCCTTTCCCTATATATATAAAAATATTTAAACTTTACAGAAACACACAGTCACTGGATGATGTCATCAGTGATGTCATTTGAGATGTCATCAGTGATGTCATCAGTGATGTCACTGACCATGTCATGAGTGATGTAATATGTGACGTCATCAGCAGTGCATTGCGGGGCGCGAGTTATAGTTAGCTGAACTAACTATAGCAGGGGAATTTCACGGGTTTTGTACGAGTGCAATGTCCAACTAACTATAACTGTCCCTAAAACCTATGTTTTTTCAGTGAATATATATATATATATATATATATATATATATATATATATATATCAAAGACACTCCTTGAGGCTCATTGCTGGTGGTGAAGCTTTATTCAAAATCCAAGCGACACAGCATGCTTTCCCCTTCTAACGTTTCAGCATATAACAGCCTTGCTCACAGGTGGGAAATCAAGTTTGCAAAGTGCGCACATGCGTGCCTTTTTAAATGTTTCATCACGTGACTGCATGTTAAAAATACAATTCCCATAGTGCTTTGTTAAATCCTACGAAATAAAAATCTGGAAGTCCTCATTTTTATGCCATCATTGGAACATCGCATTTGGTACAAGCACTAATGTTGGTGTGGAAACTTGAAAGAACAGTCAGGTGAGTTCAAATTACGTAGTGCTGTGATTCTACGAATGTCTTGACAAACCTTCAGACACCAGCATGATCAAAGTGGGATGTTCTCCCCCTCGAATCCCTTCCACACGCGCTCATATTTTCGCTGAATTAGCCTTCCCGAATGGGCTGGGCGCGTGAGTGGGTCATGCTCCTCCATAAATTCCACACAACAAGTCTCCTGTTCTGGAGCCCCGACCCTTCAGGGCAGCCTCAAAAACAATGGGCACGGAGCAGCCCATCCATTTAACACCAAAGACACTCCTTGAGGCTCATTGCTGGTGGTGAAGCTTTATTGAGGCTGCCCTGAAGGGTCGGGGGCTCCAGAACAGGAGACTTGTTGTGTGGAATTTATGGGGGAGCATGACCCTCTCACGCGCCCAGCCCATTCGGGAAGGCTAATGCAGCGAAAATATGAGCGCGTGTGGAAAGGATTCGAGGGAGAACATCCCACTTTGATCATGCTGGTATCTGAAGGTTTGTCAAGACATTCGTAGTCCAACTAATGTCCCTAAAACCTATGGTTTTTTCAGTGAATTTGTAAGGTTTTTTAAATGCTAATTTCTAACTATAACGTGTCTGAAACCTATGGTTTTTCAGTGAATTTCAAAGGTTTTTAAATGCTAATTTCTAACTATAACGTGCCTGAAACCTATGGTTTTTTCAGTGAATTTCAAAGGTTTTTTAAATGCTAATTCCTAACTGTAACATGTCTGAAACCTATGGTTTTTTTCAGTGAATTTCAAAGGTTTTGTAAATGACAATTTTTAAATGTATTAATTGTTATATTTATTTTTTGATACTGATTTACTACATTTTTTTAACCTATTTATTTTTAGATATTTTATTTTTAAATTACATTGTAATTACATTATACATTACATTACAAAATATACTTTCTCAGAATGAATTACTTTAGTTTAAATACTTTGCAAATAGGCAATAGACTTTTAAGTACAGTAGTTACAGTTGTTGCAATGGGCAACACAATTTCAAACACAATGCAACATTGAGCTCAATGTGAATTTCTAGTTAAATGCAATTAGTTACTTTATGGATTACTTTTCTAACCACAGGACTGGATCCTAGATTCAGTCCTGGGACATCTCCTGTAAACAGTTGAGTAAAAGCGTTTTGGTTACAGTAGTGATTTTTAAGGAATATTATTGTATTTTAAAAGTTGACACTTAGAAACTTTTTCACATAGAATCACCAATGTTATCCTATGGGAGGAAATTCACTTAGCAGGTAAGTAGTGTTATCGTTACTTTTTCTTACTCAGTGGTGGATCCTGGATCCAGCACTGGTGCATCTCCTGTAAGCAGTTGAAAGAATGCGTTTAAGTCATACAGGCGATTTTTAAGGAATATTTGTAGTTTGTGAAAATCGACACTGAAACTTTTCTGCTGAAAACCAGACAATGGATTCCTATGGAAGGAAATACAAGTTACTGGTAAGTACGGTTAGAATTACTTTTCAGGGTCAGTGCTGAGCTAAAAGATGCAGCACTAGGTTCTTTCCTGATAACATGTGAGTAAATCGGAATTCGTAGTTCGGCTGATTTTAGAGGAATATTATAAAGTTCCAAAACTCCACACTTAGAACAATTTCCAAGTGAAACCAGTCAATGTTAGCCTATGGAAGGAAATTCAAGTTACTGGTAAGTACGGTTAGAATTACTTTTCAGGATCTGTACTGGGCTCAAAGATGTAGCACTGAGGTCTCTCCTGATAACAGGTGAGTAAATTGGAATTCGTAGTTCGGCTGATTTTAGAGGAATATTATAAAGTTCCAAAACTCCACACACAAGAATTTCCAAGTGAAACCAGTCAATGTTAGCCTATGGAAGGAAATTCAAGTTACTGGTAAGTACGGTTAGAATTACTTTTCAGGATCTGTACTGGGCTCAAAGATGCAGCACTGAGGTCTCTCCTGATAACAGGTGAGTAAATTGGAATTCGTAGTTCGGCTGATTTTAGAGGAATATTATAAAGTTCCAAAACTCCACACAGAAGAATTTCCAAGTGAAACCAGTCAATGTTAGCCTATGGAAGGAAATTCAAGTTACTGGTAAGTACGGTTAGAATTACTTTTCAGGATCAGTACTGGGCTCAAAGATGCAGCACTGAGGTCTCTCCTGATAACAGGTGAGTAAATCGGAATTCGTAGTTCGCCTGATTTTAGAGGAAAATTTGTATGTTTCAAAAATTGACAGAAACTTTTTCAGCAAAAAGCAGGCAATGCTATCCTATGGAAGGAAATTCAAGTTACTGGTAAGTACGGTTAAAATAACTTTTCAGGATCAGTACTGGGCTCAAAGATGCAGCACTGAGGTCTCTCCTGATGACAGGTGAGTAAATCGGAATTCGAGTTCGGCTGATTTTAGAGGAATATTATAAAGTTCCAAAACTCCACACTTAGAATATTTTCCAAGTGAAACCAGTCAATGTTAGCCTATGGAAGGAAATTCAAGTTACTGGTAAGTACGGTTAGAATTACTTTTCAGGGTCTGTACTGGGCTCAAAGATGCAGCACTGAGGTCTCTCCTGATAACAGGTAAGTAAATTGTAATTCGTAGTTCGGCTGATTTTAGAGGAATATTATAAAGTTCCAAAACTCCACACTTAGAAGAATTTCCAAGTGAAACCAGTCAATGTTAGCCTATGGAAGGAAATTCAAGTTACTGGTAAGTACGGTTAAAATTACTTTTCAGGATCAGTACTGGGCTCAAAGATGCAGCACTGAGGTCTCTCCTGATAACAGGTGAGTAAATCGGAATTCGTAGTTCGGCTGATTTTAGAGGAATATTTGCACAATGGTGAAGGAAGGGGGTGGGGCCTGAGGCGACATGTCTGCAAACACGCCCTGTGGCGCGTGTTCAGTTGGAGAATTAATTCTTCCTCAATCCCGAGGGTCCCTAGGGGCCAACTAGCCCACCAGATACCTCCAGTATGCGCCAGAGAGCTGCGTTGCAGAGAGGTGTTCAGAGGCCACGCCTATTTTTGCACCTCTCTGCAACGCAGCTCTGTGGCGTTTCTGGGCGTACCTGGTGGGCTAGTTGGCCCAGGAACCCTCAGGATTGAAGGGATTTAATTCCCCATCTTAAAACGCGCCACGGGGCCTGTTTGCACACATGTCACCTGAAGCCCCGCCCCCTCCCTTCACCACTGTGCAAACGCGCCCCGTGGCGCGTTTTAAGTTGGGGTATTAAGTCCCCTTGAATCATGACGGTCCCTGGGGTCCAACTAGGCCACCCTGTACCTCCAGTATGCGCCAGGAGGCTGCGTTGCAGAGAGGTGTTCAGAGGCCATGCCCCTTTTACACCTCTCTGCAACGCAGCACTGTGGAGCTTTCTGGACGTACCTGGTGGGCTAGTTGGCCCCCAGGACCCTCAGGATGAAGGGGATTTAATTCCCCATCTTAAAACGCGCCACGGGGCCTGTTTGCACACATGTCACCTTTAGCCCCGCCCCCTCCTTCACCACTGTGCAAACGCGCCTCGTGGCGCGTTTTAAGTTGGGGGATTAAGTCCCCTTGAATCCTGAGGGTCCCTGGGGTCCAACTATCCCACCAGGTACCTCCAGTAAGCGCCACAGAGCTGCGTTACAGAGAGGTGTCAAAAGGGGCGTGGCCTCTGTACACCTCTCTTTAACGCAGCCCCCTGGCGCATACTGGAGGTTACTGGTGGGCTAGTTGGCCCCCAGGGACCGTCATGATTCAAGGGGACTTAATACCCCAACTTAAAACGCGCCACGGGGCGCGTTTGCACAGTGGTGAAGGGAGGGGGCGGGGCTTCACGACTACTAATTAAAGAAGTGTTTGCAATGTAATAGGTTTCGCATTTGCGAGAATTAGAGCTATTGGCATTGTAAATGCAAAAGTTTTTTACTAATGTTTTTTGGAGTGGAGTGGATGTACGTTGTGTGTAGTGGAATTATGTGGTATGTTGTGCAGTGAAATTATGTGGATAGAAAGTATGTGGTGTGAGAAGTTGGCCTCGTATATGCTGTCCACTAATTATAGCGGGCACCCTGTACCAGTCCAAACAACCCCAAATTGGAGATAGGTTAAAGACGACCTTTATTGAAAGCTATCCTAGTGGTAGCTATGGAGAGCAGCCTTCAGGCTAAGTCTTGAAGGAATGTAAAGCAGCTTGTTTTACCAGTCTATAATCTCTTGAGTGACCAAATGAAAGAGGACCACACCAGGTATATATTTAAAATATATGTATTTAGTCTTAAACACACCCCTCTAGTCTCTTTATGAGGCTAGAGTTCGAAGTACATAAGTTACAAGTCAGTAATCAACAGTAATAGCACAAATACACGTTTGAGCCCAAGGGCGTACCAAACCATATACCAATAAAGTGGTATAAGAACCACGACTGAGCTAGACACAGGGCCTAGAGCCTGAGGAAGTGCTTGGCCCTCAAGGAACCACCCAAGGTAGTGAACCAGGGGACCCATGGGGGACGCGTGCAGTGTGAGAACACAGCCGCGAGCCGCCGTTGACTTCTATGGGGAATGTCGCGGTTGGAGTTTTGAAGAAAAGGGACACTTAGAGGAGCACTTGGAGCAAACCCCTTTAGACCTAGGTTGTTCTAGAGTCTATACCCACGGGAGCACCGGAGTACTCGAGTTACCTCACCCAGGGAAGCCGGGTGCATAGGTGTCTTTCGGGGTTGGGTTTCGTCGTCGTTTTCAATGGCGATCGGCTGCAAAGTGCTGCTGGCGGCCAAGTCGAAAGTGTTCGGGGGGATCCAAAGATGGATCGAAGATCGGAAGAACATGAAAGCAGAGGGGACAGAGTCTGGGTCACTAGCCAGTGACCAGGAAGGCGATGAGCAGATGCCCACCGATGTCGAGTGCTTCAGGTAGGTTGACGGTCATCTTGACTCTTCAGCCACGAGGTCCAGGAGGGGTCGACGACAACCAGGAGCTGGATTCGAGCTGTCCCATGACGTCTGTCACTTGCTGAAGTATCGGCGACCAGATTGGGCCCAACAAGCCTTGGCAACAGCAAGTCTTATGGAAATGAAGAAAGGACGGTGATGCAGACCAGCAAGGTCTGGGGGACTCACCCAGCGAAGGTAAGTCAGGGCACGTCTGGAGCAACCAGGGAAGCCCAAGCAGAAGAAGAGTTGCCTTCGGGAGGGCCCACTAGCCAACAGACTAGCGACTGCGAAGGAGCCTCGAGTGGATGCACTTGGAGCTGGCTCACAGGACACTCGTGGAGTGAAGGCCAGTGATCTTCAATGCAGTCGGTGCTGGAGGCGAGCGCTACTCGGAGCCCAAAGCACAACTTTGTGGGAGACCAGGAAGAGGATGCACTTACAAAAGTACTCAGTGCCCAGGGGTCACGGTTCCACATTACCCACGACAGCTACGGGCCTCAACTTTGCTGGGGACTCAGGGCAGCCTTAGGGAAGTCTGTAAATCCACCTCTGGTGATGCAAAGACTTCGGCGTCCGGCGGGAGCTTCAGCGATGCAGACTGGACAATTGCTTCTTTGGTGCCTGGCAAGCAGGGAGTCACTCCTTGACCCCAAGGGAGATTCTTCAGTCCTCTAATCTTGAAGTAGAGCGTCGAAGGTCCAGGATTCAGTGTCAGAGTTTTGTCCAGGGTAATCTAAAGTCCTAAGGACTGGGGTCCCCTACTTATACTAAGTAAGGGGGTTGGACATTCTCTGGGGACCCACCTATGGGAGGGTCAGGGAAGAGGGGTGGTTACACCCATTCCCTTTGTCCAGTTTCGTGCCAGAGCAGGGCTGGAAGCCCCTGAACCGGTTTGAACTGGGGTATGCACAGGGACACCAAATGTGCCCCCAGTGCTGGACTTCAAAGCACTTTGAGAGTGCACCCACCCAGCCCCAATACACATCATCCTGTCTGGGAGGTGGTTACACCTCCCTGCAACAGGAAACCTATTGTCCAGGCCTCCCCTGCCGGAGTTTCGGTCGGCAGCAGGAGGCCAGACTCATGTCTGTGGCTGCAGCATCCATTTTGTGATGCCAGGGCTCTGTAAAGTTAATACCGGGTATGCCGGTTGGCACATGTCTCTCCCTCTAGAAGGGCGGAATGCTACCCCCGCCACCAGAACTGGCGGGGGGGTAGTATTCCAAGATGTTTGACACCAAACACAACATGTTTCAGTGCAGCCATCCCAAAGTTAGCATTTAACGCGAGGTTATAATGCACTTAAGAGTATATGGTCAGGCTGCACTGCAAACAGCATCAGAGAAGGGTCTCCGAACGCTGCAGAGGGGCTCTGCTCATGCAGGGGCACCCTCTCACATAGGAACCAAGCACTCTGCCTTCAGGATTGATAAGGCCTGCCATAGGAGTGACTTATAGGTTTTTATGTGTGTATCTATGTAGTGATATAGGTAGCCTACATCACAGTAAGGGGTGCATGCACCACCTTACCCAGGCTGCAGTAGCAGACCTGTGGTGTCAGATTTAGTCTGCTTCCCAGGGGTGGCATAATACATGCTTCAGCCCCTGGTAGGCCTGTGAAGTACCTATGCCCTTGGCACCTAAGGTACCATATACTAGGGACTCATAAGGTACCACAGTATCCAATCACTAGTGCACCTAGAGTGCACTCCAAGTCGTTTAGAGAGAACAGAGAGGCTGGGGCCCTCATTAGCAGGGACCCAGCCCGACTATAGCCAGAAACCAGTGTAAACATCAGAAAAAAAGTGGGGGCAACATAAGAGGCAGATCCTACTCTCCTACAAGGTCATTGTCACCTTCCTGGACAGTTTCAGAGGGGGGGGGCTCCTCTCCTTCCACAGGAATAGCTGGGTCCAAAGTCACCAAGTCCAAAGACTCTATTCCAGCCCCCACCAATGCCCCTAAGGCACCTGTTCCCCCTAGTGCAGTTACAATTGGTGGTGGGAGTACACAAGCCAAGGGTTTAGTAGGGTTGACCCTGGGTAAGGAGATGAGCTCTGACCTAGTCAGAGAACTCACTCAGGCTGTCCTAGTCTGTGATGGAGGCACGGATGTGACCTCCTCTGTGAGTCCCAGTAATCTGGGCAAGTACAGACAACAGCCCTTAATAAATGGAAAAGAGGCTTTGGCATTTAGGGACACAGGGGCAAGTGTCACCATGGTGACACAAGACCTTGTGGATCCTGGGCAGATTATACTTGGTGAAATGTACCAAGTGACCGATGCTAGCAATGTCAGAAGAGACCATACTCTGGCAGTTGTTAACTTCTCCTGGGGAGGGGTAACTGGCCTTAAGAAGGTTGTGGTAAGTGCAGACCTACCAGTTGAATGCTTGCTTGGCAATGATCTTGAAACTTCAGCTTGGGCAGAAGTGGAGCTCAGGACCCATGCAGAAATGCTGGGCATCCCTGCAGATGTGTTTGCTGTGACCAGGTCACAGAGCAAAATGTCTAACACTGAACAGGCCTTGGATCCTGGAACAATGGACCAAGTGCCATCCAAGAAGAGGAGTAGTAGGGTAAAGGCAGTGCCTTCCCCATTGGCTCAGAAGGAAGATCAGTCTCTTCAGGGAGATGATCTCAGTCCTGAGGAAGGAACTGTCCCAGAGGAGCTTGAGCCTGATCAGGTAGAGTTCTTGGGGACAGGGGGCCCTTCCAGGACAGATCTGAGCCAGGAGCAGCAGAGCTGCCCCTCTCTTGAACCCCTCAGACAGCAAGCTGCTGCTGAGGCTGCTGGGAATGCTAGTGGTCCCCATAAAGTGTATTGGGATGATGGACTCTTGTACTCAGAGTGTAGAGACCCCAAGCCTGGTGCCACCAGGAGGTTGGTTATACCTCTAAAGTTCAGGGGCTTCCTATTGACCCTAGCCCATGATATTCCTTTAGCAGGTCACCTGGGCCAGAACAAGACTTGGGACAGAATTGTCCCTCACTTTCACTGGCCCCACATGTCTGACGACACCAAGGAGTTTTGTCGCTCCTGTGTAACCTCCCAGGCCAGTGGCGAGGCAGGTGGCACTACAAAGGCCCCCCTGATACCACTACCTGTGGTGGGGGTTCCCTTTGAAAGGGTGGGGATTGGCATTGTTGGTCCCATGGATCCCCAAACAGCATCTGGGCACAGGTTTATCCTGGTGGTATTGGATCATGCCACCAGGTACTCAGAGGCTATTCCCCTTAGGACCACTACAGCACCTTTGGTGGCAAGGGCCCTCCTGGGAATTTTCTCAAGAGTGGGCTTCCCTAAGGAGGTTGTATCAGACAGGGGTGCAAACTTTATGTCTGGATACTTGAAAGCAATGTGGAAGGAGTGTGGAGTGACTTACAAGTTCACCACACCCTATCACCCACTAATGCAATGGTTTAGTTGAGAGATTCAACAAAACCTTGAAGGGCATGATTAAAGGGCTCCCAGAGAAGCTTAGGCGAAGATGGGACATACTGTTGCCCTGCCTTTTATTTGCATACAGGGAGGTGCCTCAAAGGGGTTGGCTACAGCTCTTTTGAACTTTTGTTTGGTCACCCTGTCAGGGGTCCATTGTGCTTGGTGAAGGAAGGATGGGAGTTACCTCTCAAGCCCCCAAAGCAAGACATAGTGGACTATGTACTTGGTCTCCGCTCCAGGATGGCTGAATACATGAAAAAGGCAACTAAAAACCTTGAGGCTAGCCAGGAACTCCAAAAAGCCTGGCATGACCAAAAGGCTGTACTGACTGTTTACCAGCCAGGGCAGAAGGTGTGGGTGTTGGAGCCAGTGGCCCCAGCAGCTCTCCAAGACAAATGGAGTGGGCCCCATACCATTGTTGAACAGAAGGGTGAGGTTACCTATTTAGTAGACCTAGGAACACCCAGGAGTCCCCACAGGGTTCTCCATGTCAACAGATTGAAACCATATGTGGACAGGGCAGACATGGGCTTGCTCATGGCAACTGATGGGGGACAGGAGGAAGAGAGTGACCCACTCCCTGACCTTCTCTCACAGAACCCTGATGATGGGTCAGTGGATGGCGTAGCCTTGGCAGGCAGCCTCACTGCCCAGCAGCAAACTGATTGCAGACAGGTGCTCAATCAGTTCAGACATATATTCTCTCTGACTCCAAGTCAGACCACCTGGTGCACTCATGAAGTGGACACTGGGGACAGTCTGCCTATTAAAAATAAGATTTATAGGCAACCTGACCATGTCAGGGACTGTATCAGGACAGAAGTCCAGAAGATGTTGGATTTGGGAGTTATTGAACCCTCAGATAGCCCTTGGGCTAGTCCAGTGGTCCTTGTGCCAAAACCTCACACCAGTGGTGGGAAAAGAGAGATGAGGTTTTGTGTGGACTACAGGGGTCTCAATGCAGTCACTAGGACTGATGCCCATCCAATACCCAGGGCAGATGAGCTAATAGACACTTTGGCCTCAGCCAAGTATCTAAGCACATTTGACCTAACAGCTGGCTACTGGCAGATCAGACTAGCTGATGATGCAAAGCCAAAAACAGCATTCTCAACCCATAGTGGGCATTATCAATTTGTGGTAATGCCCTTTGGTTTGAAGAATGCACCTGCCACTTTTCAGAGGTTGGTGAATACAGTCCTTACAGGCCTGGAAGCCTATAGTGCAGCATATCTAGATGATATTGCTGTCTTTAGCTCCACCTGGGAGGATCACCTGGTCCACCTCAGAAATGTTTTGCAGGCCCTGCAGAAAGCAGGCCTCACTATCAAGGCCACCAAGTGCCAGATAGGGCAGAGTCAGGTTGTGTACCTGGGCCACCTTGTGGGTGGAGGCCAGGTTCAACCATTGCAGAGCAAAATCCAGACCATCATGGACTGGACTGCTCCAACTACCCAGACTCACGTGAGAGCCTGGGTACTATAGGAGATTTGTCAAGGAGTATGGATCAATAGTGACACCTCTGAATGACTTAACTTCCAAGAAAATGCCCAAAAAGGTTCAGTGGACAGTTAGCTGTCAAAAGGCATTTGATGACCTAAAGCAGGCCATGTGCACTGCTCCCATTCTACAGACTCCTGATTACTCCAAGAAGTTCATTGTCCAAACAGATGCATCTGAATTGGGGGTAGGGGCTGTACTGTCACAATTGAATGATGAAGGTCAGGATCAGCCAGTAGCTTTCATAAGCAGAAGGCTGACCCCTAGAGAGAAACGTTGGTCAGCCATAGAGAGGGAGGCCTTTGCTGTGGTTTGGGCTCTGAAGAAGCTGAGGCCATACTTGTTTGGCACTCACTTCCTTGTTCAAACAGACCACAAGCCCCTCTTATGGCTAAAACAGATGAAGGGTGAAAACCCCAAACTTTTGAGGTGGTCCATTTCCCTACAGGGGATGGACTATACAGTGGAACATAGACCTGGGAGTAACCATGCCAATGCAGATGGACTCTCCAGATATTTCCACTTAGAACATGAAGACTCAACTGGTCAAGGTTAGTTTAATGTCCCTACGTTTTGGGGGGGTTGTGTAGGAGAGTAGGATCTGCCTCTTATGGTTACCCCCACTTTTTGCTGATGCTTCACTGTATTTTGACTTTAGTCTGGCTGGGGCCCTGCTATTCAGGTCCCCAGCCTAGCTGCTTCCTCTCTAAATGGTTTCCATGTGCCTTAGGCACATCTCTGATTGGAATCTGGAGTGCCCTTATAAGTCCCTAGTATATGGTATACTATCTACCCAGGGCATAGGAACCTCAGAGGCCTGCCAGGGGCTGAAGCATGTATGGTGCCACCCCTGGAAGGCCAGCCAAAATGACACCACAGGTCTGCTACTGCAGCCTGGGTAAGGTGGTGCATGCACCCCTTACTGTGATATAGGTTACCTATATCACTACCATATATACACACATATAAACCTATAAGTCACTCCTATGGCAGGCCTTATCAATCCTGAAGGCAGAGTGCTTGGTTCTTATGTGAGAGGGTGCCCCTGCATGAGCAGAGCCCCTCTGCAGCGTTCGGAGACCCTTCTCTGATGCTGTTTGTAGTGCAGCCTGACCATATACTCTTAAGCGCATTATAACCTCGCGTTAAATGCTAACTTTGGGATGGCTGCACGGAAACATGTCGTGTTTGGTGTCAAACATCTTGGAATACTACCCAGCATTCCACCCTTCTAGAGGGAGAGACATGTACACACCGGCCTACCCGGTAACTTCTTTACAGAGCCCTGGCATCACAAAATGGATGCCACAGACACGGGTCTGGCCTCCTGCTGCTGACTGAAACTCCGGCAGGGGAGGCCTGGACAATAGGTTTCCTGTCCAAGGGAGGTGTAACCACCTCCCCAGACAGGATAATGTGTATTGGGGCTGGGCGGGAGCACTCTCTGGTGCTTTAAAGTCCTGCACTGGGGCACATTTGGTGTCCCTGTGCATACCCCAGTTCAAACTGGTTCAGGGGCTTCCAGCCCCTGCTCTGGCTCGAAACCGGACAAAGGGAATGGGTGTAACCACCCCTCTTCCCTGACCCTCCCATAGGTGGGTCCCCAGAGTATGTCCAACCCCCTAACTTAGTATAAGTATGGGACCCCAGTCCTTAGGACTTTAGATTACCCAGGACGAAACTCTGACACTGAATCCTGGACCTTCGGCGCTCTACTTCAAGATTAGAGGACTGAAGAATCTCCCTTGGGGTCAAGGAGTGACTCCCCCGCTTGGCAGGCACCTAAGAAGCAATTGTCCGGTCTGCATCGCTGAAGCTCCCGCCGGACGCCGAAGTCTTTGCAACACCAGAGGTGGATTTCCAGACTTTCCGAGGCTACCCTGAGTCCCCAGCGAAGCTGAGGCCCGTGGCTATCGTGGGTAACGTGGAACCGTGACCCCTGGGCACCAAGAACATTTGCAAGTGCATCCTCTTTCTGGTCTCCCATGAAGTTGTGCTTTGGGCTCCTAGTAGTCCTTGCCTCCAGCACCGACTGCTCTGAAGATCACTGGCCTCCACTCCACGAGTGTCCCGTAAGCCAGCTCCAAGTGCGTCCACTTGAGGCTCCTTTGTGGTCGCTAGTCCGTTGGCTAGTGGGCCCTCCCAAAGGCCAATCTTCTTCTGCTTGGGCTTCCCTGGTTGCTCCAGATGTGCCCTGACTTACCCTTGCTGGGTGAGTCCCTCAGACCTTGCTGGTCTGCATCACCGTCCTTTCTTCATTTCCACGAGACTTGCCGTTGCCAAGGCTTGTTGGGTCCAATCCGGTCGCCGACACCTCAACAAGCGACAGACATCATGGGACAGATCGAATCCAGCTCCTGGTCATCGTCGACACCTCCTGGACCTCGTGGCTGAAGAGTCAAGACGACCGTCAACCTACCTGAAGCACTCAACATCGGTGGGCATCTGCTCATCGCCTTCCTGGTCACTGGCTAGTGACCCAGACTCTGTCCCCTCTGCTTTCAGGTTCTTCAGATCTTCGATCCACCTTTTGATCCACCCGAACACTTTCGACTTGGCCGCCAGCAGCACTTTGCAGCAGATCGCCATAGAAAACGACGACGAAACCCGACCCCGAAAGACACCTATGCACCCGGCTCCCCTGGGTGAGGTAACTCGAGTACTCCGGTGCTCCCGTGGGTATAGACTCTAGAACAACCTAGGTCTAAAGGGGTTTGCTCCAAGTCCTCCTCTAAGTGTCCTTTTTCTTCAAAACTCCAACCGCGACATTCCCCATAGAAGTCAACGGCGGCTCGCGGCTGTGTTCTCACAATGCACGCGTCCCCCGTGGGTCCCCTGTGTCACTGCCTTGGGTGGTTCCTTGAGGGCCAAGCACTTCTACAGGCTCTAGGCCCTGTGTCTAGCTCAGTTGTGGTTCTTATACCACTTTATTGGTATATGGTTTGGTACGCCCCTAGGGCTCAAACGTGTATTTGTGCTATTACTGTTGATTACTGACTTGTAACTTATGTACTTCGAACTCTAGCCTCATAAAGAGACTAGAGGGGTGTGTTTAAGACTAAATACATATATTTTAAATATATACCTGGTGTGGTCCTCTTTCATTTGGTCACTCAAGAGATTATAGACTGGTAAAACAAGCTGCTTTACATTCCTTCAAGACTTAGCCTGAAGGCTGCTCTCCATAGCTACCACTAGGATAGCTTTCAATAAAGGTTGTCTTTAACCTAATTCCAATTTGGGGTTGCTTGGACTGGTGCAATGTGCCCACTATAATTAGTGGACAGCATATACCAGGCCAACTTCTCACATCCTTCTCACATCCTTCTCACTTCTCTTGCCTGTTTCTGCACTTCTCTTGCCTCTTTCTGCAGCCCTGTTGCTTCATTCTGCACTTTCCATGCTTCTTTCTGCACCTGTCTTGCTTCTTTCTGCACCCCTGTTGTCTCTTTATGTACCTCTTTTGCCTCTTTCTGTACTTTTCTTGCCTTTTCTGCACCTCTCTCCCCTCTTTCTGCACGTCTGTTGCTTCTTTCTGCACCTCATTTGCTTCTTTCTGCACCCCTGTTGTCTCTTTATGCGCTCGTCTTCCCTCTTTCTGTACCTTTCCTGCCTGTTTTTGCATCTCACTTGCCTCTTTCTGCACTTTTCTTGCTTCTTTCTACACCTCTGTTGCTTCTTTCAGCAATTCTCTTGCCTCTTTGTGGACATCTCTTGCCTCTTTCTGCACCCCTGTTGCTTCATTCTGCACTTTCCATGCTTCTTTCTGCACCTGTCTTGCTTCTTTCTGCACCCCTGTTGTGTCTTTATGTACCTCTTTTGCCTCTTTCTGCACTTTTCTTGGCTTTTTCTGCACCTCTCTTCCCTCTTTCTGCACGTCTGTTGCCTCTTTCTGCACCTTATTTGCTTCTTTCTGCACCCCTGTTGTCTCTTTCTACACTCATCTTCAGTCTTTCTGAACCTTTTCTGCCTGTTTTTGCATCTCACTTGCCTTTTTCTGCACTTTTTTTGCTTCTTTGTACACCTCTGTTGCTTCTTTCAGTGATTCTCTTGCCTTTTTGTGCACTTCTCTTGCCTGTTTCTGCACCTCTCTTGCCTCTTTCTGCACCCCTGTTGGCTCTTTCTGCGCCTCACTTTTTCCTTTCTGCACCTGTCTTGCTTCTTTCTGCACCCCTGTTGTCTCTTTATGTACCTCTTTTGCCTCTTTCTACACTTTTCTTGGCTTTTTCTGCACCTCTCTTCCCTCTTTCTGCACGTGTGTTGCCTCTTTCTGCACCTCATTTGCTTCTTTCTGCACCCCTCTTGTCTCTTTCTGCACTCGTCTTCCGTCGTTCTGTACCTTTCCTGCCTGTTTTTGCATCTCACTTGCCTCTTTCTGCACTTTTCTTGCTTCTTTCTACACCTCTGTTGCTTCTTTCAGCAATTCTCTTGCCTCTTTTCGCACTTCTGTTGCCTGTTTCTGCACTTCTCTTGCCTCTTTCGGCACCCCTGTTGCTTCATTCTGCACTTTCCATGCTTCTTTCTGCGCCTGTCTTGCTTCTTTATGCACCCCTGTTGTCTCTTTATGTACCTCTTTCTGCACTTTTCTTGGCTTTTTCTGCACCTCTCTTCCCCTTTCTGCACGTCTGTTGCCTCTTTCTGCATCTCATTTGCTTCTTTCTGCACCCCTGCTGTCTCTTTCTGCACTCGTCTTCCCTCTTTCTGTACCTTTCCTGCCTGTTTTTGTATCTCACTTGCTTCTTTCTGCATGTTTCTTGCTTCTTTCTGCACCCCTGTTGTCTCTTTATGTACCTCTTTTGCCTCTTTCTGCACTTTTCTTGCCTTTTTCTGCACCTCTCTTCCCTCTTTCTGCACGTCTGTTGCCTCTTTCTGCACCTCATTTGCTTCATTCTGCACCCCTGTTGTCTCTTTCTGCACTCTTCTTCCCTCTTTCTGTACCTTTCCAGCCTGTTTTTGCATCTCACTTGCCTCTTTCTGCACTTTTCTTTCTTCTTTCTGCACCCCTGTTGTCTCTTTATGTACCTCTTTTGCCTCTTTCTGCACTTTTCTTGCCTTTTTCTGCACCTCTCTTCCCTCTTTCTGCACGTCTGTTGACTCTTTCTGCACCTCATTTGCTTCTTTCTGAACCCTGTTGTCTCTCTCTGCACTCGTCTTCCCTCTTTCTGTACCTTTCCTGCCTGTTTTTGCATCTCACTTGCTCCTTTCTGCACTTTTCTTGCTTCTTTCTGCACCCCAGTTGTCTCTTTATGTACCTCTTTTGCCTCTTTCTGCACTTTTCTTGACTTTTTCTGCACCTCTCTTCCCTCTTTCTGCATGTCTGTTGCCTCTTTCTGCACCTCACTTGCTTCTTTCTGCACCCCTTTTGTCTCTTTCTGCACTAGTTTTCCCTCTTTCTGTACCTTTCCTGCCTGTTTTTGTATCTCACTTGCTTCTTTATGCACTTTTCTTGCTTCTTTCTGCAACCCGGTTGTCTCTTTTAGTACGTCTTTTGCCTCTTTCTGCACTTTTCATGCCTTTTTCTGCACCTCTCTTCCCTCTTTCTGCACGTCTGTTGCCTCTTTCTGTACTTCATTTGCTTCTTTCTGCACCCCTGTTGTCTCTTTCTGCAGTCGTCTTCCGTCTTTCTGTACCTTTCCTGCCTGTTTTTGCATCTCACTTGCCTCTTTCTGCACCTGTCTTGCTTCTTTCTGCACCCCTGTTGTCTCTTTATGTGCCTCTTTTGATTCTTTCTGCACTTTTCTTGCCTTTTTCTGCACCTCTCTTCCCTCTTTCTGCTTGTCTGTTGCCTCTTTCTGCACCTCATTTGCTTCTTTCTGCACCCCTGTTGTCTCTTTCTGCACTCGTCTTCCCTCTTTCTGTACCTTTCCTGCCTGTTTTTGGATCTCACTTGCCTCTTTCTGCACTTTTCTTGCTTCTTTCTACACCCCTGTTGCTTCTTTCAGCAATTCTCTTGCCTCTTTGTGTACTTCTCTTGCCTGTTTCTGCACCTCTCTTGCCTCTTTTTGCACCTCTGTTGGCTCTTTCTGCACCTCACTTGCTCCTTTCTACCCTTCTCTTGCCTCTTTCTGCACCCCTGTTGCTTCATTCTGCACTTTTCATGCTTCTTTCTGCACCTGTCTTGCTTATTTCTGCACCCCTGTTGTCTCTTTATGTACCTCTTTTGCCTCTTTCTGCACTTTTCTTGCCTTTTTCTGCACCTCTCTTCCCTCTTTCTGCACGTCTGTTGCCTCTTTCTGCACCTCATTTGCTTCTTTCTGCACCCCTGTTGTCTCTTTCTGCACTCGTCTTCCCTTGTTCTGTACCTTTCCTGCCTGTTTTTGCATCTCACTTGCCTCTTTCTGCACTTTTCTTGCTTCTTTCTACACCTCTGTTGCTTCTTTCAGCAATTCTCTTGCCTCTTTGTCCACTTCTCTTGCCTGTTTCTGAACTTCTCTTGCCTCTTTCGGCACCCCTGTTGCTTCATTCTGCACCTTCCATGCTTCTTTCTGCACCTGTCTTGCTTCTTTATGCACCCCTGTTGTCTCTTTATGTACCTCTTTTGCCTCTTTCTGCACTTTTCTTGGCTTTTTCTGCACCTCTCTTCCCCTTTCTGCACATCTGTTGCCTCTTTCTGCACCTCATTTGCTTCTTTCTGCACCCCTGTTGTGTTTTTCTGCACTCGTCTTCCCTCTTTCTGTACCTTTCCTGCCTGTTTTTGTATCTGACTTGCTTCTTTCTGCACTTTTATTACTTCTTTCTGCACCCCTGTTGTCTCTTTATGTACCTCTTTTGCCTCTTTCTGCACTTTTCTTGGCTTTTTCTGCACCTCTCTTCCCTCTTTCTGCACGTCTGTTGCCTCTTTCTGCACCTCATTTGCTTCTTTCTGCACCCCTGTTGTCTCTTTCTGCACTCTACTTCCGTCTTTCTGTACCTTTCCTGCCTGTTTTCGCATCTCACTTGCCTCTTTCTGCACTTTTCTTGCTTCTTTCTGCACCCCTGTTGTCTCTTTATGTACCTCTTTTGCCTCTTTCTGCACTTTTCTTAGCTTTTTCTGCACCTCTCTTCCTTCTTTCTGCATGTCTGTTGCCTCTTTCTGGACCTCATTTGCTTCTTTCTGCACCCCTGTTGTCTCTTTCTGCACTCGTCATCCCTCTTTCTGTACCTTTCCTGCCTGTTTTTGTATCTCACTTGCTTCTTTCTGCACTTTTCTTGCTTCTTTCTGCACCCCTGTTGTCTCTTTTTGTACCTCTTTTGCCTCTTTCTGCACTTTTCTTGGCTTTTTCTGCACCTCTCTTCCCTCTTTCTGCACGTCTGTTGCCTCTTTCTGCACCTCATTTGCTTCTTTCTGCACCCCTGTTGTCTCTTTCTGCACTTGTCTTCCCTCTTTCTGTACCTTTCCTGCCTGTTTTTGTATCTCACTTGCTTCTTTCTGCACTTTTCTTGCTTCTTTCTGCACCCCTGTTGTCTCTTTATGTACCTCTTTTGCCTCTTTCTGCACTTTTCTTGCCTTTTTCTGCACCTCTCTTCCCTCTTTCTGCAAGTCTGTTGCCTCTTTCTGCACCTCATTTGCTTCTTTCTGCACCTCATTTGCTTCTTTCTGCACCCCTGTTGTCTCTTTCTGCACTCGTCTTCCGTCTTTCTGTACCTTTCCTGCCTGTTTTTGTATCTCACTTGCTTCTTTCTGCACTTTTCTTGCTTCTTTCTGAACCCCTGTTATCTCTTTTAGTACGTCTTTTGCCTCTTTCTGCACTTTTCTTGCCTTTTTCTGCACCTCTCTTCCCTCTTTCTGCACGTCTGTTGCCTCTTCCTGCACCTCATTTGCTTCTTTCTGCACCCCTGTTGTCTCTTTCTGCAGTCATCTTCTGTCTTTCTGTACCTTTCCTGCCTGTTTTTGCATGTCACTTGCCTCTTTCTGCACGTTTCTTGCTTCTTTCTGCACCCCTGTTGTCTCTTTATGTACCTCTTTTGCCTCTTTCTGCACTATTCTTGGCTTTTTCTGCACCTCCCTTCCCTCTTTCTGCATGTCTGTTGCCTCTTTCTGCACCTCATTTGCTTCTTTATGCACCCCTGTTGTCTCTTTCTGCACTCGTCTTCCGTCTTTCTGTACCTTTCCTGCCTGTTTTTGCATCTCACTTGCCTCTTTCTGCACTTTTCTTGCTTCTTAGTACACCTCTGTTGCTTCTTTCACCAATTCTCTTGCCTCTTTGTGCACTTCTCTTGCCTGTTTCTGCACCTCTCTTGCCTCTTTCTGCATCCCTGTTGGCTCTTTCTGCACCTCACTTGCTCCTTTCTGCACCTGTCTTGCTTCTTTCTGCACCCCTGTTGTCTCTTTATGTACCTCTTTTGCCTCCTTCTGCACTTTTCTTGGCTTTTTCTGCACCTCTCTTCCCTCTTTCTGCACGTCTTTTGCCTCTTTCTGCACCTCATTTGCTTCTTTCTGCACCCCTGTTGTCTCTTTCTGTACTTGTCTTCCCTCTTTCTGTACCTTTCCTGCCTGTTTCTGTATCTCACTTGCTTCTTTCTGCACTTGTCTTGCTTCTTTCTGCACCCCTGTTGTCTCTTTATGTACCTCTTTTGCCTCTTTCTGCACTTTTCTTGCCTTTTTCTGCACCTCTCTTCCCTCTTTCAGCACGTCTGTTGCCTCTTTCTGCACCTCATTTGCTTCTTTCTGCACCTCATTTGCTTCTTTCTGCACCCCTGTTGTCTCTTTCTGCACTCGTCTTCCGTCTTTCTGTTCCTTTCCTGCCTGTTTTTGTATCTCACTTGCTTCTTTCTGCACTTTTCTTGCTTCTTTCTGCACCCCTGTTATCTCTTTTAGTACGTCTTTTGCCTCTTTCTGCACTTTTCTTGCCTTTTTCTGCACCTCTCTTCCCTCTTTCTGCACGTCTGTTGCCTCTTTCTGCACCTCATTTGCTTCTTTATGCACCCCTGTTGTCTCTTTCTGCACTCGTCTTCCGTCTTTCTGTACCTTTCCTGCCTGTTTTTGCATCTCACTTGCCTCTTTCTGCACTTTTCTTGCTTCTTTGTACACCTCTGTTGCTTCTTTCAGCAATTCTCTTGCCTCTTTGTGCACTTCTCTTGCCTGTTTCTGCACCTCTCCTGCCTCTTTCTGCACCCCTGTTGGCTCTTTCTGCATCTCACTTGCTCCTTTCTGCACCTGTCTTGCTTCTTTCTGCACCCCTGTTGTCTCTTTATGTACCTCTTTTGCCTCCTTCTGCACTTTTCTTGGCTTTTTCTGCTCCTCTCTTCCCTCTTTCTGCACGTCTGTTGCCTCTTTCTGAACGTCATTTGCTTATTTCTGCACCCCTGTTGTCTCTTTCTGCACTCGTCTTCCCTCTTTCTGTACCTTTCCTGCCTGTTTTTGCATCTCACTTGCCTCTTTCTGCACTTTTCTTGCTTCTTTATACACCTCTGATGCTTCTTTCTGCACTTCTCTTGCCTCCTTCTGCACCTCTTAGTTAGAGGTAGTTTTAATCCCCCTGCCCTATTATGTACTAGGGCCATACAGTTGAGGTCATGCCAATCACAGGGGTACCCCAACCCATAGTGTACCCTAGTGTATGTAGGTGTTTTCACTGTATTCTAAGTGTCTTTCAGCATAGCACTGGCTCCGGGCCTGGTTAGTCAGAGTCAGTTATCACCAGCACCCGTCAGCAAAAAGTTGGGGGCACAGGATGACTTTGCAACAAGGCCTATTTCTGCTCCTCTGTTGGTTCTTTGGGCACATCTCTTGCTTCTTTCTGCAACTTTCTTTGTCTTTCTGCACTTCTGTTGCCTCTTTCTGCATTTCTCTTGCTTTTTTCTGTGCCTTTCTTCCTCTTTCTGCACATGTCCTACCTCTGTAGGCATAGTTAGAAATTAGTATTTAAAAACCTTTGAAATTCACTGAAAAAACCACAGGTTTCAGAGACGTTATATTTAGAAATTAGCATTTAAAAAACGTTTGAAATTCACTGAAAAAACCATAGGTTTCAGGGACGTTATAGTTAGAAATTAGCATTTAAAAACCTTAGAAATTCACTGAAAAAACCACAGGTTTTAGGGACGTTATAGTTAGTTGGACATTTCACTCGTACAAAACCAGAGAAATTTGGCCATTATAGTTAGTTCAGCTAACTATAACTTGCGCTCCCGCAATGCACTGCTGATGAGGTCACATATTACATCATTCATGACACGGTCAGTGACATCACTGATGACATCACTGATGACATCATCCACGTGATAATCTGATGCACCTCCTCACACCCTAATATAACCTTTGATACACCCACTCTAAAAATGCAGACTACAATTTTTGAAACCATAGACACACCAATACCAGTTACTACATACCCACTCACTGATTCCTAGGTCAACACACATGTCCACTCATTCATCCATACAGTTACTCATACATGCAGTCACTCATCAATACAGCACTATCATATGCACTCATACACCTATACAGACACTCACACACCACCACTCACCCATAGAGTTACTCACACACCTAGTCAGTCATGCAAAGAATTAATCATACTCCCATTTACTCACCTATACAGTTATACACACACCACTTCATTTATTCATACAGCTACCAACACATACTTACTCTCTTCTACAATCACTGACACAAGCACACACTCATCCATACAGCCACTCTCACAATCACTCACTCTCACATATAGTCATTTATATACTCTGACACTCACATATACTGCCTTTTACATATGTAGTTACTCACACATGTACCACTGAGACATCCATTCACTCACCAACACACCCATACACACACTCACCCACCCATACAGCCCTTCACAGATGCACTCTTGAACCCATACACCCAGTGAATCACCTGCTCACACATCTATGCACAGAGTCACACCCCCCCACCCACCCACAGATACACTAAGGCACCCATACAGATTCTCAGACAACCAATCAATAACCCATATAGACACTCATGTAGCTACTCGCCAACCCATGCAGCCGCTTACACACCAACTGACAGACTAATACAGACATTCACACAATTTATTCACTAACCCATGCATTCAGTAAGACACGATTAATCACTCACTTATACAGTCAGTCATGCACCTACTAAATCATCCATTCAGACACTTATACACCCACTCATTTTTCAATACACCTTGGCATATATATATATATATATATATATAAAACATATTTAAACTTTACAGAAACACATAGTCACTGGATGATGTCATCAGTGATGTCATCAGTGATGTGTCATTTGAGATGTCATCAGTGATATCATCAGTGATGTCACTGACCATGTCATGAATGTTGTAATATGTGACGTCATCAGCAGTGCATTGCGGGAGCGCAAGTTATAGTTAGCTGAACTAACTATAACGGCTGAATTTCTCTGGTTTTGTACGAGTGAAATGTCCAACTAACTATAACGTCCCTAAAAACTGTGTTTTTTTAGTGAATATATACATATTTATATATATATATACATACATACAGATATATATGCATATACCTTTTGTTGATGGATTTGTACCGGCGTGCTCAGCCACGAAAACGCCCCGCTGCTTAAGAGCCGGACCTGCGGTGCCTGGATTTCCGGGAAGCTGAGAGGACAGAGAGTCCTTTATTACTGGACGTAATAATAGCAGCATAAGTAATGTTTTCCTCTGGAAGTAACCCACATGGGTAAGAGACATTTATTTTAACAAAACTCAGCGTGCATCCACTGTGGATAACGAAGGGGAACTACGAGTACCAGAAGGCATTGTGGCATACGCCCACTGGGGCGGGACTCGAAAACCTGTTTAAATGAGTTCCCTTAATGACTGCCGTGACTTTGTTTCAGCCAGTGATCAAGGGCAGAGTGCTGCCCGAAACAAGTTTGGCTCCAGTTGATGAACTGAAGGAGGGAGCTTGTTCTGTTGGCAGCCCACAATAAAATTATGGAGTAAATCTCTCTTGTGTGGCGGCGTTTTCACAGGGGCAACCTTTTGTTGATGGATTTATAGCGGTGTGCTCAGCCACGAAAATGCCCCGCTGCTTAAGAGCTGACCTGCGGTGCCTGAATTTCGGGAAGCTGATAGGACAGAAAGTCCTTCATTGTTGGACGAGATAATGGCAGCAGAAGTAATGTTTTCCCTCTGGAAGTAACCCACATGGGTAAGAGACATTTATTTTAACAAAACTCTGCGTGCACCCACTGTGGATAACGAAGGGGAACTACGAGAACCAGAAGGCATTGTGGCATACGCCCACTGTGGAGGGACTCGGAAACCTGATCAAATGAGTTCCCTTAATGACTGCCGTGACTTTGTTTCAGCCAGTGATCAAGGGCAGAGTGCTGCCCGAAACGCATTTGGCTCCTGTTGATGAACTGAAGGAGGGATCTTGTTCTGTTGGCAGCCCACAATAAAATTATGGAGTAAATCTCTCTTGTGTGCAGGCGTTTTCACAGGGGCAACCTTTGTTGATGGATTTGTTGCAGCGTCCTCAACCGTGAAAACGCCCCGCTGCTTAAGAGCGGACCTGCGGTGCCTGGATTTCCAGGAAGCTGAGAGGACAGAGAGCCCTTTATTGTTGGGCGAGATAATGGCAGCAGAAGTAATGTTTTCCCTCTGGAAGTAACCCACATGGGTAAGAGACATTTCTTTTAACAAAACTCGGCGTGCACCCACTGTGGATAACGAAGGGGAACTACGAGGACCATTTTGGAGTAAATCTCTCTTGTGTGCAGGCGTTTTCACAGGGGCAACCTTTTGTTGATGGATATATATATATATATATATATTCTCAGCACAATCCTTCAATGATGATCGTGAGCAAGGTATTTGGAGATATCGAAACGCGTAGATTGTGTCGCCTATAGCCATGCAAATGAGGATGTAAAGAAAATAAAACAAAAATTGCAAAAACTACGAGAGTGCGATCCGTTTGTCCTTCTGACCAGAAGGATTGTGCTGAGAATATTTAGCAGCGTGGTTCTGCTGCAGGATACCGCACCCAGACTGAGCGCTGCAATAATCGGCGAAAAAGGAACCGTGATGAGATAAATATATATATATATATATATATATATATATTCACTGAAAAAACCATAGGTTTCAGGCCCGTTATAGTTAGAAATTAGCATTTAAAAACCTTACAAATTCACTGAAAAAACCATAGGTTTCAGGGACGTTATAGTTAGTTGAACATTTCACTCGTACAAAACGATAGAAATTCCCCCGTTATAGTTAGTTCACCTAACTATAACTCGCGCCCCACAATGCACTGCTGATGACGTCACATATTACATCATTCATGACATGGTCAGTGACATCACTGATGACATCTCAAATGACATCACTGATGACATCACTGATGACATCATCCAGTGACTGTGTGTTTCTATAAAGTTTAAATATGTTTTATATATATGCCAAGGTGTATTGAAGAATGACTGGGTGTATGAGTGTGTGTATGGATGATTTAGTAGATGTGTGACTGATTGTATAAGTGACTGATTAAGTGTATCTTACTGAATGCATGTGTTAGTGAGAAAACTGTGTAAATGTCTGTATCAGTTTCTTAGATGGTGTGTAAGCGGCCACATGGGTTGGTGAATAGCTACATGAGTGTCTATATGGGTTATTGTTTGGTTTTCTGAGTATCTGTATGGGTGCCTGAGTATCTGTGTGGGTAGGTGGGGGTGTGTGACTCTGTGCATAGATGTGTGAGTGGCTGATTGACTGGATGTATGGGTACAAGAGTGCATCAGTGAAGGGCTGTATAGGTGGGTGAGTGTGTGTATAGCTGTGTTGGTGAGTTAATGGACGTCTTAGTTGTACATGTGTGAGTAACTACATATGTGAAAGGCAGTATATTTGAGTGTTGGAGTATATAAATGATTATATGTGAGAGTGAGTGAATGTGAGAGTATCTGTATGGATGAGTGTGTGCTTGTGTCAGTGATTGTAGAAGAGAGTAAGTATGTGTTAGTATCTGTATGAATAAGGGAAGTGGTGTGTGTATAACTGTATAGGTGAGTAAATGGAAGTGTGATTGATTATTTGCATGAGTGACTAGATGTGTAACGCTGTGGGTGAGTGGTGGTGTGTGAGTGTCTGTATAGCTGTATGAGTGCATATGATAGAGCTCTCATTGATGAGTGACTGCATGTATGAGTAACTGTATGGGTGAATGAGTGGACGTGTGTATAGCCATAGGAATGAGTAAGTGGGTATGTAGTAACTGGTATTGGTGTGTCTATGGTTTCGAAAATGGTAGTCTGCATTTTTAAGTGGGTGTATCTAAGGTTATATTAGAGTGTGAGAAGGTGCATCAGATCATCACGTGAATGATGTCATCAGTGATGTCATCAGTGATGTCATTTGAGATGTCATCAGTGATGTCACTGACCATGTCATGAATGATGTAATATGTGACGTCATCAGCAGTGCATCGCAGGGCGCGAGTTATAGTTAGGTGAACTAACTATAACGGGGAATTTCTATGGTTTTGTACGAGTGGAATGTCCAACTAACTATAACGTCCCTGAAACCTATGGTTTTTTCAGTGAATTTGTAAGGTTTTTAAATGCTAATTTCTAACTATGACGGGCCTGAAACCTATGGTTTTTTCAATGAATTTCAAAGGTTTTTAAATGCTAATTTCGGACTATAATGTCCCTGAAACCTATGGTTTTTTCAGTGAATTTCAAAGGTTTTTTAAATGCTAATTTCTAACTATAATGTCCGTGAAACCTATGGTTTTTTCACTGAATTTCACTGGTTTTTTAAATGCTAATTCCTAAGTATAACGGGCCTGAAACCTATGGTTTTTTCACTGAATTTCTAGAGTTTTTTAATTCCTAATTTGTAAATTTAATATTTATACAATCTTATATGTTTTCTGGAAATTGCAAGTTTTTTTTTTTAAATATTTTTTAACTGTAATATTGTATAATTATTTTCTTTTATTTTTTTCTTTTAATTTAATTATGTAATGTCCTTTGTCTTTTAAAATATATATATTTTTTTTTCTTCAAAAAAAATTGGAGTCGCGTAACCTACACGTTCACACTAGGGGCCTGCTGAGAGCCGCGCACCCATTGCATTCACACTAGGGGCCGTGCTCAGAACCGCGCACCCAGCACGTTCACACTAGGGGCCGCGCTGAGAGCCGCGCACCCTTCATGTTCACACTGGGGGCCGCGCTGAGAGCCGCGCTAGGGTCGCGACTCCAATTTTTTTTTTTTTAAAGTCGTCCACTTTCAAGCATTTGAAAAACCTTTGAAATTCACTGAAAAAACCATAGGTTTCAGGGGCGTTATAGTTAGAAATTAGCATTTAAAAAACCTTAGAAATTCACTGAAAAAACCATAGGTTTCAGGCACGTTATAGTTAGTTGGACATTTCACTCATACAAAACCATAGAAATTCCCCCGTTATAGTTAGTTGAGCTAACTATAACTCGCGCCCGCAATGCACTGCTGATGATGTCACATATTACATCATTCATGACATGGTCAGTGACATCACTGATGACATCTCAAATGACATCACTGATGTCCTGAAACCTATGGTTTTTTCTGTGAATTTCAAAGGTTTTTCAAATGCTAATTTCTAACTATAATGGGCCTGAAACCTATGGTTTTTTCAGTGAATATATATATATATATATATATATATATATATATATATATTTATATATCCTTGAAGTTTTCCGCCACGACAGCAATCAAAAGGACGAAAATGCAGACCCAAAATCAGTGCAATGCTGGTTTATTACAGAAACTCCCGCACCTCCGCCATTACGCGTTTCAGCCTCCAACGAGGTCTTGATCACATGACACGAATCGGAGACATTTTTTCATTTTTAAAGTGCAAGTGCAGAAAAGCACACATGATTAAGCATCATGGGAATGGACAAAATACTCAGTAATATTATTGAGAACTCGTCTCTGTGTTACATAAATATAGTTCTTAAATAGAGTATAATAACTATGTGCAAAAGAGCATGATGTGCTATAAATAAATATTCATAATAGTATAAATAGGATAAATATTTAAAACATAAAACACATAATAACTATTGGGCAAAATGCAGTAAAATTGTTTCCCTTAAAAAGACATGTGTTTTTTCTTTTCTCTCTCTCCGATCGGGCTAGAACCAATGTAAAACAGGGTAAATTGACATACACCATTGCATGAATATATATACACAATGCATTCTTAAAGCATAAATATACTCTCAGAATCATGTCAAGCTCCTGTAATCATCATAGCTTGTCTGCAGTTCACTTATTATGGTAAAATACCAAATGCTCTTGTTTGTTGCATATCCAAATGTGCACATAATTACTAATGCTATACATATTTATATATATATATATATATATATATATATATATATATATATATATATCCAGATAACTCCAACTCTTCTTCAAAAAGACAACGGAGCACTGACCTCAGGGAAAGTGCAGATTTTTAATAAATTGAGTTCTCCATCAGCACTAGCAGCATTACGCGTTTCAGCACAACAAGTGCCTTGATCACATGATAAATTGACATACACCATTGCATGAATATATATACACAATGCATTCTTAAAGCATAAATATATTCCCAGAATCATGTCAAGCTCCTGTAATCATCATAGCTCGTCTGCAGTTCACTTATTATGGTAAAATACCAAATGCTCTTGTTTGTTGCATATCCAAATGTGCACATAATTACTAATGCTATACATATTTATATATATATATATATTTATATATATATATATATATATATATATATGTTTATATATTCACAAAAAAACACAGGTTTCAGGGACGTTATAGTTAGTTGGACATTTCACATCTTGATTGTACAAAACCAGAGGAATTCGGCTGTTATAGTTAGTTCAGCTAACTATAACTCGCGCCCCTCAATGCACTGCTGATGACGTCACATATTACATTATTCATGACATGGTCAGTGACATCACTGATGACATCACTGATGACATCTCTTTTAACAAACTTGTTTGCAAATGAAAACATAGCACCTGAAATAATGTACAAATGCATAATGCCTACACTGTAAGAGTGTTCCACGTTCAATCAAGAACTTTTGAAATTGGAAAAACAACAAATAGTGAAAATGGAAGCTATTGATAAAATGGAACACGAAGGAGTTACTATTCTTCTCTCAGAGAAATAACAGACAAAATTGGATTCTTTGGAAAAGTCGGTGTCTGAGACTGCAGGTTTAGAAAAGACTTTAAATGTATGTGTAAATTGTCAGGTAATTTTACGGCATCATATGAATGTAGAAGAAGGTTGAGTAAATGGAGCAATGGGAAAAGTTGCTGGTTTTCTAAATTTTCAGAACAGAGATGGAATTTAATTTTAGAAGATTACATTTGATGAGATTGAAGAGGTAAAACAGATCAGACGATGTGCTGTTCGTTTTTTGCTTGTAAAAGACTTGTATATTTGTAGAAAACAGTTCCCTCTTTCTTTAGCATATGCTGTAACCATCCATAAATCTCAAGGTTTAAATGTAGACAGTGCTTTGGTAAATATTGGAAGTACAGTGTTTAAAGAGGGCATGGCATACGTTGCATTGTCTCGAGTAAGAACATTATCTGGTTTGTATTTGATTGATTTTGATGAGAAAAAGGTTAGTGCTGATGCAAATTGTATAAGAGAGTATACTCGGTTAAGAAGACTGTATGCTCCTAACTTCGGTGAATATCCCGTATATGAAAAACGTGTAGTGTGTCCAAAACAAAAATATGACAAACATTCTAGTGAGGTTCAAAAAAATAAAACAATTCAAGAGAATGATGAAGCTGCAAAATGAAAATGGACACTGTTGACGATATTGTAGGTTACCAGTTAGAAAATAGTTCAGGTATCAACTGCTATGCTAATGTAATTGTGAATGTTTTGTTTTATCTAGAGGATCTTCATCATGAAATTATGGAAAATCGAGAAAAAATATTCTGTTCTTTATTACATTATATTTTTCAAAAGTTGGTAACTGATAGAAGTAAAATCTATACTGCATCTGGCATATGGCATCTTTTGGATATATATACTGGTGCTTCGCAATTTACACTTAATGTACAACAAGATGCACAAGAATTTCTTATGTTTATGCTTACAGTATTGGAAGATGAAGGATAGAAATTGAAAATTTCTTTGGACTAAGTTACGGATGGGATCATAAAAGTAAAGAGTGTTCATTTTCTTCTACCACTGAAATAGACACTAAACGATTCATATATTTGACAATACCAGATTGCAAAACAGTGTCTTTTAACAAATTAGTAAAAACAGCAAATCAAGATATGAAATGTTCTCATTGCAAATCAGAAATGCTGTCAACATTATTTATAGACAGATTTGGACAATATGTCATTTTAATGCTACAACGTTGTAGAGCAGATGGAAGAAAATTGGAAACCAAATTTAAAAGTTTTGTGGCAAGTCAAGTATCAATTTCAGGAAGAACTTTTAAAGCAGTGGCCATTATTTTTCATGATGTACCTACTACAACATCTGGACACTATACTGTGTATTTAAAGTGCAAGAAAGGATGGACTCATTGTAATGATGCCCATTTGGAATTCAAATGTAGGTTGCCTTACGAATTACCAAATTCATATCTGATATTTTTGATGCCAAAATTTTGAAAACACCATTCGGCCTATTGGGGAGATGTGAACACGAATTAATGAGTTTATTTTGGATATTTTCAATTCAAATGGTTTTGAAAATATTTTTAGGCCCATTGTGAAGATGTGAACAATTACTGTTTGGAATATTGTTTGTGCTAATTCTTATTGTATTTGCAAAATTGTGTTTGAAAGGAGTAGTTTATATATTTGATCTTTATATTATACGTGATGTAAATGAGAGTGTGTACTTTACAAAATGTACTTGAAAGTAGTAAAAGATTTAATTTAGTTTAAGAATGTAATTTACAAACTGTAGATAGGTAAACAGATAGTTGCACTTGTAAATATTTTCAACGCAGATTATTCTTTTTTTTTTACAATCTCATTAATTGAATTTTATCCCCGCTGTTGTATGACAATCTACATTGAAATCACTGAGTATGGTGAAATTCGGTAGAATCTGACAACAGCAAAAAGGGAATATGTTATGTAATTTTAAAATTATGTTGTGTTCTTAAAACTATAATATTATATGCAATAACACTTTTTTTTCTTTTTTACAGACGGTAATACTAAAGTTTGAAAAGATTTTAAATTCAACAAAACTACTGTAAAATAGTTCCAATGAGTTTTGTATCTTCTTTAATAAAAAGGTAAGATGAAATAATGTAATAAGCATGATAATATGAATTATTGTTTACAGCGACTTTTACTGCACTCATCCATTTTTTCAAACACTACCCATGCAGTCATCTATACAGTTAGGCACTGTTCCCATACTCCTGAAAAAACCCATGCACTATCTATGCACCTAGCTAGTACACATACACTTTTAATATCACCTAGATAATACCTATGTACTCCTTCAATCACCCAGGTACTATCTGTACACTCATGCAATCAGCTAGAATTTACAAATACATTCTTCCAGTCACCCAGGAATTAACTATATAGTTCTCTAATCCTCTAGACATTACCCCTGCACTCATACAATTACCCAGGCATTACCTATGCATTTTTCTAATCCTCAAACATTACAAGCACTCATGTAATCACCCAGGCACTAACCCTGCAGTCATGCAATCACCCTGTTAGGATCTATGCACTCCTCCAATCACTCAGGCAGTACCCATGCACTCCTCTAATCACCCAGACATTAACTCTGAACTTATGCAATTACCCAGGCACTACTCATGCAGTTTTTCAATCACTCAGGCAGTACCCATGCACTCCTTCAATCACCCAGGCAGTACGCATGCACTAATGCAATCACCAAGGCACTACCCATGCACTCATGCAATCTCATATGCACTTCACATACACTTCTCCATATATTGCACTTACCACAATTCATACAACACTTACAAATGTATCTATTTTTAAACCAAATAGGCGGTTCTGAAAAGAACCATTTTTTTCTTCTTTTTTTGTTTTATATATTTCTTTGTTTTTTTATAACTGTTTTTTAAATTTTTGGGTGCTTTTTTTAAAACAAAAAAAAATCAGAACCAACAGTGAACATGTTCAAAAAATTGTAAAATTAAGAACTCATTGCATCAAAAAACAAAAACACTTGTGGTTCCTTATAGCAACCAGGATGGCATCCAGTGATTGCTCACCAAAACATAGTAACTTTTTAGATTTTCCGCAATGCTGCTCCACTCTAGCCAACTCAGGGATGATGTTTGGTGTGCCAGATGAGGAAGAACCAGATGACGTGCTTGGTCCAGCAGTGTTGTCTTCACTTGCCTGCTTTTCTTGTTCCCGACGAAGCTGTTCTCTAGCAAGACGTCGAGGATGTATGGTCTGCAGATGTTTTAGCATCGAAGACGTCCCACATGAATACTCCTTTTCAGAACCTCATGAGAGGACATTCTGGCAAATGGTACAGGTTACCTTTCGGGCATTGACCTTTTTCTCCCCAAGTGGTATGGAGAAAAATGCCCAAACGATGCTCTCATACCTTTTCTTGATGGGTTCCTCCAGGTCTTCCTCCTCTTCAGGTGGAAGCTGCTGAGGTGGATTACCACCTGCCATTTTTTGATCAGTGGAAAAAAACACCCAAAAAAGACAAACAAGAGGAGCAGAAGACAACAGGTGTGTCTGTTAAGATGCTCTTAAAGAAATGAAAAAAATGGGTGGGGTCCTTCAAGTTCTAGAATCAAAAGGTTCTTAACCAATGAAATTGTTTCTTTTGAAGTCACATGGGATTCGAGCTGCCGGCGCGCAACCAGCGCGCACCCAATGCGATTTCTGGAAATTATATTTAACAATAATATATCTTTATTACAATTACAAATATATGATATTTATAGTAAGATTAAATAATCTCTTGCTATAATATACATATTAAAAGTATATAGATATACTTTTAAAACTTAAAGATTTGTGATGGATTCACGCACCCGGCGTGACCCCCGTAAATACGTACATGACGTTACGTGGGGCCGAGATCTGTGCACCCGTCGCATACCAAATGCGCACCCTACACGACTTAACCAATATGGCAGCAAAATTCTTGGATTCGTGCACCCACCAAGATTTGTCCACAATGGGTACGCGAATTCACTTTAAAAAAAAATTATATATATATTTTAGAAAAGAGAAAACATTACATTATTTTTTATAATAATTAAAATACTAAGAAAAAAATGTTTTGGGACATTATACTCAGAAATTAGCATTTAAAAAACCTTAGAATTTCACTGAAAAAACCATCGGTTTCAGGGACGTTATAGTTAGAAATTAGCATTTCAAAAACCTTAGAAATTCACTGAAAAAACCACAGGTTTCAGGGATGTTATAGTTAGTTGGACAAAACCAGAGAAATTCAGCTGTTATAGTTAGTTGAGCTAACTATAACTCATACCCCTGCAATGCACTGCTAATGATGTCACATATTACATCACTCATGACATGTTCAGTGACATCACTGATGACATCACTGATGACATCTCAAATGTCATCCCTGATGACATCACTGATGACATCACCCACATGATAATCTGATGCACATCCTCACACCATAATATAACATTTGATACACCCAATCTAAAATACAGTCTACCATTCTCAAAACCATAGACACTCCAATCCCAATTACTACATACCCACGCACTGATTCCACATCTATACACACATTCATTCACTCACCCATACAGTCACTCATACGTGTAGTCACTCATCAATACAGCCACTATCATATGCACTCATACTGTCGTGGCCTGGAATCCTCAGGATCGTACGTTGCTCAATAATGGTCCACCTCTCGACACCCCCACGGTCTGATTAGATATACACAGACACTATGGAGTGATCAAGCGGGGGAAGGGAAGGAAGGGAACAGCAGGGAGGGAGACCTGTAATATAAGGACACAGGGATCAGTAAACATCAGTGTAGAATTATTTCCTACCCTTACCCCTTTTTTCAATTGGTACCTATCTAGGGAACCATACCTGTAAAATAAAAATAACTTCTCCTCGAAATCGGTTAACCTATATGGTATGTGGTGGCACTCAGTCTGATCTAAAAGAAAAGCATATAGTCAACTAGTGTATTAACATCCCCTATCGCAGTAGTTTCTGGAGACGGGAGCTATAGTTCTCTAACCTACCATTTAGGTATCTTATGAAGGCTGAAACAGGGGTGCGGAAGAGCTATCCTCCTGCTCACTCACTGCACTCCTGCTAATGAAATATACAAAGAAACAGGTATGACTTCATAGACCATAATGCACCGCATACACTTAGGCAGACACGCAACATATCCGGCTCTTTTCCCCAATGCTTCTTGGTTAAATGGCCAAATGAAATAGGCAACAACGAATAAAGAATGGTTCCCCGGTAAGAAACTCCTCGTTTCTCCCTTGGACCCAACAATGTCTTAAACAGTTTGCATCTGTTTCGTAAGGGCGTTTTCCCCGCACGAACCGCTGCTTGCCGGTTCACCAACGAAGGAAACGCTTCGTTAGTCACTATGCCCAGTACTAGATCAGCGTAGACATTATCTCAGGTTATCCTCAACTGGTGAAAAGACATGGTAACGTCTGGGGTGATTCCTCCCTAGGTTTGAGCTCAACCAAGACAGTTGCTCCGCAATGAACCTGTAAATATGGTTCAACCAACGGAGCAACGTGAAAAACAGCTCATCGCCCTTGCCACTCAAGAAAGAGCTGCCTCTTCCCGATAACCAACAAATGAAGCGTGGTGCTCAAAGCACCCTTACCAGCCTCCTCTCGTCATCGGCGCAGCTCCTACAAAGAGTAATCGGCACCTCTCCGATGCCCCGGAAGCTATTTTCATGGAATTGTCTCAGCGCGTGTTGACGTCATTGACGCCAGAACCGCAAAGGATCATGGGGGCTGTAGTTTTCTACTGCCGATAACGCATTCTAGCGTGTAGTTGCAGTGTTCCTCCGATGGGACGTGACAGTACACCCCCCTCCCAAAGAACACTGACAGGGACACGGCTTCATAGGGAATCGAGCGTGGAACAGTCTGACAAAACGAGGGGCATGAACCCCATCCGCGGGCTCCCAAGAGTTCTCCTCGTTTCCGTATCCCTTCCAAGCTACTAGATACCACAACTTGGTACGGTATATCTTGGAATCCAGGATACCTCTTACTTCATGCTCCGTCTCCCCATTTATCAACACTGGTGGTATGCCCCCTTTGGTCGCTGCACGAGAGGGTTTGAGCAGGGAAGTGTGGAACGCTGGATGGATTCTCAGTGAGGAGGGTAAGGCCAGCTTAACCACTACGGGGTTTATGATTTTCACTATTTTATAGGGACCGATGTATTTAGGACTAAAAACGCTATACTTCTTAAACCGGATATTCCGGGTGGACAGCCAAACATAGTCCCCTAACTTGTAGCTGGGTCCTGGACGCCGTTTCAGGTCGGCGTATGCCTTGTAGCGTTCTTTTGCCTCTCTCAGCCTATTCTGTGCCTCTGTTAATGTTTTCTGTATATGGAGTATCCTATCCTTTACTTCCGGTATGTTCTCAGTTCTAACAGGATGTACAAATGGAATGAATCTTGGGTGATAACCATAACTGCAGAAGAAGGGAGAGTGTCTCGTGGAGCTATGTGTAGCGCTGTTATAGGCTATCTCTGCCAACCAGAGATTCTCAACCCAGGCGTCCGTTGTGTTATCCACGTAACACCTTAGGTATTGCTTTAGTGTCTGGTTTACTCTCTCGGTTTGGCCATCTGTTTGGGGGTGAAAACTTGTGGATACGTTAGGAGTTATTTTTAAGGCAGTACACCACACCTTCCAGAACTTAGCTGTGAATTGGGAACCTCGATCCGAAACCACCACCTGAGGTAACCCGTGTAGCCGTACCACATGTATCAGCAACAAATAGGCCAACTGGCCCGATGTGGGTATTTTTCTGCAGGCAATAAAATGGGCCATTTTGGTAAGGTAGTCCACCACGACCAGGATTACCGTGTGCCCCTTGTCCGATGGCATGCCTACGACAAAATCCAGGGATATATTTTCCCACGGGTGGTCAGGGGTTGGTAAGGGTTGCAGAAGTCCTGCCTGTTTGGTGTGTGAGGCCTTCATTTGTGTGCACACCAAACAGTCCGTGACCCATAACCGAATGTCTGTAAGTACGGTGGGCCACCAGAATTGGCGTAACACTCTTTCCGTGGTCTTCTCTACGCCATTATGTCCTGCGCTGGGTAGAGTGTGGCACCAATTGAAAACACGCCTCCTTAGCGAGAGGATCGGGATCAAAAGTTGTCTTCCTCGAATAGGCAGACCGTCTTTTATCCTCCACTCTGGATGCCTTCCCAACCATGCCTTCCATCCCTCGTTAAGCATGTGCCGCGCAATGCTCCTAAGGAAAGGTTCCGTCACTGTGGTGCATATAACGTTATGCGGATTGATGATGGTTTTCTCCTCTGGTTCCTCTACCGGTTGTGTGTTGGATTGACGGGTTAAGGCATCAGCCTTTTTGTTATCCTTTCCTGGTCGATATGTGACCAGGAAATTGTACTCAGCAAAAAACAAAGTCCACCGTAACTGTCGGGGGAGAGGTGTCTGGCTGCAGTCATGAACTGGAGGTTACGGTGATCCGTGAATACCGTAACCATGTGTTTGGCGCCCATGAGATAGTGACGCCACTCCTGGAAGGCATCCTTGATCGCGAGCAGCTCTTTCTCCGCAATTGTATAGTTGCGTTCCGCCGAGTTAAGTTTTCTGGACCTAAACGCCACCGGGTGTAATTGACCTGTGTTGGTATGGCGTTGTGACAACACTGCTCCTACCGCATAATCGGAGGCATCCGCTTCTACTATATACGGCTGTTCAGGATCTGCGTGCACCAATACTGGAGCGGAAACAAATGCTTCTTTTAAAGCATCGAACCCTTTTTGTGTCTCTTCGGTCCATTGAAAAGGGACCTTCTTCTGTAACAAGCGGGTTAGTGGAGTTGCCAGGTATGAAAACCGACCAATAAACCGTCGGTAAAAATTGGCAAACCCAAGAAAGCATTGAATGTCTCTAACGGTTGCTGGGGTAGGCCAGTTCCTTACTGCTGCTATTTTCCGTTCGGACATTTCCTGTCCCCTAGGGGTTAGCATGACGCCCAAGAACTCTACTGTGGAGACTCCGAATTCACATTTGCTGATTTTGCAGTAGAGGTTGTGTTCTTGTAGGGTGTGAAGGATGGCACGCACATGAGATACATGGCTTTCGATAGTGGACGAATAGATTAAAATATCGTCAATGTATACGATAACGAATCGATCCAGATGTTCACGCAAGACGTCGTTCAGAAAGAACTGAAACGCCGCGGGCGCGTTGCATAACCCAAAGGGCATGACAAGGTATTCATATAGGCCGTAACGTGTTTTGAAGGCCATTTTCCACTCGTCGCCCTCGCGCATCCGCACCAGATGATAAGCCCCTTTGAGATCCAGCCGTGTGTATATGACAGCCTTCTGGACTTGCTCCAACAACACCGGTATCAATGGCAGAGGATAACGGTTCTTAATTGTGATGGCGTTTAACGCTCTGAAATCTATGCATGCGCGCAGTTCGCCGTTAGCTTTAGGGATAAAAAACATCGGAGAAGCTGCAGGAGACTTGGAATTACGGATGAACCCCAGCGCCAGATATTTATCCAAATAAGTTCGCAGGTGTGTGTTCTCAGGTTCCGTTAGGGCATAAACCCTTCCGGTGGGCACTAGGGCTCCTGGAACCAAGTCGATCTGGCAATCATATTGCCTATGAGGCGGAAGCGTCTCGGCCTTGATATCGTTAAACACCTCCGCATAATCCTGGTATTCTTCGGGCAGTTTAACCGGATGTTCTGCGGCTGTGGCGATGTGGTGTAGCACAGCCAAGGCTTGCGAGGGACTGTGTGTCGACGGAACACAATGTAGAGAACAATATTCGGAGGTAAAGCGGACGGTTTTTTCCACCCAGTTCACCTGGGGATTATGCTGCCTCAACCAGGGCAACCCCAAGATTATCCCATACTGGGGTGCTTGAATCACGCTAAAAGCGAGCGTTTCTACATGGTCGAGTCCGTGACGTACTTCCAATTTATCCGTTTGGAAACGGATAGGACCTGCAGCTAAGCGTCTTCCATCCACTGCGAACACCGCTTCCGGTTTCTCTTTCTCGCGAAGTACCAAACCCAACCGTGATGCTTCTTCCTGATCAATAAAACACCCGGTGGCCCCGGAGTCCAACATAGCTGTTACTTGACTCCATTCCCCTTTTACCAACAGGGTGAGTTCCACGAAGAAATGTTGTCTGACACACAAGATGTCATCACTCAATGAAGGGATATACGTTGGGCTTGAAGAATCCCTTTCTCCTTTCTTCAAGCTCTGTCGTTTCCCATCGTACCGTCGGATGCAATTGCTTGCGGTCTGCGGGGTTCCGTGCGAGGGTACTTGGATCTCAGGGTGCATTCCCTAATGTAATGGCCCTTCCTCCCGCAATAGATGCATAACCCTTTCTTTCGCCGGTATTCTCTTTCCTTGTTAGTGAGGGTGGAACGGACCGCCCCTATCTCCATAGGTTCGGCTTTGGCGGCCGTTGAGGATTCAGAGTTTCGGGGTTGATCTGCTCTCCAGGAGCTTCGGTCTCTTCGTTTGTTTTCCCCTCTCCTTTCGCTGAGGCGATGATCTAACCGGAGAACCAAACTAATCAGGTCTTCGCATGTTGCGGGTTGGGGCTCGATTTGGGCCAGCACGTCCTTCATATCTTCTCTTAAACCTTTATGAAAGATGGCAGATTGTTTCGCCTCTGGCCATTCGGTTTCGGTAACCAACCGACGGAAATCATTTAGATAAGCAATAAGGTCTCTATTCCCTTGTCGTAGCTCCAACAGATCTTTATCAGCTGAAAGAGTGGCCGTTCGACGATTGAAAGTTCTTTCAAAGTCCTTAATAAAGGAATCCCAATCGTATAGCAGGGGATCGTCTCTCTTAACCAAAGGAACCGCCCATTGAGCTGCATCCCCTGCCAGATAGGAAATCAGAAAGGCCACTCTCGCGTGGTTGGTATTGAACGCCTTAGGTTTACATGAAAAATGCAGCAGAACCTGGGTGAGGAAGACCTGTACCTTGCTGCTTTCCCGAAATACCTCTCTGGTGTGGCCAAAGGAACAGGAGTGGGTATCTCTACCACTAAAGGGGCCGAGTGGGATGCTAACGGTATGCCTGCACTGAAAGGGTTTCGCTGCATTCTATCTACTGTGGCTTGTAGTGTGGCTGTCTCTACCCTGGAGGCTGCCAACTCCGCCTGTACTATGTGTAACGCAGCGAGCACGTCCTCTAAAGTAGCCATACTTCAACGTACGACCGGGAGGATTATAAACCGTGGGCCGATTACTCTGTCGTGGCCTGGAATCCTCAGGATCGTACGTTGCTCAATAATGGTCCACCTCTCGACACCCCCACGGTCTGATTAGATATACACAGACACTATGGAGTGATCAAGCGGGGGAAGGGAAGGAAGGGAACAGCAGGGAGGGAGACCTGTAATATAAGGACACAGGGATCAGTAAACATCAGTGTAGAATTATTTCCTACCCTTACCCCTTTTTTCAATTGGTACCTATCTAGGGAACCATACCTGTAAAATAAAAATAACTTCTCCTCGAAATCGGTTAACCTATATGGTATGTGGTGGCACTCAGTCTGATCTAAAAGAAAAGCATATAGTCAACTAGTGTATTAACATCCCCTATCGCAGTAGTTTCTGGAGACGGGAGCTATAGTTCTCTAACCTACCATTTAGGTATCTTATGAAGGCTGAAACAGGGGTGCGGAAGAGCTATCCTCCTGCTCACTCACTGCACTCCTGCTAATGAAATATACAAAGAAACAGGTATGACTTCATAGACCATAATGCACCGCATACACTTAGGCAGACACGCAACATATCCGGCTCTTTTCCCCAATGCTTCTTGGTTAAATGGCCAAATGAAATAGGCAACAACGAATAAAGAATGGTTCCCCGGTAAGAAACTCCTCGTTTCTCCCTTGGACCCAACAATGTCTTAAACAGTTTGCATCTGTTTCGTAAGGGCGTTTTCCCGCACGAACCGCTGCTTGCCGGTTCACCAACGAAGGAAACGCTTCGTTAGTCACTATGCCCAGTACTAGATCAGCGTAGACATTATCTCAGGTTATCCTCAACTGGTGAAAAGACATGGTAACGTCTGGGGTGATTCCTCCCTAGGTTTGAGCTCAACCAAGACAGTTGCTCCGCAATGAACCTGTAAATATGGTTCAACCAACGGAGCAACGTGAAAAACAGCTCATCGCCCTTGCCACTCAAGAAAGAGCTGCCTCTTCCCGATAACCAACAAATGAAGCGTGGTGCTCAAAGCACCCTTACCAGCCTCCTCTCGTCATCGGCGCAGCTCCTACAAAGAGTAATCGGCACCTCTCCGATGCCCCGGAAGCTATTTTCATGGAATTGTCTCAGCGCGTGTTGACGTCATTGACGCCAGAACCGCAAAGGATCATGGGGGCTGTAGTTTTCTACTGCCGATAACGCATTCTAGCGTGTAGTTGCAGTGTTCCTCCGATGGGACGTGACACATACACCCATACAGACACTCACATACCACCACTCACCCATAGAGTGACTCACACAGCTAGTCAGGCATGCAAAGAATCAATCACACTCCCATTTACTCACCTATACAGTTATACACAAACCACTGCACTTATTCATACAGATACTAACACATACTTACTCTCTTCTACAATCACTGACACAAGCACACACTCATCCACTCAGCCACTCTCACAACCACTCACTCTCACATATAGTCATTTATATACTCCAACACTCACATATACTGCCTTTCGCATAGGTAGTCACTCACACATGTACCACTGAGACATCCATTCACTCACCAACACAGCCACACACAATCACCCACCCATACAACCCTTCACAGACGTACTCTTGAACCCATACACCCAGTGAATCACCCACTCACACATCCATGCTGGGAATCACACACACCCCACCCACCCACACAGACACTCAGGCACCCATACAGATACTCGGACAACCAATCAAGAACCCATATAGACACTCATGTAGCTACTCACCAACCCATGCAGCCACTTACACAAACAGACAGACTGATACAGACATTCACACAGTTAAGTCACTAACCCATGCATTCAGTAGGACACATTTAATCACTGACTTATACAGTCAGTCAAGCACCTACTAAATCATCCATTCAGACACGCATACACCCACTCATTCTTCAATACGCCTTGGCCTATATAAATATAAAACATATTTAAACTTTACAGAAACACACAGTCACTGGATGATGTCATCAGTGATGTCATCAGTGATGTCATTTGAGATGTCATCAGTGATGTCACTAAACTATGTCATGAGTAATGTAATATGTGACGTCATCAGCAGTGCATTGCGGGGCGGGAGTTATAGTTAGCTCAACTAACTATAACGGCCAAATTTCTCTGGTTTTGTAAGAGTGAAATGTCCAACTAACTATAACGTCCTTGAAACCTGTGTTTTTCAGTGAATTTCTAAGGTTTTTAAAAGCTAATTTCTAACTATAACGTTCCTGAAACCTATGGTCTTTTCAGTGAATATATACATATATATATATATATATATTCACTGAAAAAACCATAGGTTTCAGGCCCGTTATAGTTAGAAATTAGCATTTAAAAACCTTAGAAATTCACTGAAAAACCATAGGTTTTAGGGAAAGTTATAGTTAGTTGGACATTGCACTCGTACAAAACCCGTGAAATTCCCCGTTATAGTTAGTTCAGCTAACTATAACTCGCGCCCCGCAATGCACTGCTGATGACGTCACATATTACATCACTCATGACATGGTCAGTGACATCACTGATGACATCACTGATGACATCTCAAATGACATCACTGATGACATCACTGATGACATCATCCAGTGACTGGTGTGTTTCTGTAAAGTTTAAATATGTTTAATATATATAGGGAAAGGCGTATTGAAGAATGAGTGGGTGTATAAGTGTCTGAATGGATGATTTATTAGGTGCGTGACTGACTCTATAAGTGAGTGATTAAGCGTATCTTACTGAATGCATGGGTTAGTGACTAAACTGTGTGAATGTCTGTATCCATCTGTCTGTTGGTGTGTAAGCGGCTGCATGGGTTTGCGAATAGCTACATGAGTGTCTATATGGGTTATTTATTGGTTGTCTGAGTATCTGTATGGAGTGCCTGAGTGTTTGTGTGGGTGGGGTGTGTGTGACTCTGTGCATAGATGTGTGAGTGGGTGATTCACTGGGTGCATGGTTTCAAGAGTGCATCTGTGATGGACTGTATGGGTGGGTGAGTGTGTGTATGGGTGTGTTAGTGAGTGAATGTATATCTCAGTGGTACATGTGTGAGTAACTACATATGTGAAAGGCAGTATATATGTGTGTTGGAGTATATAAATGGCTATAAGTGAGAGTGTGTGATTGTGAGAGTGGCTGTATGGATGAGTGTGTGCTTGTATGAGTGATTGTATAAGAGCGTAAGAATGTGCTAGTATTTGTATGAGTAATTGAGCTGGTGTGTGTATAACTGTATAGGTGAGTAAATGGCAGTGTGATTAATTATTTGCATGACTGACTAGGTGTGTGAGTACATCTATGGATGAGTGGCGGTGTGTGAGTGTCTATGTAGGTGTATGAGTGCATATGATAGTCCTGTACTGAGTCACCATAAGAATGAGTTACTGTACGGGTGAGTGAGTGGATGTGTGTGTAAACCTAAGAATCAGTGAGTGGGTATGTAGTTATTGGTGTTGGAGTGTCTATGGTTTTGAGAATGGCAGTCTGTAATTTAGAGTGGGTGTATCAAAGGTTATATTAGGGCATGAGAAGATGCATCAAATTATCACGTGGATGATGTCATCAGAGATGTCATCAGTGATGTCATCAGTGATGTCACTGACCATGTCATGAGTGATGTAATATGTGACGTCATCAGCAGTGCATTGCGGGGGCGCGAGTTATAGTTAGCTGAACTAACTATAATGGGGGAATTTCACGGGTTTTGTACGAGTGCAATGTCCAACTAACTATAACTTTCCCTAAAACCTATGGTCTTTTCAGTGAATTTCTAAGGTTTTTTAAATGCTAATTTCTAACTATAACGTGCCTGAAACCTATGGTTTTTTCAGTGAATTTCAAAGGTTTTTTAAATGCTAATTTCTAACTATAACGTGCCTGAAACCTATGTTTTTTTCAGTGAATTTCAAAGGTTTTTCAAATGCTAGTTTCTAACTATGCCTACAGAGGTAGGACATGTGAAGAAAGAAGAAAAAACGCACAGAAAGAAGCAAAAGAAATGCAGAAAAAAGCAACAGAAGTCCACAAAGACGAAGAAAAGTGCAGGAAGAAGTAAGACATGTGCAGAAAGAACCAACAGAGGAGCAGAAAGAGGCCTTGTTCCAAAATCATCCTGTGCCCACAACTTTTTCAGACGGGTACTGGTGGTAACTGACTCTGAGTAACTAGGCCTAGAGCCAGTGCTATGCTAAAAGTCACTTAGAATACAGTGAAAACACCTACATACACTAGGGAACACTATGCGTTGGGGTACTCCTGTGATTAGCATGACCTCCTCTGTAAGGCCCTAGTACATAATAGGGCAGGGGGATTAAAACTACCTCTTAAAACATGCCACGGGGAGCGTTTGCATAGTGGTGAAGGGGGGGGCCTGAGGTGACATGTGTGCAAACACACCCTGTGGCCATTTTAAGTTGGGAGATTAAGTCCCCTTGAATCCTGAGGGTCCCTGGGGTCCAACTAGCCCACTAGGTACCTCCAGTAAGCGCCACAGAGCTGCGTTGCAGAGAGGTGTAAAAAGGGGCGTGGCCTGGACCACCTCTCTGCAACGCAGGCCTGTGGCGCTTACTGGAGGTACCTGGTGGACTAGTTGGCCCACAGGGGCCCTCAGAATTGAAGGGGACTTAATTCCCCAACTTAAAACGCGCCACAGGGCGTGTTTGCACACATATCACCTCAGGCCCGCCCCCTCCCTTCACCACTGTGCAAACGCGCCCCGTGGCGCATTTTAAGTTGGGGGATAAAGTCCCCTTGAATCCTGAGGGTCCCTGGGGTCCAACTAGCCCACCAGGTACCTCCAGTTAGCGCCACAGAGCTGCGTTGCAGAGAGGTGTAAAAAGGGGCGTAGCCTGGACCACCTCTCTGCAACGCAGGCCTGTGGCACTTACTGGAGATACCTGGTGGGCTAGTTGACCCCAGGGGCCCTCAGGATTGAAGGGGACTTAATTCCCCAACTTAAAACACGCCACAGGGCGTGTTTGCACACATGTCACCTCAGGCCCGCCCCCTCCCTTCACCACTGTGCAAACGCGCCCCGTGGCGCATATTAAGTTGGGGGATAAAGTCCCCTTGAATCCTGAGGGTCCCTGGGGTCCAACTAGCCCACCAGGTACCTCCAGTAAGCGCCACAGAGCTGCGTTGCAGAGAGGTGTAAAAAGGGGCGTGGCCTGGACCACCTCTCTGAAACGCAGCCCTGTGGCGCTTACTGGAGGTACCTGATGGGCTAGTTGGCCCCCAGGGACCCCCAGTATTGAAGGGGAATTGATTTTCCAACTTAAAACGCGCCACAGGGCGCGTTTGCAGAGTGTTGCTGGGAGGGGGTGGGGCCTCCGGCACGATCGCGTGTTTTTTTTTTGGAAGGGGGACTGTGTGGACCCCCTTCTTTTTACTTTTTTGGGGCCCTGGAGACCCCATCCCCCAGGGCCTGACCCCTTTTTTAATAAAAAAAAAATGAACGGGAAGGGGGCCGCGTGGGCCCCCCTCCCATGGCCAATTCCGGCCCCGGGGACCCCATCCCCGGGGGCATGGCCAGATTTTGTTATTGTTTTTTATGGAGGGGGCTGCGTGACCCCCTCCTGAGGCCTCCTATTGGCCCCGGGGACCCCATCCCCCGGGGCCGGCCTTAATTTATTTATTTAAAAAAAAAAGAAATTGGCAAGGGGGCTGCGTGGCCCCCCTCCCGGGCCACTTCCAGCCCCGGGGACCCCATCCCCCGGGGCTGGCCCTCTCCATTGGGGACCGTAGGGGGAGCCCCAATGCCCCCACGGTCCCGCCGGCATTGCTTTTCCACATGGGGAGCTGCTGACATGCAGCTCCCCTTGTGGAAAAGCAATGAAGCAAAGCAGTTTGCAATGACAGGGCGGGAGCTGCGAGGCTCCCGTCCTGTCATTGCAAACAGCAGTGTCCCGGGGGTGGCACCCCGGGACACTGCAGGAGCCGGCCCTGGGGGTGGCGGTCCCCAGGGCCATCACAGGCTCCAGGAGGGGCCACGCGGCCCCCTCCCAACATTTTCAAAGCCCCGGGAGGTGGTGGTCCCCGGGGCTCTGGGAGTCCGTAACGGACCCCCATATTTAAATATTTTGTGCCCCGGGAGGTGGCGGTCCCGGGCGTGTGGGGGCTCGAGCCCCCCACACAGGTAATTTTTTTAAAAAACAAGCCCCGGGGGTGGCGGTCCCCGGGGCTGTGGGGGAGCTGTGTGCCCCGCAAATATTTGACAAAAGCCCGGGGGTGGCGGTCCCCGGGGCTTGGGGGCCTTGGAGGCCCTCAACATTAAAAACCAAGGCCCGGGGGGTGGCGGTCCCCAGGGCTGCGGGGGGCTGTGTGCCCCCCGCAAATATTTCAGAAAAGCCCTGGGGGGTGGCAGTCCCCGGGGCTGCGGGGGCCCCCGTGGGCCCCTGCAATTATGTTAAATATGCCCCCGGGACCTGGCCCACCTGGGGGCTAAATATTAACAAAGTGCGGGATCCCGCGCTTCGGTTTTTTTTTCTTCGCGGATCCTACGCGAATTTCGCCGTGTTTTTAAAAAAAAAATGTTTTTTGGGGCCCTGGGGGTCCTTGTGGGACCCCCTGAGCAGGCCTAGGGGGTCAGGGTGTTTCTACCCTGCCCCCTATTCTTGTTTTTCGCATTTTTAAATCTGATTTCTTGTGACTCGGTTCTACCAAATCACAAGATGGCTGCCAACACTTCCTGGTTTGGAGTGTTGACAGACAATTAGCATGAAGCTCGTGATTGGGAGGGTGCACGGATCCACCGCGGCCATAGATATCGATACGTTTATTTTTTGATTTTCTCAGCAACTACTGAACGGATTTACACCATTTTCGCTTCCTGAACCAAGCACTACCTTTTTGCCAAATTTGGGGTACATCCGTTCAGTAGTTTCGGCTGTAGCCTTGCATAAAGTTTCCTATGGGAAATTGATTTTTTGACTCTTATTATTTGAATTTCTCTGGAATTACTGAACGGATTTACACCATTTTAAAAAAGGGCGCTTTCTGAACCAAGCACTACCTTTTTGCCAAATTTGGTGTAATTCCGTTCAGCAGTTCGGGCTGTAGCCGTGGCTAAAGTTTCCTATGGAAAATAACATGGAGAAAACACTTTTTGGGACCCCCCTTTTTTCTCGGCCCCCGCTTGTCGAATCACCCCGAAACTTTCAGGATAGGAGCTGACCGTAACGGGCCATAAGTTTTGAAAATTTCGCGAAGATTCGTCAACCGGCGCCAAAGTTATTGGGAAAAGAATGTTACAATTTTCCTATGGATAATAGGTCCTAACTATAACTATCTACTGGCGACCGCCAGTAGATAATATATATATATATATATATATATATATATATATATATATATATATATATATATATATATATATATATATATTCATTTAAAAAACCAAAGGTTACAGGAAGTTATACTTAGGCTTACATTTTAAACATACAAAATCATAGAAATTCACCTTTTATAGTTAGAGTTATATAAATTAACTATAACTTGTGCCCTAAGACAACTATGACTCACACCCATGCCATACACAGTTTTCTCATCAATAATGTTACTGCAAATGTTATAGTGACATTATCAATGATCTTATCAAAGATGCCATGAGTATTGTAATATCTAGGGTAATTAGCTGTGTATGGCGAGGGTGTGAGTTATAGTTACCTTAGGGCACAATTTATAGTTACTTTATATAACTCAATTATAACAGGTGAATTTCTATGGTTTTGTACGATTAACATGTGACCATAACTATAGTATCCCTCTAACCTTTGGTTTCTTAAGTGAATTTCTATGTTTTTTTAAATGTGAGTTCCAAACTATGATGTCCCTGTAAATTTTGTTTTTTTCTGTGAATTTCTATGTTTTTTAACATAAGTAATTTTAATTACTTTATGTTAATACAGCCTCTGATGTGCACAGCCTTAAGCCGTAAGCAGCAGGGATCAGCCACGGCCAGGCTCTTCGACCTACCCCCTCTAACCACGCAACCCCGCGCCACACATGACCTATGGCCAATGCCCTATAATTACCCAACCATGGGTTTGTCTGTGAGTCGGTGGAGGAGTATCTGAGTGGGTCCGTGACTGGGTGCATGAATGCCTTAGTGGGTCTGTCAGTGGATGCATAAGTCTTCCAGTGGATCCGTGAGTGGGTGTGAGTGTCTGAGTGGGTGCATGAGTGGGTCTGTGAGTAGGTAAATGAGTCTCTGAGTAGGTCTGTGAGTAGGCGCATGTGTCTATGAGTGGGTGAGTGAGTGGGTGTGTGAGCCTCAGAGTGGGTCTGTGAGTGGGTGTGTGAGTCTCTGGATGGGATTGTGAGTGGGTGTATGAGTCTCTGAGTGTGTCTGTGAGTTGGTGCATGACTGTCGTAGTGGAGTCTGTGAGTGGCTGCATGATTGTCTGAGTGAGTCTGTGAGTGGGTGAGTGAGTCTCTCAGTGGGTATGTGAGTAGGTGCATGAATGTCTAAGTCAAACAGAGGATGTGTGTGTGAATATATATTTTTATTTTACTGCCTATATTTGCAAATTCTTTGTGATGTTTCACAGGGGGGGCGTGCTGACGTTCAAGACGATTTCATGACCATCACATGTGAAATCAATTTGGACCCATAAATTGTCCCGCAAAGACCTCTATTTGTAAACCATGGGTCCAGAGTACCTCTACCCTGATCTTTCCTTTGAAGTTTCAGCCCCGGGGACTGTATCCTGTTAACTAAAATGGTGGCCACGACTTTCTACTCAGGTTGGCAGGTTGGTCTCCTTTAGAAGTTGCCTCCTCATTTGCGTCTTTTGTTGGCCTGCAGGAAGGCACTTTTTTCACTCAGTGCACTTCTCTCCACAGGAGTAAGGCTGGTATGGGCTGTTGTGGCTGAGAGGGGCTTGAGATAGGGCTGAGCATCTGCCTTCTCTCATCTTCTTAGCTCCCAGTTCTTGCTATTGCGCCAACAGGATACTTGCTTTGAGGAGTGGCAGTGGGCACTCACCCCCAGCATCTGCTAATGTGCTAGTGTCTACAGCACTGAGAATGCCACCATGGTAATACGGTAAGGCCAAGGACCCAGGTTTGATACCATTCTCAGTAAAGTTGGATGTAGTTTTAACATTTGCTGTAAATTTATTTAAGTTTTTATTTATTTTTTCATTTCTTTTTTTATGCTACAATGGGGTTTACGAGTGGATGTTGTAGGATATAAGTGTGCACAATCCAATACTATGAGTCCGGTTAACATATGATTAATGATGAGTTCAAAATATAGATACCGTAGTATAAAGTTTATTGGTTGTTTTTTGAAAAACTGGTAAGATAATTGCCAAGAAGTGATGTCAGATGCCAAGCCCAGGGCTTTACTATATACGTGGTGAGGTCTTTTGGTTTGGTGTGCATTCTTGTTCTCATGGTATGATCAGAACAATCAGAGAAATGTGGGATGGCTTAAGGGTTTCTGCTAATTTTCATGGGCAGTGTGTGAACTTTTATTATTCTTTTATCATGTTTTATTCATGTTGTAGTAATTGAGATGAGTAATCTTGAATAATCCTTGATTCAAATGAATTTTAACGTGGAGCATTGCTTTTTGGAGTGGCCTTTGAGGCAACTTACTTCAAAATGCTAGGTAATCAGGAGTTATTAGGTCTTAGGTAACAGGAATTAAAGGTTTTTCAATTCAGTGGATTCATGATTTATGTTTTGATTGTGTTATACTTGGCTAATATTGATTTTTCTATTCTCTTATTTTTTTTTGTTTAGTCTCTCTAGATTTTATTGTTGGGGCTCTGCAATTGGTGTTTACATAGACTACCTCATTGAGCACATGTTGCTTAACAAAAACAACAAATAATCTTTTTTTGGATACTTGCTTAAGAAAAATTATTATCTTTAAATGCCTGAAATGTTAATTTAGGCAAGCCGCTTCACTTCATGTACTTTAGTTGAACTTTTCTTAATTTCTCCCTTTGAATGTTTTTGTCTTTGGATTCAAACTTTCTGATGATAAGAAGGTATTCTCTTCATAAAAAATATGGGCAGGATTTATTTTGTTGCTAAAAATTCAAGTTTATTCATATTTGCACTAGTTGTGGTTTCTGAAACAGATTATAATGGGATCTGTAAAAGATATCTGTTGGTGTACAATTTGTGAAATAACGTGGTGTAACCAAGTTGCCATTTTGTTATTTCTACAGCCCTCATGAAGTGGTGAACGTGCCACAAAGCACGGGTTGGCTGCCCAGTTGTTTTCTTTCTCTATGAACTTCATGAATAATATTTTCTAAAAAGTCCAGTATGGATCTGTAATTTTGAATACTGTTTTGTTCTACTCTGTATACAAAAGGTTCCTATTTAGTAATGAGGTTAATAAATGTATTTCAGATACATTAGATTAAATTGTCGACCATACATAATATTACTCCCCACACTTTATTATCCGCTCAAGGGTGACCACTGTTCACAGGCTGGACGGAGCAACACCTATCTCTGGTTTCAGAGGCCTTGTAATGTTAATGTCCTATGTCAAATCAGGGCCGCCACCAGTCCACCGCCTCAATGAAGGCAGTCTGTTCCAGGCCAACCGCTTCCTGCCCAGTTCAGTGGCTCAGATGCCTTACATGTGCCAATAAGGGGATAGATGGAGCCGCACCCAAAGGAAGCACGCTCTAGTCCTTCTCTGAGTGCCTTGCTCTCTCTGATCCGCCCAGGTCCCCAATCAGTGGCTCCTTACGTAGCCTAAATGGAGTTGCTCTAAGTCCACTCTGGCGACTATGGTCCCTGGCGCAAATTGATTTGTGTCTGGCCTAACAATACGAAGCTCATAGGCTGCATCTGACTAGCATTCTTAACCCCCCTGGTCTATCAACGGGCCACTGTCTACACCGCACCTTCACGACAATTAGGGCACAGCAAAGTTGCACTATCCTGAATTTACTGATATGCCTCCCTGACTCCTCTTGCAATTGGGACCGTCTAGTCTTTAGGTGATTTTTGACTGATCCGCCACCCCAGGAGTCCTGCATTCTTTCTGTGTCCTCTCGGGCTGGCCAGGTGGGCGGCACCCTTGGAGTCAAGGCTCATAGAGGCACTGCCCAAGCACGGATATGGCAGCAATGTGATACGCTAGACACATCTTCAATATTCCCCTCCTTGTTTCTTCAATAGGAATTTTACAACCACTTTTTCAAATTTCTTCGGTACCTATATTCATCCTAAAGATGTGACAAAATCCATTTTGAGATGTTTTTTGTGCCTGAGAAAAGCCCTTTAATAATTGTGACTGAACACAGGCCATCTGGAGAGCTGAATTTGAATGAAAATAATTTGTTATTTAACATCACAGAGTTCAGAAAAGGCACAAAGTATGCAGAATCTTCCAGATGTGTTAGGGGTACAGGCTATCTCAGTACTGCGGCCTGCTTGAAATCCTGATTGAAGGCCTTCCAAGAGGCTGTGTTGAAGAATAAATTCACATGTTCACCAGCATCTAGAGTGCTCTAGTATTTATATTGAAAATTATAGAGCAGTAATCAAAAACAAATTGTTACCGTGATTGTGATCCACAGATTTATTTTAAAGTTTTAACAGATGAGAGATCTGCTGGAATTTAGAACAATGGAGGACCTCAAGTTGTTTGTGTGAAAATGTATTCGAGTTCTTCTAAAACAGGACAGAATGCAGCCTGAATGCCCTGGTCAAAGTTGCCAAAAAGCAGTCAGAGAAGTGGTTAGAAGATCTTAAATTCATAATCGAGCTCTCCTTAAAGGAGAACTATTTCAATGTAATTTTCAATTTGATGGTTGAAGGTCTAATTTAGAAAAAAATATATTGCTGATCTTTTCAATAAAGAACTGTGTAAAAGGTGCAAAGTTTTCACGTTTTCCTTTATTTGCGAATTTGGAGGAGCCTTCCTGTTTCTAACACCCACCAGATTTCTGCTCTTTCTGCTCACATTAGGGGATATTTACAAAGAAGTGGCGGAGTGAGGCGTTAGCCGTCATGGCTTAATGCCTCACTACGCCACTTCAGAAATGCAGGGCTGCACCATATTTACAAGGATATGGTGGAGCCTTGCATTTACCCCTGCGCTGGCACTACACTTAACAGTGTAGCGCCAATGCAGGCATCCTTGCACCATAGTGCAAGGGTGTCTACCAGGGCCGGACTGGCTACCGGGCGTTTTGCTGTGCTGCCGAGCTGGGGGCTGATTTCGTTGATGGGGACCTGCGTTGCCTTAAAAACATTCGTTTTGAAATGTTTATTTAAAAGCACACGCAGGTCCCCATCAACGAAATCAGCCCCCACCACAGCGAAATCAGCCCCCAGCTGTGCAGCACAGCAAAACGCCCGGTAGCCAGTCCGGCCCTGGTGTCTACGTGCAGGGGAGGATTGGATTGTTTATGTGTAGGAAGGAGTACCTTCCTGCACATAAACAATCCTAAAATGCCATTTTGTCACTTCTATGTGTGCTGCTTAATGCAGCACTCATGGAAGTAACTAAATGTCTTTTTTTTAAGGATTGTTTATGTGCAGGAAGGGTCACCTTCCTACACATAAACAATCCAGGGCAGCACACATGGAAAAAGTAAAAATGAGGAGAAATATAGCATATTTCCTCATTTCTGCAAGTTAAGACCAGGTTTTCCTTGGTCCTAATTTTGACGCTGCCTCCTATTTAACCTGCCCTTGTAAATAGGGGGCAACGTCAAAATCAATGTGTGTTGCGGTGGAATGTCCACCGCAACACCCACTGCCCAGGCAGCATTAAGCCATGTTAAGTGACTTAAAGTTGCCTTGTAAATAAGGCGAAGCCCCTATAGCCACGGAAACAACACAAAAAGTGATGTTCCTGTGGTGATAGGGGCTTGTACATATGCCCCATTGTGTTTTAAAACACATTGGGGTTAAATCATTCAGCTGGTTAAATACACTGGTGCATTATACTGGGGCCACAAGCTTCTGTGCATTTTTGCTATAATTTCCTGTCAACCAGCATCTCCTGTCTTCTTGACAGGTTCTAGCTCCAGGCTGGCCTAGAAGGGGTTGTTTCAGGGCGCTGTGGGCTCGAATCTGCTGCATTCACTCCTCAGAGGTTGCTCATCTCTTAGCTGGACACAAACCCAAATTCCAAGCCCAATCTCGAAGCTCCTGGTATAATGACGTAGAGTACCAGAAAAACGTGCAAAAACAAGTTGCGAGACACCAGTAATGGTCTGAATAAAGACCTCTGTAAATGTCCCTAACATTCTAAAAAATAGATCTCCCAACACTAACGTGTAAAATGGATTGAATTACATAGGAAAGAAGTTAGGAAATATATTTAATTACATTTAAAAGCATCAACTAAGCTACATTTAAAAGTCAATTAAGTGTTAATAAAACATTTATACTGTTGAAACAAATAGCACCGTTCTGGAATGAGCAGTACAGCAAGAACGCTCCCCATAGAGCAGGGGCGGAGCTGCCAATGGTGCAGAACATGCAATGTGGCCTGTAGGTGGGAGGGGGCCCAACAACAACAGCCCCCCCCACTCCTAAGAGGCACCTAAATAACCTTGCTGAAGTTCCGAATGGGAACGAGCATTAAAGAGGACTTGACATTTTATGTTTTCGGGTAACATTTGCTGTGGGTTCAACGACAGAGGTCAGATGTCAGTCTAGTCTTCTGACAGACTGCTGCTGATTCTTTATAATGGAGACTAGTGTTTTCTTTCGCTTACTACAAACGGTGAGCATTTAATAAAGTGAAGCTTGTGACAAGAAAGACTGTAGGATGTCGTTGTCCTCAACACAAAACAAAATTTAAATACCTATGAATAAACTGTACAAATATTTGAACATAAATAAATAGGAAAGCTTAAATCAAGTATTTGTTTTAATCCTGAAGAGTGATGGAAACGAAGATTTTAATAGGGTTGAAGCAAATCAAGGTTCTTTCATAGTGATGGACAAATGACAAAAATTTGCTGAAATCCAATTTCCACACATTTGTGCGCTATATAGATGTATCAGTAAAATTGTATGTTATCACATTTTGTGGTCATTACAATGGAAAATATGTTGTCTGTAAATGACTTTGGCTATCACATCGTGCTCCAGTAAATACAGATTCTTCAGACCGTGGAAGCACGTCTGCTCCTGAGAATCCCCAGACACAAGTCTGTTTTGCAGGCCTTGACTCCTGTCAAGAAGCGCATAGACTTTAAGGCCCTATGCATTACTTTTAAAGCCTTGCATAGCTCTGGACCTGAATATCTAACACAGCGCATTCAGCATTATATACCATCCCGACCTCTTCGTTCCTGCTCTCACTTTAATCTAGTTGTTCCCAAATTCAAAAGATCCAATTGGGGTGGCAGGAGATTTGTGACTTATACATCTAAGTTGTGGAACTCTATGCCCCTCGATCTCAAAAAGAAGTCTGAGTTACTAGCCTTCAGATTAGCCCTAAAAACCTGGCTTTTTAATCAGTATAATATATGTGCATCTAGTTCACTTTCCATTTGTCTGGGCCGCTTTTCCTTTCCTGAGCTAGCGCCTAGACACCTAAGGGTAGTAGAGCGCTTTATAAAATCTCTTTTCAATTCCTTTTCATTTCATTTCATTTTCAGTAATTTAATAGTGACGGTGTGCTCCTAAATACACCAGGTACATACTACACCCTTACCACTCTACTGCTCAATGGGCGTGGTCATTTGCGAGACATGTTCTTTGTGCTATGCTTGGATGTTTCAGAATGCCTATGCGCTCAGTAACTCAACATAGATTGCAGCACCACCAGCCCTGTCAAGTACCATGCATCAGGCGTTAATGCATTTCAGTGTGGTGGTCCGCAGCACCACACAGAAATGCAAAATCGTTCATTATAGCGCCTCCTCAGCTGTCAAGCTGGAGTGTCGCTAATGCGCAATACTGACTGAAAGCTGGATTGAGAGTGCGCATTGTGTACTGCTCCCGGCATGCTTGGGGCTGCTCTGCTGCAATGTAACAAATTGGATTCACGTGCCGATGCCCAATGGCTACTACAAAGACAGTGTCAGGCAGGTGATGTCACACTTTAATAGCAGGGCTGGTCATGCTGCTCAGCCCGGCAGTTGTTCATGAGGATATTATGTTTTGGCTACAATCAGGTTTGCCGCTGCTCAAACCATGGGTGGCAGTAATCTTTCTGATCATCCCCTTGCGACTGGAGTCTCAGAATCATGCCCAGGGCAGCGTTGCCGCAGGAGTCCACGAGTTGTTTCAGCCACACAGCCCACGGCAATTGCCACTCGCCCCATCAAACGAAGGTACCAGTCTCCTAGTTGCTTATTTTATAAGGCAAATGACAATCTGCTGCATCCAGTAAGTATTATCATTTGTATTTAACTGTGTATGTGTTTTCATATGTGCACAGAACCTTAATAAAACACTACCTGTGAAAGACTTGTTTACTGTCTAATATCATGATTACACATTTGTTTAACAGTACGATCAGCTCAGTGTCATTCCATTTCCGATGCTTTGCAGCAGTTTTAATATCTTCTTAGAACTTCTCGTTGCTCAAGTGGGTGTAATTTCTGATATTTTTATTTTATTTATTTTCAGAGGTTTCTATAGCGCGAACAAGACCCAGATTAGGGTATCAGAGCGCTTTACAAAAAAGCGGAGTAAGAAATACAACTTTTTGCAAACAAGATCAGAGAACGTATCAAAAACATTTTTAACAATTTTAGGCAGGTAGCAGAGTAAGAATAAAAACTTTTTGCAAAACAGAGAGGATAAAGTATCAAGACATTTTTAACAAGTTTCGGCAGGTCGCAGAAACGGTAATAGCGATGGTTTGTACAGAGCAGTAGGGGCAAGTTTGAGTACGAGTAAGTCAAAGAGGCATAGGTGTCAATAAGGGGAGTGTGGAGACAAGTTTGGGGTAGTGGACTGGTACAGTGCCTTGTAAGTCAGTGAGACTGCTGGTGTACTGGTAGGGCACCATATGGTGAGGCATGTGCGGAGTTAAGGCAGGAATTTGCTTATCAGGAATGATTTTGCTTCCCTTTTGAATAATGGTGTAGACGAGATTTCTCTGATGCACGGAGGTAGAGAGTTCCAAATTCTTGGTGCCGCTCCGGAGAACGCTCGGTCTGAAGTTTTTTTTCTTACTGAAGCGGGAGGGTTTCAGGAGTAGGTTGTCAGAGCTCCTAGAGTGTCTGTTTCCTCCAGATAAAGTGAGTTTCTGGGATAGATACTGGAGGGGTGTTGTGGTGGAGAGCTTTATGAGTAATGCAGGCCATCTTTAGGTGGATTCTGGCTTCGTAGGGTAGCCAGTTGAGCACTTTGAGGTGTGGAGATATATGGTCAAATTTCCTAGATCCTGTTAAGAGTCTTGCTGCTGCGTTGAGAGAGGCTTTTAGAGGGGCTGTGGAGATTTTGGGCGGCCCCGCGAGGGTAGTACAACCGTATTCCAACCTTGATATGACTAAAGACTGAACTGCAGTTTTGAGGTCAGGGCTCTTGATGAAAGGTTTCATTTTTCTGAGATAGCTAAGGTGAAAGCAGGCAATTTTAGCCAACAGGTTGATGTGTGTTTGCATGTTAAGGTTTTTATCCAGTGTAATTCCCAGCGATTTGGTGGAGTCCACTAGAATCGGCATGCAATTTAGAGCAGTGATCAACTTGGTCCATTCCTTTATCTCCAGGGAGTTTTTAGGAGGGGAGATTAAGAGAAATTCAGTTTTTTGCGAGTTTAGCTTGAGGAAGTTGGTCGTTAACCAGTTGACGGTCTTTTTGAGAGCTTGATTCATTATCTTTATCTCTTCAATGGAAGTGATCTTGATGTAAAGTTGAGTGTCGTCCACGTACATGTGAAAAGAGATGTTCGCCTGCTGTAGTAGTTTGGTTAATGGTTCTACATAAAGGTTGAATAACGCTGGGGATAGGGTTGAGCCTTGAGGTACTCCTAGTACATTGGGTGAAGTGGCAGAGAGATTTTTGTTCACCATCAACGCTTGCGTTCTGTTTTCCAGAAAAGATTTGAACCATTGAAAGACTGTGCCAGAAAAGCCCATCCTGTTTTCCAGTCTTCTTAGAATTTTGTCGTGATTGACCGTGTCGAAGGCTGAAGAGAGGTCGAGCAGGACTAGTAGACATGTTTCATTACGGTCAAGAGCGAGGAGGGCGTCATCTACTATATGCAGAATCACTGTTTCTGTATTATGCCCGGGTCTAAAACCCGATTGTCAGTCGTTCAGTAGTTTGAAATTCGTGATGTGTTGGTTCAGTTGTTGCTGAACACATTTTTCCAGGACTTTGGCTAGCATAGGAATGTTGGTTATCTGTCGGAACTTATTAGGGTCAGAGGGGTTCGCTGTTGGTTTTTTTAGGATAGGGGTGACTTGACCAATTTTTAGGCAATCTGGGATGTGACCTTGCGCTAGCGAGGCATTGATGATTTTGGTCCAGAGAGGGAAGATGATATGGTGGATGTGGGGTAGGCAATTTGAGGGGACAGGGTTATTGAAGTGGTTATTGGGTGTGATAGTAGCTAAGGTGTTGGTGATGTCACTGGGATCGTAGAGATTGAAGGTGGACCAGTGAGAATTATTTTTAGGCAAAGGTAGATCAAGTTGATTAGGATTTTCAACTTGTGTGATCATCAGGGAAGCTGATTTAGTTGCTGCCGAACTCAGTTCGAGTTGGAGGGAGTTGGTTTTTGCTGTGAAAAATGAGGAAAATTCTTCACTACTAAGCTGTGAATTCGAAGTTCGGAGAGCGGTTTTGGCCAATTTGTTAGATTGCTGTTTTAGCATTTCGAAGAGTTTCTTCGGTCTGTTTTTGGCATTGTCTAGTTCTGATCTGAAGAAGTCTTTTTTTGATTGTAGAATACTTTTGTTGTAGGAGTTTTATGTTTCACTCGTCTTCATTGCTTGATTTTGCTCACGAGAAAGTGTCACTCATAGTCGTTGAAATGTTACTCATAATTACACAGAAGTTATAAAAATGTCACACATAGGCAATCTGAAACCATTGCAGCTATGCACCACCAGCCTGAAAATTGTTCCAGCACCACTGCCTACTACAGCCAAAAACATAACATAACATGTGTATTTGTAAAGCGCACGTTCACCCGTAGGTATCTTGGCGCTGAATAACAGATGTTTCTTGTTACCCAACTCAATGGTACTCATTTTATCGACCTCAGATGGATGAAAGGCTGAGTGGACCCGCCGGGATTTGAACCTCTGACCATGAGGTCGAATACAGGCCCCTGCAGTGGATGCATTAGTCCACTGAGCCAACAGACCCGGCAAAAGAGCTCTGCCAGGACTGGGAGCTTGCTGTTAGTTCCGTCCGATTTCCTCAGCTGCAGAAGTCAGCCTCCGAGCGGCAGAATCCACTGAAGCACCTGCGGTGCACTGCGAAGGACTCATTGAATGTCAGCCTTACGGGTAGAGGGCAAACAATGGCAGTTAGTAAATTAGCATTTCTCACTTAGTCAGAATGCACATGCAACTTTAAACAACTTCTTGGGGATCTTCCTTATTGAAACCAGAAGTAGAAATAGTTATCACTCTGAGACCCACAGAAACCAGACAGTATCTCAGAAAACAAAATGTTGCTCTCCTGAATAAGGTACTGAGAGAGGGGGGACTGGATTAATTGTTATACATGGCATTGCAGTAGAGATGGACGAGCCAAACAAATTAACAGGGAGATCCCAGTTAAAGGCCTGTCTTGGCTCTAGCAGCCCAGGCACGAGCTGAGCCATGGAAACATTTGGCATGGGAATCATACAACAAATATTCTGTAAAAATATGAGAAAGTGTCTTCAATATGCAAAAATGTGTATTTCTCTGACAACGTTTCATCTTAGTATTTTAGACTATATCACTACATTGAGAGGCCTTTATGAAAAGTGATAATTTTGAAACATGAACGTAGAAACAGTCATTCCCCCACCTGCAACTCCAACGACAATTCCATTAGTGAATTAAGAGGCAAATCAGTTGTCATGTGACCATATATGTGGACTATATTCTTATTTTACAAGAAGCAACATTATAGTCAATTACGTTTGTACAACACTCACTTCCTCACGTATTTTAAATTATTCTCAAATGTTTAAATGAAAAAATAGGACTCACAATAAAAGAAAAATGCCTGGGATCACACAATTTGGTCAAGTGAACAAGCCAGAATTGATCCCAGATTTTCTGGTCTGAAATTGTGCATTCAGCCACTAGAAGGGCATCCATTTCTCTCTCCTGTTTGATATCAAAGGTTAATGCTTTGTCTTTCATTCTTAGTGCATGCAATGTGAGCGTGGGTATCAGGCAAAAGCCATTAGACAACTCCGCTCGTTATGGGCATGCGGGCTCAAGAGGATCTTGCACCAGCCTTCAGGGCTCACCCACCGCTATACTTCAATATGGGTATTCTGTGCCCAAAATAAGCTTAGATGCTGTTGCTAGTGTCATACCTGCCTTGCATGTGAGGATATATTAGTTCCCACTGTTGATGACCATCTTGTACCTGTGATATGTGTGAAGGGAACTTACACTGCTGCCAAATTCTGCTGATTACACGTTTGTGGTTGCACAGACAGCCTTGGACTGCTGCTGTAGATGCTGCTCATGTTCTGTACATGCGAGGGATGATTGTATTGTTTCTGACCGGATCAATTTGTGTTCTATGGGTATGAAGGAAATGTGTTTACTCCTGCCTGGTGCTGTACCTGTTTTGTGTGCTGAAACCTTGCAATATGTGACTCAATCTTGCACTCATACACTCCAGTGCTGTTCCTTACACTTGCACCAAATCTGAAAAGCTGCTTTTTCATTGTATCTAAGACTGTGCTGCCCAGTGTCACACTTGTTCGATGTTTTGAAGGAAGCTGCCACTGACTCTGCAGTTGCACCCTTCTTCCATGTCCTTGAATAATGCTTGCACTGGCCCTGCAGTACCAAATTTGTTCCATGTCTTTGAAAGAAGCTTGCACTGGTTGGCCCTGCAGTACCACACTTGCTCAAAGTGTTAAAGGAAATTTGCACTGGTCCTGCAGTATCACACTAGTTCCATGTTTTTCAGGGAAGATTGTGATGCTTTTGACCAGTGCTGTATGTCTTATACATGTAAGCCAAGGAACCCATGTGCTCTGGCTCCCTGTGTTATAGCTATTTGTGTGCTTTAGGTCTGACCAGAAGACTGTTTTAGCTGTCTCACTAGCCTCATGTTTTCTTTAAAATAATACATACTCTTGAGACACAGGTCTTCAGGTAAGCCCAGTTCTGTTATTCATCAAACAGTGTGTTATTCACATATTAGTTCAGTTCTTCAGAACACCATACATTGGACAGTGTATCAGTTCTTTTCTCCCATTGGCTTTGTTGCCAATGTTTGGTTTAGCATAGTGGATAGCCGCTTGTCTTAGGTTGTCCGGTAGTCAAAGTAACAGTATTTTGCCTGCGTACTCTGTGTTACTCAGCATCCAAAGGAATCAGATCTTATAAGATATTTTCCTTAGTTCACCGCCCAGCAGCTTACCAGAAAATGCAGCCTGGTGCTGATTGAGTAATGAGAGTACCAGCAGCTCTGCTACCATTGCTATTGGACCATTACCTTTTTACGCAGAGCACCGGGTATCTCTGCTGCAAGCTTCAAAACCATGTCATCATCTTCAACATTATTCTGCATTCTTGAATTTTTAAAGAAAGTAGACCAGAGCAAAGCTTTACTTTTTATTGTTATTTATTGAAGCACATGCCCTCCACATTTAGTTTAGGGCAGTTCGGGCTGGACGGTCCAATGAGGTACAGGGTTAAGACGGATTTGCATATGGTTGAGTCAAAACAGAGGTGGCATGATGAGCAAAAGAACAATAGGTTAGAGTGCTACCACTTGCTACTGCCAAATGGTGAGACTTATTGCAAGCAGCCTTCCATCACATTTTGGGGCATATTCTCAAGAACGTGTGATAACCATCACAAATTCAGCTTAACGCAACTTTGCACATCGCAGTCCATCGTGGGAAAATAACACCGTGTCAATGTGGAATTCTCAACCCGGTGGCACCATGCGATAGTTCCACCATAACGTGACAAATGATTGCGTTAAAACCAACGCGACGCCGAACAAATGCGAAACACCAACTCAAAAAAAGCAGAGATGGCACAAATCGCGATACAAAAAGCAGTGATAACCAGCCACAGGCCTGCAATTTCCACGCCTCATGCGGGAAAATGCACTAGAAAAGCAGTAGCACCATGGATGTACCCCGACCAAGTGTAGAGGACAACGCAAACCCCATAAGCCCCACAGACGACCAGGCCGGGTCCTCGGGGACAGGGAAAGGCAAGGACAAGAAGAAGAGGAGAACGCTGTCCAGATGACAAAAAAACAGGATCATGATAACGGAGGTGACAGAACACCATCAACTACTGTTCGCCATCACCACTGTGTCATTGGCAGCAAAAAATGGGATATGGCAGTCCATTGTGGACAAGGCAAATGCAGTCGGAGTGCTGAGGAGGACAATGGAAGAGGACAAGAGTCATGGGAATGATGGGAAGCACCAAACCAAGCACATACACGCCAACAACCAGAAGGCAGCAATGCAGACCGGAGGTGGCAATTCAGCGCCACAGGAGGAGCTGGTCGAGATGGAGGAAATGGTGTCCACAGTCATCAGTGGGGAGACGGTGGCAGGAGTTGGGGGCCCGGACACTGCTCAACAGGACCGGACACAACAGCAACAGGGTGAGTAACGAACAATGACTGGGGGCAAGGGGGGAGATGGGCACAATGGCACACATGCACAAGTAAGCACAGCACATCATCAGACAAACCATGCCCCAGACCCCCAACTCCCACCAAGATACCAATGCACCCATGAATGCCACATTCCAGCACTGTAGAAGCACAGAAGGCAGAGGCACACCGCATGTAAGGGATCAGGGGCAGCCAACTCAGAGCTGCAGGGGCAACTCCCCCAAAATGCGGCACACACATCACATGCAGAGCACAACAACATTGACAACGATGTGGCACAATCCGCAACACGTCCACAACAGAACAGAGGACGCAACTGGTGCCGCTTGTGTGCATTAACTGGCCAATCACATATGACATCGCAGGGAAATGTGAGTTGACAATGTACAAGTACAAACACACATCCGTGAAGTGGTCAAAATGTCCACTGTCCCACATCACATAGGCAGCTCACCACCAACAGTCACAATGTACACTGTCATTCAGTCTGCTAACTGAATGCACCACTGTGGGAATCATTCCACCGCCGAGACCACATCAACGTAGACAACCAAGGTCTAGCTATTGGTCTTGGATTTCAAGCAGCAAGAATTGTCATTCCCTAAATGATGATCATCACTGATTATATATATTAGAAAAAGTTGAGACGGGTTTTCCTGACGAAGGCACACACGCCGAAACGCACGTAGATTTCATCTACCACCAGCCTTTGAACTGTTTCATAACCTATCACTTTTTTGTGTATTTTAATCTCGTTGTATTGTGTTGTTTTTTTACAATTCTTGTCATATATGAGTTTGCATGTATTTGTCCCTTTATAGTCATATAATCATGTATATGATCCTTATAGAATTGAGAATAACAGTATAAACTAATGTACATATATTTATATATCTGATACACATAGAAAAATAATTTTCATCAATGAAATACCCTGAATAAAAATATCTTTTATAAAAAAAATACATAGACGGTTTCTGTCAAATGTATATGCCTATTTGAATGTATTTCACTGTGTTTCTAGACGAATAAGATATACAAATGTGTGGCCTGATATGCTGTATATAACTGTTTGACTTGCATTTAGCCGCTACCTTTACCCGAATTGTAATTTTTCCCTACAGCTTGCAAGTCCTATTGTTCATTGTAGGGGTCCCCTTCTTTACCAAATCATTCAGTCTGCATGTAAACATGTTCAATGCGTCAACATACATGTGAACACAATGCATCTCCCCTTCACATTGCAGAGGGAAATTCAACACCTCCTGCAGAGCAGTCCCAACCTCTCTTCTCTGATGACGAAGAGGACAACCAGACCTTCGACTCCGACGCCCTCCAACAGCTCGTGGAGAGCCTCCGGAGCCCACTTCCAGGAGCAGGTCAGCCCAGCTGCTACGAGGAGAACCCACCCCCTGCACAGTACACACAGCAGGCAGCACCCACCACCACGGCTGACTCCCAGGACGCCCACGACCAACACATGGCCTTCCAACTCCATGTGTTGGGGTGCCAGGAGAAGCTGGCCGAACAGGTGCAGCTGGGGTTCGACCGTATGGCAGACAAACTAGACGCCATACATGGGTGTCTAAGTCCCATCAGGGATCACTCACAGTCCCTAACGGACACCAACAGTCCGCTCCATGCTTTCCAACGAACCATGTCCGACATCGCCAGGGTCCTGACTCAGAGGCAAGAACGACTGTCCAGCCATAGTGGCTCCAGCGAGCTCGCCCGGGAGTTGGGACTCATGCGGAGGCTCATGGAGGACAGGGAGCGTAAGCGAGTGGAAACAGCGGCTGACATGGCTGCACACAAGCAAGAGTTAGCTGGGTCCCTCAATGCCATAAAGACCATCCTCATGGCATTGCTGCCACAAGGCCTGGCGCCGATGCATGCTGCTGCTACCACTCCATCCACATCTCCGCCCACTGATGTGTTAGTGCCACACAGTGCGGCAGACATTCCACCTCCGGCACCTGCGGTGCCACTGCCACACAGTGCTGGAGACAGAACACCACCACCCACATGTGAGGCACCTGAAACAGCAGAGGACGAAGATGTGGATGAATCTGGCCTCGTGGTCATAAGGAAGCGGTAGCATCCATGTCCGCCATATGGCCTGTTCCTGCTTGGTTCTGCCCTCTGCATCATCCCCTTCCAGTGTCCCCTGATGCATTCTGCTACACTCACCTTGGACCTCAACATGGACTGCCATATTCTGTTTGGTCACCCATGACACAGATATCAGACTTCGGACTGAACTCCTCCACTACTGAGGAACATGTCATTTACAGGAGGACTCTGGCTGGCCCGCCACGGGCCGACGCTGCAAGGTGGGCTTTGCATGGCCATGTACTGCTCCACATACAACACTCCATTGAATGTGCATTAAACATTCATTTTCACAACGATGTGTCATGTCTATGATCTTGCAAGTGTGGAGGCATGTATGCATGTAGGGCCATGGATTGCACCTTACGTCCATGTTGCTTATGTTGTGGGACTTGGGTCACAGGGTGACACATTCACCGATTGCGTGCCGGGTGGCGCCGACACTAGAACGGGGAAACACGCATTTGTTACTTCCTTGTCCAGGCCAGAACAGAAGCACGCACACAGCCCCGGGGTCATTGTTCACAAACTTACGCTGGACTGGCATACGCCAGAACAGTCCACTCCACTCACGCTCACAGGTGGGGATGACAAGGCTACATGTCCCAGGTCTTCCCTGTGGGGATCTGCTGCTCACAGGTCTAGTTGTCCGCATGCCACGGCCACTCCCTCACGGCTGGTTCACACCCACACCACACCCATTCGGCACCGGCGTCACAGGACATGTGACCATGCCAATAAAAAGGGCCTGGTGCACGTGCTGGACGCCATTTCCACTCTGTAACTGGGTGTCTCCGTGTGGGTATCGTGTCTGCATGAGGGCCTAGGGCCCTGCCACCTCACATTGCCCAGTGCCGGGGGTGACATGGTGGCGTGCGCACCACAGGACTCAATGATAAAGGGTCCATGGCTAGCGGTGCACAGACCTGGTGGCACCGGATGCACTGCGGCAGGCACAGGCACACGGCCACGGGACGGTGTCTTTCGGTGCACTGAGATAGGGGCACGTTCAGTGCTGAGCGGGTATGCAGCCTGAGATGATGCGCAGTCCGGGCGTTCCAGAATGGTGGCATTGGTGTGAGCCCTGCTGGACCGCAGTGTAGGCCTGAGCCAGCGGGCAGTGCGTGCCTCCTGCCACGTGGCGTCGCCTCACAGTTCACAGAGTTAGTAGCACCTATTGGGCTGAGCGGGTGTGCAGCCTGCGATGATGCCCTGTGCACTGATGTGTCCTCTGCCATTGCAAAATCAAGACCCAGAATCATGTGTGTGACCTGGTGGCCCGCAGTGCTTGGCTGCATGATGTGGAGGGTGCCATGGTCGCGGGCCACGGGCTTGGAGATCCAACCGGCACGTGGTGGGCCCTGTTGGAGACACGCCGGTGTCGGAAGGTGAGCAGTGAGGCCTGGTTGCGCAGGGGCGGGCAGTCTCCGCTGGGCGGCGGGAGGGGCTGGGGTGCAGCAGCCTGTGTGCGCAGGGGCGTGCAAGCGATGATGGCATGTGCTACTGTATGGACTCTGCCATTCATGTCTCTGGCAACTGTTTCAGATGAGTGTCCTGGGGGACTGCAGTGTGTATCGGCACGTGGTTGGAGACACACCGGTGGCTGCAGGTGAGCAGTGGGACCTGGGTCCGCAGTGTCGGCACTCTCACTTTCTCTCTCCCTCTCTCTTTCTCTCTCCCTCTCTCTCTCTCTCTCTCTGTCGCTCTCCCTCTCTGTCCTTTGTGGACGCATGACACACCTTCTTATCTGTCTTTCTGTCTTGCAGGCTGTGACTTACGGAATGCCCGGAGAAGACACGCAGTGCCTCTTCATGATTGTTTTTATTTGTTTCATCTGTAATAAAGGTTTTGTTCTGGTTATATGATGTGGATGTGTGTTTCATTTTTTGTGGCCACGCCTGTCTGTTAGGTGTTGTGGTTGTGCGACTTCAGGCGATTTGTTTGGGTCATGGTTTCGTGGGGTTGATGTGCATTCTCCTTGTCAGGAGGGAGGGGGGGTGGGGTCCGGGGGGGGTATGTGTTGTTGCCCTCTTGGGGCTCTGAGCTGCATGTTCAGTTGCTCAGGGGCATCTGTTGTTCTTCATGTTTGGCTATGAGCTGTGCTCCCTTGGCTGCAGCCTGTTGTCGTCCGACTTTGCACCAGGTCAGAGCAGGTGTTAATTTCCTGCTGCTAACGCGCCTTATCGCATGTTTTGTGTTCTTATCGCAGATCGGGCTGGTCCTTAAGAATGTTGTGTTGTGGTGTTGTCGCTGCTTTTTGCTCGGGAATGCCTACTCTGCATCTAATTAGCGATAGCTGCCGGGGTCATCCGTGGCGATGTTTTTTGCGGATGCTATAGACGGAAAACTGGTGATATCGGCTGTTTGCACTGGCTTGTGAATGGGGCGGTAAATTTATCGCGACTTTGGCTGCGATAAAATGCCGATAACTTGGCGATAGCTCCTTGAGAATATGGCCCTTTGTATGTTTCATGTACCGTACTAAGTGGCATGGTTATGCCAAGACTTGGGTACCATGCTCACTGTGGCTCTGGAACCAAGCAGTGCCCGGATGATGATCCTCTAACTAGGGGAATACAAATGGTCCTGGATTGCTTGTGCTCTGGTTCAGGGAGTACCTGGCTTGGCAGTATGGGCTGGACTGTTCCCATGAGAAGCAGGGTCAAGACAGATTTGCATATGGCTGGGTCCAAACTGAGGTGGCATAGTGAGCAAACGGACGATGATTTGGAGTGCTACCACAAGATATTGCAAGACTTATTGTAAGCAGCATCTCATCACCTTTTGTGTGCTCCACATTTAATTGGCATATTTTTTCTTTATATCTTTCTTATTTTAGCATATGCTTGTACTACAAAGACAACCTCCACCTTGTTTTTCATAAGATAAGTGGGACTTTTTTATGGACAAAATCAGACTAACACAGTCTGCAGTGTGGCTTATGGGAGAATAGATAACCTCAATGGACATTCGGGTTTCAGTGTAGTTTAATTTCAGAGCTTTCAATTACACTAGTGGACCAATGTACCAGATACTCACCTTATGTATCCTATGCCACCATCCGTCCAAACTCTGCTGCTCCCTATTAAGCAGTGTACCTGTGTCTAAGCAGTGTGCTTGTGTGAGTGCAATATAGCCACCATGTTTTGTGAGTGCATTGTAAGGGAAGTGCCTCTGTAAATGTAAGATTAGCATTGTCTTTTGTGATTCCAGCATAAGTGGCCTACAGGTTGAAGGTTCTGCTTGTGTGAGTGCAGAGTGAGGCATAAGCAGTGTACATATTGAAAGTTGTGCCTTTGTGAATGCAGAGTGAGGCTTATGCCTATTTAAGTGCAGTGTGAGGGAAGTGCATATGGGAGTGCATCAGTGTGAGTGTGGGTCCCTGCATGTTATGCCTTAGTGTGCATGCACTTTACAGGGGCAAAACCGATTTGCTTTGTCAATGCGTTTTAGGGTTATGGCTTTGAATTGCAGAAGTGGAAATAGAATAGTGTGTATCAGTGCTTAATGTGTAAAAAAATAAGTGTCGGGCCCTCATGAGGAGGCCTCCGTAGTTTGCACCACACATTGCCACTGTACTTACACAACTACTAACCATCACACTACTGCAAGTTTGACTATCCAGACTGCTCAAGGCCTCCAAAGCTTTAAGTATGGCTTTGTTGGCAGGTATTCCTTGCTTTTAATGTATTGTCTTTTTAATTGACAAACAGCTGTTTTTCTCCTCGTGTTAAAATTACACAAACAGTGCCACCGTGTGGCAGCTGTCATAAGTGCAGCTTTTAGAAATTAAGTGCTGGTGACGGCAATTAAGTGCTGGCGCTGAGCCCTGGAAACCACCAGCTTAAACTAAGCACTGGTGTGTATATGAGAATGGTAGTGAGTTTTGATTTGGCAGATGCAGACTGTTTCCAAGGAGGTTGAGGAGTGTTGGAGCAGCTGACAGACTGAAATGTCACCCTAGTGAGGGGGTCCAGTTACCTTGCTTGCACTAGGGCCCATTGTAACCTAGCTACTCCACTGCCATAGAGATGCACTACGTGCTCTTTTTGAAACTTTAGATTGTTTTCACAGTTTTAAATAATTGTTGTTAAGGAAGACATTTCTATCTTGACCTTCTGGAATCTGACCAATTTTTTTTTTTCTGCTGCAACCATGTTTCTGCGGAAGCCTTCTACCAAAATACTCCTGTACCACAACTATGACTTAAGAGTTTTCAGATGATTTTCAAGCCACTAATCTCTACTACTGCTAGTAATGCATGTGTGAAACCTTCAGGATAAGTAATATCCATCTGCACCTCACTAGTTGCAATGTGTCTCCTGCATCACCCCTTCACTCATAACAGGATTTAAATGCCCCAGCCACCCAATGATTGAACTGAAGTTTCTATTGTTTTTAAAGCGTGCACGTTCTTTCATCCATTATTTTGTTGCTGTGTAATTATGTGCATTGTTGTCTGCAGTTCACTTCTATTTTTGATTCAAAATATTTGTTCTTGGGACCTTTCTTCACAGCTTAGTCAGCTCAGGTTCTAGCAAACCTCACTGTAGATAAAAAAACGAAATCTTCACCCCCACTCTCTCACTTTCAGAACCTCAGGACCAAACTAACAAACACTTGGCCCTGACTTATCAAACTTTCATGCAATGCAGTGCAGCAAGGCACCTTGCTGCACTGTGTGAAAGGGAGAAGACAGGAATGTGCCATATGAAACATGATATGGCATATTCCTGTCCTTTCGCTGCACTGGTGCATAATGTGCTGCCTAGTGTCAAAGCAGGCACCCTTGCCTCATGGTGCAAGGGTGCCTGCATTCCAGGCAGGATTGTTTTTGTGCCGGAAGGGGTATCTACCTGTACAAAACAAATCCTCTGAGGCTTTTTCCTCTTTTATGTGTGCTGCAGAATGTAGCACACATAGAAAGAGGAAAAACAATGACAAATAAAGATATTTCTCCTCATTACACCTGCAGAGGGAAGGCGTAGCATTCTGACGCAATACCAGGTCTTCCACTATTGGTAAATCAGGGAATGCACCAAAATCCATGGGTGGATGTGTGGGAACACCCACGCTCCGCACATGGCGTTTCTCCCTGAGGCAGAGTAACGCAAGGCCATGACTTGCACTGCTTTGCGTTACCCCAGATTAACCAAGCACTGCAACGCCACACAAAGTGGCCTGGTGTTTCTTACTCAGTGCCACTTTACTGTTGCATTGCCCTTTCATTGTCCTGCATGATGCCATATGAAAAGGCTGGCCCTCAATGTCTCTCTTTTATGTCTTCCAATCATAGCTAGAATGGAAATAGTTTATCTATCTTTGCCTTTGTGGTGGTCACCATTCAGGTTGAGTTAAATATTAAGACGTTGTTCTGTGATGACCTTTTGTAGCAATGTAGCAATGATTTTTTCAGAAATAGTGTAATAATAAGTCTTTCATCCCATGTTTTGGTCAGTGCTGTACATTTAGGATACTTTTCATATAATCCTTACAATGTAACACTTCATTGATATTTCAATTGCCATTTCTGACATTATTAGAGGGCTACCTCAGAGTATGGTATTTTCTTGCTTTTTTTTCTTGTCATGCAAATCAATTCTTTATTAATTGAACACCATTTCAAAAAAACTTTTTTGCCATCTGCATCTAATCATGACTGGAGCTTGTTTATCGGTTACTCAAGATTTAGGCATCAAGATGATATGCTATGTGGTCTGTGGCCTGCTGTCCTGGCCTCAGCCACTGAATGCTAACTGAAAATCTTGTTTTCTTCCCTCTCAGATAAGACTCTGTTAACAGGAAGCTGAATATTAGCTGGTAAACTAGTGACTTCTCAGCAAGTCATGCTGCCTTAATATTCCGACATAGGAATCATGCATTTCTTTATGGGAATGATGGATATTTGTGTCCAATCAATCCCTAAGGCTATACTGCTTAGTTTATTTGAACTTCATAACTGAACAACTCACCACCTACTGTAAATTCATTTTAGGAGACATATACAATAACATCTAAAAAACATGGAACAGTAAAATCATACAACAGAGTTTGGGACTCACTTAGGGGTTCAGACCACAGGCCCCTCATATGGTTGATGCAGATGAGGGATGAGAATCCCTAATTGTTGAGGTTGCCCATCTTCCTACAGGGAAGAGACTTTATGGTTCAAAACGGTCCATGGTGAGAACACGCCAATGATGATGGGGTCTTCCACTTCTTCCACCTTAGTGATGAGAACTCCCAGGAGGCTGAGAAGTTCTCCCCACTTTCTGCCGGGGTGGCATGTGTTAGACCTGTCAGCCTTAGGGTGGTCTTCCACCAAACATTTTCCCTGCTTTCCTCCAATTTTGTGTAACTCGTTTTTGTTGGTCTTAGGACTCTATGCTGTTTACCACTGCTAACCAGTGCTAAATTGCTTGTGCTCACTCCTCTAAACATGGTTTAATTGACATATATGCAATTGGCATATTTAACTAACTTGCAAATCCCTTGTAGAGTGGAATACTTTATGCCCAGTGCCTGTAAATTAAATGCTTCTATTGGACCCACAGCACTGATTGTGCCACCCACTTAAGTAGCCCTCTAAAACATTTCCCCCCACCTCTCAGGGCTACTTATGAAGGCCACTGCACAGCTCCAGTGAGTAGCACCTGGCCTTTTGGTCGTGTGAGCCTCTTTCCCTCTACCCCGCTACCCCGCTACCCTTAACTGCCCGCTGACTGGGACTGCACAGTCACCAGTTCTGTCCTGCTGCCAGGAAGCCTGCCTAGTTGGGCTTCAGACTGTTTCACCTGTGAGCATTTAATGTATTTACTTAAATCCCTCTTTAGTGGGTTTAAATTTACTGTGTTTAATTTTGTTTTACTGGGCTAATCTTGTTTTAATGGGTATGAGTTTGTTTAATTTTGCTTGCCTTTCCCACCCCCTTCGCTGTTCCCTCCCCCTCCTCCTATCTCCCTGACAGCCCTTTCCACCTCCCAAGGTTACTTATGGAGGCCCATTCACAACTGCGCTGCTGGCGTGCCGAACGAATGCCAAAGGCAAGCTCTTCATAGCCAGGACCCCTGGCACTCCGGCCACCCGACGATACACTGCCAAGGAGCTCAAAGACCTGATCCCCGGACAACGAAACACCATATGCTTCACTTCCTTGCTGTAATTTATCAATGGACCTTTCACTTTCTGACACTGCTGCTTTTATTGCAACACAGCCCCTGATGAATCCTGCACCACTTCCACTCATAGGACCACAAATAGCCCAGAACCGCTCCAATGCATCCTGATCAATGCCTACTCCCTCTGCAAACATGCCACGGAAATCTGGGACACCATCACCACCCTCTCCCCGGACACTGCCTTCATCACTAAAATGAGGCTCAACCTCTCCTTGAACCCTCGCATCGCCACCGCCACTTCTGATGGCTACAAGATGATACACCGAGACAGCACCGATAAACATGTCGGGGGCATCGCCATCATCTTCAAGGAAACCATCTGATGCACCATCACCAATGATGACCCAACGCCTCTTATGGAACACCTCAACTTCAAATTGAAACTGACACGAAGACCATGATAAGAGGCACCCTTGCCTACAGACCCTCGTGACCCGAACCACCCTTCTGTGATGCAATCCCCAACCTCATCGCCTCCCTTGCAAACGATTCCCTCCACTACATTCTGCTCAGGAACCTCAAGTTCCATTTCGACGACCCCAACAATGACAACTCTACTGCCCTCCTGGACAAAATCAACAACATGGGCCTCGTCCAACTGTTCACCGAACCCACGCACAAAGTCCGACACACACTTCACGGCATCTTCACCTCCAACGACAGAATCAAATTCACCCATGCCACAGAACTCACCTGGATAGACCACTTCATTGTTTACTTTACCATCTGCACCTCCTAGCACCCCACCACCAAGCACCACAGCACCCCACACCACAGCTGGATCTAGGTAACCAAGACCCTATGGACACAAGCCCCCTTCACCACACAACCAGAAACTTCAATAGACCTTGACCAGGCCCTTAGAATGTCTCCGCCTGGATCAACAAATGTACTGACAGAGTTGCTGCAGTTAAACTAACGAAAACCAACAAAACCTTGAAGCAAGCCAGCTGGTACACCCCAACACTCAGAACCACCAAGCGCAACTGCTACTGACCTCAGTGGCACCCCAGCTCTTCTTGAGTTGCTGGAGGTGAAGACGCCTTGGAGTGTGTGTCCGGCTTTATGTGTCCAGTAACTCTTCAAAATCATCAAAGAATACTCCAACCCAACAGCCACAGATAACATCATCCACCCCTCTCATGAGCTCTGTGACTCTCTCTCAGATTACTTCCACGGCAAGATTGCCAGCTTCTACCACAACTTCAACACCCAACCCATCACTCTCAGCCTTGACACCCTCCACCAACCAGCAAACTTTAGTCAAACGATAACCACCTGGTCTCTGATCACTACCCAGACCACCACAGCCATCATGTCATCCATTCGCTCCTGGGCGCACAACGACCCATGCTCCCACCTTCTCTTCAACCTCTCAGCCAACCCAATCAGCACAGAGCTCACCAGCATCCACAGCACCTCTATCTACACACCAACCTTCACAGACATATAGAAACACACAGCAGTCAGACCCCTCCTAAAGACGCCATCTGCTGACCCCAGCAACTTAAAAATGTATGAACAATATCCCTGCTCTTCTTCCGAGCCCAAGTTCTCAAGAAAGTCATCAGCCAACACCTCACAAACTTCTGGATCAAAACCACCTATTTGATGCCTCACAATAAGGATTCCGTGCAAACCACAGCACTGAGAACGCTTTGATCGGCTGCCACAGACAACATAAGAACTCTCCTCAATTGTATAGAAACTGGCCCTCATCCTCCTCATACTCTCTGCTGCATTTGACACTGTGTCACACTACACCCACATTGACAGACACTACAACATTGGCATACAGCTGAATGCCCTCAATTGGATTGCTTCCTTCCTTTTAGGATGGACTAAAAGCATCCAACTGCCCCCTTCATCTCCGCACCCAAGAACAAAATTTGCAGCGTACCCCCCAAGGCTCATCCCTCAGCCCCACACTGTTCAACATCTATATGACACCCCTTGCAGACATCGTCAAATCCCATGTGCTCAACATAATCTCCTATGCTGACGACACTCAACTAATCCTCTCGCTCACTGAGGACCCCTCCAATGCCAAAACAAACTTCTGCAGCGCCATGACCAACGTGGCAAAATGCATGAGAGACAGCTGCCTCAAACTCAACTCTGACAAAACAGAAGTACTGATCTTCGTAAGAAACACCTCTGTATGGGATCACAGCTGGTGGACGGTAGAACTGGCACCAACTCCCACACCGTGAGACCATGCACGCAGCCTCATCATCATCTGCAACAGCCAACTTACCATGAAACAACAAGTCAACGCAGTCACCTCCTCCTGCTTCCACACCCTCTGCATGCTCTGCAGGCTCTTCAGATGGATCCTCATCAGCACCATAAAGACCATCACACAAGCCCTTGTCACCAGCTGCTTCAACTATTTCAATGCCCTCGATGCTGAAATCTCCACCCAGCTCCGCAAATGACTTCAGACCATATAGAACACCATGGACCGATTCATCCTGGACCTCTCCAAGTGGACTTGCATCATCTCTCACCTCAGAAACCTTCACTGGCTCTCCATCTAAAATTGATGCCAGTTGAATATCCTCACATATGCTTACAGAGCTCTCCAAGATCAAGAACCATCATACATCAACCATCAACTGAACTTACACCTGCAGCGAGACACCTATGCTCTGACTCTCACTCTCCACACACACCCTGCACCTGCCGCAGCCGGGGCCACCAAGACCTGGAACAACCTGCCCCTTCACCGCCGAACAGCCCCTTCGTAGGTTGACTTCAGAAAGAAACTTAAGACCTGGCTTTTCAACAGAGACTTGGGTGCCTCCCTCAGTGCCCAAATACTCCTAGGGGTGACAGTGCTGTGCTTTACAAATACTGTTTTGTTTGTTGTTTGTCCCAGACAGCCATTGCAGCCTGAAGGCAGTGTTCTACTGCCATGTTGACTTGGCATTTAAAAGCCCTTGTCAAGCCTTAAACTCCCCCTTTATTACATACAAGTCACCCCTAAAGTGGTCCTTAGGTAGCCCATAGGGCAGGGTGCTGTGCAAGTAAAAGGTAGCAAATTCAACTTACTCTCAAGGTGGTGTGTACATCCGGTGAGGTTATTTAATCAGGATCACCTTTCTGATTTTTCCGGTGATTCTCAAATGGTTCCTAGTGTGCAAACTTGGCCACAGAGAATTATCTTAGTGCCTACAGAGAATAAATATTAAATAATTGTGAAATTTGTGTTCTTTTATAATTCTGCATTTTTCACACCCATAGGAACCAATCTTAGCGCTTACCTGTAGATTCACCCGTTAGGAGTGTGAAGTATAAAAACCACATTTCTCAATTGTTCGCTAATGACCTCCACAGTCAGGGACTTTCCTTTTTGTCTCATGTTTTTTTGTTCAAAATGGGGCTTTTGTTCTTCTTTTTGCCCTCTTGTTCTAAGGATTTTAAAAGAAACAGACATGTATCATAAAAATTCTATTCTCTTTTTATATGAACACAATCATGTTCTTATTTCCTTTTGATTCCATTTAATTATCGCTCTTCGGTGTTTATAATACATGGAAATAACTACCGCTAGTCTGCAAACACCGGAGTTACTTCCTACATTCATTTGTACCCTCCCTAGGTCTAATAGTTGGGGGGGCGGGTCATGAAAATCTTAGAACATATCCCCTCTGAAGCCCATACTGGAGTGACTGTTCTCTTAACATCGGATACATGGGTTCAGTGAAAAAACAACCCTTGTGCATTAATTATTAAGAAAATGACACTGTTCATTTTCAATGCTTACCAGCTAAGTGTAGCAGTCCCGTCTTCTTGATTGAGTCTTCGTAAGTCAAACAAACTCCGCTGTTAGTCTGTTTTTTATAAAACCGTTATCTACTGTGCATGTGTTAGCCTTCTCCATTTAGGAGGAGCCACCATGTTGATGTCAGGCTAAAAATCATGCACCATTTTTGGTGCATTATTATTTATATACATATCCTGTTTTTTTTTTAAAGTTGCAATAGTCATACCCCATACATATTAGTAAGCACTTCACTCATGTATGATTAGTATTACTCTTTACCATATCTTACGGTTTCATAGACCCGCATCCAAACAAGAATTGGAAGAAAATATCAATGAATAGTTGGTACAGAGTATGGATGAGAGTGGATTTGAGTAATAACCAACTAGGAATTAGGGTTAACTACATACAGCACCCTAGAGGCACTCTGTCTTTTACCAACAACTGATGTCTTGGATAGACCACACAAATCGCTAGTGTTGTTGATATGTAAAGAATAAATACAACTATTGTAGGGAATGATTATCCCACGCTTAGATTGTTGTTACAAATATATTAGAAGGAAGGGAAAGGAAGGTTTGGTATGTGATGCAAGAAATGGAATTTTGAGTACCGATGAATGAGAAAGAAAGGGAAGTTGGAATAGTTTGTGTATATTGAGCCTGCTATATGTAATTACGACTGTCCTTGTTTGGTTCATATATTTGAAATATGTTTTTATCATTTATTTTATAGATAACATCTTTGCTTTTAATACTTTGTCCTGAAGAAGGTGCGGTGAACAAGCTATTGACCACCGAAATGCTGCGTTGACAACTTGGAAAATTTTAATTTTACAATACTGTGTAATAGGCCTTTGTTTATTGTTTTGTTTGATAAAAAAATATTTTATTGATATACCCATAAAACAATAAGATATGATATGGCTTTTACCACTGAAATTTAGTTAGTTTTCTGATATGGAAAAGTGTGTAATAGGGTATCAATAATAGAAAAAGATTGCTTTTAGGATGCTACAATGATTTTTTAAATCTTGAATTGTATTTTAATTTATTTAGTTTGATGAAATCTTAGATTGCTTATAGGAAATCAATATATTTAAATATTCAAAATTACATGATTATAATAAAGGATAGTTGTTTTTCCATAAACAGGTTCAATTGCATGAGTGGATGGGCAATGAATGTTGAGTAAATTAGTTTTGTGGTATAAGAGAGTTGATGCATGTGAGATTGTAGACCGGAAACACAAGAGGGATCTGTTATTGTTGTTAAGCATTTTAACCCGGTCCCTTTTATTTGAACGTTTGTTCTCTCAAGAACCTTTTAAGTAAAAGGTAAGACATGTATTTTTAAGTTCTACATATCTTGGTAGTGAAAAACTCCCAATTTCGTTTTTCACTACAGTGAGACCTACCCCACTCAGAGGATAACATTAGGTATTCCTTATTACAATTATTCTGCTGCAATTCCTAATTGTGGGGGAGTATAACTATTATGTTTAGTACCTATGTACATGTAATGATAAATCTTCTTATATGGCAAAGTAGGATTTAATAATACTTTTAGAAGGTTGGCATTTTCCTGCTCCTAGTCCAGTGTGACTGAGGCCTGTCTATGATACGCGTCTGGGTAGGGTGACAGTTGGACTTTGTTTAGTCTTCCTAGACAGCCACACACAATGAGCACACATCAATAGTTGATGGGCCATCTTCTGAGGATGGGAGGGATGAGCAGGCCCCAACCTCACACTTACACCTGAATAGGCTGTGTCCTGTCCACACACACAGGGCTGCATTCACACCTGTAGTGATTCTGAAGCCAGGGCAGGAAGGGAGAACCTCTGTGCACTTCAAAGACCCTTCTTTGAAGACCCCCTCTCTTCATAGTCACCACTGTTTATAAAAACTGGACCTCAGACCCAACCACTTCAGTACACTTCTGGATCGGTGGATACTCTGCCATAAAGAAGGATTGCTGTTCTGCTGAAGGACTGCTGTTCTGCTTGACTTCTGATCTGCCTGCCTGCTGCCCTCCTGGTCTGGGTGAGAAGGACTGGACCTGCATCACTTGACCCACAGAACCCAAATTGACTCTGAGGGGTAGTTGGCTGGCCTCCATGAAGTATCAGGGACATAAAAGACGTCCAACTATACTGCTTCTGCACCTGGTCTATGCCATCTGTGAGTCTACCCTTCCATGTGGTGCCACTCCAGTCCTGTACCCTTGGAGGTGGACCGGAGGTGCTTGCTCAGCAGAACCAACTCATCATCGCTGCTGCGGAGACTAAACTGGTGCACTGCCATCACTGCATGGGTCGGCACTGATACATCATCGACATTGCACAGATTGGAACCAGTGCATTGCCCCCATGTTGCGTGGTTCAGAACCCGCACATCACTGCTTTAGCCTGGCTAAGAGACATGCTCCGCCTTTGGACCCACAGCTGTGCACGCTCACCTATGAAAAGTCTGTGCATCTCAGTCGACGACAACTTCAATGTCGAAGTCGAAACTCCATATCGCAGCAACCTGCTCATTGAAGTCGACACATCGCGGCTGTTGTGAAACTAGGGCCAGAGCATCACCGCTGATGTGTGGACCGACATCAGCGCATTGCCCCTATTGTGCTCAGCAGCCTCCCCATCAACAGGATCTTCGATATCAATGCAACCCGGACAAAGGAACTTTTGCTTAGCTGGCCCAATCTGGTCCTGGTAGCTGGCTCACGCTCCATCACGGTCGGTCTGAACTTTTGACTTCATCCTGGTCCAGTGCACACAGATGTCCCTTGTTGGCACTTAGTGCTTTTTGGCACTATGTTCAGTTTATTCTTAAAAAAACTCTCTGGTTTTACTCATTGGATTTTTGTTGTTTTGGTGTCAAAAAAATACTGTTTGTTTGTTGCATAAATACTTTTCACATTGTCTCTATGTTAAGCCTGACTGCTTGTGTGCTAAGCTACCCAGGGTTAAGCACAGGGTGATTTGGTGAGTTTCAGTGGTTCACCCTGCGAGGGATTGTGGTTGTTACTTGCCCAGGGATAACAACCCAGTCAACCAGCAATGCCATTTCTCACAAGTGCAATATCATGTAACCAAAAATGAAAAACAAGTTATGTGATGCTCCATGTAATAAATAGGGGCTTTCCACCTTGATTTACTTTGCATAATATCCATTCCAACTGTGCCAAAAATCTGATTAAATGGGGCTGTGTACATAAGACAACATAATGCAAGGTGAGATGTCTTTGTACTACAAAGTGGTCCAATAAGTGACCTTGGGAGTTTATTATTTCAGCACTTCGAAGAAGGATTTTGATTTTGACACCTTGGATACTGAAGCATGTGCTTTATGAGGTATTGAAAAACCTACATAATGTCTCACATGTGTGACATCATACAGTTGAGGAAGAGTGAAGGGGCAACGAGGGATTGGTTTAGGGTACTGATCAATGGCCTGCTAGCCTGTCCTCTTTAAAAACCCTGGTTGGACCTACTGTTCCTAAGTTAAAGCATTAAAAGGAGAGACAAAGGAAAAAAAATATTACCTACTTTACCTGTGGAGTAAATACCAGAATAGCTGTTTCATCTTTCACATGAAATAACCTGCTCTAAAACTGGTGGAATATGTCTCCTGAGGTAACTCCATGGCAGTTTGGAGATTTGGTCTGCTCTGGAATCCAAAACATGGTGCGTTGTCTACTCATGGAGTCTGAAAAGCGAACGTTGCAGCCCCTTGGAAGGAGTGCCAGCTGTCTGGAGAAAATGGCAATAACCTGTCATACTATTGGAGCACTGTAGACTTACAGTGAAGGACAAATGGAAGGGGCGACCATCATCTGTCAAACACACAGCTGTAAGACTTAATCTTCACCCATCAGAACTTTTCACTGCAACCATATTTGATTTTCTGTGACTCTGAAATCTATATGTCTGAGATTGATGTTGGCTCCTCAAATGCAGGTGCCTGGTTTAACCAGCTTGATTGTTTGTACTTCTGAAAATGATTCAAAATTGGAATTTAAACGATTTGGCTATTTCAAACTCTAGGATCTTGTTGACTCTTCTATTCACAAGTAATCCATGTTCAGTCCTTAGATCTTTTTAAACCTCCCTAGGGGCACATTTTCTTAGTGTACTAGCCGTTTCCCATTGATTATCATTGATTGACTGTTTTACCATTATTTATTCTAGGAATTTTAATATCTACTTGTCATATTTTTGTTCATTTGGCTTATAACATCTTATCTTTTATATGTAGTTTAATTTTGAAATTCACTTTATTAATTTCTTTACTTATAATGTTATTTGGCTTGTTTTCTTGAACATCATAATGTACACGTGTCAAGGTTTGTCAAATTGCAAAAGGAAAGCAAACTCTAACATTTGGGAAAATGGGTTGTTCATGTGTGTAAGTAAGTAAGTAGTTTATTATTGTGCGATTACCTAAAATCTTTACAGTATAAAACATATAATCAACACCCCTCCGCCCCAGTTCCCGCCACCCTCACTGCCTCCCATCCCTTAAAGTTAAAACGCACCATGCTTGCAAGTACACCAATTATTGCTTGGACCCTTCTTAGCCTACAAGCAAGATAATACATTTTAATTGCCCTAACTTTTCCTTAAAAATGGTTTAAAACTGTGGGTCTTTCTGTCTGAGCAAAATGGATGTTCAGTCAAAGCTCACATCAATTCAGTGACTTTACCCCTCAATGTCATTGCAGGCAGATTCTGTATAACTTGATTCTTTTACTATTCTTATAAAAGTGTAACCATTACATTGTGTTTATGGATAGGACCTCTATCTTGGTTTCATTCAGACACACATTTTGCATCATTCTTTTCTCTGCATCACACTTTGTGAAATGTGTTTTTTTTTCCTCTTCCAGGAGTGCTGACTTTGATCACCATCTGCCGCTAACTAGAGCTTTTTTCTAGGCCTGGGCAAATTAGAATTATGCTGGAGTAATTGGCGTAATTTTGGTAGTTTTGCGTAATGAAATTAATGCAAAATAACCAAGATGATGCTATTACACCACATCGCATAATTTCGGGAGAAATTTTAATGCCAGATTTAATTTTCAGTTAATTTTTTAATGCAAGCAGCATTTCAGGCAGATTTTATAAAGGGGCGGACAGTTCGGATGATCTTTGAGTGCAAAACTACGAATCCAAATGCTAACAACAGTGTTTTGAATCCAGCGTGTTTAACAGCTGTCAACATTGAAGGGCAACCTCCTGTAGGAACAAACCATCATCAGAAATTGTATGGTCCAACAAGTAATTCAAGGCATTACATTACTTTCGCCAGCTCGCTTAAGCTTTTGCAAATGCACAACATTTGGGAATCCTCACTTTCTTTGCAGCATTTCAAAACTATTTTAATGAGGCGACTGTGCATTCATATTTTCAAATGGGACATTATGTCATGTTGTATATCAAAACATCATGATATCTTACTATCTCCATACATGGAAGGCTGCCTCTAATCATATCTAACAGAGGCCCTGCCCATGATTTTGTAAAAAGATTATGCCAGACTCGCTTCCTCCAGTTTGACATTAAAGAACAAAATGGAACAGCGCTCACCACCCCACTATACAAATCTTCCAGGTATGTGCGGGGGTCCTCCCTTTGACAGAACTCACTCAGAATAACTAATATATGAAACTGAGATATTATGCCAAACGTGTAAGGATATTCTCATATTTGAGACTAAACACTTTTGATCGTGTTTGTTTTGTGTTTTTAAACTTAATGTTTCAGTGGACATGTTTTTTTTATTTATACATTGGTATTAACAGTTTTGATGCAACACTGAAGAATGGGGGACGGGGAGCAGTTTCAGAAAAAAGGGGCCTAGGTCCAGTACCGATGCTCCCAAGAACTAATATGTAATCACTGTATGGTAACTGTTCCTGAAGTAAAGATTCATAACCTATTTGGTTATGTTGGCGAAGGGAATGGAAGGAAAAAGAAGGAAGTCTCTATATGTGGTTCCCAATTGACAAAGGTCGGGGAATTTCTCCTTTAGGAATTAGTGCCCTCACACACCCTTGCGGGTGTCATGCTTCATCATCGGGCATTGCTCCTCGTGGGGGTGGCGCTGCTGTCCCCCACGGGCCCCGCGAGAGGGCTCTTTGTCGGAGATCTTTTTAGGAGACGCCGCAGTTGTGCATGCGGATGTGTGGGCCTAAAAGGGTTGGTGCTAGTGTTTTAAAATTACCCCACCAGTACCGTGAGAAAAATAATGTATTCGTTGGTCCGGGAGGTAAGGATAAAAGAATTATACAGGGGCGTTGGGGCACCTCTAATAACAAATAACATAGAGGTCAGGGTATTACTCCACTGCTCCTAGTGCCCGTGTGTGACTGTGAGTGTGCGTGTTGGTCAACATGTTTCGCGCTATCATTGGGTCCCTACTGGATCCCCGTGCGCTTCGTCAGGACCATGTGAAAGTGAAATATAAAAATAAAAATAAATATATAAATATAAATATAAAATAGGAGTAGGGAAAAGACACCCTATCTTCCTATGGTACCTTTTTCAGGTTTGTATGCGTTACCTGCGCTTAAAGGAACACCTCTCTCGTGTTCCAACCTGCTACCTAATGGTTAGAGCCAAAGGGAAAAGAACAAGACAAACATATAGAGACATACATGAGTAATGGCGAGTAGCGATCCACAATAAATTTATTGTACTGTTGCATTATCGCCTGACATTTCGTGCTAACAGTGTGTGGGGAAAACGTGCCCTGGACATACTATCACTGCCACATGTGCACGTGTGACAGCGGCGGCGGTCTATATCTTTTATCGTTGGTGAGATCTCATGCACTAGCCTGTGATGGCTGTGCATACCCGTTTTTTACCGAGTGCGGTGTGACAAGAACACTCGTTTATCATCATGGTGGCCACCAGTGCTTAAGTAATGCAAAAGCGCGTTTTGTGCGTGAGTTTATTATCACGCGATTAAGTATCACGTAATTCCGGGAGATGTCATACCCAAGTTCGGTCGTGAGACATGCTTAAAGATACGTGAGGCCTCTTCACCCATAGCTCATACACACTCTTTCTAAAATTACATACTGATTACCCCTTAAAAAGCAAAGTCTTGTGCCTCTTCGGCTATCCCCTCGGTCTCGAGGGGGAATCTCTGTGGATCAAGAGAGTCGAAGTCAGCCCTGTGCGTGCTCAACGTACCTGTCGTTGTCTAGTCGAAGCAGCGGAGTAATACTTACATTCAGTCCCCTTCGTTCTGGCCCATTACCTGCCCTGCCGCTGGATGGATGCCGGAGAATGTGAAGCGGCGTCCATCACGAAATGTCAGGCGATAATGCAACAGTACAATAAATTTATTGTGGATCGCTACTCGCCATTACTCATGTATGTCTCTATATGTTTGTCTTGTTCTTTTCCCTTTGGCTCTAACCATAAGGTAACAGGTTGGAACACGAGAGAGGTGTTCCTTTAAGCGCAAGTAACGCATACAAACCTGAAAAAAGGTACCATAGGAAGATAGGGTGTCTTTTCCCTACTCCTATTTTATTTTTATATTTCACTTTCACACGGTCGTGACGAAACGCACGGGGATCCAGTAGGGACCCAATGATAGCGCGAAACATGTTGACCAACACGCACACTCACAGTCACACACAGGCACTAGGAGCAGTGGAGTAATACCCTGACCTCTATGTTATTTGTTAATAGAGGTGCCCCAACGCCCCTGTATAATTCTTTTATCCTTACCTCCCGGACCAACGAATACATTATTTTTCTCACGGTACTGGTGGGGTAATTTTAAAACACTAGCACCAACCCGTTTAGGCCCACACACCCGCATGCACAACTGCGGCATCTCCTAAAAAGATCTCCGACAAAGAGGCCCTCTCGCGGGGCCCATGGGGGACAGCAGCGCCACCCCCATGAGGAGCAACGCCCGATGACGAAGCATGACACCCGCAAGGGTGTGTGAGGGCACTAATTCCTAAAGGAGAAATTCCCCGACCTTTGTCAATTGGGAACCACATATAGAGACTTCCTTCTTTTTCCTTCCATTCCCTTCGCCAACATTAACAGTTTTGAAACAGTTGTTATGACTATGCAGTAAGGTTTCTTGTTGTAAAACAAAAGCTCAAAATACTGGAAGCTGTGATACGTTTGCTGTATAGTGTAAAACATGTTCAACAGGCTCTACATATTTAATACTGCGGCTTACTTGTACGCCTTGAATATGTTTCCTTCTCTCCAGACAAGAAGACATTAAGGTTGGTATGTTGGATACTTGTGACAAAACATTAAGGCCCATAGTTGTCATTTTTTAACGCAACACAGAAAGCCACCTGCTGCTCTGCACTGCGTGAAAGGGCAGGATTTATTGTTACATGGCCCATTCCTGTCCTTTCCTAGCACTGGTGCACTTTTGGCTGCCTAGGCAGGATAGCTTTTGTGCAGAAAGTGACACCTTCCTGCACAAAAACAATTCTGTTTTCTCCTCATTACGACTCACCTGAAGAGGAGCAGCATTTTGACTCATTCCCAGCTCTACCCTACCGGTAAATCTGGAAATGCGGCAAAATCCATGGGTGGATACGTGGAAGCAACCACGCTCCATTCATGGAATACCTCCCTGGGGCAGAGTAACGCAAGTCAGCGATTTGTGCTTCCATGCATTTCTCTGAATTTATCAAGCCATATAGGGCCACACAAGGTGGCGTTGCATGACTTCATAAATCTGTGTCACTCTTGTGCCCCCTTGTAGGCTGCAAGGGCGACGCAAAAGCATGATATATATACCCCTGAGTATTCACTTCACTGAGTGTCTTCTGATCTTCATTTTAGTGACTTATGAGAATTATTTTCCGCAACAGGGAAAACATAATGATCTCCACAATTTTTCATTCATGTGTTAGAAACTATAGTACAAGCATTGCGTTCCCGACAAGCAAACATCCATCTGTGAATTAGTTGACAGCAAATTCAAAGTTTTCTTGTATTGATTTTCCTTTTTCTTTTTTTTTAAGCCAATCATCTCGACTGGACAAATGGAACCAACAAATCGAACCTCACCTGATCAATTTTTAATTGTTGGGTTCTCAGATTTTCCAGAGATACAAGTTCCAATGTTTGTTGCTTTTATACTAGTTTACCTCACAACATTGACTGGAAATCTTCTTATATTATTAATAATATATTCAAACCCTTGTTTGCACACCCCAATGTATTTCTTCCTTACACATTTGTCCATTATTGACATCTGCTGTACCTCAGTTATATTCCCAAAAATGTTGGCCCAGTTCTTCCTGAAGGACAATTACATTTCTCAAACCCAATGTCTGCTGCAAATATATTTGTTTGGGTTTATGATCTCCACAGAATTTCTTCTTCTTTCGGTCATGGCTTATGATCGCTATGTGGCCATCTGCCATCCCTTACGTTACACAACAATCATGAATGAGACTGTTTGCATCCGTTTGTCCATCGCATGCTGGGCTGTTAGCCTCCTGGATCCGATACCACACATGGTATTAATATCCCAGCTCTCTTTCTGTGGATCACATACAATCAATCACTTCTTCTGTGATGTTACTGCCCTAATGAAGCTTTCTTGCACCAGCACTAGCACTATAGATGCACTTACCTACATATTTGGTGCTGCTTTGTTCATAATTTCATTTATTTTCATCATTACATCTTACATCAAGATCATCTCAGTCATTCTGAAAATTCCGTCTGTTGTGGGGCGGCGGAAGGCTTTTTCTACATGTACTTCCCACATTACTGTGGTCATTTTATTTAGTGGATCCCTCTCTTCTACCTATATTCGACCAACATCTAGATATCCAATAAAAGGAAGCAAAATGTTGTCAATGTTGTATATTGTTGTTATACCACTATGTAACCCTATCATATACAGTCTGAACAACACAGAATTTAAAAATGCTCTACGAAAGAAAAACAATACTGCATAGGAAAATGCAATTGGTCAACAGAAGAAAAAAGTTGTTGTTTTCTTTTGAAATTGTGTCCAGTGACTTGGGAGTGTTGAAAGCCTTAAAAAGAAGGTTCTCAAGAAAAAGAGGGGATTCATTTTTGAAAAATGTACACTTGTGTACGAACGATATTGGGAAGGTTGCTACTAACAATGCAATAAACTTGTTGTTTTTGTAAAACAAAAGCTCAGAAAATTGTAAACTGGGTTATGCGTTTGTTGTGTTCATTGACCTTGTTAGGATGCTGTCTATATATTCAATATTACTGCTTCCTAGCACTTCTTGAATGTGTTTCCTTTTCTCACCAATTCAACTCTCAAGATATTAAGGGCCCGTTTACATGTTTGGTGGTACTGGATCGAGCTGCAACACTACCACCCCACTGCTGGATGGCCAAACAGGGCCGCCTCCTGCCCTCCAGATTATGGGTTTTTCACTGTTTGGCCGGCGGGCAGTGTGGCGGTCCTGCGGCAGTGCCTTTCAAAGGCACCTATATATGCCTTAGAAAGGCATTGCTGCAGGACCGCCACAGTGTGTTCAAGCATGGCATATGCCCGCCTGCATGCACCCCCATGCATAGGGCACAAGGTTGCCATGTAGGGGTCCCTTTGTTTCATGACTGCCAGCAGTTTCATTTAGGAAGAACCTCCACAACACTGCTGGTGGTTCTGTGCGGCATATTGTGAGCCCCTGACCACCGCGTGATGCCATGGAATGTGGTTCTCTGGCTGTTGCAACGGTGCAATAGCAGTCCCACCACCAAAGTTGTAATACATCTGTTCGGACCACTGGTGTGGCAATGGCTGGACCACCATGGCCTCATCGCCACGAGTCTGGGGCCTTTTCTGCATGTATCTGCCACATAACAGTGGTCATTTTATTCATTGGATCTGTGCCTTCTGATTATATGAGGACAACATCCGTACATTTAATAAAAGAAAGCAAAATGTTGTCATTGTTTTATATCATTTTTACACCACTATGTTACCCATTCATATACTGTCTGAACAATACAGAATTGTAAAATTCTCTACGAAAGAAAAAAAAGAATAGAGCATAGGAAAATGTAATAGGTCAACAGACAAAACATCGATTTTTTTGCTTTTTGATTTGAAATTGTGTCCAGTGATTTGAGGAGTAGCTCACCGAGTGATTTGAGGAATAACTCACCAAACCTCTGGACTAAAGCCACCTACTCAACGCTTCACAATCAGGATTCCGTGCAAACCACAGCACTGAGAATGCACTGATTGCCACCACAGACGACATCAGAACTCTCCTCAATTGCAGAAAAACTGGCCCTGATCCTCTTCAACCTCTCTGCTGCATTCAACACCATCTTACACCACATCCTCATCAACAGACTCTACAACATTGGCATATAGCAGAACACCCTCAAGTGGATCATTTCCTTCCTTTCAGGATACACTCAGAGCATCTGACTGCCCCCCTTTATCTCCGCACCCAAGATCATCATTTGCAGAATACCCCAAGAGTCATACCTCACCCCCACCCTGTTCAACATCTACATGACCACCCTTGCAGACGTCATCAGATCCCATGGACTTAACATAATCTCCTACAATGACAACACTCAATTAATCATCTTGCTTTCTGCAACGCCATGACCAATGTGGCAAAATGGATGAGAGACAGCTGCCTCAAACTCAACTCTGATAAAACAGAAGTACTGATATTTGGAAGAAACACCTCCGTATGGGGTCACAGCTGGTTGAGGGCAGAACTTGGCCCAACTCCCACACTGACAGACAATGTACGCACCCTCAGCATCATCACAGACAGCCAACTTGTCATGAAAAAATGATTTAACGTAGTCACCTCCTCCTGCTTCCACACCGTCTGCATGTTCCACAGACTCTTGAGATGGATCCCCAGCAACACCAGAGAGACCAACATGCAAGCCCTCATCACCAGCTGCCTCATGTTTGGCAATGTCTCTATGCTGGATTCTCCACCCACCGCCTCAAAAGACTTCAGACTATACAGAACACCGCACTCCGACTCATCCTGGACCTCCCCAAATGGACTTGCATCACCCCTCATTTCGGAAACCTCCACTGGCTCCTCATCCAGAAGAGATGCCAGTTCAGATCCTCATGAATGCATGCAGAGCTCTCCATGATGAAGGACCATCATACATTAACCATTGACTGAACTTCCACCTTCCCTTGAGACACCTACCCTCCACCTCTCTTGCCCTCCACAAGCCTCCTGCATCCACCGCAGCAGCAGCGGTGGCAGCTCCTTTATCGCAGCCAAGACCTGGAATGACCTGCCCCTCCACCTCCGAGCAGAGCCCTCCCTGGAGGACTTCAAAAAGAATCTCAAGAACTGGCTTTTAGACGGAGACACAGCACGCTCAGTGCCCAGATACTCCTAGGGGTGACAGTGCTGTGCTATACAAATGCTGTTTAGTTTGTTGTTTGTGCAAGGCCTGCCATTGCAGCCTGAAGGCCGTGTTCTACTGCCATGCTGACTTGGCATATAAACCCTTTGCCAAGCCTTAAACTCCAGCTTTATTACATACAAGTCATACCTAAGGTAGGCCCTAGGTAGCCCATAGGCCAGAGTGCTGTGTAAGTAAAAGGTAGGACTTGCACTTTTAAGTTCAACATGTCCTGGTAGTGAAAAACTCTCAAATGCGATTTTCAATACTGTGAGCCCTACCCCTCTCATAGGCTAGCATTGGGGATTTTTTATTACATTTAATAAACTGTAATTCCTAATTGACCAGGAGTATATCTGTCATGTTTGGTACCGATGTACTTGTAATGATAAACCCTCTTTTATGGCAAAGTTGGATTTAATAATACTTTCCTGCTCTTAGTCCAGTGTGACTGAGATCTGTCTCTGATACCCATCTGTGAAGGGTGACAGCTGGACTGTGTTTATTCTCCCTAGACAGCCAGACACAATGGGCACACATAAGGAGTTGATGGCCTATCCTCGGAGGATGGGAGGGATGAGCTGCTCACAGCCTCACACTTACACCTGAATAGGCTGTGCCCTGTCCACACACACTGAACTGCATACCCCCCTGTAGTGATTGCAGAGCCAGGGCAGGAAGGAAGGACCTATGTTCACTTCAAAGACCCTTCTTTGAAGTCTCTATCACTTCATAGGCACCACTGGGTATAAGAACTGGACCTCAGCCCCTACCGTTTCAGTACACTTCTGGATCTGTGGATACTCTGCCATGAAGAAGGATTGCTGTTCTGCTGAAGGACTGCTATTCTGCTGGACTTCTGCTCTGAAAGAACAGCTTTTGCCCTGTACTGAGTTGCTGCCTGCTGCCCTCCTGGTCTGGGTGAGAAAGACTGGACCTGCATCAATTGACCCACAGAACCCACATTGACTCCGAGGGGTAGTTGGCTGGCCTCCATGAAGTATCAGGGACTTAAAAGACTTCCAACTATCCTGCTTCTGCCCCTGGACTATGCCATCTGTGAGTCTAACCTGCCATGTGGTGCCACTCCAGTCCTGTACCCTTGGAGGTGGACCTAAAGTGCTTGCTCAGAAGAACCAACTCATCATCGCTGCTGCGGAGACTAAACTGGTGCACTGCCATCACTGCATGGGCCGGCACTGATACATCATCGACATTTCACAGATTGAAACCAGTGCATTGCCCCCATGCTGTGTGGTTCAGAACAGGCACATCAATGCTTTTGCGTGGCTCAAAGACATGTTCCGCCTTTGGAAGCACAACTGTGCATGCTCATTTATGAAAGGTCCTCGCATCTCAGTCAACAACAACTTCAACGTCGAAGTCGAAACTCCACATCTCAGCAACCTGCTCATTGCTGCTGACGCATCGTGGCTGTTGGGAAACTAGGGCCAGCGCATCACCGCTGATGCGTGGACCGACATCGGCGCATCGCCCCTATTGTGCTCAGCAGCCTCCCCATCTACAGGATCTTCGACATCAACACAACCCGGACAAAGGAACTTTTGCTTAGCTGGCCCAATCTTTTCTTGGTAGCTGGCTCACACTCCATCACGGTCAGCCTGAACTTTTGACTTTGTCTGTTTCCAGTGCACACAGATGTACCTTGTTGGCACTTAGTGCTTTTTGGCACTATGTTCAGTTTATTCTTTAAAAATTCTCCGGTTTTACTCATTGGAATTTTGCTGTTTTGTTGTCAAATACATTATTAATCTATGATCCATTTTTCTTACTTGGTTTGGGATTCTTCTTGTGTTGTGTGTTCACTTTAATACTGTTTGTGTGTAGCATAAATACTTTTCACATTGTCTCTAAGTTAAGCCTGCCTGCTTTTGTGCCAAGCAACTCAGAGTTAAGCACAGTTTAATTTAGTGAGTTTTATTGGTTCACCCTGCAAGGGATTGTGGTTGCTACTTGACCGGGGTTCACACCCCAGTCAACCAGCAATGCCACTTCTCACAAGTCCATTATCAAGTAAACAAAAATAAAAAACAAGTTATGTGATACTCCATGCAATAAATAGGGGTTTTCTGCCTTGATTTACATTGCATAATATCCGTTCCAACTGTGCCAGAAATATGATTAAATGGGACTGTGTACACAAGACAACATAATGCAAGGTGAGATGTCTTTGTACTGCAAAGAGGTCCAATAAGTGACTGTGGGAGTTTAATTCTTTTAGCACTTCAAAGAAGGATTTTGACACCTTGGATATTGAAGCATATGCTCTATGAGATATTGAGAAACCTACATCATATCTCACAGATGTGACATCATACAGTTGAGGAAGAGTGAAGGGGCAACAAGGGATTGGTTTAGGGTACTGATCAATGGCCTGCTAGCCTGTCCTCTTTAAAAACCCTTGTTGGACCTACTGTTCCTAAGTTAAAGCATTAAATGGAGAGACAAATAATTTTTTTTTACCTACTTTACCTGTGAAGGAAATACCAGAATAGCTGTTCTATCTTTCACAATAAATAACCTGCTCTAAAACTGGTGGACTATGTCTCCTGAGGTAACTCCATGGCAGTTTGGAGATTTGGTCTGCTCTGAAATCCAAAACATGGTGCATTGTCTACTCATGGAGTCTGAACAGAGAAAGTTGCAGCCCCATGGAAGGAGTACTAGCTGTCTGGAGAAAATGGCAATTACCTGTCATACTATTAGAGCACTGTATACTTCCAATGAAGGGCAGATGGAAGGGGCAAGCATCATCTGTCAAACACACAGCTGGAAAGCTTCACCTTCACCCATCAGAACTTTTCACTGCAACCATATTTGATTTTCCCTGACTTTGAAATCTATATGCCTGAGATTGATGTTGGCTCTACAAATGCAGGCGCTTGGTTCAACCATCTTGATTGTTTGTACTTCTGAAAATTATTCAAAATTGAAATTTAAACTATTTGGCTATTTCAAGCTCTAGCATCTGTTTGACTCTTGAATTCACAAGTCATCCATGTTTTGTCCTTAGATCTTTTTAAACCTCCTTAGGGGAACATTTTCTAAGGGCACTAGCCTTTTCCCATTGATTATCATTGACTGGCTGTTTTACCATTATTTCTTCTAGGAATTTTAATATCTACTTGTCATATTTTTGTTCATTAGGCTTATCTTTTATATGTAGTTTAATTTTGAAATTCTATGTATTAATTTCTTTACTTATAATGTTATTTGGTTTGCTTTCTTGGACATCATAATTTACAAGTGTCAAGGTTTGTCAAAGTGCAAAAGGAAAGCAAACTCTAACATCTGGGAAAATGGGTTGTGCATGTCTGTAAGTAAGTAAGTAAGTAGTTTATTTACCATGCAGATACTTAAAATTTGTACAGTATAAAACACATAATCAACACCCCTCCGCTCCAGCTCCTGCCACCCTCACTGCCTCCCATCCCTTGAAGTTAAAACGCATCATGCTTGCAAGTACAACAATTATTGCTTGGACCCTTCTTAGCCTACAAGCAAGATAATACATTTTAATTGCGCTAACGTTTCCTTAAAAATGGTTTTAAACTGTGGGTCCATACCAAGAAGGCTGCCTCTAAACATGTCTAACAGAGGCCCTGCATAATTTAGACAAAACACTTTTGATTGTGCTTGTTGTGTGTTTTTAAGGTTAATGTTTCAGTGGACATGTTTTTGTTTATATATACATGCTTATTAACAGTTTTGAAACAGTTGTTATGACTATGCAGTAATGTTTCTTTTTTATTTATTGATTTTTATTGTATTCTTTAAAATATATACAACAAACATCTCAGGCTTCATCTTTGCTCGTCACAACAGTGCAACTTACATATACAGCATTAATATGTGGTACATTACAATATTGTTTCCAACTTTCCACATCTGTAGTATATTTGTTCATTCAGCAGGTACAGACAACATATCTGGATTAATTCTTAAATAGTCTGTTAATGGTGCCCAATAATCTTTAGGCTTTGACATAGTTGGGAGTTCTTCTTCATATGTTTTCAGGGTGTCCCTACAATACACCATATCCATTATCCAGCGTTTTCTGCTAGGGGATTGCTTACTGTCCCAGTTCATTTATATCCCTCTCTTTGCCAATAATAGCGCTATCGCACAAAATTTATGCTTGATGGAGTGTGGGTGCTTCACGAGACCCAACAAGCAGACTCGTATTGAACATTCTATTTTGGTATCTAGTATCCCACCAAGTATTACAGTGACCTCCTCCCAGTAAAATCTGATTTTGCCGCACTGCCACGCCAAATGTATAAAATCAGCATTATCTTTCCCACATCTTCGGCAGCATGCATCTGTTTGAAGCCCATATTTCTGTAGTTTAAGTGGAGTGCGATATATTTGGTGTAAATATTTATAGTGTATTATGCGCAGATTTCCGTTAGGGGTTAGCATTTCTGTTAGTGCGTAGCAGCTTTGCCAGTCCTCCACACTGAGAAGAGTTTCTAGTTGAGCATTCCATCTCTCCTGTGCTTTACTAGCATTGCTTGCTATTTCTGCTTGCAGTAATCTGTACAATTTTGTTACCATATGAGCATTGTCTGAGTTAGTAATAATCATTTGTAGTGGTGTCAGCATTGGTGGTTCGTCGGGAAAGGTGGGATATAGCTTTTTGATTGCACCTCTTAGTCTGTGGTATGCAAATTTGAATAATAGTGATTGATTGCTTATGTAGTTTAAATCATTTTGGTCAATGAATCTACCTTCTTTGTAGAGGTCACCTATTGTGTTTATGCCTGCTTGTTGCAGTAACTCCATACTGCCTCTATCTTGTGTCACGGATATTGATGGGTGCTGCTGTAGCGGCATTGCTGGTGCGTACAGCAGTAGCTTACGTGCCAGTTTCTCCATACGTTGCCATGCTAAATTTGTAGTTTGGATTGTGTTTATTTCAGTTTTGGTCACATGTGCACGTTGGTGCAGCAATATGCATCTAAGTGGAATGGGGTGTGCGTCTCCATCTTCAACTGCCACATGTGGCATATACCGTATTGGGTGGAACCAGTAAATGCGCAATTTGCACCTGCGTGCACAGATAGTATAGTAATAGGTCTGGTACCGCAAATCCCCCTTTCATGTATGGCAGCGTTAGTGTTTGTAATTCGATGCACGCTTGTTTCCCTGCCCAGATTAGCCTCGTCACATTTGCTGTTAGCCTCTTGAAAACTGGGGATGGTGGTGGTATTGGAATGTTGTTAAATAAATATAAGAATTTGGGTAGGACAACCATCTTTATGATGGCTATTCTATCTGCCAGAGATAATGGTAATTTGAGCCGCCTTTCAATTTGCTTTTCCAGTTTGTCTATCGCTATCCCATAATTTGCTTTTATTACCATCGCTGGGTCCCTGTGGATCCATATTCCTAGGTATTTGACTGGCTCTAGTTGCCATGATAGGGGGAATTCCACGTAATGTGGTTGAGTGATTTCTGTTAATTGGAGGAACGTGGATTTGCTCCAGTTGATTTGTAGGCCAGATTGTCTCCCGAATTTAATATATTCCCGCAACAAGAGAGATAGATTGATTCGAGGATCTTGCGCATATAGTAACATATCATCTGCATATAGTGAAATATTTATGTGGCGTTGGGTGAACTTCAACGCAGTGGCTGCGTGTTGTATGATTTTACACGCTAGTGGTTCTAGCGCAATGGCAAAAAGTAAGGGCGATAGTGAACACCCTTGTCTCGTGGCTCTCTGTATTTGTATCGTGCCTGATATGTGCTTTTTTACTTTTATACGTGCCACTGGCTTGGTATACAAAAGCTTGATCCATTATAGCAGGGTATTGTGCATGCCCATTCTTTGCAAGATCGTGAATAGGTATACCCATTCAACAGAATCGAAAGATTTGGCTGCATCCATATAGGACTGCCGCCACTTCTAGCACTGGGTTTAGCTGATGTGATAATGCAAATATGGTACGTATGTTATGCGCTGTGGATCTTGCCGGTATGAAACCAGATGGATCTGAAAAGATGAGGTTCTGCATGAGCGGTTGCAGTCTTGTGGCTCTGATTTTAGCTAATATTTTTGTATCCGTATTGAGTGATAGCGGCCTATATGACTCGCATATCTCCGGATATTTGTCAGGTTTTAGGAGGGCGATTACTAGTGCTTCCTGTAATGTTGGTGGGAGAGTTTGTTTACTGTGGGCATCTCCATACATTTTTACTAGATATGGGCTCAGTATCTCTGCATATTCTTTGTAGAATTCCCCTGTAAACCCATCAGGCCCAGGGGCTTTGCCATTGGGTAGCGTTTTGATGGCTTCTTTACCATCTTCCATCATGATTGGCTGGTCCAAGTATTCTCTTTGGCCATCTGATAGCCACGCTATTGCTATATCCTCTAAATAGGTCATGATTTCTTGTGCATTTGCTGTAGGTCGTGCAGCGTAGAGGTCGCTATATGTTTCCATAAACGCTTCTAAAAAGCCTGCAGTGTCGTAATGTGTTATACCTTTTGAATCTTTAATTTTTATGACTGTTTGCGCTTTAAGCTCATTGCATATTGTTTGTGCCAGCACCCGGCCTGATCTGCACCCCTCACTATATATCCGAGCCACCTGCCATCTCGTTATATATTTAAGTTCGCTGTCAGCAAATTCTTTATACTCGGTCAATGTGTCTCTAATGCTTCCTTGTATATCCGTTTTATGTGTTCGTTCGTACTCCTCTTCTAATTTTTAGAGAGTGGTTTCACATTTTGTTAGCTGTGTGCGTATATCTCGTAGTATCCCCGCATTTGTGCTTATGCATATTCCACGTATAGTGGCTTTAAATGCTTCCCAAAGCAAACTTGTGTTGTCTACTGAGTCTTTATTTAATTGGAAATATTCTTCTATTACATTTCTAATTGTGGTTTTATAAAGCCTTGTCATTAAATCTCCATATGTAAGGTGGAGATGTATAAGTTGGGATTTCTAGGGAAAGTAATACTGGCTTATGATCTGATAGCGTCTTTGGGAGGTGCTGCATATCCCGTGTCCATGTGCTAGCCGCTTCTGTTGTCAGCCAGTAATCGATACGTGACCAGCTGCCATGCGCTGTAGCCGTGTGTGTGCTTTCTAATGTCCGTGGGTTTGGCAGCCGCCATATATCTACCATCTTGAACTCTGACATGCCGCTTAGTATTATCCTGGCTGCTCATTTAGGGGGCTCTATTGTTGCACCTGAACTGTCCTGATCATCACTAAGCGATATATTTAGATCTCCTCCCCAAAGGATTTCCATCTCTGGTAGCTCTCTCAATTTCCTTCATTTATTTATAAATAATTCCGGGTCATCTATGTTTGGACCGTAGACGTTAACTAGTCCTATTTGTGATCCCCTTAAAAGTCCAGTAACTATGATGTATCTCCCTTGCTCGTCTGTGATTGTGCGGTCTATTGTAAATTGCACCCCTTTTTTAAGAGGATTAGTACACCTCTTGAATATGAAGAGTAGTATGACGTTATTATGGTTTTAGGCCATCTTCCATCCAGACCACATGATTTGGATTTCGCTGGGTGGGTCTCTTGCAACATGGCTATTTCTATTTGGTGTCTATCTAAGCATGTTAATACCTGTCGTATTTTCCTGGGATTGTTTAAGCCCCGGACATTCCAGGTTAGCAAACGTATCAGTGATGTGCCCTTTCTGCTATCCATTTAGATACTTGTGATATACTTGGATATAGTGCATCTCGTATACTCCTGTGCATATGTCGTGCAGTTGGAACCTGTGCATACTGCTACTGCATATCTTATGCATGACAGCTTCCTGTGGTACTGTACACCAGTGATATAAGCCTGATAAAACATTCAACCCCATAGGCCCCCACCCACTTTAGCATCCCAATCATGCCAATGACATATCCACAAGAACAACATATAATATTTCAACTTTGTTGGGGAACACCCACTGGGGGCCGCTAGGTGCCCGTACTCTCATCCGCAGAGCGGATGAGGCCGGAATGACCGTAAGCAGATGGCTTATACTATTTGCATCTATTTTCACCACCTTAGAACGCACAAATTGTATCGCTAACATAACTTCCCTGACACTATTTCCCATCCCTGGCGCTCCAGTTTACAATAAAGAAGTTTGTGGTATGATACTTAGGCGAGGGCAAGTGTGGCTAGATTCGCATGTGCAATCTTAGATGTATATATAGATTTGAATTTTGCCAGCATAGTATTACTTAAGTTTTGTAATGTGGCCCAATACTACCTTTTATCAAAGCAATGTACAGTGTCCTTAAGTCCAAATCCCATATTGATTACATTCTTTACTCATTTGCAGTTTTGCTGAGTAGATCTCGTCTTCCACTACCGAGCATATCTCCGCCTTTTAGACAGTCATACACTTATAGGTTTGGTTTCCCACCCTTGGGCGCAATAGAACAATTGATATACCCTCTATCCTAATCTGAGTGTGTAGGAGAAAATGTTCGCTCTGAATTCCTTCTTTTGGTGTTTAGTTGTTTTAGAAAATCCTGCACTGCTTTCAGTGTGGTAAGTATTTTCGTCTTGCCCTCATGGGTAATCCGCACCCTTGCAGGGTACAACATTGCATACGTTATGTCCATGTCGCTCAATTTCTTCGTTGCGGTGGCAAACTCCTTACGCGCTGCTTGCACCTCTAACGTAAAATCAGGATAGAAGGAGACGTTGTTTTCTTGGTAGTTGATATGTTGTCTCTCTCGTGCCAGCCGCAGTATTGTGTCTCTATCCGTGTAGTTTAGAACTCGGGATATTATTGGCCGTGATGGGCACCTGGTGGTGGCCTTGAAGCAAGCGATCTATGTGGCCGTTCAATGACGAAATTTGGGGAGAATTGATCCGCACCAAACACCTCTCGTAGCATGTTCTCGATATAGATTTCTAGCCGCCCTGTAATTGCACTTTCCGGAATTCCCATAATTCTTATATTATTTCGGGGGGATCTCGCTTCTAAATCTTCATCCTTGTTTTTAATCACTTCAAGTAGCTTTTCCATGTCGGCGCATTTTATTGCTGTAGCGCCAGATTCATCTTCGACTGCAGAGATTCGCATTTCCGCGTTATCCAAATGCTCTCCTTGTTTGTCTAACTTGGTGGCCATGTTGTCAACTCTGAGTGTGAGGGTATCAATTTTCCCATCAATTGCTTGTAGGCTTTGTTGGATTGTGTTCAGGATAGCCTCCATATTGGGCCCTGTGGTCTGCTCCGCCTCAAGTTCGGTGTCTGAATGTGCTACTGTCAATCTGGGTGTTCGGCGGGCATCAAAAGTTAATTTAGATTGTTTGTCAACATTGCCCAATATTGCACGTTTGCATCCTTCAGTGAGTGTGCAGGTTGAAGCACCTTTGAAATCAGTCGTCGCAAGGTATATTACTCTGTGCAGGGCTTGGTGACTTCAGATTCTCAGCATCGGCATGACCAATCTGTGTATGCCTTTATATATTCTGCGTGGTCTATATATAATCACCACTAGCCAGTGGGTCGCAGCTCACCCAAAGAGAGGTCAGCCGTGCACACGGTGTACGAGTGTTTAGATCGCTAGGCTATGCTAATTATTTTTTCAAAGTTCTGCTTCTGGCGGTGTTTGTGCACTCTATTGCAGCCCAGGCTAGTGTCTTCAAAGTAGCTCTCTTCTCATTACTGCGATCTATTATGCGTAAGCATGTCCCCGGAGCAGTGTTGCAGCAGTATAATGGAGACCCGCCTCTTGGATCCAGACCACTTGGATGGTTGCATGCTGTGATTGTCGGGGAATGTCTGGCGATTTAGTCGCAGCGACGTGTTTGCTCCGTGCTTGTCATACACTCCGATTCGCCTTGAAATTAGGCCTGGCACTTAGCACGCAGGCCGCAGCCACTCTCAGCGCCGTCCAGGCGATGAGCACTTGCCTTCATTTAGCCGATATTGCTGCATTTGCAATAAAGTTTGTTTTTGTTGTAAAACAAAAGCTCAGAAAATTGTAAACTGGGTTATGTGTTTGTTGTGCTCATTGACCTTGTTATGATACTGTCTATATATTCAATGTTACAGCTTCCTAGCACTTTTTGAATGTGTTTGCTTTTCCTGCCAATTCAACTCTCAAGACATTAAGGGCCCGATTATGTGTTTTGTGGTCCTGGAGCGAGGTGCAACAACAACACCCCGCTCCCCAACGACCAAACAGGGCCTCCAGATTATGAGTTTTTCACAGTTTTGCCGGCAGGCAGTGTGGCTGTCCTGCGGCAGTGCCTTTCAAAAGCACCTATGTATGCCTTAGAAAGGCACCGCTGCAGGACCGCCACAGTGTGTTCAAGCACGGCATTTGCCCCCCTGCATGCACCCCATGCATGGGGCACAAGATGGCCATGTAGGGGCCCCTCTGTTGCATGACGGACAGCAGTTTCATGGAGGAAGAACCTCTACAACATTGCTGATGGTCCTGAAACATGTAATATGCGCAGCAGTGCTGCAGCGGCACCGCCAGCATATTGTGAGCCCCTGACCACCGCAGGATGCCTTTGAATGTGGTCTCTAGCGGTTGCGGTGGTCCCACCACCAAAGTTGTAATACAGCTGTTCGGACCACAGGTGAGGAAATGGCTGGACCACCACGACCGCGTCCCCACGAGTCTGGGGCTTTTCTACATGTATCTGTGACATAACAGTGGTCATTTTATTCACTAGATTTGTGTCTTTTACCTATATGTGGACAACAATCGCACATTTAAAAGAAAGCAAAATGTTGTTATTTTTTTATATCATTGTTACACCACTATGTTACCCAGTCATATACTGTCTGAACAACACAGAATTGTAAAATTCTCTACCAAAGAAAAAAAAGAATAGAGCATAGGAAAATGTAGTAGGTCAATAGACAAAACATAGATTTTTATTTTTTTATTTGAAATTGTGTCCAGTGATTTAAGGAGTGTTAAAATGCCTTTAATAGCAAGTTCTCCCGAGAAAAGGATTCAATTGTTTTAATTTATACAGGTTTATTTATGATATTGGGAGGCTTGTTAGTAAGTACACAATAATAAAAATAAATAAATAATAAAAAAGCTCAGAAAATTGGAAACTGTGATATATTTTTGTCCCATAGTTTAAAACATGTTAATTTGAATGTTTTATAAAAGGGTCTAGATTATTAATGCTACTTCTTTATACTCCTTGACTATGTTTCATTTTCCCTGGGCTACTTCTTTCAAGACATTATGGCATTAATGTTGGTGTGTTGGAAACTTGTGACACAATATTATGAAATATTCTCTTCATTGCGTGCCGCCTGAATTTAATTTGAATACTGTAAGAGAACTAGCTTCCACAACATTGAAAACATAATGACACTCATCTGCAACCCAGTTAACAGCAAATACATTCACAGTTATCTTGTATTCAAGTTATTTTTTTCTTAATTGTATGTCAGTCTTCATGGCTGAACAAATGAAATCATTATCTCTAATTTCACCTTATAAATCCCCAATTGTTGGATGCTCTGACACAAGTTCCAATTGTTATTGTTTTTATACTAGTTTACCTGACAACATTGACTTGAAACCTTCTTATCATGGTAATAATATATTCCAACCCCTGTCTGCACACTGTCATGTATGTCTTTCTTACACATCTGTCCTTTCTTGACATCAGTTGCACCTCAGTCACAATCCCAAAATTCTTGGGCCAACTCTTTCTAGTGGGTAAGTACATTTCTCTAACTCAATTTCTGTTGCAAATATATTTATTTGGGTTCATGATCTCCACAGAATTTCCTCTACTCTCTGTCATTTATTATGATCACTAAGCGGCCATCTTCCATCTCTTACATTACAGAACCATAATGAATGATACTGTTTGCACCTGTCTGTCTATTGCATGCTGGGTGTTAGCATCCTAAATACAATACCACACATTGTGTTAATATCCCAGCTCTTCTTTTATTTGCCACATACAATCTATCACTTCTTCTGTTATGATACTGTCCTAGTAAAGCTTTCTTGCACCAGCACTACCATCATAGAGGCATGGCACTATATAATTGGCGGTATTGTATATTTAATGTCATTCATTTTAATAATTGCATCTTAAATCATGATCAGCTTGGTCATTTTGAAAATGCAGCCTGTTACAGGGAGTTGGAAGGCTTTTTATTCATGTACCACCCACATACCGTGGCTATGTTGTTCAGTGGGTCTCTGTATTCTACCCATATTTTTGCCAACTTCCGCATATTCAACAAAAAAAAGCAAAGTTTTGTCATTATTGTATATTGTTGTTACTTCAATAGACAGTCTGAACAACAGAGAATTAAAAAAAAAATTACAAAATAAAAAACAATAGCATAGGAAAACATATTAGGTCAACAGAAAAAAACTTGCATTGTTCCCATTTAAAATTGTGTCCAGTGATGTGTGGAGTGCTAAAATGCCTTTAAAAGCAAGTTCCCAAGAAAATTGGGTGTGATGAACGGGAGAATAATAGGTGTATTCCCTTAAAGTAGGGTTGCATAATCTCCAAGCATCTATAAATTTGTATTGTTTAATGGTTTGTACAAAAAGTTTATGTGCTTTAAGAGGGACGAAGGAGACCCCTGAATTGCGATCTAACAAAGGATCAAAAACTTGATTGCAATCCCCTGTAAGAATAAAATTATCATCAATACATTGTGTAATTTGTTGAGCTAAGGATGTCTAAAAAGAGGAGTCCCCAGCGGTGGGTGCGTATATATTAAGTAAAGAGACCGGAGCATTCCCCAACAGCAATCTAGTGAACAAACATCTACCATTGTCATCAGAATCCTGTGAAAGCACTTTAACAGGAAGCAATTTTTGGCAAAGAGTTAAGACTCCGTTGCGTTAACCATCCCCTGGTGAATAAAAGACCTCCCTACCCAGCCTCTCTTTCATTTTATTGACTCCTCTGTGGTTAAATGAGATTCTTGTAAACAAGCAATGTCTGCCCCAATTTAGCTAAATGTGTTAACACTCTCTGCCTTTTAATAGGCGAATGTAAACCTCTGACATTCCAAGAGATAAGTTTTAAGGACATAAGACAGACATGAAAATAGATAAAAGACACCAATCAATATAAATCATCAGACAACAGAAAGCATACTGAAGAATGAACCAACTATAAGCAAAGTGAGTTAAACAGGCCAAGAAAATAGAGAAAGAAAAATAAAGATGTGAGTGTAAATGTGACGTTCGAAAAGAACAAGCGTAAGATAAAGAGAAAGGGATAGAAAAGACAAGGGAAGAAAAGAAGTTGAGATACAGAAAAAGAGACATACGTAAAAATATCAAACAGGAACGGGGGGGGGTGAAACCACTTGGAACAAATGGCACGCCCAAATCCGACGGGACGGAGGACAAGGGAGAGACCGCACCACATGTGACGAAACAACGTCAGGATACAAACATCAAAAAGTCTGCGAAGAGAAAAAATGAAAGAAGATAAAAATGAAAAAGAATTGTTATAAAAAAGCTAAGCAGAAATATGCTAAGATCAAAGTGGAAACATGTTAAAATGCATTACAGCATAACCTTAGACTAAACAATCATGAAAAACAATTTCAATATAGCAACAAAGAGAAAAAAGGGGGACTTTATCCCATTAGATTGATGACATTAACAGGTTTGACATGATGAGGCTCCAGCAAAATCCATGGCCTCCATTTTGCAAGACTTTATAAAGCTCTGCAGTTTGACTGGATCCTCGTAAGTTGTCGTTTTGTTATTGTAAGTGACTTTAAGGTGCCAAGGATGAAAAAGTCCATCGCGGGCTCCTAAAGAACGTAGATCAAGTCTCATGTTAAGAAATTCTTTGCGCCTGTTTGCTGTGGCTTTGGCGTAGTCTTGTGAGAAGAATAATGTTGAGCCAGACCATATGACACGTTGGATTGACTTAACAGCTGCAAGAACCTTTAGTAAGTCTGTGGATTCAAGGAAATACAGTATGACTCCTCTCGGTCTTCGTGAGTTGGATAAGCCAGATAGTTGATGGCCAAGCCTGTGAGCACATTGTATATTAAGCGTAGTGTGTTCTGGCATATGTAGTAGCTTAGGAAGAAAGGATTTAAAGAAGAGGAGAGGATCACAGCCCTTCGTTCCTTCTGGCAAGCCACAAATACGTAGGTTGTTTCTCCTGTTATGGTTTTCAAGATCTTCAACCTGTTTTTGAAGAGTGGAAACCTGGGATTGGAGAGCATTAACTTTAGTGTCAGTGAGCCCGAAAGAAGACACGCTATCTTCGATTGCCGTGAGCCTTCCATCCATCTGGGACCAATTATTAGTAAGGAACTGCAACTTGGTTTTTGTTTCCTCCATAAAAGGTCAGACGGCGCATATCTCCTCCAACAACAGCTCCAGTGAAACAGGGGAAGAAGGTTTGGGTGGAGAGGGCGGATCTTTTTTCAAGCGTTTTGTAGTGTTCTTCCCTGCCGCCAGAGGAGTAGAATTTGACAATACAGGCCCTTTGGGTAAAGAGAGTAGGGAGTCTTCCATTTTGGAGAATTCTGTGAAGACTCCGGAATTCTTGATAAAAGAGTGTGTGAAGCGCAAAGCAGGAGAACCAATTTTTTTTAATCTTCCCATGTAAGACAATGAGGAGGTAAATGCATAAGTTATGGAGAATGTTGCAGAGCCATCAAAAATCGACAGGATAATATGTTCATTAGCAAATAAAGAGGGTCAACATGCTCGTAAGAATCATTGAGTTAAAACTTAACCAAGTTAAAGGGCATGTAAATATTAGGTCTCCACGAAGTGGATTTTTCATTATGAGACAGTATAAAAAAGCTAATGACCAGAAGCGCTCCTGTAAAAGATGAACGCATTAGAGTTGTGGAACATCCATATGAAAAGGATCACCAGAGTCTCCCATAAACAATGTACACATGTGTCATACATTAAACTGGAAAAGCAAACTGCCTCCAAAGCGCATCTAGCTGGTAAGCGCAGAATGTAAAGACAATTAAAGGCCAGGCATTAATAATTTAGACTGAGCTAAAATGGTGGCCCTTCACTTTACTTCCCTCAGCAAAAGAGAAACTTGAGGGAAACATAACCATGGAGGCAAGCATACAGGCAGTTAGATATCCAGTTAATTGTGGCACCGCGTGTAAGTTTTAAAATTGCTCCAAAAATGAGTTAGTGGAAGAGCGCATTTCACCGCTTTCAAGGACGATGTAACAAGGCAGCAGTATTTTTGAAGAGAGTTCACACACAAAATGGCGGCCGTATTACGCGCCGTAGCGGAGCCGGAGGTACCTTCTTACAAATTAGGCTTCCCAAGCCAAGAAAGTGGTAGCTGAAGGCATCATCTTGGTCAGTTATTGTTCTGCATCAGGAAACGCTGCGTTAGCAGTATTTAAATGTTCAATTGGCATGAACTCGCCTCGTCGCTCCGAGGAGTCTCACTCGGGCGCGGCCATGTTCCTTGGGCATCAAGCCACGCCCCCCTGAGTTAATCATTTAAAGTGTAGAAGTGATGCCATTTGAGCTTCATAGACATGAACATTTCTAAAACTATGTTCATACTCTCAGATATCACATTTCTTTGTGGATATCCCGCCAGTTAGCATACTACCCCATTTTATTGTCATACCCTTAAGCTGATCTAGACTGTCTCCAAGAAGAAGATGTGGATGTTATTTGTCTTAGTTTTAGATCCACATAACATGATCTATCACTGAATTCCTATTCTTACTCATATAGCGCCTTCTGATTTTATTTAAAAACACCTGGGTTCATGCATTTTTATAATATCCTGTCCAGGATAAATCACATTCTCCTCAGAACTCATTGACCTTTCAAACAGCCCATTACAATACATTTATCCCATGATAAAACTGCCGGTTTGACAACTGTGACGAACGCTGTCATGAAAGAGATCAGCAAGAAATGACTTGCCCAGAGTGGAGGGTATTCATAATATCTTGTAATATTGATTGTTTTACACCAGGACATCCAGACCTGTAACCTGGATAAAATGATAATCAGTTTAACTTGTTTATATAATTTGCATTAGTATATCTCAAGAAACATACTGCAGCATTAGCCCCTAGATAGATATGATAGACAAACAATTCTGAAGCATTCGCTTAACTGAAGTTTCTTGCAGCCATAGATGTGACAATAAATATAAACATGAGCAATGACCAACCACCCTTAACCAAACGTTGCCTCAGAAATGTAATGCCCAGCCTTCTCATAATGCCAGATAAAACTGTTTATTGCAGCATTTAACAAACAAAAAAGAAGTAGGAACTAATGCCTGAATAGATAGGACCAAGAAAAGTAATTAAAAGTTTTACCATTTTAACATTGTTGCACTTTCCATTTGAACTAGGCCATCCATTTAAGTTAAGTATGACCACATCAAAAGATTTCAATAGTGTTTCATATTTCCAAAGTTTATATGTTTTTCTTATGGCAAGCAAGGATTAAAAATCATGACAATAATTTTCAAAAGCTGGGGTTAATACTACCTAGTAAGGTGCAGTTATTCATTTCCAACTGTTGCAATGTACTATTTTAGGTTGTGTGAGAAGAGCCAAATGTCTTCTCCTTCTAACAATTACAGTTCTGTTTCCTCCTTATCATTGTTTTATTGTTGTAATCTAATATTCTCTAATTCCTTCGGCACATCATAGCATACCAGGAGCATTTCATAAGAAAAATCTCTGTATCAATATTTCCCCGAAGCTTTTTGACCAGAATTTTCCAGATGAAATTGCTTTTTGTATGCTTTTTTAGGTGGAAATGTCATTATTCTTGAAAAATTGGTTCTTTCACAAGTTGATGTTTCTAGTCTTTTATTAAAACAGTTCTTATAGACTGTTACCATAAACCCTCCTTCAAACTTTTTGGTGACTCTATTCCTCTCTCACATTCTTTCTCCCTCTTTTGCCATTATTTTTTGATGGAGTCACCTCCATCCAATGTCTTTTTTTTAACTACTATCCTCCTTCCCTACTGTTGCTTCATTAATTGTGACTCCTCTTTCCTTGCCGTCATTATTTCCCTACTCTTCTTGCCTCTAGATAGAAGAAATGAAATAAGGAAGAAAAACAGTGGGAGGAGTTGAAGGAAAGGAAGAAGGGCCAAGAGAATGAAGGGAAGAAAGAAATACAGTTTAACATAAAGTAAGAATGAAAGTAGAGTATAAAAATAAAAAAGAGAAAAAAGGAAGAAAGTAAAGGACAATGGAAGGAAAGAAAGAATGGAAGAAGCATGGAAAGAAGTAAATTAAGATGGAAAGAAGGAAATAACAAATGAAGCTAAAAGGGATGGGCGGAATGAAAGAATATAGTCTTCAAAGTAAAAAAGTTGGAAATAAGAAAACCAAGCAAGAAAAAAAGGAGAAAAAAGAAGAGAAGGAAGGAGAAAGAAAGAAAGATAGAAATAAATAAAGAAAGTAAGAAAGATAGGTAGAAAGAAAGAGAAGAAAAAATATAGGAGGAAAGAATTATGGAAGAAAAAGGAAGAAAAATAACATGGAAATAAGGAAGGGAAGTGAAAAGGAAGGAATGGAAAAAGAATAGAGAAGAGAAAGATCAAATGGAAAAGAAGGTAGGTGAAAGTACAACCTTTGAATGGTAGGTTTATGAATTTAGAATCATAGCCTCGGCATATCCCATTGAAGTTTTTGGATGTTACCTGTGATTTCTGATGAAAGGATTACCTTCAGCAGTCATGCATATCTAGGATGCTTCCTACCAGTCACAGTGTTCCACAGATAGATGATGTGACATTTATGTGGACCAGTGGTATACACATGAAAGTGCTTCTTCATGTGATTGAAAGAAGACAAGATGTTTGGCTCAGTAGTGAAGAAGATGGCAAAGAAGGCTTTTCTGAATTGTACGTATGCCTGTGCATAAGGGGCTAGGTAAAAATCCTGCTTGTTCCAATAATTTCCTAATATGTGGCCTGAGGTGGTGGCATCTATGATTAATTGTACAGCTGTAGATATCTGTTGATAAAAAAATATATATGTTCTGCTGTCTCAGGTGGTAATAAGACATCTTTAGTTAGTTAAACCTGTGAAAATTAGCCTGAAGTGCTTCATATGTTTAAAAAAGCAACAATTTTCAGGAATAAGCGAGGCATTTATTATTTTCTTAAGACGTTTTATTTTAACTATCCTGAGTCAACGAGCACTAAATGAACTGAAAATCTCCAATCCGCTCCGTCATTGTACTACGTGGTTTAGGACCTATTTATTAAATACTCGTTTGCTTCGAGAAACGTTTAATACTCTTTAATAAGTGTCCCATATGCCTGTAGCAATTCAATTGAGAATCTACAGCATTTGAACCCGCCTATGACATTTAATCATATATAGCTAGTAGTGGAAACTTCTTTAAACTCCTATAAATAGTTCTAAAGTCGACTTGTTTGCATTCATTTTCTTCTCAATAATCCTTCACACATGAGCTCAAAAAAACGGCAAGTGCATTCACGTGAACGCAAAATTGTCTTAGGCTTGTCAAGTAATAGTCTGAGAAATCGATGGTTCTTTTTGTTGATCATCTGTAACCTAAATTCAACAATCGAAATCAGTAGCACACTGACACTATTTCTCACCACTGGGAGGCAGCTCCGCTACAGCTATGCATTATTTGGAGATTTGCCCCAAGTTCTTATGTGCCATTTATTTTTAGCAAGTCAAGAGAAAGTGCTCTAAACTTGTCTGGTGCGTATTTAGGCGCTAAATGTAAATGTAAATGCCAGTATTTGTGAAGCTCACAGCTACCTCCGGAGAGGTGTCCCAGCACTGGGGGCCTTCGGGAAGATTAAGCAAGCTATTGCCCAGAGTCACATGGTGCTGGGCTAACCTGCCGCCAGAGCCGGGGATTGAACCGTGAACTCTGTGGTCCAGAGTCAGGAACCCTGGCCGCTGCGCCATACCTCTTCCACTAGACCCTACCAGACACAGTACTTGTGACCTCACCCCCTTTTTTCAATGTTGCTGGGCTGATATGGACTACCCAATCAGCGCTGTTTTTTTATGTACCTTTGTCTGCATATGTTTTTTAGGACTTTTCCTTATTCCCAGGACTCTGATGAACAGTTCTATTTGACTTGTTGCTGAGCCAGCAGCCAGGTGGGGTTACACTTTCAGGGGATGTTGTGGGTTGAAGTGGATCACATTTTGAAAGGCTGTTGTAACACAGGCCTGGTTCTAGAGGGTGGACCTGGTGGGCCAGCACCTCCTATGATAGCCCTGTGGCCCACCCAAGACCCATTAACAAGCAGAAAATCATATTTTGCTCATTTTCTAAATGAAAAAATTGCACAGGGCTACTGCCTCTACACAAAACCCTAATAGTGCAGCTTCCATGTCAATGCCTTAGGCTACTTTAAATGCATGGAGAAGAGGGTGAGGTCAGGGGGGGTGGCTGCTATTACTGTGCAATTGTAAGCATAACAAGTATATAAGGAAATACCTCTTTTGAATGATCACCCCCAAGTTTTTGGACTGATGGTGCTGGTTTTTCGACTCTGAAGGTGCACTGAATCATGCCAAACAGACCTCAGTGCCAGTGTTCTGGCCCTCCAAAGGTTTATGTACAATATGCTCACCCAAAATTAGCACAAGTTAACTTACTCAAAGGTTCCTAGTATATGATACTAGAGATACCCATGGCTTGCAAGGAAAGGTGTCCCTTGTAGACTGCAGCACTTATTGTGCCACTACGAGTGTGACCAAGCAAAGAATGACTCAGATTGGCAGAACAGGTTTTAAACCGATAAATTGACTTTGCCATTTAAGTTAATGGCAAAGCCCAAACCTTCCTTATTAATATGTGTACTTCACCCCTAAGGAAGGTCTAATGAGCCCTAAGGCAGAAAGCTGTATATTAAAAAGTAGTGCATTTGTTTCTACATGCCCTGCCAGGCAAAATCCCACATTGCTGTTTTTTTACTGTAGAAGCACTAGTAGCCTCATTGTTGAGTACATGCTAACAACACAGCAGTGCTAAATTCTGAGAGGGACTACTAAATATGATTCTTCAAATTATCAAAAGAATTGTTGCATCAGATCTGACTTGATGCTCAAGTCGAATTTATTGTATCTTTTACACAACTTTAGAACGCCGCCACTTTGTTACACAAAGTTTTCCAGTGACTGTTTATGATTGCTGGTCAAAAGATAGCCTTCTGTCTTCCAATGGGTAGATGCAAACAACTCTCAGGAAGGAACACAAAGAGCCTTCAATTGGAAAAGGTGTTACCTCTCCCTGACAGGAAGGCCAAACAGGGCGTGAGTCTAAAAGGCGAGCTTCATAGGGGAAGTCACTTCTGAAGGGCAAATGGTGAAAACATAATGAAAGGGGCAGCTCTTTTGTTTTTGCAGACAGGTGAGCATCAGTGACAGAGAGGGGCAAGCTGTTCCCAAATCAATTTTCTCCGTAGTTGCGTAGCCTCAGGCAGCCACACCTCTGCAATGGCCTAGAGAGCTCCACACGCCAAGGGAAAAATTATGCAATTTTGAGAGGGGGCAGAATGGTGCATTCTGGGTCAGATAGATAACACACTTCACAGAAAGAAGCCACTAGACTGGCGGGGACCTAGAAACCCTTGGCTGATTGTCGCCGCATTCCCAAGGGCAAGGCAGGGAATAAAAATGTAGCTCACCTGTCACCCAGATCTCACATCACATATGAACTGGTAAGAGGACCGAAGAAGGACTGCTCTGATGTTCCCTGGATCCAACAAAGGGAGATTACACCAAAGACTGGACTGCACCTGCTGCTCCTTGGGCTAAAAAAGACAGGACTGTACCTGTTGTGCCCTGTTTGAGGAAACGTTGTGCCTGAGCCCCAGACCTGACTGCAAGAGTCAGTTGGCTGACTTCTTGTTACAGCTACAGGGACACAATAGATGAAGAAATCTACCTTGGTGAGTTGGTTGGCAAGAATGCCTGACCACCACTGACCCCTAAGGGTGCGGCCTGAGAGATCGATTTCCTACCCTCAAAAATTGCACCTGAGTCTGCTGGACCTGGTAGAGTCATTGCAGTTTGGTTTGGTCACCCAGCAAGGAAGTTGCCACCAGTTGAAGGGAACCACTGCTTTCGCTGTAACCGGAGACTAGTAGACCAATGGCAATTGGTTTTTGGCTGTTTTTTACCCGTACTTCGAGGGACATCGATCCGGGTGCCAAAGTCCCCCCACTGTGTTCTTAGCCTAAGGGGTGGCCCCATTAAGACCCCTGTTACCAGCACAGTATCCTTGAGCCTTTTCAGCATCCTATTTACCTTGCATCAAGACCACTCCATGAAAGTTCATGGTGGTTCACCCATAGGGCCTGGAATTGGACTGGAGACTGCTTTGGCTGTGAGGTAACTGATATTATTGGTCCCAGTGACTGGTTCCCTGACACAGTTGGTCGTCACAAGTGTGCCCTTATAGCTATTTTAAAGTTTCCTGTTGTGGCTTCTCTAAACCTCAAGTTGCAGTAGTTACAATGATTTATTCCGCTAAGTAAAAATCTGTTCCCCTAAAAATTAATATCAATATCTTCGAAACCATCCCGTATATTTTTGTCATTCAGGTGTCTGCTTAAAGATAAAAAGACAACTTTTTTCAAAAATCAGTGTTGGACTTTTATTCTGTTCTATTTCCTTCTTATTCAACTGTTTTGGTACTTCTTAATGCTTTACACTTTCTTTGATAAAGCCTGACTGCTCAGAATCAAAGCTACCCAAGGTTTTTTATTACACTGTGGGTTGCACAACAACTCCATATAATAAACCACTTTCTCAAAGGCTACCTGAGACACCGCCATGATACTGAGTTCGCAAGCTCCTGTCACACAATAATTGAAAGATGAAAACAGTTTTAAAGCTGAATCAGTCTACACATCACATACAATCAGGATATATATCTTAGTGGTTTGTTTTATTTTCTTTCATCTGTTTTGCTATTCCTTACTTATGGCTGGGGCCACTGGAATTATGTGGCTGGGAAAACCAAATTATGCAACATGGGTGACTAAATTATGTGGCAAAAAAGCAAAATATTTTGTGATAGATGTACTTCATTATTTTTGCATTTTTACACATTAATACTGTCTTGGCAAAGGCTAAGTTTCATAAGTACCAGTTTAAAACCCTAATACTGCAATAGGCAACTGAGAGATGACCAGTCAACCTTTATGAAGGGCCTTTCACTGCGCAGCAACGCGTGTCCCAACGTTTTTAGACACTTTGGATCCATTTGAGCAAAAAGCAATGTTTTGGGGTAAAGTCTGCAAATCATGCAGCTGATGATTGATTACGTGCAAATGTAGCAAATCCATAACTGTGCAGAATATGCTGTAGCAACAGAATCTTTCGACACTTCTCAAGTGAAAAGACTTGTCAAGTTACACTAGTACAACAAAATGAGGAAGAGCAGTGCAATCACATTTTATTAAAAGAAAAGAAGTGGTAACAATCCTGTGGCAGCATTCGTAACATGTATGGCGCTGTCCTGCCTACTCTCAATCTCCCGAGAAGCTCACTAATATATTTAGAAGGAACTTAAAGGATAGACAACCCACTTTGTGGTACTGGTGACTGTGCATCTCCAAGCAAATTCTCGGTCACAAAAGTAGACAGAAATGGATTATAGACAGGGCCACATGAATTCTGCAATTCTGCAGCTGCAGGGCTTTACACATATTTATGAATTTGTCATATTTGCCACTTAATTCATCATCTGTTGCATAATTTGCAGATGTTAACAAAAAGCCATCTTAAAACAATCAACATTCACTGAAAAAACGCAGTTACTTTCTGTACAGTGGAAGGCCCTTCACAATGGTTTACTCATCAATCTTTAGCAGCTTATTGCTGTAACTGCATGTTAAATTGGTACTAATGAGCTGAAACCTTTTTCTGACAGTGTTAATATGTAAAGAATGATAAAATAATAAAATGGTGCTACCCGCCTTACACTGTATAATTTAATCAACTCTTCTACATATTTTGGTCTTCTCTTGTTGCATAATTCTATTGGACCTGATTACAATACTGCTGTTACTCCTCTGGTCCTAAACTGATAAGATAATATCCTGGACCAATGCACTTGCTGCTGAGATGATCCTACAATCTGTGATTTCACAAGTTCAAATTTGCTATTCAGCCTTCCATTTCTGATAAAAGCGTGAGGCAGTGTAGGATATCCTTCTTTTCTGCATGGTCACCCCAGTTTTTTTCTGCACCATATTTTTGCTGGTTATGGAACTCTGTACACTTTATCCCCGCTGAGCAGGAATAAAGTGCCTGTGCTCCCCATTCAAACTAGGGATGGGCTGAAGTTGTGGATTTTCACTCCATGGAATTTTGCAGAGTTGCATATAAACTCTGCGAGACTTAGTGGGTTCCGTCAATAGGCAGAAAATATGCATAACATGCTGCTTGTGCTGTATTTTAGGCTTAGTAACGTGAGCGGCGCTATAAAATCAACCTGTACGGCACCATGTTGTGTGCAAGTAAGCTCACCCATTCGAGTTGATTTTGCTGCCACTCGAGTAGAAAAACTACTCAAGTTGCAAAAATTGTACTGGAGAAGCAACCTTCTGACTGCGACTGCTCATGACTACCTGCATTCAAAAATTGCGCTTGGGGATGCGTTTCTGGAGCCTCTCTAGAAAAATATTCTGCCATGCTGTGATGGACAAAATTTGGCCGGATCTCTGCATTACAAGAGTAATGCAGAGTCACAAAATTCTGCCAATTCTATTGCTAATTGGCACATTGAACTTACCATTAGAAAATACACCCAGGTTGCCACTTAAAACCTGCAGTGCAACCTTGTAAAAAAAGATTTTTGACTGACAAACTCCTCCCTTACAAAATTGAAAAAGCCACCTTTATGTAGGCCTTGTAGCCTACAAGATAGGGTGCATAGTATTTAAAAGAGGGACACACAGAAAAGTGCCGTCACTATATCCCTACAGTGACAAAGCTCCAAAAGCGATTTTCATTGTCACAGGCCTGGCTGTCCTATACAGAAAACCAGAATACAGATTACAATATTAACACTGTCATCTCAGGTTTGGGACCAGCAAGGAAAATATTTAAGCCCCTATATTGTATAGTTAATAATAATCCAATTGAATTGCGAAGTTAGATTTTTAATAAGTATTAGGGAAAAGTAACTTTTGGGACATTACATTTAACCTGTTTGAAGCTCCTTGTGGGTAATTTGCTCTCCAGTAGTTGCCCAGCTGATATATAGGGACTTATTTACAAGCCCCTTGCGCCACTTTTGCGTCATTTTTAACATGGGAAAAGTGACGTACGGTTGGCACAAGGGGCTTGTAAATAAGCCCCATAGTCTTTAATGAGAAGGGAAATTCCTTCTAGGAGCCACATAATAGACACACTGATAAACAAGTTGCCATAAATGGGCAGTAATGAGTCCTCTGAGCTGAGACGTACCTTCAAGATAAGGCTTGCTGCCCTTTCCGTTGGCAAAACAGTGTCAAATCTTACCTGAAAGGTCTGTCTGAGGTACATGTAAACATTTTGCACTTTGAAAGGGTTCAAGCAGGTCTAGATCACAACTCTTGCATATCCTTTGTCTGGTTGCTGAAGGACTTTGTCTTGTCTTACTCTTACCAGACTTCTGTCTCATTTTTTGTTGTGAGCCCAGGGCCTCGATTGTAGGGTTAAATGTGGGCACACCCTCAACTAAGCCCAAGTTTTATGAGGATGAAACCTTTAGCCATCTTGGAATTTTGGTGACACCACTTTGGGCCAGTGTACAATAAGGCAAACAAGAACTACTAAAAAAAGTAGCTAGTCCAGGACCTAGCAGCTTTTACCTTGCCCAGGAGTCACCCCGTCTACTAGCTATAGCCAACCATAAATCTGGCACCTTAAGGTTCCCTCCTCTAAACACTGTCTGGAATGCAGAAGATCGGAAGTTGGCTGAATCTACTGTCTGTGAGCTGTGATAAGGAGCCCTGAAGGACTGGTGCTGCTCCTTCTTGTAAAAGGACAATGGAGTGGACTCCAAGGGTCAGTTAGCTGACCTCCTCTGTGGCTAGAGGGTCAAAACAGGGTGAAAGAGACCCTTTCCCTGAACTGCCCAGCTGTCAGTGGTAACTGGACTGGATTTAACAGTTTCCTGACACCCTTAGAGCCTCTAAATGCCTTTCTCTGAGGTGCTGGGGGGGGGCTTAGAAGTGTACTCCCGTGGTTGTTTAAGCACCAGCAGATTTTAAAAACTTTTGAACTGTTTTCCTCCAAAGCCCCAGCAAGACCCACCAGGGAAAATATCAGATCAGTACTTCCAGAGTGCTGGATTGCAATTCAGCTTAATTCCCAGGAGAGATCTCTGCACATGCAAAAAACAACAAACTCCCATTCTGTGTTGGGACTTTTGAAGAATTTCGGCAAGAATTCTCAAAAACTTAAGAGCACCAATGGGACCAACCTGCTTCAAGTGTCATTTCCATGGCAGCAATGCCTGCACGGAAAGGAGTTTTCTGCCAAAACTTGACACGGTCCCTTTCTGAAGTGGTACTTTGAACTTTTTGACCTACAGGCTTCTACCATGACCAATCCACTTTATGTATCTGACCCAAGGTCCATTGAAGTTGGCCTCAAATAATGACCAGATGCAGTCTATGATGACCATTGACTACCATTAACTTGTTGAGCTTTTTTCCTGCTAGTGTCACCTAAAACGATTAAAACGCATACCTCCTTTTCTCCTTATTTGATTTTTGTCATTTCATCTCATTTTGTTTATGACATGTTTTTCTGTTTTTCTAATTCAGTGTAGGATTTTTATTACTTGGTATTTTGACCTTATTACAGTTTTGGTATTTCATAAATACTTTACACATTGCCCTAAGTTAAGCCCCTGTGCCATCTTTGCCAGTGGGTTAAGCTCAGGTTAATTTAGTGATTTTGAGGGTTCATCCTAACAAGAAATGTTATTGTTCATTGAGGTTGGCAGACGCCCACCCCATATAATAATCAACTTTCTTACAGACAACACATGCTGGAAGAAAATAAAAACTTTGATGTCTTACTATTGCGATAACTTTTCTGATCTGGCTAAACAACACACACTTAGTTAAGCTTCAAACAAATTTGGTATTTTGGGGGCGTTTCGAAAGGTAGAATGCATAACTCACTCATACCACTAATGATATCAGTAAAATATTAACTCACTGCTGTGGAAGTGGTGGTGTCCTTTCATCGGAAGTCCTGAAAAACCCACAGCCACCTTTAGAACTGTGAATCCAATGGCTACTAAACACGATCAAAGATTCTAGAATCTTGACAAGAACAAAAGCTGATGGGTTATAGAGATGAGAGATGGAGGTTGTTTAGAGGGAAGCATATGGATAAAAAGGAAGAGTAAGAAAAACTGAAAATTAAGGCTAACATGAAAGAATGGTAGGGAAATAGGTGGATGAAACACAAGCCAAGAAGTGATGAAAAGGAGAGAGAAAAGGCTTGATAAGTGAGGAGAATGGGGTGATGAGTGTTATAAATTAGAGAAGATAAAGATGGTATGAGTGGTGGATGAAGAACTGTAAAAAAGTAGCCTGAGGAAGTAGGATGGATGGAGCAGTGTATTGATGAGCAAAATTAGTGATGCGGCTAGGGGGATAGATAAGTATGTGATGAGTTGGAGTGAGAAGAGTTAAGCAGGGAGGGAAGAATACAGAAGGGTGAAGGCAGAGGATGATGCTTGTGAAGGAGGTGGGAGATAAGAAAGGAAAGTGGTCATATACGAAGGTCATGAGCAAATGGTAATTGGCAGGGGAAGGACACAGAAGGGATGTAAAAAGACTGGGGGACAGTGTTAGAATAAGGAGAGGAAAGATTGATGGACAGGGAGAGTGATGGATAAAAAGGGGGTGATGGGAATGGGAGAAGTTCGTGGGACATAGGAGAACAAGAGATAGTTACATTTTGGGTCACTCACATGAACTGTGTGTTTCCTCTTTGTTCCCCTTACAACACATTCTGCTCAAAAGAGTGACAACAAAATAAAGGCTGAGAAACTAACCACAAAATTACAAGTCCAGTTGTCAACCTCGAAAGATGTTCTCTATGCACAGTGGACAGATAAGAGTAGGAACAGGCCCATTTTGATGTCTGGTTTTGTTTTGTTGCTCAGGTTGCCATCTTTGTTGCTCTTCCAATTGCTATCTCACTTATTTAGTTAAAATACGCATAGCCCCTGGTCTTTGTAGATCTCATGTGCGCTCATCAGTATGTTCTATATAATCCAAGCTTTAGTGCTGCCGCTGTTTAGAATGTGGAGAGCCACCAGTGAGGAACCGCCATGGGGATGCAGACATGTCATGCCAAATTGTGCACAGCCATACCCCCACACAAGCACATGCTCACCTCTCTTTCATTTACATACACAAAATCATTACCCCATAGACAGCAGCAGTGAAGTTAAGGCTGACAGAAGAGAGTGAGGTTGAGAGTCCAGGATGAGTTGGAGAGTGAGGAGGTTGACAGGAAGAGAACGGAAGGTGAAGCAGAGAGACATCAGGGTAATAGAGAGGAGGCTGAGGCAGGAGGGAGGATAGAGAGAAAAAAGAACAATGATGAGAGATATGTAGGGTGAGATGGAAAGACAGAAGAGGCTGAGCAAGAGTGAAAGAAGGTTAAGGAATGGGTGAGGAAGAGAGAGAAGGGTGACATGGAGAGAGGAGAGTGAGGTGGAAATAGAAGGGTGAAGAGGAGTGAGAGTAAGCTAATACACAGTGAGAGGATGGCGAGGTCAAGAGAGAGAGAAAGTAGGATAACATGGACAGAGAGAAGGATGAGATGGAGAAAAAGAAGTGCACAGTACATATACAGGTGGGTACATAGGAGAGAGAGTAGTATGAAGTGAAGAGAAAAGAGAGTGAGGTGGGATGAAGTAGAAGGTGAGGTGAAGGTGGGGTAAAGAGGATAGAAAGGATAGTGAAGTCGGGAGAGAAGAGGGCGAGACAAAGAGAGAAAGTAGGGTGAGATGTGGAGAGCAGAAGACATCAATCGCATAGATTTAAGCATCTAGAAATACACACTTAAAACTAGTAAACAGAAACTGGCAGTAGGTATGGTATGCAGCTTACACTTGTACAAGGCCATCCAGAATACCCAAACCCAGTTCTCAGGCACCTGGGAGTCTCTGGACAACTCCACTCATTTGTATTGCCTACCTGTTTTTCATGACCCTCCTAGATCCCTAATTCTGGAGCTAGGCTTGCCATAAACCCTCATTGATCCCAATGTCCTCCCATGCCCCTAAACTATCAGCTGCTCCTACCCCCTCCCATTCCCATAAACCCTTCCCTGCTTTTACCCATTGTTCATCCCTAAATACTTTCCTGTTTCAAAATCGTTCTGTTCCCTACAACCCCCTCTTAAGTCCTCCCATTCCCCTAAACCAAATACTGATCCTAAGAGCTCCCATACCCTTAAACCTTCTCTTATTCCTAGCTCCTCCCATTCTTCTAAACCCTCTCCTGATCCTACCTCTCCCACATCCTACATCTTCCCATTCACATCAACACTCAAAACCTTACATACAGAAACATCCACACACACACCCATACAATCATATAAACACACATTTACACATGCACCCGAATGCTCCCTTCCACCTCAACCCATGCAGAGTCACACACACTTAAAAGGCCCTACACTCACCCATACCACTCAAACTACCAATTTCTCAAAACCGCACCATTACCCTCACTTCCCTCCCCGTAAGGTACTTGCCTATCCCTCCTTAGAAAATTCTGAAGATTCCAATCCCCTCCAAAGGATTAGGTTCCTAAATAACATCTGCTCTGCAGAGGTTAATGCAAAGCATGTTTAGAAGTCAAGAACTATAGCTTGAGCCACAATATATTATCACATGGGGCATTTATAAGACTCTGGTTTAATAATTAGAACTCAAGGTTTGGTTTTGGTGCTTAAATGGTATAACCCGGGCTCATTAAATTTCATTACAGTTGTACATTTTTTCCTGGTGGACAATCCGCACTTAGAATCATCCGACGTCATTGATGAGACTTTATAAAAGGGCTTTTTTCTAGAAGCAACCTGAGATCCTGCTTCAAAATCCAGCATGCCATCTCTTTGCGCCTTTTTATGCAGTTGACCACAGAAGTCCAATTAACATAAAAAATGGCCACAGGCTTGACAGGCAAGGTTCTGTTTTACATATTTCCTGTCCCACTGCTCATACGAAGGGCAACCGGCTTGCATTAGGCCCCTGACCTCAGAAGGACCTCTGTGCTTTTAGTGTGTTCACCTGACCTGTGAGCTCCCAAACTTTGTCTCCGAGAGCCTCACCAACGAACCAACAGCTGCCAGAAATAACTTCCACAGCTGAATGAATGCCTTTGCCACCTGGATGAAAGACAGTTGCCTCAAACCCAACTTGGACAAGACCAAAGTCGTCATCCTGGGACCAACCCCCTCAGCTTGGGATGACTCCTGGTGTCCCGGCGCACTGGGAACTCTGCCCCACCCCCTTGGACCTAAACAAAACCTCAGCATCATACTGGACTAGCAAATAAGGACACATTTCTGATACTTTTTTGTTGGCCTGCTAGAGTTCAATAGACAGAGGCAGAATTGATATGTAGATTACCACAGATTCATAACATACCAGTTTCAAATGGATTCCATTAAAATATTTGAGAAGTTTCCAGCTGTATGCTCTTGTGTTTGTTTTCAGACTAAAAATTCTACATTTTTCGATATTTCAACAATTATACCAAAGCTTATATCTGTAGGTGCAAAAGAAAAATATTTAAAGCTGCTTGGGCGAGAGTGATGGTTTGACCTTGCACTATACGGAATAAAATACTCTCCAACGTTCTTTAAAAGGATATTGCTCCTCAGCTTGGAGTTCCATTACCTTATGAAGGAAATAGGCCTTCAGCCTCTTTCCTGTATCTGATCTCAGAGCTCCAGGGATGCATGCAAAATCCTTCTAATCTGTGACAGCTTGCACTGCATCCACATGTAGCGCCTCAGGCAGTTTGTATCACCTGCAGTTGGAGCTTTAAAATTGCTATTTTAGGTCCTGCAGCAAATGGGTTCTATAAGTGGAAGCAAATATTGAAATTAAAACTAAACAGACAGATGTTTTCCTCAAATATGTTAACCACACATTTAGGTCACATAGAACACATGTCAGTTTATTACAAATTGAGGTATCGGAAAAAAAAGTTATTTTTCAGTAATCTTTTCATCGTCACCCATGTGCACATAACGTCTGCTTACTTATTTCACTGCAGTGCTTAAGAATTGAGGGCATTTTTCACAAAGATAAATTCGGTTGTAAATGTATGTTTTCTATTCAATGTACCATTCTTATCAAAGTAGGGTTGTGAGGGCAGTACAACTACAGATTTCTCCACACAATGTTTAGCAAAATCCACGGTGTTAAATCCAAGTCAAGGAATGGGAGTAGGCACGCCAAGGGGTAGTTCGCCCTGGAAGTGTAGGAACACCCACCAACATGTACCTTTCTGGTCATTCCCAAACTCCTTTCTGCACCCTTTTTCAATTTGGACATGGTTAGATATTTACTAGGGGTGGGTGTAACTGGCGTAATTCGTCCGAGCGCAATTACCTCAAAATTACTCATAATTGTGCGGAATCATGCAAGAGGCGTAATCCAGCATGTACCTCTATTTTCATAGTGCAAAATGCACCCACGCCTCCAAAATGGTGATGAGAATGCATTTTACGCTACAAAAAAAGCACTAAATACTACAGGACATGAACAGCAGTAGCCAGCAGTTGTTTGTTCTCTGGTCGTTTGTTGTTCTTGTGTTCCTGCAGTAGGATTTTGCCCATAATTACTCCTACTCAACTGGGCGTAATCGCGTAATTTCGCAGCCCAAGTGTAATGCATCTTTACTGAAATCACTTTGAGTACTCCAACATAATAAAAATGTCTCCCATGCCTTATATTTACTCCCCTTCAAGGATGTAAAGGGAAAGGGTTGGTACTGTAGGGGAAGGGCTTTCTCTGTGGAATTGTTTTTTTCACCCCAGAGAAAAAAGTGGCCTTTTGTGCAAGGGGCTCCATTGCCACTATCCAGAGTTCTCCATATGGAAAATTCCACAAAAGAGGTCACATGACATTCTCACTATATATAGTATGCTTGTAAACCTGTGCCTCGCACATCTTTCAAGTGTTACTCATTGGAATACGTGTTAATTCAAAAGAAAAAAACAGAAAAGTACACTTAGGCGAAGGTGTAAATCTCTGCGTGTACTTTTCTGTTTTTTTCATGAACAGGCCTCAATGTTTTTAGGTTGAAAAATAATTTCAACTTCATGGAATAAACTGCAGTGGCAACAATGAGTATATCACTTTCATGGCAGTGTTGCAAGAATCTATGATGGAGTACATCTAAGTGTGTTTATGAATTTTTCATATACAGACTCCTAAGCAAGTGACCTAGGACGCAATGTATGGAGGGGAATATATAAACCAGTCAGTGCTTTTTGGACACCATCTAATTTGAAACCCTTCTTCTTTTTGCACTCAGATGTATGTAGTAATCAGTCCAGCACAAACTGCCCATTCCTGAAAGGTCATAACCTCATGCCTCATCAATATTCATCATAGCAGTCTGTTTGTGACCTTGTGCCACTGGCTGGGAATTTAACTCCTTTGGACCACTGTCTGGTACCCTGATCATAAGTACAGTGGTGGCTGGTGCAGGTAAGCTCGGTAGGGGGTGCAGAGGGGAAGTTGACACACAACAGAATAGGTTTTATTTATTTATTTAATTTTACCTAGTCCGTCGTCTGCAAACTTTCCACCTCCCAGCTCGACCTGCCCCCGTCCCGCCCCACAGCGCTTACCTGCTTCAGCCCCCGCTGAATAAATACCCACATTTACAAGCTGGATGCTATCCCACTGAGTTTACACTTTGTGAATCAGATGGTGTCCTCGTTCCTGTCTCTGCTCAATGCTTCACAAATGCAGCGGTCCCGCTCCATTTGTGTGTGATGAACACGTTCACCACAGCTTCTCCACCCTATGATTGTGCTCCCCAGATGCTGGATTTTGGTTCTGTGTAGACAACTTTATTGCTGATGATGATTGTTATTCTAAACAAGCATTTGCAAAGCAATCGGTCTCGCCTTTGGACCTTATATGTATTTAGCTATGCAGCACATTAGTCTGGGTGCTGAAACATCTACTGTTCTTTACCATGGAGGGAAAGTAAGCACCAAACTGCATGACACACCAGGTATGGGAACACATGGAGAGAAATATTGACTTTCAGCGGGAAAAGGTATAGTCCAAAGCTCTGTTTTTAATATAAAATCAGGGCCTTCGGTGGTCATATCACTGAAAATACAAGATTTGAAAAAATATTATTGTTTACAGGTGCTCGTGGAAGACAATTTCTATGCACTGGAATCTAGACAATGCTAAAGTGATTCTGGTATTTTACTGACCCCTGCTGGCTGGTTTCTATCAGGAAAGTTAAATAGAGGCATTTGCCAGAAAAAATAAAAAAGGGTCTCTCAGCAGAAAGCAATTCTGGTATTTTACTGGCCTCTACTGGTCGTTTTCTATCAAGACAGTTAAATAGAGGCAGTTGAAAGGAAAAAAAAGTCCCTATGCGGAAGCAGACAAGTCCTAGGGATGATCTCCAGAGCCCACAAAGAACATACACATATAAGTATATACTAAAGTATATACAAGAAGTCTGGAATGCTCGACTTAAAAAAGAGCACCAGCAGCAATGGTTTCCTGGCACTAAAATGCAGCCAGAAAAGGGATCCATTTAGAATAGCCACATTTTTATTGTTTTTCAGAGGAGTGTACAGTGTAGGGGCTAGAATCAGGGAGATGATTCTGGTGTTTCACTGCTTACAATGAGAGTGATGGCACTTTCCTGACAGAATGTTGCTGAAAGTAATGGACAGTGACGGAGCTTGGTCCTGTGGTCATATTTGCTGCTGAATACAGGAGATCCTGTGAGATGGAGGCTAATTCCAGGAAAACCTAGACTACCCCAGGCACGCTCTTGTGATACTTTCATCACTGCGGAGACATTGCGATGACACTCACACGAGAGTCATCGCTAACTTCAATTCAACAAATACATCAGTCAGTGGAAACGGTATGCATACAAAAACGTGTGACTCACACGTCACCCTATCCAGAAAATGCAGGAAATGTTAACTGTGGGGAGAGAATGTGGCCTAACGGCTAGGGTGGTCACCTCGGACCTGGGGAACTGGGTTTGAGTCTCGGCAGGGACGCTCAACATTCTGTGATTCTGGGCAAATCACTTAATCTCCCTGTGCCCAACATAAAATGAATCTGTCTGTCTGTAACGTAACTGGTGCTCATGTAAAGCGCTCTGATACCTTCGGGTCTAGTCCGCGCTATATTAAACTCCCCCCCAAAAAAGCTGTCAACAGATGAGCATGTTCCAGAATTGGTACTTAAATCACAATATTATGTGCACCACTCTCTATATGAAGCAGTTATCAGTATCCAGTAACAGTGAGGCTTCTGAATTCATGGGCAGCATTACTTGTACAAGTAAGAGTAAAGAATGTGTCAAAGAGGCCTGATTCGATAAGAAGAGCAAGAACAATGATAGTTTTAGGAATAGGAGTAAGATCCACTCGAGGTATGCAAAAAAAAATATCCTATGTGGCGTGTGAGATGATTCAGGTATATTAAAAGTGGGGGTTTGCTCGTATGTGCAAGGCTGGTGTTATTGGTTGTGTGGATGTGGTGGTTAGAAATATCAAAGAAGAAGTGACTCTTGATATAAATGATAAACATGAGTATATGCCCTGGTAACACAAGAATATGTGTAAAGCCACTTATTGTATGCTTGGTCTTAAAATTGTGACATTAAAGAGCATTCACACTCAGCATACTCCCAAATAGTTAAGCAGAGCACCCTCAGTTTCCTGGATTGCTACTCACAAAGTTCAAAATGTGAAATGTTTGCTTGGCAGGAGTGCAACTGTTAGAAAATAGGTTGTTAGCTTACTGGGGTGTGAGCCTTAGACAAGCAACAGCCACATTCCCATGCAGGATGGATCACAAAAAGTCACTAAATTAATGTGCTTAACCCTGGGTAGCTTGGCACGAAAAGCTGTCAGGCTTTAGTTGGAGGAAATGTGTAAAGTATTTATGCAGCACACAAACAGTAAAAAAGTGAGAAAAATCCCAAACCAACTTAGAAAAATAGAGTACATTTTAATAAATTATTTGACTCAGTAGAACAGAGTTATGAATTTTTAAAGTTTTTGGTACAATCTAGCACCTAAATGAGCAAAGCGCTAAGGATGGACATCTAGGCGAGCTAGACCGGGTCAAAGTAAAAAAGTATGGCCAACACGATGGAGCAAGGTTAGCATAGAAAAAGTCGACTGGGCCTGGTCAGTGCTTACCTTTGGACTTAGAAGAAATTCTGAGGAAAAGTGTCTGAGAAGGTAAAGTTCAGAGGGTCAATGCTGCAGGAGGTGTAAGAGGAGGGAGCGTTGTCGTCGGATGTCTTGAGTCGAGGCCATGGTGAAGATTTCTATGTTCAGACTTAGTTGTTGGAATGGAAGACAAAAACCAGTAGGATGAGGCAGAGGGCTGTAGCCAAAGACAGTTCCATGAGGTTGGATACCCTTTTGGTGAAGGACTGCTGAAAAGTATTGCTGCTGAAGAGAAGTACGTAGCGGGAGAAGCTGTGAAGTCAATATGATTGGCAATGCACCTTGGGCGGATCGGCAAACAGGTTGGTCCTCATCTCCTCCTGGTTCTCAGAGCACTTTTTAGCCAACAAAGTCCACAGTTTGGGGATTTGGCCATCTGGGCACCTTTAGGACCCCAACCAAGGGTCCAGGACTAGTGGGACACCACTTGTGAGTTCAGGACTTACAGGCTGGGTCCAGGTGCGGGTTCAAGTAGGTGGGAGCCTTTTATGTTCCCGTGGCTCTGAACAGCATGCCAGCAAACTAGCCCTTGGAGTCACTCAGGTAGTTATGGGTGCAGGTGATAATGCAGGGCTCAACAGGAGGGCTGGCCTCTAAGGATTCAAGGCATACTCCAGGCAGCAAAACAGTCCTTCTAGGTACATCAGCAGTCTGACAGGGTGCATAGCAGGACACAGCAGCAGGCAGTCCTCTAAGGGTCCTTCCGCAGGTCCAGTAGCAAACTGAAGAGTAGGTCTGAAGCTCCTATTTTTGTACACTGGTGCCTTTCTTCTTGAAGGTAGGAGAAGCTTCCTGAAATGTACTTTGAAGTGTATGGAATTTCCTGACTCCCCTGCCCTGGCTCCAAGCGACCTCCAGTGACAATACATGATCGTTAGGCCCTTTGTGTGAAGGCAGAGCACAGGTGATTCAGTTGAAAGTGAGGCTGTGCTCCTCTACGCCCATCCTGCCAACAGATGACCCATTGAGGCACACCTAATCCCTCTATTTTGTGACTGTCTGAGAGGAATTCGCAAAGTCCAACTGTCAGCTACATGCAGTCATGTGATTCAAGACAGGCTGCAGGCAAAAAGGGCTATTGGCAGGAAAATCTAACTTTCTAAAAGTGGTATTTTCACAATTGTAATGGAAAATCTAACTTTATCATTGAAGAGGGTTTATCATTACAGTTTCATAGGTACCAAACATGACATAGCTACCTGCTCCCTAATGAAAATTACAGCTTATTAAATGTAAAGCGGAATCCTCACTGTAGTGAAAAACGATTTTAGGTTACTTCATTACCAGGACATGTAAAACTTAAAAGTACATTCACAACTTTTTAATTACACAGCACTCTGCCCTATGGGCTACCTTGGGCCTACCTTAGGGGTGACTGATATTTAATAAAAAGGGAGGTTAGGGCTTGGCAAGGGGATGTAAATGCCAAGTCGACAAAGCAGTCTAACATTGCATTCAGGCTGCAATGGCAGGCCTGGGACATGTTTTAAAGTGCTACTTGAGTGAGTGTCACAATAGGTCCACTGGTAGCATTTAATGTACAGGCCCTGGGTATATGGTGTACCACTCTACAAGGGACTTATAAGAAAATTAAATATGTGAATTAGGTATATGCCAATCAAACCATGTTTAGGGGAGTGAACACAATAACTTTCACACTGATTGGCAGTGGTAAAGTGCACAGAGTCCTAAGGCTAGCAGAAATGAATTTCAGCACAAATTAGAGGTTAGTAGGCAAAAGATTTTGGGGAAGACCACCCCTAGGCTGCCAGGTCTATCTGTGTAAGTCTGTTGCAATGGTAGATTGTTTAAAGCTAATCTAAGCACCAAGGAGGGCAAGACAAGTGATGGTTTATATGTAGCTAAGGTTGGTTCAGGTTAGTTGGGTTGTTCTGAAATCTAACAATCCTAATCAGGTATTGTCTATGAGCGAGGTGTGGAGTGTACATGGTGAAAATGATCCATGGGTAGAAAAGTTTCCAGACTTTTTCAGTGCACAGTTCTGAAATAATTAACGGGTTGCAAAGATTATGCTGTGAAGGCATCATAAAGAAAATCAAAAGTTCTTAGTGAGTGGTACATGTGGTGTTGACATTCAAACATAACTCCATGGATGTGCATTGATTTGCTTGACCTCAACATCTACATGAGTGGAACATGATCCAATTACTAATATATCTGCTGCAACAAAAGCACTAAATCGAATTTATCTTGGTCAAAAAAGGAACTGTACACAATGATGCTTTGACCATGGAATTGTTGTTGGATTAGTGCCAAAAATGACAAAACCTTAATGTCTACTATATTCTCCCATACTGAATTTTATATGTATGATTTTGTGTATGTGATTGTTCATATTGGAAGTCAATCTATGGTGTAATAACTGATGTGTTTTTATCTCATGTATTTTTATATGACTTTTTTAACTGGAATTTATTGAATAAAACATTTGTATATTGGCTTTGGTGAACTAAGTGACACTTCCTGGTGATAGTGGTATGTTTGGTCACTGATAGTGTGGTTAAGGAGTACCCCTCTCTTGTTGTTGAGATTCAGTAGGCACTGGGCCAGGAGACCACTGCCTGTTTCCCCCTGATGTTTTTCCCCCCAAAATATTTGGTGGCATCAGTTCCTTACTATTTGGTAATAGGCAGGCTGGTTTGTCACCCCTTGCAGACTACCATACCTATGTTACTAGCCAATCACATGAGGTCTCAAATTGTACCCCGCTGCAAATGGTGATTTCATGAACCAACCTAATGCTATCTAAGTTGGTTCTCATCTAAGATTCCAGTTGCAAAAAGTCAGTCCAGAATTTGCAACCAATTTTTGTAAATGGCATCTAAGTGTCAATTAGCCACTGAATGGTAGTATATTGCACATTTTGATATCTTCGCTCTTCATTTGTGCCATGTAGTTATATGTGTAAATAGTGATTTAATGTCTGCTAAAAAGTATTGTGTTAAAGGACAGTAAAAATGTTAAATGACCCCCCCACCATGAGAGAAAACTCCCATGATGGGGGGTCAATCTTTTTTTTTTTTTTTTTTAAACCAAAATCCCATTTTAAGATTTTGTTTTTGAAAAACTACAAATTGTTAAAGGTTTGACAGATGGTACTGTCAGTATGACTGTACTATCCATGAAACTATTAATGAATTGACAGGAATGGCTGCGAAGGCGATTCCTGTCAATCATAAGAGATGTCCGCTGGATCAGGGGACATCCCTAAATTTGGAGGACGGTTTCTTTGTAATTGCGACAGATTATTTTACTCCGTTGCCCTGATGGAGTAAATAATGTACTCCAGACTCTTTTTTGGAGGTAGACAGGTTTTCTGTCAGGCGAATAGTGAGAATTGTTAGTCTCTTTTCTGCATCCATGCAAGCAATTATCCCTGCCCTCTTTCATTTTAGTGCACTCCATTATTTTTTGACCCTTCATTTGGGAAGAGGCCTCCCCAATCAGCCTCAATCTAATCTCCAGATGCAAGGGAGGTGTCTCTCATATATGGCGGCATAGAATGTAATATCTTCTTTTGACTTAGTACCCGATCAAACATTTATGCCAGCTAGTTAGGTTGGGATACAAGGTATGGAAAGGTGTTGAGTCCCAAGACAGCTCACATTAAGATACAGGAGACGGGGAACCTAGAGTGGATAGCACACATGACACTGGAAAAGATGCACTCATGCCGAAAACATCACATTTCCCAGCATCACATGAATAGCCCCAGCCAATGGAGGGCTAACAAAGTCAGGCACACTTCTGGCTCATTAATGGAAAAACAGGTATTTAGGACCAAATGTATAAAGCGTCCTTGTCTGGCAACAACAATTGTTGTGACTCTTCACTATTTGCTACAGTTCACACTTGTATTCTGTCCCTTCACCTTTGTTGTTTTATTCCTAGTTCAAATCCCTAGTTCCTTTTTCCTTTGTGCTTTCTGTCTTGTTATCCTCTTATCAGCTTTTCTCCTTGTCCAGGCCATTTCTCTCATGGTGAAGTGTGGTAATTTCATCTTCAGCACTTGAGTGGGGTATCCGGTACACTGGAGGCTTGCACAGGGTAAGTCCAACACTTTGTTACCTCTATGTCTAAACAATATATAATATGGTGTCAACTGTTAACTAATTGTGGTCTCTTACCCATAGGTGGGGACGGTGACATTCATGGTTTGGCCTGAGATGCTGTGCTTTCATAATTCATTTTTGATTTTCTGAACAACGGTCTGCTGGAGTGTTTTTTTGCTCTCTTCCTCTTTACCTACTGTACTCTTTAGTCTGGGGTTTCATTAACATCCTTGCCAGTAAAAGGGGTTTAATCAAAATCTGGAGGAAGACTGAGGGATTGGCCTCACCATCCATTCTCACAAATTACTGTTTGGGGGGTGGGTCTGGAAGAATGTGGTCCTTCAAAATTACTTGCTTTTTGCCCATTTTTTGGTGCACAAAAGGGTGGATATTTCTATTCTGCTAATAATTCTGCATTTAGATACATAAATGAACTATGGGTCTGGTGGACTTGGCCATACTCTATTGGCATTTCTGACTGTGCTATGGATATCTGTTCAAGCGGAGTATTTTCTGGATCTCTTCAGTAGGGTAAGTGATTGGGGATTCAGATATCCACAACACAGACGTGGCAGACTACTTATGAGTCAGCTGCTCAACTCTTTCTTGGAATATTGACCTCTTTGATTCAGTCACAAACCTCCACTGAGCTCTCCAGGTGGACACCATATCCGGAACCAGAAGTGGTAGACTTGGGTAACGAGTCTACATTATGCTTTTCCTCCTTTATCAATTATGTTGAGGACTCTGGTTCCTATCAGAAGGTGAAGGGTTTTGAAAACACCATTCTGTGTGTCACATTACAGTATGATCACCTCCTGTAGCTGTCCATAAGTGTGCCCATGTTATTATCTTCCTTTTCTCATCTTATTACAACTCCACTGAGAGCCCTACATGGGCTAGTGCTCCAGGGTATTCTTAGGTTAATGGTGTGAACACTTTTAGAGTTTCTTGAAATATTTCAGGTCTTTAATAAGAATCTTTCTCTGCCACCGATGACATCAGGACCCTGCTAGACAACGGAGAAACAGCAGCCCTCATCCTCCTGGACCTATCAGCCGCCTTCGACACGGTCTGCCACCACACACTACGAACACGCCTTCACGACGCCGGGATCCAAGAGAAGGCCCTGGACTGGACCACATCCTTCCTTTCCGGCAGAACACAAAGCGTCCGCCTCGCCCCCTTCCGATCCAAGGCCACCAAGATCATCTGCGGCGTACCCCAAGGCTCCTCCCTCAGCCCAACGCTGTTCAACATCTACATGGCACCCCTCGCCCACGTCGCCCGACAGCACAACCTCAACATCATCTCCTACGCCGACGACACCCAGCTGATCCTCTCCCTCACCAAAGACCCTGACACCGCCAAAGCCCACCTCCACGAAGGAATGAAGGCCGTCGCCGAATGGATGAGGACCAGCCGCCTGAAGCTGAACTCGGACAAGACGGAGGTCCTCATCCTTGGTTCCAACCCTTCAGCCTGGGACGACTCCTGGTGGCCAACATCACTGGGAACAGCCCCGCCACCCACCGACCACGTACGCAACCTAGGGGTCATCCTCGACCCCACCCTCTCCATGACTAAGCAGGTCAACACCGTTTCCTCATCCTGCTTCAACATCCTCCGAATGCTCCGCGGGATCTTCAAGTGGATCCCCACCGAAACAAGAAAAACAGTCACCCAGGCCCTCGTCACCAGCAGGCTGGACTACAGAAACGCCCTCTACGCCGGAACGACGGCTAAGCTCCTGAGACAGCTGCAACGCATCCAGAACGCCTCTGCACGTCTTATCCTCAACATCCCCCGACGCAGCCACATCACACCCCACCTGAGAGACCTGCACTGGCTCCCTGTCAACAAGAGGATAACCTTCAAGCTCCTCACCCACGCACACAAAGCACTCCACAACTCCGGACCAGCCTACCTCAACAGACGACTCAGCTTCTACACCCCCACCCGCCAGCTCCGCTCGACCAGCCTCGCCCTCGCCACAGTCCCCCGCATCCGGAAAACGACCGCCGGCGGCAGATCCTTCTCCCACCTCGCCGCCAAGACCTGGAACACCCTCCCCACCAACCTCCGACAGACCCAAGACCTACTGGCCTTCAGAAGACTCCTCAAGACCTGGCTCTTCGATCAGTAGCAGCACCACCCCCTCTTCCCCCAGCGCCTTGAGACCCTCGCGCGTATGTAGTGCGCTTTATAAGTGACATGATTGATTGATTGATTGATTGATTGATCAGAGATTCTTGGTACTGTTCTACTCAATGTAATCCACTCAATCTAATTTAAAATATGTCTCTATCCGGCTTTCTCGCCATCATATTTCTCACTGCGGTAGTCATATGTAAGTTTATTGGTAGTAATATCCTCAAATTCATTATGCCTTAAATCTCCTCCTTACCAAAGGGGATGATGGACGGAGCGTTAGAGTAAATCAAACACTCACCCCCAGTCAACTGATCTGGGTTTAATCCATCATCATTCTTTAGCTCACTCCACCACCCCAGTTCAGACATGGCCATATGCAAATCAGTCTGACCCTGTGCCTCATGGGAACAGTCCAGCCCGAACTGCCAAGCCATGTCTTCCCTGGACCGGAAACAAGCATCCTGGGACCGGTTTCGGGTTCAAAACCCTCATCAGCTAGGCTATCTTGAATCCAGTGGCAAAGTGAGCAAGGGACCCACGTCTGGGCATACCCTGCCAACTTAGGGCGAACAAAGCGATACCAAAGGGGATGATGGACAGAGCGTTAGAGCAAATCAAACACTTACCCCCAGTCAACTGATCTGGGTTTAATCCATCATCATTCTTTAGCTCACTCCACCACCCCAGTTCAGACATGGCCATATGCAAATCAGTCTGACCCTGTGCCTCATGGGAACAGTCCAGCCCGAACTGCCAAGCCATGTCTTCCCTGGACCGGAAACAAGCATCCTGGGACCAGTTTCGGGTTCAAAACCCTCATCAGCCAGGCTATCTTGAATCCAGTGGCAAAGTGAGCAAGGGACCTACGTCTGGGCATACCCTGCCAACTTAGGGCGAACAAAGCGATACCAAAGGGGATTCTTTAGCTTTAGATCAGTTGACTGGGGGTGAGTGTTTGATTTGCTCTAGCACTCCGTCCATCATCCCCTTTGGTATCGCTTTGTTTGCCCTAAGTTGGCAGGGTATGTCCAGACGTGGGTCCCTTGCTCACTTTGCCACGGATTCAAGCTAGCCTGGCTGATGACGGCTGAATAGCCAGAAACCGGTCCCAGGATGCTTGTTTCCGGTCCAGGGAAGACATGGCTTGGCAGTTCGGGCTGGATTGTTCCCATGAGGCACAGGGTCAGACTGATTTGCATATGGCCATGTCTGAACTGGGGTGGTCGAGTGAGCTAAAGAATGATGATGGATTAAACCCAGATCAGTTGACTGGGGGTGAGTGTTTGATTTGCTCTAGCGCTCCGTCCATCATCCCCTTTGGTATCGCTTGTTCGCCCTAAGTTGGCAGGGTATGCCCAGACGTGGGTCCCTTGCTCACTTTGCCACTGGATTCAAGCTAGCCTGGCTGATGACGGCTGAATAGCCAGAAACCGGTCCCAGGATGCTTGTTTCCGGTCCAGGGAAGACATGGCTTGGCAGTTCGGGCTGGACTGTTCCCATGAGGCACAGGGTCAGACTGATTTGCATATGGTCATGTCTGAACTGGGGTGGTGGAGTGAGCTAAAGAATGATGATGGATTAAATCCAGATCAGTTGACTGGGGGTGAGTGTTTGATTTGCCCTAGCGCTCCGTCCATCATCCCCTTTGGTATCGCTTTGTTCGCCCTAAGTTGGCAGGGTATGCCCAGACGTGGGTCCCTTGCTCACTTTGCCACTGGATTCAAGCTAGCCTGGGTGATGACGGCTGAATAGCCAGAAACCGGTCCCAGGATGCTTGTTTCCGGTCCAGGGAAGACATGGCTTGGCAGTTCGGGCTGGACTGTTCCCATGAGGCACAGGGTCAGACTGATTTGCATATGGCCATGTCTGAACTGGGGTGGTGGAGTGAGCTAAAGAATGATGATGGATTAAATCCAGATCAGTTGACTGGGGGTGAGTGTTTGATTTGCTCTAGCGCTCCGTCCATCATCCCCTTTGGTATCGCTTTGTTCGCCCTAAGTTGGCAGGGTATGCCCAGACGTGGGTCCCTTGCTCACTTTGCCACTGGATTCAAGCTAGCCTGGCTGATGACGGCTGAATAGCCAGAAACCGGTCCCAGGATGCTTGTTTCCGGTCCAGGGAAGACATGGCTTGGCAGTTCGGGCTGGACTGTTCCCATGAGGCACAGGGTCAGACTGATTTGCATATGGCCATGTCTGAACTGGGGTGGTGGAGTGAGCTAAAGAATGATGATGGATTAAACCCAGATCAGTTGACTGGGGGTGAGTGTTTGATTTGCTCTAGCGCTCCGTCCATCATCCCCTTTGGTATCGCTTTGTTCGCCCTAAGTTGGCAGGGTATGCCCAGACGTGGGTCCCTTGCTCACTTTGCCACTGGATTCAAGCTAGCCTGGCTGAGGACGGCTGAATAGCCAGAAACCGGTCCCAGGATGCTTGTTTCCGGTCCAGGGAAGACATGGCTTGGCAGTTCGGGCTGGACTGTTCCCATGAGGCACAGGGTCAGACTGATTTGCATATGGCCATGTCTGAACTGGGGTGGTGGAGTGAGCTAAAGAATGATGATGGATTAAACCCAGATCAGTTGACTGGGGGTGAGTGTTTGATTTGCTCTAGCGCTCCGTCCATCATCCCCTTTGGTATCGCTTAAATCTCCTCCTTGACTGAAGAATTCTAAGCTCTGGAATGTGAGAATAGTCCTAAATTTTCTCTTGCAGTGCCCATTTCATGAAGAACGTTCATTAAATGAATTACATTTACAAGCCTGATTGTGTTTCTGGGTTTAATCTCCTTTATGAAAGTGTCTGATGTTAAAGCCTTGGATGCAGCTAATAGATCTTTTTCCCATGGAAGAGGCTACATTTTATAATACTAGAAATACATAGACATTTCTATTTCTATTTTCTGTGCTAATCTTCCTAATTGTGCCAATTTATGTGTTACTAAATATCTTCAGTGTTATGAATCACAGGCTACCATATCAGACATCCTTCAGCTTTTCAGCCGTTGACTTAATTCAAAACAGTATTACTCTATGTGAGAAATTGGATTGTTGATTGAAAAATAATGACCCCTATTCAAGTAACGTCGAGAAAAGGACAAGGGAACCCAACTCACTAAGGAACCTGGGTGGGTAAATTATTGGCAGAAACAGTGGTTCCTGTGGAATAATAGAATCATATATAGATAATAAGATGCACAATCGCAATGGAAGGGTTAAAATGATGTCAGAGGGCGAAGAAACCACATACACCTATGGTTTTGGTTTGATACAATCGTATTTTATATTTCACAAACAAAATTCTATATACAATGAAAAAGAAAAATGTGCGTAGTGTCCCCAGTGAGTAACAGGAACCTAAAATATTGGTGACATAATTGTGACAGTATTTTACAAGGTTTCCAAGGTATTCAAAAAAGTCGACCATTTAGCAACTCAATACACAATATATAGCAGCTATATACAATAATATGCGCTGTTAATGGTTCGCTTTCTTTTGTTGCCGATCGACGTTTCGACCCTATACGTGATCTAGGGTCTCATCAGGACCTATGGATTTAGGGACATCTAGGAAAAGAAAAAAATAATGAAATAAGCATATGGGCCATGTACCGGCACAAATGCGACCAATTGGATAAAAGGTCATAAAATTCAAGAGTACCTGACGGGTAGAATGGGCAGCCGCGTGAGGTGTACGTGCCAACAGTGGGTGATGGAGAAAAAGGAAAACGAGATACTCACAAGGACACCCAGCTGGGTACTGATTATGTGAGAAGAAAAACAAAGAGAATAATATTAAGTATAGGGATGGCAGTCAAGATGGTAGAGGTGCTGTAAGGGCTATCTGTACTAATGATAATACATACTAAGGAAACCTTACCCCAAGTGAGAGTGAAGGCTGGCACTCTGTGGGTAGCTGAGCACTGTTACTGTGTTGATGATACACAGAGTCGTGTATGAAGACGGTGATGAGGAACTCTGTTAAGAATGGGAAACAATTAGGGCCTGCACACTTTAGCTGTGGTTCTATAAAATGTGTCCCTCTGGGGACTGATTTTACCTGGAGTTGGTGTTAATCACAAGCGGTGCTGTCGCGCTGACCTGTGAATCACGAATGTTCAATATGGTGGTCTGTACCTGAGAATAGCAGGGGGGACAGAGTTACACTTGGTTTTACTGCATAACGGCATTGCGCAGTGGAGCAATGGCGGGCAAGGCCAAAGGTTCTTACCTACATATGGTGTGAAGCCCATCTATAGAAGCGAGTATTTTTCAATGAAGACGAATCCTGTAATTAACAGGAATCAGCCGATTAGTCCTCAAAGCGCGAGACGATCCACTACGCGGGCAGCACGACAGCGTCAGTATGTCTGCTGTTGGCCAAATGACAGTGAGCCTGTGCTGACTCTGCCTTTAAATACACAATCTCCCGCCGAAAACTGGAATGACCGGCTGGCATCACAGTAGATTGCTGCAACACCGTGTCATCCGTTTTTCGATAGAAAAAGTAAAAAGTGAAGAAAGACCGGAGAGTGAATGGTCAAAAAGTAAAGAGAAGATAATTGCAGGGTAAAGGATAGGATTACACTGTGGCAAAAAACGGCTGCGACACAGAAAAAGGGGGCATTATAAATTAAGGATGCTTGTCCCTTTGAGAGTTTGTAAAAAACGGATGCATAAGCGGTTGAAAAAGTGATGAGTATCCCATGTAGCAACCAGCAACCGTGTGGAGGAATTGTAGCAAAAGGTGCATATGGGAGGACATTTTCATGTCCTAGTTGATCCACTTGGTTTGTTTTCATAACATATCTGATTCGTGTGTGTTTCCACTATTGAAATTGTATGTGGTGAATTTCAATATTGCGCAAAGACATAATTCACAATTTCTATAACTTATAGAGATTTTGTGTGCTTTTTACAGAAAGTAAATGATGAGCGGTTATTACAAGGATTAGTGCTTCATGATTAATTACGTCATCATGTTAATACAGTTGTGATTTGCACCAAAAATGCGCGTAGGAAGGCATTATTAGGGTTGATGCGCTATGTATATTAGTGTGGTGCATACAAAGCGGATCTCTTACAGTTGGCATATTTACATGAAACAGTGTGTCCAAGGAGGCGCATACGTAATTATATATTCTCTGTTGTTGATAACATCATATATTATATTATAGTCTATATTCTGCAGCCACACTCCGCTTCAACTGTGACATTGGTAAGAAGGACATATTTTAGCCGCCAATCAAAAGGTAGACATTTGAACAAAAATAATATTATGCTGAAATATAATGTATAGCATAGAGGTATGTCCTTTTGTTGTTGTTTCACAATGTACATCTATTGTAAACAACCACAGGGGAAAATAATGCTTATAACTACAGATATGCATTGACAAGTTTACAAGATGCAGTTGTAGATAGAAGATCTGATAGCGATATGGTCACATCAGTGGGTTAGTGTGGTCACAAAACCCCGCCATTCTTCGGCGGAGTTCAGCCCATCGTTGATAGAGTTAATTCTCTCTATCCAGCGACATTCTAGTCGTTGTAAAATTTGTGAGATATCACCTCCTCTTTGAGGGACAACAGTGACGTCAATCACTTGCCACCTAATGTCAAAATGGGACACCAAAGGGGCATTGGCAACAGAGCGTCTTATCCGGCTGCGATGTTGTCCAATGCGCGCCTTTACTGGATGTTGTGTTTGGCCAATGTATGGTAACCCACAAGGGCACCATATGCAGTATACTACGTTTCGTGGATTACAATTGACAAAGAATTCCAATGTGTGCTTCAAACTTGCATGTTCAAATACGTTAGTGTTTGATGTAAAGGTGCAGGAAACACAATTCCCACACTTGTGGTGTCCTTTGATTTCAGGTAGGCCCCATGTGGATTGTAATGTGTTGCTTTTACGCAAAGTGACCTCTGTAGATGATCTAACTAGGTGATCTTTGATGTTCTTACCGCGTTTAAAAGCAAACATTGGGGTGTCAATCTCAGGGTCAATAGTTTTGATTATGTCCCAATTTTTGGTTATCAGCTTCCGAATTTTGTTGGTGTGTACACCAAGGGGCATATTCTCAAGAACGTATGATGACCACCGCAAGTTTAGCTTAACGCAACTTTGCATATCGCAGTCTATCGTGGGAAAACAACGCCGTGTTAACGTAGTATTCCCAACCTGGCGTCACCATGCGATTGTCCCACGATAACGCGTCAAATGACCGCGTTAAAATTAACGCGGCGCCGCAAAAATGCAAAACACGAATGCGAATAAAGTTGCGATGCGGCCAACCGCGATACAAAAATCAGCGACAACCAGCGACAGGCCTGCAATTCCCACGCGTCATGCGGGAAAATGCACAATAAAAGCTGAACAAGAAAAACACACCATAAACAAAATAAACTGCGTAGCAACATGGATGCACCTGGAACGAGTGCCCAGGTCAACGCGCAAACCCCACAAGCCCCACAGACCACCAGCAAGGAACCTCGGGGTCGGGGAAGGCCAAGGAGAAGAGGAAGAGGAAGACGGGGTACAGTCCGCATGACAACCGGATCGTCGTCACGGAGGTGACAGAGCACTAACAACAACTGTCCATCACCTCCACCGTGTCATTGGCAACACAGACGGAAAAATGGCATTCCATCGTGAATGCAGCTGGAGTGTCGAGGAGGCCAAGATGCGCTGGCACGATGTGAAAAGCCAAACCAAGCAGAAACCCGCTGCCAACAGGAAGGCAGCAACGGCGAATGGAGGTGGGAGTCCTGCGCCACAGGAGGAGCTGGAGCAAATGGTGGCCACAGTCATCAGTGTGGAGATGGTGCAAGGAGTCGGGAGTCCGGACACTGCTCGACATGACCTGACACAACATCAACAGGGTGAGTAACGAACAGGGACTGTGGGGACGGGGGGACGGGCACAATGGCACACATGCACAACGACGTGTAGCACACCGCACACCCACAATGACCCTGGGTCATGTCCCTGATCCCCGTGGCACACTGCAGCACACATACAAACATCAAGTAGGCCCCCGTCCACCATGTGCCCAAAGGGGTCCCACCCCACACATCACCAATTACACAACACACACATGCACCCGTGCGAAACACAGCAAAGATGCGTATGTGAGAGCCACACTGACAATGCAAGTGACACCACATGACGAGCAGCATGGCTGCAGTACAATCACCATGACATTGTGCACGCCACGAGACTGAGGTGGCTGAGTGTGGACCACATCCGGAAAGGAGCAGGTCACACTCTGACACATCCACATGCACAAACAACCACTGACGTCAACAATACATCTGCAGACAAACAATGCACAAGAGTACAAAAACCGTCCAAGAGCACAAATGACCCAAGTCGCCAACATCACAGCACCTCAAAAGCACAAAAGCCAAAGGCACACCGCCTCCAAGGGATAAGGGGCAGCAAAATCACAGCTGCAGGTGCGACTCTCACACAATGCAGCACACACACATAGCAATGACAGCACATCCACATGGACGACAATGTGGTACACAGTGCAACACTTACACTGCAGAACAGAGGACACAACTGGGTCCGCCTGTGCGGAGAAAATGGCCAATCACATCTGACATAGCAGGAAACTGTGAGATGCAAATGTATGTGTACAACCTCACCTACGTCATGTAGTCCAAATGTCCACTGTCCCGCATCAAATAGTCCGCCCCTCCCAAACAGTCACAATGTACATTGTCATGCAGTCTGTATGTAAACTTGAACAATGCGTCAACATACATGCCAACACAATGTCAACAAGCATCTCCCCTTCACATTGCAGAGGGACAAACAACACCTCCAGCAGAGCAGACCAGACAACTCTACAGTGATGCTGAAGAGGACCTCCACACTTCCGACACCGACGCCCTACAACAGTCCATGGACATCTTAGGCAATCGACCTCCAGGAGCAGGGCAGCACCGCTGCATCGAGGATACCCCACCCCCTGCACAGACAACACAGCTGGACGCACCCACCACCCCGGCTGGCTCCCAGCAGCCCACCGAACGCACACATCGCATTCCAAGGCCAGGTGTCAGACTGCCAGAAGGGGTGGCCGAACATGTGCGGGTGGGGTACTACCTCATGGAAGCCGAACTAGATCACATACGTGGGTGTCTAAGTCCCATCAGGGACCACCTACACTCCCCAACGGAGACCCACACTGCGACAGAGACACATGCCTTTGCACATTTCCAGTACTGAACCACACCCAGAGCCATGGGATAATCATCCACACCCCCACGCTGGACTGGCGTACGCCGGCCCAGTTCACTCCTCTTACATATTGAGTGGGTGACGACAAAGCTACATGTGCAATGTCTCACCCGCTGCCTGCGGTGACATGGCTGCGTCCTCTGTACACGGCACAATATAATGTTGTAGGGCCCGGGGCCCTAATGCATACATCATGAGCACACGGACACACTCAGATAGTTCGTTGAACTGGCTACAAGCACGTGCGCTCGACACCTTTATTGGCATGGTCACATGTACAGTGACGCATGTGCTGGATGTGTGTGGGGTGAGTGTAAGCCAGCCCTCATGGAGTCGTTGGTGCTGGCAACAACTTGAACAGTGATCACAATTAAAGCGGAAACAGAAAACACCAGCATAACAGAAACAACTGTGAAGCATCATGGTGGTAGCCGGAGAAAGTACAGTGTTCACCCAACATGCAAGCAGAATGGTCCATGATTTGTGGTGCACTGAGTTAGTGGCACCTGAAGAGCTGAGCAGGGTATCAAGCTGATGATGGCACCCACGACAGGTGTGAGCAACTCTGATAGTCTGGCAGTAAGACACTTCCGACTCTGGCACCTGTTGTTTGGAGTTGGTCCTGGCGGTGGTGGCATGTGCATCCTGCGGTGATGCGACGTCCGGGCAGGTCAGGACTCGATTTGATGTGTGAGTCCAGGTGGACCGCAGTTGAGGCCGGAGGCAGCGGACAGCGCAGGGCCACAGACGCATGGCCTTGATGAACCCCAGTCCATCGACCCAGAGGCCATCCAATATGCTATCAGACAGGGGCCATGACTTGAGCTGCACAGAGTTAGTGGCCACGGATGCACTGCAGGCACACCGCCACCGGACGGTGACTTGCGGTGCAGTGAGATAGGGCCACGCGAGGTGAGCGGGTCCTCGTTGATGTCGAAGGTGAATGTAGCGGAGGTTTGCGGGGGACAGTGGAAGGTGTCCTCCAGGGCATGATGCAGAGGGCAGAAGCCGGCCGGAAGTGGCAAATGGAGGAGTGGAATGCTACAGCCTCGTTTTTGCCACAAAGTCAGTATCACCGACATGATGCTGAAGACAACCCCCAGTCCATAGACTCAGTCATCACCAAAGTTCAACCAGAAAGTGTCCATGGATGTCGGGGAACAGACTTAGTGGCACCGGAGCTGAAAGGGGATGCAGTCTGCGATGAGGCCAGTACAATGATATCAAGTCTGCCATAAATGAATCATGACTGAATTCCCAATGTGTGACCTACTTGACCACAGTGTAGGCCGAAGGCGTAGTCATCAAGGGCCCACAGACACGTGTGGTTGGGATGCCATGCACGTACTTTGTGTCACCACATCGAAGGGAGTATAGTGATTTAAACTCTGCATTGATATGTGTACTCGGCCATTGTGTAATCAAGACTCAGTTCCAAATGTGTGACCTACTTGACTGCAGTGTAGGCCCGAGGCAGCGGTCAGCAGGGGCCCACAGCCACGTGTCGTTGGCCCGCGATGCACAGAGTTAGTGACACCAGAGCAGTTGTCGGCAGTGTTCGATCACCTCCGTAACGATGATCCTTTTCTCCTCCGGACTGAACCGCGTCTTCCTCTTACTCGTCTCCTTGCGTACAATGATATGAACTCCGCCATGCAGAAATCAAGACTCAGTTCCACATGTGTGACCTACTCGACCGCAGTGTAGGCCGAAGGCAGTAGTCAGCAAGGGACCACAGACAGGTGTAGTTCGAATGCTATGCACAGAGTATGGTGGCACCACATCGAAGGGGGTACAGTGATATAAATGCAGCCATAAAGTGTGTACTCTGCCATTGCATAATCAAGACTCAGTTCCAAATGTGTGACCTACTTGACCGTAGTGTAGGCCGGAGGCAGCGGTAGAGTACGTCAACGAAGAAAGGAGTAAAGCGGGCATGTGTCGCGGAGGCCGTGATGGTCTGAGGAGGCTGCCAAGGTTGCGGGCTTCAGGCTTGGAGCTTGCACCGGCACGTGGTGGGCCCTCTTTGACACACGCCGGTGTCGGCAGGTGAGCAGTGAGGCCTGGCTGTGCAGGGGCGGGCATGACGGGTTCGGGGACCAGCGGCCCGGGTGCAGCAGGCGCACAGGATCGCAGGCCACACTGCTCACGGCGACGGCGTCGGCCTCGTGGCGGGGTGGGAGGCGCCGCCCTGGCAGACACGTTGGGCATTCCGGAAGAGAACCACACCCAGAGCTACGTGCTTTTTATTCACACCCCTACGCTGGCCTGGCGTACGCCGGGCCAGCCCACTCCGCACACGCTTACAGGGGGGGACGTCACAAGCTACATTTCCGCGATCTTCCCCACTGGCTGGGGTGACATGGTTGCGTCCACTGTCCACTGCACTCCAAACACCAGCAGTGCATGTAGACATGGATATGTCTGTGGTCTGCATACTGCAGTCTGTCCAGCACATCTCCGCCACACTTCGCATTGTGTACATTCTCATTCATGGCTCACTTGCCTCCTTCGCACATGCCTGGTTCCCACCTCTCCCCACATTCCGCTATTGTGTGGCTGAGGTGCCATGACGTTGATGGCTCATGTACATGGCTAACCAAGGTTGCCACAGTAAGTTGTGCTGTCCTGTCTGGTGGGTGGGCATGTTGTTTGGCATGTTGTATGTGATTTTGTGACGTGTGCAGTGCCAGAGTTGTGAGTTGCATGATTGTGGAGTTGAGGTGTGTGGTGTGTTCATTTGGTACTTGCCAACGAGCAGTGCATTCCCATTGGTGCCATCCTGGAAGCGCTTGTTGATGTTGGACTGTCGGAAGATGAAGGGATCATGCACAGTGCCTGGGTAGTTGGCTACGACATTGGTGAAGAGTCCCCTGTGGTCCACTATTGCTTGCACGTTGATGGAATGCGTGTGCTTTCTGTTGCGGTAATTGTGTGCAGTGTCGGCAGGGGGCACAAGTAGGACATGTGTGCAGTCGATTGCCCCAACACGTGCGGGAATCCAGCTATGGCGTATAGTCCTTGCTTGGTCTCCAGCTGTTCCTGCGCATTGTGGGGGACGTATAGGTACTGGGGTACCTGGCTGATGATGGCATCCAGGACAGGTGTGAGGAACTTGGATGGGGCTGGCTGTGAGACTCCTCCGACTCTGGCAGTTGTTGGTTGGGAGGTATCAGAGGCCAACAGGTGCAGCACAGCCAGCAGCTTTGTCTGCGGAGGGATGTTGGTTGTCGGCTGTGTTGGTACCATCAGCCTGTGGGCAATGATGTTCAGGATGTGGAGGATGGTTGTCCTTTTGAGCCTGTAGTGGGCATTGACATTGTCTGGTGTTAGGTCTGTGAGGCTGGTGCATTTCCTGAAGGTCCGCTGTCTTTGTCTGCGCTGCCTCTGTGGTGGTCCGGGGGTCGGGGGGGTCCGGGGTGGCGGTCCTGGGGGTGGTGGTGGTGGGTGTTGTTGCCCTCTCGGGGCTCCGGGATGCATGGTGAGTGGCTCCATGGCATCTGTTGTTCCTCATGTGTGGCTCTGGGCTGGGCTCCCTTTGATGGTGCAGGTTGTCGTCCGACTTTACACCAGGTCAGAGCAGGTGTTAATTTCCTGCTGCTAACGCGCCTTATCGCCTGTTTTGTGGTCTTATCGCCGATGTGGCTGGTCGTTGAGAATGTTGAGGTGTGGTGTTGTCGCGGATTTTTGCTCGGGAACGCCTACTCTGCATCTCATTAGCGATAGTTGCCGGGGTCATCTGTGGCGATGTTTTTTGCGGATGCTTTCGCAAGTAAACTGGTGGTATCGGCTGTTAGCACCAGCTGGTGAATGGGGCGATAAATTTATCGCGACGTTGGCTGCGATAAAGTGCCAATAACTCGGCGATAGCTCCTTGAGAATATGCCCCCAAATGTAGTAACACAAATCAGTCTGTCTACTGTAGGTTTTTCTATGGTGGTTAGCAATTCTTCCCTGGGACAGAACCAGACGCGTTTCATAGATTTTCTCACTAGTCTTGTGGGGTAGCCTCTTGCCACGAGTTTAGCTTTCAGTGTATCTGCCTCCAACATATAATCTTACTTATGAGTACAATTTCTGCGCAAGCGCAGAAATTGGCCAAAGGGTAATCCGTCCCGTAGGGCACGGGGGTGGTGGCTTCTATATGATAGGAGCGTGTTTCTCTCGGTGGGCTTTCTGTGAAGGGAAGTATATAGTATCCCCTCATCGTGTTGGATATTGAGATCAAGAAAGGCTATGGTTGACTTATGTATTGTGGAGGTAAATGTCAAGTGTGTTTGAATGCTGTTCAGATACAGGACAAAGTTGTTAAATTCAATCTCACTCCCGGACCAGATAAGAAAAATGTAATCTATGTATCTTTTCCAACATTTGATGTTGGAGCGATACATATTGGTGATACTTAGAGCAAATTTCTGTTCTATATAGTTAATGTAAATGTTAGCCAGGTTGGGCGCAAAAACGGCTCCCATGCTGGTCTTGGAGCATTGTTAATAGTAATTCCCATTGGAAACAAAATAATTTGTTTGCAAGGCGATGCGTAAAAGAGAGATAATGAAGGAAGTGGGTACTTGAATCGGTCTAGGTCTAGTGTCTAGGAGCTCCTCAATAACTTGAATGCTCTCGGTTTGTGGGATGTTAGTGTAAAGCGATGAAATATCTAAAGTCGCTAACCAATCAGAATCTATGTTGTAAGGCATACCATCAACCAGATTAATCATGTACATTGTATCTCTCACATACATTTCTTGTAGGGGTACAAAATCTTTGATTAAATGATCTATATATCTCCCAATGGGCTCTAGAATGGACCCGCACCCTGACAAAATTGGTCGACCAGGGGGATTGGGGGTACTTTTGTGTATCTTGGGGAGTGTGTAAAGTACGGGTGTCCTAGGGTTCTCTGCGTTCAAGAATTCAAATTCTTTCTTATTTATGTAACCTTGATCCATTCCCTCTGTGGTGATTTGTAATATCTCCTTTCTAATGTCAGCTAGAGGGTTACTGGGCAATTTCTTGTAGTGCCTTTCTTCTCCTATTTGTTTCAGGATTTCAGTGTCGTAGTCTTTGCGGTCCTGGACCACAATCCCACCCCCTTTTTCAGCGGGTTTAAGAATTATTGTTTTGTCATTTTTGAGTGTGTTTAAAGCTTGGCGTTCCTGTAAAGTAATGTTGTAAGGTACGTATTGTCTGTTGTTTTTTATACTGTCCAGGCCCACTAGGACTAGTTTTTCAAAGGTAAGCAATTCTGGTGGCATCATAGCATTGGTGGGATAGAAAGTGGATGGTGGCCTCAACCCCGTCACTGAGTCTTGTGTCATAGGCTCTCTATCTTTAAAGAAAATCTTCAGGCGTATTTTCCTGAAAAACTGAAACAATTCTGCCTTTAAGTTAAAGAAATCTGTCCTTTCCGTGATCACATAAGACAGACCTTTACTTAAGAGTGATATTTCAGATGATGATAATCTATGTTGGGACAGATTGAAAATCGGAATGACTTCCATTGCACTTTTGTTTTGACTTAGTATGGTTGAGGGCCCCACTGATAGTGTTTCCTCCTCGTTTGTCTCTCCCCTGGGTACTGGTACCAAGTCTTTGCTTTTGCTTTGCCGCCCCGATCTAAACACTACTAGAAAAATTGAACAAGACCATAGAGGACTTTAATTCATTTGAATTGAAGAAGAAAGCGGACAAAGTAACTAAGGACATTAAGAACTTCTCTAAAGAAAGGGCTTATCCCTACTTAAGAGACAACTACTACACTACTATTGGCAACCAGAACAGACAAAATACCTGGGGTAGGTTCAGGAGGAACCATCCGGTTACATTCTCTGAATCCTCTGGGAGATCAGACGACTCTGGCGAACAACCTGGTCCAAGCCGGTCAGACAATCACCCAGGTCAGCCTTTTTTAGATCGGGCGGCAAAGCAAAGCAAAGACTTGGTACCTGTACCCAGGGGAGAGACAAACGAGGAGGAAACAGAAATTTGCCAATCTGTATCGCTCCAACATCAAATGTTGGAAAAGATACATAGATGACATTTTTCTTATCTGGTCCGGGAGTGAGATTGAATTTAACAACTTTGTCCTGTATCTGAACAGCATTCAAACACACTTGACATTTACCTCCACAATACATAAGTCAACCATAGCCTTTCCTGATCTCAATATCCAACATGCTGAGGGGATACTATATACTTCCCTTCACAGAAAGCCCACCGAGAGAAACACGCTCCTAACATATAGAAGCCACCACCCCGTGCCCTAAGGGACGGATTACCCTTTGGCCAATTTCTGCGCTTGCGGAGAAATTGAACTCATAAGGAAGATTATATATTGGAGGCAGATACACTGAAAGCTAAACTAGTGGGAAGAGGCTACCCCACAAGACTAGTGAGAAAATCTATGAAACGCGCCTGGTTCTGCCCCAGGGAAGAATTGCTAACCACCAGAGAAAAACCTACAGTAGACAGACTGATTTGTGTTACTACATTTGAGGGCATATTCTCAAGGATCTATCGCCGAGTTAACGGCACTTTATCTCAGCCAAAGTTGCGATAAAATTATCGCCCCATTCACAAGCTGGTGCAAACAGCCGATATTACCAGTTTACCTGCTATAGCAGCTGCAAAAAACATCGCCACAGATAAGCCTGGCAACTATCGCTAATGAGATGCAGAGTAGGCGTCCCCTAGCAAAAATCCGCGACAACACCACAACGCAACATTCTCAATGACCAGCCAGATCGGCGATAAGAACACAAAACAGGCGATACGGCGCGTTAGCAGCAGGAAATTAACACCTGCTCTGACCTGGTGCAAAGTCGGACGACAGCCTGCACCAGAAAAGGGAGCCCAGCCCACAGCCACACCTGAAGAACAACAGATGCCATGGAGCTACTCTTCATGCAGCTCGGAGCCCCAACAGGGCCACAACACCCACCACCACCAAAGATAGGCCCGCCCCCCCCCGGAGCCCCCCGCCCCCCGGACCACCACGGAGGCAGCACAGACAAAGACAACGGACCTTCAGGAAACGCACCAGCCTCACAGACTGGACACCAGAGAATGTCATTGCCCACTATAGACTCAAAAGTTCAACCATCCTCCGCATCCTGACCATCATTGCCCACAGGCTGATGGTACCAACACAGCGGACAACCAACATCCCACCTCAAACAAAGCTGCTGGCTGTGCTGCACCTGTTGGCCTCTGGGACATTCCAACCAACAACCGCCAGAGTCGGAGGAGTCTCACAGCCAGCCCTATCCAAGTTCCTCAAACCTGTCCTGGATGCCATCATCAGCTTGGTACCCCAGTACCTATACTTCCCCCACACTGCGCAGGAACAGCTGGAGACCAAGCAAGGCTTCTACGCCATAGCAGGCTTCCCGCACGTGTTGGGGGCAATTGACTGCACACATGTCCTACTTGTGCCCCCTGCCGACACTGCACACAATTACCGCAACAGAAAGCACACGCATTCCATCAATGTGCAGGCAATAGTGGACCACCGGGGACTCTTCACCAATGTCGTCGCCAACTACCCAGGCAGTGTGCATAATTCATACATCTTCCGACAGTCCATCATCAACCGGCGCTTCCAGGATGGCACCTACGTAAATGCAGTGCTCGTTGGTAAGTACCAAATGAACACACCACACACCTCAACTCCACAATCATGCAACTCACAACTCTGGGAATGTACACGTTACAAACTCACATACAACATGCTCACCCACCATACACGACAGCACAACGTACTGCGGAAACCTCGGCTAGCCATGTACATGAGCCATCAACGGCATGGCACCTCAGCCACACAATAGCAGTATGTGGGGAGATGTGGGAACCAGGCATGTGCGAAGGAGGCAAGTGACCCATGAATGAGAATGCACACAATGCCAAGTGTGGTGTGGAAGTGCTGGACAGACTGCAGTATGCAGACCACAGACATATCCATGTGCTGGTAGTGTTGTGGACAGTGGATGCAACCATGTCACCCCAGCCAGTGGGGAAGGTCTCTGAAATGTAGCTTGTGACGTCCCCCCTGAAAGCATGTGTGGAGTGGGCTGGCCCAGCGTACGCCAGGCCAGCGTAGTGGTGTGAATAAAAAGCACATAGCTCTGGGCGTGGTTCTCTTCCGGAATGCCCAACGTGTCTGCCAGGGCGGCGCCTCCCACCCCGCCACGAGGCCTACGCCATCGCCGTGAGCGGTGTGGCCTGCGATCCTGTGCGCCTGCCGCAGCCCGGGCCGCTGGTCCCCGAACCAGTCTTGTCCGCCCCTGCACATCCAGGCCTCACTGCTCACCTGCCGACACCGGCGTGTCTCCAAGAGGGCCCACCACGTGCCGGTGCTAGCTCCAAGCCAGAGGCCCTCGACCTTGGCAGCCTCCTCAGACCATCACGGCCTCCGCGGGCAAGGCTCGCAGTACTCTTTTCTCGTTAACGTACTCCACCGGCATACACAGCGGACAAGTTGGTCACACATTTGGAACTGAGTCTTGATTACACAATGGCAGAGTACATATATTAATGCAGAGTTTAAATCAGTATACTCCCTTCGATGTGGTGCCACCAACTCTGTGCATAGCATTCCGACCACACGTGTCTGTGGGCCCTTGCTGACCGCTGCCTCCGGCCTACACTGCGGTCCAGCAGGCCTCACACCAATCCAATACAGTCCGTAACAGGCAGGACACGGCATCGTCGCTGGCTAAACACCCGATCAGCTCTGGTGCCTCCACCTCCGTCAACCAGGAATCTTCTCCACATGCCATTTCAACGCCGTGTGTTAGAGATCCAGGAGGAGCTGGCTGCACAGCGGTTGCCCCACGCTGACCGCTGCCTCTGGCACCCACTGCGGTCGAGTAGGACACACAATTGGAACTGAGTCTTGATTTGCTCATTGCAGACTTCATATCATTGTACAGGCCTCATCGCAGACTGCATCCCCTTCCGGCTCTGGTGCCACTGACTCTGTGCCACAGGAGTCATGGACACTCTCTGGTTGAACTCTGGTGGCGCCTGAGTCTATGGCCTGGGGGTTGTCTTCATCATCATGTAGCTGATACTGACATTGTGGGAAAAAGGAGACTGTAGCATTCAACTCCTCCATATTGCCTGTTTCTGCTTGCTTCTGCCCTCTGTATCATGCCCTGGATGGACACTTTCCACTGTCCCCCATAACACTCCGTGACATTCTCCTTGGACATCAACGAGGACCCGCTCAGCTCTCGTGGCACTACCTCAGTGCATCGCAAGTCACCGTCCTGTGGCGGTGTGCCTGTGCAGGCCGCTGTGCATCCGGGGCCACAAACTCTGTGCAGCTCAAGTCATGGACCCTTGCTGTTTGTACTTTGAACTTCTGCTTGTCTGATCACTGTTGTAGTTGTTGCCAGCACCAACCAACCCCTGAGGGGTGGCTTACATTACCCAACACCCTTCCAGCACAGGCGTCACTGGACGTGTGACCCTGGCAATAAAAGGTGCCGGGCGCACGTGCCCGTAGCCAGTTCCACGGATAATCTCAGTGTGTCCGTGTGGTCATTATGTATGCATGAGGGCCCCGGGCCATACCACATTACATTGTGCTGCGTACAGCGGGCTCAACCTTGTCACCTCAGGCAGTGGGGTAGACCTGGGACATGTAGCTGTGTCGGACCCCCCTGTGAGCGTGAGGGAGTGGACCGGCGTATGGCAGTAAGGCGTAGGGGTGTGGTCATTCAACACGTGGCTCTGGGCGTGGTTAAGTTTAGGCCTTGCCAAGGAAGTAACTAATGCGTGTGTCTCAGATGTAGTGTTGGCGCCACCCGTCACGCAATATAAAATGTTGCTATGAAGCATGCACCCGGAGTACGGGCTTGGCCGAGGGGTAAATGAGGGTGCGCAGGCCCGCTCGGGGTCAGGGATCAGACATGCCAACTGTTGTGTGTGTCGCTATTTCCACAGCATAAGCCAAAGGTCTACCCTCAACCGCATGGCGAGTTCAGCCAGGCATGAACTCTACATCTGTGTCCGCCCTGTCCTTACCATAGGCCTACACACACGTGTCCGTCCACCTTCAGCGCACGACATCACTGTGTCGTTGTCAGGCTTGTGGACATACGCAGACAGGCATGACAATAGTGTGCCGTAGGGGTGCAAGTGATGCAACCGCGCTGCGCACACTAGTGAATATGCTCGGGGGAGGGAGGAGCAGCATTGAGGCTACGTAATACACATTGATGCCGCTCATTTGCAACAAGCAGTACATGTCATGCAGGAATCACAAAGTCACACATATCACACACCAATGAACCAGTGAGCCTGCCAACACATCATGCAGAACCAACTATTGACTCATGTCTCTCTGCACTGTCACAGGTGACCAAGGATATGCACTCTGCGCTTGGATGATGACACCCCTCCGAGCCCCGAACACACAGGCCCAGAGGCAGTACAATGCGGCCCACAAACGCACCAGGGGCATCAAGGAATGCACATTTGGCGTGTTGAAGTCACGTTTCAGGTGCCTGGACGTCACAGGTGGAAGGCTCGTGTACAGCCCAGACATCGTGTGCAAGATGATCGTTGCATGTTGTGTGTTGCACAACATATGTGTATGCAGCAAGGCACCATGGATACAAGTGCCAGATGCACCGGACGATGATGATGAAGATAAGGCAGGTGGACCACACCCCACTGCAGCCGCAGCAGGAATAGCCCATAGGAACACCATCATTGACAATTTCTTCACATGAGCACGTCACATTGTGACAGTCCTTGGCAGTAATGGGACAGTACAAAATGACCACAGGCACAGCATGTGCAAATAAATGCATTCAAAAAACACATTCCCTGAGTGCATGTCACTCATCTGTACAGGCACATCACTCAGACAAGTGTGAGTGCGACATGTATTGCTGAGAATTTTATGATTTGTTCATGGATGGTGGGTGTGTCACCTCTGTGCAGAGAGGCTGTTTAGGGTGTCACGTATTCGAACTGCCAGTTCTGTGTGTTGCAGTTAGTAGGGAATCCCACTCTTCGGCGTTTCACATGTGTCCAAATTCATTCCAATTTGGCTGCCATTTGTGTCCTACGGGTGACAACAGGGCTCCTTTTGGGGTCAGATATGTACCACCATGATGCAGGGATGCCCCCTGTGACTCAAGTCCCACAACATGGGCAACATGTACGTAAGCGGGAGCCACTGCCCCTACATTCGTCCACGCTTTCATAATTGATTGATCATGGTCATGACACGTCTGTGTGCAGGAGGGGTTGCTTGTCCCTCTGCAATGTGAGGGGGAGTTGCGGTTTTACTGTGTGTTACATGCATGTTTCAGCATTGGCGCAGTTTACATGCAGACTGCATGTCAATGTACATTGTGACTGTAAGGAGATGCCTATTTGATGCGGGACAATGGTCATTTGTTCTACGTCACGGATGTGGGGTTGTGCTCGTACATTGTCATCTCACCGTTTTTTTACTCTGCTTTTATGGTGCATTTTCCCGCATGATGCGTGGGAATTGCAGGCCTCTCGCTGGTTATCGCTGATTTTTGTATCGCGATTGGCCTCATCGCTACTATTTTCGCGTTCATGTTTCGCGTTTTTTCTGCGTCGCGTTAGTTTTAACACGTTCATTTGACGCGTTATCGTGGGACTATCGCATGGGGCCGCCGTGTTGTGAATACCACGTTAACACGGAGTTGTTTTCCCGCGATAGACTGCGATGTGAAGAGTTGCGTTAAGCTAATTTTGCAGTAGTTATCACACGTTCTTGAGAATATGCCCCTCGGTGTACACACCAACAAAATTCGGAAGCTGATAACCAAAAATTGGGACATAATCAAAAGTATCGACCCTGAGATTGACACCCCAATGTTTGCTTTTAAACGCGGTAAGAACATCAAAGATCACCTAGTTAGATCATCTACAGAGGTCACTTTGCGTAAAAGCAACACATTACAATCCACATGGAGCCTACCTGAAATCAAAGGACACCACAAGTGTGGGAATTGTGTTTACTGCACCTTTACATCAAACACTAACGTATTTGAACATGCAAGTTTGAAGCACACATTGGAATTCTTTTCCAATTGTAATACACGAAACGTAGTATACTGCATATGGTGCCCTTGTGGGTTACCATACATTGGCCAAACACAACAGCCAGTAAAGGCGCGCATTGGACAACATCGCAGCCGGATAAGGCGCTCTGTTGCCAAGGCCCCTTTGGTGTCCCATTTTGATGAAAAAAATCATACTGCAGAGGACATTAGGTGGCAAGTGATTGACGTCGCTGTTGTCCCTCAAAGAGGAGGTGATATCTCACAGATTTTACGACTAGAATGTCGCTGGATAGAGAGAATTAACTCTATCAATGATGGGCTGAACTCCGCCAAAGAATGGCGGGGTTTGGTGACCACACTAACCCACTGATGTGACCATATCGCTATCAGATCTTCTGTCTACAACTGCATCTTGTAAACTTGTCAATGCATATCTGTAGTTATAAGCATTATTTTCCCCTATGGTTGTTTACAATAGATGTACAATGTGAAACAACAACAAAAGGACCTACCTCTATGCTATACATTATATTTCAGCATAATATCATTTTTTCAAATGTCTACCTTTTGATTGGCGGCTAAAATATGTCCTTCTTACCAATGTCACAGTTGAAGCGGAGTGTGGCTGCAGAATATAGACTATTATATCATATATGATGTTATCAACAACAGAGAATATATAATTATGTATGCGCCTCCTTGGACACATTGTTTCATGTAAATATGCCAACTGTAAGAGATCCGCTTTGTATGCACCACACTAATATGCATAGCGCATCAACCCTAATAATGCCTTCCTGCGCGCATTTTTGGTGCAAATCACAACTGTATTAACATGATGACGTAATTAATCATGAAGCACTAATCCTTGTAATAACCGCTCATCATTTACTTTCTGTAAAAAGCACACGAAATCTCTATAAGTTATAGAAATTGTGAATTATGTCTTCGCGCAATATTGAAATTCACCACATACAATTTCAATAATGGAAACACACACGAATCAGATATGTTATGAAAACAAACCAAGTGGATCAACTAGGACATGAAAATGTCCTCCCATATGCCCCTTTTGCTACAATTCCTCCACACGGTTGCTAGTTGCTACATGGGATACTCGTCACTTTTTCAACCGCTTATGCATCCGTTTTTTACAAACTCTCATGGGACACGCATCCTTCATTTATAATGCCCCCTTTTTCTGTGTCGCAGCCGTTTTTTGCCACAGTGTAATCCTATCATTTACTCTGCAATTATCTTCTCTTTACTTTTTGACCATTCACTCTCCGGTCTTTCTTCACTTTTAACTTTTTCTACCGAAAAACGGATGACACAGTGTTGCAGCAATCTACTGTGATGCCTGCTGGTCATTCCAGTTTTCGGCGGGAGATTGTGTATTTAAAGGCAGAGTCAGCACAGGCTCACTGTCATTTGGCCAACAGCAGACAGACTGACGCTGTCATGCTGCCCGCGTAGTGGATCGTCACGCGCTTTGAGGACTGCAATTATTGAAGGTAAGAACCTGATGATGCTGCTCATATGTAGGGACTCCAGTAGCTTCACTCTCCCTGTTGCCTCACTAATAGGCTGATTCCTGTTAATTACAGGATTCGTCTTCATTGAAAAATACTCGCTTCTATAGATGGGCTTCACACCATATGTAGGTAAGAACCTTTGGCCTTGCCTGCCATTGCTCCACTGCGCAATGCCCTTATGCAGTAAAACCAAGTGTAACTCTGTCCCCCCTGCTATTCTCAGGTACAGACCACCATATTGAACATTCGTGATTCACAGGTCAGCGCAACAGCACCGCTTGTGATTAACACCAACTCCAGGTAAAATCAGTCCCCAGAGGGACACATTTTATAGAACCACACCTAAAGTGTGCAGGCCCTAATTGTTTCCCATTCTTAACAGAGTTCCTCATCACCGTCTTCATACACGTCTCTGTGTATCATCAACACAGTAACAGTGCTCAGCTACCCACAGAGTGCCAGCCTTCACTCTCACTTGGGGTAAGGTTTCCTTAGTATGTATTATCATTAGTACAGATAGCCCTTACAGCACCTCTACCATCTTGCCTGCCATCCCTATACTTAATATTCTTCTCTTTGTTTTTCTTCTCACATAATCAGTACCCGGCTGGGTGTCCTTGTGAGTATCTTGTTTTCCTTTTTCTCCATCACCCACTGTTGGCACGTACACCTCACGTGGCTGCGCATTCTACCCGTCAGGTACTCTTGAATTTTATGACCTTTTATCCAATTGGTCGCATTTGTGCCGGTATATGGGCCATATGCTTATTTCATTATTTTTTTCTTTTCCTAGATGTCCCTAAATTCATAGGTCCTGATGAGACCCTAGATCACGTATAGGGTAGAAACGTCGTCGGCAACAAAAGAAAGCGAACCATTAACAGCGCATATTATTGTATATAGCTGCTGTATATTGTGTATTGAGTTGCTAAACAGTCGACTTTTTGAATACCTTGGAAACCTTGTAAAATACTGTCACAATTATGTCACCAATATTTTAGGTTCCTGTTTCTCACTGGGGACACTATGCACATTTTTCTTTTTCATTGTATATAGAATTTTGTTTGTGAAATATAAAATACGATTGTATCAAACCAAAACCATAGGTGTATGTGGTTTCTTCGCCCTCTGACATCATTTTAATCCTTCCATTGCGATTGTGCATCTTATTATCTATATATGATTCTATTATTCCACAGGAACCACTGTTTCTGCCAATAAAATACCCTATTCAAGTAACAGCCACAATACCTGTCAGGGTGAACCACAAAAGGTCACTAAATTAACCTCTGCTTAACCCTGGGTAGCTTGGTACAAAAAGCAGTCAGGCTTAACTTAGATGCGATGTGAAAAGTATTTATGCAGCACTCAAACAGTAATAAAGTGAAAAGACAAAACAAGAAAATTCCCACACCAACTTAAAGTAAATTTAAATCAATTATTTGTCGCCAAACAACAAAAATCCAATCAGTAGAACAGGAGTTGCAAATTTTTCAAGTTTAAGGTAAAAACTAGTGCCTAAAATACTACTGCCTTTGGATTTAAAAGAAATTCTGAAGAAAATTGTCTGAGAAAGTAGAAGTTCAGCAGGACAAGATGTCTAAGGAGGGAGAGTCGTTGTCGGAGAGCTGCTGGACCAACTCAGGGAGAAGATTTCTACGTCGGCCTAAGGGGCATATTTAAGAAATAATCACGCAGTGCAGCAAGTTACCTTGCTGCACTGCCCAGAGTGATAGGGAAAGGGCAGGAATGTGCCATTTTTAATAAAATACAGCGCATTTATGTCATTTCCCAGTGCCAGCACGCAATGTGCTACCTAGTGCCAAAGCAGGCACCTTTGCATCATGGTGCACTGGCTCCAAGCTGGCTGCAGAGACAATGCAGTTGTGACAAGCCCTTTTTGAGAAGGGAGAGCACAACCTCTTCATTTACAATCCCCCCCCCATCCCGCCAACTGACTACCCATTCAGGCACACCTAATTCTCTATTGTGAGACTGTTTGGGAGGAATTCACAAAGCCCTGACGTCCAACTATACCCAGTCATGTGACCCGGGGAGGCTGCAGGCACTAATTGGCTAATGGCAGAAAAATGCCAACTTTCTAAAAGTGGCATTTTAAAAATCTAATTTAAATCCAATGTTACCATTGAAGAAGATTTTTTATTACAATTTTATGGGAAACATCCATTACAACGCAGGCATTAAAACGCAATGCCTTTACAACGCTGCCAATACAACGTAAGGTCCATTACAATGCATGCTATTACAACGCATTCCATTACAACGCTGAACAGCACCTTCCCTAAGGTAAGCACCCAGTGGTGTTAGAATAGTAAATTACATTGTAATGGTGGATGTGTTGTAATGGCTTGCTTTGAAGTAGCATGCGTTGTAATGGAGCTTGCGTTGTAAAAACCACGTTGTAAAAGCATGCATTGTGATAGTTTGCTTTGTAACGTGGTACATCCCAATTTTATATAGATACCAAGCATGAAATGCTCATCTGTTCCCAATCAAAAGCCACTACCTATTAAATGTAATAAGGAAACCCAATGTTATCTTATGGGACAGGTAGGCTTCAATAGTAGTGACAAACTAATTTAGTGGTTTTTCAGTACCAGAACCTGTAAAACTTAAATTACATGTCCAACCTTTTAATTACAATGTACCCTGTCCTATGGTCTACCTAGGGCCTACCTTAGGGATGCAATAATGGGGAGTTTAAGACTTGGCAAGGAGGCTTTATTGCCAAGTCGAATTGGCAGTTTAAAACTACATTCAGGCTGCAGTGGCAGGCATGGTACATGTTTTACGGGGCTACCTAAGTGGGTGTGATGACATGTGCTGCAGGCCCACTAGTTACAGGCCCTGGGTACATGGTATACCACTATACAAGGGATTTATAAGAAATGAAATATGCTAATCAGGTGTAAGCCAATTCAACCACGTTTAGGGGAGAGAGCTCAAGCACTTTAGCACTGGTCAGCAGTGAAGTGCACAGAGTCCTAAGGCCAACAAGAAAAATCAGCAAACAAATGGAGGGTAAAGGCAAAACATTTGGGGATGACTCTGCAGAGAGGGCCAGGTCCCACAATCATCAGTATTCACCATTAAGTATGTAGTTAGTCCACCAATGTGCTGTTCAAACCAATCACAGTGTTTCTCTGGAGCAGGTCCTTGAACATTTATTAGAAATAAATATGTATGCTCTATTCCACCAGAAAAGAAAGCATGCCTTTAAATAATACAGCATCTACAATAGTCTATGGCTAGTTAATGTTTGAGGTCCAATTTGGATTGGAATCCCCTTTCAGATTTACCATTGCCAGGTAAGGAAATCCCTCATAGTATGAGTTAGATCCTGAAGTTCCACTAAGAATTGAAAAATTGCTTGGTGTATTGGCAATTCTGGACCTCATGACCCTTGTAATTTATTATTCCCCCAGGTTTTTTCCTGATATTAGTAGGTGAAGTTTCGGATAACAAAACAGGTCAGTGAAATTATTGCTGAACATTTAACTTTGATGGGACTGGTAACTCCTAGCACTGGTTCTTTGGAACTGCAAGGCAACTTGTAATCTAGCCATTTATCTATCTATGTACTAAATAACAAAGTGATGTAAGTGATGCTTAAGTTACTCTCAGCCACTATGATTGCTCGTGCAGCATTCCAGTCCATAAGTTTTCACCCACTGCTCTACAATAGAGAGAGATCAGCTATCAGCAAATCAGCCTTGATCCTTTCAAACTGTAATGTTCTGGATGAAAATTACCAGGGACCGTATTACAGAAAGTGTTTTGGAGGCACAACAGGTATGTGTGCATGCTTTGTGCACCCCCAGGGCGCTTTGGTATTACAGGAGGGGCCACAGGCGCTTGTGCAGCCCCTTCTCTAATACTGATAGTGCTGGCACACTTATAGAGCCAGCAGTATCGTGAGAGGACATTCCCTCATTTGCATGGGGGTTTGGACTCATGCAAATGAGGGAATCATTTTGACTCTGTGCACGCACCATTTTACAGATGCAGATGCAGTGTCAACCATGCCCTCAGGAGGCGCACTGACAGTGTTCCACAAAATAGTGGCACACTGTCAATGCTGCCCTTGAGGGCAGATCTGTCAAGAGGTGAAAGAGGTTCCATGAACGCCCCCAGAAATTCCCCTGCAGGTGGGTGAAGTCACTCACTAGCCTGGAGGGAGATCTCAGACCCCATTTGAAAGTGAAGGCAAGTTGCCGCCGGCATCTTAAAACATTGAGCAGCTTTTAAACAGCTGCTCCATATTTCACTTGAATGTACTGCCCTCAGGGCAGATCTAGTTTGCGGCTGCTCTGAGGGCAGTGCGTTCTTCATGAAATGGCACACTTTCCTTGTTTGTACCAGCTTCACCTGCTTAAAGTAATAGTTTTAGTAATACAGGCCCAGGTTCACAGATTAAGTGTGGAACTTGATGGGGTTGGAAATTGCCAGTAGGGTCCCTGTTTAGGTTCACCAAACAACCACATTATTGCAGTCTTACAACAATTTTAATGTGCTGGGCAGCACAAAAAGTAGGAAAATCAAATAAAGCTGGCATTATTTCACCTTATCAGTACATTTAATAGAATATATATGAAGAAAACGCTTTAAAACATGTTCTATAGCTGCCTTAAAGACATTGAAGGATAATTAAAACAAAGACAGAAAGGACATGTTAAAATAAATACAGACAATTTTGTGTAACATTTTATTTAATTATCATGTCTGGGCCTTTGCAAAATCTTAAAATGTGAACAAATGGCAAGTAATTGTCTCTGCGAAAGGTGGTAACCCAAGCCTCATTGTGATTGTGAAGTATCTCATGATCTACACCAAAGTGTGTATAAAAGACATTATTCACCACCTCTTTGTGCATCACCATTTTGAATTAATTTCCGTGGAATAAAACAAATCACTCAGAACTAGTCAATGGGATTTATCTATGCATGGTCATATTTTACATGTACCTTCACTTTTTCTCAAATCCTGACATCTGACGAGTACAAATGATAGTGATATAACAATATATTAATTTGGAAATTATTACAGAAACGGAAAGGGTCTCGGCAATTGGCCATCATGTCACAATACACAAGAAAGAGTGGGATAAGTGTTAAACTGTCAATTAGGTTCATATTGTGATTCCCTACTTGATGGTCCATTATGTTCACCAGGCAAGTAATGAACCTTGCAGTGTAGGCCATCTTTTGTTCTAATGGTCTTGCATTGTTAAATCTGCAATGTGTGTTTTCTGGCATCAAATCCTAAATCACTCTGGGCACTAGCAATGTGCATTCTTTGGTGGTCGACATGTTAGTTTTTTGATAGGGTCATTTGATGCTTAATGACATTGTAGCACTACTACAAGCAGTGGATGAAGAAAAGAAAATATTTAGGGAGTAAACCTCAAGGCATGTTCATGGAGAATTTATCAGCACTGGGCAAGGAGAAGCACTCTACTCCCTCTGGTCTTACCTACAGAACCCAGCTGCTCGTACAGAAAGGGGTAGCAACTGTTCTTTCAACAACAGTTTTTCACATTACCCTGGGAGCCAAGGGTCTATGTTATAATATGGCTTCACATGAAGGTATGAAGAGGATGCATTTCTAAGCTTCTGCTGTAACCTTCCTGTGTTTTGTTTTAGCTCCTGCAGGAAAGCAAATAAATCTTTGTACCATTGTTCCCGATCAAAATAAATATTTTGATTTCTGTCTGATTACTATGAGGGTGGATATCTTCAGCTGAAATCAGCCATCTCAATGGGCAATTATAACTGGACCGTAGGTGCTGGCAGAGCTAGAGTCCAAAATCCACAGCTAGTCACATTGCGAAAAAAGAGTCAGTTTTCACTGGAAAAATGTGATGTGTCCACGTTGCGTTTTGGGCCATTTCCTGTCACAGGTACTAGGCCTACCCACACAAGTGAGGTACCATTTTTGTCAAGAGACTTTGGGGAATGCTGGGTGTCTGGAAGTTTGTGGCTCCCCACAAATTTCAGAACTTTCCATCACAGAAATGTGAGGAAAATGTGTATTTTATTTTTTACAAAGTTTGAGGTTTGCAAGGGATTCTGGGTAACATAACCTGGAGAGAGCCACACAAGTCACCCCATCCTAGGTTCCCCTGGAGCTCTAGTTTTCAGAAATGTATAGGTTTGCTAGGTTTCCTTGGGTGTCGGCAGAGCTAAGGTCCAAAATCCACAACTAGGCACATTGCGAAGTGTCCGTTTTCACTGGAAAAATGTGATGTGTCCACGTTGTGTTTCGGGCCGTTTTCTGTCGCGGGTACTAGGTCTACCCACACAAGTGAGGTACCATTTTTATTGGGAGACTTAGGGAAACACAGAATAGTAGAAAAAGTGTTATTAGTGATTGACTTTCTTTGCATTTCTGCCTTCCAAATGTAAGACAATGTGTAAAAAATAAGTCATTTTTAAAAATGTCCTCTAATTCACATGCTTGTATGGGTACCCACAATTTTGGAGATGTGCAAATAACCACTGCTTCTAAACTCTATATTTTGTTCACATTTTGTAAATATATAGGTTTCCTTTGTACCTATTTTTCACTCCTTATATTTTTCCAAATAAATTGCTATATACCTGATACACTATGAAAGACCATTGCAAGACGCAGCTCAGTTATTGGCTCTGTGTTCCTTGGGTTCTTGGTGAACCTACAAGTCCTATATATCCCCACAACCAGAAGGGTATATTGCTTTCCAAAATCTGCCATACTTAGAAGTTACAAGTGAAAACGTTGTCACAAATGGCAGTTTTTTCCAACTCAATTTCAATATTTATTTATTTCAATTATTAGTTTCTATAGAAAAACCTTCAAGGATCTACACAAATCACCCCTTGCTGAATTCAGTATTTTATCTACTTTTCAGAAATGTATAGTTCTCCAGGGTCCATTATTGTTTTTACACCCATTTGTACCACTAACTGGATGTAGGCTGAAAGCACAAAAATAGGAAAAATAGGCTATGTCCCAGTAAAATGCCAAAACTGTGGAGAAAATTTTAGTTTGCTGACAAAAGTCTGCCTGTTCCTGAAATCTTGGAATATGGTGATTTTAGCACCACAAACCCTTTGTTTATACCTTTTGCAGGGAACAAAACAGACACTTTCTTCTGCAGCACTTTTTTCCCATTGTTTCCTAAAAACCCCACAATTAGCTGTATTTTGGCCAATTTCTCGGTCTGCTCCAGGGGAATCCGCAACCCCTGGATACCTTTAGAAACCTCAAGATGTTGGAAGAATAGGACGCAATGCTGGTGTGAGTACCTTATGTGGACAAAAAGTTACAGGGGCCTAAGCTTGAACTGCTCCAAATAGCCCAAAAGCACAGAGGGGTGAAAAGGCCAAGCAGCAAAGGCATTTTGACTTAGTCAGGGTTTCATTATAAATAAGGAAGGCATGTTGGCTTTGTCAGGGTATCATTACAATGTGAAGAGAAGCACATGTTATAATTCTCCAGTGCATCACCACTGAAGTTATTGGGAACAGTAGCAGTATACAGTATGTATTATAAGAAACCATTGAAGTAAAAGTGTGACTACTAACTGTCAATAGTATTCATTGCGTGGGAAAACTTTATATTGTTAACCATCAACATTGTCAATAAATCAAAGGTTTGAAAAACATATGTCTCAGAGTCTTTCTTTTGCGATTCCATCCCTCAACCTCTATATAAATATACAGACTTCTGTAAAACTTGGAATGATCAAAAACCTCTCAAAGGGTCATGCCTATTGCCACCTGGGAGTCTTGTATTAGGAACATTTCTGGAGGGCTGCTGCACTCCTTGCAGCTCCCATACAGTGTATTAATGATGTTGATAGTGCTCCTCCCCATCCTGGGTCCACCACAAAGAAACTCTATTCAAATTAAGGGCCCTCTGAGGCACTTATGGGGGCGCTCTTCACTAGCTGTGTGAATAAATAAGGAGTGCCTTGAACGCTTTTCTTCTTCCTTTTATTATATGTAGTCTTGTGCCTCATTGTTCATTTTTTAGTTTGGGGCACTCACATGAGTTTCTCTTTGGGTGCTTTTCGGAGTAGCAGTGCGGGGAGCTCACTCCACACTGTCAAGCCGGTTCCTTCCTCTGCACTCCCCCACACTGGTATCTGCACGGTGGGAGCAGGACACTGTGCTCATCTGATCTGCATGAAGTTAGGACATGGTGCTGACTGCTGAGGGCCCTATTCCCCCCAGACACAGATGTGGGGGACAGAGCAGGTACATCACATTGCTCCTGGGTCTTTGGCCTCCCAAAGAATTTTGGGACATTCCAATAAGGTGATTTAAAGTTGTATGCGTAAATAGATTCTCTGAGAGCTTCAGCTCCACCCCTAGCTGACACAGCTGCCTGATCCTTTCCCACCAAAAGTTCAAAAATAAGCCCCTTCTATGTTTGGCTTCAGAGGACTTTCTCTCCTCCTTTGTTTCTGGGGTTCTAGGCTGTCCCTGCCCAGGTGTAGTGTGACAAGCTAATTAACAGATGCAGATTTCCTTTCCATCTCTTCCTTTCACAGGACTGGGTCAAGCACTTTTAATAACTCTATTGTGTAGGGTGGCCTTTGATCCTTCTGCTGTAGAAGAGAGTAATTAACTTGTCCAAGTATGGGGACAAAACCCTGGAATCGGATTATAAACTCATGTGGATATAGTGTCAGGGAGTGCAAATCTATACTCAGATAGATACTTACCCCTAGATTGATACTTCACTGGACCATGTTGGTCAAAGTAGCAGGAAACTATACATTTTGTGCAGATTTTGACTATAATGTGCAATACAGTTTAAACATCACTGTCAGTAAATACTACAGGTCTGCACTATGAATGCCCATTCACATGTAAGGCTCAACTGAAGTCAGTATCAGTCCTTGAAAAGTACCTTTGCCTGTGTAGAGATTTCAACTGTGCATGATGGTAGCCTCACAAGCAGAGCCTGTAAAAGTACACTCACACATGTGGTCACATGTTGACATGTATCCAGTATAGAGCTTCTTACCTTAGTTGCGTCGCAGTAGCCATATCTTGAAAGGCAGTCACTGGCAGTTAGGACTCTTAGTCCATTTACTGCAAATGAACTGCTAGTGACACTCAGATTTGCTCACAGTAGAAGTCCCAAAAGTGGGTAGTTAAATGCAAAAACTGCAGGGGGATTAAATGGGTGGGACCCATTTGCTAAAGTCCCATATCATAAATATTTGTTTTACATTTTACAGTGATTACAAAAATTTCCTAAGCATCTTTCCATGAGTATTTGTGCCATACACTGCAAAATTTCTGCTTTGCAAATTACAATGAGTACATGAATTGCTAAAACATTTTCTTTGAGCACGTGCATCTTACTCTTGGCAATTCCTGAATGAGTCACATAAAATTCACAACCACTTACAAAAGTATTTGTGAATCGAGGCTATTTAAATATATAATTCAAAATATATTTGTTTGTCTTAACAACCTTTCTAGGTTTATTGGGAGTCTGCAGTATGAGCCATGTTTTTGTCAGGCACCCAACAATTCCATTTACATTTGTCTTCTGTTTATGTTCAGCTTGTCTTCAAGTAGAAGCCACCCTGCACTGCTGGACAAATGGAAATAGGAAATTCAACCCCAATGGATCATTTCCTAATTGTCGAATTTCTGGATTTTGAACACCTGCAAGTTTCTATTTTTGTTACTTTTATGTTGATTTACCTGACAACTCTATTTGGAAACGTTTCTAATATTGCAACTATTTAGTCTAACAGGCATCTGCACACTCCCACGTATTTCTTCCTTCCACATTTGTCCTTTATTGACATTGGTTACACTTTGGTAGTCATTCCAAAAATGTTGGCCCACTTCTTCGTGGAGGGCACATACATTTCTCTTACTCAATGCCTGATGCAGATATATTGCTTTGTGTCCATGTTATCCACAGAGATTTTTCTCCTCACCATCATGGCTGATGATCGCCATGTTGCCATTTGCAATCCTTTATGTTACAGAACTATCATGAGTGAGGCTATGTGTATCAAAATGGCAACTGGATGCTGGGGTTTTGGTGTCATGGATCCCATACTGCACATAATACTTATATCCCGACTCTCGTTCTCTGGATCCCACATAATAAACGACTTCTTCTGTGATCCTGCTCTTTGAAACTTTCGTGCACCAGCACTAGCACTGTTCAGACACTAACCTACACATTTGGATTGCCATTTATGTTAATCATTGCATCTTATATTAACATCATCTCAGATATTCTAAAAACTCAGTCTGTGAAGGGGCTAAGAAATGCCTTTTCTACATGTGCCTGCCACATTATTGTGATCATTTTATTCGGTGGATCTCTAAGTTCTACGTATATTCGACCAACCATAACATATTCAGAGAAAGAAGGGAAAGTGCTATCATTATTGTATATTCTTCTTACTCCCATGTGTAACCCAGTTAAATATACTCTGAAAAACAAGGACTTTAAAAATGCTTTATTGAAGAGAATTGAAAAACCTAGTAACTGCACATTCCCAAGAGAGAAAGACATTAAAGTAATCATTTACAAGTATCATAAAGTGTTAATAGTCAGCAGCAGTGCTTGGTGTTAGCCAGTTGTAGCAGGTGGGGTCCAAGGCACTATTTTCTTGGAATCAGCACTTTTGTGTCCTCATCAGATTTTGACCCAGAGTAAGAGAGTGACAAAGGCAGATGGGGGAAAGGAGAAGGAAGGGAAAGATGGGGAAATGTGACAAACAGAGAGAAAGTAGGAACCTTTAAGAGTGAAATAAAGAGGAAGGGAGAGTCTGGTTGTGTATTAAAGAGAGATGAGGTGTAATCAAGACCATGTAGCCTTTATATTCAGCAAGACAACATACAATAGTGCCTGCTACGGGCATCTGAGCAAATATTTGGGCCCAACACACTTTTCTTATACAAATTAAGCCCTGTGGGCAGAAGTGATTTTTTCCAAAAGTGAAAGGTGCCTTTTGAAAATATATGTTGCCTACTGGCGATCACCAGTGGGTAGTTATAGTTAGGACCATGTTTCCATAGGACAATAGTTTTTTGACTTGCCTATATCTTTGGCACCTTTAAACAAATCTTCACAATATTTTTCAAACAAAGTTTGCAAGAGATTCACGTTGTGCTTGGAAAGTTTGAGGGTGATCTATCAAACGGGGGCTGAGAAAAAGGAGGTGTCAAAAAAAGTGTTTTCCAATGTTAATTTCAATACAGAATTTTTAACACGACTACAGCCCAAACTGCTGGACAAAATTACACCAAATTTGTCAGAAAGCTAGCTCTTGGTCCAGAAAGAGTGCTTTTTGTTATTTGGTGTAAATCCATTCAGTAGTTTTGGAAATACTAAGGGAAATACACTTTTGTATATCTTGAGGCGCAAAGGCTCTGCAAACACTCATGCTGAGATCTGATTGGCTGCCAACACTTCAACCAGGAAGCATTGGCAGCCATCTTGGGACTCAGCTTCTGCCGAGTCCCACAAAAAACATTACAAAAAACAAGAAGGGGGCAGGGTTGGAATATCCTGACCCCCTAGGCATCTTTTAAAAATGTTTGCCGCAAATGTGAAACAGGGTTGTGACTCTCCTGCACTTTTTTTTATTTTAGCCCCTGGGATCATGTCATGAGTGAAGTAATATGTGAGGTCATAAGCAGTGCATTGCAGGAGCGTATGTTATAGTTAGCTCAAGTAACTGTAACTGCTGAATTTCCATGGTTTTGTACGAGTAAAATCTGAGCGTAAGTGTAATGTCCCTGTAACTTTTGTCTATATATATATATATATATATTCCAAATAAAGTTCCAATAAATCGATCACTCAGAGTTTAAGCAAATACCAGAAGGTTGGTTTATTCCAGGTAACACGTTTCGCTTGCACAGTAAGCTTGGTCACACACTGAACAGTGGGTCGTGACTTGCAATACATAGGAAGTATGGAAACAAAGAGAGGAAAACCAGGTACAACTAGGTCCACTTCCTGTTCAGTGTACTTGGCATCCATTTTGTAACGTGCAAATCAGTAGTACATACATGTATTAATTCATACATAGGTACCCTCAGTGGGATTACGTCATCCACATGCATACATTATAAAACATATAGTATATAAAGTCAATGCATACACAATTGCAACATGTAGGTCTCATTGTTTATATGTGACAGGCATATATTCGGCAAAGTGTCATGCTCCGTTCCTGTGGTGTCTATATTGTAACGTGTGGACAATGTGCAGAAAGAGGGAACAGGGGTGCAGAAAGAGGCAAGAGAGGTGCAGAAAGAGGGAAGAGAGGTGTAGAAAGAGGGAAGAAGGGTGCAGAAAGAGGAAGGAGGGGTGCAGGAAGAGGCAAGAGAGGTGCAGAAAGAGAGAAGAAGGGTGCAGAAAGAGGCAAGATGAATGAATGATTGAATAAAATGGCTTTTATATAGCGCATGGCTACCCGGGAGCATCCCAGCGCTGACACCGTAACTAGAAGAACAGACACCCTAGGAGAAGAGCCAGGTTTTTAGCTGTTTTTGGAAAGTGAGGTGAGGTTCTGGCCTTCTTGATCCTAGGGACCACTGCTAGGTGGAGCTCATAAGAGCGAAGTTTTCTATTCGCCCTATAGGGGCGAATCATGGCTTTATTGATAGGCTTTATTGTTAGGAGGTCCACTCCCTTCCAAAGACTTATGGGCAACGCAGAGGGCCTTAAAGTTAATTCTCTCATGCACCGGGAGCCAGTGGAGGGAACATAGCATGGGCCTTGCTGAGCAATGATTGGGGGTCCCTGTCAGCAGTCTCGCTGCACAATTTAGTACAACCTGCAGTTTCGCGACCACTGATTTCGGTGCCCTTAGTTAGAGGGCATTGCCATAGTCTATCCTTGAAAGAATTAATGCCTGGATCAGCAGTTTTTTTGCTTGAAAAAGTAGGAGGGGGAGGACTTTGCGGGTCATTCTGAGCAAGCCATAACATGCGGCAACCTTCTTCCTAGCCTGTACTTTAAAAGTAAGGTCTTGGTCTACCCAAATTCCCAGACTTTTTATCTCTGTTTTTGAAGCCTGCACCGGGCCCATACTAGCCGGCCACATAGTGGTTGCTTTAAAGCTTAGAGGGTTGCCGAGAATCATAAGCTCTGATTTTTCGCCATTAAGTTTTAGGTGAGAGAGACTCATCCATTTGGCAACTTCCTCGAGGCAAGAGTGAAGGTTATTGGATGACTGGTCGGGATGATTCAGTGCTACAACCAGCTGTGTATCATCGGCGTATGTTACTATATGAATCCCGAAGGGGGATACAATATCCGCCAACGGGGCCATATAGACATTAAAAAGAGTGGGACTCAAGGATGAACCCTGAGGAACTCCACACTGTAAAGGAATAGGATTTGAGGTAGTATCGCCTTCAAAAACCTGGAAGAATCTTTCTTCAAGGAAAGATTGTAGCCATAGTAGGGCTGTGCCAGTCACTCCTGCCCTCCTGAGGCGGTGAACCAAGATACGGTGGTTCACCGTGTCGAAGGCCGCGCTCAAGTCAAGGAGGATTATAGCTGATGACCCTCCTGAGTCAAGAATCTTTTTTCTAGATTCTTCTACCACTGCTAGTAAGGAGGTTTCAGTACCTTAGCGTGGGCGAAAGCCCGTTTGGGAGGGGTGGAGCAGATAATTGGATTCTAGGAACGCGGAGAGCATGTGGTTAACGTATTTCTCCGCCATCTTGCTGATTCCAGGGAGGGGCAATAGTTACCCAAGTCGGCTGGATCCAGATTGGATTTTTTTAGCAGCGCTTTTACCATAGCCCTTTTCCACTCAGGGGGGACCGAACCCATAGACAGTGAGGTATTAATCAAGCAGGTGGCAAGGGAGGCAATTGTTGGTGCGACCAGTTTCAGGATACTTGGAGGTGCAGGGTCTAGTGGTGACCCACTTTTTACTGATGACAAGATGGCTAGGAATGATTCCTGTGTCATCGAGGTGTAGGTCTCCAATTGATGTTCAATTGTATGCCCACCCACATTCGTATACTCGAATGGAGTGTCACTGTCTTTTTGGGGAAGACGCTTGAGGATGTTTTGTACTTTGGTAGCGAAGTATTCCGCATGTTCATTGCAGCGGAGACCTGAGGTGTCCGATACAACAGGAGGGCCAGGGACTTTAAGTAGCTTTTTGGCAATGAGGAAGGTTTCTCTGGCGGAGTTAGCGGCTGACGCGATCTTTTCCTCATAATAGATGGCTTGGGCTTTTTTTATTTCTGCCTTATACCAACCAATGGCTGTCCTATATTCCAATTTCTTCTCGGGTGAGAAATCTTTCCTCCAAACCCTTTCCAATTTTTTACATTGCTGTTTTAGGATGCGTAATTTAGGGGAGAACCAGGCGGACTTGTTAGATCCAGCTTTCTTCTGAATTGATATTTTAGGGAGCACCAAATTGAGTGATCCCTCAATCCAGTTCGCTTTCGTTGGCTGCAACTGAATTAGGATCAGGATTTGGTTTAGTCTTTTCGAGTTCTTGAGTCCACCTCTCCAGGAAGAGTTTGGACCAAGGTCGAATTCGGGTTCGTGTTGGTTGAGTATGCGATACCGTACTTGATGGCGACCAGAAGAAGGGAATTAAAAAATGGTCCGACCACGGAAGGGGGATGGGCTCTTTCCCCTTTAGGTCTACCAGATTAGAAAAAATGGGGTCGAGGAGGTGCCCTTTAACATGGGTTGCTTGCAGGACCTTCTGAAGCAGTTGATAAGCCCTGAGGTCTTGAGCTAGTTCAGTTGCGGTGATCGCTGAGGGGTCATCGAAATGCAAATTGAAATCTCCTAGGAGAGTAAAGTTAGCTGCGACACTGGCAAGATTGACAACTGTTTCTAGCTTGGAATTGCAAAATTGGCCCGTCACCCCCGGTGGCCGATAGATAAGAATACCTGAGAGTGAGAGGGTGGGGGTAAATTCTATTGAAAAATGGGAGTTCTCACAGTCAGATAATGGGCTGCCTGACAGGCGACAAGTCAAATAATCTTTATAAATAATAGCGATACCACCGCCCTTGCCTGTCGCTTTGTCCGCCCTCTGAATTAAAGATCCCGGGGGAAGTGCTCGGACAATATCCGGCTTTGAGCTGGAATTGAGCCAGGTTTCTGTGAGGAACAGGACTTCCGGGTCTGAGTTTTTTAGGAACATAGAGATTTCCGCCGTATGTTTGGGTAAAGATCTACAGTTAAGTAGGAATAATTTATATAATTTCCCGGGGGGTGGTGGAGAGACAGCGAGTGCAAAAAGTTCAAACCGACAATAGAGACACCTATCCTGAAGCGTCTCGATCAAGATCGAGTGTGCACATTTTGGCCCTGGGATTCTATGGATGCAGAAAGAAGCAAGAGAAGTCAAGAGAAGTGCAGAAATAGGCAAGAGGGGTACACAAAGAGGAAGGAGAAGTGCAGAAAGAAGCAATAGAGGTGCAGAAGGAGGCAAGAGAAGTGCAGAAAGAGGCAAGAGAGTTGCAGAAACAGGCAAAAGAGGTGGAGAAAGAAGCAAGAGCAGTGCAGTAAGAAACAACAGAGGTACAGAAGGAGGCAAGAGGGGTACAGAAAGAGGCAAGAGAAGTGCAGAAACAAGCAAAATAGATGCAGAAATAGGCAAGAGGGGTGCAGAAAGAGGCAAGCGAGATGCAGACTAGGTAAGAGAGGTGCACAAAGAGGGAAGAAGAGTGCAGAAAGAGGCAAGAGGGGTTCAGAAAGAAGCAAGGGAGGTATAGAAAGTAGCAAGAGAAGTGCAGAAAGAAGCAACAGAGGTTCCGAAAGAGGCAAGAGGCTACAGACAGAGGCAAGAGAGGTGCAGAAAGAGGGAAGAGTGGTGCAGAAAAAGGCAAGAGGGGTGCAGAAAGAGGCAAGAGGGGTACAGAAAGAAGCAATAGAGTTGCAGAAAGAGGCAAGAGAAGAGCAGAAAGAGGCAAGAGAGGTGCACACAGAGGCACGAGGGGTACATAAATTTGAAAGAGAGGTGCAGAAAGAAGCAAGAGAATTGCAGAAAGAAACAACAGAAGTGCAGAAAGAAGAAACAGGGGTGCAGAAAGAGGCAAGAGAAGTGCAGAAAGAAGCAACAGAAGTGGAGAAAGTGGGAAGAGGGATGCAGAAAGAGGCAATAGGGGTGCAGAAATTTGCAAGACAGGTGCACAAAGAAACTAGAGCAGTACAGAAACAACCAAGAGAGGTGCAGAAAGAGGCAGGAGGGGTACAGAAAGAGGCAAGAGAAGTGCAGAAAGAAGCAACAGAGGTGCAGAAAGAGGCAAGAGAACTGTAGAAAGAGGCAAGAGAGGTGCAGAAGGAGGCAAGAGGGGTACAGAAAGAGGCAAAAGAAGTGCAGAAACAAGCAAAAGAGATGCAGTAAGAGGCAAGAGGGGTGCAGAAAGAGGCAAGAGAGGTGCAGAAATAGGCAAGGGAGGTGCACAAAGAGGGAAGAAGGGTGCAGAAAGAGGCAAGAGGGGTGCAGAAAGAAGCAAGAGAGGTATAGAAAGAAGCAAGAGAAGTGCAGAAAGAAGCAACAGAGGTACAGAAAGATTCAAGAGGGGTGCAGACAGAGGCAATATAGGTGCAGAAAGAGAGAAGAGGGGTTCAGAAAAAGCAAGAGGGGTGCAGAAAGAGGCAAGAGGGGTGCAGAAAGAAGCAACAGAGGTGCAGAAAGAGGCAAGAGAGGTACAGAAAGAGGCATGAGAGGAGCAGAAAGAGGCAAGAGTGGTGCACACAGAGGCACGAGGGGTGCAGAAATTTACAAGAGAGCTACAGAAAGAAGCAAGAGAAGTGCAGAAAGAAGCAACAGTGGTGCAGAAAGAGGCAAGAGGGGTGCAGAAAGAGGCAAGAGAGGTGCAGAAAGAGGGAAGAGAGGTGCAGAAAGAGGCAAGACAGGTGCAGAAAGAAAGAAGAGCAGTACAGAAAAAACCAAGAGAGGTGCAGAAAGAGGCAAGAGGGGTGCAGAAAGAAGTAAGAGAAGTGCAGAAAGAAGCAACAGAGGTACAGAAAGAAGCAACAGAGGTGCAGAAAGAGGCAAGAGAACTGTAGAAAGAGGCAAGAGAGTTGCCAAAAAAGGCAAGAAATGTGCAGAAAGAGGGAAGAGGAGTGCAGAAAGAGGCAAGAGAAGTGCAGAAAGAAGCAACAGAGAAGCAGAAAGTGGGAAGAGGGGTGCAGAAAAAGGCAAGAGGGAAGCAGAAAGAAGCAACATGGGTGCGGAAAGAAGCAAGAGAGGTGCAGAAAGAGGCAAGAGAGGTGCAGAAAAAGGCAAGAGAGGAGCAGAAAGAGGGGTGCAGAAAGAGGCAAGAGAAGTGCAGAAAGAAGCAACAGAGGTGCAGAAAGAGGCAAGAGAACTGTAGAAAGAGGCAAGAGAGTTGCAGAAACAGGCAAGAGATATGCAGAAAGAGGGAACAGGGGTGTAGAAAGAGGCAAGAGTGGTGCAGAAAGAGGGAAGAGAGGTGTAGAAACAGGCAAGAGAGGTGCAGAAAGAAGGAAGAGGGGTGCAGAAAGAGGCTAGAGGGGTGCAGAAAGAGGCAAGAGGGGTGCAGAAAGAAGCATCAGAGCTGTAGAAAGAGGCAAGAGAGGTGCAGAAACAGGCAAGAGAAGTGCAGAAAGAGGCAAGAGAGTTGCAGAAAGAAACGAGAGGTGCAGAAAGAAGCAAGAGAAGTGCAGAAAGAGGCAAGAGAAGTGCATAAAAGGAAGAAATGTGCAGAAAGAAGCAAGAGAAATGCAGAAAGAGGCAAGAGAGGCGCAGAAACAAGCAAGAGTGGTTTGCACACCATTAGTACCAATTTAACACCCACATTCAGCAATAAGTAAGAGGTGACCATTCTAGGTTTGCAAAGGGCCTTCCACCATGCTATACCACTTGTTGCTGCATTTTTGGTAACGTTTGAGCCATTTGAGCTAGAAACAATGTTTTTTTTGTTCAAATCTGCAGATTATTCAGCAGATGATGGATTATGTGGAAAATGTATAATAGTGCAAAAGTTGGTGCAGCCAAACAGTCACACAATTCCTGTGTCCCTGCTCATACCTCTGACTAGGTCCATAAGTGCTTGTCAGTGGTTCCTTCTTTTTTTGTCTCATTGAGTTTATAGTTTAGCTTCTATGGAAATGAGGAAGACTAAACCTGAGGTTACCACTCCACAATACAGACTACCATACCACATAATTACTCTCCATAACACATAATCCCACTACATAATTCCTATACACTAAATACCACATACTTTCTATCCACATAATTTCAGTGCACAACATACCACATAATTTCACTACACACAACATACATCCACTCCACTCCAAAAAAACATTAGTAAAAAACGTTTACATTTACAACGCCAATAGCTCTAACTCTCGCAAATGCGAAACCTATTAAATTTCAAATGCTTCTTAAACTAGTAGTCGCGTTTGCAGAGTGGTGGAGAAAGGGTGCTTGGCCTCCGACCAGCGCCAGGAATTCCGCTATGTAGGACTTACAGGAGGTACCAGGAGGGCTGCTTGGCCCCCAAAGTCCCTCAGGAGTAAATTGGACTTCATCCCCCAACCCGTAGTGTGCCAGGCGGTGTGTTTGCAGTGTGGTAGAGACAGGGGGCATGGCCTCCGAAGACCTCTTAGCAATCCCACTGTGTGGGACTTACTGGAGGTAACAGGAGGGGTAGTTAGCCACCAAGGACATCTTTGGGGACCAATTACCCCTCCTATTACCTCCAGTAAGTCCCACACAGCAGGATTGCTAAGTACTCATAGCAGGCCATGCCCTCTTTCCCCACCACTCTGCAAACGCACTTCCTCGCCACTCTTGGATGGGGATTAACGTCCCCTTCGCTGCTGGGGGTCCTTAGGGGCCAACTAGCCTACCTGATACCTCCAGTATGGCCCTGATAGTGGGATTGCTGACAGGTGGACACAGGCCACGGGGATGAAGTCCACTTTACTCCTGAGGTCCTCAGGACACAAGAGGACCTCATCGCCCCACCAGCAATGCGCCAAGAGGCGCGTTTGCAGAGTGGTGTAAAAAGGGGCATGGCCTAAGACCACCTCTCAGCAAACCCACTGTGTGGGGCTTACTGGAGTTACCTGGTGGGCTAGTTGGCCCCTAAGGACCCTTAGCATTCAAGGGGACTTAATCCCCCAACCCAGAACGTGCCGGGAGGTGTGTTTGCAGAGTGGTGCAGGGAGGGGGCGGGGCCTCCTGCGTAATGCCGGCTTTTCTTTTCTTTTTGTATCTTTAGAAGGGGGCTGTGTGACCTCCCCTTCTTTTAGTATTTTTTGGGCCTTGGGGACCCCATCGCCCAGGTCCTGACCCATTTTTTTTACTTAAAAAAAAAATGGGAAGGGGGCGTGGCCTCATTTATTTTTTTATTATTTGTACAGAAGGGGGGCCGCGTGGCCCCCCTTCCCTGGGCCACTTTTGGCCCCGGGGACCCCATCCCCGGGGCCTGGCCAGCCTTGATTTATTTATTTTTTTTGGAGGGGGGCTGCGTGGCCCTCCTCATGAGGCCAATTATGGCCCTGGGGACCCCATCCCCCAGGGCCCGGCCTTATTTATTTATTTTTATTAATAATTAAAAGAGGGAGGGGGCCGTGCTGCCCCCTTCAGAGGCCCCTTCTGGCCCCGGCCCTCAACGCTGGGGACCGCAGGGTGAGCCCCATGCCCCCTGTCCCTCCCAACTCCCCGCCTCCTGCGGGAGCCGGCATTGCTTTCGGACAAGGGGAGCTGCTGACATGCAGCTCCCCTTGTCCAAAAGCAATCTGCTTCGCTTCATGGAAGCGAGAGCAGGTTTTCTGCTCTCGCTTCCATGAAGCAAAGCATAGTTTGCAATGACAGGGTGGGAACCGTGCTCCCGCCGTCATTGCAAACTGCAATGCCCTGGGGGTGGGCAGCCCGGGACAGTGCTGGAGCCGGCCCTGGGGGGGTGGCGGTCCCCAGGGCCATAGAGGGCTCCAGGAGGGGGGCCGCGCGGCCCCCCTCCCAACATGATTTAAGACCCAGGGAGGTGGTGGTCCCCGGGGGCCGCACGGACCCCCGTACTTCAATAATTAGTGCCCCGGGGAGGTGGTGGTCCCCGGGGCAGTGTAGGGGTGCTTGAGCCCCCCCACACACAGTTTAGTAAAGTAGCCCCGGGGAGGTAGCAGTCCCCGGGGTTTGGGGGGCCCGCGAGGCCCCCCTCAAATAATGAAAAAAGCCCCGGGAAGGTGGTTGTCCCCAGGGCTGCGGGGGCCCCCGTGGACCCCACACCCTAATAAAACCGGGGGCTTTATGGAACGAAGCCTTGTGGGACCCCTGAGCAGGCCTAGGGGGTCAGGGTGTTTCTAGCCTGCCACCTTTTCTTGTTTTTTATCTTTTTTTTTACTGTTTTCTTGTGACTCGGTACCGAGTCACAAGATGGCTGCCAACACTTCCTGGTTTGGAGTGTTGACAGCCAATCAAAATGAAGCTCATGCTCGGGAGGGTTCACAAATCCTCCTCGGCCACCGATATCGATATTTTTATTTTTTTAATTTCTCAGGAACTACTGAACGGATTTACACCATTTAAAAAAAAGCATACTTTCTGAACCAAGACCTACCTTTTTGCCAAACTTGGTGTAATTCTGTTCAGCAGTTAGGGCTGTAGCTTTGTCTAAAATGTCCTATGGAAATTAACATGGAGAAAGCACGTTATGGGACCCCCCTTTTTTCTGTACCCCAGCTCAACGAATCACCCGGAAACTTTCAAGACAGGAGGTGACCTGAGTGAACCATTAGTTTTGAAAATTTCGTGAAGATTCGTCATACGGTGTCAAAGATATTGGCAAAAGAAAAAACGCTTTTTGAATAGAAACAAGGTCCAAACTATAACTACCATATATATATATATATATTCCAGGACGGGTCCCACCCACTTGTGCTGAACTCACAACGGGTACAGCTGCTGACTTGAGGGTAGGCTCACGGATACATGCCTTTAAAAAAGAAATTGCGGAGGATTGCATTTCATGAACATGGGCAAAAGACTACAGTTATCTTCCATCCATTGTTGTTACCCACGGGGGCCATGGCAGCACGATGTTTATTATCCATTCTCCCAATGGCAGTCTCTGTGTTTTCCTCTATTGACATCCATTTTCACTTAAATGCCACAATACTTCATCTTTCCTCCATAGGTAAAAAACACATGTGGAATGAAGTTGACACTTTTGCTCATCATGGTTCATTGCCCTTAGTGATGCCACCATGCTGCATGCCAGTCACCCCTCGTTTGCCGCATTATGAAAGGTTATCCACAGGTACCAGTTGCATAACTAGATATCCTTGAGTTAAATAACTCACCATCTTCCAGGATGGAAAATCTTTCGACCGGCGGTTCAGGCACTGTAAATTGACACTCCAAGACGGGTCCCACCCACTCGTGCCGAACTCACAACGGGTTCAGCTGCTGACGTGAGGGTAGGCTCACGGATACATGCCTTGAGAAAAGAAATTGGCGATACCATAGGGGATGATGGACGGAGCGCTTGAGCAAATCAAACACTCACCCCCAGTCAACTGATCTGGGTTTAATCCATCATCATTCTTTAGCTCACTCCACCACCCCAGTTCAGACATGGCCATATGCAAATCAGTCTGACCCTGTGCCTCATGGGAACAGTCCAGCCTGAACTGCCAAGCCATGTCTTCCCTGGACCGGAAACAAGCATCCTGGGACCGGTTTCTGGCTATTCAGCCGTCATCAGCCAGGCTAGCTTGAATCCAGTGGAAAGTGAGCAAGGGACCCACGTCTGGGCATACCCTGCCAACTTAGGGCGAACAAAGCGATACCAAAGGGGATGATGGACGGAGCGCTTGAGCAAATCAAACACTCACCCCCAGTCAACTGATCTGGGTTTAATCCATCATCATTCTTTAGCTCACTCCACCACCCCAGTTCAGACATGGCCATATGCAAATCAGTCTGACCCTGTGCCTCATGGGAACAGTCCAGCCCGAACTGCCAAGCCATGTCTTCCCTGGACCGGAAACAAGCATCCTGGGACCGGTTTCTGGCTATTCAGCCGTCATCAGCCAGGCTAGCTTGAATCCAGTGGCAAAGTGAGCAAGGGACCCACGTCTGGGCATACCCTGCCAACTTAGGCCAACAAAGCGATACCAAAGGGGATGATGGACGGAGCGCTTGAGCAAATCAAACACTCACCCCAGTCAACTGATCTGGGTTTAATCCATCATCATTCTTTAGCTCACTCCGCCACCCCAGTTCAGACATGGCCATATGCAAATCAGTCTGACCCTGTGCCTCATGGGAACAGTCCAGCCCGAACTGCCAAGCCATGTCTTCCCTGGACCGGAAACAAGCATCCTGGGACCGGTTTCTGGCTTACAGCCGTCATCAGCCAGGCTATCTTGAATCCAGTGGCAAAGTGAGCAAGGGACCCACGTCTGGGCATACCCTGCCAACTTAGAGCGAACATAGCAAAACCAAAGGGGATGATGGACGGAGTGTTGAACATTGCAAGCACTCACCCCCAGTCAACTGATCTGGGTTTAATCTATCATCATTCTTTAGCTCACTCCGCCACCCCAGTTCAGACATGACCATAGGCAAATCAGTCTGACCCTGTGCCTCATGGGAACAGTCCAGCCCGAACTGCCAAGGCATGTCTTCCCTGGACCGGAAACAAGCATCCTGGGACCGGTTTCTGGCTTACAGCCGTCATCAGCCAGGCTATCTTGAATCCAGTGGCAAAGTGAGCAAGGGACCCACGTCTGGGCATACCCTGCCAACTTAGGGCGAACATAGCAAAACCAAAGCGGATGATGGACGGAGTGTTGAACATTGCAAGCACTCACCCCCAGTCAACTGATCTGGGTTTAATCCATCAAATTGCAGCGCACTCATGGGGTCACTTCAAATAGATTTAATCTCAGCATACGCGTTTCAGCTACATTGCCTTCCTCAGTGCATCGATTAAAAATACTTGGCACAGTCCCGATCTTTAAAACTGTCCAATCTTCACTCCCATTGGAGGATTACATATCATGAACATGGGCAAAGGACTACCGTTATCTTCCATCCATTGTTGTTACCCATGGGGGCCATGACAGCACGATGTTTATTATCCATTCTCCAAATGGCAGTCACAGAGACTTTGCCCATGTTCATGAAATGTAATCGTCCAATGAGAGTGAGAATTGGACAGTTTTAAAGATCTGGACTGTTTCTGTGCCAAGTATTTTTAATCGATGCACTGAGGAAGGCAATGTAGCTGAAACGCATATGCTGAGATTAAATCTATTTGAAGTGACCCCGTGAGTGAGCTGCAATTTTTTTTCAAGGTATATATATATATATTCACTGAAAAAACCATAGGTTTCAGGCACGTTATAGTTAGAAATTAGCATTTAAAAAACCTTAGAAATTCACTGAAAAAACCATAGGTTTTAGGGAAAGTTATAGTTAGTTGGACATTTCACTCGTACAAAACCAGAGAAATTCCCCCGTTATAGTTAGTTCAGCTAACTATAACTCGCGCCCCGCAATGCACTGCTGATGACGTCACATATTACATGACTCATGACATGGTCAGTGACATCACTGATGACATCACTGATGACATCTCAAATGACATCACTGATGACATCACTGATGACATCATCCAGTGACTGTGTGTTTCTGTAAAGTTTAAATATGTTTAATATATATAGGGAAAGGCGTATTGAAGAATGAGTGGGTGTATAAGTGTCTGAATGGATGATTTAGTAGGTGCGTGACTGACTCTATAAGTGAGTGATTAAACGTATCTTACTGAATGCATGGGTTAGTGACTAAACTGTGTGAATGTCTGTATCCGTCTGTCTGTTGGTGTGTAAGCGGCTGCATGGGTTTGTGAATAGCTACATGAGTGTCTATATGGGTTATTGATTGGTTGTCTGAGTATCTGTATGGGTGCCTGAATGTTTGTGTGGGTGGGGTGTGTGTGACTCTGTGCATAGATGTGTGAGTGGGTGATTCACTGGGTGCATGGTTTCAAGAGTGCATCTGTGATGGACTGTATGGGTGGGTGAGTGTGTGTATGGGTGTGTTAGTGAGTGAATGTATATCTCAGTGGTACATGTGTGAGTAACTACATATGTGAAAGGCAGTATATATGTGTGTTGGAGTATATAAATGGCTATAAGTGAGAGTGTGATTGTGAGAGTCGCTGTATGGATGAGTGTGTGCTTGTATCAGTGATTGTATAAGAGCGTAAGAATGTGCTAGTATTTGTATGAGTAAGTGAGCTGGTGTGTGTATAACTGTATAGGTGAGTAAATGGCAGTGTGATTAATTATTTGTATGACTGACTAGGTGTGTGAGTACCTCTATGGATGAGTGGCGGTGTGTGAGTGTCTATATAGGTGTATGAGTGCATATGATAGTCCTGTACTGAGTGACCGTAAGTATGAGTGACTGTACGGGTGAGTGAGTGGATGTGTGTGTAGACCTAAGAATCAGTGAGTGGGTATGTAGTTATTGGTGTTGGAGTGTCTATGGTTTTGAGAATGTCAGTCTGTAATTTAGAGTGGGTGTATCTAAAGTTATGTTAGGGTGTGAGAAGATGCATGAAATTATCACATGGATGATGTCATCAGTGATGTCATCAGTGATGTCATTTGAGATGTCATCAGTGATGTCATCAGTGATGTCACTGACCATGTCATGAGTGATGTAATATGTGACGTCATCAGCAGTGCATTGCGGGCGCGAGTTATAGTTAGCTGAACTAACTATAACGGGGAATTTCTCTGGTATTGTACGAGTGAAATGTCCAACTAACTATAACTTTCCCTAAAACCTATGGTTTTTCAGTGAATTTCTAAGGTTTTTAAATGCTAATTTCTAACTATAATGTGCCTGAAACCTATGGTTTTTTCAGTGAATTTCAAAGGTTTTTTAAATGCTAATTTCTAACTATAATGTGCCTGAAACCTATGGTTTTTTTAGTGAATTTCAAAGGTTTTTTAAATGCTAATTTCTAACTATAACGTGTCTGAAACCTATGGTTTTTCAGTGAATTTCAAAGGTTTTTTAAATGCTAATTTCTAACTATAACGTGCCTGAAACCTATGGTTTTTAAGTGAATTTCAAAGTTTTTTAAATGCTAGTTTCTAACTATGCCTACAGAGGTAGGACATGTGAAGAAAGAAGACAAAACGCACAGAAAGAAGCAAAAGAAATGCAGAAAGAAGCAACAGAAGTCCACAAAGACGAACAAAAGTGCAGGAAGAAGCAAGACATGTGCAGAAAGAACCAACAGAGGAGCAGAAAGAGGCCTTGTTGCAAAATCATCCTTTGCCCACAACTTTTTCAGACGGGTACTGGTGGTAACTGACTCTGACTAACCAGGCCTAGAGCCAGTGCTATGCTAAAAGACACTTAGAATACAGTGAAAACACCTACATACACTAGGGAACACTATGCGTTGGGGTACCCCTGTGATTAGCATGACCTCCTCTGTAAGGCGCTAGTACATAATAGGGCAGGGGGATTAAAACTACCTCTAAGTCAGAGGTGCAGAAATATGCTACTTTAACTAGTAGTCACGTTTGCAGAGTGGTGGAGAAAGGGTGCTGGGCGTCCAACCAACGCTCAGGAATTCCGCTGCATAGGACTTACAGGAGGTACCAGGAGGGATTCTTGGCCCCCAAACTCCCTCAGGACTAAATTGGACTTCATCCCCATCCCGTATTTGCCACGAGGCACGTTTGCAGAGTGGTAGAGAAAGGGGGCCATGGCCTCCGAAGACGTCTTAGCAATCCCACTGTGCGGGACTTACTGGAGGTAACAAGAGGGTAGTTGGCCCCAAGGACATCCTTGGGGGCCAACTTCCCAAACTATTACCTTCAGTCAGTCCCACACAGCAGCACTGGTAAGTACTCGTACCAGGCCACGCCCACTTTGCCCACCACTCTACAAACGCGCTCCCTGGCACGCTCTTGGATGGGGATTGAAGTCCCCTTCAATGCTGGGGGTCCTTTAGGGGCCAACTAGCCTACCTTTTACCTTCAGTAAGCCCCACGCAGTGGGATTGGTGAGAGGTAGACAAAGGCCATGCCCCCTTTCTCCACCACTCTGCAAACACGCCCCTGGCGCGTTGTAAGTTGGGGGATTAAGCCCCCTTGAATCCTGAGGGTCCCTGGGGTCCAACTAGCCCACCAGGTACCTCCAGTAAGTGCCACAGAGCTGCGTTGCAGAGAGGTGTAAAAAGGGGCGTGGCCTGGACCACCTCTCTGCAATGCAGGCCTGGGGCGCTTACTGGAGGTACCTGGTGGGCTAGTTGGCCCCCAGGGGCCCTCAGGATTGAAGGAGTATTAATTCCCCAACTTAAAACGCGCCACAGGGCGTGTTTGCACACATGTCACCTCAGGCCCCGCCCCATCCCTTCACCACTGTGCAAACACGCCCCGTGGCGTGTTTTAAGTTGGGGAATAAAGTCCCCTTGAATCCTGAGGGTCCCTGGGGTCCAACTAGCCCACCAGGTACCTCCAGTAAGCGCCACAGAGCTGCGTTGCAGAGAGGTGTAAAAAGGGGCGTGGCCTGGACCACCTCTCTGCAACGCAGCCCTGTGGCGCTTACTGGAGGTAGCTGGTGGGCTAGTTGGCCCCCAGGGACCCCCAGTATTGAAGGGGACTTAATTCCCCAATTTAAAACGCGCCACAGGGCACGTTTGCAGAGTGTTGCTAGGAGGGGGCGGGGCCTCCGGCACGATCGCGGTCTTTTTTTTTGTAGTTTTTTTTTTAGAAGGGGGGGCTATGTGGCCCCCCTTATTTTTCCTTTTTTTGGGCCTTGGGGACCCCATCCCCCGGGGCATGGCCACATATATGTATCTCTTTAAGGAGGGGGCTGCGTGGCCCCCCTCCTGAGGCCTCTATTGGCCCCAGGGACCCCATCCCCCGGGCCGTCCTTTTTTTTTTCATGATTTTTTGGGGGGGAGGGGGGCCGCGTGGTCCCCCTCCCGGGCCACTTCTAGCCCCGGGGGACCCCATCCCCCGGAGCAGGCCCTATCCATTGGGGACCATGGGGGGAGCCCCAATGCCCCCACGGTCCCTCCGGCTCCCCGCGTCCTGCAGGAGCCGGCATTGCTTTTCCACATGGGGAGCTGCTGACATGCAGCTCCCCGTGTGGAAAAGCAATCTTGTTTGGATTTTGAAAGCGAGAGCAGGTTTCCCGTCCTGCCATAGCAAACAGCAGTGTCCCGGGGGTGGGCACCCCGGGACACTGCAGGAGCCGGCCCTGGGGGGTGGCGGTCCCCAGGGCCATCACGGGCTCCAGGAGGGGGGCCGCGCGGTTCCCCTCCCTATCTGATTAAAGCGCCGGGGGGGTGGTGGTCCCCGGGGCTCGGGGGTCCGTAACGGACCCCCGCATTTGAATATTAGTGCCCCGGGGAGGTGGCGGTCCCCGGGGCGTGTGGGGGGGCTCAAGCCCCCCCACACAGGTGTATTTTTTATTTTTAAAAAGCCCCGTTATTAGTATGGAAGCAATACAGACGTTTGGCTTCACAGATGAGCAATATGCTCTTCTAGTAGGAAATACATCTACCTTAAATAACCAGGCAAGCAACAGCGATCCAGCTACTAATGATGACTTAAATACATTATTCCAACTTAAGAAGAAGATCCGAAGAATAGAACTGCATGGTCAGTTCATGTTGGCCTATCTAAAAGCAGGAATCATCCCCCAAGGACTTAGAGTTAAGAACATCCCTGGGCTCTTTGTCCAAATACGAGCTTTTCTGGAAAAGTGGTCACTTATAGCAAATCGGTGTTCTCGTGACTTCATGATCTTAATAATTGAAACCGCTAAAGAGTTAATACAAACTTTAACATCTGAACTTACAGCTCTAGAGGAAAAGATTAAACAAAATGATGCCCTAGAGAATGCTAAGAAAAAATTAGAAGACATTGAAACAGAAGTAACATCATATTCCGATTATCTGATTAAAAGGAAAACGGAAAAATTAAAAAAAGACATCAGGTTCACCACTAAGGAGAAAACCTACCCCTACTTAAATGAATACTTTTACAATCAAGGGGATTACCTAGATACAGAGTTGGGGGAAATCAAAGACCCATTAGAAAGGTCACAACTTTTTCGGACACTTCCAATTCTGACAACGAAGATGGTTCTTATCGATCAAACTTTGAGAACCATAGAGCTACCTATTCAGGTCATCGACCAACTGGCCAGTCTTTTTTAGGTCGGCGACAGGCACGACAAGGCCCTTGGAGGTCGAGATATCAACCGAGGTATCACGATACCTTCAATCGGGGCAATTACCAGCAAAACACTCAACACTATTTAGTTACCCGAAATGCCCAGTATTGGAGGCCGTAAGTGAAATACCCATATTTAATCTATCAAAACAACCATTGCAAGAATCAACGGTTGCACTACTATCCAAGGGCTTGACCTTTGTACCACATACGGGTATCAATATCTTTGAATTATATCAAGATATCACGGCATTTTTCCGTAAAATACGGTTAAAGAATTTTTTTGCTAATACAGACAATAACAACCTAGATGTGGTTGGAAATCTAGAAAATCGTTCAGGACTACATCCAGTTTCTACATTTACTCCGAGCCTCGACCAATTAGGACCTGAGGTAGAAATATTCGAAAACTCTGTCCTTAAAAGTCTAAAAACATTGTTGAAACATACCTTCCATCCCCCAACAATTTAAATCAAGATGAACTTAAAACGTTAATTTCTTTTCGCAGTAATTCAGACATCACCATAAAAACTGCGATAAGGGTGGGGGCATAGTTGTCTTAGACACCGATAAATACATTCAGACTTTGTTAAATCTCCTAAGTGACACCAACTTTTATTTACCTGTTAAACTAGATCCCACATCTAGAGTCCAAAGAAAGATCTTTAATTTAACAAAAAGAGCATTGGAATCAGGTACTATCTGCCAAAAAGAATTTGACTTCTTAAATATTAAACATCCTAAAATGGCAGCTATTTATGGAGTCCCTAAGATTCACAAAAATAGCCTTGACCCCCCGTACCGTCCAATTGTAACCACTATAGGCTCAGTCACTGAGCCTATTTCTAAATATTTAGATCGTATCCTATGCCCACATGTATCTAAAACAACATCATATATTAGGGATACTAAATCTATGATACAAACAGTGGAAGGATTACTATTTGATAGACAAAATGAAACCTTAGTCACGTTGGATGTGGAGTCACCGTATAGCAACATACCACAGCAAGGGGCCCTAATAGCAGTAGCTTGGTTTATAAACCAATACCAGATAGACTGTGATCCAGAATTCATTATTGCAATTCTTGCAATTGTCCTAGAAGAAAACACCTTTGACTTTAACGGTAATTTACAGCGCCAGATAAAGGGAGTAAGTATGGGAGTGTCTTGCACTCCCACTGTAGCAAATATATATATGGCTCATTTTGAGAACATACATATATATAATGAAATAGCCCCTTTTTACGAGTCCATTAAACACTGGGCTCGTTTTATAGATGATATATTCTTCATTTGGACAAATGACTCAAACCAACTATCTGAATTTTTACTATGGATAAATGTGTGTGACTCTAATCTAAAATGTACTGCCCACACTAGCCATAGCCACATTGAATTTCTGGATATTGAAATCAAAGAAAAGAATCGTGTGCTTGAAGTAGACCTATATGTGAAACCAACTGCAAAAAACACGTTATTACATTTCACAAGTTTCCATCCAAATAAACAAAAAGAGAGTATTCCCTTTGGCCAGTTTCTCCGGTTACGGAGAAACTGTACCAACATCACGGATTATGATTTCAGATCTGAAATGATGAAAGCCAAATTTATATCACGAGGCTATCCTAAAAGACTGATAAGAGAGGCCTCAGTACCCAAGAAACTCATCTGCAGAGTTGCTCAAGGATTGTTACTCAGCCCAACAATCTTGAACGACTACATGACGCCTCTCACAGACATCGTCAGAGCCCACTGCATGAACATAGTATCCTACGCTGGTAACACACAGCTCATCCTCTCCCTTACTGATTCATCCAGCAGTGCCAAAGCAAGCTATGCCAACTACAGGAGAATCGTTGCTGCATGGATGAAAAACAACTGCCACTAGCTCAACACAAACCCTATTCTTCAGCAACAACCACACCCTCGGGACACATCTTGGTGGCCCTCCGAACTTGGCCCCCCACCTGGCCCTGTGGACCATGCCAAGAACTTTGGGATCATCCTGGACCCCAACCTCTCCATGAGCAGGCAGATCAATGCTGTCTCCTCACAATGCTTCCACATCCTGCAAATGCAACACAAGATTTTCAAGTGGATTCCACTGAACACCAGACAAACAGTCCCCCAGGCTCTTATCACAAGAAGAATTGATTACGGAAACATCCTGTACATCAGAATACCAGCCCATGTACTACACAAACTCCAAACAACCCAGAACTTTGCTGCCAGACTCATCCTGAACATCCTATTATATAACCATAAGTCTCCTCACCTCAACAATCTCCACTGGCTCCCAGTCCAGAAAAGATGTAAGTTCAAGCTACTCACCACCGCCTACAAAGCTCTCCACAACAACGATTAAGCTTAGCTCAACCACCGCCTCAACTTCTACTAACCCACCAGACACCTCCTATCTGCGTACCTGGCAGAGCACACCTCTCTCACATCAAGAAGACCAGAAGCGGAGGACTTCTCAAAACACCTCAGAACCTCCCCCTCTCTCATGGACTTCCAAAGGATCTTCAAGACATGCTTCTTCTAGACAAAACTGGCATGATCTCCTCCTCCTTCCTCAGGCCTGCCCTACTCAGCACCTGGATACCCTCACAGGTGATTAGCGGCACTCTGCAAGTACATATAACATAACAAATTCACTCAAGTTAACATATCAACATAACATACAACGACAAACCAAGATAACACAGGAGGAACAAACGGATTCACAATAAAGCACAACAAAGCAAACACAATAGAAAAAAACAAATAGAACACAATGAAAAATTCAAAACTCAAGATGTTGCAAATCAACTATCCAGCACTGCATCATAAACAACATCATATCATCATAAAGAAACAGAGTAAGAATGCATATGAACGCATCACAACAAGAAATAAAAAAACACAGAAGATGAGTATTCTGCCAGAGACTCTCCCTTCTCTTGGATCCATAGGTTTGCATCTCAGAGGCCCACTTACTCACTATTTACACACGTGTCTTGACTTTATATCAACCAATGAGGCATCAAGGCGATTTCCCCAATGGCAGATTAAATGGTCTTTTGAAATCCGAGGGTAGGATTCTTTATGTCTTCTGTTTGGCTGAATTTGCTTGTGCAGTCCATTTGACTGCCTGTGATCCTTAAATAGTTGGTTCTTGCTGCTCATTTGCAACCTGTTGTAACATGGAGAGTTGTGCTAAGTTATCTTGTAAAGGATTGGGTGTGGTTTCAATCTCAAGCTTGGCATTTTCCCGAGTGGTGCAGGAGTATATGGTTTTACCAAGGCAAGTCGTTGTTTTCTTTGTATTTTTTTTACAAGCTAACTGATAATGATGATGCTATTTCATTATTGAACCACCTCTTTCCTATTAGTACGCCAGCCTCCTCTTTTTAGATTACAGCCCAACAATAGCTCTTTCATTTTGGTGGACAGGGGGCTTGATAAATAAATTTCAGTACTGCTTCATTTAGCTGCTTCTATGAATCTATATTTGACCTTTGTCTACTGGCTTCAGTTCCTCTTGAGAATTCAGGAGCTATGGAAATAATTGGTCCAGTTGTAGTTAGGAGTTGCCAAGTAAATTCCTACCACACTGCAATTTGGCTTTGTCCCTTTTTAAGAGTCTCTAGACAAAAGAAGGTTACCCTTACATAGCATATATTGCTGTCACAAGGAAATTATTCAGGGGCATATTTATGTAGGATTTGCATCACCCTTACGCCATGCAATGGAGCACAAGAGTGACGCAACTCCTAAGTTTGATTTATCAAGCTACGCAAGGCTACTTTGCATAGCTTGATAAATCCAGAGTAATGCAATGCAGCACATATCGCATTGCCTTACTCCATAGGTGGAGCATGGGTGTTCCTATGCATCCACCCATTGATTTTGGTGCATTCAGGAGATTACCATCTGTGGTAAACCTGGAAGTGCATCAAAATTCTATGTGTCCCCAGGTGAAAAGTAATGAGAAGAAATATCCTTATTTTTCCTTGTTACTTTCTATTTCTATGTGTACATGCCTCAGGGGATTGTTTTTATACAGCATGTACCCCTTTCAGCATGGTGCAAGGGTGCCTGCATTGGTGCTAGGCAGCTAAAAGGGCACCAGTGCAAGAAAAGAACAAAAATGCATCAAATTATGCAAATTATGGAGCACTCCTGCTGTTTCACAGAGCGCAGAAAGGTAGCTTGCTGCACTGCATGAAACTTTGATAAATGAGGCCCATAGTTTTATCAAGAGCTTTTGCCCAATATTTGGTGCAAATTGGTGTCTGATGCGTCAAGGCTTCATTGTTCTTCCCTCTTCCTTCATGTTTAGTTGTACCTTTATGTCACAATGTGTGCTTGTCTTGAATTTTGCGCCCTCCTGCTGACGAAAGTAACAATGAATCTGAGTGAATCTTTAAAGTTGTGTAACAGTTTTTAGTGACATACAGTATGACTACAACCAATCTTATCACCATTTCTAGATACTAGTATCAAACTGAAACCTTTGCCAAAAGAATTTTTCATTCCATGAAATGGCATCTCCATACAAATCAGTAGGAACTGCCCCAAATATTTTTCATAGTAATATAATTAGGGCCCAATTTAGAGATCGGCAGAAGGGGGTAAATGCAGTCAGGGTGGCAGAGATCTTAAAATCCAGCACCCTGCCTTTCCTGTGCCTTCCAAATTTAGAGTTCACTGCCGGCCTTGAGTGAACCTCTGTGTGTTTGTATGAATCACCTCCCAAAGTGGGTTTTTGTTTTTATAAAAGTAAAAGCTAATGGCCTCAACACCCAGGGGGTTTTCTACCATGATGTAGGGGTCATTTAATTATTTTTACTGTCCCTCACAGGATACTCCTGGCAGTGACAGACAATAAAAAAAGCCATCTGACCACCCACTATAAATGAGGCTGATGGCCAGATGGCTTACCTTCAACAACGTTTATTCCCTTGAGCACTTGGAGGAAGGTGTACGCCAATGGAGTAAATTTTTCTCCATCGCAGTAAACCTGGCAGTCTGCCAGACTCAACATTGGGCGGGTAGATTGAAAGGGTAAAAGTTTGTCAAAAAGGGTACACCATTGCTGGTGTGATGCCAAACTCAACTCGTATTCCCTTGGGCCATCAGAGAAATGGTGATACAAACAGAGTAAATTTTATTCTGTCCGATTAAATCTGGCAGTCTGCCCAACACAAAATTGGGTGGGTGGACAGAGAAATTAATGGACAGGGTACTCCTTCACCCTTGCAATGGAGCACTCTGTATGCCAAACTCTAAATGAGGCTCTTAGTGTCCAAAACAGTATGTAGAAGGTCTGTTATAATAATCAACAGAAATGTCAGTTCAGCCTATTAAAAGCCCTTTTACAAGCAAAGACTAAAACAAAATCACAGGACCATATTGCTGCATTTCCATTCACTAAGCCAACTAGTATTGTGTCATACTTTACAGTATTGATACCTTTGACAACCCTTCAAGTAAGTAAATGTCATATGTTTGCCCCTCAGGAATGTCCATGAAGATCTCTGATCCCTCTTTGCAACACTTGGTGGGGGTAGATCAAAAGGAAGTCACACCATCTCTGGTGGTTCTCGGCATTCCGGATTAAGAAGTGTAAAGAAGAAAAAACACGTCAGCAGGCCTTTACCATCTATGCACTCAGAAACTGGAACAAGAGACCTTTATCCATCAGCACCACCCCAATGCTGCTCCAATTAAGGAAAGAGTTAAAAATGCACCACTCTAACAAACACTATATCATAACGTATTAACAGTTCCCAAATCTCCTATCAATCATTTACTTTTTCTTGTCCATGACCCTGTCCATAACTCTGCTGCCTGTTAGCTAGATTTGCACTATATACATTTTAAGGAAATGCATACATGCATACAAACATCTCAAATTATTTAGGATATAGTGCTTCCTTTGAACATGGTTTTGACCACTCGCTTTTCTCCTTATTGACGTCATCAAGGAAGCTAGCTCTCCATCCTCCAAACTAATGTATTTCATCGGTAACGAGGACCCACATGCCATAATCGACATTTTTGCAAGTAGCCCTTGGCATATCTCCTTATCTTACCTTAGCAGTGAGCTCATGGAGGAACCCTTTGATTGGGTTATACAAAAAGAAAAAGGTTTCTCCTCTCGGAGCAAGTATGAACCTGCATTGAAGTGTGCAAAATCGAAAACATAATAGGTCTACAAGAAATTATTGGGCAAGAGTTAGTGTCAAGAACTCAGATGTGACTGTTTCAGCCACTTTAGCAGCCATTATTAGCCAGTTATTAAAGAGCATTTTCCAGAACAGTTTGTCTAAGAAATTAACTAATAAGCCATTTTTAAATGAACATTCATGAACTTTTGTCTCTTCAAGTTATAGTATGTCTACAACTCACAGAAAACAGAAGCAATCACTCCAACCCAATCTCAGAGCGGATGTTCTGGATTCACAAGATGCTCTGTGTCAGGCATAAGATCATTCACTTCTGATTTTTCACTTTTTAGTCCTGGACTTAAGAGACCCTGCAGGAGAGAGAGAAGAGAAACAGAGACACAGATAATAGATGGAAGAAGCAAGAAAATAATGAAAAAGAGAGTAAAAAGAAGAGAAAGGCAAAGAAAAAGAAATAAATAAGACAGGTTCTATATCTAAGTGGCATGCTGAGGCACAGTGCAAGGTTTTAAGGCTTTTATTTTAGTAATCTAGTTCATCTCTGTAATTTCAAATCTGGCTAGAATTGGGGTTAATTAGGCAGACTACCATAAAGAAGCCTGGGACACATTTGACTTGTTGGATTTGGGCATTGGACACATCATACTGCACCCTTAAGAACTACCTATCCTGTCAACTAAAATAACATTTGTTTCAGAAGGACTTTGAAGATATGTCTCTTGATCTGGAGTCTGAAATGAGGTTGTCATTTGTCCATTCAGGATGATTTTACATCTCTGCCTTTAAACATATTTTGCACGGTAGCATTAGCTTTTGTAATTTCTCTGTAGAAGAGTAAGCTGCTAGCTATTTATAGTATCATTCTAGAATAATAATAATAATACTCGCTTTCAAAATAAGTCTCCAATCAAGACAAGTATAAATGGAACTTATGACAATTTGAAAGTAAGTCACACATAAGTCATAAGTAAGGCACAAGTACTTGGAAATCTGGCCATTTTATCTACATTAGTGAAAACATAATTTGTCACTATTGACTGTCTTCTTCCATGTATTCACCACCACACTTTTGCACATGTACTAACAGCAATTCCCTTTCCATTGCTCTTCTGTTTGCGCTCAGCTTATCTACAAGTATTTTCCAAGCGTCATCGCTACGCAAATGAGAGCACAAAATGTAACCTCCAAGGATGAATTGCTAATAATGGTATTCTCAGATTTTTCAAAGCTACAAGTCCTATTTCTGTTGCTCTTTTACTGACTTACCTAGCAGCTCTGTTTGGAAACCTTTTAATTGTGGTATCCTTTCATTCAAACATCCATTTGCACATCCCAATACCTTTCTTCCTCACCGATTTATTCTTCATTGACAATCGCTACATGTCTGTCCTATCCCCAAAAGTGTTGGGCCTTTTCTTTATGAAGAGCACATTGTAGGAAAGTGCCCCTTTTTGCATGGTTGCCCCCACTTTTTGCCATTTTGTTGATGTACTTTGACTGAGTGTGCCCTGGGTTCCTGCCAACCAGGTACCCAGGGCCTATGTTCTTTCTGTAAACTGTACTGATGCAAAACCCAATTGGTACTCTTTGGCCGCATGTAAGTCTCTTGTAACTGGTACCATAAGTACCAAGGGCACTGTTGCCAGGAAAGGCCTGTAAGGGCTGCAGCACTTATTGTGCCACCCTTAGAGGCCCTGTACCTTTACACACACACTCACTGCCCTTGCAGGCTGCGTGTTTTGGTGCAGATCAAAGTGAAGAGTCGACATGCCACACATCCCTGTGTGCCATGCCTACAAGCCACTGCCCTGGAATATGTAAGTCACCCCTTTAGCTGGGTGCACTATACCAGTGGTGAGGGTACAGGTGTACCCCTACAGTGTCTAAGCCAATTCTTAGACATTGTAAGTGCAGTAATGCCATTAAGAGTATATGGTGCTGGGAGTTTGTCATTATGAACTCCACAGCACCATGATGGCTTTACTGAAAACTGGGAAGTTTGGTATGAAACATCTCAGCACCTTAAACCCACACTGATGCCAGTGTGGGATTTAATGAAAAATGCACTCAAAGGGCATCTTAGAGATGCCCCCTGAAAAACGACCTAACTCTATTCTCCTGGCTGAGTGGCTGCTCGCCAGCTGCCAGCACCAGACATGTTTCTGGACCCCTTGGTCGAGAGCCTGCAGCTCTCGGGATTCTGAAACAATGCACATCCTGGGACGAGGTTCCAAGACCCCTCACCCAGGATGGGCAGGGTCCATGAAGGGGAAGCTTCAATGGCTTGCCGCCTTTGTGAGCTACCACCATTTGCTGCTCCCAGCAACTGGCTCCCACCGGTTCTGACCCCCACTTTGGGCAGGAGAATCAGCAGAAAAACCAAGTTAGGAGGAGAGGTGTGCCCACCTTTGCCAACCCCACCCCTCAGGTGGGGGAGGCGAGGTGAAGCCCAACTCTCAAACCCCACCATCTTGCAGATGGGGGGACCCAGCCAACCAGAGTGAGGCTTATGCCCCCTCCCACTGGAGGGTGGCATAATAGCGGGTGTATCCACCCCAAACAAGGGACCGATTTGTCCAAACTTGTACCTACCTGTAACGCCCTGAACCTTGCCCCCTGAGACACGAAAAGAGAAGAAGAAGGACCGAAGAAGCAGTGCTGAACTGAGAAGAGGACACCCACTGACTTGGCCCCAGCCCTACCGGCCTGTCCTAACCTCGAATCTGCCCCAGTGAAATGCCAGCGTGTTCTGCAGCCAGCAGCCCTCAAGAACCCGGAGGACCTGCCCTGCCTTCCCAAACCAAGACTTTGTCTCCCGTGAGCACCGGATTTGCTCACCCACAGACTCTGGCTCCGGCCAAATCCACAAGTCTGCACCACTCTCCACCCGACACCCACGGCCTGAGTTCGAGTGGCCCAACACCACGAGGAGGTCTCCCCAGCAATCCTGACCTGGGATCCAATGATCCCTGACCTGCCTCGAATCTCCAAACGACGCCTGCAGCCCCTTTCTGGAGGATCCATCCGACCGCGACTGGAGCTGTTAAGAAAATCCCGACACCTAAAGACACCCCTGCACCTGACGTCCCAATGGCCTTGTGTGGCCCAACCCATGGTTTCACAGCATCCCAAGGCATCCCAACTTACCTCTCCAACTGGTCATAGCCTCCAGAAGATCTTCAACCCTGAGCCTGCAGTGTTTGTTGCAACCGGAGAATCCCCATTGAAATCAACGGGGCACCCAACGCCAAACCAGCACCCTGCACCTGGCCGCCCCTGTGCCGCTGTGGGTGCACCTTGTGTGCTAAGTCAGATCCCCCTTTGCCCAGAGCCTAACATCAGGAGCTTTGCTCCCACAACCTTGTGGCCTGCTCATGAGCAGCCACAACCGAGGGGCCCCCTATGTCCCTTTGGATAACATTGGGCCTCAGCACTCTGCACCCGGCTGCCCTAGTGCCGCTGAGGGTGCTTTGCAAAAGCATCCTTGACCCTGGGTGAACCCTTGTTCTAACCCCAGAATACCAACTCCCACAACCAAGTACTTACCTGTAAACTGATAACTTAATTTGCTCTCACAGGGGTGCATTGACTGTTTTCCTTTGAAAATTCTTCTGTGTGGAGTTGGTTTGTATGAAACCTTGAAAAATGCAATTGTACAAAAACTGAATTACTTACCTTTTCTCTAGGAAATGTCCCAGTGTGATATCTAAGCATATCACACCGAGTAGAAAAAGTAACTTAAAAAGTAATCTAAAAAGTAACATACAAAGTAATCTCAAAAGTAACTGTAAAGTAATTTTTGATTGTTGACTTACCTGTAAATCAACCAACTGCATTTCAACAGCATTTCAATTGTATTTCAACTGCAATATACCTGCAAAGTATTATTTCACTTACCTACACCAGGCTTTGCTTGGTTCTAGAAATAAAATAACAAAATTGGCCTGAGTTCAGTCTTTGAGTGTGTCACATCATTTCTTGCCTGAGTTTGTACAATAAATGCTTAACACTACCCTCTGATAAAGCCTTACTGCTCACCCACACTACCACAAATAAAGAGTAAGGTATTATCTACTTTTACCTCTGCCTACATTTGGGGTTCCACTGGACTCTGTGCACACTATACCTTACTTTGGTATAGTATATACAGAGCCAGGTTCCTACACACATACATTGTATGCCTGATGTGGGTATTTTTCTTTGAGTCCATCAGATCCACAGATTGTTTTCTCCTCACCTTCGTGGCTTACAATCACTATGTGAACATCTGCAAGTCATTACGCTTTACAACCATCATGGGTGTGTTTCTGGATGCCTCCTGGAAGCTGGATTGTTGGCCTCTTAGATCCAATACTAATTTCCAATTTAACAATACTTTATTTAGACAATCAAGTCCATCAAAGTGAGAACCCTGTAGTGCAGGTGTAATCAAAATTGATACAATGGATAAATGACAAAAACTCCATAATAACACAATTCATAAATAGATTGAAGCCAGTCGTAGGGAATGAGATGATAAAAGGTAAACAAATATAAAGCGTAATACCCAGCTTTTTAACAGCATGCATAAAAGAGACATATAAGACAATTCATAAATAGATGTAACCTGTGATTAGGGTAAGACCTAAGGGCACAATAGCATGGGGCACACCGATGCAATTGAATGTCTGAGAAAATGTCCAGCTATTGTAACAATATGGGTGCAACAGTCTTCAAGCAGACAGGTTGGACCGTGTTTGCAGGGCCCTACGTTAATGTCTGCTACCTTGTCACACCTCATTGTGCATGGGAATTTGTTCCTGTTTTTCTCAGGGTGGCAGAGCTGGGCCAGTTTATAAAGTGGCATATGCTATAAAGGACCTGGGTTAATTATTGTTAATAGAATTATTAAGCGTGATCTTAGTACCGGGTACCGGTAAAAAATTCTTACAATTAACACAAGAATAAAAACCGGAGTGGTTAAAAACCAAGGTTTAGGCTTAAACTGCTAGAGTTAGAAAAGTGTCATATGCTAAAAGAGTAGTGTGATTGTTGTTGCAGCAGTGCACAATAAAACTGGCATATCTCGAGTTGGCTACCAGGCTAAGGGGAAGTGTCAAAGAGATAGGATAGGTGAGATTCATCATGGGATCAACAGGGAGTGATGGGCTAGAGTAATCTGTGATCCTGACCTGCTGGCTGAGCTCACCTAGCAGCCTGCCCTCGATATCATTCACTAACAAAAGCAGGAGTATTGCACCCTCAGGCTCATGGGTGGAGTTCGTTCTACAGCACGTTCCTGGCGTTTCACCCTACAATCCTGAAATGGTTGGAGGTCGTTCTAAAATTTTTAACATTTTATCTGCTTTGTCCATACATTTTTCACTTCAGCCATTGCTTGACAGAGTGCATCATTAAAAAAAAAAGTTCACGGCTACCTGTATTTTTCCAAGCCCTTGTTTAACCAGTAGATGACGGAGGAATCTTCTACGGCCGTCGATTAGTGCAGGGCAGATACAGAGTAGATGAGATAAAGACTCTTGGGTCTGTCCACAAAGGCAGCACTTATTGCTGGAAGGGTGAATTGACCATGGGGGAGAAGGTCTAATGAGGAGAAATGATCCATTTGAATAGAGCAGAACTTGGTTTTGTAATAGAGGGAGAATGTATCTGTGATGTATTTTTGAACGCCTCTTTAATCATAACTCCCTGATACAAAGTATGCATGCTTTCTGCTCTTAAAAGACTGATGGTCCAGTTCAAAAGATTCTCTATGGAGCAGTATGTTACAGCAAGTTTAAAACACTGGTGAGGAAGATTTTGGTTCTAGTAGGTGCTGCATTTTTGAGCACCAGAGCACCAGAGCATCAAAAAGGGCAAGCTTACAGGGATTTGTTCACTGATGATACTTCTTGTCAAATTAGATTCTTCAGAGATACTAATTTTGTCGCACATGCTGAGTACAGATATATGATGAGGCTAGCTTTCTGTGCTGAAGATTAATTACACAGAAGGAGTTCCTGATCTAGACTGTGGAGGTGTGGTGAGGGAGCTTAAATAATGAGCTAAAATCAGAACTCTATGGGGTATATTCACAAGAACGTGTGATAACTACCGCAAGAGTAGCGTATCGCAACTTTCAACATCGCAGCCTACCGCGGAAAAATAACCCTGTGTCAACGTGGAATTCACAACAAGGCGGTAGCATGCGATAGTCACCAGATAACGTGTCAAATGTCAGCGTGAAAATCAACGCCAAGCCAAAAAAATGCGAAACGCGAACGCGAGAAATCATGCGATGAGGCCAATCGCGGTACAAAAAGTAGCGAAAACCAGCCACAGGCCTGCAAATCCCACGCGTCTGGCGGGAAATTGCACCATAAAACCCACAGAAACAACACACCAGAAACAAGCCAAAGCACGTAGCAACATGGATGCAACCTGACCCAGCGCAGAGGTCAACGCGAACCCCACAACCCCCACAGACCACCAGCAAGGAACAACTGGGTCGGGGAAGGTCAAGGAGAAAAGGGAGAGGAAGACTGGGTGCAGACCGCAGGAAAACAAGACCAGCGCCACGGAGGTGACAGAACACTACCAGCAACTGACCCACAAGCAGACCACCTGGAATGCAGTCGGAGTGCCGAGGAAACCAATCCAGGAGGCCAAGAGGCGCCGGCAGGACGTGACAACCTAAACCAGGTGCAAACCCGCTGCCAACAGGAAGGCAGCAACGGTGACAGGAGGTGGCAGTCCTGCGCCACAGGAGGAGCTAGAGGAAACCCAGGCCACAGTCATCAGTGTGTAGACGGTGCAAGGAGTAGGGAGTATGGACACAGCTCGAGAGGACCTGACACAACATCAACAGGGAGTGTAACGAACAGGGACTGGGGGGACGGGGGGAGATGGGCACAATGGCACACATGCACAATGAGGTGTAGCACACTGCACACCCACAATCATCCAGGATCATGTCCCAGATCCCCTTGGCACACTGCAGCACACACACATAGCAAGAACAGCACACCCACATCAACGATACTGTGGTACAATGCGCATAGCCGACATTGCAGAACAGAGGACACAACTGGCTCCGCACATGCCCAGAAACATGCCTACTACACCTGACAGAGCTGGAAAGTGTGAAATGGAAATGTACGCGTACGACCTCACATCCTTCATGTAGTCCAAATGTACACTGTCCCGCAGAAGAATCCAGCACCTCACAAACAGTCACAATGTACATTGCCAGACAGTCTGCATGTAAACCAGAACAATGCGCCAACATACATTGCAACACAATGTCAACATGCATCTCCCCTGCACATTGCAGAGGGGCACACAACACCTCCAGCAGAGCACAGAAGACAACACATCTGCGATGCCGGAGAGGACCACCACACCGTCGACACCGACGCCCTACAACAGCCCATGGATATCCCACGCAACCCACCACCAGGACCCGGGCAGCCGAGCTACTCAGAGGAGATCACAGAGCCTGCAACAGACCACACAGCAGGAAGCACACGCAAGCACAGCTGGGTCACGACACTTCACCCACCCACACATGGCACCCAATGCCAGGTGTCAGAACGCCAAAAGGAGGTGGCCCAACAGGCCTGGGTGGGGGCCGAACACCTGGAATGCAAACTAGAACACATACGTAGGTGTCTATCACCCTTCAGGGACCACCCACACCCCACAAAGGAGACCCACACTGCCATAGAGACACATGCAGATGCACATTCACAGTACAGAACCACGCCCAGGGGCGTGCAAATAGCAGTCACACATCCATGTTGGCTCTGCGTACGACGGCCCCGGCCACTCCCCTTACGAATTGAGTGGCTGACAACAAAGCTACATGTCCAAGCTACAACCCACTGCCTGCGGTGACATGTCTGCATCCGATGCACACAGCACAATGTAATGTCCTAGGGCCCAGGGCCCTCATGCATACAACAAGACCACAGGGACACACGCATATATCATGTTGAACTGGCCACGGGCACGTGCGCCCGGCCCCTTTATTGGCAGGGCCACATGTACAGTGACGCCTGTGCTGGATGTGTGTGGGGTGAGTGTAAGCCAGTCCGCACGGAATGCTTGGTGCTGGCAACAACTTGAACATTGGACACCAGTGCAACGGAAACAGAAAACACATGCATAACAGAGTCAACAGCTGAGCAACATGGAGTGAGCCGGAGAAAGTCCAGAGGACAGCCAACATGCAAACAGAAGTGTCCGTGAGTTGCAGTGCACTGGGGTTGGGGCACTAGAGATGAGTGCGCTTATGTGAAGTAAAAGTCTCGGATTGTGTCCCTTCGATATATACTCCTGATGCAGGTGCAGTGGGGTGTGTCAGACCTGCATCATCTCCCCCATCAACGTACCAGGGCTCCCACACTGTTTGAGGTGACATTGCTGCGCAACCTCTCCACAGCACATAACTCAATCAGTAACGGACAATGGCTTGCGGTGCACTGAGTCACTGGCACCTAGAGTGCTGAGCAGGGTATCAGGCCGATGATGGCATCCACGACAGGTCTGAGCAACTCCGTAGGTCTGTCAGGACCACAGTTTCGACTCTGGCAGATGGCGGTTGGAGGTGGTGCTTGCGGTGGTGGCGTGTGCCTCCTGCGGTGATGCGACGTCCGGGCCGGTCAGGACTCAATGCTATGTGTGTGCCCTGGTGGCCCGCAGTTGAGGCCGGAGGCTGCGGACAGCGCAGGGCCACAGACACATGGCGTTGATGACCCCAAGACCATCGCTTCAGAGGCCATCCAATGTCTCAGAAGAAGGGGTCCCAGACCTGACAAGCACAGAGTTAGTGGCCCCGGATGCACTGCGGCCGGCACAGGCACCCAGCCACGGGACGGTGACTTGCGGTGCAGTCAGATGGGCCATGCGACTTGAGCGGGTCCCCATCAATGTCCGAGGTGTATGTTGCGGAGGGTTGCGGGGGACAGTGGAAGGTGTCCTCCAGGGCATGATGCGGAAGGTCTGATGTTATCTGGAAGCAGCAAATGGAGGAGTGGAAAGCGCAACCCTCGTCCTCACCAACAATTCGGTATCAGCTACATGAGGATGAAAACTAGCCCCTAGTCCATAGACTCAAACTCCACCAATGTACGACCAGTGAGTGTCCATGAATGTCGAGGAACAGACTTAGTGGCACAGGTGCTGTGAGGGTATGCAGTCTGCGATGATGCCGGTACACTGATATGAACTCCACCATTGCCAAATCAAGACTGTGACCCACTGGACCGCAGTGTAGGCCGGAGGCAGCGGTCAGCTGTGGCCCACAGCCACGTGTCGTTGGCTCGCGAGGCACAGAGTTAGTGACACAAGGGCAGTTGTCTGTAGTGTTCGATCACCTCCGTAACGATGATCCTGTTCCCTCCGGACTGCAACGCGTCATCCTCTTACGCCTCTCCGTGCGTGCGATGATATGTATTCTGCCTTTTGAATTTCCGATGTTCAGTTCCAAATCTGTGATTCCACTCGTGCGCAGCGTAGGCCGAGGGCAGTGGTCCGCGTAGGCCCACAGACACGTGTGGTTGTGATGCCATGCACAGACTTGTTGGCACCACATCGAAGGGAGTATAGTGAATTTTTCTCTGCCTTAAATGATGTTCACTGCCATGGTGTAATCAAGACTCAGTTCCAAATGTGTGACCTACCTGACCATGGTGTAGGCCTGAGGCAGCGGTCAGCACGGCCCATTCACCTAGTGTCGCCGGCATAGGTTGGATGGCCCCACTGGCCTCCGTTGTTCAGTTTCAGTGGCACCACGTGTAGCCGGCTGGCATTGAACAGGGTTAGTGGCACCACGTGTAGCCGGCTGGCGTTGAACAGGGTTAGTGGCACCACGAGTAGCCGGCTGGCATTGAACAGGGTTAGTGGCACCACGTGTCGCAAGATGCCCATATGGAACTATGCCTCACTGATCGGGGGGGTCTGGTGCTGTGGCCGCTGGCCCGGATTTGGGGTCACTGCCATTCATGACTCAGGACACAGTTTCACATATGGGACCTACTGCTCCGAAGGAGTAGGCCGAAGGCGGCAGTAGAAGTACGTCAATGAGAAAGGACTAAAGCGGGCCTGTGTCGTGGAGGCCGTGATGGTCTGAGGTGGCTGCCAAGGTCGCGGGACTCGGGCTTGGAGCTTGTGCCGGCACGTGGTGGGCCCTCCTTGACACACGCCGGTGTCGGCAGGTGATCAGTGTGGCCTGGCTGCGCAGGGGCGGGCCTGACGGGTTCGTGGTCCAGCGTGCCGGGGTCCGGCAGGCGCACAGCATCGCAGGCAACTCCGCTCACGAGGACGGCATCGGCCTCGTGGCGGGGTGGGAGGCGCTACCCTGGCAGAGAGGTGGGGCTTTCCGGGAGAGGACCATGCCCAGGCCTACGTGCTTTTTATTCACACCCCTACGCTGGCGTGGCCTACGCTGGGCCATCCCACTCCGGTGACGCTTAGGGGGTGGCGTCACAGGCAACATTTCCGCGAGGTCCCCCACTGGCTGGGGTGACATGGTTGCGTCCACTGTACTCCATACGCCAGTGGTGTATGTCGCCATGGATATGGGTGTGTTCTGCATCCTGCGGTCTGTCCAGCACATCTCCGCCACTCTTGGCATTGTGTGCTTTCCCGATCATGGTTCTACTGCATTCTTCACACATGCCTGGTTGCCACCTCTCCCCACATTCGGCTATTAAGTGGCTGAGGTGCCATGCCGTTGATGGCTCATGTTCAGGGCTTGCCCAGGTTACCATTGTAAGTTGTTCTGTCGTGTCTGGTGGGTGAAAATGTTGTTGTGCATGTTGGTTGTGATTCTGTGACGTGTGCATTGCCAGAGTTGTGAGTTGCATGGTTGTGGAGTTGAGGTGTGTGGGGTGTTCATTTCGAACTTGCCAAGGGGGTGTGCATTTCCCTTGTTGCCATCCTGGGAACGCTGGTTGATGATGGAGTGTCGGAAGATGAAGGTATCATGCACACTGGCTGTGTATTTGAAGGCGACATTGTTGGAGGTTCCACGGTGTTCTATTGTTGCCTGCACATTGATGTGAGACGTGTGCTTCCTGTTGAGGTTATTGTGTGCTGTGTCACCAGGGGGCACAGGTAGTACATGTGTGCTGTGGATTGCCCCCGACACGTGCGTGCATCCTGCTATGGCGTATCTTCCTTGCTTGGTCTCCAGCGGATCCTGCGCATTGTGTTGGACGTATGGGGACTGGGGTACCAGGGTGATGGTGATGTCCAGGACAGGTGTGGGGGACTTGGATGTGGCTGGCTGTGTGACTCCTCCGACTCTGGTGGGTGTTGTTTGGGGGGTACCAGGGGCCAACAGGTGCAGGCAAGCCAGCAGCTTTGTGTGGGGTGGGATGTTGGTTGTCCGCTGTGTTGGTGCCGTAGGCCTGTTAGGCGACGATGGTCAGGATGCGTAGGATGGTTGTCCCTTTCAGCCTGTAGTGGACGGTGACATTGTCAGATGTTGGGTCTGTGCGGCTGGTACGTTTCCTGGGGTTCCGCTGTCTTTGTCTGCGCTGCGTCTGTGGTGGTCCGGGGGTGTTCCGGGTGTGGGTTGGGGTCCTGGGGTGGTGGCGGTGGGTGTTGTGGCCCTCTTGGGTGTCCGGGCCACATGATGAGTGGCTCCATGGCATCTGTTGCCCTTCGGATGTGGCCCTGGGCTGTGCTCCCCTTTGTGGTGCTGGCTGCCGTCTGACTTTACACCAGGTCACATCCTGTGATTCTGGGCAAATCACTTAATCTCCCCGTGCCTAACAAAAATGAATGTGTGTCCTCATGTAACGTAACTGGTGCTATGTAAAGCGCTCTGATACCCGATTCGGTTGCGGGTCAAGTTCGCGCTATATAAAACTCTGCAAAAAAAAAAAAAAAAAGTGTAAATTTCCTGGTGCTAACGCGCCTTACGCCTTATCGCCTGTCTTGTGTTCTTATCGCCGATGTGGCTGGTCGTTGTGAATGTTGAGGTGTGATGTTGTCTCGGCTTTTGGCATGGGAACGCCTACTCTGCATCTCATTAGCGATATTTGCGGGGCTCCTCTGTGGCGATGTTTTTTGCGGCTGCTATCGCGGGTAAACTGGTGCTGTGGGCTGTTAACACCGGCTTGTGAATGGGGAGGTAAATTTATCACGACTTTGGCTGCGATAAAGTGCCATTAATTCGGCGATAGCTCCTTGTGAATATGCCCCTAGGTGGGGTTTAAAAAGGTGCCCAATTTCTTGAGGAAAGCTTCCAGGCCATAATCTAGGGTGGAAATTTGTTTGTATTTTACTGTCTTCAGGAGAGGCTCCAAAGTGGACTCTTTTGTTTGTTTGAGAATGGTGTGGAAGACAAATTTTAGTGATGCTTATTTGGGTTTTAGTGAGTTTAAATGAGTTAAATATCCACCCTTATAGTCCAGCCAGCATCCCAGATATTTGTAATTTGATGCTACAGTCAGGTAGTGACTACTAACATGCTATGTGGCAGTCATTTATTTTTTGCAGCCAAAGATTACGATGTTTGTCTTTTCGTAGTACACCGTCATTCCATAAGTACTGCTGTGCTGCAGTAAAGAATCAATCAGCCTTTGCAGAACTTTTGCTGTTTGGCTTAAGAGTACAACATAATCGGCAAAGAGCAAGTACTGATGGGTCGATTTGTTAATTTTAGTACGTCACAGATTATCAAGTTAAAAAAGGGCTGGGGCTAAAACACATCCCTGCTTAATGTCTTGTTCAATTTTTATGTTGTTGGAAACTGAGCAGTTGTTGCCCAGTTTAACTCTGGCCTAAGTTTCGGAATAGACCAATTGAATGCCCCGGAGTACAGGGTTGGAAATGTCCCACGCTTTGAGTAGTGGGCGATTAACTTGATTGAAGGCCTTGTTGTAATCCACAAATCAGCAGCAGAGGAAATTATTTTTCTTTATCTTCTTTGCCACTAGTATTCTGATGGCCACTAGATTGTCAGTGGTGCCCAACATAGGCTTGATGCCTGTTTTGTTGAAGGGGATCACTTTTTTTGAGTTAGCCCATACATCAAAATCTTCAAGAAGTAGTGAAGTGAAGTATTTGGCTTTGACATCCAGGAGAGCTATGAGGCGGTAGCTCTCGGGTCTCAACACCAGGCCTTTTTTGTAGATGGGATGCAATATAGATCCTTGCCAAGATGAGGGGACGGAGTCAGTAGCAAGGCAAGTTCTGAACAACCTTTCCATCATTCGAGACCAGAGCTCAACATCTTGTTTATAGACCAATAGTGGCATGCCATTAGGTCCAGGGGCACCATCAGCTCTGCTTTTCGTAGTTGGCTATTCTTATAGCTGTGAAAAAGAACAAATATTCGTAGCTATTGGTTACTTTGTGTTTCAGTAGTCTTGGATCTTCTCTGTGCCTTATTAAATTTGAGATGACTGGTTGGCAAGTTGAGGCTGTCCGCTTTAGGTCTGTCAAGGGTGCTGATGTACATGATCCAAATATAAGCCGTGACGTTGTTTCCATTTAGTTTGACCAATTCACTTTCTCTGTTTAAATCGTTAATGATAATCCAGAATTCCTTGGAATTTTTTGTTTGGCTGGCTAGAAAGATTTCTAACTGAAGTGCTTCCTCATATCTCTTTTTGGTGTGGGAAATGTGATTTTATAATACCTACAAAGAGTGTGGATTTCGTCCAGGGGAATAGTGTTAGATACAGATTTCGGCGATCTGAGCATTTTATTCAAAGAGCTTTTCAATATTTTAAGATCTTTTGTAAACCAAGTGTGTGGTAAAGTCGGACCTAAGAGACTAGATCCTGGGCACCGTGGTCGAGTACTGCCAAGGGTAGAGAGGAGTGTTGTATTCCGCTTTAGGGGTCCGTATATAGGTTTTCCTGAATCATGTCCTTATATAGGCACAATTTGCATTGCCCTTATATAGGCATAGAATCCCAGTCCTTATTTAGGCATTAACCGTGCACTCCAAATACAGGCATGGTCACCGACATCCGTCCACCCTAACATCACAACGAGTTCTTAGAAACCAGACCCTTAAGCTTCGGGAGTTCCCCTAGCACAGGACAATTGATTTCTCCAAGAACTCATCTATTATGTATGAACCGTTATACCTTAAGGGTTCATTCCTGACGTCTTCCTCTGTCCGACTTCACGTCAATGCTAACATTCCAAGACACCTACCAGGTATAAATATACCTTCCCTTGCCCAAGCAAGTCAGAGGAGACCTCGACTTCAGAGGAGCCCGTATACCGGCCTGACGCACTGAGAAGACGCTGTCATTCCTGCACGCAGACGAATCCTGCTTCCAGTGATCTAACTCCCTTCGCGGGGTGTTAGAGTTCCAGATCCGGCTAGAGATTCCCACCTCTCTCCTTCTCAAGGTATGGAGCTGACTAGAACCTAGAGGGACTCTTGGCATACTAGACTCTTAGTATATCATACTAGAGGATACTTCATCTACTTCTTACCTTGCACCACACTTAGGTTAGGTACATTGGGGTAGAACTAGTTTAGGGACGCATCGTATGAGTACTCGCATTTTTAGCTCATGTTATTTATGTACGTGAATATATGCTAAAAGATAATGCTAGCGCTGTATTATTTATTTCTACTGCTTATACTGTACATTATTTATCTTGCATACTGTCTTGTGATCATAACAGCACATATCTCTTACACGAGAAACAAGACTGTTCAATAAACTCTTTTTATTGAAACGCCCGTCTTTCCTTTCTGTGTAACTCTGTAGAAACTAAGCATGCATGATTGACTGAGTGAAACTGTTATCTATTGTTTCCACGATTCTGAGACGTGTTTCGATTCTAAAGGGAAACAAAAGTTGTCATGTTTTTCGGTTGCCAGAAACTACTCCCTTCTTGTTCTCAAGGAGTTTCTAGTGGCCTCTGAGCTAGCTGGCACAAGTAATTAAGTGTAATATACTCGATAGGGACATACCGACCTTAGTCCTATGTCAAACCTATAGGTTATATTATTCCAATGCGCAGAGCCTATTAGGGAAATAGGAACTACACTACATGGTGCCCAAACGTTTGGTTAGGCAGTAATTTAACGCTAGATACTGAGTAACTCAGTCGTGCTTTTCTCAGAGACCCCTACTCACATACTCCATAAGACGTCTGGAGTGGGTAGGGTTAAATATCCGCCAAAGCTAAATAGGACAAAAACCCTATATATTAGCTATTTTGGTTTGTTCAACGTTGAAGGATACAGTGTTCCAAAATATTGTGCACCTTATCTTTTGTTTCCTTGAAACTTGTTCTACATTTTTCAAAAAACAAATGTCCATACACGGGGACAATAACACCGAAACCGGTGGAGCTGCGGCCCAACCAGTCGTAACAACTTTTAACTTTACAGGTTTAAATGAAACCGAGGAGGGTGTTATAGACATCCATCCAAACTGAAGAAGAGCCATCACTCTAAAACTTATAAAACACGGCCTACCACCGAGAGGAGGTAGAGCAGTTTTCGTGAAAGAGGCACACGAATCCTTTCAGACAGAGGTATTCTATTCATGGATAGTATTCCCAGAATCAAATCCAGTAACAAGACTGTTTCACTTCTACAAAGAAGATGAACCACCAGAGGAATATATTCCTTTCGAGGATATTGAAATTCCATTAACATACCAGGAGCATCAGCTCTGGTTTAAAGGCGCCCTAAAACATCACAAAAACATTACCAGGCTCGGTCCACTAGGTAGACCAGGAGCAACATGGCCGATTCTAGCCAGCTACACACCTCATCCTGACATCGATGTAATGTCAGACGAGGAACTACTTACTCAACTTACAGAGTTAATAAAAATTTATAGACAATTAGTCCAATATGTCATGCGGACTCTCACAGTCCAACCACCATTGACAATTCCAAATCAAACCCCTCAACAGGGGAATACACTAAAAATTACTCCACAGACTTTACAAGCAGTCATGGGTAAAATGCCCACAAAACGTGAGCAAATTCCTTTCTGGATAGCTCAAAAATTACTCAAATAGAAGCAGTATTTCCTAATACTAGCCCTTATGAGAAACACAGAATATTAACTATCTGTTTACCAATGGGGATCACACCACAACTGGAAGATTGCACCACTTGGGGCGCAGTCTTTGCTGCCATCTATACTAAAACACATGGTGTTCCGTCAATTGCAGTAATACCGGAAGTCCTGAAACAAATTCAAAACAAATACGGGGCAGAGCCTGCTCTGAATTTAGGTATGAAATTACTGAAAAATTTCGACCAGGTCTCAACAATAATATTATCTAATATTAAAGGGGAGGCAGCAGCAGTGGCGATCCGCCAACGATTAAGGGAATTTGATGTTACAGAACATCAAACAGAACTACCCAGAATAATAGAACAATCTTATGTAGAATTAGGCAGAGATAGTTTGGGTGGAAAACCATTGAAGCCAAAACTATCTGAAAGTCCTGAGAAGGACTCTATTAAACAAACTCCTACATCTTCTAAAAAGAAGTGGGAAACTAATAAGCATAATTTAAATGAGAAAGGTTCTCAATCTCGAGGTAGGTCTCCTCAAAAGGAGCCCTCTGAAAGGAGGTATAACCTCAGGAATAGGGATAATTTGAAAAAGCCTGACAGGTATCAAGATACTGATACACATTCCTCTCGTACCTTTCAGATATCGTCACAGACATCGGAAAGAAGAGGACGTCAGAACATAGAGAAGAACGCGTAAAATCGAAAGACGACAAACACGTTCCAAAAAATAAATCCAAACCTCAATTCTCAAAGAAGAAGGTAGCAGGTCTGAAGGTCAGACATGCCGAGGATACTGAGAACACAACTCAGGAACGGAGAATGGGCTCAGACAATGCTGGACAGTGCTGCAGAAGTCACAATAGCTCGCCAGAACCTGAAGGAACTTCTGGAGATAGTGGACTTGAATGAGTACATCACAGTAGAGACTGTAGACAGCAGGATTAGTTCTCCACAAAAGTTATATGAAATAACACTCCGGATGGAGGGCGACATACCAAGAAAAGTGAAAGCGCTCTTTTGGGAGAAACTTTCAAGGGGTTATGATATACTTCTAGCAGAAAAAGACTGGCCACCACAATTTGTCAGGGAGTGCCCACATGGCGAGGAAATTATTATGCCTGCCTTCTCCAACCATATTCCAATTCATCTAAAATATACTTATGCCAGGAAATGAGCAGTTGCCCAGGCCCCAGTATTATATAAAAATCATGTAGGATGGGATGAGGATTCACCTCACCATAAAATACATTTAAAAAATGAACCTACTGCACAGAGGCAGAATCCAATAAAGCAAGAAGCTAAAAAACAGGTCAGGAGATCTTAGATCAACTTGAATACCAAGGGGTGATTGAAACATGCACCTCCTCAATGAACAATCCTTTGTTTCCTGTCTCCAAACCAGACAATACATATCGTCTAGTTTTGGACTACAGACACCTAAACACTTGTTCTAAAACCTTTGCAGTGCAAAATGCACATAGCACAGCATTAATGAATAACATTGTGCGTAAAAAATATAAAACAACATTAGATATCTCAAATTGTTTCTTTTGTCAAAACATAGCACCTGAAAGCAGGTACTTAACAGCATTCTCCATAATGGGGACCCAGCGTCAATTTTGTCGACTCCCACAAGGGTTCAAAAACAGCCCGGGGTTATTCTCAGCGAGAGTAACAGAGTTACTACAAATTTATGATAATGAGGCATTGTCATATGTTGATGACATATATCTGACAGACGATGACCTAGATAGGCACTTGAACAGGGTGAGCACCATTATATTGGGCTTCGCCTCTGAGGGCTATAAGTTCAACTTTAAAAAGTCTAGAATTGCCCATCTTAATGTCCTTTTCTAGGATATGAGCTTTCAAGTGAAGGCAAGAGCTTGGCAGCCAACTTTTAGAAAGGTGTGCGCTGCTCCAACCTCCAAAGACGCTGAAAAATTTACAATCTATCTTGGGTTTCCTAAATTTTGGAAGAACATACATTCTAAATTACGCAGAAAGGGTTAAACCTCTCTACGCATTAATCAAACCTGATTTTTCAATCAAAAATTGGACACAGGGACACACAGAAATCTTGCGTTCACTCCAAGCTAACATGATAGCAACTAATCACTTACAGACACGCGTAAGTCAACGCAATATAGTGATCCGAATAATTTCGGGTCCATGCGGATTCACCTACTTAACATTTAATGAGGGTGAAAAAGTACCAATTTCATACAAATCACGTTTGTATACACAAACAGAAATGCGCTTCACTTCAACTGAAAAAATACTGACAGCAGTTCAAACTGCAGTAGCAAAAGAAAGAGCTCTAGCCCAAGGGAAACGCATTATTGTCATAACCCCAGTTCCGGCTTTAGAGGCGGTAACAAAAGCGAGCATTCCAAATGCAAAAGCTTTACATCCGAGATGGATACAATGGGTTAATTCTCTTGCTGCAACAGATGTTGAATATGTTTTTGATCCTGATCTAAAACACAAGCGTTCCTGCAATATGAACATGAATGTCCTCTGCCCATTGAGATTCTGCCTCTCGATCAGTACGAATTCATAATTTACACTGATGGATCCGCACAACCTGCAACAGGGAGTAAGCAAGCTTACAGTGCAGCGTGCGCAATCGTTAAAGGTCGCATGCGAGATGGCAACTTCAGACCTATGGTCACTTAAACTCAATCTCTAGGAGATTGCACAGCTCAGCGAGCTGAACTACAAGCATTCAAACTGGCACTTGAAAGTACAGATCGAGAATTCCCCACACTCATAGTGTGCGATTCTTTTTACTGTGTGCAGTCGTATAATGAATATATACAAAATTGGCTTGAAAATGGGTTCAAAGATGCAAAAGGTGGCACAATAAAGCATAAAACGCTTTGGAAACAAGTAGTTCTGTTGAAAAACGAACTACCAAAGGCTCACGTGATCCATACACTGAGTCATCAACGTGATGGCGTTCACGTTACAGGGAATTCATTGGCTGACGAAGCCGCAAAGGGGGCTGTTCAGACGGCTTCCGTAGCTGCGATCACTCGTTCAAAAACGAGAATAGACAGTGAGATAATGTTGGCTGTCAATGCTACAAGCAAAGGCAGTGGTGCAGCGTTACCAAAAAAGTTTTCACTCAAGTACTCTTATGTAATTGATGCGAACAACGTTCCTTTTGCTCGAATCCCTGGAGTGGGGGATAGGGAAATTCCAAACAAGGAACGCAGATTAGGACTAATACTAGCAGCACATGAAGGGATAGCCTCTGCCCATGCAGGTATTTCTGCAACAGTATCTTTACTGAAACAAAGATATTGGTGGCCTGGCATTAGGAAGCAGACCAAGAACTATGTTGTGGAATGTGAAATATGCCAACAGATGAAAGTCTCCACAGTGAAACGTCCTGCGCAGACACCCCTGTTAATTTCAGACAAACCATTAGCTTGTGTTTACCTGGACTAATGCGGTCCCTTGCAAAGGGACGGTAACTATAAATATATCATGGTCGCAGTGGATTCGTGCTCAAGGTTCCTATGGATGTGGCCTCAGCGCTCGGCTGACGCTCGAACTGTTATAAAAGATTTGCGAGTCTTTATCGGCACATACACAATAGGCACGCTACATTCTGACAAGGGCCCTGCGTTTAGCTCTCAAGCTTACAAAGAAGCCATGGCCAGTTTGGGTGTTGCATTGCGGTACTCCTCTCCGTTTCATCCTGAGGGAAATTCTGTTGTGGAAAGGAAAAACCGGGACATAAAGCAGTCTATAACAGCTAGAGTATTAGGTTCGGGTGATGGGTGGGTCAAACATCTTTATGGGGTCCAACGCTCATTAAACAATTTGCCAAGAAGTTCTCTAGGAGGGGTCACTCCATATGAGGTCCTATTTGGGACAAGAATGTGGGTGCCCGATCTGGAATGTAAAGGCACAGTGGTGGAAAATAAACCCTTTGATATCAAAGATCGTTTGGCTGTTTTACAGGAACTAAATGGACTAAGATCGAAACAAAGCAACGTGTTCCTGAAGCCAACCACCACTGGGGAAAAACCGGCAGTCCTAGCAAGGCCTGTCTGGATTCCCAAAGTTGGGGATCTAGTCAGAGAGAAGATTGCGGACAAGAAGGAATTTGGACCTTCTTACAGACAACCAGTACCTGTCCTAGCCATACACGGAACAAGAACAGTACTTCTGCCGCCCCTTGATGGAAAAAAGGAGAAAAGATTTGTGTCCATCGACCTCATCAAACCACAGTATGTGGCCAATACTAAATAGTAGGCCTCGTGGACTCCGACCTAGTAGCAGACACACTCCTCTCGCTCCTATCCAAGAGGTTCAGACTGAGAGACTGATAACCATCGAGAATTCAGCAGTAACAGATGAAGGACTGAGCAACAATGCTATGGAACTCATCCCTCTTGAAACTCAAGTAACAGTTCATCCAAATACACCTGTCTACACCAATGTAACAAGTGATCGACTGGTTCCAGCGATTTCTACAAATCCTGATGCAATTTCAACAATTGACAGAACTGCTTCTGGCTATTTCATTAACTTTGATACGTTTTCTGAGGATCCCAGCGAACCTGAAACGACGCCAGCATCAAAAACTTTCAAAAACAAGTACAAGACTTTTACATTTTCTGAAAGAGACTTATCTAGTTTCACCATGGATTGAACTTTGGGTTATTTCTGGAATATTTTTCTTCCTGCTTTGGCTAGCTTTGGTTATGACTATGAGCATGCTTATAAATGGGAGATACATCCATTTGGACATTGAAAGACAAGAAGTGAACTTACTTTTGAAACCTCACAAATCATCCCATAGTGAAACAAGAGACTTGTCTGCAGTGAACATCACAGCCGTTCCTATACAGGATGGTATAGTGTGGGACAAAACAGATTTCAATATTTTTGGCCCGACGGAACATTTGAACATTCCACATTTATTTTAGATTTCACTAAGTGATTTTGTTTCATCTAGTACCTACTCTGATGATTGGGACTTTGAAACTGTACATGATATGATGTTTGACCTAGAAAAATCTGCTGAATTTTCTAATAATGAATATTTAGAGGGTTCATCAGACTATGAACAGCTGTATTGCTATAACCACTATGGTCATCATTTTTTGCATAAATCTGCAACACCTACAAATGTGTTTATGTTTAACCAATGGGAGCATTGTCCTACACCACCAAAAGGTAGTTAAAAAACATTTGCTAAAAAATTTCCATATTTTTCAGGATACAATACATCTGATCCAGAAACATTTTACTATAAAAATGTAAACAAAATAGGACTAAAAATTATGTTAACTAATACAAAACAGATTTACTCTGCAAAATGTATAGCCCAACTGTCTAGACATGGTTTCGACTTGTGGAAAGAGACAATAGACACAAAATCTGTCTGGGGTACTAAAGATTGGCAAGTACAGGGGATAGAAGCTTTATTTAGAGCCTGTATCGTCCCTCAACAAATAATGTTTTTGAATGACACTGTCCAACAAACGTCTTGCCTTAGTTTAGCCAAGATTAAAGACATGAAAGCACCTTCTGTACCAACACCTGCAAGTGATAATAATACACAGGCAGCGGTTACAGTTGACACCATACTACAATTCAACAGAACAAATCCTGATTGGAGAAAATGGTTGATCTGGCCCACAGACACAAACATCTGTCAAGGGAGATTCCTGAAGAAAACACAGGGGTTTACTATTCATAAGCCAGACCCATGATACGTCCAAAGACAGCATCCGGGGGTAGTAACAACATACAGTGTAGGAAAATTATGCCTCGATTGGCTGCACAAATCTACACTTAAGGATGTGAAACAACACTTATCTTTACTTAAAGAAGACGCAGACCTTAGGGAATTCTTGCTTGGACCAAGAAAACCGCGTCAAAAACGTTTCATATATGCCGGCATTTATGCTGCTTATAATGAAGCATGGAAGGTGTCACAGATGGAGGCCGCAGACTGAATACATGAACTTGATCGTATTAACTTAGAGAAAACTCTCTCTGTGGTCGATAATGTGTTAACAACTTTGTCCTCCAGAATGTATTCATTGGACAGTATTGTATCCTCTGCTATCGACATACTGGAACAAGATTTAGCCATGTTACAGCAAGGCCAATCTCAACTACGCTCTATTATGTTATTAAGCTGGACGCTGCAATCTTTGCGTATGGCTATGTGCCTTGGCGTTTTATCAACACAACGGCTCTGTTTGCAGAATACAATCTAACTGATAAACAGATCGCACTGGCACAAAGGGGAGCAAAGTATACAGTACTGAGCATTGAAAAACTTGAAAAATTACCATTTACAGTGGCAGAAAAACCAGCTACAGAATGGATTATTCATTGCAAAATTAGTCTACCTGTGACTACTTTCCAGTTTCAGTATTGCCTTAAACAGATGCAAGCAGGCACATATGAAAGGTTGGGTAAAGAATACATTAAGACATCCTGGGATTTACCATACACATATAGATGTTGGAGTGGGGATCGTGAAGTGTTTCTAAGCGGTATACACTGTGAAAATGCACTAAGCGGTTCACTGATTTGTCAAGACATATCTTTACACGGGGCTTGTAATGGTTCTGTGGCAAATTTGTCCTGCCACCAGCAGGGTACACCAGCTGCTGTGATTAATCCAACGTTTGGCCAACTTTCTAATGGGAGTTACCTCATGTTGAATGATCAGAGTTGCTGTGGCATGTTGCCAGGCATCCCATATCTAGTAACGGTCAACTCCAGGGTCACTTGCTGTATGCAAGTATTGTTTGCCCCAATAGACACAGTCAGGGAGTCGCCTTTATGGCCTTCGTTGAATGTCTCTTTTATACGATTTGATACTTTAAGCAGAATGAAAGCCATGCTTATACAACAATCAGTGCCTTTGACCTCGGCCAAAGAAACCTATGATCTACAAGTTGCAAGGACTTCGGCTGAGATACAGAATTTAATTCATACAAACTGCCCTATACATTTCGTGAGAAATGATAGGACGTATTCTTTAACATGTCAGATACAAGCGGAATTGTACCGGTATTTAAGACCATCTGTTCTGGACTATTAGCACCTTTCCAGGCTGTCCTCGGAATCATCCCAAACTTTGCACATTCGGTGTTTGGTGGTGTGCCATTAATTCTAGCACTTGTTGCAGGAATTCTGTTTCTATTCCTCCTACTACGCTATGGCAAGCCTCTTCGCCAACATCACTCAGAGCGATGTGGAGAGAGCCCTCCTTGAACGGAAATGCCGTGAGCGAATAGTACAGCTTTTGGGCATGCCTCTGTCTACGGGAACTTAATACAACGTGGTTCCTGTCATTCAGACTAATCTGGCAAGATTGCATCTTACCTGTTCTACGCTGCCTGTTTTGCGGTGAAGAATGCGTGCTAGACACATGTCTAACACTCCCATCAGCCATGCCAACGGATGTCGATACTCTGCTGGACCCGATAACGGCCCATGCTGTGTGTTGTCCCCAGAGGCTACCAATCCTCATGACCGCATTCATTGAGATCTCACAGACGCTTCCGGCTGCTGCTGAGGTATGAGATGGATCAACAGGCACACAGGTAACAACGAACGCGAACATTGCATCTTCTGCTGAAGGCGATGTTTCTCATCTCTGTGCAATTAACCTTCTGAACGAGGTGTTCCAAATTTCACCAACTTCGGTGGACGATATTTTGGCTACGGACATAGATGATCTAATGTTTACACCAGACCCATACACTGACTTTGATTCGGCTCACAGTGTACCAGGGCACAATTGAAATTTGGCCTTTATATTTTCAAAAAACTTGTAGATCATAGGTTTCTTTGGCCGAGGTCAAAGGCACTGATTCCCAGAAATTGAACTTTTTCTTTTAAAACAAAATTTTTCTCGATAAGAAAAAAACATGGCAAAAGAACAATCTGCTTACAGTAGAACTAGTCTTATAAAACGGACTTCTTTGAATACTTCCAGGGACACATTGTCACCTTACTTGTCTAACATTTCATTTAATTCTATGATATATAATTGTTTTGATTTTGTGAACTTATCGACCATTTCGTCATATGTACATATTTCTGTTTTCATTTAAGTTGCATTTTTACTTCCGTGATATGCTTAGAATGGAAACGATGCTTTAAATGTACAGTACCTATTGCATTTCAACAGTTTTGAGCTTCTTTTAAAATGCTTTTAGGAATGTTTTTAGCAATATGTGGTACTCGATTTTATGTTTAGCATTTAAATGTTTAGCATTTAGTATTATCGTTCAATCGAAGATGGAGTGGTGTTGTATTCTGCTTTAGGGGTCCGTATATAGGTTTTCCTGAATCATGTCCTTATATAGGCACAATTCGCATTGCCCTTATATAGGCATAGAATCCCAGTCCTTATTTAGGCATTAACCGTGCACTCCAAATACAGGCATGGTCACCGACATCCGTCCACCCTAACGTCACAACGAGTTCTTAGAAACCAGACCTTAAGCTTCGGGAGTTCCCTAGCACAGGACTATTGATTTCTCCAAGAAATCATCTATTATGTATGAACCGTTATACCTTAAGGGTTCATTCCTGACGTCTTCCTCTGTCCGACTTCATGTCAATGCTAACATTCCAAGACACCTACCAGGTATAAATATACCTTCCCTTGCCCAAGCAAGTTAGAGGAGACCTCGACTTCAGAGGAGCTCAGTATCCCGGCCTGACGGACTGAGAAGACGCTGTCATTCCTGCACGCAGACGAATCCCGCTTCCAGTGATCTGACTCCCTTCGCGGGGTGTTAGAGTTCCAGATCTGGCTAGAGATTCCCACTTCTCTCCTTCTCGAGGTATGGAGCTGACTAGAACCTAGAGGGACTCTTGGCATACTAGACTCTTAGTATATCATACTAGAGGATACTTCACCTCACTTCTTACCTTGCACCACACTTAGGTTAGGTACATTGGGGTAGAACTAGTTTAGGGACGCATCGTATGAGTACTCGCATTTTTAGCTCATGTTATTTATGTACGTGAATATATGCTAAAAGATAATGCTAATGCAGTATTATTTATTTCTACTGCTTATACTGTACATTATTTATCTTGCATACTGTCTTGTGATCATAACAGCACATATCTCTTACACGAGAAACAAGACTGTTCAATAAACCCTTTATTGAAACGCCCGTCTTTCCTTTTCTGTGTAACTCTGTAGAAACTAAGCAAGCACGATTGACTGAGTGAAACTGTTATCTATTGTTTCCACAATTCTGAGACGTGTTCCGATTCTAAAGGGAAACAAAAGTTGTCATGTTTTTCGGTTGCCAGAAACTACTCCCTTCTTGTTCTCAAGGAGTTTCTAGTGGCCTCTGAGCTAGCTGGCACAAGTAATTAAGTTTAATATACTCGATAGGGACATACCGACCTTAGTCCTATGTCAAACCTATAGATTATATTATTCCAATGCGCAGAGCCTATTAGGGAAATAGGAACTACACTACAGGAGCTGCTGCACAAAGGGTTCCCAGTCATACTTTTTTTGCCACAGCAGGAGACTCTGGTTAGATATAGTAGATTTCCATGCCTAATATTTTGCTGTGACATCCGAGGACCACTTGATTCGCTTCCAGTTTTGGTGCCTACTACTAGAGCCAGCAGCCTTTAGGATGTTATGTGCCTTATTCTAATGGACAATTGATGGTGTAGTTATTAGCACTGATGGAATGGTCATTCTCCTATAAAGGTTGAGGAGGGATGGCAGAGCAGAATGGCTCTTCAACTGCCTCACTTGATGGAGGAGCTCGACTAGGCCGGAATTCTTGGACCAAGGGCACCTGTGGAACAGCTTTGAATAACAAACTTATTAAATCTGTATTCCAATGCCTTGGCAGTCGTATTGAGAGTGTTAATTAGTTGTTGCCAAGTTCTTATGTCGGTGGGTGAGTTTAAACTGCAGTTTTGGATCTGAGACCCAATGATCTGAGTTTCCAATGAAGGTTGATTCCTGCGAAGGAGAAGAAATAGAAAAGGCTGTCGAAGGAGAGAATGGAGGCTGGGTTTCCTGCTCGTGTCTGATGTTTGCAGGCATCTTAGGGCATTTGGAAGGATCCAACAATGGGTACGGGAAGCCAACTTTGGGCTGCAAAGGTTGGAGTTGGGATGGTGGGAGGATGTCAGACATTAATTTAAATGAGCCGGTACTGTCCAGTACTGAGTACTGGCACTTTTTAATTTTGTGAAGGATAGTACCTGCACTTCTCAAGCGAAACGTAATACTTGTAATTGGAGAGTGCTGGCACTTCTCAGAAACAAGCAGGTACTCTGATACAGAGTACCTGGACTTCTATTTTTCCATTTCAGGTGCTGATGTCGGATATGTCCTGTTTAGTGCTGCGCATTGTTTTATCGAAGGATTTGTGCAGGATTCAGGCTGAAAGTGAGTGCAGGTTTAAATGCTCTGTTGAAGAAGCTTGTTGAGTATTTATAGTTTAAGTTGAGGGATCCAATGAAGTTCTAGGCTGTTGTTGCTGCACCAGAGATAAATTTGGATTGGAGGGAGAGGAATTTGGCATGGAGTGCCGGTCAGTTGAAATATCAGCTTGTATTGGAAGGCCAGGGCCAGTTTCCTTGTTCAGTATATCGGGTTGAGCCATCATAGGTGGTTGTAATACTGATAGCTCCTCTCTGACCTCCTTCAGAGATGCGTAGAGGATGGCACTCTCATCTTTCATAAATGCAAATTTTGACAGCTTGTGTTTTTTGAGCCTTGGACCATAAGGTAAGTTGGCTGAGCAGTGATGGGTGATACTAGTGGCTTAAACTTTAATGCTGAGGACGAAGAAATTTGGAGGCTTTGCTCAAGTTTGGGTAATTGGGGAGCTGACTCCAAAGTCTTTTAACGCTTCTTTTTGTGCTGGATCAGAGAGGGGTTGCCCCTTAGCCTTCCTGACCTCATTGTCGTTGAAAGGCTTCTGTTGGGTCAATCGGAGTGTTTAGGAGCTGGAGAGAAGAGGTGGCAGAGTCAAAGAGGTGAAGTGCTGGTGGCGACTTCAAGGAGTATCTACTTAAAATTCCAGTACCTTGGTGGCGGTGAAGAATCTGTTGTGGGCTCCAGTGAGCCTTGATGTCTGTGAACCACCTAGGACGCACACCACCTACGTGGCCGGTGTGCACCTTGGCGTGGTAGAATATATGCAAGGCCTGCTGTTCAGGGTTCTGGCTTGCTGACACAGTTTTCCTCTTTTTCTTTCAGAATTGTTTGTAATTTCTTGGCCACGTGTGATGAGCGTACTGTGGACGGGGGTTGGCTGCAGGGTTGCAGACAGGTAGATAGACAGGAATCCACTATGCTGAAATACTGGAGTATGCTGGAACCTGTAAGGCCAAAGGAGGCCCACCAGAACCACTCAAGTTGCACTCAGGCCTAGCTGGGCTACGTCTGTGAGGTTACGGGGCACACCCTTAGCAGTGGCTGACTACAACCACCGCACTCGCCGCAGGATGCCGTTATTTCCTGCTATTTGCCCAATTTGTCAGTTTGTTCCTTGCAACACAAAGTGTGGGCTAATGTGATGATATGCTGTAGATGCTTTGCTGTTTTAGGTGGAAGGTTCAGAGTGTGAAGCTGCTTAGAGCAACTTGCTGGTGCTTGGTGAGGGGAGAGTGAGGAAAGCAGGGCACTAGGTGGGTGTTTGACACAGCACACAATGCATCCACCTCTCCGGCTCTTCAAGCCCCACAATGCAGTATGCCACCAATGGCTTCCAGGATCCCGGTGCACCCTCCTGTCCCCGCCGGCGCTCCCTCCCCCCTGCTGACAGTTTCCGTGGTGCCTGATGGAGGAGGCCATTGAAGAGCAAGGAGCTGCAGGGCCGGGTCACTGTCATAGATCGCCGGTGGTGGAAACCAGTAAATTCTCCGGAGAGGGAGCAGGGAACACTGCAACAGCCTCCTCATATGTGCTCACTCTCGCACTCGCTCTGACTCCACCCTCCGCACGTCTACCTCTTCTTCTGCCACTTGTGAGTGCCAATACCATATATTTTAGTAATGTTCCCACTCTCCTTCTGTGGGTCCCGCACAGTCAACTACTTCTTCAAAATGACTGTCCTAATTAAGCTTTCATCTATGAGAATCATCAATCTAGAGATTTGTGCCTTCACAAAAAATGTTAATGACAAGAGTGTCCTTTTTAATCATCATCTCTTATGTTAATACCAGCATGGCCATTTTAAGAATTATGGGGCTCATTTATGGGATTTTGGAGTAAGGCAGTGCGCTGCCCTATGCCAAAGTGAAAAGGCAGGAATGCACCATATTTAAGCAATACGGTGCATTCCTGTCCTTTCACTCTGCGCTGGTGCCATTTTGGCAGCCTAGCGCCAACCACAGGCTCCCTTCAACCATGGTGCAAGGGAGCCTCTGTTGCATGCAAGATTGTTTTTGTTAAGGAAGGTGCACATTCCTGCACAAAAACAATTATGAGACGTTTTCCTCTTTCTATGTGTGCTGCAGAATGCACACATAGAACGGTGAAAAAACTAGGAGAAATTAACATATTTCCCCTTGTTACACCACACCTCGGGAAGCATATGGATTCGGTGCTTCCCTAGCTTTATATGATTTTCTGAATCTGGGGCAGCGTCAAATTACATGGATGTTGCATGGGAAAACCCACAGCAACGCTCATGGAACACCTCCTGGGTGCAAAGCAAGGCGATGAAGCAAATTGAGAGCCCTGGGTCACGCATGTACCACTTTATGTGGTGCAAAAGGGATGCAGGGCTCTCATTACTAAGCTCCTCAGTCTATTGAGGGGCGCCAAAAATGCTTTTCTACTTGTGCAAAACATATCACTGGAGTCATTTTGTTTGATGGATCTCTGAGCTCAGCGTACAGTCTGCCAAAGTCAAAGAATTCAGTGAGCAAAAGAAAAATGCTATCATTGTTGTATCTTGTTGTTACTCCATTGCGTAATCCTATTATATATACTCAGAAAAATTAAGGGTCCTATTCAGAAAATCAGTTTTGAAGTAGCGCTACTTAACATACTTTGGAATGCAATTCACAAACCTCTGGTCAGAGGACTCCGCCTCTCCGGTCTCTTCTGTGCAGAGATCTCAACCAGAAGTACAGAGTTATCTCAAGTTCAAGTATATGATTTTGATGTAACTGTGGAAGTGACAAGGGTAGTGGTTGGAAGAAGGGGATTACTGCCTTATAAATGGGTGTGATTAAGGGAAATTCAAGATTTGTTTTAGGGATGAACATGCAAATGCAAAGTACACATCCCCATTAAAGTACGACAATTGTGCGTGAATGTAATCCTCAAAACTAGTACTAGTACTGAGGCATTTTGTATAATGTTCATTCCTTTTTATTGCTCCTGGGTATGCTCTTAATAAATATCCCTAATGTGGCTGCTTCCCACACATGAGTAGATTCCTCAAAGTTATACTGTGTCTGGGGGTATAATGGCTGCTCCTCTGCTACTTCATCATGGACCAATCGGAGCACATACTATAATTATTTGTATAATGTTTATCAAATGATGCTCCTAACTGGACACCGCATATTCCATTGCTGACTGAATGATGGACCTTCCTCAGTGTGTATAAATAAGGCTGCTCATGCCTATGCAGCACTCCATGCTGCCTTTCCTATGCATAGTTACCATTTTTATGGGTTGCTCAATGCTGGACAGTGTGCACTTTTCAGAGCATATACCAAGGCTGGTTACATAATGTGCTTTTCTATACTACATGTGGAGGATTCATTTCTCCTCGGAGCCGCTCTGTGTCCATACTGAAGGTATGAGGATTGTGTATTTTAGTCCACCCTAAGATGGTACAAGGTAAGTATCCACCAGCACAGCCAAGGCTATTCTCACTCCCCATATACTGCCATCTAATGATAAAGCCATATCAATATGTTGTTTTTGCTTCAAATTCATCCATTGGTGACAAAACACAAGAGCACACGGCCCGTCGCCATGCACAGCATCAAAGGCAAAAAGACACTTTTCCATCAGAAGCCCTCCCATAGAGTAGAATGCAAAGGATCTTCAATGTCTCATCAAGGGAGAAGAGTACCATAAAATGCAAGTACAAAATATATGTTATACCATAAGACAATGACATATTGTGGCAGATGACTAAGATGGCCGCTCTCAAATGGAGCTCTTCACTGCCACCGGGGAGAAAGCTGACCCTTCCTGAAAATAAGAGAGCTGACTGGCTACTCTGATCAAGGACAGATGGGAGAAGACCCTGCCAAGATGCATCATTTGTAGCATTCAGATGCCTAGTGATGGAAACCCAGATACAGCATAAGAAACTGAAAGCTGACCAGTGAACCCTTGCGAAGAGGTTTCCACTGCACGTGTTTTTTAACTATCCTTTGACAAGTTGGAGCTAGAAATACATTTTTTTTTTAATCTGCAAAATATGCAGCAGATTAAGGATGATGTGGCAAATCTGGCAAACCCATAACTATGTGGAAAACTATGAATGGAGAATTACATTCCTCCAGCAGCCCTGTACTTCGTCCACAGAATAAGAGGATTTAACAAATTGATGAGGCACATTCTTGAGTCTAAATTATTTTGAAGAATGTCTTTAAAGAAATGCATCATGTAAAACACAGAAACCTGTTGGGTGTAGCTAATATTCTATCCTATAATTCTAAATCTAACAAAGAAAGTACTTTGGAGCCTCAATAGGGTTATAAGTGCTATAGAATTATTAGAATACATTTCTGCAGCAATACTGGTTGTAAATGCTATCGATATCCAGATAATGTATCTGCATCCAGGGTGCTCTGGACAGCTGCAGGACATTTACATTCACAAGCCATACAGTTCTCAAAAGAGTTGACTGTGAGTTATTCATCAACAACTGGGAGATCCATAAAAGACATAAAATCAGAGTAAAACAATTGAACAGGGAACAGGCAACCAAAAGAGTAAGTACCGCCATCAATCTTCTATGCTCGCCAAATGTAAGTGGCAACAGATAAAAAACGAACGCTGCTGCTGGAGGAAAATCAATGCATACATTTTACATTTCATAAAATACATTCAAAAAAATGATTCATCAAATTACTACAAAAACCACAAAAGGAGACAACATGTAAAGTGCTTTCAACTGAGGTTCTGTCACAAGGACAAGGTGGGAGGTTATCCAAGAACGCAGCCAACAGATGAACCATATTAAGATGAACCTGGTCAGCACAAATCTATCCGGAATGTTCACGACCATAGATAGATACGGGTGCATCCCAGGGTTAGGTAGTAGGGAGCAATCAGAAATTACGGTCGGTTTTACGTTCTCTTTAGAGGCCCCCCTGAGGTTGCAAAGAATTAAAAAGTTTGCAAGTTATGGCCTCGATACTGTGGGGCATATTTATCAAACTGTCACACAGCGCATCACAGCAAGTCACCTTGCTGCACTGCACTGCACTGCACTGCGTGATAGGGAAAGGGCAGGAATGCACTGTACTTAACATTGTATGTGTGGCACATTCCTGGCAATTCCCTGCGCTGGCGCACAATGTGCTGCCTACCACTGATGGTGCAAGGGGCCCTGCTTTGTAAGCAGCATTGCTTTTGTGCAAGAAGGTGCACCTTCCTGCACAAAACAATCCTGAGAGGCATTTTCATATTTCCATGTGTGGGGCACAATGCAGCACACACAGAAAGAGGAAGTAAGGAGGAGAAATAAAGATATTTCTCCTCGTTACACCTCACCGGGGAGGCGTGGGTTTTTGATGCATTACCAAGTCTACCAGTAATGGTAAATCTGGGAATGCACCAAGATGCACGTGTAGATGCATGGGAGCACCCATGCTTCACCCATGCTTCACCCAGGGCAGAGTAGCGCAACGCAGCAATTTGCACTCCATTGCACTACTTTGAAATTTATCAAGCCACTCAGGGCCACGCAGGGTGGACTTGCCTTCCTTGATAAATTACGCTTAAGGGTTGTGTCGTTTTCACGCCCCATGCGGGGTGCAAAAGTGATGCAATCTTTTGATAAATAGGCCCCTGGACCTTTAAAGTAATCTGAAATATGTAATTTTCACAAATATCATACAGTAAACAAGATATTTGGTGTACGTGGTCTAAATCGGTCAATCGGGTACAATTTTTGCATTTAAGATAGTCTTTGGTTTATACCAAAATGTGAGCCAAATCAGCAGTGGACAAAATCTTATTCGATACGGCAAACCCAATTCAGAGTACCATATCGTGGTAGAACAAGCAGGTGGTACAACCAATAATCTTCTTAGGTACCTATTTTCGACCCTTCGTACGCCCTACACAATCACACTCCCCCAAATACCTGCTCCATGGGTAACCTGTGAAGCACATTTGCTTTTGTCAACCTAGGTAATTTCCTTTGGTGGTTTTAGGCCAAATTTGGCTGCATATCTGAAAAAGGAGAAAAGAGATTTCTCAGAAAGCTGTCTCGTGATTTTCCTCAAATGGTCCCAGTTTCCCAGCGAGTCAAGCTGCATTCCCAGATATGAAAAGCTATTCACATTACAATTTTTTGAGCCATTTAGAAAATGTGATCAAGTTCCAGACGTATTACACCCACAGACCATTCAAAAACTGTTGCTGAAAAAAACAGATAAGTTTAAGTCCTTCATGAGAGCAATAAAATTATTGAGTAGCTTTTGAAGCTCACAACCAAAAGAACCATATTGTCTACGTAGAGTAAAACCAATGGGGTGACAGCCAATTTGGGGCATATCCCTGATCTTAACCAGGAGGAAGTGATCTAGATTATTCATATATAAACTTGTGGCGCCTGAAAATGTGAGTATAGATGGGGCGAGTGGGCCACATACGCACACATACACACAAACATACTCATTCACAGCACTCACTCACACATATTCATACATGCACACACACGCACCAAACATTAAGAAACGTAACACTTACCTGCTGGGACTGCTGCCATTTCTCATTGGCTGAACTTTGGTCAGCCAATGAGAGGAAGCAGCAGTCCCTTCCCCTACTCTTCACAGAATGGGATTGGAGTCAGTGAGACTGCTGACCCCACCCCATGACAAATCCTCAGTGATAAACACTCGACCCTAGGCACTCCAGGGCTTAAAACTGAAGCTCTCAAGTCCGAGGCTTTCAGTGATGCTCCCCTTGCCATGAGGGGGAGGACAAGTACACAGCCAATGGAGGCTGGGTGGAAAGGGCTGGGGCAAGCACACGAACAATAGAGGGTGGGTAGGAGGGGCTGGAGCAAGCAGACAGACAATGAAGGGTGGGTGAGTATTAGGGACTATGGCAAGTACACTGACAACGGAGGATGGGTGGAGGGGCTGGGGGAAGCACTAAGAGAATGGAGGGTGGCAGAAGTGTATGAGGAAGCACATGGACAATGGAGACTGGGTGGGAGGATAATGGGGAAGGGACATGGAGGAGGGAGAGGTGAAGAGACAGCAGGAAAATCAAGCACTCTTGTAGATTGCTTCAACAATAAAGAGTGGCGCTGGAGAAAGCGAGCAGTGGAAGAACAGAATAATGCACCCATGCTCCGGAGGAGTGATAAACACAAGAAGAGTAAAGGAAGCCTATGGAAGCTGATGAAAAAGAAGCAAGCAAATGCTCTGGTTGCCTACCAGTAATCTTCATTACTCTGAGTCTTAGTCTTTCATAATCCTCCTTTCCCTTTGGAGATGATTATATATTGTTGTGTTTATGTGGTTTGCTTGGTGCTACAAAATGTTTGGTGTGACTACTTCTTCTTTGTAGTGGCACATGGGTAATGGTGGCCATGTTGGGGGAAGTATTTCGAGTTGGCTAGAGAATAATATCTGCTAGAAGGAGATGGGATCTCGCGTGTAAGGAGTGGGTCGGGGAAGATGGACAAGGAGGCACTGAGAGTGACAATGAAGCTAACCAATGGAAGGCAATGGCCGTCCCTTAGCCCACTGTCAGGTAACAAGAGGCCTCACAAGAGACAACTCATCTGAAGTCTTAGGCGATAAATAAAAATAACAAATGCTGTTTTATGCCCATGATCACACGTCACAACAAAGTGGTAGCCAGTGTCACACACTGCACCCCGTTATTGAATAATAACTGTATAGAACCTTAAAATACTTTCAAATAACACAGAGCTGGCCAGCATCACACACTGCTGTCCAGATGTGCACGCCACTGTCCAACATGACACAGTGAATACTGCAGCCCACGATTACGTGTTCATAATCTGAGGATAAGAGGTTAAGCGGGTCTCTGGGCAGTTTGTGATAGTTTTCTCTGTCCTTGAATTTTTGTTTAAGTAGATGATGAATATTCTCTCATACCTATCACAGTCTTCTGCTAGGGATTGTTTTGTTTATCTGCCATATTTTCGGGGAGTACCCTTGTGCTGCATGTTATATTCTAAAAGAGTGAGGAAGGTGCCGAGGAATATGGACGAAATAGACATGCCCCAAAATGTAATTTGTTTCTCATTACTCAGTGTCTGGATCGCCCTTGTCACTTGTCTTGAGTTTTATTCCTCCCAATTGTCTGGCCTCAGCCATCTGATCTGCTGCTTGGCAGCACACACCTAGCTTATTAAATTTCTCAAATGTCCTAGGAGTTGGGCGAAGATCATTTTAAAAAAGAAAAGAAAAAGAAAATGAAAGAGAAAATCCAAAATTATGGGAAAAGAACATTTTTCTTCTTGAATAGGGTAATGGGGTTTATGCCTCCAGGGTATAGGTAGAGTAGGTACAGTGACAAGAAAAAGTCACATTTCAAGTAATGGTCATTGCTCTCTTTGCTTCAATGGTAGATGCAAGCCAGGTAACTTGGGTGCCACCTGAAGCCAGGGTACTTGGGTGCTAGCTCAAGCCAGGTAACTCGGGGACCAGCTCAAGCCAGGTAACTTGGTTGCCACCTGAAGCCAGGTAACTTGGGGACCAGCTCAAGCCAGGTAACTTGGGTGCCACCTCAAGTCAGGTAACTTGGGGACCAGCTCAAGCCAAGTAACTTGGGTGCCAGCTCATGCCAGGTAACTTGGGTGCCACCTCAAGCCAGGTAACTTTGGTGCCAGCTCATGCCAGGTAACTTGGGTGCCAGCTCAAGCCAGGTATCTCGGGGACCAGCTCAAGCCAGGTAACTTGGGTGCCACCTCAAGACAGGTAACTTTGATGCCTCCTCAAGCCAAGTAACTTGGGTGCCACCTCAAGCCAGGGTACTTGGGTGCCAGCTCAAGCCAGGTAACTCAGGGACCAGCTCAAGCTAGGTAACTTGGGTGCCAGCTCAAGCCAGGTACCTTGGGTGCCACCTCAAGCCAGGTAACTTTGGTGTGGTGCCAGCTCATGCCAGGTAACTTAGGTGCCAGCTCAAGCCAGGTAACTTGTGTGCCACCTCAAGCCAGGGTACTTTAGTGCCAGCTCAAGCCAGGTAACCCGGGGACCAGCTCAAGCCAGGTAACTTGGATGCCTCCTAAAGCCAGGTAACTTGGGTGCCAGCTCAAGCCAGGTGACTCAGGTACCAGCTCAAACCAGGAAACTTGGGTGCCAGCTCAAGCCAGGTAAATTGGGTGCCACCTCAAACCAAGTAACTCAGGTGCCACCTAGAGCCAGGTATCTTGGGTGCCAGCTTGAGCCAGGTAACTCGGGTGCCAGCTCAAGCCAGGTAACTTGGCTACAAGCCCAAGCTAGGTAACTTGGGTACACGATATAACTTGGGTGCCAGCTCGAGCCAGGTTACTCAGGTGCCAGCTCAAGCCAGGTAACTTGGGTACACGATATAACTTGGGTGCCATCTCGAGCCAGGTAACTCAGGTGCCAGGTCAAGCCAGGTAACTCGTGTACCAGCTCAAGCCAGGTAACTCGGGTGCCACCTCAAGCTAGGTAACTCGGGTGCCAGCTCAAGCCAGGTAACTTGGGTGCCAGCTCAAGGTAAGTTGGGTACCAGCTCAAGCAAAGTAATTCCGGTGCCAGCTCAAGCCAGGTAAGTTTGGTACCAGCTCAAGCCAGGTAACTTGGGTGCCAGCTCAAGCCTGGTAACTTGGGTGCCAGCTCAAGCCAGGTAACTCGGTTGCCTGCTCAAGCCTGGCAACTTGGGTACCAGCTCAAGCCTGGCAACTTGGGTACCAGCTCAAGCCAGGTAACTCGGGTACCAGCTCAAGCCAAGTAACTTGGGTGCCAGGTCAAACCAGGTAACTCGGGTGCCAGCTCAAGCCAAGTAACTCAGGTGCCACCTCAAGCCAGGTAACTTGGGTGCCAGCTCAAGCCAGGTAACTCGGGTGCCACCTCAAGCCAGGTAACTCAGGTACCAGCTCAAGCCAGGTAACTCGGGGGCCAGCTCAAGCCAGGTAACTTGGGTGCAAGCTCAAGCCAGGTAACTTATGTGCCAGCTCAAGCCAGGTAACTTGGGTACCAGCTCAGGCCAGGTAACTCGGGGTGCCAGCTCAAGCCAGGTAACTTGGGTGCCAGCTCATGCCAGGTAAGTTGGGTGCCAGCTCAAGCCAGGTAACTCAGGTGCCACCTCAAGCCAGGTAACTTGGGTACCAGCTCAAGCCAGGTAACTCAGGTACAAGCTCAAGCCAGGTAACTCCGTTGCCAGCTCAAGCCAGGTAACTCGGGTACCAGCTCAAGCCAGGTCACTTGGGTGCCACCTCAAGCCAGGTGACGTGGGTGCCACCTCAAGCCAGGTAACTTGGGTGCCACCTCAAGCCAGGAAACGTGGGTGCCACCTCAAGCCAGGTAACATGGGAACCAGCTCAAGCCAGGTAACTCGGGTACCAGCTCAAGACAGGTTACTTATGTACCAGCTCAAGCCAGGTAACTCGGGTACCAGCTCAAGCTAGGTAACTTGGGTGACACCTCAAGCCAGGTAACGTGGGTGCCAGCTCAGGCCAGGTAACTCGGGTACCAGCTCAAGCCAGGTAACTTGGGTGCCAGCTCAAGCCAGTTAACTCAGGTGCCAGCTCAAGCCAGGTAACTTGGGCACCAGCTCAAGCCAGTTAACTCTTTTACCAGCTCAAGCCAGGTAACTCGGGTACCAGCTCAAGCCAGGTCACTTTGCTGCCACCTCAAGCCAGGTAACGTGGGTGCCACCTCAAGCCAGGTAACTTGGGTGCCAGCTCAAGCCAGGTAACTCGGGTGCCTGCTCAAGCCTGGCAACTTGGGTACCAGCTCAAGCCAGGTAACTCGGGTACCAGCTCATGCCAGGTAACTTCTGTGCCAGCTCAAGCCAGGTATCTCGGGGACCAGCTCAAGCCAGGTAACTTGGGTGCCACCTCAAGACAGGTAACTTGGATGCCTCCTCAAGCGAAGTAACTTGGGTGCCACCTCAAGCCAGGGTACTTGGGTGCCAGCTCAAGCCAGGTAACTCAGGGACCAGCTCAAGCCAGGTAACTTGGGTGCCAGCTCAAGCCAGGTACCTTGGGTGCCACCTCAAGCCAGGTAACTTTGGTGTGGTGCCAGCTCATGCCAGGTAACTTAGGTGCCAGCTCAAGCCAGGTAACTTGGGTGCCACCTCAAGCCAGGGTACTTTAGTGCCAGCTCAAGCCAGGTAACCCGGGGACCAGCTCAAGCCAGGTAACTTGGATGCCTCCTAAAGCCAGGTGACTCGGGTACCAGCTCAAACCAGGAAACTTGGGTGCCAGCTCAAGCCAGGTAAATTGGGTGCCACCTCAAGCCAAGTAACTCAGGTGCCACCTAGAGCCAGGTATCTCGGGTGCCAGCTTGAGCCAGGTAACTCGGGTGCCAGCTCAAGCCAGGTAACTTGGCTACAAGCCCAAGCTAGGTAACTTGGGTACACGATATAACTTGGGTGCCAGCTCGAGCCAGGTAACTCAGGTGCCAGCTCAAGCCAGGTAACTTGGGTACACGATATAACTTGGGTGCCAGCTCAAGCCAGGTAACTCAGGTGCCAGGTCAAGCCAGGTAACTTGTGTACCAGCTCAAGCCAGGTAACTCGGGTGCCACCTCAAGCTAGGTAACTCGGGTGCCAGCTCAAGCCAGGTAACTTGGGTGCCAGCTCAAGGTAAGTTGGGTACCAGCTCAAGCAAAGTAATTCCGGTGCCAGCTCAAGCCAGGTAAGTTTGGTACCAGCTCAAGCCAGGTAACTTGGGTGCCAGCTCCAGCCTGGTAACTTGGGTGCCAGCTCAATCCAGGTAACTCGGGTGCCTGCTCAAGCCTGGCAACTTGGGTACCAGCTCAAGCCAGGTAACTCAGGTACCAGCTCAAGCCAAGTAACTTGGGTGCCAGGTCAAACCAGGTAACTCGGGTGCCAGCTCAAGCCAAGTAACTCAGGTGCCACCTCAAGCCAGGTAACTCGGGTGCCAGCTCAAGCCAGGTAACTCGGGTGACACCTCAAGCCAGGTAACTCAGGTACCAGCTCAAGCCAGGTAACTTGGGTGCCAGCTCAAGCCAGGTAACTTGGGTGCAAGCTCAAGCCAGGTAACTTATGTGCCAGCTCAAGCCAGGTAACTTGGGTACCAGCTCAGGCCAGGTAACTCGGGGTGCCAGCTCAAGCCAGGTAACTTGGGTACCAGCTCATGCCAGGTAAGTTGGGTGCCAGCTCAAGCCAGGTAACTCAGGTGCCACCTCAAGCCAGGTAACTTGGGTACCAGCTCAAGCCAGGTAACTCAGGTGCAAGCTCAAGCCAGGTAACTCCGTTGCCAAATCAAGCCAGGTAACTCGGGTACCAGCTCAAGCCAGGTCACTTGGGTGCCACCTCAAGCCAGGTGACGTGGGTGCCACCTCAAGCCAGGTAACTTGGGTGCCACCTCAAGCCAGGAAACGTGGGTGCCACCTCAAGCCAGGTAACATGGGAACCAGCTCAAGCCAGGTAACTCGGGTACCAGCTCAAGACAGGTTACTTATGTACCAGCTCAAGCCAGGTAACTCGGGTACCAGCTCAAGCCAGGTAACTTGGGTGACACCTCAAGCCAGGTAACCTGGGTGCCAGCTCAGGCCAGGTAACTCGGGTACCAGCTCAAGCCAGGTAACTTGGGTGCCAGCTCAAGCCAGTTAACTCAGGTGCCAGCTCAAGCCAGGTAACTTGGGCACCAGCTCAAGCCAGTTAACTCTTTTACCAGCTCAAGCCAGGTAACTCGGGTACCAGCTCAAGCCAGGTCACTTGGCTGCCACCTCAAGCCAGGTAACGTGGGTGCCACCTCAAGCCAGGTAACTTGGGTGCCACCTCAAGCCAGGAAACGTGGGTGCCACCTCAAGCCATGTAGCTTGGGTACCAGCTCAAGCCAGGTAACGTGGGTGCCACCTCAAGCCAGGTAACTTGGGTGCCTCCTCAAGCCAGGTAACGTGGGTGCCACCTCAAGCCAGGTAACTTGGGTGTCACCTCAAGCCAGGAAACGTGGGTGCCACCTCAAGCCAGGTAACATGGGTACCAGCTCAAGCCAGGTAACTTGGGTGCCACCTCAAGCCAGGAAACGTGGGTGCCACCTCAAGCCAGGTAACATGGGTACCAACTCAAGCCAGGTAACTCTGGTACCAGCTCATGACAGGTTACTTATGTACCAGCTCAAGCCAGGTAACTCGGGTACCAGCTCAAGCCAGGACACTCGGGTGCCATCTCAAGCCAGGTAACCTGAGTGCCAGCTCAAGCCAGATAACTTGGGTACCAGCTCAAGCCAGGTAAATTGGGTACCAGCTCAAGCCAGGTAGCTTGGGTACCAGCTCAAACCAGGTAACGTGGGTGCCACCTCAAGCCAGGTAACTTGGGTGCCAGCTCAGGCCAGATAACTTGGGTGCCAACTCAGGCCAGGTAACTTGGGGGTCAGCTCAAGTCAGGTAACTCAGGTGCCACCTCAAGCCAGGTAACTCAGGTACCAGCTCAAGCCAGGTAACTCGGGTGCCAGCTTAAGCCAGGTAACTCGGGTGCAAGCTCAAGCCATGTAACTCGGGTGCCAGCTCAAGCCAGGTAACTCAGGTGCCACCTCAAGCCTGGTAACTTGGGTACACTCAAACCCGGTAACCTGGGTGCCAGCTCAAGCCAGTTAACTCAGGTGCCAGCTCAAGCCAGGTAACGTGGGCACCAGCTCAGGCCAGTTAACTCTTTTACCAGCCAGGTCACTTGGGTGCCACCTCAAGCCAGGTAACTTGGGTGCCACCTCAAGCCAGGAAACGTGGGTGCCACCTCAAACCAGGTAACTTATGTGCTAGCTCAAGCCAGGTAACTCAGGTACCAGCTCAAGCCAGGTAACTTATGTGCCAGCTCAAGCCAGGTAACTTGGGTACCAGCTCAAGCCAGGTAACTCGGGTACCAGCTCAAGCCAGGTAACTCAGGTACCAGCTCAAGCCAGGTAACTTATGTGCTAGCTCAAGCCAGGTAACTTGGGTGCCAGCTCAAGCCAGTTAACTCGGGTACCAGCTCAAGCCAGGTAACTTATGTACCAGCTCAAGCCAGGTAACTCGGGTACCACCTCAAGCCAGGTAACTCTGGTACCTGCTCAAGCCAGGTCACTCGGGTGCCAGCTCAAGCCAGGTTACTCGGGTGCCACCTCAAGCCTTGTAACTCGGGTACCCTCAAACATGGTAACCTGGGTGCCAGCTCAAGCCAGGTAACTTGGGCACCAGCTCAAGCCAGTTAACTCTTTTACCAGCTCGAGCCAGGTAACTCGGGTACCAGCTCAAGCCGGGTCACTTGGGTGCTACCTCAAGTCAGGTAACATGGGTGCCACATCAAGCCAGGTAACGTAGGTGCCACCTCAAGCCAGGTAACGTGGGTGCCAGCTCTTCCGTAGGTTCGTTACCAATAAACATACGCTCGCGCTACACTGCTAACGTGCAGAGATGCACATCTCGGACTAGTGCAGCGCTCCTTTCCACTCTTACCCCTGCCCGCAGCTACTTCCTTAGATTTTTGATTTTCCTAATTTTGAGTCCCCAAAAACCTGTGGAACCCTCAAACTCAAGATGTGTTGCCTCACAGCGACACCCTCGGTGTGCAATGCGTTCTTAACACCCTCACGTACTTGCACTGGGGGTACCCCTCCCGACCTCTCAGTGCATTTGTTTGGGGGGGCTGCTGTCAGGGGCATTGACTCCCTGCATTCCCATGATACAAGTCCAGTGGCTGGGAGATCCTACCTTGTTCACCTATTTATTTAAGTTTAATATTTTTGGAACCATTATGAATGGCATCGCCACTGTAACCCTCCACTCTTCGAGTCCACCAATGTTTTACCCACAATGCCGCTTCACATAGGGATCAGTAATATGCAAAGCAGGCATGGTTATGTTCAACTAGGATAAGTCTAGCTGGGAAGTGTCCATAGTGAGGCTTGACTGGCCATATTTACATGAGAATTATTGGTTACAGGTACTCAAGGTCATCTGCTTAGAGGGGCGTATGGACTCATTTCAAACTTAGAGGGTACTCTGAATATACACAGTGCCTAATTCTGTCACGCACCCTCATTCAATCCATTAATGATGTAACTTTGTTTGTCTAAATGGTCGGTTTCAGAGTTAGCTAAAGCATAGAGGCAAGGTGCACAACTTTTAATGAACAACTGATCTTTAATGACCCACCAACTTTTAATGAGTTCACTTCTGCAGCTGCTAGACCAGTATTGCACAGCATCCTTTGGGATGAAGAGGTGATGCAAAAGAGGCTTATAAAAGGGGGGTGTTGGTGGGGACCACGTCCGAGGTGAAACTCTGCTTGGATTCTGAGCTCTGGTGTATTTACACCCTCATGAATCTCCCCATGTTGAACTGACTTTACCTCCTCCTTGCCTCTGGGTGTACCCCCTTCTCCGTCACTGGTGTGACTGCTGCTGCTGCTTGAAGAAGAGTCTTTGGCGCTTCTGAACAATCCTCACAAGGATGTGGCGCAGTGGCCAGCGCTGCTGACTCGGGAGCTGGTGATCCATCCCTGGGCGTGGGCGCAACATCCTGTGATTCTGGGCAAATCGCGTCATCTCCCTGTGACCATTAGCAGAGCCTAAATACCCTCACGGTGATAAGCGCGCCTATATAAACGTACAAACTGTTTTTCTCAAAGGTAAGCCAAACAGTCTCAGGATTTTTCACACTCGCGCGTGAGGTTTTGTGGTTGGCCTGCTCGTCATAGTTACCCAATAGCACGCGCATCTCGCAGCAACAGACACTGCTAATCTTCTGGACAGTTCGATTCCTACAATCATGAGTAGCACTTCCTACAAGTTATTTCGCGCAAATAGAATGAGACCAGGTTAGTCCAAGCCTGCAAGAATCAGACCAGGGCGCTGCAGCAGTGCTTAATTTGAACCGGTGTTTTCCGGTGCTCTGCATCGGCACCTTATTGTCAACACAAGGTGGCACTGCCTGGTGAATTTATAGCTGACTACAACAGTTAATTATTAATTCAATATACATTAGAAATGACTATTACCAGAGGCCAAGCCGTTCTTACAGCTCCGGGGCCCTGTAATAGTATGAAGAGCCACATTTGAAGGCGTGTGATGTTTGTAGTGTGTTTGTGCTGTCATTGGCAGCGCTGGCAGGGGGGATGTGCGGTGCAAGATGCAGTGGGCTCCTCACGAGAGCCCTGGCACTTTTTTGTTTACAAATTAAGCCCTGCACTGCAGTGTCCTGGTGACGGCGGTTTAGCAGCAGCAGATGAGCAGTTGTGCACCGACATGTGTAAGGGTTTACCAATGCAAACCAGAAGGTTCAGTGGCAGCGACTGTCCCCCTTTCCACATGCCAACCAATGAAATTATTATTGTCTGTCACCCGGCAGAGCCATTGCTGGTGCGAAACTGTCCTTTCTCCAGTGCACTATAACTTCACCACCAGTGCAATGTGTGTAATTCAGCAGCTCTTCCGCGAGCAGATTTTAACAACAGCAATCTAGCATTAGGAGCAGTAAAAATGATGTTTACTCGCGAGAATCCATCAGGTCTAAAAGATGTAACCCTCACAAGAAGGCTACAATATTGGTTTCATAAAAAACGTCACAGCTTGTTTGAGCGAGGCTTCAGCACGTCATTTCTGTCACGATGCAGATAAGATTCAGTGACAATATCTCGCCGTGTTCCTCCCTTGAATCGCTGCCGTAAGGCCCCTAATTAACCCCTGCTGAACAAGGGCGGACTGTCAATGGATCTCAGATCCAGTGGTAGGTGACATGCCCAGGGCCGGTGGACAGGTCAGCCAGGGCAGCCGTGCTTCTGCAAATTGTGATGCGAAACTGTCCGTTCACTAGTGCGAAACTGCAACTTTCCAGCCTGTCCCCGGACTCTTTTGAGATAAATTGATAGACTGTATTGAAAAGTTTGGGTGACAGAGACTGTCAAGCAGACTAAAGAAGAAGGAACATATTCTGAAATGTCAAGCAGGCGCCGGGGCTCCCAAAGAGCTGAACAAGTCCAAAGAGGGCAGGAATCTGTGCAAACATGACTTTGGATAGGGGGGTGATATCTGCAAGGGACGACAGGAAAAAGCGCAGACACACTGCAGACAGACAGAGTCTATAGCAAAGTAGTGTCTGCAACGCAGGTGTGTTTTTACCGGACTCTAACTATGGTATATGTAAAAACATGATAAAAAATCGATATATAGGAAAGGTGTAGTGTAGGACAGTAGAGGCGTATGCAGCTGAAGAGGACAGTGAAGCACATTACCAAACTAAGAGCATGCACAGTGCACTCCAGCAAGACACACTCTTCAACAGGAAGATACCTGTGACTGACGTGTGATTACTAGGCTGAAACGTGTTGATCCCAGTGACAGACAGCAGTGGGTCTGGCTCCAAATCGCACAGCACATCGACAGTGCTTGTGCATGACTTGAATGGATTTTTGGGCAAAGTTTCACTGGGCAGAGTGACGTGAATAAAGGATGAGCAGGTGAACCCGAAGGAGAGTTGAGTCCAGTAAAAGATTCCACAGCACTGAACGTGTATAGGAAAAAGTATTCGATAAAGCCCACAATGCATCACTTTTGGAGCAATCCGTGGAATACATTGAAGGTTCAGACGTCCTCCTTCCTCATAGAAAAGTTAGCAAAGTCACGCAGATCGTATCGACCAGGTTTAGGAAATTCAGGCGAAGTTTTAAGGGGCGCGACTGCTATTGTTATAAATTAGTGGGTATTGGAGAACGCGAAGGCCTTCTGCAAAGGATAATAAACCTGTAGATCTTAGAGACAAAAGACTGTAGAAGGGGAGAGAAGAAAGGCGTTTTACACCTGTTTAAATACCGGAAGCTAAAAGGTTTTAACTATCTTAGTTTAAGTTCATGTGGAAGGAAATGAAATGGAAGGATGTTGGCTTATTAATAAAATTAATTGTATTAGTATCACGGAACGATGATGTTTACGAGTTCACCTCTTTCTCTCTCTGACAATTGTGTGTATTTCTCATCAACACGTCGCTGCAAGAAAGCGTGGTTTGTTTATTTCAATTGTCACAAACGCTGTGTAAGTCCTCGTGCTGTGTTTATTGCTACAAACACTTTCGAGGCTGAAGTGATCATGTGACCTTCAGTCACGCGCAAGCCTGGAAGGAGAGACACGCATCAACAGGCTGGCGGCAGGCGAGCTGTGACGAATGAACATGTATGATATTACAATGTTACCGTCGCAGCAGCGTTCTCTTTGATAGGGGTTCTTGTGACATATGTTTTGTGGGCATTATTTATACACTTGCGGGCTGCTGAAATGATGAACCTCAATTATATCCAGTCCTAGCATCCGTAAAATTGGTCAACACGTTTCAGCCGTGCACAGCAGCCTTCCGCTGGACCTTCATGCTGCTTGGGTTACACCACTAAAGAGTGTCAATCATCTCTCTTGATGTCCATAACTAGACTGCCACAGTCTGTCACAGCTACATGGCATATGTTGAGTGCCTTAAATGCTCGATTGCTGACTACATTCCATGCTTAATTGTTCGTGTATAAGCTCTCCAGTCATAGACATAGTCATGGGCAGAGATTCTTTTAATGTGGATTCAACTTGTTTCTTAACAAATCCCCTCCCATGTAACATGTAACTATATACACCCCATAGGGCTCAAAGGGCTTCAGCCCCCCCCCCCCTCCCCCCTCGTGTGTGTCAGCCCGGGCTGAGACTGCTTCCCGGGCTGACACACAGACAGTTTTTGAGCTTATCGCAGCCGCACCCGAGTACTTCACAGGTCTTTAAAAGACCATTTACGTGTTAACAAGGCTTTGTTGTTTTTTCACCCCTTCATCTCCACTCTGCCTATTTTCGAAATTATTAGTAGCCCCCCAAAAAAAATTTGGCTCCAGTTGCGCCTCTGACACCCCTATTTCTTTTTTAAAAAAATGCGTCCCAGGACGGCAAGAATGGTCCGAACTTAAAAAAATATTGCGTGATTATCCATCCCTGTGTGTTGCACATTAAGGGAGGCGTCTGCAATTACCACGACCTCCTCCCCCTTCCCCACTGTATCTGGGGGCATGGGCCTGCAAAGCAACATTGTTGGAGCAATCAATGAGCACGCGTAAACGGCTACCTTTGGTGGCCCTGCTGCTACAGTGTGATATACACCTCATTTACTGACGAGGCCCCCTGACTGCCCCACTGTGACCAATACAATGGTCACATCAGGATGCATTTTCGGCACCGCCCTTGACCTCATCTGCCCTTTATTTTTGGGCTCACCCACACTGACGACGCCACAAGGAAAGGAAGAGCGCTCCAGTGTAGAATTCCTGGCAGACTGTACCCAAACCTTGGCGCAACCGTGGTGCTTTAAAAAAAAAGAACTGTAGAAAACATTTAGGGCCATATGTAGGTAGCTAAATACCGGTCGGTAACGGCCGAAATTCGGTAAATCACCCGTTACCGACCGGTATTTAGGAGATTGAGATGTAGGAGGCCAAAAGAAGGAATCGGTAATTATGAATCGGTAAATACCGATTCATCATTACCGAATTCAAATCTACCCATTCGGAAATCACCGATTCCTTATTTACCGAATCGGTAAATAAGAATCGGTAAAAACGAAAAAAGAGATGTAGGTAAATTCGGTAATACCGAATTACATGAAATTCGGTATTTAAGAGTCGGTAATTAACACTGACTGAAAGCAGGTGGTAATCATCTACAGCGAATATAAGCAATCCCAAAATGCAACAGTGTGATCACTATGGCGGCTTTCTATGTGATTGCAAGGCGGCTACGTCTACAGGCAGCAGGAGTGAGGATCTGGAGAAGGGAGGAGCGCATTTACAGACAGCGCATCACAATCTTCCAACAGACTGAGGCTGAGATCCATGAAAGGTACAGGCTACACCCCCACACCATCCTGGACTTGATAAGGGACTTGCACCCACTCCTGGAGCACCCAACACCAAGGGCGCACACCATACCACCACATGTGCAGGTGCTCTGTAGCCTACATCTACTCGCATCTGGCAGTTACCAGGGGGTGATAGCTGCGGTAGGCGGGGTGTCTCAGAGTTGCCTGTCCCGTTTCTTCAGAAAGTTCCTGGATGCCATGATGCAGAGAATGCACCACTACATTAGCTTCCCAAACACACAGGCGGAACTGCTGAAAACCAAGACAGACTTTTACCAGATGGCACAGTTCCCGCATGTCATAGGCTGTATTGATGGCACACACATTCCAATCTGCCCACCAGCAGCCACTGAGCACATCTACAGGAACAGAAAGTCCACCCACTCCATAAATGTGCAGGTAATCTGCGATGCTGCCAACATCATCACTGACATCGTGGCCAAATTTCCTGGGAGCACCCACGACTCATACATCTTCCAGAACAGTGGGATCTACACACGCCTGGCTGCGGGAGAATTTGGAGAAGGATACCTGCTAGGTAAATCACTGTGACACTCACTCATACTTACTGCAGATGAATGTGTATTGGTGTATGTGACTAATGGCACTCTCATCCTCACCTAGGCGATAGTGCATATGCCGTGCGGTCATTTATCCTCACTCCCTACCTAAACCCATCAACCCTGAGTGAGAGACGATACAATGTGGCACACAAATCAACACGCAACGTTGTGGAGCGCACGTTTGGACTATTGAAAAGCAGGTTCCGCTGCCTCCACAAAAGCGGAGGCGCACGTCAGTACACACCCATCATCTGCTGCAAAATCATTGCAACTTGTGCAATGCTGCACAACCTGCCACAAAGAAAGGTACAGAAGTGGAATTAACAGATTTTGAGGACAATGATGATGAATTAGCACAGCCAGAGCCCAACGCAGCAGGAGTGCCACCAGCAACAGATGGGAGACAGAGACGGGCAGAGATCACATGCAACTATTTTTAAGTAAGTAAGGAGACACAGCCAGTAGTTGTATGTAATGACGTAGTTTTAATTTCTGGGCACTACGCCACAACACAAACGGCCAAACATGGCATTCCAATTTCTGACATCCATAGTAGGAAGTCATGGGTTACTTCACCCAATTCTGTCCTGTTAGTGTGGGCTGCATCAGCGTCTGCGGCCACGCACAACAGTACTGGATGCCAGTACGTGACTGTCCTCACTGGCTGTGGAACCAGTGGCAGCCCCATGCCGTCTGCTGCTCCTCCGGGTGTCTGTTACAGGGGGGTAATGCTGCTCCGACTGGTCGTGTCCTCGCTGTCCCCAACTTCCACAGCACCAGTAGTGGCAGACTGACTTGTCAGCAGCACCTCAAGAGCAGTGGTCACCTTCACCAGCCCCTAGTGACATCAGTGCTGCAGTGCGCCAGGCCCTCCTGCATGGCCACGGAGCGCCTGCAGAGCAGAGAAGTGGCAGTTGCTAGGCGGTTCACTGCCCTTGTATGGTGCTCCATTTTCTGCCTCTCCCTGCGCCGTGTAACTCTGTCCTCATCCATTTTGCTGCACAGCAGCATCACAGACTGGGACATGTCCCGCATGCCTGCAGCCATCTCCTTCATGCCCTCAGCCATTGTGCCTATGCCCTTGTCAATGTTGCTCATGTTGTCATTGAGGCGCCTCATTTGTCGCTGGACTGACTGTATTGCCTTTCCTTGTAGGCGCTGCACCTTCACCATGCTTGCCTCCAGCCCTCCGAAGACACCATGGCTCTCACCCTGTGGAGGTGGACTGATCACACGAGCCCTGCGGCGGCGTCTGGCACCTGTGTGTGCTCCCTCAGTGGTGGACAGCACACCAGCATTGCTACCATCCACTGGCACAGTGGATGTTTCCCCCCCCCTCGAGTCTTCTGAGGAGGACTCAAACTCCATCAGTCTGGCAACAGCACGCCTCCTAGGTCTCAGCACTGCAGGTGGTGTTGATGCTGGTGAGGCTAGCAGTAGTGGCGAGGCTAGCTGTGGTGGTGAGGCTGGCAGTAGTGGCGAGGCTAGCTGTGGTGGTGAGGCTGACTGTGGTGGTGTTGTGTGCCCTGCACTCGTACTGGCCTTCTCAGTGATGTCCTTCCGGGGTGCCCTCTCTCCCTTGTCCTGAGCAGTCCTGCGCGATGTCTCGCCTGTGGACAGAAATTGTACATTAGCTCAGTGTACCTGCAGCCCTGCATAGCAAGAATAAATATACATTTCTGCCACACTATCTCATTGTCTTCTGCCTGCTTATCGCTGATGTGTGTCACATGCCTTGTTGTTCAGTGCGATTCCTGTCATGATAGGGGTTTCACTGACTACATCTCCCATAATGCATTGCTGGTTTGCACTAAAATCGGTTCTGGAGTGGGATTCACAGAGCCCAATTGGGGATTTGGGATAGGGGAGGGGGGCACAATGCTGTGCATGCTTCTACCTCGTTTAGATGCAGCCCTGGCAGAGCTGTCTGCATCCCCGATCCCACAGACACTTTCTGGCTCTATCGTGGTCTCCACGAGCCGCTCGAGTTCAGTCAGGGCAGGTGCCCTGTTCCTTCCTCCTCCTGTCAGCCTGGCTTGTTTCTTGAGATCTGCCATCTTAGCCCAGCACCATATGACTCTGGGCAATAACTAGCTTAATCTTCCCGAGGGCCCCCAGCGCCGGGACACCTCTCCGGAGGTAGCTGTGTGCTTTAGAAATGCTGGTATTTCATTACAATGTTACTGGCGCAGCAGCGTTCTCTTTCATAGGGGTTCTTGTGACACATGTTTTGCGGGCTGCTGAAATGATGAACCTCAATTATATCCAGTCCTAGCATCCGTAAAATTGGTCTACGCAGTGCACAGTACACAGCCTGCCACTGGACCTTAATGCTGCTTGGGTTACACCCACTAAAGAGTGTCCATCATCTCTCTTGATGACCATAACTAGACTGCCACAGTCTGTCACAGCTACACAGCATATTTTGAGTGCCTTAAATGCCCGACTGCTTACTACATTCCATGCTTAATTGTTTGTTTATAAGCTCTCCAGTCATAGACATAGTCATGGGCAGAGATTCGTTTAATGTGGATTCAACTTGTTTCTTAACAAATCCCTCCCATGTAAATGTATACACTTGAGTTTCACTCTTTATCACATAGGATATGTCACTCACTATCCCCCATTGTGGTCACAGTCCAGAAAATGAATGACAGCTAAGCGCCTTATTGATCAACACAGTTCTTAATCACTGTAGAAGTCGTGTGTTGAAATTAAACGTGTCTCTTCATTTTCTTTTTTAGTGCACAATTTTATTTATCATATTTATCCACTCTTCTATCAGAGCTAATCAGGTTGCCTTATTCCGGACATTCCTCTCAAATGGTTGCGTGTGACTCTCAACATTGCTGCACTTGTGTTTATTATCCTAGCTTAAGTACCCTGTGAGAACGAAGTATGACTGTGCAAATCACACGTGAAAAATTGGGTTGTTGGTTTAAAGGGGGCGGGGGGAGTGACCATTGTTCAAGCAACAGCCACAATCCCTGTCAGGGGAACCACAAAAGTAACTCAGTGGCGTAACGAAACTTGAGGGGGCCCCCCCTGCACGGTACGTGGAGGGGCCCCCTCTGGACTCAATCTGGAGCTCTCTATCCGAAGTGTGGTGCTGAGGGGGCCCCCTGGACTTTGGGGGCCCCCCGCACCGCGGGGGCTGCAGGGGCCTTTGTTACGCCCCTGAAGTAACTAAATTAACCTGTATTTAACTCTCTGGTAGCTTGGCACAAAAGCAGTCCGGCTAAACTTAGAGGCAGTGTGTGAAGTAGTTTGTGGAGTTGATAACCTATCAATGGTTTGCAACAGAACTGAGGTTGCAAACCACTGACACATGCATTCCGAATTGCAATATAGAAAGGAGACCTAAGTACTCTTCTTCCAAATGGCGGTTTGGTGTGCATTCTCTAAACCCATTTTGCAATTCGGTAAGCATGTCCCGAATCACAAAATGGGTTTATTAAATACTAAAAACAATTTACCTGTTTCTAACCCTATGATTTAGTGACTCACAGGGTTTTCAGGTACAAAATCACTTCAGCCAGATGTACAAACATTAGGAATACCAATTTCCTAATTGCGATTCTCTTGCAATTGCGAAATCGATATTCCTAATGTATCAAACTCATTGAGTTTCATTCAGGTATTCCTTATAGGTCGCAAATTGACTTACCCCAGGAATATTGATGAGGTAGATTGCAGTTTGCGACCCATTAGGAGTAACAGCCTTCACAGTGATGGTGGCCTGCTGAGGTCAGCAGACCACCATGTTTGTAATTGCTTTTTAATAAGTAATCTTTTTTTTTTGTTTTTTTAAATGAACCCATTTTTCTTAAAGGAAACCGGGATGCGTATAAAAAGGAAAAAATGAAACCTTTCCATTCCATTTCCAAGCTTTATTTCGATCTTTGTAGACCATAAAAGCAAAAAATAAAATACATACATCACTGAATTTGAACAATAAAAACATCAATAAACATTACGGAGTATAACCATCTACAGTAAACTGAACAAATTTCATAGCAGTTAAAAAAATATTAAAGTTTAAAAGCTGAATTAAACAAGGATTTCATGTATTAATAAGATCAAAACAGTATCAAATGGGAAAGGAACATTTATCATATGCGAGGGGAGGTTAAAAACTTACGATGCCTGTGCCACATAGAATTAAGAAAACGAGACACAGCAAAAACAATCGGGGGATGAGTATCAGTTCTCAAAACTCTAAAGGCCTCCTGTGACTGTCTATACCCCAGGTTCCTACATATTGGCAAGAGCCAATACCTCCTGGGTATATTGTATCCTGGACAAAAGAAGAAAACATGAATAAGTGTCTCTTCTTGGCTATTGCAGGCAGGACATCCAATAGGGGAAGTTTTTGACCATTTATTTGTAAATGCATGGACCGGCAAGCAACCCAATCTAAACTGGACATAGAGTTTCCTTGCCATAAACGGTTGAACATCATCAAGGAAAACCTCAAATAAATACTGATCTTTAAAATTCAGGAAGTCCGAGGTTAAACGGCCTGATTTTATACTCCTTGGATTTCAGCCAGTCTAAACTGTCTGTAGGTTTTGACTAAATCAAGCCGTGATATTGTCGGGGACACTTCCTCAGGGTGGGTCCATAAGTTCGGCCAGCCTAGTCTAATGCACAGGTCTTTTATGTATGCGAACCAAGATAGTTTTCCCACCCCTGGGAGCCCCAAGATCGCCTTGAGTTCCGACTGGTAGGCTATTAGCTCGGGAGTCGCCCATAGTCTACGCCAGAAAGTCAAGGGTCGCAGTCCGATCTCATCATCTATGGGTCTAATCCCGAGGTCCATACGAAGGGGGATAAGAGGAGTACTTTGCGGTAGGCCCAAGAGCTGTCTCATAAACTTATTCTCGGTTTTGACCAGTCCACTTACTGGGAGGTGTCCCCATAGTTCTGCCCCATACATTATAGCACTCCTGATTTGAACTTTATATATCTCAGTGAACGGACCCGGTTGTCTAGATGTTGTGTGCCTGTATAATTTTGCTAATCCCCCAGCCATCTGTGCTAACCTTAGACCTGCCTTATTTTGCTGTGGGCCCCACCCAAAGGTTTCCGTCAGCGTAACACCCAGATAGTCAAAGACAGCTACCCTCTCTACCTGAATACCATTTAGGGTAGGATTAGGGCGAGATATTTTACTAGGATTAAATACCATGTACTTGGTTTTTAGTGTGTTAATCTCTAAGCCCCTATTTTTACAAAATAAAGAGAAGCTGTCAAGGGTCCTTTGGATGCCCACAGGCGATTTAGATAGTAACAAGGTGTCGTCCGCAAACATCATTGCTGGCACCTTGCCACGGGCGAGCCTTGGGGCATCAATGTTGACTACCTCATTTAGTTGGTCCACCAGGGCATTAATAAAAAGGCAGAACAGTGTGGGGGCCAAAACACACCCCTGCCTTACACCCCTATTCACTGGGAAGCGTGGGGTCAATTTCCCGAATTTCCCATATCTCACCTGGGCAAAATTTCCAGTGTGCAAACGCTTGATCAAAGATAGCAAATAGGGCGAAATGCCCAGTTGCTCTAAAACTGCCCAAAGTTTGACACGGGGCACCAAATCAAAGGCTGATTTTAAGTCAACGAAGATCAAATAGAGGCTCCCACCCTCTATAGTCACCGTCTTCCAATAAAGTAATTGGAGCCTAAAGATTTGGTCAATGGTAGAAATATTTTTGCGAAAGCCTGCCTGGTACGCACTCAGAATCTCCCGCTCGTCCACCCAGGACTGAAGGCGCTCCAAGACAATCCTGGCAAACAACTTCTGAGTTACGTCAATCAGGCTTATCGGCCTGTAATTAGTGGGCATGAGGGGAGAACCCTTCTTGTATACTGGGAAAATTTCTGCCCCTAACCAAGTATCCGGGATTTTCATGCCATTTAATATGGCATTAAATATTACACATAAATAAGGACCCCAAATATTGGGCTGATCCCGAAAAAGATCCCCGGGAATCTTATCTAATCCAGGGGCCTTTCCAAGGGGAAGCTTCCCAATTGCACTCAGCACTTCAGTCAGAGTGAACCCTACATCATCTTCGAGGGGATCCCCCACAACAGTTGGCAAAATTCCCCCTATGGGCTCTATAATGTCCTGGGTAGAATACAACGATTGGAAATGAAGTTTTCAAGCGTCAGCAGCAATAGTCGGCTCAATAGGTGAGCTCTCTGAGGAACTTACTGTTCGAACCAAGGTCCAAAACGCCCTCAAATCTCTATTAGTGAGAGCCTGTTTAATTGCATCCCATCTTTCAGACTCCCACTCCGTTTTGGCTAACTTTAGACTATCACTGTACAAGGCCCTCCTAATTTTTATCAGTGGTCTATCTTTTAATTTTATGGCATCAAAAAATGAAACCTTTCACTTTTTAAAAGTAGGCAATAGTCCATGGAACCAATGCCTCCTCTTAAAAAATATTATTTTTTACATTTCCAAACTTTCCTGGGCCCCCTACCCCTTTGCGAATGGGTTACCACCAGTTCTAAACTGGTGTTAAAGTATTACAGTTTTGCGACCATGCATACCATACCGATTTGATATTCGGAAGGGACGCCCTAAACGCGGCCAATCCGAATCACAAATGCAAAATGCGATTCAGTAACAAGTTACTGAATCGTATTTTGCATTTTGTACATTTGAAAAAGCATTTTTATGGTCACAAACTGCCCGATTCTGTGAATCTGGCCATTCGCAACAGGTAAAAATTGCTTTGTACATCTGGTACTGAGTACCTCTGGTCTTCATCCTTTACCAGTCTTCCAGGCACATCATCAACACATTTTACATTGAGTATTTTTGTGCTCTGTCCTTTCCTAAAGCTTGACTGAGGGTATGTTTCACAAGAACACATAGGAGAGCTGTAAAATCATTTTTGTTTTCAAATAACGGTAGTAAGGGGGGCGTGGCTTGCCTGACTGGGGAATGGCCGCTGCTTGAGCGAGCTCCGGCGACCGCCGGAATTAATCCTTCAATATCCTGCACTAATAGGGCATAACTAATCGTTTAGAGCGGTGGTAGTGGCAGCGGAGACCAACGCGAGCATATGAGCGAAGCTTCAGGGCCTTTGCTGGCTGGTCGAGCAACGAAAGGTGGTTGCGGAGAGGCGCTGATGAGAGCGGGCGCCCGCCATTTTGGACTAATTCCTTGCCTGACACCGAGGCCCGGTGGTGGGAGCGCGGCGGCGACTGCGATCGAGTGGGACCGGTGGAGCTCGGGGAGAGACGTGCTGACCAGCGGCGCGGCCGGGCTTCGGGCAGGGGGCCGCCACGCATGCACGGAGTGCAACTACAAACAGTCGCGAGCCCGACAGCTGCTTGGAGGCGGCGCGGAGGTGGGCGGTGAGGCCGGTGTTCTTTCCTGACCCGCGGTGGGTAAAACTACTTGCGGCTGTGCACGGTGCCGGAGAGTGACACGCTGCGGGGGGCAGGCATACGGAGACCAGGATTGAGCTGACGACACCCCTCGAGGTGTGTAGCTGCCTGGGTGTGCGTCACTTGGCGGAGCTGCCGGCGGTGGGCCTGCACGTGGCACGACTGGACCTCTGCTCCCCGAGGGAGACACACTGACGAGGCGTGGTAAAGCAGAGATCAGCAGCCAAGTGGAGAGGACATGGAGTGGTCTGTGCCTCGTGACATTAGCGGTAAACTACAGAGTGGTGGTAAATTGAAGAGCCTGGCATTGGGGAGAACGATTGGCAGGTACTGTGGCAGGATATATTAACAAGACGACAAGTCAACAGCAAGTCTTGTGTGGTTGGCGAGGGCCGGGCGGCACCACAGCTGAGTTAGTGACCCCCTTTGGTTAGAGGCGCTGTGGAGGACGCATCGGCTTCCCAGACCGATATCAAGCTAGACCACAGGTTCTTCAACATGGGCAAAAACGATAAAACGCAAACCAAAATACAGTTCAGTCAGCGGCAATCTTCCAGACTACGGGAGGACGATCTGGATGCAACACCAGCCCTAATGCCAGAAGAGGCCTCTGCACCCGAGGGGGATATACAACAGATACTGGCGGCAATGCAGAGTAGTCTCTCAACTATTGATACTAAGATGGACTCCCTGTCGTATAGAATGGACAGAATGTCCGAACGTGTTGATAAGCACGCAGTACGACTCGATCTGGCGGAGCGCAGAATTTCGGATACGGAGGACGCGCCAAATGGAATGGGTGCCACTCAGAAACAAATGGAGAAGATGGTGGCGGTGCTGAAAGACAAAGCTGAAGACATAGAAGCGCGCTCGAGGCGCAATAATGTCCGCATACTTGGGCTGGCGGAAACTATAGCCACCGGCTCTATGGAACTCTTTATCGAAAAGCTACTGGTCCAGCTGTTGGGCAGGGAGACCTTCTCCGACGTCTTTGTAGTGGAAAGGGCGCACAGAACATTGTCAGCAAGGCCTCCCCCGGGGGCACCCCCGCGCCCAGTGATCGCACGACTACTAAACTATAGGGACAGGGACGCTGCATTGCGCAGAGCACGAGAACGTGAAAAAGCTTCAATATGAGGGTTCTGAACTTTCCCTTTTCCCTGACTTCACGCCGCAGGTACAAGAGGCACGTAAAAAATTTGGCCCAGTTAAACGGAAGCTGAGGGACCTACAGCTCGACTACGCTATGCTGTACCCAGCCAGACTTAAGGTCAACTTCGACGATAAACCGCGCTTCTATCTTGATCCGGGCCAGCTCCAAAAAGACCTAAAGAAGTATGGAATCACTAGAGCGGAGAAGGTGGCCTCGGCGGCGTCAGAAAATGAGACTATATTGGAAAGCAGCGCATCGCGCAACTCGCCAGTGACTAAATAATAGAGATAAGAAAGAAATTCACTGTTTTATATACTGTGATGATAAGTTAATGATTAGCTGGTTATATACATGTGCATTATGCATAATACTGTGCACTATTGAGCTGATTGGTCACAGTTGTTGAGTAGCTGGACTACAAGTTGTGTAAGCTGGCCCTATTGGTGTTCAAACAAAGGGCAGTCCTGGTCTTTCCCTTCCCGGTTTCGACCTGGGGTTAGGCCGCCATTGCCCCCACGTGTATGCCACATGTTAATTTATGACTGGGTAATGTGCAGTTGGGGATGGGCACAAATGTGGGTTGGAAGGGGAGGGAATTGTTATTTTACCGTATCTACATATTTTGATATGGTGTGGGTGGGGGGTGGGAGGGAAGTTTGGAAGCACATTTCAGACACAGAACACAAAATGGTAATGAAGTGCCCACACAGATGGAGAACTCACTACGACGATACATCGGGTGTCCTTAGGATTACTCTCTGGTACAATGACTACACGAGTTAAGGTAGCCAACACTATTAACTTTCTGTCCTGGAATGTGAGGGGCTTGAACGATTGTAGAAAAATACGGAGGGTGGTGGCATATTTATATAGACATGAAGTAGATGTAGCCATACTACAGGAAACGCATCTGGCACCCACAATGGGGCTGCTATCCGGCAGAAGAATGAGGGGCATTTGTATTGCAGCGGGGTTCACCTCACATGCTAGGGGTGTTCTTATATGGGTGAGACGTAACTCTGGGATACAGATACAAGCAGTAGAGGTTGATGGCGAGGGACGATATATAATCGCTAAATGTCGACAGGAACACCACGTGTTGCTGTTGATGGGTGTCTATGGGCCTAACTATGATGATCCCAACTTCTATCGGACCCTGCATCAGAAATTTGCTAAATACGCCCATCTCCCAATACTGTGGGGCGGGGATTTTAATTGTGTGCAGGATCCAGAGTTAGATAGGTCACGGGGAAATACTAGGCTTCCTGCGCGGGCAGCACGGATGGTAGCAGACATTGCAAAAATAGAAGGATTGCGGGATGTTTGGAGGTACGTAGCCCCGCAGGGTAGAGAGTACACACATTATTCAGCGGCCCATGACACATACACGAGGATCGATTACTGGTTCGCTTCTTGCACCCTGCTCCCCTCGCTGCGCGACTTCAGACATATGGCGCGAACATTATCTGATCACTCGCCAGTTTTCTTCAGATTAGTGTTGGGTGACAGCGATTTATATAGGCAATCCTGGAGGTTCCCGCAGTATTCCTTATTAGATGCAGTGTTCCGCGCTGAATTGGATACGGTGATTTATGAATATTTTTTGACAAACATAGGTAGTGTATCCACCATGTCCTCTGTCTGGGAAGCCTTTAAACTATATATTAGAGGTGTCACTATTTCTAAACATGCAGGGGTCCTGAAATCCATACGTAATCGCATGCAATACACTGAAAACAAGCTTAAAGACCTAGAGAGACAACATCAAAGCTCGAACGAACCTGGCCTGCTTGCACAGATTAGGGCACACATAACTGAATTTAATGAGTTGGCTGACAGCGAAGTGAAACACCTAGGAAAGTACGCTACGGCTCGGAGGTATGCAGAAGGGGATAGGCCCAGTTCGACATTAGCAAATACCGTCAAACCTCCGAGATGCGAAAATTATGTCATGGGAGTGCGTACTGGAGGCAGAGACCTCGTGGATACTACCCCTGATATGCTGGACGCCTTCGCAGATTATTATCAAGATCTCTATACGACTAAAGCAGAGACGTGCCTAGAGACAGATGAGGCATACCTAACATACATCACAATGACCTGGCTCACAAATGATGAAAGGGTACACTTAATTAGACCACTTAGACCAACAGAAATTGTAGCGGCCCTGAAGGAAATGCCAAATGGGAAGGCCCCTGGGGCGGACGGATTGACGGTGGCCTTTTATAAGGCGTTTCAAGATAAGCTAATTCCACACCTTGTGAATCTGTTTGAGGAAATGGCCACTGAGGGACAAATGCCACCATCGATGAGGGAAGCTACCATAATTACGCTTTTAAAGCCTGGAAAGCCATCCGACCATTGTTCTTCATACCGACCACTGTCGTTATTGAACACGGACACAAAACTGTTTGCAAAGATTCTGGCGAACAGACTGTCACTAGTATTGCCGCAGCTGGTGGGCCCAGAGCAAACGGGATTTGTGCCTGGCAGATCTCTTGCAAGTAATCTTCGAACCTTATTTAGTACGATAACGAATATCCAACCAGAGGTCCAGGCAGCGGCCCTCTTTATTGATATAGAGAAAGCCTTCGACTCAGTTGAATGGCGATTCCTGTATGCGGTACTGCGCAAGGTGGGTGTGGGAGATATATACATACAATTGGTAAAGGTGTTATACACACAACCCGTCGCCAGAGTGCAAATTAATGGGGCACTTTCGCGGACCATAGCAATCACAAGGGGTACCAGACAGGGATGTCCCCTCTCCCCATTATTGTATGCCCTAGTGGCAGAGCCACTACTTAGCGCAATGAGAGAATACCATGACCATCGAGGCATACGCTCTCCGCGTTATAACTTAACCATTGCAGCGTACGCTGATGACACAGTATTATACATACGTGACACAGAGCGGAATCTAGTCCCTATGTTACAGGAAGTGGAGCGGTTTGGCACTCATTCGGGCCTTCGTATTAACTGGCATAAATCTGTGGTTTTTCCGCTGACAGCCGCTACTACGCAGATACAGTCAGATTACCCATTAGAGTGGACTACCGACCCCGTCAGATATTTGGGGATAAAAATTCATACGGACCCCGAGCTGGTCATGTCCGAGAACTACGGCTGTGCGATTCAAAAATTGACAGAGGCTATAGACAGGTGGATTAGGTTACCGCTCCCGTTGTTAGGATGTATAGCATTGATTAAGATGGTGGTCCTCCCACGTTTTTTGTTTCTATTTGTCAATGTGCCTATTGGTTTACCACAATCGTTTTTTAACACACTGCGCACTTTATTGTTGAGATTGGTGTGGGCAGGTAAGCAGCCCAGGGTTACGTGTAATACGCTAACAAAGCCATTCTCTGAGGGAGGGTTAAATGCTCCAGATATGGAACGCTATTATAGAGCAGCGCAAACAATGCACGCACACAGCTGGATACATGGGCCTCAAAACTTACCACATTTATTGATAGAAACGCATAGTGTAGCACCCACATTTCTGCCTACATTTTTAACAGGAGCCGCACATCGCACGCAGCGAACAATTGACCCGGTACATAACACTGGGCAACAGATAGCAAAGATTGCCAACAAGCATAAACTGCCCGTGATATACTCACCACAGTTACCTATAATCTGGTGCAACTGGCTGCCTTTTCACAATGATAAAGATGTGATACGCACTCTGATAAAGCTCAAGCTAGAATGTCTTGGCGATCTGTTTCAGGATGGAATGGTCAAAACTTGGGATCAGGTTACGGCACAGATAGAAGGGACTTCACCACTGGATACATTCCATTATTATAGGTTCCGGGACGCTTTGAGGGGGGTGATAGGTACCGAAATGATAGAACCGGACGCTATGCCTGCCCTCCCTTATTTATTGCAAGCGCACACCCCGCAACGCTGTATAACCCTGTTGTACTCGCTTTTTAGGCCACAAGATGAACTAGGCAAAGATAAGTTCCAAATAGACTGGGAGGCAGAGTTGGGGATCGATATCACTACAGATCAATGGGCCTGGTGCTTTCGAACCGTTAAAACGATCTCTTTGAACGGTAGACATAGGTTGCTGCACTTTAAGTATATCCATAGAACCTACTACACCCCTGCTAGGCTGCACAAGTATGGTCTCAGAGACAATGATAATTGTATTCGGTGTAATGCTCCAAACGCACACTTCACACATTTGGCTTGGGAGTGCCCTGGTATACGAATTTTCTGGAGCACGGTTATAAGTATCTTAACAAAAATGTTGGGCTGTGACATCCCTGAGACACCCTTAACCGCAGTGTTGGGCTATGACAAGGTAATACCTAAGAGTGTGCGGAAATTAGCTGCCATTGGACTGATGCTCGCCAAAAGGCGTGTGGCCATGAGATGGATGCAGGGTCCACTACCTACTTTGGTGGACTGGGAAAAGGATATGGCTTACTGCTCCACACAATCGGAAGCATATAACGAACTAATGCCTATAAAATGCGCACCTAAAGATATATGGGGTCCATATAGAACGTACCTTTTGGAAATGGTGGACCATGAGAGGGTGCCGGCAGACGTTAGGATGGGTGTGGGATGAAGTTGTAGGCTATAAAGAACACTGCTAACGGAGAGCTAAAAGAAAACGGATTTAGTCAGACGGTTGTTTGCTTTAAAGATGCAATGGTAACAATAGAATACTGTTATGGAACGGACACTTATCAGATGTAAACTTGGATGCTGATGTATTATTGTGCAATGCGATGGAATGTGATGTGTACTGAAATGTCTTCCACCTTGGTTGTTATAATGCAAAATGACAAATAAAGTGTAAAAAAAAAAAATAACAGTAGTAATGCAGCTTGCAAAGAGGCTGCATGCTCATCTTGTTTCTTACAACATGGAACAATATTTGAAGCTGGATTGTGGTGTCAGCTGTTTACTATTTCCTGCTGTTTCCACACTGCAAAAGAGCTTGAGAAAGACTCACTCTCTGTAGCAATGCAATACAATGAAAAAACAGTGCAGTCTTTTCAATTTGCTCTGTTCTAGCTCATCTGAACATTGGGGTTCTTTAATATGTTTTTTATCTGGTCTCTGAGAGTCTGCGTCTGTCACATCTGTTTCTTAGGTTTTCTCCTCTTTCTCCATCTGATTTTTAAACTTTTATCCCATCTAGTTATGGTTCAAGCATGCTGTAGAAGCCTTGCCCTCTGATTTAAAAAAAATCTCTAACCACTATCTTTGAAACCAGTATTACCATCTTCTTAACTGCTCACTTTTAAAAGAAAGGACATGTTTCGGTGCACTCTAAAAATGTCTAAACTGAAGTAGGAACTCCCAAATCCCAGTGATCATTGAACATTGAGCTCTATCAGCTGCCTTTTTACCAGGTATAAGATCCTGGAAAAGTAATTAATGAAAGAATTCCAGTAAAAAGCAGGCTTCTACCCAGCTGGATTTCAGGCAGGTACGAGGAAAGAGACTGCAGTCCTTGGCAATCTTGGGATAAAAGTCTGTATTACTGTTGCTGTGGACAAGAATTGTTTAGATCCTTTGCTGGATTTCAGTACTGCCATCCAAAGTCCCGTGATACAATGCCCCAAAGCAGCCAGTATTCTCTTTTGAAGCCTCTATAGTACCCAATCAAAAGCTTCCACTGTTAATGGTCTGTGGTACATCCCTTTCTGATGGGTCATCAAGTCAGTTGCATTGTCTCTTTGCAAGTTGCACTTATGCCTTGGAGACGAGGTATCTCACAGTGGTCTGTGATTCTCCCTTCCTTCCTATTCCTGTTGATAAGCTTTGCCAGCCCTAAACCCACACTGTAGTGTGATATTTCATTTACACCAATGATATTGAACTGGTCATCAGCATGTAGTTTATGGACCAAACCCTAAATAATACTTTCAGTATCGACCTTAATTTTATTCAGTGCTTGATGGTAAACAGATGTTTTAAAATATATCTTAACAGCTCTGAAATCTTAATACCTCCAGTGGATTTCCCGCTGCAGCATTCTTTTTTCAGCCATCCTTGGTAGGCACTGTGCCACTTTCTATACTGGATTTCATAATCTGGATATCTGGGTGGATTCTAAACTTTGCCATGACTCACTGATTCATGTTGTTGTGAAGTCAAGTTTTAAAAACATATTTCAGTAGCAAACATTACTCAAGCTTTCCTTCTTTCACTGATTCATGGCTGCTAAAGCTTCGGTATCTACAAAATACAATTCAGATAATACATTTTATCTAGAGCTGCACAAGTCGGAAATTCATAGAATTCACTATGTCTAGACTGTGGCAACATAGGCCCTCATTTAAGGGATTTTAGCGCTGGGCAGCACAGCAAGTCACCTTGATGCCCTGCCCTACGCCAAAGTGAAAGGGCAGGAATGCACCGTATTTATGCAATACGGTGCATTCCTGTCCTTTCTCCCTGAACTGGTTTTATTTTGGCAGCCTAGCACCAACGTAGGCACCCTTGCACTATGGTGCAAGTGTGCCTGCATTGCATGTAGGTTTGTTTTTGTGCATGGAGGGGCTTCTTCCTGCACAGAAACAATCCTAAGGGACGTTTTCCTCTTTCTATGTGTGCTACAGAAAAAAGAGGGGAAATAAAGATATTTTTCCTCGTTACGCCTCACCTCGGGAAGCATAAGGATTTGGCGCTTCCCCAGGTTTACATGATTTTGTAAATCCGGGGCAGCATCAAATAACATGGGTGTTGCGTGGAAACACCCACTGCAATGCCGGGATTTCCGCTGGGTCACCTTATTCAAGATTTATTAGGCCACTCAAAGCGACACAGGGTGGCTTTGTGTGGCATCATAAATCTGATTCAGAGCCCTGCATCACACATGTACCACTTTGCGTGGTGCAAAAGTGATGCACAGCTCTCATAAATAACCCCCATGGTTCTTTTGAAACCCTTGCAAAATAGTTACCACTCCAACTCAGGCGTTGTTAGCTCATCAATGGTTTGCGAATGCAACTTCAATCACAAACTATCAATAACATTTTCTGAATTGAAAAGGGAGAGGGAATAAGCCACTTTCAAGAACCTCCTATTTGCAATTCAGAAACAATTGCAAACGTCTTTTACTAGTCAAAAAGTCCAACTCATAAAAAGTGTTTTGTATATTATTGATAAACACTTTTGTCGTACAAATGTTGTGATTTTGCCTTTACTGCTAAAACTGGCCTAGATGCGGGCACTAAATTATAAGTCTAAAGGTCCCAAATGTTTGAATGTACCCAAGATATTTTGATAGACATGACACAGAATGCAACTCGATTACACTATGGGCCAAGACATAGCAACTTGGGAGGACTTTATTGAGCTGCCTGCGTATTCTGAGCTCTGGTCCCCTAGATTCTGGTCTGCATGACCCTCTCAGCCCTGTTTTCTGCCCTGCTGGTTGTATTCATTATAGTTTTCCTAGTCCTCTTGTTCTGGAATTCTGGAGCTCTTGGTGCTGACACCCCTCCCTGGTCTTTGTAGTGCTTCATAATGCCTGTCCTGCTTATCCTAGTATCCTGGACATACTGGCCATTGCTCTCCAGGCCCAGATTTTCGTAGTCCTCTTCAATCTGGTCCTTATCCTTCTGGCCCTAGTCCTCCTGCTACTTACATGCATGGTTTTATAATAAAGTGTCCTGGCCCAGATCATCCAAGTCTTTCCTAGTTCTGCTGATCCTTGATATGGTTCATGCTAGGTTAAGAACTTTCTGGCCTGGTCTGTCTGGTTGTCATTCCTATATACTCTTGTCCCTAGTCTTTTAGATCCTCAGTCTCCTGTTTCACAAGCTCCCAGTCCTGGACCTTTTGATCCTCCTCACCCTCATCTATCAGTCCTCCTGATCCTGTTCCCCTTGTTTATCTAGTCTGGTTTGCCTGTTCCTAATTCATCTGATCTTACTGATTCTGGCCCCCTGTTCCACGTAGTCCAGGTCTTAGTTCTCCTTGGTCTTCTCCTCATGTATTGGGGTTCTTTGGGTGCAGGTCCCACTGGCCTTGGTTTCCTTGGGTCTCCAAGTACCCCGGTCCTCCTACCCCATCCCAGTCCTCATGGCCTTCTGGTATCCTTTTGGTCTTCTTCATCCCTGTGGCATTGAACCTACTAGTTCTCAAGTTGTGGTCACCCTGATTCATGTTATCCTTGTCACCCTGGTTTAGGATCCCACTGAGTCTGACCCTCGTGGATGTTCTCATTCTGGTCCCCCTTGGGCATAGCCTTCCTGGTCCTTTGTATCGCCCCTTGCAATTCTAATCTAGGGGCTCCAGTTCCTGCTAACCCTGGTCATTTCTGGTTGTGGCCTTCCCGGTCCTGGTCCATTTGCTTCTGGTCCCCTGGATCTCTGTGGTCTTGGCTCTCCTGTCTCTGGTCCTTCTTCCCATGGGTCTCCTAGTACTGGCCCTCTTTGGGTTGTCTACCTGGGTCTGCTAATCCTGGCCCTGGTTGTCCTCATCCGTCCAGTCCTATCGGTGCACTCAGGACCTCCTAGCTGCCTTCATTGTTATGGTCCAGGACCTTCTGTTATGTCTATCCCTGATGCTTCTGTTCCTGTGGGCCATTGTAAAGTGGATCCAGATCCTCCTCCTTTTCCTGATCCTTCTCACCCTGGTCCCAGTACACAAGTCTTGTTTTTCCTTGTCCTGTTCCTCTTTGTCCTCATTGTCTATTTGTTCCTGGTATCCTCTGGCATAGGTAACCCTGGTCCTCATGGATTATGTCTCGCTGGGCTTGGCTCTTCTTTGTTCTGGTTCTCGTGGTTCTGGTCATTCTAGCCCCCCAAGTGGTCCACCTCCGGACTATTATTCTCCTTGCCCAGACCCCTTCACCAATGACTTTAGCCAAGTACAGCCTCCAAGCCTGTCACTTAGATTTTCAATTTTGGTTTGGCGTCCAGATTTTATTTGCTGAGACAGCACTGTCAGGGATAGAAATGTGGGCTCAGTAGAGACAGGTCCTTGCCCACTTAAAGCATTGCTTAGCCTGCTTAAAATCAGAACTGTCATTCTAAAAATTGCACTATGGCTGAAGGAGCCATTTATGACATGTGACCAATAAGCATCTATGCCTGAAACCCACTCTGCTGGATGAATAGTATAAAATACAAGTGTGTTTATTTACAGGCAACAGAGTAAGCTGCTTATTTGAATTACACAGATTAATTGCTTACTTGTCTCCTGCTTTCACTTTTTGATTCCACAAAATCCCTATTACTATCTCTCACCCAATTTACTACCTTCAAGTGTCCCAGTGCACTTTGCCTCCAAGCATGTATTGCCTATTCTATATGCCCCTTACTCTGGGACCCAGAGGCAACCTAACTGTCTGCAGTCCTTTTTTTAGGTTGAGCATAGCGGCAGCATGCATGCACTATTCGCTCTGCGAGACTGCTGTAGTACAGTATAGGAGAGAAGCCGCACCCACTCTCCTTCCATATTTTTCTTTTGCTTGTGTCATTGTCTTTCGTAAATGCTGCCTTCGGAATTGTTACTAGGCTTGTTAGTCCCTCCGTAGTACGGCCATGTCTTCATTTGTACCCTCCCATGGCGACTGGCCCTTTTACTTCAGTTGTTACACGAGACCTGTTATTTAGACTGTATGCACTATTTACTTTATTGAGTTTCTCTTACTGCAGGCCGCACATACGCTGCTTCAGATGAAACCGCTTGTGTTTTTTAAGCAGCACGGCCGCCCCATAACACGGGCGCCCGCTTTCAATCACTTTAACACGGCATTATCTCATGTCTGTTTCAAGCCCCCAAGTAAAATGGATTTAGAAATGATTAGCAAATTAAGTCATGTGAATTCCAGGTAGCACATAATCGTGTGCTAATGGGCTGAAGCTGACAACAGCACATCTGTGTTACATGTCATCTGTACTAAAGCCACCTGACAGGTTGTTTTCAAAAGCCTGTTTTATTAACAACAACACCACCACCAATACCACCACCACCAATACCACCACCATCAATACCAACACCTCCACAAATACCACCACCACCAATACCACCACCATGGCCAATACCAACACCACAACCAATACCACCACCAATACCACCACCACCATTACCAACACCACCAATACCACCACCAATACAACTAGCACGACCACCACTACCAATACCACCACCACCAATACCACCACCATCAATACCATGACCACCGCCATCAATACCGCCACCTCCACCACCACCAATACCACCACCAAAACTACCACCACCACCAATAACACCACCACCACCAATACCACCACCATCATATCCACCACCTCCTCCACCACCAATAACACCACCATTAATACCACCACCACCATCAACACCACCAATACCACTACTACCACCACCAATACCACCAACACCACCACCAATACCACCACCACCAACACCACTACCACCACCACCACCAATACCACCACCACCACCAATCCCACCACCACCACCAATACCACCACCACCAATACCACTACCACCATTACCACCACCAATACCACCACCACCAAGACCACCACTGCCAATACCACCTCCAACAATACCACCACCAATACCACCACCACCAATACCACCACCATCAATACCACCACCTCCACCACCACCAATACCACCACCACCATTAACACCACCAATACCAATACCACCACCACCACCACCACCAATACCACCAATACCACCAATATCACCACAATACCACCACCAACAATACCACCACCAATACCACCAACACCAATACCACCACCACCAATACCACCACCACCACCAATACCACCAATACAACCACCACCACTAATACCACCTTCAATACCACCACCAATACCACCACCACCAATACCACCACCAATACCAATACCACCACCAATACCAATACCACCACCACCAATACCACCACCAATATCACCACCATCACCGCCTCCACCACCAATACCACCACACCCACCACTACCACCACCAATACCACCAATACCACCACCACCAATACCACCACCACCACCACCAATACCACCACGTCCACCAATACCACCACCACCACCACTACCAGTACCAAAACCTCTACCAATACTACCACCACAAATACCACTACCACCACCACCAATACCACCAATACCATCACCACCACCACCACCACCAATACCACCACCACCAATATCACCACCACCAATATCACCACCACAACCACCAATAACACCACTAACAATACCACCACCAATACCACTACCATCAATACCACCACCTCTACCACCGCCAATACCACAACCAATAACATTAATACCACCACCACCAATACCACCACCACCAATACCAATACCACCACCACCAATACCACCAATACCACCACCAATACCATGAACAATACCACCACCACCAATACCACCACTAATACCACCACCACCAATACCACCACTATTACCACCACCACCACCAATACCACCACCACCACCAAAAACACCACCACCAATACCAATACCACCACCACCAATACCACCAATAGCACCACCAATGCCACGAATACCACCATCACCACCAATACCACCACCAATACCACCAACAATACCACCACACCAACACCAATACCACCACCACCAATACCACCACCAATACCACCACCACCACCAATACCACCAGTACCAATACCACCACCACCACCAATACCACTACCATCATTACCACCACCACCACCAATACCACCACCATCAATACCACCACTAATACCATGACCACCACCATCAATACCGCCACCTCCACCACCACCAATACCACCACCAAAACTACCACCACCACAAATAACACCACCACCAACACCAACACCATCACCAATACCACCACCACCAATACCACCACCAATACCACCACCAATACCACCACCAATACCACCACCACCAATACCACCACCACCAATACCACTACCACCAATACCACCACCAATACCACCACCACCAATACCACCTCATCCAATACCACCACCAACACCAATAACACCACCATCAACACCACCAATACCACTAAAACCACTACCAATATCACCACCACAACACCACTGCCAATACCAACATCACCAATACCACCACCAATACCAATACTACCACCACCACGAATCCCACCACCACCAATGCCACCACCACCACCAATACCACCACCACCAACACCACCAATACCACTACACCCTCCACCAATACCACCACCACCACCAATACCACCAATACCAATACCACCACAATACCACCACCACAATACCACCACCAACAATACCACCACCAATACCACCACCACCACCAATACCACCACCAATACCACCACCACCAATTCCATCACCACCACCAATACCACCAATAAAACCACCACCACCGAAAATACCAATACCACCACCAATACCAATACCACCACCACCAATACCACCACCAATACCACCACCACCAATACAACCACCAATATCACCACCAAATTCACCACCAATACCACCACCAATACCACCACCATCACCACCACTACCAACAATACCACCACACCCACCACTACTACCACCAATACCACCAATACCACCACCACTACCACCACCAATACCACCACATCCACCAATACCAACACCAGTACCAGAACACCCACCAATACCACCACCAACACTAACCACACCACCACCAATACCACCACCACCAATACCACCACCACCAATACCATCACCACCACCAATACCACCACATCCACCAATACCACCACCAGTACCTAAACCACCACCAATACCACCACCAATACCACCACCAAAACCACCATCAATACCACCACCACCAATACCACTATCACTACCACCAATACCACCACCACCAATACCATCCCCACCACCAATACCACCACCACCACCAATACCACCACCACCAATACCACCAACACCAATACCACCACCACCAATACCACCACCATTACCACCACCACCACCAATAACACCTCTACCAATACCACCACCAATACTACTACCATCAATAAGACCACCCCCACCAACACCAATACCACCACCACCAACAACACCACCAATTCCACCACCACCACCAATTCCACCACCAACACCACCAATACCAACACCACCAATACCACCACTACTAATACCACCACCAATACTACCACCACCACCAATATCACCACCACAAATACCACCACCACCAATCCAATACCATCACCACTAATACCACCTTCAATACCACCACCAATACCACCACCACCAATACCACCACCAACACCAATACCACCGCCAATACCACAACCAATACCACTAATACCACCACCACCAAAAATACCACCATCACCACCACCAATACCAATACCACCACAATACCACCACCAATACCACCACCACCACCACCAATACCACCACCACCAACACCACCACCACCAATACCACCAATACAACCACCACCACTAATACCACCTTCAATACCACCACCAATACCACCACCACCAATACCACCATCAACACCAATACCACCGCCAATACCAATACCAATACCACCACCACCAATACCACCACCACCAATATCACCAATACCAGCACCACCAATACCACTACCAATATCAACACCAATACCACCACCATCACCGCCACCACCAACAATACCACCACACCTACCACTACCACCACCAATACCACCAATACCACCACCACCAATACCACCACTAATACCACCACCACCAATACCACCACTAATACCACCACCAATACCAACACCACCACCAATACCACCACCACCAATACCAATACCACCACCACCAATACCACCACCAATGCCACCAATACCACCAACACTACCACCACACCAACACCAATACCACCACCATCAATACCACCAACAATACCACCAATACCACCACTACCAATACCACCACCACCACCAATACAACCACCACCACCACCAATACCACTACCATCAATACCACCACCACCACCAATTCCACCACCATCAATACCACCACCAATACCATGACCACCACTATCAATACCGCCACCTTCACCACCACCAATACCACCACCAAAACTACTACCACCAATACCACTACCACCAAAACTACCACCACCACAAATAACACAACCACCAACACCATCACCAATACCACCACCACCAATACCACCACCAATACCACTACCACCACCAATACCACCACCACCACCAATACCACTACCACCAATACCATCACCAATACCACCACCACCAATACTACCACATCCAATACCACCACCAACACCAATATCACCACCATCAACACCACCAATACCACTAAAACTACAACCAATACCACCACCACCACTGCCAATACCAACACCACCAATACCACCACCAATACCACTACCACCACCCCACCAATACCACCACCACCACCACCAATCCCACCACCACCACCATCAATACCACCACCACCAATACCACTACCACCAATACCACCACCAATACCACCACCACCAAGACCACCACTGCCAATACCACCACCACCAATACCACCACCAATACCATCACCACCAATACCACCACCATCAATACCACCACCACCAATACCACCACCACCAATACCACTACACCCTCCACCAATACTACCACCACCACCACCAATACCACCAATACCAATACCACCACAATACCACCTCCAACAATACCACCACCAATACCATCACCACCACCAATACAACCACCACCACTAATACCACCTTCAATACCTCCACCAATGCCAATACCACAGCAAATACCAATACCACCACCAATACCAATACCACCACCACCAATACCACCACCACCAATACCACCAATACCACCAATACCACCACCAATACCACCACCAATATCACCACCAATACCACCACCAATACTACCGCCATCACCGCCACTACCACCATTTCCACCACACCTACCACTACCACTACCAATACCACCACATCCACCAATACCACCACCAGTACCAGAACCACCACCAATACCAACACCACCAACAATACCATCAATACCACCACCACCACCACCAATGCCACCACATCCACCAATACCACCACCAGTCTCATACCGCTTGCTGAAGCTACGACACACTGCTGATTACGTAGGGCTCCTCACTGACCTTCCTTACTACTCGACAATCGCTGCTATTCTTGCACTTTGCACATGTTTGTATCTGTGGATTTTTAACTTTTTAACTATACTCATTAATTTTTAAAGTTCGTGATATTATTGCTGTGATGTTTTGCTACTCTACCGCTTGATCACTGAGGCTTCCCCGGTCCGCCACGGTTTGTACCGATTGCTGCGGAGGGAAGGACCTCATTTTAGGGATTCTCCCAGTCACTCACTTCCGCCTATTCCCTTCTTGCAGTTAGCGCTCTAGACTTTGGCTAACTACTATTTAGGGCCACGCTGGATCGGCCGCGCAGTGCTCTCATACCGCTTGCTGAAGCTACGACACGCTGCTGATTACGTAGGGCTCCTCACTGACCTTCCTTACTACTCGACAATCGCTGCTATTCTTGCACTTTGCACATGTTTGTATCTGTGGATTTTTAACTTTTTAACTATACTCATTAATTTTTAAAGTTCGTGATATTATTGCTGTGATGTTTTGCTACTCTACCGCTTGATCACTGAGGCTTCCCCGGTCCGCCACGGTTTGTACTGATTGCTGCGGAGGGAAGGACCTCATTTTAGGGATTCTCCCAGTCACTCACTTCCGCCTATTCCCTTCTTGCAGTTAGCGCTCTAGACTTTGGCTAACTACTATTTAGGGGCATGCTGGAACGGCCGCGTGCCGCCGGCGCGCCGAAGGCGCGCCAAAGGCAAGCCCGTCTGCGCCCGTCCGTGCCTGGACCGGGTCTAGGGCTATGGATCATGCCTCTCACTTGGCAGATGATTCTACAATTGTGTACTCGGGTAAGAGCCTTTTGTCTCTACGTCCACCAACACATCAGAATTGTTATTTGTTGAACTGTAAACATATAATAAAACCAGACTACCCCCAATGTCCAGGCTGCGATAGGAAATTACCAAATATTTTGGATCAGCCACTTAACTTTTCAAAAGACTCAACGACTCAAAATCAAATAGACAATGACCTACAGTTAGCACTTATCAATGCAAGGTCATTGGTCAGACATAAATATGAAATTGCTGATTTTATCATAGACCATAAACTTGATATATTATTTGTTACTGAAACATGGGGTGATGACTCATCCGACTCAGATTTTAATATTGCGACGCCTCAGGGTTATAGTATCTTCAGACATGATAGGCAACTAAAAAGAGGCGGCGGATTGGCATTGATCCATAAGGATGAACTAAGTTCCTTTTGTTCACCAATAGCCACACCCGACTGTGAAGCCTTGCTTTTTAAATTTACTCCCTCTGGTCAAGATTTGTTTAAAGGTCTCTTGATTTATCGCCCTCCAGGCCCTAGATCCAACTTTCTAGCTAACTTTCACTCCTTGTTAGAGCTTAGTCTCCACTCTAACTTTTTTACAATCATAGGCGATTGGAATTTTCACTTAGAAGTAACGGATGATAGAGACACAACGGAGTTACTTGACATGACATCAGAGTATGGCCTTACACAGCAGGTCCATGGTGCTACGCATATGGCAGGACACACCTTAGACGGCCTGTTCACCAACAACCAGGCCATCTCCGATCTATCCATCCTCCCGTTAATCTGGTCGGACCATCAAGCCATTCTTTTCAAGTATAAGCTTTTAAGAACGAATAGCACCACTATAGCTGATGCAAAGATTATGGGCAGAGCATGGCATAAAATTGATTCTACTACTTTGGTCAATGAGTTAGCAAAAAGTGAATGGAAAGTAGAGAAGGAGGTAGAAATTACGGCTAAAAAATATACTAACTGGCTTGAGACCAATTTTGCAAATCTAGTTCCTAGTATCTGCATTAATATTAATAGGAAATCACCATCTGCCCCTTGGTTTTCTGAAGCCTTGAGAATAGATAAACAGGCTTGCAGAAGGCAAGAAAGGACTTGGCGTAAAAACTATGAACTTCTAGAAAAAAACGTTATAAATCTATGCTGTCAGAGTTAAAAAAAAGTTGATTGGTGAAAAAACTCTTTATTATACAGCTAAAATAGAAAAATCTAGTGGTTCCAGTAAAGAACTATTTCGAACTGTGAAACATCTGACCACAATCAAAAAAGATGATTCTGTTAACTTTACTCAAGAATTTTGTGATGCTCTGGCTTCTTCCTTTAGAACGAAGGTTGATCTAATATATGACCAGTTCACTCATTCCGTATCAAATGGTAAAAAATTTGAACAAGAAATGAATGAAAAAGTCCCTCCTTTTAATTTCTCACCGACCTCTCCTTTGCAAATTATTAAATTGATTTCCATGGCCAAGTCAGGCTCTCCGGAAGACCCTTGTCCTCCTAAGATCCTACAAAATATCTCCCACTTCATTGGTCCACACCTATCTGAGATATTTAATCAGATGATAGATCAAGGATCTTTTCCCACTGTGTGGAAGCAGGCTTGTATCTTGCCCCTTTTAAAAAAAAACAATTTAGATGTAAATGATACAGCTAATTACCGGCCCATTGCGAAAATTCCACTTCCTGCTAAGATAATTGAGAAAACCATGAATGTGGAACTCTCTACCTTTATTACAACGAACCAAATTTTAGATCATAGCCAGTTTGGCTTTAGAGCTAACCATAGCACAGAGTCAGCTTTGATCAAGACTACAGAAGAAATCCGGTTCTCATTAGACAGCGGTGGGTCGGCAGCCTTGGTGCTGCTTGACCTATCTGCTGCTTTTGATACGGTTGACCACTCTCTTCTAATTTATCGTCTACAGGAAATTGGGATAAGAGGTAAAGCCCTCTCCCTGTTAACATCATTCCTATTAGAGAGGACCCAATCAGTTCATCTGGGTAAATTTAAGTCTGATTCTTTCACTCTCCCATGTGGGGTTCCGCAGGGCTCATCGTTGAGCCCTACACTTTTTAATATCTATGTAGCGGAATTAGCGCCACTGATAAGAAGTTTTAATTTGATCCCTTCATCATATGCTGACGACACCCAGCTGGTGATCTCGACAGTAGATAAGGACATTAACCATTCACTAAAACTCCATGACTGTATGCTTTCCTTAAGTCATTGGATGAGCTCTCACTGCTTGAAACTAAACTCAAACAAAACAGAGGTGATTATGTTTGGAAATCTCTTTCCACCCTGGTCTCCAGCTTGGTGGCCGGATAATCTTGGCCCCTCCCGACCCCGGTAGATAAAGCAAAAATCTCGGGGTTATTGTAGACAAAAAACTTAGTTTTAAAGCTCAAGTGTCCAAGGTTGTGTCTTCTTCCTTTTTTATGATTAAGACCATAAGAAAAATTCTGCCCTTTATTCCAAAATCTTGTAGAAAGTTGATTGTAACCTCCTTAGTATTATCTAAACTTGACTATTGCAATGGATTGTATATTAATCTGCAATCCACCCTTCTAAGGAAGTTACAGGCAGTGCAAAATGCGGCCGCAAGACTGATTTTAGGCATACCAAAATATCAGTCTGTCAGATTAATATTGCGAGAATTCCACTGGCTGCCAGTTGGCCAGCGGATAAAATTCAAGGCACTCTGCATGGCCCATAAGGCTTTGCACAACGAAGGGCCGAAATTTCTAGAGAACCTTTTTTCTTGGCACTCTCCAAATAGAAATCTGCGCTCGGCTAATGCACATCTGATGTCGCCAGTCAGGATTAAAAAGTCGAATTGGGGGGGTAGGAGTTTCACCTTTAACACCATCAGGGAATGGAATTCCCTTCCCTTATATCTTAGAAAAATGTCCTCCCTTCTTGAATTCAGGAAACAACTGAAGACCTGGCTTTTTCAGCAGTAGTGGCAATTAGCACAGTATGTAGCATTGGAAGCGCCAAGACACCTACGGGTATTCGTGCGCTGTATAAATTCTACTAACATAACATAACATAACATAACCAGTACCAAAACTACCACCAATACCACCACCAAAACCACCACCAATACCACCACCACCAATACCACCACCACCAATACCACTACCACCACCACCAATACCACCACCACCAATACCATCACCACCACCAATACCACCACCACCACCAATACCACCACCACCAATACCACCAATACCAATACCACCACCACCAATACCACCACCATTACCACAACCACCACCAATAACACCACTACCAATACCACCACCACCACCACCAATACCACTACCATCAATACCACCACCTCCACCAACACCAACACCAATACCACCACCAATACCACCACCACCAACACCACCACCACCAATACCACCACCACCACCAATTCCACCACCACCACCACCAACACCACCAATACCAACACCACCAATACCAATACAACCACCAATACCTCAACCAATACCACTAATACCACCACCACCAACAATACCACCATCACCACCACCAATACCAATACCACCACAATACCACCACCAATACCACCAATACCACCACCACCACCACCACCAATACCACCACCACCAACACCACCACCACCAATACCACCACCACCACAAATACCACCAATACAACCACCACCACTAATACCACCTTCAATACTACCACCACCACCAATACCACCACCAATACCAATACCACTACCAATACCAATACCACCACCAACAATACCACCACCACCAGTACCACCAATACCAGCACCACCACTACCACCACCAATATCACCAATACCACCACCAATACCACCACCAATACCACCACCAATACCACCACCATCACCGCCACCACCACCAATACCACCACACCTACCACTACCACCATCAATACCACCAATACCACCACCACCAACACCAATACCACCACATCCACCAATACCATCACCAGTACCAACACCACCACCAATACCACTACCATAAATACCACCACCTCCACCACCACCAATACCACCACCATCAACACCACCAATATCACTAAAACCACAACCAATGCAACCACCACCACCAATACCAACACCACCAATACCACCACCAATACCACTACCACCATCCCACCAATACCACCACCACCACCACCAATCCCACCACCACCACCATCAATACCACCACCACCAATACCACTACCACCAATACCACAACCACCAAGACCAACACTGCAAATACCACCACCACCAATACCACCACCAATACCATCACCACCAATACCACCACCATCAATACCACCACCACCAATAACACCACCACCAATACCACTACACCCTCCACCAATACTACCACCACCACCACCAATACCACCAATACCAATACCACCACAATATCACCTCCAACAATACCACCACCAATACCACCACCACCAATTCCATCACCACCACCAATACAACCACCACCACTAATACCACCTTCAATACCACCACCAATGCCAATACCACAGCAAATACCAATACCACCACCAATACCAATACCACCACCACCAATACCACCACCACCAATACCACCAATACCACCACCAATTCCACCACCAATATCACCACCAATGCCACCACCAATACTACCGCCATCACTGCCACTACCACCATTTCCACCACACCTACCACTACCACCACCAATACCACCACCACCAATACCACCACCACCAATACCACCACATCCACCAATACCACCACCAGTACCAGAACCACCACCAATACCACCACCAACACCACCAACAATACCACCACCACCAATACCACCACCACCAATGCCACCACATCCACCAATACCACCACCAGTACCAAAACCACCACCAATACCACCACCAAAACCACCACCAATACCACCACCACCAATACCACGACCACCAATACCACTATCACCACCACCAATACCACCACCACCAATACCATCACCACCACCAATACCACCACCACCAATACCACCACCACCAATACCACCAATACCAATACCACCACCACCAATACCACCACCATTACCACAACCACCACCAATAACACCACTACCAATACCACCACCACCAATACCACTACCATCAATACCACCACCTCCACCAACACCACCACCACCACCACCAATACCACCACCAATACCACCACCACCACCAATTCCACCACCACCACCAACTCCACCACCAACACCACCAATACCAACACCACCAATACCACCACTACTAATACCACAACCAATACTACCACCACCACCAATACCACCACCACAAATACCACCACCACCAATCCAATACCATCACCACCAATACCAATACAACCGACAATACCTCAACCAATACCACTAATACCACCACCACCAACAATACCACCATCACCACCACCAATACCAATACCACCACAATACCACCACCAATACCACCAATACCACCACCACCAACACCACCACCAACACCACCACCACCAATACCACCACCACCAGAAATACCACCAATACAACCACCACCACTAATACCACCTTCAATACTACCACCACCACCAATACCACCACCAATACCAATACCACTACCAATACCAATACCATCACCACCAATACCACCACCACCAGTACCACCAATACCAGCACCACCACTACCACCACCAATATCACCAATACCACCACCAATACCACCACCAATACCACCACCAATACCACCACCATCACCGCCACCACCACCAATACCACCACACCTACCACTACCACCATCAATACCACCAATACCACCACCACCAACACCAATACCACCACATCCACCAATACCATCACCAGTACCAACACCACCACCAATACCACTACCATAAATACCACCACCTCCACCACCACCAATACCACCACCACCACCAATACCACCACCACCAATACCACTACCACCACCAATTACATCACCACCACCAACACCACCACCATCAATACAAACACCACCAATACCACCACCACCAATACCACCAATACTATCACCACCACCAATAACACCACCACAAATGCCACCACCGCCAATCCAATACCATCACCACCAATACCACCACCAATACCACAACCAATACCACTAATACCACCACCACCAATACCACCACCACCAATTCCAAAACAACCAGCACCAATACCACCACCAATACCACAAGCAATACCACAAGCAATATCACCACCACCAATACCACCACTTATACCACCACCACCACCACCAATACCACCACTAATACCACCACTACCACCAATACCACCACCACGAATACCACCACCACCAATACCACCAATAGCACCACCAATACCACCATCACCACAAATACTACCACCACCAACATCACCACCACCAACACCAATACCACCGCCACCAATACCACCACTACCTATACCAAGACCACCTCCAATACCACTACCATCAATACCACCACCTCCACCACCACCAATACCACCACAACCAATACCACCGCCACCAACAACACCACCAATACCACCACCACCACCAATTCCACCACCACCATCAATTCCACCACCACCACCAACCCCACCACCACCAATACCAACACCACCAATACCACCAGCACTATTACCAGCACCAATACTATCACCAGCACCAATACCACCACCACCACCAATACCACCACCACCAATACCACCACCACCAATACCACCACCACCAATCCAATACCATCACCACCAATACCAATACCACCACCAATACCACAACCAATACCACTAATACCACCACCGCCAATACCACCACCACCAATACCTATACCACCACCACCAATATTACCACCAATACCACGAACAATACCACCACCACCAATACCACAACTAATAGCACCACCACCACTACCACCAATACCATCACCACCAATACCACCACCACCACCACCAATACCACCACCAGCAATACCAATTCCACCATCACCAATACCACCAATAGCACCACCAATACCACAATCACCACCAATACCACCACCAATACCACCACCAATACCACACCACAATACCACACCACCAATATCACCACCAATATCTCCACCACCAATACCACCACCAATACCACCACCACCACCAATACCACCACCAATACCACCTCTACCAATACCACCACCACCACCAATACCACCACCACCAATACCACTACCACCACCAATACCACCACCACCAATACCATCACCACCACCAATACCACCACTACCACCAATACCACCACCCCAATACCACCAACACCAATACCACCAACACCAATACCACCACCATTACCACCACCAATAACACCACTACCAATACCACCACCACCACCACAAATACCACTACCATCAATACCAACACCAATACACCACCAATACCACCACCAATACCACCACCAATACCACCACCACCAACACCACCACCACCAATACCACCACCACCACCAATACCACCAATACCACCACCACCACCAATACCACCCCATCCACCAATACCATCACCAGTACCAACACCACCACCACCAATACCACCAAGAATACCACCACCACCAATACCACCACCACCACCAATTCCATCACCACCACCAACACCACCACCAATACAAACACCACCAATAGCACCACCACCAATACCACCACCAATACTACCACCACCACCAATACCACCACCACAAATGCCACCACCGCCAATCCAATACCATCAACACCAATACCACCGCCAATACCACAACCAATACCACTAATACCACCACCACCAATACCACCACCACCAATACCAAAACCACCACCACCAATACCACCACCAATACCACAAGCAATACCACCACCACCAATACCACCACTTATACCATCACCACCACCAATACCACCACTAATACCACCACTACCACCAATACCACCACCACGAATACCACCACCACCACGAATACCACCACCACCAATACCACTAAGACCAATCCCACCAATAGCACCACCAATACCACCATCACCACAAATACTACAACCACCACCAACAATATCACCACCACCATCACCAATACCACCACCACCAATACCACCACCAATACCACCACTACCAATACCACCACCACCACCAATACCACTACCATCAATACCACCACCTCCACCACCACCAATACCACCACAACTAATACCGCCACCACCAACAACACCACCAATACCACCACCACCACCAATTCCACCACCACCACCACCAATTCCACCACCACCACCAACACCACCACCACCAATACCAACACCACCAATACCACCACCACTATTACCACCACCAATACTACCACCAGCACCAATACCACCACCACCACCAATACCACCACCACCAATACCACCACCAATACCACCACCACCAATCCAATACCATCACCACCAATACCAATACCACCACCAATACCACAACCAATACCACTAATACCACCACCGCCAATACCACCACCACCAATACCTATATCACCACCACCAATATTACCAATACCATGAACAATACCACCACCACCAATACCACAACTAATAGCACCACCACCACTATCACCAATACCATCACCACCAATACCACCACCACCACCAATACCACCACCACCAATACCAATTCCACCATCGCCAATACCACCAATAGCACCACCAATACCACCAATAGCACAATCACCACCAATACCACCACCAATACCACCACCAATACCACACCACCAATACCACACCACCAATATCACCACCACCACCAATACCACCACCACCACCAATACCACCACCAATACCACCACCACCACCAATACCACCACCAATACCACCACTACCACCAATACCACCACTACCAATACCACCACCACCACCAATACCACCACCACCAATACCACTACCACCACCACCTATACCACCACCACCACCAATACCATCACCACCACCAATACCACCACTACCACCAATACCACCACCACCAATACCACCAACACCAATACCACCACCACCAATACCACCACCATTACCACCACCAATAACACCACTAACAATACCACCACCACCACCACAAATACCACTACCATCAATACCAACACCAATATCACCACCAATACCACCAACACCACCACCACCAATACCACCACCACCACTAATACCACCACCAACACCAATTCCACCACCACCACCAATTCCACCACCAACACCACCAATACCAACACCACCAATACCACCACCACTAATACCACCACCAATACTACCACCACCACCAATACCACCACCACAAATACCACCACCACCAATCCAATACCATCACCACCAATACCACAGCCAATACCACAACCAATACCACTCATTCCACCACCACCACTACCACCACCAACAATACCACCATCACCACCACCAATACCACCAATATCAATACCACCACAATACCACCACCAATACCACCACCACCACCACCAATACCACCAACACCACCACCACCAATACCACCACCACCACAAATACCACCAATAAAACCACCACCACTAATACCACCTTCAATACCACCACCAATACCACCACCACCAATACCACCACCAACACCAATACCACCGCCAATACCAATACCAATACCACCACCAATACCAATACCACCACCACCAATACCAACACCACCAATACCACCAATACCAGCACCACCAATACCACCACCAATATCACCACCAATACCACCACCAATACCACCACCATCACCGCCACCACCACCAATAGCACCACACCTACCACTACCACCACCAATACCACCACCACCAATACTACCACATCTGCCAATACCATCACCAGTACCAACACCACCACCAATACCACCACCAACACCAATACCACCACCAATACCACTACTACCACCACCAATACCACTACTACCACCACCAATACCACCACCACCAATCCCACCACCACCAATACCACCAACACGAATATCACCACCACCAATACTACCACATCCGCCTATACCATCACCAGTACCAACACCACCACCAATACCACTACCACCAATACCACCACCACCACCAATAACACCACTACCAATACCACCACCACCACCTCCACCACCACCAATACCACCACCACCAACACCACCACCACCAATACCACCACCAATACCACCAATACCACCACCACCACCAATTCCACCACCACCACCAACACCACCACCATCAATACCAACACCACCAAAAGCACCACCACCAATACCACCATCAATACTACCACCGCCACCAATACCAATACCACCACCACAAATGCCACCACCACAAATCCAATACCATCACCACCAATACCAATACCACTGCCAATACCAAAACCAATACCACTAATACCACCACCACCAATACCACCACCACCAATACCACCACCACCAATACCACCACCAGCCATACCACCAATACCCCCACCAATACCACAAACAATACCACCACCACCAATACCACCACTAATACCACAACCACCAATACCACCACTACCACCAATACCACCACCACCAATACCACCACCAATACCACCACCACCAATACCACTACCACCAATGCCACCAATAGCACCACCAATACCACCATCACCTTCAATACCACCACCAATACCACCACCAATACCACCACCAATACCACCACCACCAACAATATCACCACCACCAACACCAATACCACCACCACCAATACCACCACCAATACCACCACTACCAATACCACCACCACCACCAATACCACTACCATCAATACCACCACCTGCACCACCACCAATACCACCACCACCACCAATACCACCACCACCAACAACAACACCACCAATACCACCACCAATACCACCACCAATTCCACCACCACCAATTCCACCACCACCACCAATACCAACACCACCAATACCACCACCACTATTACCATCACCAATACCACCACCACCACCATTACCACCACCACCAATACCACCACCACCAATCCAATACCATCACCACCAATACCACCACCAATACCACAACCAATACCACTAATACCACCACCACCAATACCACCACCAATACCACCACCACCAATACCTATACCACCACCACGAATACCACCACCAATACCACAAACAATACCACCACCACCAAGACCACAACTAATAGCTCCTCCACCACTACCACCACTACCACCAATACCATCACTACCAATACCAATTCCACCACCACCAATACCATCAATAGCACCACCAATACCACCAATACCACATTCACCACCAATACCACCACCAATACCACCACCACCACCAATATCACCACCACAAATACCACCACCAATACCACCACCACCACCAATACCACCACCAATACGACCACTACCACCAATACCACCACTACCAATACCACCACCATCAATACCACTAACATCAATACCACCACCTCCATCGCCACCAATACCATCACCAATACCACCACCACCAATACCACCACTACCACCAATACCACCACCAATACCACCACTAAAACCACCAACAAGACCATCACCACCAATACCACCACCACCACTACCTCCAATACCCCCAACACCAATACCACCACGACCAATACCACCACGACCAATACCACCACCAATACCACAACCACCAATACCACCACTACCAATACCACCACCCCCACCACCAATACCACTACCATCAATAGCACCACCTCCACCACCACCACCAATACCACCACCATTACCACCACAAACACCACCAATACCACCACCACCAATACCACCACCACCAATACCACCACAACCAATATCACCACCACCAATACCACTACCACTAATACCACCACCAACACCACCAATCCAATACCACCACCACCAATACCACTGTCAATGCCAAAACCACCACCAATACCACCAATACTACCACCACCACCAATACTACCACCACCAATACTAATACCACCACCACCAATACCACCAATACCACCACCAATACCACCACCACCTCCACCACCACCAATACCACTACCACCAATACCACCGCTACCACAAATACCACCAATACCACCACCAATACTATCAATACCACCATCACCACCAATACCACCATCAATACCACCACCACTACCACCACTGATACCACCACCACCAATACCACACCACCAATATCACCACCACCACCAATATCACCATCACCAATACCACCACCAAAACCACCACCACCAATACCACATCCACCACCAATACCATCACCAATACCACCACCACCACTACCACCAATACCCCCAACACCAATACCACCACCACCAATACCACCACCAATACCACCACCACCACCAATACCACCACTATCAATACCACCACCACCACCACCACCAATACCACTACCATCAATAGCACCACCTCCACCACCACCAATACCACCACCATTACCACCACAAACACCACCACCACCAATACCACCATCACCAATATCACAACCACCAATACCACCACCACCAATACCACCACCACCACCACCAATCCCATACCACCACCACCAATTCCACTGTCAATGCCAATACCACCACCAATACCACCAATTCCACCACCACCAATACTGCCACCACCAATACCAATACCACCACCACCAATACCACCACCAATACTACCACCACCTCTACCACCACCAATACCACTACCACCAATACCACCACCACCACCAATACCACCACCAATACTACCAATACCACCATCTCCACCAATACCACCACCAATACCACCACTGATACCAACACCACCATTACCACACCACCAATATCACCACCACCACCACCACCAATATCACCACCACCAATACCAATACCACCACTACCACCAATACCACCACCACCACCACCACCAATACCACTACCATCAATACCACCACCTCCACCACCACCACCAATATACCATCACCAATACCACCACCACCAATACCAACACTACCATCAATACCACCACCAATACCACCACCAAAACCACCACCACCAATACCACCACCACCACCAGTACCATCACCACAAATACCACCACCACTACCACCAATACCCCCAACACCAATACCACCACCACCAATACTACCACCACCAATACCACCACCAATACCACCACCACCAATCAATACCACCACTACCAATACCACCACCACCAATACCACTACCATAAATAGCACCACCTCCACCACCACCACCAATACCACAACCAATACCACCACAAACACCACGACCACCACCAATACCACCACCAATATCACCACCACCAATACTACCACCGCCAATACCACCACCACCACCAATTCAATACCACCACCACCACCAATACCACTGCCAATGCCAATACCACCAATACCACCACCACCAATACTACCACCATCAATACCAATATCACCACCAATACCACCACCACCTCCAATACCACTACCACCAATACCACCACCACCACCAATACCACCACCACCAATACCACCAATACCACCACCAATACTACCAATACCACCACCAATACCACACCAATACCACCACTAATACCACCACCAGCAATACCACCACCACTAATACCACCACCACCACCAATATCACCACCACCAATACTACCACCACCACCACCACCAATACCACCAACACCACCACCACCAATACCACCACCACCATTACCACCACCACTACCACCACCAATACCACCACCACCAATACCACCACCACCACTAATACCAACACCACCAATACCACCACCACCAATACCACCACCACCACCAATACCACCACCACCAATACCACCAAAACAAATATTACCACCACCAATACCAATACCACCACCACCAATACCAGTACCACCACCAGTACCACCACCAATACCAATACCACCACCAATACCACCACGACCAACACCACCATTACCACCAATTCACCACCAATACCACCACCACCAATACCACTACCACCACCAATACCTCCACCACCACCAATACCCCACCAGCAATACCACCACCACCACCAATACCTCCACCACCACCAATACCACCACTACCAATACCACCATACCACCAACACCACCACCAATATCACCACTAATACCACCAATACCAATACCACCACTAATACCACCACCAATACCAGTACCACCACTACCAATACCAATACCACCACCAATAGCAATACCACCACCGCCAATACCAATACCGCCACCACCAATACCACCGATACCAATACCACCACCGCCAATACCGCCACCCCCAATACCACCACCACCAATAACAGTACCACCACCACCACTAATACCAATACCATCACCAACAATAACGCTGCCACCACCACCAATGCCACCACCACCAATACCAGCACCACCAATACCACCACCACCACCACCAATAACAATACCACTACCACCAATACCAATACCACCACCTCCTCGCCTCTCGCTCACTAGTAATAGCATGGGCACTGTACGAAGCTGTAGCTGCAGCCGAGACCAATCCCTCCCTCCATGACTACCATAAAGCACAGCCCACCCTGAAACATGAGGTTAAGCCAGGGCCCTACTACAGCTGGAGTGTTTTTTTATTAGGCCAAAGATAGCAATGACATTAGGCAATGCCACACTGCTCACTCAAATCATGAAGAGTTAAGGAAATAGCCCCCCCTCCAGCTCTTCCTACTGAGCCGCGAAAGTGTAATCACAGAGCGAAAGGTGTTGGAGCGCTTTATTAGTGTTTATAGCTCGGATCATATGTAACTCTCACTTCACACTTTGTGTCTGTGTAATTTACAACACTTACACATCTTCTTCACTGCACTATTTATCACTACTTTGAAGACATCGCAGGCCGGTCTCTTCCTCTGATATTTACAATCTAACAAGCGGTCGAGAAGGCCCTTTATTGCAATGCAATAGGTCTCGCATTTGTGAGAGTTTAAGCTATTAGTATTGTAAATGACAATGCCTTTTATTTATGTTTTAAAACCCAAAACATAAATAAAAGGCATTGTCATTTAAAATGCCAATAACTCAAACACGTGTGAATGCGAGACCTATTGCATTGTAAATGCTTGTCCTGCTGCTTGTCGACTGCTGCTGTGTTGCCAGATTTGAAATAAATATTAAAGCAAGCACAATCCCCTTGAAAAGAAGCCCAAGGCTGACACACGGTCTTCCATAAGAAACCCAAGAAAGATATCAGGCCTAAAAAATAATCAAAAGGAGGATCATTAGCATTGAAAATACAATGTATTCTCATGAGTTAATAAAACATTTACATGCTTTAAAACCCTATTCATTATTCTTTGCAGACAGCTTTCCTGTATACACTCTTAGACTGCATTGCAAAATATATGTGTGCCATATCCTGAAGCTCCCATACAGAAGTTTGTTTCTTGCATTACTTTTTTGAATGTTAAATTACCTTAAATGTTTTATGTACAAACTACAGCACATTTGTATATGCACTTACTTTCAAATGCTTCATACATGTTGCATCCCCATTGCAAGATGGCCACCAGGCTACAAATGCCCGGAGTGTCTTTTTTCTTCATGGCCTGCTAAATAAATACTTCCCTCACACTTTTTATCTGGCCAGCTGGCAAAACAGCACAGATTATGTACTATTTTGCTGGCTGCTGGGACGATCACAGAGATTATGTACTATTTGGCCAGTGTCCTCGTAAATAGCCACTTGCTTAATTATTAGGTTGAGCATTCAAGACCTCTTGTATATACTTTAGTATATACTTATATGTGTATGTACTTTGTGGGCTCTGGAGATCAGCCGTAGGTCTTGTCTGCTTGCGCTTAGGGACGTTTTTTCTGTTCAACTGCCTCTATTTAACTGTCTTGATAGAAAACGACCAGTAGAGGTCATTAAAATACCAGAATTGCTTTCTGCTTTTTCAACTGCCTCTATTTGACTGTCTTGATAGAAAACGACCAGTAGAGGTCAGTAAAATACCAGAATTGCTTTCTGCTGAGGGACTTTCTTTTAAAAAAAATTCTGGCAACTGCCTCTATTTAACTTGCTTAATAGAAAACGACCAGCAGAGGTCAGTAAAATATCAGAATCACTTTAGCATTCTCTGGATTCCAGTCCATAGAAATTGTCTTCCACGAGCACTCTTAAACAATAATATTTTTTTCAAATCTTGTATTTTCAGTGATGTGACCATTGAAGGCCCTGATTTTATATTAAAAACAGAGCTTTGGACTATACCATTTCCCGCTGAAAGGCAATATTTCTCTCCATGTGTTCCCATACCCGGCGTGTCACGCAGTTTGGTGCTTACTTTCCCTCCATGTTAAAGAACAGTAGATGTTTCAGCACCCAGGCTAATGTGCTGCATAGCAAAATACATATAAGGTCCCAATGGCGAGACCGATTGCATTGCAAATGCTTGTTTCCTATGGGGACTGCGGAGGCTTTCCTGGTTTGGAATAAACAGAAGGACAGTAAACACCTTTACCGTAACTTTCATGGTACAATGCGATTTTTTTTGTGTGCTTTCTCTTTGTTTTTGTCAATTTATGCTTTACTCAGGCTTGTTTCAGAAATTGGTATTACTCGTATGTTCTGTATCTTTATTACTTGCCTCTCTACCATTGATAACAAAGGCGTAGTAAAAATATACAAATGGCAGTACTTGGAGAAAGTATGTACTAGTGAACATGACTTTTTCAGGCAATCTCCTTTTACTTGATTATTCACATGTTATGATTTTAGCTAATGAGGAAAAGAGATTAAGAACTGAGGCCCACATTTTCTAAAAAAAACAAGTTGCCGTGCTGCATTGCGTGAATGGTAGAGAGCGGAACATCACCTTATCTACTAAGATGTGGTCTATTCTGCTCTCTCTCTGTGCTAGCTCACTTTTGGCTGCCATGTGCAAATGCAGACACCCTTCACCAGAATGTAAGGATGTCTTCATTGGAGTCAGCAATTTTTTTGTACAGGAAGGGGTCTCTTCCAGTACAAAAACTATGCGTTAAGACATTTCACACTTTATATGTGTGCTGTGAAATGCAGAAAAAATCAAAGAGGGAAAAATGAGGAGTAATGAAAATATTTCTCCTCATTTTTCCTGAGAAAAGGAGGCTCAGGATTTTCATGAAAAATTAATTGTAGATAGGGATGTGCGTCAAAACCCATGGGTAGTTCCATGAGAATGCTAATACACCACACATGTAACACTCCTTGATGCAATGTAATTCAAAGCAGTGAATAGTGCAACTCCTGATTTGTGTTAGATAGAAAATACCAACCTAACTTTTTCCGCCAGGTTTGCTTACAAAAGTGATGCAAATTAGGTGCAAAGTAAATTTGGGGCCTAGTCCTAAACCTCACAAAAAATGAGTCCCAAATCAAAAAAACTGATTTGCAATAGAGAGACAAAAAAGATGCCTATATCATTAGGGGCTGCAAACCTGTGGCCCTACAACCTTCACATCTCTGTGACCAGCTACCTCCCCTTGCTGCCCCTCCCTGTCATGGAAACTGAGGCGTGCTATTAGAAAGTATGTGCTCTACCTTTTGGGGAAAAATAAATGCTTGCTTAAGGTGTGGTCCAGGGCTCATGAAAGTAGAAATACTTTGCCAGTTGTAATGCCTTCTCCAAGGAGTAAGTAGCTAACCCATTAACTTTCCCTCTATTTCTCTTGTCAGCTGTTCGGTCTTGTCAATTTTTTTTTAGAGCCACCCGTCCCTGCAATTACAGTCTCCCCTTTTGTCCATCTTAGCATGTGGGTGAGCAGCAGCAACCTTTAAATATCATTGAAAGGCTTTCAGGCTCCAAACCCAAAATCCAATACAATTCAACAGCCATAGAGGAATAGACACCTTGTTATATGATTTTCAGATGACGTCACAAATGGCATTGTTTGCATTCTTCACAGAAATCTGCATATTAAAAGCATGTATCAGAGGCTTAACACTCAATCCATTGGCTCCCCATTCAGAGATGACATAAGTTAATTTCCATTGTTATGATCCACAAAGAAGCCAATGGCATAGACTCAAAAATTAATATCACATTGAAACTCCACCTAGGCCACTCCACTCTGCCTTTGGTGCCCCATGTTTTAAGAGGCATAAGTCAAGTGGCACACCGCAAGACTCATTGGGTCTGCATTATGGAAACAGTTCCATTTGGACTCAAACAGATAGAAGATCACACTCTTTTTTACGAAATATCATAGGCTTGTTTCTTTTATTAAGTTTGACCTGCCCTTCTTCTGATTTGACTCCACCTGTTTTAGCACCAGGAAGCCTGGTGTCAGTTAGTTGCAGATCAGGTCAGAACGTCACTGTGATATCACATAACTGTGATAACATATATGAGGTCATGAGTTCTATATGAGGGTTATGATTGCATAGCTCACCATAATTCCACCATTTATGGTTTTTTAGGTTCTAAATGGGAACCAACTTGGTATGCAGATAGAGGGCACTGCTGTGTCTAGGCAGAACAGCAGTTATGGGATATTAGCATTAGAAAGCTGAATGCTGTTTTTCTGATATCAACTATCTCATGGTTCATTAACTTCTATAGCAATAATGCAAAACAAATTCCATTCCGAACCAATGCTGAATAAGTAGCCTTCAAAGTTGGGCAAAATAACTTGGACCCCCAGCATGACTGAGAGACTGGTAGCCTACAAGAACAGGCTCAAAATATCCTCTCTCCAGTCATGCAATAGCATCTGGTGAGGACCAGCAACATATGGCCTCTTCTTCCTCTACCTTGGCCTGCAAGAACCAGAAAGAGTGGGGCTTTTATTAAACCACTCTTGTGCCTGATCCAAGAGCCTTGCATTGAAACCCTATGCACAGGGTGCTTGTCCACCAGTCAACCATTACAAGTTCCACAGGCTGCAAATGATCATTAAATACTTTTTGCTAAGTAGGACATATGCATTAATGATTTGCACACAACCAGTACTCACATTTTATTCGACCTGCCTGAATATTCAAATTCCACACTAGAAGTTTCACAAAAAGAAATAATATGCTTGATCACAACCTCTAGACCAAATTGTATACCAATTAATACTTTAAAACTGGACCCAGATCAATGGAGTAAACTGCTATATAACCTATCCAGGCCAAACTTTGCCTCTTAGAAAGGGGCTATCTTACATCCAATCCATAAAAATGACACAAGCTTAAGCCCAAAAAGGAATTGGCTTATAATCCTTAGAAAATTCAGAGGGTGAGCTTTTTAGCTAATGTTTGATGTATAATCTTCATGCTGGACCATTAATTCTAAATTACTACTCTTTAACCAGTTGGGATTAGCAAAACTGACTGTTCTACAATAGACAACATTATCACGCTCAAACTATTAGTGAATTCAAGACTAAAAAACTTCTAAAGTTATATGTCTGCTATATTGATTGTTTTTCTGTGTTCAAAAAAGTTAACCTGAAAAAACTGTGGACAAATTGGTAAAATAGAAATTAGGGAATTGACCACATGTTCCCACTTTTTCTCGTCGGTTTACAGGATAGATCATGGCTCCCAGTAAAACTAACTAGAAGAATGCTGTCACCAATAATATCAACTCAGCCACCTAAGACAGCAATGTGTTTTGGCTTCTCTCTTTTTCTCCCTAGACATCTTTGATTTAACCAACTACCTTGATTATGTGGAAGACATGCCACCAAAGCTTGCATCAAAGACCATTACCTATTAAGCATATGCACACAAGGCTAATCATTTTATCATTAACTCCAGCCATGTTGAAATCCCTGCCTTCTAACATACAGAATATAATTGGGGAAAATAGAAAGTCATGTCCTTCATTAAACCCAAAATCAATGAAGGAAAATTGATGGCAGCTACATTAAACTATGCATACTTGGGTTTAATAGTAGATAAAGGATACAGTGGGACTTTTGAGTTTGCTTAAAGATGCTGAGAGGTATATGGACAAACCACACCCTAATTAAGCAAAAGAGTGTGTTGTACCCTGTACATAGAGACACAGGTAGCCAAGTAGTATATCTCAAGTCTTCTTTATTGGTTCCATGTCAGGGTAGTATCAATCATAGTCCAGCCAGCTCTAGTCAGGTACTAGCCATGTACCAGCCCCAGCAGGAGCAGCCTGCCTAGCTGCTCAGCCCATCTCTAACTGTCACCACTCATCCACTCAGGCACCCAGGCATTCCATTCATCACAGTCACACCAACATTCCGTTACCATCTCTCACTCTGGCTGAGCAGCTAGGAGGACCAAGGCTGATTACATATAAATGTAATACTTAGGATATAACATTATCCCTTTCCTTTAAATAAAAAACAAAATAACAATTCTAAAGGAGAGAACTATACACAAGAAAGCGGAAATGTTCAGAACTCAAGGATGCAACTGAAAGCAAAACATCACAAGAGAGTGAACAATGCAAATCAAGAAAAGATGGGAAAAATACAACATCAAAATATATGAGCATCAATATCCCCCATCCTCCACCATGAAAATTATTAAAACATAGAATAACACACCCCGCATCCAATCCCAAAGAAGATATGTGGGGTGATGCAAAGGGTAAAACACCCTGCAACACCAATCCCAACTGCAAGGGAACTAACAAGATATGGGACAGCGACCCATGGAACTGTGTGAGGGGCTAGCACCCATAACACACACCCTATGTAGGGTTGTACCTTAGTACTGCGCGCAACATGAATGGGGTCTAAACCCATTTCCTAACCCTGTGTAAGGGTAAAACTAAATAGCGATAAAGTATGGGAACTAACCCATGGCCCAAACCTCATGTAAAGGTTACTAACTGGGACTCAAACCCAACCCAATCCCTGTAAATAGGGATAAAACTGTGATAGGACTAATTCCATAGCCCCAAACCCATCCCTCCTTTAAGGGATCACTGTGATGACCACCAACTAAAACAAAGAGATGACCCATCCTTTGATAAGTGTAAAACTATGGCATAACGACATACGATAACAATGCATGGTTGATACAAGTACTATTCCCATAACTATAGAACACTAGTGAACTGTGCCCCACGCCGGTGAGCGGTCACTCACCAGAGTTGTGTTACTCTGTGCACAAACTGGTACAGTGCACCCTACAATAGTTTGACACAACACAAGTGATATAGAATGTACTAACTGAACAAAATAACACATCCTAGTACATTTTCACAAGAATATAGACTCTTACTGCTTGCTATGAAATGGCAAAACCCTAACCCACATGAGACCAATAATTAGTGCTACCCACCCATGACCTGCTAAAAACCCCAATAACATAATAACCAATTCGGAAGCAGGAGATAGATTAGCAAAATTACACTCCTAAAAGTGAGTATAAATGGCAAAAAGAAACAAACAAAATTGATCGTAAGGTATGCCATGGCCATAAAAGCGTCATATGTAAAGTCCAAAGGATATGAGATCAAGCAGCCGTAACTGACTTGACAAGGATGAAATGTACACAACCATCGAGTAACAGGTGTAGTGTTCACTTGTATAAACTGTTAAAAAAAAACTAAATGCAGGCAAATAGTCCAGGCTAAGATGACAATGTCAGAGGACCCTCACATGAATAACAGGCAGCAGACCAAAACGATGCTTGCTCAAAAAGAACTGCAATACCAAAGGATCCCACGACGTGACGATGCGTGAACATGCTCCTACGCAGAATCCGCTACACAGCTGACAGAGGTAAGAACTCCCGCACCGCAACTCCAAGCTTCTTCTTTCAGTCAAACTTAATTCTATCCAACAAAACAGCGTGGTTGGCAGAGCGAAGCAGCGTGGTCGGCAACTCGTCGGAACACGATCCGGAACCAGCAAAGGGGAAAGAACATAACGGCCGCCAGCCACAAGATGGCGGCACGCTTTGGACGTCGCTGCAGAGTGGCTCACGGTGCGTACATGCACCAAATCATGAAAGGAATAACCTGTCGCAGAGACAACATCAGACGTCACAGATGAAGGCTCGATGAAAATGGAGACACGTCACTAGAGGTGCAGCGCGAGACAACCAAGAAGAAGGTAAGCGTGCTCATGACTCGTGCCTCAGTTTTAAAACATGCGCATCAGTTAAACTGTCGTAGCTGCGAGGAGGCCTCAAGAGAAAATAAAAATAAAAGACAAAATATGCCTCACCAGCAAAGTCGTGCTCCTCCTGTTGACACTCCTGTGAAAATAAATATGTGCCAGTAACACACCATGTAAGCAAGTCCCCAAGCTCTCCTCAGTAAGGCTCTTCACGTCCAGATTGTAAGAGAATGTTAAAGGTAGAAATAACCTTTTCTCCCCAAAGTAAAATAGCACCTCTGTTCATGTGCCAATGGGCAAACATTGCACAGACCCCTAGATGACCACATCTGTCGCTGCGCTTGTGAATTACACGGGTCCGTTAAGTATTTCTTTGATGTAAATAGATCCCCCAGGCACATTACTTCCACAATGTTGAATGACCATACTAGTACTTTCTATGTGCCACCAAAACACCAATCTTTGCCGAACCACACCGCTCCTGTGTGGCACCTGTGAATTACCTTCACTGAGTTAGTCCATAACTCACATCTGTGCAGCCACAATTCCTTTACGCCATAGAAACATCCATGCAGCATAAACAAAAGGATGTGGTAGGGTGAAACTTAGTCCAGACATACCCTAACAAACAGACCATACCTGTGGTCAAATCCATGGAGCAAGGACAGGCTGGGCAAACTCGGTGGTAGGGCCGTCCGATGACATGGACACTGGTGGGGCTGGCTTGCCTGTTGCTCCAACCAAGACGCTCTATACTTTTTTACGGTTAATATCTTCCGTCAAGGTTCTCAAGTTTCTTTTGATCTCTTGGTTTCTGTAATCTTTGGTTTCTATTTGTTTCTGTTACATCCTTGAAGACGCTTGAGTCCAGATTCCATCCTTGTCGCCAACATAATGTTGTACCCTGCACATAGAGACACAGGTAGCCAAGTAGTATATCTCAAGTCTTCTTTATTGGTTCCATGTCAGGGTAGTATCAATCATAGTCCAGCCAGCTCTAGTCAGGTACTAGCCATGTACCAGCCCCAGCAGGAGCAGCCTGCCTAGCTGCTCAGCCCATCTCTAACTGTCACCACTCATCCACTCAGGCACCCAGGCATTCCATTCATCACAGTCACACCAACATTCCGTTACCATCTCTCACTCTGGCTGAGCAGCTAGGAGGACCAAGGCTGATTACATATAAATGTAATACTTAGGATATAACAGAGTGCAACTGTTATCTCAAATTATATAGAAAGATTTGGCAAAATAATGGCAGATGACAGATCAATTAATTTTGGGTACCTAATGCACAGCTTACACTAACTCTCTTATATGCCTCTGTCATCTTTAATGATGAGATAATTGAAGGCCTGAACAAAATTTATATGAAACAGATCAGAACCTTATTGAATTTATGTTCATCAACTCCCCACAGCATATTCCGTCCTGAGCTTTGTTTAACTTCACTGTCTTAATATCATGCAGGGGTGGGGGTAAATTTAAATTTTATTTGTGAATCCTTTTCTAAAAAATAAACTCTTTAAATCAATTGGTACTCACTGAGCTAAAACCCGCAAGAGGAGCTAATACTGTCTTGAGTCTGTCCTCTGCAGAAAAGATTATCACTGGTTTCGTTGTTAAGAGATCTTATAAAGCTTTACTGCATTTGAGTGAAAGGTTTTATTATGAAATACCCCAAGGTCTAGCTGTAGAACGAATGATCTCAAAACTCTACTGTCTAATAAATATGCAGACTATATCATAGACACCCATTACAACTTAATCAGGCATATCTCAAATTGCCCTTGGAGCCTTTCTGCAAATACAAATATTTAAGGTTTTGATTAATGTACATACACATATATCAATTTCATGGCAACATTGAAGATCTGCAAATTATGAGGATATAAAGACGAGTCTATTGAGCACATAATATTATTATGCCCTTCATTACTAAACCTAAGGAAGAAATATTTTAAATCAGCTTTCATTGCAGCTAATACAAGAACTATTAGTAAAGAAATTAGGTACTGCTTCTCACCATCAGACCTCCGGGTCATTGGCAATGTGCTGAATTTTTAAAACTCACCTAGCACAGGCTTTAAAAAGATGTCATGGAATAACCTGGACTGGCTTGATAGCAACAACCATTATGCCTCTCATCTGCCAGTTTAAAGCTGTTTCATGTTGTAAATAATTTAATATATTGTGATTTTATTATTTATTTAAATTATTTTTTTTGCTATGCAACAAACTTTACTACTGCCATTCCACAGCTTGCCAAAGGGCGAGGGAGCAACATATTTGTGCACCTTAACTTGATAACCTCATCTGGTACATTTGAATGTACTGAGCAAACTGTCTTATTCTCCACCCATTGTTGAGGTCATGGAAAAAAACTGGTGCAATCTTCTATGCATAGCCATACAGATACTTATATAGCACAAAGCAATCTGGTGGGCATAGGAGCACTGAACCATTGATTGCATAATAAATGATATCATTAGTGATATTACATATTACATATGACATGAACATTGACATAGTCAATGTCATGAACAAAGATGCAGAGCATGCATCAAATGCCACAAACTACTGGCAGTTACCAGTGGATGACATAAAGGAGCGAGAAGAATGGAAGGAGTCTGAGGCCAAAGCCTACATTTTGTTCTTTGTATCTTTATGACACTGTTGCCGTGTCCAATGGGCACTGGTTATAATACTTTGACAATGCCCTTGAGTACTCAGAGCATCTGGTTGACAAGGCCTGCCACCGAAACCCTGTACCCATGGGATATAACTCAGTGGGCACTGTCATGTCCAGTATGTGAAATTGGATTGTTGGTTGCCGGGGTGTGAGCCCTAGTCAAGCAATAGCCACAATCATTTGCAGTGTGAACCACAAAAAGTCAATACATTTACCTGTGCTAAACGCTGGGTAGCTTGGCACAAAAAGCAGTCAGGCTTAACTTAGAGCAAATATGTAAAGTATTTATGCAGCACACAAACAGCAATAAAGTAAAAACACAAAACAATAAAAACCCCACACCAATCTAGAAAAATAGACTATTTAATAAAATAAAATTGACAACAAAATGACAAAAATCCAAAGAGTGGAACTGGAGTTATGAATTTTTTAAGTTTTTAGCACAAGTTTGCACCTAACAGATCAAAGAGCCAACCACGGACATCTGATCACCCAAGACCGGGTCAAAGTCATTGACCGCGATGGAGTGTTGTTCAGATTGGACCCAGTCAGTGCTTACCTTCGGACGTAGAACATTTTTTGAGAAAAAGTGTGCTGAGAAGATAAAGTTCAATGGGGCAAGGCTGAAGTAGTTGTGCGAGGAGGGAGCATCATCGCCAGAGATTATGGGGTCGAAGAAACGCTGAAAATTTCTATGTTCGGACGTAGTCTCTTTTTTGGAAGTCAAAAATCTCCAGCGGGACATGGCAGAGGGCTGTAGCCTGAGACAGTTTCATGAGTCCAGATACCCCTTTGATAAAGTACCACTGAACAGGATTTGCTGCTGTAGGGAAGAACGTACTGGGAGAAGCCGGAGATGCACCTTGGCGAGAAGGTTGGTTTCTCTCTCCTCTGAAGCAAGGGAGAAGCTTCTAGAAAGTATTTGAAGTGTATGGAACTTCCTCCCTCCCCTGCACTGGCTGCAATGATAACGTTGAGGTGATAGGTCCTTTGTGTGAAGGCATAGCACTCCCTATTCAGTTGCAAGTAGGACTGTGCTCAGCTTCGCCTCCTCATCCTGTCAGAAGATAGCCAATTCAGGCACACCTAATCTTTCTATTGTGTGACTGTCTTGGTGGAATTCTGTTACACTCAGTCATGTGACCCAAGACAGGCTGAGGGCACAAAAGGGAAGGAAAAATACCAACTTCCTAAAAGTAGCTTTTTCAAAATTGTAAATTAAAATCCAACTTAGCATTGAAGAGGATTTTTCAATACAAATTCATTGATCTCAAACATGAACTTAATACCCGCTCCCAATCAAACGTTAGCACTTATTAAGTGTACTAAGGCAACCTAATGTTATCCTATGGGAGAGGTAGGCCTCACAGTAATGAAGAATACATTTAGGAGTCTTTCACTACCAGGACAAATAAATCTTAAAAGTACATGTCCAAACCTTAAATTACAGTGCACTGTGCCCTATGGACCACCTAGGGCCTACCTTAGGCGTGACGTCTATGCAATAAACTAGGAGTTTAGGGCTTGGCAAGGGGGTTATAGGGCAAGGTCTATCCCCCAGTATGTAAGGGGAGTAAGATATGGCCTTCAGATAAGACTGTTGATGCATTACATCTATGGGCTTTGAGCAACGAATGGTATTCAGCCAGGCCTTTGCCCAGCCACCAATCCCTCTGTAGGAAATTTGTACCCCGGAGAACCATTGATAGTCAATATAAATATAAAGAGCTGGCCAGGATCATGCATATTTCCTTGCAATTTGTTCTTCCTGACTCACATGTTTTTAAGCTTATTTCCTAGGCCCCTTGTGCACTTCTCCTGTCCTTCAAACATTTCAAAAATATGTTTTTTCTTAGTGCAGTGACTGATTTGTTGAATTGTTTGACTCCAAATTTAGCATGATAGATATTAATAGCTTTCTGCAAATGAGCATGCAGGATTTGCATTTAAATGCTATCCTAAGAACTAAATGGCCATAAACTAGTCAACAGATTAACACCAACTTTGACATGAAAGCAGAACTTCAGTCATGAAGCATGTTTTTTGCTTCTGATGTAAATCTGTTCATTTGTTTTGGAAAATTATTCTTCCAAAATGAGCTGGTTGAGCCTCAAAAGGATGAAAGTTATAGATCTTGACAGTTTAGAAAGGTACTGTTAGATTTGTTTATAAATTTAGGCCTTCAGCCTACTTTGACGAATTTGCATGACATTTGGCAATTTGCATGTTTAATTTGCTCTTTGTATATTGAAATTTATGGAGATTTGAAAAAGGGGGCATAGTTCAAGGGGAGGTCAGAAAGTGTCAATTTGCTCATATGTTTTGCATCATGTGACAAATTAACCACACCAGTGAGACATGTAAATTATGGATATTTAATCTGTGTAATTTTTAGAATTTCACTTTATGCTACTTATATAAAGTGCCTGAAGTGATGCAATCATGCAACCCAACATAATAATGTTCCACCCATTGCGAAAGCATTGGAACAACAGAATGCAAGAGGCTGTTTGCAGTCCTTATGTTGCAATGTGCCTTTGTTCATACTTTGGCACACAGATGTATTTTGCGCTAAACTTTGGCACAAAATTATGGATTTACATTTCAAGTAATTCCTGATAATTGTCCTGAAATTTCACAAAATTACTTAAAAGCAAATTATGCAAATTTCGCAAAACCCTAAAATTAACATTATATGTGGCAGAGGTATAGCATGTTTAGTTGGCCTGGGCAATCGTTTAATTATGTTAGAGTAATCATAGTAATTTCTTTCATTTTGCATTACTCTTTTGATGCAAAATTACCAACAATTGAGCAATGATGTCATTTTGCATAATTATGAGTAACTTGAAACAGAAATCCTACAGCAGGAGCACAGGAACAAAGAACTTAGCGAGTGCAAAGTGCTGCTGCTGTTCATGTTCTGTTGCATTTAGTGCTTTTTTCAAAGCACTAAATGCATCCTCGGAAACAATTTGAACATGTGGTTGCATTTTGCACAAAGAAAATAGCACTAAATGCTGGGTTACACTCCTCATATAATTCTGTATAATCGTGCTGTAATTTTATGTAATTACGCTGCAGCAAATTACACAAATTATGCCCAGCACTATTATTTAGTTAAAGGGGGATGTGTGTGGTGTTCCCCTGGATGTTTGCCTTCTGTTGCTGAAATTGTTTTTGTTGGCCATAGGACTCTGCACACATTACTCATGCAAACCAGTGGTAAAGTGCTTTGCTCTCCTTTTAAACATGGTAAAATTGACATTTTCATAATTGGTACATTTTATTTTCTGATAAGTCCCTAGTATATGGTACTACCAGGGCATATACATCAAATGGTACTAGTGGGCTTCAGCACTCATGCCATCCACTAAAGTAGCACTATAAAACATGTCTCCAGGACTGCCCCTGCTGCCTGGGTGTGCCAATTTTAACTGCCATTTCCACTAGGAAATATAACAAATTTGCAAGCCTGAAACCTTGCTTTTTTCATACCTATAACTCCCCCCTAAGGTAGGCACGAAATGCCCGTAGGTCAGGGTTCATGGTAGTTTAAAAAAGAAGGACAGTAGTTTACATTTTCTGCCCTTGAAAAACCTTCAAAGTTGTTTTTCACAGTGGCAAAGCTGGATCTCCCATAGGAAAACACAGGGTTACATTATTACAACCTATAGTGCCTAATTTAATTTCGGGATCTGTTAGAAAAATGATTCAGTGACTCATTTAAGTAGTAATTTCAAGTTAAACTTAAGAGTTAATCAAGCCTGATTTAATATCACTATTTTAGAAATTACACATTTAGAGTGTTTCCTGCTAAATTGGCCTTTTTGTGCCAGTGTTCAGTGTCACCTGAATGCTGATGTTGAGATGTGGATTGCTCTTAGCCAGTGGACAAAGCGCTTGAGTGTGCAGAGGTGTTTTTCTTCCTTGAGCAGGATGGCCTGTGGCTATGCACAGTCCCACCTTTGCTTCAAATGATGCCTGCCGTGTCATTGGAAGATGTAACTCTTCATACCCTCTGTCCTCCCTTTCCCTCTTATGTGATTACTCTCATATATCAGTAATCAAAATGTATTCACCGCCCAATCCTTAACGGGAAGTCTTGTGCTCAAACGTTCACTATAAAGCTAACACCATGCTTGGTACTCATTTTAATGATAGTCATGTTATGTCTTAGATTCCTTACCTCGCCCACTTTTCCTGCAGTAAGTAGGATTCAGAGATCTGCGAACATGTTTGCTTTCACCCTGTCACTAACATCTGATGTGGTCCTTTCGATGAGGGCCACCCTTTTTCTCATGTTGTTGTTGTGTGCATAAAACCCAAAGGAGTATGCAGGCTCTTCTTTTCTATGCTGAATGGTAATCAAGCACATCATGATATATGAAAACTCACCCATAGGTTACATGTCACAATTGCAAATGCACACAATGAGATTGCCACTTCATCTTTCCTTATTGGGGTATCAAATATCTACAATTTATTTTTGCATTTTAGCTGGTATTAGGGAGTTGTAATCAGTTTTAAAGTTAGCCCCTTATTTCTTTGAAAAAATATTTGCTTACTAAATTTTACTTGGATCGCCACACTTCTTTTTGTTTGCTTTATATGAAAGCCCAATACTTAAGTACTGATTATCACTTTGCTATTTAGTGGAGTCCTGTTTGCATCTCCTGCTTTCTATAAACAAACTGTGCTCTGCTCCACAACTCTGTTTTTGAACCTGATGCTCAATGCTCATTGGTTCCTCCATCCACTAACTTGTGCAGTCTATCAGGACTCCTGTCCTGCATGTTGCCAGGTCACTGTTTTGTTGCCAATTTAGCTCCAGGCTATTTAGTTGACATATCCGGTCATACCACACTCTATTTTCAATTGCTTTGTGTTTCCCCCCTTTTCATTAACGGGTCGAGGTCTTCGCTAGCCCATATCTGTGAATATTGATTTTTACTGTCTCATCTATTATTTAATTACTGGTTCATTGATTGCTTTTAAATTGCTATTTTACATTATTCATAGTAAGCGTATACTGTTTATTGTGGCTGATGACCTTATAGATATGACCATTTTATGAATCAACCTAATTGTTCATGTTGACTATACTTCACTTAGCTTTTGTTGGTACAACCTATTGAAAAAAGTTAAGCCCTGTCTTTTATGCAGCATTTCTATACATTATTTATAGAACGACTACCTTCCCCTAAATAGATTACTTAATGAATGACTCTATCCCACCGATTCCTATTATTAGATTCTGTTTTTGACATATAGAATTGTTTCCTGCTTTCCCATTTTATCTAAATTTCCTCCCCTCAAAGCTCCCTCCACTCCTTCCAAGATGAACCACTTGATTTCCTTTCTGAGCTTTGCATTTCATTAAAGTGCTCGACAAGGGGGTGCTTTCTTCTTTTTTGTTTGTACAGAAGATTTATGTTTATTTATTATTGCTCACAATTCTCTGCTAGTCTCACCTATGTACCTTTTATTACATGGACACATTAACAAATATAACACATTATTTGTCCTAAATTAGCCATAAATTTACAAAATGTGTCTCACCACCTAGAGTCAATTTACTACCCTTCACCACAATCTCACATGCATCCACTCCTGTTTTGTATGTGAGTAATGGGTCCTTAGCTGTTTAAATCTAGTCTTCTGCACAGTTGTGTTCCAATTGATTTCTTATTGTCCTATTTTGCCTGTCTCAAGTAATGTCCAATTTCAATTGATCAGATTTTTTATCCTAATGCTAATGCTAGAAAAATTCAGAAGAAAGACTGTGCATTAATCTTTTTCCTTATGGTTCATTTCCTCAAACATACTCTCTCTGTTAAAGTATTCGGCCCGTTTGTATGCTTGTCTAATCAATCTATTCAGATAGCCACTGTCCTTCAGAGTACCCTTTAAATCTGCTGAATCTTTTGCATAATATATTAGTAACATTTATTTTCAAACTGTGAAAATGCCCAAAAGTTGTATTTTCCTTCTGACATTTGGGGTGACAGCTTTCAAAGTCCAACATAGTGTTCCTGTCAGTAGGTTTGATATACATACTTCAGCTTTCCTTACCTTAACATTTGAGAAACACATTGGGCTAGACATATGTAGCCTTTTTGAGGTTGCAAAAATTCAGATTTGCAGAATAGGGGCATTTGGGACTGCAAAAAGGCCTTTTCTTATGTACAAAAATTTGGGCCTAATTATTTTTTTGCGGTCGGACCGTCCTCCACTAGGGCAACAAAGTAAAATACTCCATCACTGTTGAAGAGGTTCCGACTGCCAAATTTAGAAATGTTTCTTGGGTTGACATATATTTCTTGCATTCACAGGAACGTTGTCCTACTACTACATCAAACATGATGGAGTCGTACTGCAAAGTTTCCAATGTTTTTGTTTATTTTCAAATACAAAATGCCAAAGTGGGTTTAGAGTTTGAAAATAAAAAAAACAATACCCCCTTCGCCATGGGAGTCATTTCCCATGGCGGGGGGCATTTTTTGTTTGTTACTGCCCCTTACCGCCACTGTTTGCAGGGCAGTGATGGGCAGTAAAAAGCAGCCATATACCCATCCTAATTATATGGATGGACGTAACACTATTTCTCCAACAGCTCCTAATCCTTTGGGCCATCTCAGTGATTTGGCCATGGTATAGATGGAGTAGTCTGTGCTGCTGTCAAACTATGATCTGCATGTTTTTAAATTTAGCAGGCGAACCATAATGTTCTTAGTAAGCACATTCTGTCACCGTTGTGATGGAGTATGCTTACCGCGAACATTTAAATTGGCCTCTTAAATTGCACTGAATCATAATTTATGTTCGTGACCAGATATCCATTCGGTATTTGAACAGGTGTGTTTAGGGCTCCATTTCCAAATACAGAATCTGATTGATATGCTCTAATGTTTGGTGAATGACTTTCGGTCACAAAATATTAATCTTGTACCACCTTGTCACAGGAGCTAGTAAGCCATTCACAAACAGGAAGAGGTTCACAAGGGACCCCTTCCTCTTTGTGAATTCTGACAAAACTATTTTTAACATTAGGGAGTCGTCCCATGGACCACCACCTTCTCTTAAAAATTAACCTTACACTTTTCACTTTTATTTGTCATATTCATCCGATTTACCTTTAAGAAGAAGGCTTGCATTAAAACAAAAATACTTTACTTGAAATCAATCCCAAACATGGTGGTCCTCTTTGATGGCTGTGATTCCTACTGGGTCACATGTTGTAAAATCCCTCATTCATGAGGGTGGTCGAATTGCGGTCCACCAGGAATCGGTAATTTTGGAACCAACCTATTAGTACATAGGTTGGTTTGCAAAGTACCAGAGTGGTTGCAAAAATACTGGTCACAAATTGCAACTTGCATTTTACAACCAGTTCTTAGTTCTCCTGACCTTTAGTTCTTTAGGTTGTGAACTTCAAATTAAAATCCCTCAGGTTAAATATTTCCAGAAATGTTAGTAGGTTCTCTTCTGGTCCCCACCAAATAAAGAACACATCATCAATGAATAGTAACCATTGCAAGATTTTCACAAAATATGGTACTACCTCAATATGGATATGTTTATTCTTGAATCAAGCCTCACATGAACAGGCTATATTTGGTGCACAGATGGACCCCTTGTTGATGCCATTAACCAGATGATGTAACTCATTTTATAATTGAAAGATGTTAGTCTTTAAAATTATATGGATATATTTCAATATAAACTCAGCATTTTCCATCCTTTTTCTTCCTCTCTCTCAATTTTACCTTTGACTTTGATGGTGGCATTTTGTGGTTTATTAGTGTTTGATGCTTCAAAGTCTATTGTGACTAATACTCATTGTTCTTGTCAAATGTTATACCTCCAATTGTATTTATCATATCAGTCATTGTGTTTGTTGTACAACTAAAGGTCTTAGGAATTGAGCCAAGTATTTACTAAGGGGGACTGTGACTGAGTTTAAACTAGATATAGTGGGGCTCATGGGATGTTCAGTAGAATATTATGCACCTTTGGATGGTCATGTTAAGCTGGTAGAGCTTGACTCTCATTATTTGGAATTTATATTCATCTGCACAAATATATCTGTCCTACTTTGCTTTTATCAATATTCCTTTATCCTCCTTTTTTAGAACATCCCAGGCCTTTTGGTTGGTCTTTTTATAATGTTGAGGTACTGCTAGGAGTCTTTATATAGTATTTTATTGAGTTCTATATCCCTTACTATTATGCGCCCCCCTTGATCTGCTGTCTTTACTGTGATGTTGTCACATTCACTCAAATGTCTTATTCCATCCTATATTTATAAGCTAAATTAATATCCCTATGTTATTGTCTCTCCAAAATAGTCTATATACCTTACTCGTCAGCCCTCTCAAACACATCAGACTCCTTTCCTCCCTTCCGTCTTCTTTGGTTAAATGTAGATACTGATTTCAACCCCAATGCATTATTTTTTGGAATATACCATTTATTCATAATTTTTATTAAAACAGATACTCCTGAAAAACGTTCTAATGTCTGTTTCCGTATCAATTTGAGTGGACCAGCTAAAGCTAAAATACCAAAAGCAA